>JAPDNY010000013.1:65862251-67062251 GCA_029375565.1 Gekko gecko | reverse complement strand
CTTTAATGCCAGCAGCTCACAAAGTAGAATTTTTGCTCGCAAGACTCCACAGCTTAGAGGGAGCATTGGATACAACCAGTGTTCCCTCTAAGCTGAGTTAGTGTGAGCTAGCTTTCAGGTTTTTAGCCTCCGGTGCACACATTTTTGTCTTAGCTCAGGAAGGAGGGCTCCAGAGCAGACTAACTGATGCAGTAGCCCAATCGCTCGCTCACAACTTTAATGCCAGTAGCTCACAAGGCAGAATTTTGGCTCACAAGACTCCACAGCTTAGAGGGAGCATTGGATACACCCCAACCCTGACTTTTGGTGTGTGTGTGCATTATGTTGTCCTCCACTATTTCTCCCTTCCTTGCAACGTATGAGTCCAGTGTCATCTTTAAGACCAACAAATCTTCCTTTCTTGCAGCGTGACGTTTACCAGCAGAATGTCTTTAACAAATCTTTCAATGGCAGGGAGACTGTTGGCTGACCTCCGGTTTCCAAATATTAGGGAATTCTAGGAGATGTAATAGGAAATGCTTTGCTCTTCATAAAATCACAAGGGCAGGCAAGAGATGAAGGTCTGCAGGAGTGAGTAGATTTGAATGGTGGTAGGGGAGAGGAAAATATGTGGCTAATTGCCTCGAAGACATCCATCATAAAGCAGGGTTTTATTTTATTTTATCTTTGCCATCAAGTCACAGCTGACTTATGGAGAGCCCTGGTAAGGCTTTCAAGGCAAGAGACATTCAGAGGTGATTTGCCATTGCCCACCTCTGCGTCACAACCCCTGGTCTTCCTTGGTGGCCTCCCATCCAGGTACTGACCAGGGCCGACCCTGCCTAGCTTCTGAGATCTAGTGAGATTGGGCTAGCCTGGGCTATCCAGAGAATAGAATCACAGAGAATCACAGAGCTGGAAGGGGCCATAGAGGCCATCTAGTCCAACCCCCTGCTCAATGCAGGATCAGCCTAGCGCATCCCTGACAAGCGTTTGTCCAGCCACTGCTTAAAGATGGCCAGGGAGAGGGAGCTCTCCACCTCCCCAGGCAGCCGATTCCACTGTTGCACGAATCTGTCAAAAAGTTTTTCCTAATATCCAGCCAGTACCTTCCTGCCCTTAATTTAAACCCATTCCTGCGAGTCCTGTCCTCTGCAGCCAACAGGAACAGCTCCCTGCCCTCCGCTAAGTGGCAGCCCTTCACATACTTAAAGAGAGGGATTTATGAAGTGATGTATGACGGAGCTTCTCAGATAGGCCTTTGGCAGAAAGGGCCTATATCTGTGTTTTTAAAGGGGAAGGATTGTGGCTTTAAGGAAACTATGAAGCACCTTCAGTTTGATAAGAGGGAAAGGGTGGTGTACAAATGCGTCAGTTAAATAAAAAGCCCGTCCCAGTGCAGCCGGCTTCTGATTTCAGAGAGGCTGTCCAGTGTTCCTCTAAGCTGACTTAGTCTGAGCTAGCTCATGGTTTTTTAGCCTCCGGCTCACAGATTTTTGTCTCAGCTCAGGAAGGAGGGCTCCAGAGCAAACTAATTCATGCAGCAGCCAAATCGCTCGCTCACAACTTCCATGCCAGTAGCTCGCAAAGTTGCATTTTTGCCGACAAGACTCCACAGCTTAGAAGGAGCATCCTGTCCCCCCTCCATCTCCTCTTCTCCAGACTGAACATTCCCTCGGCCTTTCCGCTTCTTGGTCTCCAGGCTCCCGATCCTCCTCGTCGCTCTCCTCTGCACCCGCTCCATTCTGCCCACATCCTTTTGGAAGTGAGGCCTCCAGAACTGCACACAAGACTCCAGGTGTGGCCTGAACAATGCAGTGTACGGCAGGACTCTGACATCTTGCAGCTTGGATGTTGTGCCTCTGTGGAGGTGAGGACAAAGCAGGGTGTACGTTTATAAATAAACTGCAGTAAACTGAGAGCCGGTGTGGTGTCGTGGTTAGAGCGTCCGACTGGGAGACCCAAGTTCCAGTCCGTGCTCTGCCGTGGAAGCTTGCTGGGTGCCCTTGGGCCAGTCACACAACTCTTAGCCCAACCTACCTCGCAGGGTTGTGTTGTGAGGATGAAATGGAAGACAGGAGAAGGATGTCAGCTGATTCTGGTCCCCACTGGGGAGAAAAGTGGCGTGTGAATGAATTAGATTTGAATGGATTTGGGGAGGTTCTGTGGCTCAGTGGCAGAGCATCTGCTTGGCATGCAGAAGGTCCCAGGTTCAATCCTTGGCATCTTCAAGTTAAAAGGATCTGGCAGGAGGTGATGGGAAAGACCCTCTGTGACAGGTGATGTGAAAGGAGAGCTACTGCCAGTCCGAGTAAACAAGACTGACTTTTATGGACCCAGGGTCTGATTTCAGTATAAGGCCGCTTGTTGGGTTTAGCAAGTTAAAAACACTTCAGTAATTATAGAGTTAACTCTGTTTGTATTAGTCAACAGGAAGTCACATGTTTATGGTACCCAATCTGTTTACTAAGTAGAAAAGCCAGGGAATCTTGTAGGAGGTCTTATTATAATGACCGGAACTTTAGCCCTGTGATTGGAAACCAACATATTGGTTATTTAGGAAGTTGAGGTCCTCTTTTACTGCCTTTGTGTGCCGGAGAAGAAGGCCTTTCCTGTTCCTGTAGCGTCTTCTTAGCAGTAAAGATGTAGGGATCTCGCGCTTTGTTATTTTGCCTCCTGGCTTACCTTTCCCCCATGTTAGTATTCTAGTAAACTTTTATATCTTTACAAACATACACATGGACTCAGTCTTTCAATTATCACTCTGCTGATTTAATCTCTGCTTAAGACGCTGAACTGCAGGCTGTGGAAGCAGTTCGAGACCCGAGTGCCACATGACGGAGTGAGCTCCCGTCTCTAGTTCCAGCTCCTGCCCACTTAGCAGTTTGAAAGCAAGAAATTGCAAGTAGATAAATAGGTACCACTTCGGTGGGAAGGTAACAGCGTTCCATGCGCCTTGGTGTTTAGTCATGCCGGCCACATGACCATGGAAACATCTCGGACAGCGCTGGCTCTTTGGCTTTGAAACGGAGATGAGCACTGCAACCCTAGAATCAGATTCAACTGGCTTTCAAGCAAGGGAACCTTTACCTTTACCTAACAATATTTTTACCAGGAATACCCTACACAGCTTCATAAGTATTCATGTGTAAACAAGTAAAAAAAATCAGTGTCAGAGGTAGGGGCATCCTGAAATACGTTTCACAGCACAGTTTCCTTGCAGTTTAGTTTGACCCGGCTTCCAGACCTACCCTGTTCTGGCTCTGTTTTGTATCGTCCATAACGCTATCACCCTTTCCTCTCCCAAATGATAGAATTTAACTCAATTACGACGGTGGGCTTGACAGAGTAAGATGCAAAGGACATTCAATTGAGTTTGTTATATAAGAGAAGAGGTTAGGCTGCCCTTTGAAATCTTCCAATCGATATGACTTCCCTTCTGTGCAGTCAAAGCAAAGCGCTCTTGGCTTCTTAGTGTGAATCAAAATGCGTGGTCTTTACAGTTTAATCGCAAACTTGCCTCAACTTTTAAATCAGTGGTTTTTTCAAACTGTGTTCCAAGGAGCCCTGGGGTTTCTTCTCGGAAGCATCGCAGGAGTCCTTCCAGGAGAAGATCGATAACGGCAGAGAAGATTCTCTGAAAGACAAATCTTCTGTTGTCATGTACAGCCAGGTTTGTTCTAAGATGCAGTTTCAGAATGTGTACAGATATGCGTCATCTGAGCAGTGAGGCTGCTGCAGAGGCATAGTCTCCACATTCTGTTCCTTCCTTCCAGGATCAGTCTCAGGGGAAGGCGGTTCTTTACATTTACAACAGAAGATGACTGTGCAAAGCATCGATTGGCCCAAACCAGGGCCCTCACGAACACACTTCCCTATCTTTGGAGCAAATTTTCAACTATTTTAAAACATAATTTTCATATTTTTTTAAAGAGGGTGTACAGCTAATTGGATAAAGATTCAAAGGGCCAACAGGTGACCTGAAGCATGAGGTACAGAAAGGATTATCATACCTCAACTGCTTTATGAAGATGGGATTAAGCTGAATTCACCACACTAATGGGGGGGGAGCTCCTAGTTTATATACAGAGTTGTATGCACCTTTGGTTCACGTGTAACCAGGGCTGGCCCCAGGTTCTTTTGCACACTAGGTGCCCCCCCATCCTGCCCCCCCGTGCACCCACCAATTTTCTGGTGCCCACCCCACCCCCTCCGCAAGCGCCAGAGGTCTGGTTTCAGGGGCACAACAAAGGTGAGGGTGGGGGGGGTGCTCCTGCTGCAGACCCCCCTGGTTGGAACCACAGGGCAGGACTGCTTGCATGATGGCTCCGGAGCAGGATTGCGGCCAGAGCAAGCTCCACCCTCCCAGGTCCCTTTCCTCCACCCCGCGGGGAAGTCCCGATGTGCATACCTCCCCTCCCCGCATCCCCAGAGGCCCGAAATGGCATCCCCGCCGATGGCAAAGGCCGCCTCCCTCACCGGAAGGCCCGCCGCTGCATCGTAGGAATAGCAGCCTGATGTTCATGCCTAGCTCTCACTTGGCTGGATTCTGTGGGACAGGAAGGCGGGGCGGCAGGCAAGCCAGAATGGCGCCCTTAGGCAGCTGCCTAAATTTTGTCAATGACGGGCCGGCCCTGAGTGTAACCATGGCAACTGACAGCTGTTTGCAAACTATTTTTTTTAATTCTACAGAATTTATATCCCACCTTTCCGCCCTCACAAGGTAAGGTATGCACACCTTAGAACATGTCCAAGAACATGTCTTCTATGCTGGGGCTCTCAGACAGGTGAGTCGCCATGGCAACGCCCCCTCCACCACAGCTAGAAAGTTTAAAACCCAATATTTTAAATCCATAACCTGGCCAAGCCAGATGTTGTCAGATCTCGGAAGCTGGGTAGGGTCGGCCCTGCTTAGCACTTGGATGGGAGACCCCCAAGGAAGCCCAGGGTTGCTACGCAGAGGCAGGCAATAGGAAACCGCCCCGAAGGGCTCTTGTTCTGAAAACCCCACAGAGTTGCCGTAGTCAGCTGTGACTAGATGGCTAAATAGACAAACAAGCAAGCCATTGTTCTGATCAGTCCATTGCCAGATGGTTTCTAGATGGCAAGACAGGGATTTTATAAATGCCATTTTGACGTTGATTCTTCTCTTCAGTAACAGGATAACAAACTCCCGGATCGATTTGTGTTGGCTTTAAAATACCTCTAAGCCCACTGTCAGGATGTGGAATGGTATAGAATGGCCCCATCTTGTCAGATTTTGGAAGCTAAGCAGGGTTGGCACTTGAACGGGAGACCACCAAGGAAGACTTCGCAGAGGAAGGCAACGGCGAGCCACCTCTGCTTAATCATTTGCCTGGGAAATCTTCTACAGTCCCTGTAAGTCTCCTGCAACATAGAATCATAGATTCATAGAGTTGGAAGGGACCTCCAGGGTCATCCAGTCCAACCCCCTGCGCAGTGCAGGAAATTCACAAATGCCTCCCCCCCAACAAACACACACACAGAACTTGATGTCACTTTACACACACCCACAAGCCCACTGCTTTGCCAAACACTTGTGTCCCAGTCTTTCGATTCCTGGACACATTGAAGAGGGCTGACCCGCTGAAGCTCTTGCCCAGCGAGCATCTGGAGCCAAGAAGCAGAGACCACATTGGCATTGTCAACACACACACACACAGTAAGAAAGAGGAAAGAAATGAAGGCACATTCTCTCCACCCACCCACCCACCCACAGGAGAGAGCCAGCAGAGTGGAGCAACAGAGCAGATTTGCCTTTTCACTGAAAGGCCCGGGATCGAATTTCAGCCCAGCCATGAGAGGAGGTGGAGATGGCTAACACAACAAAGGAATCCAATGAACACTCTGCTGGGAATAAAGGACATTCAGTGGCAGATTAGCCATTAAGCAGACTCAGCACGTGCTTTGGGCACCAGGGCCAAAGGGGGCACCACAAAGTTGGGAAAAGGGTGAGAAAATGTAGAAAAACGCCTTTCAGGTCATGAATATCGGAACTTTGATACATTTAACTTGTGAAATATTAGAATAAGTGTTGTACTGCATTTTTGTAGGACTTTACGTAGCCAAAGCTTGGCTTAGTTTGTACAGTATATTGTGTTGTCATATGAATAAATGTTTGTATTGCTGCAACCTGCATTGTATATCTGGTCAGACCAGGTCAACAACTGAAATGGACGGGGTCAGTGCGGAAAGGAGGGGGGCACCGAGATGGGTCAGTGCTGCTGAGGGTACCAGTGAGCCTTCATCCATCCCTGGCGACTTTGAATAAAATGGGGTTTACTTCAGAGACGATCTGCTTGGGATGGCTCCCTCAGTCCCCATACTACAAATGCTAATAATAACAATATTGGCAGTGTATGTAGTATAGCCAGGAGATCCTAAGACTGTCTGGCAGTCAGAAGTTCTAGCTCTTTTAGCATCATGCACCACTGACGCTGAACTGCAGGCTGTGGAAGGTCAGTAGTTCAGCAGTTCGAGACCCGGGTGCCGCAAGACGGAGTGAGCTCCGTCTCAGTTCCAGCTCCTGCCAACCTAGCAGTTCGAAAGCAAGAAATTGCAAGTAGATAAATAGGTACCACTTCGGTGGGAAGGTAACAGCGTTCCGTGCGCCTTGGTGTTTAGTCATGCCGGCCACATGACCACGGAAACGTCTTCGGACAGCGCTGGCTCTTCGGCTTTGAAACGGAGATGAGCCCCGCAACCCTAGAGTCGGATTCGACTGGCTTTCGAGCAAGGGAACCTTTACCTTTACTACCACTAGGTACTGAGCTAGACCTGTTTTGAAGGCAAGAGATGTTTCAGAGGTGGTTTGCCACTGCCTGCCTCTGAGTCATGCCCTTGGAGGTCTCCCATCCAAGGACTAACCAGGACCAACCCTGCTTAGCTTCTGAAACCTGAAGAGATCGGGCTAGCCTGGGCCATCCAGGTACTACTAATTCTGTTGTGTGAGGATTGGACTACACTACGTGTTTGTTCTCTCTCTGTGTGTGAAATCCCATCAAGTTGCAGCCAATGCTCCCTCTAAGCTGTGGAGCCTTGTGAGCAAAAAAAAAAAATCTTGTTTTGTGAGCCACTGGCATGAAAGTTGTGAGTGAGCGATTTGGCTGCTGCATAAATCAGTCTGCTCTGGAGCCATCCTTCCTGAGCCAAGACAAAAACATGTGAGCCAGAGGCTAAAAAACTGTGAGTGAGCTCACACTAACTCAGCTTAGAGGGAACACTGGTCACCGCTGACTTTTGGCGACCCGGGAGGGTTTTCAAGGCAAGAGACGGACGGAGGTGGTCGGCCACTGCCTGCCTCTGCGTCGCAACCCTGGTATTCCTTGCTGGTCTCCTATCCAAAGTATTAACCAGTTCAGCTTCCAAGATCTGATGAGATTCAAAAGATTGTTGAACTGAGATAGGTCTTTGGGGACTCTCAAACTGAGTGTGTGTGTGTGTGTGTTAACAACATATTTTCAGGAAAGTAACACAGCCAGTAATATTTTTTTTCCAGATCTTTTTACCCTCCCCATCTCCACCAGGGATGACTTGTAGGTACTGGTACATTTCATGAGTGAGGTTCTGGGGGGGGGGTGTAGTTTTCGATGGGGAAAAGACGTTAAAGGGGAAGACTAAAGTGAAGCAACTTCCGTTTACCTCCCGGCAGTCCATGCAGCTGAAAGTCGCTTTTTTAAAAATCTGGAAGAATAATCAAAAGACTTATAACTTACAGCTACACCCTCAAGGTAAGGGTGTAGGGTGGCCCATTTAACAGGCTGGTTGGAGTCTGTGTAACAGCCACCTTGGCCATAAAGCATCTATCTGGAGAGGAGGGAAACAGACAGACTGAGAGGGGGTTGGTTGCAATGCACAGGAAAACGTGAAGTTTGTAAAGCCAAAGAAGGAAGACCCTCACCACACTGTATCCCCCCCCAAAAAAAAGATGGTGGTGACTGAGCATGCTCAGTGCCCTCCCCAAGGCAGGGAATGCTGAAGGCAGTGAGGCCCCCTTTGATCATTCAGTTGCCTTCCCCCTCATAGAATCATAGCGTTGGAAGGGACCTCCAAGGTCATCTAGTCCAACCCCCTGCACAATGCAGGGGATTAACAACTACCTCCCCCCCACATACACACCCAGTGACCCCTGCTCCATGCCCAGAAGATAGGGGGGGGGAAACCCAGCCTCCAGGATCTGCAGCCACACTGCCCTGGAGAACAATTGCTTCCTGATCCCAAAGTGGCCATCAGCATTTCCCTGGGTGTGTAAGAAAGGGCCACAAGAACTAAGCACTGAGGCAGCCCTTCCTGTCCTCCCTTCCCATGATCTGCCTAAGTTGACAGAGTAAACTGTGCTGGTAACTCTGTCCCTCATGAGCGCACAAAGCTGCCTGAACACTGAATCAGACCCTGAAGTCTATCCGGGTCAGTGTCGTCTACTCAGACTGGCAGCTGCTTCCTAGTGTCTCACGAGGGTGTCTTTTTCACACCACTTACTACTTGCTCCTTTTAACTGGAGATGCCGGGGATTGAACCTGGGACCTTCTGCGTGCCCAGAAGATGCTCTGCCGCTGAGCCACGGCCCCTCCCCTTAGTCGTCTGAAAGGGTAACGCAGATAGTCCAGGGAATCTGCCTGCCAAGGCGCCTCCTGGTTGGGTCTGTCGGAGGGTGTGGGGTTCATATTGGTGAAAGCCAGTCTGGTGTAGTGGTTAGGAGCATGGACTCTGATCTGGGAGACCCGGGTTTGATCCCCCACTCCTCCACATGCAGCTGCTGGGGTGACCTTGGGTCAGTCACAAGGTCTCTCAGAGCTGTTCTCTCAAGGGCAGTTCTCAGGAGAGTTCTCTCAGCCTCACCTACCTTCACAGGGTGTCTGTTGTGGGGGGGAAGGGAAAGGAGATTGTAAGCCGCTCTGAGACTTCTTTGGATAGTGAAGGGCGGGGTATAAATCCAATCCTCCTCCTCCTCCTCCTCCTCATGTTCTCTGGGTCCCAAAATACCTTCCTCTCAGCGATGTGCTGCTCAGGTTGAAGGCCAGATGTGCAGATCCCTGCCGAACTGTAAAAAGGAACTGCTCTATAGTGCTAAATTGCACAGTTTGAGGTCTAGATGAGTAGGAAATTCTGCCATCCGGAGTTAAGCTATGGGGGGGGGGTTGGTTGGCTGAGTGATTGACTCCATTTGTGCTCTGCCTTCCTCCATGGTGGTTCATATTCTTCTCTCCTCCATTTTATCCTCACAACACCCCTGTGAGGTAGGCTAGGCTGAATTTTTTCTTCCACCCCTCACCCCCGTTGCCAGAAGGCTCCCAAAGTTCCCTCTAAGGGGTCTTGTGAGCAAAAATCCTACTTTGTGAGCTACTGGTGTTAAAGTCGTGAGTGAGCGATTTGGATACTACATAAAATTAGTTTGCCCTGGAGCCCTCCTTCCCAAGCTAAGACAAAAAGACGTGAGCCAGAGGCTAAAAAACTGTGAGTTAGTTTACACCAACTCAGCTTAGAGGGAACACTGCAAACTTGTCTCTTCACTACACTCAAACTGGGGTTCAGGGAAGCTTCGTTCCTGGGTCCTGGGTGCAAAAGATGGGGGGGTCTCCTTTTGAAAAGAGGCCCGGAGGGACCTACATGGCTTTGCTCTTTGGTTGCCAGCTCAGAAACACAAGCAAGAACCAGCAGCCGGGTTGACTGGGCATTTTATTTCGGTGTTGGCTCTAGCAGTGTTCCCTCTATGCTCAATTAGTGTGTGCTAGCGCACAGTTTTTTAGCCTCCGGCTTACAGATTTTTGTCCTAGCTCAGGAAGGATGGGCTCCAGAGCAGACTAATTTATGCAGGAGCCAAATCGCTGGCCCACAACTTGAATGCCAGTGGCTCACAAAGTGGAAATTTTGCTCACAGGATTCTACAGCTTAGAGGGAGCATTGCTCTAGGACCGTTTTCTCCTTAGGATACTCTACCCACCTAAACGGGGGAAAGAAACGTGGCAGGTTTCCAACATTTGTCTGCGGTAGGCAGGAACCCGCAAGACTGGGGCACGGGGGGGGGGCGGAGGAGGAGCAGAAGCCGCGCCCTCTTTCCCGGTCCTGGAGACACCAGCAGCAACCAGAACGCCCGAAGTTGTCCAACCCAAAGACGGACCCGGAGAACCGGCCCGAGCAAACGCAAGCTGCAGGCCGTGGTTCCGCCAGAAGTTGTCGGGGGGAGGGGGAGGATTTACCAGCCGCCCTCAGCCCCTCAGAAGACAGGCCGGTGGGGGCTGCAGGGTCTCCCTCACGTTGGCCTCCCCCCAAGTTGAGATCTATCACGCAAGAGTTGCCTAACATTACAGATAAGAAAGCCCCAGAAGGAAAAGCTCATTGCACAGGGTGACTTGGAGGGGGTTGTGGGGGGGGGGGACGACCCTCTTCCCTCCGTTTCAAGCAGATACATCCCGCAATCCGGCGGATCTTTCCAGGATTCACCCTGTCCCAGTTTCCTTGGGACCGGTGTTCCCTCTAAGCGGAGTTAGTGTGCGCCAGCTCACAGCTTTTTTAGCCTCTGGCTCACACATTTTTTTGTCTTAGCTCAGGAAGGACGTCTCCAGAGCAAACTAATTTATGCAGGAGCCAAATCGCCCGCTCACAACTTTAACGCCAGGAGCTCGCAAAGCAGAATTTTTGCTCACGGGACTCCACAGCTCAGTGGGAGCATTGCTGGCGACAGTTTGATCGGCGATCCAGTTGGGGTCGGCTCGCTAAGCCGCCGCAGAAAATTCCGAGGGGGAGGGAGGGGGGAGAGACCCTTCACAAGACCCAGCCGGGTCCGTCAGGCTGTCTCCAGTTGCTGAGTTCGGCAAAACTCTTTCTCGGGTTGAACATTACAAAATAGCGCTGCCGACAATGTTCCCTCTAAGCTGTGGAGTCTTGTGAGCAAAAATTCTACTTTGTGAGCTTCTGGCATTAAAGTTGTGAGCCAGTGATTTGGCTTCTGCATAAATTAGTTTGCTCTGGAGCCCTCCTTCCCGAGCTAAGACAAAAATGTGTGAGCTGGAGGCTAAAAAACTGTGAGCTAGCTCACATTAACTCAGCTTAGAGGGAACACTGCCGAGAAGATGCCACGCAAGGGGATACCACGCAGACAGCTTGTTTGCTTGTTTTTAGCACTTTTGTTTGTCTGTTGCCCGGTCTTTTCCAAGACCTAAGGCCGCACTTCTTTGCATGTTTCCTCGGGAGTAAGCCCCATCGACTGGGCTTCTGAGTAAGCGTGGTTAGAGGAGCCGGTCTTTTAAAAAAAATATAAGGTAGGCTTAGGGCACGGCTGAAGGGTGTCCTCACCTTCGGAATCTTTCGTCTGTTGCTCCGGTTTTCCTTTCCTTCGGATCGGGCTTCTCTGTCCCTTTCCAACCAGCAGGCCCGCTGGATACCTTTGTGGATCTTCCCCCCACCCTACCCTCAAAATCGTTCCTTGGTGAATGAAAAGAAATGGGTTTTTCTCACCTTTTTGCTTTATTGGACGGCTGCATTCCCAGCTTTCTGTTATCGGAAGGTACTTGCAAGGAATGTGGTGCCTTCGCTTTTGAGTACTGATATACATTCCCGTAGAATTGATTTTTTTTAACTATTATTATTAGTATTACACGTTGCTACCTTTGCATAACTGTGGTCTTGTAGGAGGAGAAAGCAGTTTCGTGGCGAAACAGCTTTGTGAAAGCGAGTCTTTGAAAAGAGCCGGTCCCAGGCGCGACCCGCTGCCTCTGAGCGCAGTTAAAAATGAGCGCTTTCAAGTTTCACACGCACCAGTGTTCCCTCTAAGCTGAGTTGGTGTGAGTTAGCTCATAGTTCTTTAGCCTCCAGCTCACACATTTTTGTCTTGGCTCAGGACGGATGGTTCCAGAGCAAACTAATTTATGCAGCAGCCAAATCGCTCGCTCACAGCTTTAATGCCAGGAGCTCACAAAGCAGAATTTTTGCTCACAAGACTCCACTGCTTAGAGGGAGCACACACTAAACAAGGCACTTCCAACCCGCTTTCAGCTCACTTTTGCAACTGGGTTTTACCGCGTGAAATGGCAAGATCCGCTTGCAACCCGTCGCTGAAGTGGACGGAACCTGCGTTATTTAGCACGTGGGAAAGCGCATCTCAAGGAGGGAGCTTTGGGCGCGGACTTCGCCGGCTCCCCGGAACCGATGGCATTTAAAGGGGCTTCGCTTTCCTTTTGGATCGCGCCCTTAATCTCGGCCGCCCCGTTTAAGGGAGGCGCGCTCTCTCTCGACGCCCGGTGGGCAGACAGTCGCAAGATATTCCAGTCCACTCCACCGGTGTTTGATTCCATCTTCTCGTTTTCTAGGGAAAGGGAAGATGCTGGACCGGGGGCTGTCGGGAGAACTTCCAAGGCCCCGGGGCTCTCTTGCACCTTCCAACCGGGGGCATTGCCCATTTTTGAAATCCCCCCCTCTTCCAGCCCCCTCGGTCGCAGCCCCGGCCGGTTGCTGGACGGTATTTAGGGTAAGAATGAGACAAAGGAGACCTTTTACAGAAAGCCCAGAAAGGAGTCCAGGAATGGGGTCGTCTTCTCAGCGTTTTCCCTCAGGCGAAAAGCCTTGGCGGCAGTGGGTCCCTCTAAGCTGAGTGAGTGTGAGTTAGCTCACAGGGTTTTTAGCCTCCGGCTCTCGCATTCCTGGCTCAGCTCCGGAGCAAACTAATTTCATGCAGCCGCCAAATCGCCCGCTCACGACTTTAATGCCAGTCGCTCGCAAAGTAGGATTTTTGCTCACTAGATTCCACAGCTTAGAGGGAGCGTTGCTTGGCGGGGGTGGTCCGGCGGCCCCTCCCCCATGTCAGTGGCTCTAGAAAGCCCCCCCCCGCCGCCGCCTTCCCAGGGTTCCACCCCGGGGCCCCACCCCATCCACACGACCCTCGCTCTCGAACCCTGCGAGGCAGGCAGCCTGGCGGGGTCCTGAACTGTCGGGGGGCAGCCGATGGTCCGAGGGAGAGGCCGGTTCGACGGGTGGGCGGGCCCTGGATCCCCTCTAAACGTGGCCGGTTCATACGGGCCTCGGGAAGGGCAGGAAGGGTCGACGCCGGCCTGGGGAGACCCCTCGTCTGTCCTGCACGGGCGCCCCCTCCCCGGTCCCGAAAGCTTTCCTATCTCAGCCCCTCCAGAACAGTCTTTCCGCTTTGGGCGGCGGCGGCGGCAGGGCTGCAGAGCGCGCTCTAACGGGACACGTGTGGACGCGGGGCCAACGCGCGTCCGCTCCACCCGGAGCCCCTGTCGTCTGTCTGTCCTGCGGTGGCTCCGGAAGTCCGCCTCGGAGGAGCCGCCTCAAGCCCCTCCGGGACCGCGGGCGAGGCTCCCTACAAGAGGTGCTGGGCCCCGCAGAGCTCTCCCCCCTCGATGATGTCCACCTCGTCTTCGGGCTCCTCCAGGAGGAAGGCCGGCGGCGGCGGCGGCGGCGGCGGGTGGCCGCCCTTGCGGGGCTCGGGGGCGGCGGCGGGGCGGCCTTTGTCCGAGGGCGAGGGCTCCTCCCGGTCGCTGGCTCCCCCCTGCTCGGCGCCCTCCTCGCCTCCCGCCGCCTTGGGGTCGTCCTGGCTCTTCCGCAGCTGCTTTTTGTGCTTCATCCGCCTGTTCTGGAACCACGTCTTCACCTGCGGGGGGAGAAGCAGCGGGCAGGGTTGGCGTCGGGCGCTCGTCCCAGCGGGGGACGCGCGATCCCCACGGGGCTGGTTTGGCGCCCTGCCGGGAAGGGGGAGGCAGACGGAGCAGGCACGCAAACCGGATCGGGAAGGCGCCTTCGACTTTCAAAGGAGGATTCGGATTTGGAAGGGGCGGAAGCGGCACAGCCGGGTTAAATGGGGGGGCGCAAGAAATCCCTGCCTTCCAGTAGCTTTCTTGCGGGGGACGGGGGGGGGGCACACCCACTGATCCTCCAGCCCATTCCTTTCTTTGTATATTCTTGTTGTATTATATAAATTGAAAATAATTTCTTTTTTAAAAAAGAAAAGAAAGAAAATATTCTCCTTGCATTTTTACGGGTGGGAAACTGAGGCAGGGCTGGGCTCGCCCATGGCCTAGTATTATTAACCCTCTCCTATCTCTCGCTCTCCTCATATAGAGGACAAGCGACAGTTCCTCCTCTGGGAAAGGAAGGAAGGCACTCTGCACGTGCTCAAAGGCTTCGTGGTAGAAGCAAAAGAGGAGACTGGATTCATACCCCGCCCTTCACTACTCGAAGGAGTCTCAGAGCGGCTCACAAACTCCTTTCCTTTCCACTCCCCACAACAGACACCCTGGGAGGTAGGCGGGGCTGAGAGAGTTCTCTTGAGGACTGTTCTTGAGAGAACAGCTCTGAGAGAACTTGTGACTGACCCAAGGTCACCCCAAGCAGCTGCATGTGGAGGAGTGGGGAATCAAACCCGGTTCTCCCGGATTAGAGTCCCCGCTATTAACCAATAGACCAAACTTGCAGGTTCCCCGTCGTTGGAGGGACAGGCGCCTGCCTGGGCTCTGCTGCCCGGAGTGACACCTTGCAGGAGCGAGCGGATGACGCCCCACTGAAACTTCCCTGCAGGCAGAAAGCTAATGTCTCCCTGGCACGCTGTTCTTAAGAACAATAGAGCCCTGCTGGACCAGACCAGTGGTCCGTCCGGTCCAGCCTTCTGTCTCACGCAGTGGCCACGCGGTTCCTCTGGACGGCCAGCCACAGGGCCCGGAGGCCGAGGCCTTCCCCTGAGGTTGCCTCCTGTCCCTGCAGGCAACTTTTGCGGAGCTGTCCAACAGGGGCTCCAAGCAAGGTCCCCTGCCACAGATTTTGTTAGTCCTCATTGGTTCTACTGGACTTTCGCTCTATTCTGCTGCGACAGACAGACCGACCGACCAACACGGCTACCCATCTTGATCCAAGCAAGAGAAGTCTACCCTCCACCGGAGCCCCTATTCCCGAGGAAATGGAGCCTCTTTGGATCGCAGGCTCGTTTCCACGGTAGTCTCTGTATCTGTCGTTTCAGGCCTTCAAGAGAAGGCTTTCCTTTCTTGCGGGGTGCGAGTGAGCCCCGGGGGCCCTGTTCACATACGAAGCTCCCACCTGGATCCCGTTGATTACCAGGTCAAGCCCTGCTTTCCTTGAAACGTCCGGAAGCTCAGTCTGGGCTGAAGCCTAAACGAAGCCTGGGTTTCCTCGGCAGAAAAGAGAAAGGAGCCCAGCAGGACCTCAAAGACCACAGGGATTTGTGGCAGGGCATGAGCTTTCCTGAGTCAGGGCTCACATCCGAAGCGGTGACTCACGGAAGCTCACCCCCCTGCCCCAAATTTTGAGTCCGGCGGCTCCTTTAAGACCCACACAAAGTTATACATTCAAGGTGTAAACTTTCCTGCGCAGGCACGTTTCTTCAGATGGACGGAAATGGAAGTCACCAGTCCATACATATAAGCAGAGGGGTGAGCAGCGAATTAGCATGCAGCATACTAAAGTTATTTGACAGGCGCAAGGACCGAACTGGAATGACAAGATTCTATGGTCGCCATTTGCTTGGGTTTAACGAGGGGGGAACATAGTGGAGGAAATAAATAGATCAAAATAGGAGACTGGCAGATATACTTTTCTTAATGGTGGAATGCTGACAGTAACGGTTAATTACTCTGCACACGGAAGTTTTTACCCTGAAGGAAACTTTGTTGGTCTTAAAGGTGCCGCGGGACTCGAACTCGGTTCCGCTGCTTCCGATCAAAACGGCCACCCACGTGAATCTGCCATAGATTTTGTTAGTCTTTGAGGTACTGCTGTACTCTGGCTCTTTTCTACTGCTACAGACGAGACTCTGCCCATCTTGATCTATCTCCGTGGATTCCCCTAGTTCGCCTTGTCCGGCCCGCCCCCCCCCCCCAACCCTCAATCGCAGCTCAAACTGCTCACCTGGGCTCGGTCTCTGGCGGGTTTCTTACACACATGCTCAGAGACAGTGCGCGGATTATCTCGATTCTCTTTACTTGCAACGCCTTTCAATTTCGTTTCCTGACCCTTTGCTGTTCGGAGACCTTACGCCTTAATGTTAAAGTATTTTATTACACTGCTAAAGTTAAGTAAAGATTTAAGATTCTTACAATGACTTTTGATTTGTGAGCCTAAGGTCAGTCTGCAATATTTTTTTAGGATGCCTCTTCCCCCCTCCCGCCCTTGCTCAAAAACCTGTCCTTCGACCTGCTGATCGCTAAGCAACCGTATCTCAGCCAGGGGTCTGCTCCATCCTTATCTCCCGTGAAGAATGTGTAAAGGGCTCATTTTCCTTTTCTCCCTTGGAGGAATGCAGGGTGTACTCCGAAAGGGGGGGGCAAAAGTGGATTATGTTTGAGAACGAGATTGGCGGGCTTTCTTTTGGAATTCTAGAGCTCGGCCTCTTGTCTGCTTTTCCTTTTAAAGAAGAACTCTGAATCTTGTTCGGAATGCCAGCTTGTTGGCAAGGCTTGTTGGCTCTAACTAGCTGGCATCAGAAGGGTCATCCCGATAAAACTGCTTGCAGCCCAAAGCCTTGAGTGACTGTTTTTTCTCCCAGATAAGGGGGGGGGGGCTGTACTAGAACTCGCAAAGCTCCCCCAACACTTAGCGACAAATGTCCTCTGCAGAGAAAGAAAAAAGCAGCAGAGAAAAGCCGCCTGGATCCTGGGCTTAACAATGTCTTTGTTTGATTGTTGCTTGCTTGTTTGATTGATTCCAGCATCAACTCTGGTGGCCCGGCGCCCGCTTCTTCAGATGCAATAAGTGGATCTTCACTAGGCAGTTTTTTTATTTGTTTAAAGCATTTATATGGCGCTTTCCCACCCAATCAGGGTCCCGGAGGCAGGCGGGGTATTTTATGGAGGGGTATGGGGAAAAAATAGCCACTTATAGACTGCATGCATCTCAAAGCTAGCCTGATCTCCAAAGCTAGGCAGGGTGGGCTCTGATTAGGTTAGTACTTGGATGGGGGACCCCCAAGGAAGCCCCAGGGTCCCTGCGCAGAAACGGGCGACTGCAAACCACCTCTGAAATGCTCCCTCTAAGCTGTTGAGTCTTGTGAGCAAAAACTGGCATTCAAGCGGCGAGGGAGCGATTTGGCTACTGCAAAAATTAGTCTCCTCTGGAGTCCATCCCTCCTGAGCCGAGACAAAAAGGTGTGAGCCGGAGGCTAAAACACTGTGAGCTAGCTCACACCAACTCAGCTTAGAGGGAACACTGCTCTGAACGTCTCTGTCTCGATCTGAATGGCCCAGGCTTGGCCCAAGTTTCTCAGATCTTGGAATCTCGGGGGGGGGGGGTTGTTCCTGCTTAGATGGGGGACACCCCCCCAGGAAGCCCCAGGGTCCCTGCGCAGAGGCGGGCGACGACAAACCACCTGCTAATGTCTCTATCTCGCCCCGGAAGGCCCCAGGATAGCCTGCTCCCATCAGAGCTTGGAAGCTCGCCGGGGTCGGCGGCCCTGCCTAGTGCTTGGATTGGTTGCCGCCAAAGGGTTGCTACGCAGAGGGCGGCAATGGCGAGCCGCCTCTGAGCGTCTCTTGCCCTGAAAACTTTATGGGGTCGCCATAAATCGGCGGAGACTACACGGCCCTCTCCGCCACCGGGGGGGGAGGAGGCAGTGGCGGATTAACCATTAAGCAGACTAAGCACGTGCTCGGGGCACCAGGGCCAAAGGAGGCACCACAAAGTTGGGGAAAGGGTGAAAAGGAAAAAAACAACAACACGAATGAAGATTTGTAAAAAAAACAAAACCCCAAAACTGAAAAAAAAGCTAGTGCAAAACTAGTGCAAATCATGGGGCACCCTAGGGTTATCTTCTGTTTTTTGTTGGCGAGGTACAGTATCGTAGGCTATGTCTAAAAGTAAAATGATGGAGCCAAATTCAGTTGTCGGGACAGTCATTTCAAGGACCCTCTTTGCCCCTTTTTAATTTCAGCCCCATGTTTTTGTAGAACTTTATGTAGCCAAAGCCTGGCGTAGTTTGTACAGCATATTGTGTCATCATATGAATAAATTTTTGCATTGCTGCAGCCTGCACTGTATATCTGGCCAGACAGGTCAGCCACTAAAATGGACGGGGTCAGTGTGGAAAGGAGGGGGGCACCAAGATGGGTCAGTGCTGCTTAGGGCACCAGCGAGCCTTCACCCGCCCCTGGGGGGGGGGGATGGTGTGCGCCGTCAAACTTTATTACCCGAGCCTTACCTACAAGGGCCGTGGTCACACACCCCAAGCAATCCACTTTCAGCGCACTGCGTGAACCGGCAACATCCAGCTGGAAACGGGACTGAAAGCGGATTGTTCGGTGTGTGTGACCGCAGCCACAGACTGCCTGGCGGGATCCACCTCTCGGTGCACCAGCAGAAGCGGAGGGCAGTCGATCCCAGCTGGGATTTTTTTTTTCGACAGCGCGTCTTCGAGGCCCCGAAGGACTCCGGTTCCTTCTCCTCCAAAGACTCCCCCAACCCCGCCGAAGACCACCCAGCCCGGAGTCTCTCTCAAGCCAATGGTCCCTCTAAGCTGCGGAGTCCTGTGAGCCAAAAGTTCTCCTTTGTGAGTTTCTCTGGCATTCAAGTGGTGAGCGAGCCATTTGGCTGCTGCGTAAATTAGTTTGCTCTGGAGCCCTCCTGCCTGAGCTAAGTCAAAAAAGGTGTGAGCCGGAGGCTAAAACACCTGTGAGCTGGCTCACACTCACTCAGCTTAGAGGGAGCACTGCTCGGAAGCGATGCGCCCTCTAAGCCGTGGCGTCTTGTGAGCAAAACTTCTCCTTTGTGAGCGACTGGCATTCAAGTTGTGAGCGGGTGATTCGGCGGCTGCAAAAATTAGTCTGCTCTCGAGCCCATCCTTCCTGAGCCAAGACAAAAATGTGTGAGCCAGAGGCTGAACACCTGTGAGCCAGCTCACACTCACTCAGCTTAGAGGGAACACTGCTTGGCCGTCTCCACCCCCTCCCCGGGGGGCTTTGGGCGCCCCTCCCTCCCCCCTCTCCCGGCCGAGCGGCCCCCCTTCCTACCTGGGTCTCGGAGAGGCTGAGGGCGGTGGCCAGCTCGACGCGCTCCGGGGTGGACAGGTAGCGCTGGATCTCGAAGCGCTTCTCCAGGCCGGAGAGCTGCGAGTCGGAGAAGACGGTGCGGGCCTTGCGGCGGCGGCAGTGCTTGCCCGGCAGTTCGGCGTGCGGGTGGGGCTGGAAGAGGGCGGGCACCGGCACCCCTGCGGCGGGGAGACAAGCCAGGCGGGTCCGCGTGGGCCAGGATGGACGAGGAGGCGCCCGGCCACCCTCCCTTCCTCCCACCCCCTCCCTCTCTGCCTCCCGCCTCCTCTGGGAAGGGGCGGGGAGGGACCCCAGAAAACCCTGCTGGACACCCAGAGCAAAGGCCCGCCCCCCACCGGCCCTCCCTCGCGGGTTATCCCCCGGCGCTTGGCATTCCGAGGTAGACTGCCTCTGAACGAGGAGGCTCGGGCCGTTTGGGTGCCCAGCGGGAGCAAACTGTCAGGCCTCCGTAACCTTTTCCCTCTGGAATGCGTAGCCGGCCGCCCAAAGTGAGGCGCCAGAACATTCAGGGATACCCACAGCCTTTCCCGAAGGAAATCCCCCCAAACATTTAAGGTGCGTTCGCCCGGGTTCCCCATCCCGCGTGAGCACGGGAACCGCCGGGAATATCCCCTCCCGCTTAACCCCGAACCAAAATTCAATTAGACCGTAGCCCCCAGATTAGGGACCCCTCACTCCTAACTGTAGCCCCCGACCCCTAACTCCACCGCACCTACAGGTCGAGGATCCTCTCTCCTCCGTGGCTACTTTTGGGGAGCGGTGGGACAGAGAGGCCCCCCCCTTCCCATCTACAGGGAGTGGGGACCGACTCTTTATGCTCACCTCGCAGATCCCACGACGACAGCTGCCATTCCCACCCAGTATCACCCCCCTCTTTCGTCTCCAAGCTCCTTTCAACCCTTTACATACACAACATCATTTGACTCCGGATTCATTAACCAGGAGTAGGAGTCCCCCGCCACCACACCACATCCCCCGCCTTTCTCCCTTCACGAAGGAGGCGTTGAAAGTTTCCTTTTGTGCTGTTTGAAACGATGGGGAGGGGGAGTCCAAAATGAAAGGATGGGCGCAGTATTAACAGTGAACGCAGCATCGGGGTAAATCATCCGGGAGGGGGGAGGAGGAGGAGGAGAAGAAAAAGAAGAAGAGATTGGATTTCTACCCCGCCCTCCAGTACCCGAAGGAGTCTCAGAGCCGCTCCTTCTCCCTTCCTTCCCCACACCAGACACACAGTGAGGTAGGTGGGGCTGAGAGAGCTCTTTCCAGAACTGCCCTTGAGAGAACAGCTCTGAGAGAGAGCCTGTAGCTAACCCCAGGTCACACCAGCAGCTGCAAGTGGAAGAGTGGGGAATCAAACCCGGTTCTCCCAGATTAGAGTCGGCACACTTAACCACTACGCCAAACTAGAATGCGGGAAGGCTTCCAGGCACCTCACTAACCGAGCCCCCCTCGCAGGGGCTGCCTGGGACCCTGAGTTCAGCGCCTGGAGGAATCCGGCCTTGCCACCAATTTCTCTCCCCCCCCCCGCCGTATTACATCCGGTCGTCCTCTGACCCTCAGTGACAGACAGCGCCCCTTTCTTTAACCGGGAGTAAGAACAGAAATAGGAGCTGCGGGTGGCTCAGTGGTTAAGACGCTGAACTGCAGGCTGGAAGGTCGGTAACTCAGCAGTTTGAGACCTGAATGCCGCATGACGGAATGAGCTCCCGTCTCTGGCCCCAGCTCCTGCCAACCTAGCAGTTGGAAAGCAAGAAATTGCAAGGAGATAAACAGGTACCGCTTCGGTGGGAAAGTAACTGCGCTCCGTGCGCCTCGGCGTCTAGTCATGCGAGCCACATGACCACGGAAATGTCTTTAGACAGCGCTGGCTCTTCGGCTTGGAAACGGAGATGAGCCCCGCAACCCTAGAGTCGGATTCGACTGGCTTTCGAGCAAGGGAAACCTTTACCTAAGAACATACAGCCGCGGGAGTGGATTCCCCGGGTGTCACGTGTGGGTGTGCCGGCGCGTGTCCGCCTCCTCTCCGCCTCTCACCTTCCCTCTACTGCCGGCCTCCTAACACCTTCCCTCTGCTTCCTTTCCCCTAACAGCAAGCAAGAGCCCCTCTGGATAACAACCCAGGCGCTTTTTGGGTGCCCGGTTGCGCTGCCCCGTTCTCTTGGCAGTCCTTACATCGTTCTTGCAAGGCAGGCCGTCTTTCTTATCCTTCTCCAGTGGCAAGGAGTGTGTGGCTGAGGGGCGACTGGAACCAGGCGCTTTCTGGCCGGCCGGCGGCCGCTTTTCCCGGCGACATCGGCTCTCGAGGACTTTCCTAGGGCCAACGATTCCTCTCCCCCGAATGGCTCCCGCCTCCCTAACAGCTCCGCCCAATGTTCCCTCTAAACCGAGTTAGTGTGAGCCAGCTCACAGTTTTTTAGCCTCCGGCTCCACACATTTTTTGTCTTGGCTCAGGAAGGAGGGCTCCAGAGCAAGCTAATTTATGCAGCAGCCAAATCACCTGCCTGCTTCACAACTTTAATGCCAGTAGCTCGCCAAGTAGGATTTTGGCTCTCAGGACTCCACAAGCGTAAAGGGAGCATCGGCTCCGCCACACGCGAGACCTAAAGAAATCGCCCAGCGACTCCCCCCATACCCACCGCTGCAAAAATGCAGCGATGGAAACTCTGCCGATGGAATTTCTGCCTCGCCAAATAAAATAATCTCCGCGGGCCGGTCCCTAAAAGACAAGGCCGCCTCTTCCTCGATGCTGGTCGCTACAGAACGCTCCGGTTCCCTGGGTTGGGTCCCCCCTCGGAAAGCAGGCTGGCCTGTGGTCCCCCACCCACCCAGAACTTGGCCCCGGGCAGGTGTGACCCGTGCTCCCTCCTCTAAGCTGTGGAGTCTTGTGAGCAAAAATTCCACCTTGTGAGCGACTGGCATTCAAGCTGTGAGCGGGCGGTTCGGCTGCTGCGTAAATTAGTCCTGCTCTAAAACCCATCCTTCCGGAGCTAAGACAAAAAGGTGCGAGCCGGAGGCTAAAAAACTGTGAGCTGGCTCACACTGACTCGGCTTAGAGGGAACACTGGGTGTGACTCTCCTCCGGCGCCGGAGAGCCAAGCAAGCGGGCCGAGCTTCCCCCCCCCCACACACACCGCCTGGATCCTCTGCTCCCGGGTCCCCGTTCCTGCCAGCCCCGGAACCTGCCGGCTCCTTCGAGGGATGCCTGCAGGGGCCCCTAGTGTCCCGAAGCCTCTTTCCCCCGGGGGTGGCTGCTGGGGAAAGGACCTTCCAGAGGTTTCGCGTCGTCTTTCGGACCCCGGAGGCTCCTCCGGAAGTTTTTCTCCTCCTGAGCCCTAGAAGGAGCCCTGCCTCTGGCTTGGTCTGGGTAGGAAGGGATTGGGGGCATTTTTCGCTTTAGCGTCCTTGCGACCACACGCACTAAACCATCCCCCCCCTTTCAATGCACTTTCCAACTGGATTTTGCCAGTTCACACAGTGAACTCCAGTTGGAAAGGGCACTGAAAGTGGACTGGAAGTGGGTGGCTTAGCGTGTGTGACCGCAGCCTACCCAGTCAAGTCCGGTTGTCGGTGGCATCTGGCTGAGAGCGCAGCAGAAAAAGTTAGCTCCGCATCAGCTGTCAGCAGCAACTGAGTGAGAAACACGTGTCCTCAGATGGGAATCGGGACACACCAGACTAAATATAACCACTGCGATGCATTGACCCGCTGCTTTCCTTCCCACACCGCCCCCGGGTCGGGGTTTAAACCAATATTGGGGAGGTGGGGAGGACGGCACGGCCAGAAGAATTAATCCCTCGCCTTCAGCCGAAGTGCCCCGATCCGTATCGGTTTCCTCATCTACACACGACACTAGATTTCCATGACTGCAACTAAAGAAGTGTGATTTGACTAAAAGGCAGGCATTCACTTTACGCCTGACCCTTTTGGTCTGTCCGTGTATCTAAATTATTATGACTTGTCCATATTTTAAAGTGCCATAATCGATTCTACGATCAGGCCGAGGCAGGTAAAGAGACAAAACCTACGCGTGTCGCGGTTCAGGCCCGTGACTTTTCAGCGCTTGTATTTTACTATTATTATTATTATTATTATTATTATTAGTAGTAGTAGTAGTAGTAGTAGTAGTATTAGTAGTAGTAGTAGTAGTAGTAGTAGTAGTAGTAGTAGTAGTAGTAGTATTGTAGTATTGCAATATCGTCATGTACGTGCATTTCAAAAAGAAAGGGCGAAATACTAATAAATAAATCAGCATCGTTTGAGTACTGGAATGGATGCCTCTTGGAGAGCTTTTCCAAGCTAGAAAGGATTTCTTCTCGTTTGGCCGCCAGTGGAATGCCATTTTTCTTCCCGTATTTAATTTCGAATTTTGTACCGCAGGCGAGTACGGTTACGCCCGAGGGTACTTGAAGCGGGGGGGGGTTCCCCTTTCCCATTTCACGTTCCAAAGCGGACTTACAAAACCGATTTCATCTAAATCAAGAGCTAGCTAACCAATTTTTTAAAAAAAATTATTGGAAATGCCAGGGAGCTGATCCGAGGGAAAAAAGAGGGAAAGAATTGATTCCAAATAAATGGCAATGCCTTCTGTTTCTTTCAAAAACAGATACTAAACCATTTCTGGGCACATCACAGATATTAAAATTACGTAGCAAATATGTTGTCGGATGTTTAGGGTGGGGAACAGATCCTGCCGCATCTGGAGATATTACCGACGTCACATTTATTTTGTTCTTTCTTCCCCGGTCTTAAAACCGGTGGGTGCTCATTTGCGTCTACCGAATTTATAATATTTTACTGAGAGGTGAGACCGACTTTTCAGAATCCAGAGACCTCCTGACGGTTCTAACAAAGACTCGGAAGACCCTTCAAGTTCGTCCGCTGGTTTACCTACGCGCGCCAGAGAATCGCCAAATCCAGCCCTCCTGGCTGGGGAAAGTAAATTCCCCATGAAATGGACGCTTCCGAACCAGCCCACATCAAACCTGCTGAAAGCAAACGGGGAGGCCGATGCGTGAGAACGGAATAAACTGCCCCCAAAGAATCTCTTTCCGTGTCTGCTTTGGAGGTGGTTATCTGAAGACTTCCGCGGTTCCGCCGATGTTTTCTTCATTCTTTTTTTCCCGGGCCTAGTGAAGCAGACCGCTCTCTTCCCAAGAGAAGGGGATTAAAAGCGGCCAACGTTGGTTTAAAAGGAAAACTCCCTGTTGCTTTGGCTAACTCGAACACGGGACTGCAGCAGGTGAAAGTTCCACGGCATCCTCGCATCGGTCTGGGCGAGGAGTCCAACAAAACCGTGGGGTCCACAGTCGCGGGGGAAGCGAAACCTACCTGATCTCGCTTCCCTGCCGCCTTTCCTTAGCTATAGGCATGGGGAGGCCCCCCCAAGTCTGCCATGACACCCCCCCCGCCAGCACCACCTGTAGCAGGGGACACCTGTCAGCCCGGCTTCCTGGACCCGGCCAGGCGCAAGACGACCCTCGTTCCCAGGGGTCTCCCGGAGAGAAAGGAGAGGCTTACCTGAGGTGGTCAAGAAATAGGGGTGATGGTGCTCGGGCTTGTGGAGCGGGTGGTGCGGGTGGTGCGCCAGGATGGCCGGGGCGGGCATGAGAGGGTACCCATAGTCCAGGAGAGGCACCCGGGAGGCCAGCGGGCCGTGGAAGTGCTCGGGGGTCACCTCCCGCAGGGGCTTGGGCTTGTGCAGCAGGATGTCTTCGATGAAGAAGGAGGTCGGCCTCTGCGCGGACACCGCGTGGACCGCGTGCGAGGTGAAGTTGAGGTTCATCGCTCCCCCTCCCCGGGTCTGGTCTGGAGACGGGTTGGCGACGGGACGAAGGCGACTCTCTCCCCGGGGCTGGCCGGCCGAGCCAAGCCCAGCTCTCCGCTCCGGCCGCCTCGCCGCCCCTCTGGCTGTGGAGGAGTCGGGAGGGAAGAGCCCGGTGGATCTGGGGGCTGCCGGGCGGTGGGGGGCGCGGGCGGGCGCCTTTGAGGGCCGCTGCCACGGGGGGATCTCCGACGAGCCAATCGCCGACTAGCGGGGCGGAGGGAGCGCGGCTGGGCCCGGTGGCACCCGCGGGGACGGGCGGGCGGCGGAGAGGTCGCGGGGGAGGGTGCCGCTGTCCGTGGTGCTGAACGGAAGGGGAAGCGCTGTCCGTGGTGCTGAACTGAGAGGGAGCCCAAAGCGGGCCGGGGGAGAGGGAGGCCCTCAGTGGGAAGGAGAGGGCCACGGCCCAGTCTTCTGGGAACCCGGTGGTAGTCGGAGGGACCTTTCATTCCTTCTCTCTCTCTCTCTCTCTCTCTCTCTCTCTCTCTCTCTCTCTCTCTCTCTCTCTCTCTCTCTCTCTCTCTCTCTCTCTCTCTCTCTCTCACACACACACACACACACACACACACACACACACACTCCCCCCCCCCCCAGAACATCCACCTACAGAAATTATTCTCTTCTTGGGTATGCGGATTGTGATGTGCGGTTGGCCCCACATGCATAGATGTTGCTGTAGGTAGGCTGCTCCAACTTCCCCGACCGTATTATGTGAGAAAATAGATGCACTGTGGACATCATGCACAGCCATACATTCCGTGCATGTCCTACCCTACTGCCACATGTCTTATCCTTAAGTACCTGCCAGTGTCAAAAACTGATTTCTAAAGTACCCCTAGAAAAGAGTGTGGGACGATCGAGTCTGGAATGACGGCTTAGTAGTAAGGGGGTATGGGTGACCACCGTCCCTCAGGTTTCCATGCTGTGAGGGCCTGTTGTGAATTCAACGAAGATGGCAATGTCATGTGTACATAGACAAAAGTGCAGTGGGAATTATCAATAAGAACAGAGAGGGCTCTCTGTTACTGTACAGACAGGTAGGCAATCTTGTAAACTGTTCTAGGTTTGCGCTGGGTCAATGGGTGATTTTACCGTGGTTGGGACAATATTCCTCCAGTAAATCATTAATAGTCCAAACCTATGTTTATTCCTAAATTCAGGGGAGGGGTTACTTCTTAGTATGCAGAAATGCAGTCTCAAAATAACAGTGATTTATTAATAAGTATGATCAGCTATGCCCTGAGCTGGGTAGCTGAGGCCAGCCTGATCTCATCAGATCTCAGAAGCTAAGCAGGGTTGGCCCAGGTTAGTACTAGGATGGGAGACCGGCAAGGAATACCAGGGTCATGACACAGAGGCAGGCAATGGCAAACCACCACTGAACATCTCTTGCTTTGAAAACCCTACGGGGTCACCATTGCCTTGAAAACCCTACAGGGTCACCATTAGTCACTTGTGACAATGGCAACAACAACAACAACATGATCAGCGACACACAATTAAATACTTCTAAGACTGCCATCCTGGGCATACTTACTTGGGAGTAAGACCCAATAAATTCATCAGGACTTAACTTCAGACTTAAATATTGGGCTGTACACTCCCTTGGGGATGTGGGACCATATAGTACAGCCCGATCTCGTCAGGTCTCAGAAGCTAAGCAGGGTCAGTGCTTGGAAGGGGGACCACCAAGGGAGGCTTTGCAGAGGAAGGCAATGGCAGACCACCTCTGCTTTTCCCTTGCCCTAAACCATATGAGGTCACCATAAGTTGGCTGTGATTTGACGGCACTTCACACACACACACCACTGATTCCAATGATGCACATGTACCTCTGGTGAGAAGTAGCATAGATTTCAGTGACTCGTTGATGGCAACAGATAGGAAAGGTGTGTTTGATGTCCAAAGTCCTCTGGGTAGCATGGTGTAGTGGTTAAGAGCAGTGGACTCTAATCTGGAGAACCAGGTTTGATTCTACACTCCTCCGCATGAAACCAGCTGGGTGACCTTGGGTCAGTCACAGCTCTCTAAAGGCACTCTCAGCCCAAAAGATAAGTCTAGCTCGCCACCAACAGTAAAGGTTTCCCTTGCTCAAAAGCCAGTCGAATCCAACTCTAGGGGTGTGGTGCTCATCTCTGTTTCCAAGCCAAAGAGCCAGTGCTGTCCGAAGATGTTTCCATGGTTGTGGCCGGCATGAATAGACGCCGAAGCACAGGGAATGTTGTTACCTTCCCACTGAAGCAGTACCTATTTACCTACTTGCAATTTCTTGCTTTCAAACTGCTAGGTTGGCAGGAGCTGGGATCAGAGACGGGAGCTCACTCTGTCATGTGGCACTGGGGTCTCTCAAACTGCTGAACTACTGACCTTCTGGTCTGCAGTTCAGCATCTTAACCACTGAGCCACCGCAGCCCCTTTAGCTCGCCCCCTAGTGATAAATAATGCTAAAAGGGCTAGAACTTAAGTCTGCCAGACAATCTTAGGATCTCCTGGCTATACTACGTACAGTGCCATGTGATATACTATACTACTGCCTCTGGCTGCATGAACACTAGGAAATCCAACAAGGAACACAATGACTTCTTATCAGACATTGTTTGTGCATTTGGGGGACATATTAAAAAAAAAATCAACATTTCTTTCTGTGCCAGCTCTGTGAAGCTGGGCCGAGTCATGTCCCGGTCACACAGAGGGAATATCATGACCAACCAGTGATGAAAAACTGAGGGGATGATATCCAAAACCCTGCAGTCCATCCATTACATCACCCTATTTAAATCACAGTGCTTCTGAAATTTCTAGTTTGGTCTGATATGCAGTTATTGAAGCTTTAATCATGGCTGAGAGCTAGAGGGTTTTTTTTTTAAAAAAAATTAGGCCATACCTTCCAAAGCCTTTTAAAAAAAAAAGTTTGGACTAAAGCTTCCTTTACTCCTTCCCATCTTGGAGTTGTTTCCTATATTCTAACCTCTTTAACTTCCTTCTTGCACCTCTGAAACGTTATCCTTTTGGGATTTTATTCCCCTTTCATGCACCTTTTAATCTTACGCTTCACCCCTTATTATCTATTTTTCCTTCCCTTCCTTGTCTCTGTCTTTGCTTGTTTGTGTGTGTGTGTGTCTTTTACCCCCTCCTAATCTGTAACATTCATTTCCCCAGAGTCAATTTGCTTAAATTAGGGTGATACACCACATCATAGCTGAGATAATTTCGGCTCGCATCTCAGAAAATTGCTCTAATTATTGATGTTAAATTCGGGGAAATTAAAAGAAGGCACTTCTCCTTCATCTCCCTGATTTTAAGCTCTAATTTGCCGAAACCGAGTTGTCATCATAATTCCAGTCAGGGGCTGTTAATAGTCAAAATGTTTTAATAGAGCCAGAATTCTCGCAACCCATGCTATTAGATAATTAGGAGGGATGTTACGAAGACAAGTGGTAATCCTCGGGTGCGCGGACAGCGGCTCCATCTGATCCAGCAGGTAGAACAAATTAATTACCCAAATCAATTAGATGGAAAAGTACAGTTCTCCAGGAAGTGTAAACCACGGCATCCATATGTATGAGCTGGTAAATGGTAAATAAATGGCAAAAGCTCGCAAATAATAGAAACAGCAATCATGATAGTTTAATGAACCTGTAACTCAGAGAACACGAGTTAATGTTACTTTAACTCCCTCATGTTTGTGTGAAGGCTAATGAAAAGGGCCTCGGGAAGATTTGCTCCCAGCGGGTCGCAGTGTTCCTGGGATGAGCGCGTTACTCCACCACATGTGATCATTCATGGACCTAGGGATAATGGAGATACATCAAGATGGGTAGCTGTGTTAGCCTGTCTGTAGCAGCAGAAAAGAGTACGAGTCAGTTCTGAAGAAGTGAGCCAGTGACTCACGAAAGCTCACACCCTGCCACACATTTTGCTAGTTTTTAAGGTGCTCCTGGACTCCAGCTCTTTTCTAGTTATAATGGAGGTGTTAAAAACAACAACAACAACCTAGAAGCAGATGCGAAAGACAATTGCGTTACTTTAGTGGTTCTCAGATTCCATGTACTGGGGCCTGCTTCTAAACCAATGGTCATTTCAGGACTCACTCATAAAGTATTTTTCATTTGTTTTATTTTACAAAATGTATATCCACCCTTCTGCCTTCAGAAGGGCCACTAAGGCAGCCAATAAACAGAAGAAGAAGAAGAAGAAGAAGAAGAAGAAGAAGAAGAAGAAGAAGAAGAAGAAGAAGAAGAAGAAGAAGAAGAAGAAGAAGAAGAAGAAGAAGAAGAAGAAGAGGAGGAGGAGGAGGAGGAGGAGGAGGAGGAGGAGGAGGAGGAGGAGGAGGAGACTGGACTTATACCCAGCCCTTCACTACCTGAAGGGGTCTCAGAGCGGCTTGCAATTGATTTCCCTTCCCATCCCCACAACAGACACCCTGTGAGGTAGGTGGGGCTGAGAGAGCTCTCTCAAGAACTGCCCTTGAGAGAATGGCTCTGAAAGAACTTATGACTGACCCAAGGTCACACCAGCAGTTGCATGTGAAGGAGTGGGGAATCAAACCCAGTTCTTCCATATTAGAGTCTGCACTCCTAACCACTACACCAAACTGGCTCTCACATTAAAATCAAAATTTACACAGTAAAATCACATTTTAAAACCTTTAAAAGCAGCCACAAAACAACCATTAAAACAACTAAAAGCAGAGCTTAAATGTATACAAAGTCATAAAAACAGCAATTAAAACACTGGTTAGGAAGGAAGGGTCACAGAGGGAAAATGAAACAAGTAAGTCTTCACCCGCTGGTGGAAGATGGCACCGGAAGGGTCCAGATGAACCTCCCTGGGGACAGAGTTCCAGAGTTTTGGTCCCACAGAATAATGGAACACCAGTTTCCTGCTCTCTCCAACATAGACCACAGAGCTCCCATATCACTTAATACTGAATGAGTTTATGATTTATGTTTCATGGTCAGTTAGGGTTGCCAATCTCCAGGTGGGGCCTGGAAATCTCCCAGAATCACAACTGATTCCCATACTACAGAGATCCATTCCCCTGGAGAAAATGGCAGCTTTGGAGGGTGGACCCTCTGTAGCATTATGCCCTATAGAAGTCCCTCGCCTCCACAGACTGCTGTCTCCCCAAAATCTCCAGATATTGCCCCACCCGGAGTTGGCAACCCTATCTTCAGTATAGTAGTATAGTATATCATATGGCATGGTGTGTAGTACAGCCAGGGGATCCTAAGATTGTCTGGCAGCCTTAAGTTCTAACCCTTTTCGCATTATGCACCACTTGCCTGACTTATTTTTGGGGCTGAGAGAGCTCTGAGAGAGCTGTGACTGACCCAAGGTCACCCAACTGGCTTCACATAGAGGAGTACAGAACTGAACCCAGTTCTCCAGATCAGAGTCCCCCACTTTTAATCACTACACTATGTTGGCTCTCAATCTTCAGTATGTATACACAACATTTCTGAGCAATAACTGGTGTTTATTTGGCTACTTCACACATTATACATCTACATTTCCCCCCAAGCCCCTTCCCTCTGCTCCTCCTTTCCCACCCTCCTGCCCAGGGCTGGTCCAAAGATACCTGGCATCCTTTTGCTGTCCCCCTACCATGCTGTAGGGAAGCCACTGCTTTTCCTCGCCCTACATGGCAGGAAAGCTACTTCTTTCTGCTCTGCACTGTGGGGAAACTGCCTGGACTCACCCCAGTCTCCCTAGGGCTGGAGTTTGCCGCAGGGCTACACCCCTCAATAGGCAGTAAATGACCCTGGAAAAAGGCCCCAACCCACCCAACAACAGAGGGGGAGGGAAAGAGCAGGCCTGCTGTGGGATGTCCAGTAGGGCAGCACTGAGGGCCGATGGGCGGGGCAGTGACACGGCCAGTTTGGATGCCCTTCCATCTCCGGCGCCAAATGCCATCACCTTGATGTACCTAATGGATGTGCCGGTCCCGTTCTTGGCCTCAGATAGTTGGACCCACCCTTTAAGAACTATTTCCCTATTCCAACCAAGGAGATCTGTGAGTGTCAGGGAGCTTCCCCCTGAGGCAGGTACAATGGACACCTGGAGATGCCACCGTCTCATGAGCTTATTGTTTGGGTTGCAGTCGTTGGATGTATATGGCTGAGGATGTTTTGCAGAGAAAAGTTGAGCCCTTCCTTAATAATAACTATAGTTATCATATGGCAGTGTGTAGCATAGCCAGGAGATCCTAAGACTGTCTGGCAGCCAGAAGTTCTAGCTCTTTTAGCATTATGAACCACTAGGGAGCGAGATAGACTTGTTTTTAAGGCAAGAGACATTTCAGAGGTGGTTTGCCTTGGAGGTCGCCCAGCCAAATACTTGCCAAGGCCGACCCTGCTTAGCTTCCGAGATCTGACAAGATTGGGCTAGCCTGGGCACACACAAACACCCGAACATGTCTAAGTCTTTTGAGAGCATCTAAAGGAGCTTTTTGGATCTCAGTTGGAGAAGATGTACCAGTCTGAAGGCTCAGAGCAATTCTCCCATTGCTTTGAATGGCTGTCACATTTCTGATTCTATGACAGGCTTTGAATAGTCATGGGTACCCGTGTTCATCTCTTCATGTGTCATGCATGCTTGCTGTGCTTCTAGGGAGCTGGTTTTTACACACCCAAAGAAACTGGGCCTTTTTTGTATACCAGACTTCTGTATCAGTGTCACAAAGTGCTTTTGCTCAAAGCAAGGGTATTCCCAGTAGCAATATAAGGCTGTGAGAGTTGGACCATAAGGAAGGCTGAGCGCCGAAGAATAGATGCTTTCGAATTATGGTGCTGGAGAAGACTCTTGAGAGTCCCTTGGACTGCAAGGAGGTCAGATCAGTCAATACTAAAGGAAATCAACCCTGACTGTTCCCTGGAAGGCCAGATGCTGGAGCTGATGCTCAAATACTTTCCATTTCAAAAGCAGTGAAGTATATAGCAGTTAGACTTTAGTGTTATGACTGAGGAGACCTGGGTCCAAACTCTCACTCAGCCAGGATTGCTGGAGGGGACCTTGGGCCAGCCACTGCCTCTCAGTCGACCCCACCTCTCAGGGTTGTTGTGAGCACAGAATGGAAGAGAGGAGGGCCATCCATTCCGACAGACTAGAGAGATAAAAGTAGTTTGCCATGTTGCATGGTGGGGGGGCAGTGCTGTTGTGCAAGTCCCAACTTCCAACCCCTTTTTGGAGAGCACCAAATTGAGTTATGCTGTCCTTTGGATCCTGGCCTCTGAGGATACATGTACAGTATCATCTGTCCTCTGGACACACACTCAACTTCATTTAGACATGTATGTCCATCAGCCACATAAAACCCATTATATGATTATCACGCTCGTTCTGATCCCAGATAATTAAGAACTGCTATGCCGGTGTGGTATGGTGGGTAGAATGGGAAAGCAGGATATTGGAAGATCTGAGTTCGAATCCCAACTTTTACCATGGATGCTTCCTACGTGACCTCGGGGCTCGTCACAAGCTCTCAGTCTGGCCTAGCTCACAGGGTTGTTGTGAGAGGGTGAAGGAGGGGAGAACAGTGTACTAAGCAATGTTCCCTCTAAGCTGAGTTAGTGTGAGCTAGCTCACAGGTTTTTTAGCCTCCTGCTCATGCATTTTTGTCTTAGCTCCAGAGCAAACCGACTTATGCAGTAGCCCAATTGCTCGCTCTTTAATGTCAGTGGCTCACATAGTAGAGTTTTTGCTCACAAGACTCCACAGCTCTCAACTGGGAAGAAAAGCAGGATATAAGTAAATATATGCAAATACATGCGTGCACCCCATGTCGTGGAATTAGGGCATGTAGTGAGGCTCAGTCCTCTGTTAAACCTATGTGACTTTTTCTATAGTAATGAGCCTCTATGTTGTTGCTGTTCAGTCGCACAGTCAAGTCCGACTCTTCGCGACCCCATGGACCACATCACACCAGGCCCTCCTGTCTTTCACCGTTCTCCGGAGTTTGCTCAACTTCACGTTCATTGCATCAGTGAAACTGTCTGACCAGCTCATCTTTTGCTGTTTCCTTCTTCTTTGACCTTCAGTCTTTCCCAGCATCAGGGTCTTCTCCAGGGAGTGTTCCCTTCTCATTTGGTGGCTGCAATATTCTGGGTTCTAGACAAGTTCAGTGATCAGCTCATATTTATTAGTGATTTCAGTTAACTTTAAGGACAAAACTGTGGGGCCGAGCCCCTGCTTATATTCGTGCCAAACAAACCCCCGCCCTCCACACACACCCGTGATAGGCTATTTATAGCGCAACCCTAAAACAATTGGTCCATCCCAAGATCCTGGCGGCCCATTGTTCAGGTAACTCAATCCATTCCTGGTGCTGTCCTGTATCCATACATAACAGTGGCCAAAGTATTTGAGCTTCAGCTTCAGGATCTGGCCTTCCAGGGAACATTCAGGGTTGATTTCCTTATGGTCCAACTCTCGCAGCCATACATTACTACTGGGAATACCCTTGCTTTGATCATACAGACTTTTGTTGGCAGGTGATGTCTCTACTTTTTATTATGCTGTCTAGGTTTGCCATCGCTCTCCTCCCAAGGAGCAGGCGTCTTTTAATTTCATGGCTGCTGTCACCATCTGCAGTGATCTTGGATCCCAGGAACGTGAATTCTGTCACCGCTTCCACGGTTTCCCCTTCTATTTGCCAAGGAGAGATGGGGCCGGATGCCATGATCTTAGTTTTTTTGATGTTGAGTTCCAAGCCTCTACAGTTGAATCTTTGGTTCTGTTTCCCAGGAGGCTTCAGTGCTGTGGCCTTCGAGTACCGATAACCCTGTACATGACATTTGCCTCACATGCCTTTTGCCTTCTGGGAATGTTTGTACTTTGCCGAGGTCAGGAGTCACTATCAAATTCTGAACAGAGTATCTGTAGCTAGCTTCCTTGACTCTCTGAGTCCACCGGGCTTCACCCAGCTTTCCTTGACCTTCCTGACCCCAGAGAGAGAAAGAAAGGGCTGACTTTGTTGTATACGTCAGAGACGTATGTCAAATGCTCATCACAGAGATGACTGACAGTTACATCATCCCCTATGGTTGGAAAAGGGTATTTGGTGTGAGAATTTAGTTTTGTTCCCTGGTTATTCTGGCCAACCACCCTCCGTTATGGGGTCTTGACGGAGCAACCAGGGATATCCTTTATAGAATTACAAGTGCACTGTTTATGTAAAGGGGCTGTGTTGAAATATTCTCTGCTGAATATTGGAATGCTACAAGGGTGTTTTCTGACTTAAGAGTGTGTAATGAAATAAATTGAGTTTTGGTTTAGAACACCCCCTCTCTCTCTCTCTCTCTCTCTCTCTCTCTCTCTCTCTCTCTCTCTCTCTCTCTCTCTCTCTCTCTCTCTCTCTCTCTCTCTCTCTCTCTGCAACTGAGAAGCCAGCTTCTCTCCCTTCCCAAATGGACACAGTGCGAATGGGAGCGCATGAAAAGGTTCCTGCGCCCCTCATTTCCCCAACATCCAGTCACCTATGAAGAGAGAGCCACTATGGTGTAGTGGTTAGGAGTGTGGACTTTAATCGGGGAGAACCGGGTTTGATTCCCTCCTCTTCCGCACGCAGCTGCTGGTGTGACCTTGGGTCAGTCACAAGTTCTCTCGGAGCTGTTCTCGAAAGAGCAGTTCTCGAAAGAGCTCTCTCAGCCCCACCTACCTCACAGGGAGTCTGTTGTGGGTAGGGGAAGGGAAAGGAGATTGTAAGCCGCTCTGAGACTCCTTCAGGTTGTGAAGGGTGGGGTATAAATCCAATCTCCTCCTCCTCCTTGTCCTCCTCCTCTAGTTTGTGGCATGCCATCTCAAACTATCCCCTTCTCTCCTCTGGGGGCCATGTTGACAAATGCACCCCTCACATGAAAACTTAGTTCCTGCCTCGCTTTAGGAACTGGATTCCCCACTTTTGAGAGCCAATTGGCTAACAAGTTTTCTTGCAGGAGCAATTGGGGAAAGCAAATGAATTAACTGTGATGAAACAGGCTTAAAGCCCACCTTATTAATGGAGGCGGCTCAGGTAGGGAGACAGCTAAGCTGCTTGCCTCTCGCCATTTCATCTCAGGCAATTACTTCTCGGGGAGGGCCGGAGCTCCTCTTTAGCCATCAGCGATATTTCTTTTTCAAAGAAGATCCAAAGATTAAAGAAATGGGGCTTCTGCCAAGCCTAGAGGTTGGGGGGAGGGAAGCCACGAGGGGAGAAATCAACATCAGGAGGAAGGCTGGAAAGGAAGGTGAAAAGGAACACCGCCGCCGTGTGCTCAAAGATCAATCTTTTCTTGTCCAGGGAAGAAGGAAAGATGGAGGTAATGTTTGTTTTTTGAAAAGCTGGGAGACAGAAAAAACGAAGATACTGGGAGGATGTAGGAGAGTTCTTCTCCTCTATGGGGCCCTTGATGCAATGCTGCACGAATCAACTCTTATTATCATCTTGAGCAGAACAAACTTGCGGTCCAGTGGCATCTTTAAGACCAACAAAGTTGGTCTTAAAGGTGCCACCGGACTCAAACTTTGTTCCACCGCTTCAGACCAACGTGGCTACCCACCTGAGTGTGCGTTTCCATTTCTCATTTACATGAGAGCCAGTCTGGCGTAATGGTTAGGAGCATGGACTCTGAGAGGAGAGCCAGGTTTGATTCCCCACTCCTCCACATGCAGCTGCTGGTGTGACCTTGGGTCAAGTTCTTTCAGAGCTGTTCTCTCAGGAGCAGTTCTCTCAAAGCTTCTCTCAGCCCCACTAACCTCCCAGGGTGTCTGTTGTGGGGAGGGAAAGGGAAAGGAGATTGTAAGTCGCTCTGAGACTCCTTCAGGTAGTGAAAGGCGGGATATAAATCCAATCTCTTCTTCTCTAAATATGAAGCATGTTTCTGGTCCTCATGATTATGAAGATTAGTTTAAAAAGGTAATAATATGTGGGGAAATGCACAGAATTAAAAACAACAACAACTGAATAGTTTCTAATGGTTGTGTTCCTCAAGGGCCATGGTTTCAGGGATTACCAAGGCTAAATTGTTTCACTTAAACACTGAGGGAGGGAGGGAGGGAGAGGGAGGGAGGGAGGGAGGGAGGGAGGGAGGGAGGGAGCTGTGGGGGACAGCAGGAATTTGCACACAACAGTCCATTTGCACATGACTTATTGCTGAAAATAGTTCAAGGAGCTGGGGCCACCTCCCATTTATGTAGAGTGATGCCCCTCATTGCTTTCTGGTTTCTTTACATAAGAAAAGTGCAAGATGTGCTGGTTCTGGCTGTTCACCACAGATATACTTCACTGAAGCAAGACACACAGTCCAAAAGCAGGCCAAGAAACAGTGCCAAGGGTCAGAATGCCAGGAAATCAGCCAGAGTCCTCAGGAACAAAGAGCGGAGGCTGGCGGTCAGGACAAGATCCGAGATTGCACGGTTGCATGCGCACCGAGGCAGGTGAGCATGGCTGCTTATACTCTGATCCTCCCTTCCCTGGGAGGCGACCCGCAAAGACACACAGCCCCTCACGTTGCCTTTGCAACAGCTGAAGTCTGGCGCTCCTTCTTCTCTCTTGCACATTCAGAACCTGGTGTGCCCTGCAACTGGGGCATTCAGGTGAGCTGGGTGGGGACTCTGGCCTCGAGGCATCTCCAGCTGGGGTTACTGGGCCAGGCTCTTACTCCAACTGCACCTCAGATGCTGGAGCCTCTCCTTCCTCAGGTGCTGGCAAAGGTTCCTCTTTGGGGCTGACTCTGGAGGAGGCTGGGTTGCACCGTGTCTCTTCCTTGTCTGAGGAATAGTCAGCCTCGGCTGAGCCAGAACCCAGGACACTAGAGTCCAGGAGTACCTTAAAGACAGGGGCAGATTGATCATTAAGCAGACTAAGCACGTGCTTAGGGCACCAGGGCCAAAGGGGGCGCCACAAAGTTGGGGAAAGGGTGAAAAGAAAATAAAAAGAATAAAGATTTGTAAAAAAAAAAAATTGATAAAACTAGTGAATGGTATATCTGGTCAGACAGGTCAACAACTGAAACGGACTGGGTAGGTGTGGAAAGGAGGGGGGGCACCGAGACTGGTCAGTGCTGCTTAGGGCACCAGGGAGCCTTCATCCGCCCCTGCTTAAAGACTAACAAAATATGTGGCAGGAGAGGAGCTTTCGTGAGTCACGGCTCACTTCTTCAGATTCAGCAACTCACCAAAGCTCCTACCATGCCACAACTTTGGTTAGTCTTCAAGGTTCTCCTGGACTCTGGCTCTCTTTTCTGCTGCTACAGACAGACTAACACGGTGACCCGTCTTGATCTTGACATATATGAGAGATAAGAACTTAGTCCGCAGGTCCCCAGCCTTTTTGAGGCTGTGGAATTCGGACACATGGTGGTGAATGCAACCACAAAATGGCTGCCACAAGAGGTGGAGCCAGCCACAAAATATCAGGGAGCGAGGTCATGCGCAACTGTGATAATAACATATCAGGCAGAAGCATTGTTTAATGGGATGCCTTTTAAAATGAAGAAGAGAAGAAGAGATTGGATTTATACCCCACCCTTCACTACCCAAAGGAGTCTCAGAGCAGTTTACAATCTCCTTTGGTGGGGTTGAGGTAGGTGGGGCTGAGAGAGCTCTGACAGAAACTGCCCTTTTTCAGGAACAGCCCTGACAGAACTATGGCTTGCCCAAGGTCATCCATCAGGTGCAAGTGGAGGAGTGGGGAATCGTACCCAGTTCTCCCAGATTAGAGTCTGCACACTTAGCCACTACACCAAAATGAATGTGTTGTTTAAAAATATTTTCTTGCACAAACACACACCTTACCTTCAGCCACGCAGTGAAGATCTTTAGCGGCCTCTGCAGAAGCAATTAAAAAAAAAATCTGCACAGCCAATCAGACCTCCAATAGCCAATCAGAAGCCCTGCTGCAAAATTGCCATCTGGCCCTGCCCACTTAGAATAATAGAAACTTAGAGTTGGAAGGGACCCCAGGGTCTCCTAGTCCAACCCCCTGCACAATGCAGGAAGTTCACAAATACCTCCCTCCCCCGCCACCACGTGGCCCCTGCTCTATGCCCAGAAGAGGGCAACCCCCCCCTTTCAGGATCCCTGGCCAAACTGGCCTGGAAAAAAATTGCTTCCTGACCCCAAAGTGGCCATCAGCATTTCCATGGGTGTGTAAGAAAGGGCCACAAGAACTGGCGCGACCCTTCCTGCCCTCCCTCTCATGATCTGCCTAAATTCACACAATCAGCATTGCTGTCAGATGGCCATCTAGCCTCTGCTTGAAAACCTCCAAAGAAGGACAGCCCACCACCTCCTGAGGAAGCCTGTTCCACTGAGGAACTGCTCTAACTGTCAGGAAGTTTTTCCTGATGTTTCACCAAAAACTGTTTTGTTTTTATTCCAACTCGTTGGTTCTTGTCCAACCTTCTGGGGCAACAGAAAACAACTCCACACCATCCTCTATATGACAGCCCTTCAAGTACTTGAAGATGGTTATCATATCACCTTCAAAAACACTTGGTGGGCACCAGAAAAGGTTTTGATTAACACCGTGGGCATTACATTGGTGGGTTCCATGGACATCAAGTTGGGGACCCCCTGACTTAGCAGAAGGTCTGTGGCTCAGATGAAGAGCCTCTGCTTGGCATGCCAAAGGTCCCAGGTCCAATCCCCCATCCTCTCCAATTTTAAAAGCATCCAGTGGTAGGTGATGTGAAAGACCTGTACCCAGGGCTCTTTTTGTAGCAGGAACTCCTTTGCATATTAGGCGACACTCCCCTAATGTAGCCAATCCTCCAAGTGCTTACAGTAGCCCCTGTAAGAAGAGCTCTGTAAGCTCTTGGAGGATTGGCTACATTAGGGGGTGTCACCTAATATGCAAAGGAGTTCCTGCTCCAAAAAGAGCCCTGCGGGAGCTGCTGCCAGTCCAGAGGAGATAAGACTGTCCTTGATGGATCAACGGTGTGATTCAGTATAAGGTAGCTTCATGTTTCACATGTACGTGTCCAGCTTTGGATGTATGCGACTACTTCCATATATATGTATGGAGCAGGCATATATATCAAACCAGACTAGTTTATAACAACATTGTGACGGCCAGTTCTTTTCTTTTCCTTTTTGTAAGTAACATTTTATTAAATTCTGAAGGTTATCAGATAATGTAGATAGCATAGTATCATGACAGCAAATAAATACAGTACATAGGATACAAAATAGCGTCAAGTGAAGAAAGTACTGGTGGGGGACAATATGATTATTTGGAGCAACAAACCACATAGGGAGACAATGTTAAAGCAGTATGAGTAAGTCCGACATTAACTTATAGCTTTCTTTCTCAATCTCAAGAGCAGTCGAATGTGTGTGTTCACGTTTACAATGGAGTCAAGGTGTTGGCCACGGTCAGACAGTGTGCGAGAGGAGAGAAGCAGAAGAGTAGGTAAGTTTGGATGTGGGTATCAGGTATAGAGTAATTTAAGGGATATCGGGTTAATGGGCTGAATGTCATTTGTGGTGACATAATCAGTGAACGGGAACCATTTCTCCATACGTCGAGATTGTTTAGGAAATATTTCTAATTGTTGTAAGTGATCGGTAATCTTCTCCATGATGAAGTGGTCCCCAACTTTTGTGTACCAACCAGCTCTCGTAGGGGCTAACTGTGATTTCCGTCATGACTGCCAATTCTGAATGGTAAAGGTTCTCCAAAGTCACAGGTCCATCCACACTATGCTACCTGAGATCCTATAACGGGAGAAGGGACCTGGATGTGTTGTTGTTGTTCAGTCGCACAGTCGAGTCCGACTCTTCGCGACCCCATGGACCAGATTACGCCAGGCCCTCCTGTCTTCCACTGTCCGCTGAAGTTTGCTCAATGACCTGGATGTATAGGCATATAAAGTTGCTTGACACAGAGTTAGAAGGGATCCTAGAGGTCACCTACTCCAACCCCTTGCTCAGTGCGGGAATTAGTCAAGTACAGCACCCCACTCTGCTTAAAGGAGCGCACGTCTTTAAGAAAATGTTTAAAAATGATTGGAAAAAAGCATTTAGAGGAGAAATTCTTGTGGGGCTGTGCCGTTAAGAAAGGGGGCAGAGCCCCCAAGTGCCCCACGGTAACTACAGGCCTGTATGTATGGAGCAGACACATATCAAACCAGACTAGTTTATAACATTGTGACTGCCAATTCTGATTGGTAATGGTTCTCCAGAGTGACCGGCCCGTCCATGCTGGATGTATACACATATAAAGGTTACATAAGAACATAAGAGAAGCCACTGCTGGATCAGGCCAATGGCCCATCTAGTCCAACACTCTGTCACACAGTGGCCAAAAATGCCAGGTGCCATCAAGAGGTTCACCAGTGGGGCCAGGACACTAGAAGCCTTCCCACTGCTGCCCCCCCCAAGCTCCAAGAATACAGAGCATCCCTTGCCCCAGATATAAGAGCATAAGAGAAGGCAATGTTGGATCAGGCCAGTGGCCCATCCAGTCCAACACTCTGTCACGCAGTGGCCAAAAAGACCAGGTGCCATCAGGAGGTTCAGCAGTGGGGCCAGAACACTAGAAGCTGCCCCCCACTGAAAGCATTCTATAGGGGCGCCCAGCACCCTCTCCCTATGTTTCTTCTGCCCCCGAACTCCTCCATCCTCACCGTTGGCTCGTCCTTCATAAGTATCTTGTTCCTTTTCTGTTTTAAAGACTCATTTGCACGTATCTATTTACCCCGCTCCTCATTATTGCAACACACACTGTAAGTCCACCGTAGAATCAGGCTGTAGGAAGGGCAGACATTTCATACAGCTTTTGGGGATGTGATTGTCCTAACCGTTGGCTGCTGCAGTGAGATCACCTGGACAGACTCATTGTTCCACCCAACAGGATGCTGGGAGAGGCTGAATTGGCAGCTCAGATGTTTCCTTGGAATCTAGCTGCTTTTTTTTTTTCAATTAGGCTCCTTCATCCCTTGGTCACACACTAATTATCCGTGTACCCACCATGGTATACACATGGGCATTACTCAGAGACCCCGGAGACCAATGTCATTATTAAAACTAACCCCATCTGTGCACTGAGATCCTTGCTAATCCCTTCTTCTGTTATAGATCTGCCCTATTGTGGCTGTAACCCATTAACTTGGTTAATTTTCCTCCGTTCAGGTCATCTTGTAATCATTCCGCATTTTGATTCACATCTTGGGGCTTTTTGTTCCAAAGGGTTTGCTCCCACCTGGCGCCCCCGGGTTTCATTCGATGACGTATGGATCATCATTGTCTGCAGCACTCTTAGCTGAGTAATGCTCCTTCCTTCTAGGTTCACTAATCCATCTTTATTTGACACAGTGCAATCTGTCCTGTGCATGGGGTAGGCGGTGATATTTGCATAAATAAATAGGTCGTCTGTTCTAAACTGCGTGATCTGAACCAGCAGAAGTCTTCCAAACTTCTTTGGAAGATGCCACCAACTGCTCTCGGTAAAGTGTTCCATAGTTGGTGTTCAAGTGGACTGAAAGGGGGTGTCCGGCTCTTATGGAGAACTGGTTCCATCAAGGAAGGACTGTGGTCGAGTGCCAGGACACATGTTTTGCAAGTGTAAGGTCCCACATCAAATTTAAAGTTTCAGATGGATAGCTGCACTAGTCTATAGTAATAGAACAAAATTTGAATCCAAGTTGAAAGAACATCTTTCCTTGTATATATAATTGAGTAGTGGGGTGGCACTTTCTGAACATTCCACACGCACCTAAATAAGTTGGCTCCATGAATTACAACTGCTCTCCAGATGACAGAGATCAGTTCCTCCTGGAGAAAATGGTGGACTCTGTGTCCTTATAATCTGCTGAGATGCCCCCCCCATGACAGCCAATGTGATGTGGCAGTCAGGGCTCCAGAGCATGGTAGAGGCTGCATGTGGGGGGGGGAGATGGAAAGCTGAAGAGTGAGGGGGAAATAAAGGTAGGTCGATGCTTGGCTGGGAAGGAGATAGGGTTGCCAACTCCAGGTGGAAAATTCCTGGAGATTTGAGGGATGGAGCCTGGAGAGGGTGAGGTTTGAGGAGGGGTGGGACCTCAGGCAGGTACAATGCCATAGACTCCACTCTCCAAACCAGCCTTCCCTCCTGGGGAACTACTGTTGCCAATCTCCAGGTGAGAGCTAGAGAGCACTCAGAATTACAACTGCTCTCTGGGAAGGTGGGGGGAGATGGAAAGCTGAAATCAGAGGGGCAGATAATGACAGGTTGATGCTTGGCTGGGAAGGAGATAGGGTCGCCAACTCCAGGTAGCAGAGGTCAGTTCCTCTGGAGAAAATGGTGGGCTCTGTGTCATTATACCCTGCTGAGGTTGCCACAGCAAATCGATGCTGAGTGCCCAAGGTCTTAGCACTCTCCCAGAGCCTCTTTTTAGTCCTCGTTGTATTTATTTCCACAATGGGCCTTATTCCTAGTAAGAACATAAGAGAAGCCAATATTGGATCAGGCCAGTGGCCCATCCAGTCCAACACTCTGTCACACAGTGGCCAAAAATACCAGGTGCCATCAGGAGGTCCAGCAGTGGGGCCAGGAGACTAGAAGCCCTCCCACTGTTGACCCCCCCCAAGCACCAAGAATACAGAGCATCCCTTGCCCCAGACCGAGAGTCCCTATCTGTACATGGCTAAGAGCCACTGATGGACTTCTGCTCCAGGTGTTTATCTAATTCCTTCTTGAAGCCCTCCATGCTTGTAGCCACCACCTCCTGTGGCAGTGAATTCAATGTGTTAATCATTCTTTGGGTGAAGAAGTACTTCCTTTTATCTGTTCAAACCCAACTACTCAGCAATTTCATTGAGTGCCCATGACTTCTTGTATTGTGTGAAAGGGAGAAAAGTACTTGGAAAAAAGTACTCTGGGAAAATTTGTTAGCACCTAAGGTGCTACTGAACTTGAAATCCGTTATCCTGCCATTTAAAGGATCTCAGACAGGAGATGCTTGGCTGGAGGAGGGGAGGGACCATCTTTCCTGAGTCTCAGGTCATTTGTCATCAGCTAGGAACATACTGGAGAAGACAAGGATTGAACCTGGGACGTTCTGCATGCCATGCAAATGCTCTGCCACTGAACCACAGCTCCATAGCACAAAGCATTGGTCTCGATGGGCCAATGAGCAGACTCCAAATCCAAGACTCTGTCCAAAGTCAAAATCATGACATCCAGCAGTATAGCTTATTGACAAACAGCTCTGAAAGTTAAACTTAAACTTCTGTTTAGTTCAAGTACATATTCTTTTTAAAGCCAATTTATTCCTGTCTTCTCATTGCAGACACAAGAGAAGCATCCCTCTCTTCTTTCTTACTTTTTAAAAACACTTATGTATTCAAAGATGTCCACAGAACACTTTTCCAGAGTTCAGTGTGTGGGTAACCACAAGGACCTTTTAAAAATACAACAGGGCCCCCCCCACATAATACAATGTAATAAAAACCACAACATAAATAACATTGGCTGACCACTTACTGATCACCTACGTCTCTCTCTTCATCTTAAAGGCAGAAGTTGGACACCTCTCCCAAAAAATGCATACTTACGGGAATTAGCCTTTTTCACCTTGTCTAGGAGTTGATTCCAGAAGACGGACACTGCTACTGAAAAGCCTTTGTTGCGGCTTCCTGCAAACTGCAGCTGATGAATTCTCTGCTGGTAGCACAGGCTGGATTTGTCCGGGGAGAGCATTGTATCAGGATATTACCAAATGGCTCCCTTCATCCAATTTGCTCTAGCATGCACACTACCCCCATGCAATATGTATATGTATTTGTGTGTGTGTGTGTGTGTGTGTGTGTATATATATATATATATATATATATATATATATATATATATTCTTATATAGTGTGCACTATGGCTGAGTTCAGACTGACAATTTGTCCCACTATAGCCACTTTTCAGCCACGTTTCCCAAGCAGATTAAAGGGGGCATTCACACAGGCACATCTGCCTGGCATTCCCCACCTGTAGGCAACCTCTACTGTTCTGCTTCATTCCTGTGTTAAAAAGATACCTGTTACAAGTGGTAGCAAATCCTGGAGAGTGCCTTTATCCCATATCAGTCTGCTTCCTGGAAGTGTGAATGCTCAGCCAAAAAGCCGGGAGCAACCCGTGTTGCTCCCGGCGCATGTGATTGGCACATATGATTGGCTGTGCTCCGCTCTAACACATAAGGCACCTGTGATTGGCTGTGCTCCCGCTCTATCACCCAATGCACAACAGGATCCTCCCCAAATCGGCTGGATGCCTATGTGTATATGGGCTCATGCGCCCATACACACATAGGCATCCAGCCAATTTACCAGGAAGAAGCCATTTACAGCCGCACCTCCAGGCCAGCAGTCTGAATGCTCCTGCATGCCTCTTCCCGGTATGCTCCCGCATCCGTCGGCCCCGTGTGACTGGGAAAACCTGGAACTGTTTATTCCGGGGCTTTTTTGCCACGACTGGCTCCCACTGCAAACTGCCAGTTTGGACTCAACCTATATATCCCTGACCTGGAGAGCCAGCCTGGTGTAGAGGTGAAGAGCGGCAGACTCTAATCTGGAGAACCGGGTTTGATTCTGTTGGAAATGTATGTGTTTGTAAGGTCTCACAATCCAGTCATTATAGGGTTAACTTGTTTACCTTGTATGCTGTTGTTTTGACTGACCTGGAAAGGAAACCTGGCAGACAGCCAATGTGGAAAAAGTCCCGGAATCTGACTGTGTTTACAAACAATGATTGGTTACTGTTTTCAGGTGACTTTCCTTTCTAGGGGTCAAGAAGAAGCAGATACTCCATTGATTAGGAGTCTTGTCTAGCCATGCTTGTTATAGAAGTAAGATGTTAAAACGTAGCTCTTAGATGTTTCTTACTTTCATAGGTCACCTGCATACCCTTTACCCTTAGAAATGAAGGTTATTAGACACAAAGAAATGTCTCCTCTACAGTGAAGCAAGATCTATTGAAACTCTGAGTAATTTAAGCATTTTTGACTATTTTCCCAACAGATTCCACACTCCTCCCCACTGAAGCCTGCTGGGTGACCTTGGGCCAGTCACAGTTCTATCAGAACTCAGCTGCACCTTCCTCACCAGAGGCCTGTGGTGGGGAGAGGAAGGGAAAGCAATTGTAAGCCATTTTGAGACTCCTTAAGACAGCGTTCCATGCGCCTTGGTGTTTAGCCATGCTGGCCACATGACCACGGAAACATCTTTGGACAGCGCTGGCTCTTCGGCTTTGAAACGGAGATAAGCACCACAACCCTAGAGTCGGATTTGACTGGCTTTCGAGCAAGGGAACCTTTACCTTTTAAAATAGAGAAAAGTGGGGTATAAAAACCAACTCTTCCTCTTCTGAATGGCCCATGCTAGCCTGATTGCCAAAGCTAAGCAGAGTCAGCCCTGGGGAGTGTTTGGGTGGAAGACCACCAAGGAAGTCCAGGGTCGCTACGCAGAGGCAGGCGACAGGAAACGACCTCTGAAAGTCTCTTGCCTTGCAAACCCTATGAGATTGCCATAAGCAGTGTTCCCTCTAAGCTGAGTTAGTATGAGCTAGCTCACAGGTTCTTTTTAGCCTCTGGCTCACATGTTTCTGTCTTCGCTCAGGAAGGATGGCTCTAGAGCAAACTAATTTATGCACTAACCAAATCGCTCGCTCACCACTTTAATGCCCGTCGCTCACAAAGTAAAATTTTCGCTCACAAGACTCCACAACTTAGAGGGGGCATTGACCATAAGTCGTCTGTGACTTTCTGCCGCCATGAAAAAATTGTGTGATGTGTATGTGTATTTTGCTCTGACCTCAATGGCCCAGGCTAGCCTGATCTCATCAGATCCTGGAAGCTAAGTAGGATTGGCCCAGGTTAGTATTTGGATGGGAGACCACCAAGGAAGTCCAGGGTTGCTATGCAGAGGCAGGCAATGGCAGACCACCTCTGTTAGTCTCTCGTCTTAAAACCCTATGGGTGTGCCATAAGTCAATTGCACCTTGACTGTACGTTCCACTCCCACCCATACTAAGTCCCTCCCTTTCATATGTTTCCTGCAGTGATTTTCTTGTTGACTTTTCCTGACCATTGTTTGCATTGGACTCTTCTCTGAAACTGGGGACTGCAATACTTCTTTGCACTGGAATCTGGGGACTGCAATACCTCTTTGTATCCAGAGCGCAGAAATTGCTAATGCAGATCTTGGGGGTCAATTCACACATTAAAACGTTTAGCGATATATGTAAAATATACATGTGCAGCTAAAGTCAAAAGGGGGAACATGAAGAGTATATTTGCAGACATGAAAGTCATACAGGAGCCCTTGCCAAACACCCATTATTGGTTACGGCTCCCTGTGGAGCATTCCACTGGTGGCAAACCCAGGTTGACCACCATGTAATGTGTGAATTGGCGCCACTGTTACTGTTCTAGCTTCATTTTGACATTGGCCTTTGTGCCGCTGCTCGGTTTGTGCTCTGACTATAAGGAACATCAAAATGTTGTCCGCAGACAGGGAGATATAATAAATCAATGCACTCAAGATCTCAAAATGTTTCTTAAACAAGAGGAAGAAATTGAATTATCTCTCTCTCATACGATGGAAGAAATGAAAGAACGGTGAGAGTTCAAGAGCTTTGACCAAGTTCATTGACAGCTGAGAGTTTGTGGCGTATGCGGCATTTCCTGTATGTTGCTAGCACCGAGATTGTTTCCTGAGAGTAGGGTGCGGGAAGGAATAGGATGCCCAAAGATCCAGATGTTAAAATCTACCTTCTCATGACTAGACAACATAGCATGTAAAACCTGTTCTATTGCGGCTATCCGAGGAAAAATGTCATAGGTCAGGAATATGTTCCTTCATTCTTCACACTGATTTCATTTTGATCCTGCCTGCCTTCCAAGGAGTTCAGGGTGCTGCATTTTATCCTTACAATGAACCTGTGAGGCAGGCTAGGCTGAAGGAGCACGGCAGGCCCTTGGATCTGCTTCAAGGCAGACAGAGGATCTGAATCCTGATCTTTTGGGGTTGTTGTAGTCCAGCACTTTAACCACCATACTATGCTGGCTCTCAGTTCCTGTGAGTTACATCCTGCAAGGACATTAAATTTCACAGTACTTCAATTCATTCACCATGGCATAGAGATAGATGATAGATAGATGGATGAATAGATAGATAGGTAGGTAGGTAGGTAGATAGGTAGATGATGGTTGGTTGGATGGTTGGTAGATGATAGATAGATGGTAGATAAATGATGGATGGATGGATAGATGTTGGTTGGATGGTTGGTAGATGATAGAAAGATGGTAGATAAATGATGGATGGATGGATAGATGATGGTTGGTTGGTTGGTTGGATGGTTGGTAGATGATAGAAAGATGGTAGATAAATGGTGGATGGATGGATAGATGATAGATGATAGAAAGACAGACAGATAGATAGAAGATAGCTAGTTGGTAGATGATAGATGACAGAAGATGGATAAATTATGGATAGATGATAGATAGATGATAGATAAATTATGGATAGACAGATGACAGACAGACAGACAGACAGACAGACAGACAGACAGACAGCTAGCTAGCTAGCTAGATAGATAGATAGATAGATAGATAGATAGATAGATAGATAGATAGATAGATAGATAGATAGATAGATAGATGGTAGATAAACGATGGAAGGATGGGTGACAGAAGATAGATAGATGGTTGGTAAATTAGAGATAAACGATGGATGGATGGATGGATGGATGGATGGATGGATGGATGGATGGATGGATGGTAGATGATAGATCGATGACAGAAGATAGATAAATGATGGATGGATCGATAGACAGACAGACAGATGATGGGAGACTGCTAAAGCTGTCATCTAATAGACGGACAGACATATAGATATTATACTCTGTGTGAGCTGCTTTGAGTCCCAGTAAGAAAGGTGGACTGTACATAACAAATAAAATTATATATATGTGTGCGTGTGTGTGAAACACACTAATATACATATAAAATGTATAATATATAATACATATTCATAAATAATACATTATCTCTCTGTCTTAACATAAAAGGAATATCCTTTCATAGGTGAAGGAATAATTAAATCTTTCTGCTTTCCCATTTTCTTCTTCTAGGTTTGGCCAACATTACCCCACCCGCCAAAGGGGGGGGGGGAAGATAAGCTTTATTGTGAGGATCAAAGGAAAAGACTGGTTCCATTAGGAAGGCTTGTGTGCACCCTGACCTTCAGGATCAAGGCGGTGGCGGGGGTGGCAGTATATTTTAGAAGGATCTGAGTAACACACTTTATACACATAACATTTTTTGTTATGTTAGATTGCTTCTTGACCGTTTCAACTTGTTCCATATCTGGGCACTCAGTTTTTAAGCACTCCAGAAGTGAATGACAAGTCTTAGGGGTGGAAAGGCAGGTTTGCTCCACCGTCAGGCAAATGGATCTTCAAATGTTGCTTTTAAACTGGAGATTACATTTGGCAAATGCCATTTCGTCCGTTTCCAGAGAGAAGGCCCTCAAACGAGGAGGCGCTGCAGCATTACCTTGCGTGACATTTAAAAAACAACAACCGCGTCTGATCTATCTAAGTCAATACTGCTTTTTTAAAAAATACTCCAGATGTTGAACTGATATATGCTCAGGTACTCTTAACCGGTAATGCAATCGTTCCATTATTTGGTACCCTCTTTATGTAGTTCTAGGAAAACTGTAACAACTTTCCCCGATGAAGCGTAGTTGCAGAGAGCCAGGACTGTGAACCAGAAAGCCCCACATCCAAGTCTCCCCCAGATAATAATAATAATAATAATAATAATAATAATAATAATAATAATAATAATAATAATAATAATAAGAAGAAGAAGAAGAAGAAGAAGAAGAAGAAGAAGAAGAAGAAGAAGAAGAAGAAATTGGATTTATATCCCACCCTTCACTTGGAGTCTCAGAGCGGCTTACAAACTCCTTTCCCTTCCCCTCCCTGCAACAGACACCCTGTGTGGTAGGTGGGGCTGAGAGAGCTCTTTCGAGAACTGCCTTTTCAAGGACAGCTCTGACAGAACTATGGCTTGCCCAAGGTCATCCAGCAGCTGCATGTGGAGAAGTAGGGAATCAAACCCGGTTCTCCCAGATTAGAGTCCACACACTTAACCATTACACCAAACTGGCTGCTGCAGGCAAACCAGTGTGTCTCTTTCTCTGCCTCCCCCACCCCCATTTATTTATTCAGCATATTTTTGACCTGCCCTTCCTTCAAAAAGCTCAGACGGGTGTACATTGTTCCCCCTTCTTCCATTGTATCCTCACAACAACCCTGTGAGGTAGGTTAGGCTGAGAGTGATTGGCCCAAGGCCACCCAGCAAGCTTCTGTAGCAGAGTGGGGATCCAAACAAAGGTCTCCCAGGTCCTACTTCAACATTCTGGCCATGCATGGGAAGCATAATGGCGGCCTGACTTAGAAAATAGTTGTAAAAATTAGTGGTAAATGTAAATCTTCATGACGAAGGCACTATGGGTTTGGTCCAACCAGAGAGCCAGTTTGGTGTAGCGGCTAGGAGCACAGACTCTAATCTGGGAGAACCGGGTTTGATTCCCCACTCTGCCTCCACATGCAGCTGCTGGTGTGACCTTGGGTCAGTCACAAGTTCTCTCAGAGCTATTCTCTCAAGAGCAGTCCTCGAAAGAGCTCTCTCAGCCCCGCCTACCTCACAGGGTGTCTGTTGTGGGGAGGGGAAGGGAAAGGAGATCGTAAGGTGCTCTGAGACTCCAAGTGAAGGGTGGGGTATAAATCCAATCCTTCTTCTTCTTTTCTATGCATGATAAAAGAAGGAGGGGTATTTTATCATTGCCAGAAAAGGCTATGCTGAGAATCACGGGACCGAAATAAGTAAAAAAGGGAACACAGTGCTCCTGATACCAAGAAAACAAAATACACTGTGAAAAAGCAATTCCTGACAATTATATGTAAATAAAGACTTCAGCAAGCTTATTTGTCTGGTGATTATTTTAAAGTTAAGTACAATATTATAGTAGAAGGAAACTTTATAAAGTGGAGCTTTGAACATATATGTACAACATGTCTTATGAAATAAATCTTAAAACATATAGGTGTGCCATGTCAAAGGGAAAAAGACAAGCCACAACAAAATGCAAAACAGAATACAAGTCAAACAAGGTTGCTTAACATCACATATAACAGCTCAAAGAAAAATTCCGGCACCAAGAGGAGAAGGAGGAGGAGATTGGATTTATACCCTGCACTTCATTCGGAGTCTCAGAGCAGCTTACAAACTCCTTTCCCTCCCCCTTCCCACAACAGACACCCTGTGAGGTAGATGGGGCTGAGAGAGCTCTTTCCAGAACAGTCCTTGAGAGAACAGCTCTGACAGAACTGTGGCTTCCCCAAGGTCATCCAGCAGATGCAAGTGGAGGAGTGGGGAATCAAACCCGGTTCTCCCAGATTAGAGTCCGTGCACTTAACCACTATACCAAACTGATTTGTGTTTTCTGTGCTTTTGGCAAGCAATGATATAAAAAGCAGGTATATCAATATCTTTCTGTGGGTGATAACGACTTTCCAGCAATCTAACGTGTCATAGCTCCCTCTAAGCTGCGGAGCCTTGTGAGCAAAAATTCTACTTTGCGAGCTACCGGCATCAAAGTGGTGAGCGAGCGGTTTGGCCGCTGCATTGATTAGTTTGCTCTGGAGCCATCCTTCCTGAGCGAAGACAGAAATGTGTGCGCTAGAGGCTAAATAACTGTGAGCTAGCTCACACCCACTCAGCTTAGAGGGAACACTGCGTGTCTCCCAGGTTAAGGTCACGTTTCCAATCTTCATCAAAGTCAAGGATAAACATTTTCATACGGAGCTCCCAAACTTCATGGAAACTCACACCAGACACGAGGAGCAAGCTGCTTTAAACTCGGAAGGGTTGGAAGAAGCTCTTGTTTGGAACGGTGGGGGTGGAGAGAAGTAGGGGGAGAGCAAGGGGTCCAGCACTATATAAAAAGGGAGTGAGGAATATTTGCTCTGACCTGGACAGGCTAGCCCGATCTCCTCAGACCTCAGAAGCTAAGCAGGTTTGGCCCTGATTAGTCCTTGGATGAGAGACCACCACCAAGGAATATCAGGGCTGCTACGCCGAGGCAGGCAATGGGAAACCATCACTGTTTGCCTCGTGCCTTGAAAACCCCACGAGGGATTGCCACAAGTGGAGGAGAGAAGAGATTGGATTTATACTCCGCTCTTCACTCAGAGTCTCAGAGCAGCTTGAGAGCCGGTTTGGTGTGGTGGTTAAGTGCGCGGACTCTAATCTGGGAGAACCGGGTTTGATTCCCCACTCCTCCACCTGCACCTGGTTGGATGACCTTGGGCAAGCCATAGTTTTAATAAGAGCTGTTCATGAAAAACAGCTGTTTCTGTCAAGAGCTCTCTCAGCCCCACCTACCTCACAGGTTGTCTGTTGTGGGGATGGGAGGGGAAAGGAGTTTGTAAGCCGCTCTGAGACCTCCTCCTCCTCCTCCTTCTTCCAAACTCCTTTCCCATCCCCTCCCCACAATAAGTAGGGAGGTAGGTGGGGCTGAGAGAGCTCTTTCGAGAACTGCTCTTTTCAAGAACACCTCTGACTGAACTGTGGCTTGCCCAAGGTCATCCAGCAGCTGCAAGTGGAGGAGTGGGGAATCAAACCCGGTTCTCCCAGATTAGAGTTGGTATACTTAACCACCACACCAAACAGTTGCAACCTGATGGTGAGAGGGGGGGAGTTCTTACAGAGACATCAGGATCTTTGCAGGCTAACACAGTCCTGTGCTATGATGGAAAGCTGCCAGATATTTTAATCTATTTTAAAACATGTGTATCTTGCTTTTCCTTAACAGTCCAAACTGGCTAAAGATCACAGCTGAAAACCCTTGTCCGAGTCAGTATTTCTAGGCCTAACCCTACCCAACAGGGCTGTTGTGAAGGCCATAGGTCACATTCTGGGGACTGCACTAGCCCCGACCCCAAAGGATCCTCAATCACTCCAGGGGCAAATACATCCTCTAACATCAGAATCTGGCAAATGGACTCCTCTGTCTCCTTATTTCTGAAGCTGGCAGTTGCCGACCGCTTTCAACTGCAGAAGAAAAAAGCATTCTAAGCCAGGGAGGAAGTATCCTGTATTGGTCAAAAATTGGACATCTGTCATGTTTAGCGGTTTGCTGTTTCCTGGTATATGCACAGGATGCCTTGCCGTGCATGCATCCGCCCTCCAGGTAAATAGTAACGGCCAGGGCCATTTGGGGGCAGGAACCCACAGGAACAGGAGTTCCGGCTGGCTTTAGAGCGGGCCACGTCCACTACATCCAAAACCTCTGCGTGGGTACAGAGGGAAGGCCTGGAGAGTGACCCCCGGGCGACTCCAAGGTGGGCGTGCCAGGGGGGCCCTGCAGCTGTCCAAGGGCCGGCTTGCCAGGGGCCCTGCAGCTGCAGGGCGCCCGGGCAAGCCAAGGGAAGGCATGGGGGTGTGGCTTAATATGCTAATGAGTTTCTGCTGTTGGATGTGGCTTATTATGCTAATAAGTTCCTGCTGGGCTTTTTCTACAAAAAAACCCTGGTAATGGCCAAGAGCTAGCTGAAAATAAAGACTGATTGACTGGGCCAGCTGAGCGATTGACCTCTGGAAAACATGGACGCCTAGGCCTTCTCCCCCCCCACACACACAACGTGATATCCTTTTTTTTTTTGTTTTTAACAAAGATTTTTATTGGAATATATTCAACACTGTTAAACACAATTTCCAAAACAACTTATAAGCTATATCCCTTCCCCCTTCCCCCCTAATAGGCTTCCAACACTGCTATTGCCAATAACAAAAAAAAATTAAAAGTAATCAGGTTTAAACTTATAACAATCGATAAACCAGGTAACATATATATATATATATACATATATATATACATATATATATACATATATATATATATATATACAGAAATCTGACTCATCTAACATAATTCCATTTTCAATAAGAATACACAACGTGATATCCTTGATGCTTTCCCCCTACACGGTTGCTCTAGCCTCACCAACTGCCTGGGGATATTATTTTTGCGCCCACATCCACACGCTTCCCCAAACAACTCGCTGGATTAGGGAAAGGCGAGTCGTGTGCAGATACAGTCTCTGCAAGCAGTGTTCCCTCTAAGCTGAGTTAGCGTGAGCTAGCTCACGGTTTTTTAGCCTCCGGCTCACACGTTTCTGTCTCAGCTCGGGAAGGACGGGCTCCGGAGCAAACCAATCGATGCAGCAGCCAGATCGCTCGCTCGCTCACGACTTGGATGCCAGTCGCTCACAGAGTAGAATTTTTGCTCACAGGACTCCGCGGCTTAGAGGCAGCGTCGTCGGCCACCGTGCTTGACCCCTGGCCACCCAAATGACTCCCCCCCCTTATTCTGCAGTCTGCCACCCCTTTCCAAGCATGCGCTCGATTCATTTAGCTTAGTGCGTTTTAATCGACATTATTCATCTATTACCTTAATGAGGGAGCGGGCGAAAGCATATTGCCGGCCCATCTTAACAAAAGAATACTAGACGGTACTGTGGATTCCACCCCCCCCCCCTTTCTCCCTGCTTCCAAACCGAGAATGCAGAGCGGGGGGGGGGGAGCCGGGGCGGAAGAGTGAGGGAACCGCCGCCAGCCCTGGAGGGGGATAAAGGGCTTTGTTTTGTGTGACAACACTACATTAAGAATAAAACCTTCCACAGGCTAAACACTTAAATGAAAGCATCGGGAAACTAATTTATCGTTGGTAACCGCATGATTTAAGTAGGAGCAGCTTTAATTTCCTTCCCATTTCCCTCATATTCAATGTCAGCCCACATTAGGTTTCCCTGGCTCCAATTGCAACACTTAAAGGCGCTTCCATTTTCCTCCTGATTAAATAATTGAAATTCCTCTCACTGCCTGCACTTTGCCGGCGCACAAATTTTGTGTAAAGATAAATACTCTCTTTCGCTCTCCACTTTTCCTCCTGCATCCTCCGCCGTGCCCGCCTTCCCCCCGCACACACATCTAACACACTTCACCGATGCCTCTTTTGGGCTTAATCTAAAAAGCACCCACGGTTTGGTTTATTGATGGCCCGTAAAATGGATCGGTGCGCGGTTGCCTATTTCGTGGAATAATACGGCTCCCATTAAGTGATTGTTTGGATGAATTAAGGGTGCCCGTCTTCTCTAATTTAGCTATCGTGGTTTGGAACTGGGGGGGGGAGGCTCGGAGACTCGAATGCGGCAAAAAAAGGACAGGAAGCGCCGTTTCTTGCCTGCCTCCCCCTGCCTGGCACATCCATCCATTAAGGCCTCAAAGCCTTCCTGTTGCTGTTTCCCCCCCCTCCTTTCATGTTTAAGTATTTGTTCCAATTAGGGTAACAACTTTTTAATAGCACTCCCAAACAACTTGCCCTCTAGCAAAAGGCAAGGCCATTTTTAGCCCATAACAAAGAAAAGGTCCACCCGCCTTTCTAGTGATAGACTGTTGGGCCCAATCCCTGCCTTGTCGCTTATGGCCCTTTCTGGACTCTCCTTTTAATCCATGTTATCCGCTGGGTCCTCCCAGAAATTCTGCACTAAAATCGAATTCAACCTTCTTTTTATTCTGGTTCCCCCCTCCCCATTCTGCATGACATTACATCCCTTTGTTGGTCAGCCCAGTTTCAGTCTGCTGTCGCCCAGGGTTATTTGGATGCTGTTCTTCCATAGGCAGTGGTCCCTTCCACATTTGCCTGCCACTCCGGATTTTCTCAGTGTTTGAGTCGAGACAATTTAAGTCCACAGCAAAACAGCATCCAAATAACCCAGGGTAACAGCCGATTCTGAGTAGACTGGCTTAAGACTGTACCATTACAGAGTCTAATGAAATAAATTGCCCTAAAGTCAGAAGGCCCTGTGTTGCAAAGTCACTCATTTTGCATGTTTTGTGAAGAGGAGCTTCTCACAATTAACTATCAAAAAACCAAAATTGTAGCCTTTGGGAGTAGGCCAAAACCCAGGAACCCAGGTTTAAGCACAGCAAATATGCTGCCGATCTAGGGGAAAGATCTGCAAATGCCATACTGACATTTTTTCGAACTCATGGTGGACATTTTGTTCCTGCAGCCTTGAAGTTATTTAAGGCCAAAACATCTATGGAACATTCCTAGGACTGCCTTCTTCATGCTTTGCATTGCAAGACAGAGTCCAATCCAAATTTTTAAGAGCTGTTCTGCAAGTTCCTAACTGTATCCAATGCCTGGATATGACTGGAGTCTGGTAATCTTGGGTTTGAAGCCAGGGTTTATAGTCTATCTATGTGGCTGAAAGGTCATTTCAACCCACAAGGCTTGTTCCCCAGACATTCCAAGCAGCGCTGGCTCGGCTGCTAGGCGAACTGGCTCTCGCCTAGGGTGCACCGGCCCTCAGGGGAGCCAAACTGCACCCTGCCCCCCCACCAAAAGCCCCCCAGCCCTAACTGGGTGCCCGCCACCGCTGCTGGGCAGCCGCTGCTGCTGTTGCCACCAGGCAACCACCATCGTTGTGGGAAGGGGCCGGGGAGGAGAGCAGGGCCGGGCCACCGCCAAAGGCCTTCAGGAGAAGCAGGAGGAGGCCCAGCCGGGGCGCCGGAGGTGGCAGGGACTCACCACCACCACCAGTAGAAGGACAGGGCACAGGGGACTCGCTGCCACCAGTAGAAGGACACCTGGCCGGGGCGCAGGAGGCGTCGCCGCAACTCGCCCACCCTCCCCCTCTCCCCTCGGGGGGGAGGAGGTGGTGGCAAAAGGGTCTCCAGGCCCCACCAGGAGGTTGGCATCTGCACCTCACCTAGGGCACAGAAATACCTCGAGCCAGCCCTGATTCCAGGATGATTTCAAATCCAGTTGGATTGAGGCAGTTTACCCTCGTATTCATAGAATTGGTTTCTCATCTCAGCTACTTTTATCCTATGGATTTGAACAAGCCAAAGGGCTAAATAAACAAAGAGCTGAGGATATCGAATGACAATCTGATATCACTAAGGCCTCAAAACTCGGGGCTAAATATCAAAAGCACCATTGAGCCGGCTACATATCTGACTTCAGTGGAGGGAAAGAACGCTAGAATGGCACTGGCCCTAGCCAGATGTTCTGCCCTTCCATCTGCGGTTGTTCAAGGCAGGTACAATAAAAACCCCTACCCTGAAAGGCTATGTTCATGCGCTTCATGCGAGGTCGAATCAGTAGAGGATATGTTTTTCATTTCCCCATTCTACAGAGAGGCTCATGTTAAAATCATTACCCCATTAGTTGATAGGATACCTGGTCACATTAACACAAACAAAGCAAGGCTTCGCTGGCTTCTCTCAGATAAGAATGCAGAGATTACACGTTCGGTTGCTGTGTTCTGTGCATTGATTCCTAGATTGCGGGAGTCGCATTTTAAAAGTTTTTACATCTAGATTTTATTCTGTATATTATCTCTGTTTTTCCCTTCTTTTTCATACTATGTTTGTATTGTATGCTGGTCTTAAGACCGTAATAATAAAACTAAACTAACACTCATTTCGCCTCTGTCAAGGTGGGCACATAGAGCAAAGTGCTGATGGGGACGAGATCAGGACGAGGTAGAGTCATATGGGCAGACGTGGTCCTGCAGAGAGAAGAAGAAGAGGAGGAGGAGGAGATTGGATTTATACCCTGCCCTTCACTCGGAGTCTCAGAGCGGCTTACAAACTCCTTTCCCTTCCCCTCCCCACAACAGACACCCTGTGAGGTAGGTGGGGCTGAGAGAGCTCTTTCAAAGACTGCTCATGAGAGAACAGCTCTGAGAGAACTTATGACTGACCCAAGGTCACCCAGCAGCTGCATGTGGAGGAGTGGGGAATTAACCATTATACCAAACTGGCTGTTGCTAAGCCATCTGGAGCTCCCTTTGCTGTCAACCAAATTCTGGAGATAACGGGCTAGATTCGATGAGACCGTTCCAATAATTGCCAAGATTTCCTCCAGCCAAGCTCCCCCCCACCCTAGTTCTCACTATTACAGGAGAGGAGTATGCAAAGACAGGGCTTTGATTCCTGCAATCATTCCCGAAGAGACGGAAAGCTGATGCATTTTCCTTCCCTATCCATTAATCATTGGGCAGCTAAACAGAGAGCAGGTCTTTGTTGGTTAATTCACCTCTACCAGTTTTGCTAGCCAACAAGGTCCAAGGTGTCAACAATTTCCAGGTCACAAAATTTCACAATGACACAAAATAGAAAAAAAAATAATGTATCACTACTGTGGCATTAACCCCAATCAGGAGTGCAGAGTGCATCTCTAAACGTAGTGAGGTTATGGAAGGACTTAATAACTAAAGCAAGGGGGGGGCGGTCAATCTGCATTCCATCAAGGCAAATAGTTGGCACCTGAGTCATTGAGGAAACCATCACCCTAATTGGCCAATTAATATTCTTGAACACAGAAATTAAACTGCTGAGTTGTATTTTCTTCTCTCTTTTTTTTAAAAAAGGTCATATTTTGTAAGACAGCGACAGGATTCGCTAAAAGTTCACACTTACCTTTTTCACCCTCCTTTCCAAAACCGAAAGGTGAACGAGAACCAGACTTTTGAGGGAGAAAAACAACAATAGCTAAACGCCTGAGAGGTAAATAATTAGAACATGAACGTTCTAATCCCCTGGGAGCATGCAAGAGCCGAGTTTCTAAACTAAACTTTCAAGGGTGACTTATGAAACTCACTGCCACAATGTGCAGTGATAGAGACAATCTGGTGTAGTGGTCAGAGAGGAGGAGGAGGAGGAGAAGAGATTGGATTTATTCCCCGCCCTTCACTCGGAGTCTCAGAGTGGCTTACAAACTCCTCTCCCTTCCCCTCCCCACAACAGACACCCTGTGAGGTAAGCGGGCCTGAGAAAGCTCTGACAAAAACTGCTCTTTCAAGGACAGCTCTGACAGAACTATGGCTTGCCCGAGGTCATCCAGCAGCTGCAATTGGAGGAGTGGGGAATCAAACCTGGTTCTCTCAGATTAGAATCCACACACTTAACCCCTACACCAAACTGGCTCTGGCCAGACTAGGATCCAGAAGATGCAGATTCAGATCCCAACTCTGCCACAAAAGATTGCCGGATGATCTTGGGCCAGTCACTCTCTCTCAGCCTAAACTACCTTACAAGGTTGTTGTGAGGATGAGATGGAAGAGCATAGAAAGATGCAATATGATTTGGGTCCACATTGAGGGGAGAGGTGGGGCACCGATGAAGATGACGATAACGATAACGATAATGATAATGATGATGATGATGATGATGATGATGATGATGATGATGATAATAATAATAATAATAATAATAATAATAATAATAATAATAATAATAGTATTATCCACTAATGAAAGCCTGGTTCAAAGGATGCATTCAAATCAAATCAAACCTTTAATCAAACCTTTAATGGCATACAGAATAAACTAAGGCAAATTGTATCTTTGAAAATGATGCATCCCTGTGACATGTTAGTTAGTTAGAGAGCCAGTTTGGTGTAGTAATTAGGAACGCAGACTCTAATCTGGGAGAACTGTGTTTGATTCCCCACTCCTCCACATGCAGCTGCTGGTGTGACCTTGGGTCAGTCATAAGTTCTCTCCGAGCTGTTCTCTCAAGGGCAGTTCTCAAAGAGCTCTCCCAGCCCCACTTACCTCACAGGGTGTCTGTTGTGGGAAGGGGAAGGGAAAGGAGATTGTAAGCCACTCTGAGACTCCTTTAGGTAGTGAAGGGCGGGGTATAAATCCAATCTCTTCTCCTCTCTCTCTCTCTCTCTCTCTCTCTCTCTCTCTCTCTCTCTCTCTCTCTCTCTCTCTCTCTCTCTCTCTTTGTAAAGGCATATTTGGCACGTTGAACTGTCAGCTTTCCACCTTAGGAATCCACTTTCATTAGGGTTGCCAGGTGCTTCCCGGCCACTAGCGGGGGAATGTGATGATTTGATATGATCTTTTGGGCTCACGGCATTGGAGCACAGGCATGCCACTCAAGCAGGATGTGACTTTTAATACCTACCAGCCACTGAGGTCTGATTCAAAACCATCCCAAGGAATGGAAGTGTTTCTTCTTCCAAGGACTGACTTTGGATATTTCTACAATTTCTCTGAGAATGTTAGCATGACTCATGGAACATGGAGCCCCCAGAATTTGAAGATACATAATTCTGGGAATTTTTTTTTTTTTAATCTTTACTCCATCCAATGTATATTATTGTTTGCAACAATCAACACCAGGGCCAAGCACTCACATCACATGACCAACCAAGAATGTGTTACATTTATAAGAACATAAGAGAAGCCAATGTTGGATCAGGCCAATGGCCCATCCAGTCCAACAGTGGCCAAAAATACCAGGTGCCATCAGGTGGTTCAGCAGTGGGGCCAGGACACTAGAAGCCCTCTCACTGTTGCCCCTTCCAAACACCAAGACTACAGAGCATCACCTGCCCCAGAGTCCCTATCTATACCTTGTAGCTAATAGCCACCGATGGACCTCTGCTCCATATGTTTATCCAATCCCCTCTTGAAGCTGTCCATATTGTAGCTGCCATCACCTCCTGTGGCAGTGAATTCCATGTCTTAATCACCCTTTGGGTGAAGAAGTACTTCCTTTCATCTGTTCTAACCCAACTGTTCAGCAATTTCAAGGAGTGCCCACAAGTTCTTGTCTTGTGAGAAAGGGAGAAAAGTACTTCTTTCTCTACCTGTTCTGTCTCATGCATAATCTTATTAACCTTGATCATGTCACCCCTCAGCCATCATTTCTCCAGGCCTTAGAGAGCTTTAGCCATCTATGAATTAGACACATAAATAGATGATAGGTCTATCAAAGGCTATTAGACATGATAACTATGGGTGTTTCCGCACTAGACTTTAAATCCTGGTTCAACCCTGTCCCCGGACTTCCATTCTACACTACACTTGAGTTCACTCCTGTAATTATCTTGGGGTGTTTTTTGTTTCCACATTACATTGAGGTCACCCCAGTTTCGCCCCACACTTGTCCCGGGATAAACGGATGCTGTTATAACCAGGGATAAATGCAAGGCATTGTGTCCTGAGTTGAACTCTGATAAAACCAGGGATGAGATCCAAGTGCGGAAAGGACCTACATAGAGCTTCCGAATTCAGGGGTAGAAGATCATCAAAATAGCAGGTGCTAAGGGCAAACAACCGGACAAGGCAGTAGCTCCCATGGTCTGCTGGCGAGCACCATACGGCAGCTTTCTGGCTGCTATTGGCAGGGCTATTTTTGGGTAGGAACGCGCAGGAACGGAGTTCCGGCTGGCTTCCGAGTTGGCCATGCCCAGCAGGAACTCATTAGCATAATAGGCCACACCCAACAGCAGAAACTCATTAGGATTGGCTACATTAGGGGCCGTGTGGCCTAACATGCAAAGGAGTTCCTGCTACAAAAAAAGCCCTGGGTTTTGACAACAAACAAGGTAAACAGAATAAAAAGCAAAAGGTGGGTGTGGCTGGATGCCCACACTTCTGGTAACACGGGGATGTGGCCTAATATGCTAATGAGCTGTGCAATCATGGGTGTGGCCTGATATGCTAATGAGTCTCCTCTGTTGGGTGTAGCCTGTTATGCTAATGAGTTCCTGCTGGGCTTTTCCTACAAAAAACCCCCCTGGCTATTGGAAACCTAATACCAAACTGAGGATGCTGTGTCAGCTGCTGGTGAAACTGGTGACACCCTCCTCTACCTGCACGTAACTCTTGAGGAAGTCTGTTTCAACGTTCTTGCTTATACCCAGAGTTGAGCTTTGTAGGTCCTGGAGGTGCCACTGGGCTCAGACTTAGTTCCCACATCTGTTTGTGAGCTCTTGTATCTGTGTGCTAACAGGTCTTAGCAGCTGCTTTGATCCATCTCAGCTATACTTATCGCCCAGTTACTTGTGCATTTTGACTCTGAGCCGGCTTTGCTGGGAGGGTGGGGTAGAAATCTAATAAATAAATAAAATAAAACTAGCCCTTCCTGGCAACTAACCAACCCCCCCCACACACACCAATGCTCCCTCTAAGCTGTGGAGTCCTGTGAGCAAAAATTCTACTTTGTGCGCTACTGGCATTGAAGTTGTGAGCGAGCGATCTGGCGACTGCATAGATTAGTTTGCTCTGGAGCCATCCCTTCCTGAGCAGAGACAAAAATGTGTGAGCTGGAGGCTAAAAAAAACGGTGAGCTGGCTCACACTAACTCAGCTTAGAGGGAACACTGCACCCCCACCTACATGTAATGGTTGTGGAAGTCTGTTTTAATGTTTCTGAAGACGTGCACATGCGCAGAAATGCTTATGCCCAGAATGAAACTTTGTTGGTCTTAAAGTTGGCACTGGACTCAGACTTTGTTCTAGTATTTGAACGGTTCATGTATTTTAATTGTACAACAAGCTTGAGTCTCTCTGTGTGTGCATTCACAGACTATTTTTCCCCCATGGCTTCTCTGCCCACCCACTAATACTGCCTCCCCCTTCCAGTTTGCTTTTCATCATCTACCTTATGTATATACAATGTTTACAAATCATAATTGCTCCCTTGCTGCTGCCTGACTTTGTATTTGTTAATGGCAAAGGCCAGATTAAGTCTCCGCACTTGGAACAACTCATGCAAATGCATTCTGGCACTGCCTCATGGGAACTGTAACTTTTTCAATACCCCCTCCATCTCTCTGGTCAGCCATTTAAATTATGCATCCTGATTGGGAGGAGGAGGAGAAGAGGAAGAGGAAGAGGAAGAGGAAGAGGAAGAAGAAGAAGAAGAAGAAGAAGAAGAGGAAGAAGAAGAAGAAGAAGAAGAAGAAGAAGAAGAAGAAGAAGAAATTGGATTCATATCCCACCCTTCACTGGGAGTCTCAGAGTGGCTTACTGTGAGGCAGGTGGGGCTGAGAGAGCCCTGAGAGAACTGCTCGTGAGAGAACAGCTCTGAGAGAACTGTGACTGACCCAAGGCCACCCAGCAGGCTTCAGGTGGAGGAGTGAGGAATCCTCCACCTGAGGGTTCTCCAGATTAGAGTCCACCACTCTTAACTACTACACCAAACTGGCTCTTGTTGCAGGTGCAAAGAGAGCAAACGGCAAACTGTCTGTGCCCGAAAAGTAGATGATGTTAATGACTCAGTCATGACACGGGGTGGGGGGTGGATCCGTGTCTTTACTGGCAATCGAGGACACTCTGTATGCCTGCCAGCCGTGCAAGTGTAATAATCGCCACACCTGCTGAAGGACGTAAATTACAAAGGTAGCCGATTTTCCAAAACATGAACCTCAGGTGTGAGGTGACTTGACAAGCCATCCAATTTGAACTTGGAGCAAAACATGGAGACGATAAGAGTGAGGCACTCGGCTACTTGGTTGCAAACAAGCAGCTTAATTGTGGGTAGCTTGAATTCAGGATTAGTTAGCATTCCCCCCCCCTAAACTTGGCAGCATCCCTGTGAAACCAGATGGTCTTCTGGCCTAATCCAGCCAAGAACTTCACACGCTAACACATCTTGCATGGGATGCTCCATTACTTTCCCCTTGCTGTTTTTAAATTTAATTATACACCAAGCAAATGATCGGTAACTAACTTCACTTGAGAGCCTGTGGGGTGTAGTGCATCAAGTGCTGGACTAGAGGAGGAAGAAGAAGAGATTGGATTTATACCCCGCCCTTCACTACCCAAAGAAGTCTCAGCGTGGCTTACAATCTCCTTCCCCTTGTAGTCTGGATGGGTTAAAGATAATGATTTTTTAAAATTCAGATACTTATATTTCTCTGGTTTTATGGAGATTCTATTAGGATTTAATAAAAGCCTATTAAGTGGCAAGGCCTCTCTTTTGTAGGTTGGAGTGTCCTTTTAGCTGATGCTAGCAGAAAAGCGACAACAGAAGTATAAAGTTCGTGCTTCTAGTTGTTTGGGGTAAGAACTCTGCAGTGTCTGGGTCAACAAGAGCTTCAATTTCATATCAGAAAATGACACCTTCTTTTTGGGTATGAAGAATCCTTGAGCAATATTAATAAGGTTAGGTTAAATAAACATTTAAGATATCAGGTAGGCACACCTTTTCCTGCAGCTGTCCAATGATTAAATGACTACTCATATGATGTTCTGACATTTTGTAACCAATGATGATGAAATTGCACTCCATGAAATTGCTGAGCAGTCGGGTTAGAACAGATAAAAGGAAGTACTTCTTCACCCAAAGAGTGATTAACATATGGAATTCACTGCCACAGGAGGTGGTGGCAGCTACAAGCATGGACAGTTTCAAGAGGGAATTAGATAAACATATGGAGCAGAAGTCCATCAGTGGCTATTAGCCACAGGGTATAGATGGGAACTCTCAGTCTGGGGCAGGTGATGCACTCTATTCTTGGTGCTGGAGGGGGCAGCGGTGGGAGGGCTTCTAGTGTCCTGGCCTCACTGCTGGACCTCCTGATAGCACCTGGTATATTTTGGCCACTGGCCTGATTCAACATTGGCTTCTCTTATGTTCTTATAATTCCTGGCTGTTATCGTTTTACTTATGTCCTCCTGTGTCACTTGGGGTATAAAATCTTATGTACTTCCTAATATTGCTCAGAAAGCAGCCAGTTTTTGATAGGCTAGTTTGGCCTTAACTGTTTTCAATCTTTTGATTGCAGTTAAACAATCAATGAACATTCCTCCTCATTTTGATTTCTCTTTTTGGCTTGGAATCTATTTGTATAACACCCTCCCCACCGCAGACACCCTGCGGGGTAGGTGGGGCTGAGAGAGCTCTCTGGAGAACTGCGCTTGAGAGAACAGCTCTGAGAGAACTTATGACTGGTCACCCCAGCAGCTGCGAGTGAAGGAGTGGGGAATCAAACCTGGTTCTCCCAGACTAGAGTCCATGCTCCTAACTGCTACACCAAACTGGATCTCTCGGATCTGGGAGAGCCAGGTTCGAATCCTTGCTTGCCATGGAAGCTCGCTGGGTGACCTCAGGCCAGTCACACTCTCAGCTTAATCTGCCTCAGAGGATTGTTGTGAAGATAAAAACGGAGGAGAGGAAAATGAGGTCAGTCACTCGGGTTCCCCACTGGGAAGAAAAGCAGGGTATACTGTCCCCAATATGATAATATACATTTTACTCTTTTAGATCCAATTTTATTTAACAACATGATAGGCTGCCTGGATGCTTTGAAGGTGCGCCATCTCCTGAATGATTCATCGCCTGAAATAACAGAAAAGGTAGCCTTATTTCCAAGTTTGGTAATTAAGGTTCGATTGCACAATGCATAGTAGCATATGATTGACTTATTCCTCCTTTTTACCTCTTTATCTGTTTCTGTTTCTTCCTGTAACCTGACATATGCCAATAAAGGTATGTGTATGTAAGTGAATAAATAAAGATCCCCCCCCCAATCTCTAGGACTTGCTCAGGTAATATTTACCTGCTCTGGGACAATCGCTGACATCTTCCCCAGTGCATGAAAAATCAACAACCGTGTCTCCCCTACATGACAAATCTGGAGCCGAAGTATAACCTTCCAGAATTAGGAACGTAATTGGCAATGCTCTGAAGAAAGCCCTGGTGGGGTTTTTGTTACAGGATCAATGCAAGCAGGCGAGGTCAGAGAATAATTCAGATATATCCTAAACTATGCTATCTGTTACTCTAGACTTTTGGGGAAGGGCCGGAGAAAGCGGCCGTAAATAAAGAGAGAATGCGGGGCCCTCTCGCTCCCCACCCTTGGGGGACATTGTTACGGTATAATGTGCCAATGTTGGAATTAATTAGGCCCTCATAATAAAACAGATGCTGCTATTGTGAAAAGGATGTAGCCAAAGTATTGGCTTAGGGAACTCTTGTTTCAGACTAGGCTGAGCCGAGTATGAGGCTAATTGAGTTCTTGCTGGTAATTTTTCACCCCTAAATGAACAAGAAAAACAGGGATCACAGGGTCTCGTCTGTTGCGAGCGGGCCGACTGTTTTCAGGCTAGATAAAAGAGCAATCTAATCCTTCCAGACCTTTGCTGGAGACTTTGCTTTCCTTTTATTTTAAGCGATTAAAAAAAAAAAAGTGATTGTGTTTTTAAAAAAAAATAGCTACACACCGCAACTAAATTCTTCTTTGGCAGGTCGTTGACCATTCTGGTCTCCTTGCAGGAATAAATCCCCATGCAGGGGAATGATCAGATGTTCAGTTATTTTGCCCTGCTGATCATCTGCAGGCAAACCAGTCCTGCCAGCTTTTGAAATAATAAAAACCATTTGCAGAACCTGTTTGACCGGAGATGATAGCGGGGGGGGGGGCAGGGAGGAGAATGCACGCCATGGGAAAAAATAGACCCACCAGACCAATTTCAGCTTTCCAATCATGGCTTCTGTCAGCCACTTTCCCTTGGTGGTGGTGGAAAATGCCATCAAGTCGTAGCGGAATTATGGTGACTCCCCTGGAGTTTCAAGGTAAGAGATGAGCACCAAGGCGGTTTGCTGTTGCCTGCCTCTGCATACTTGCCCTGCACTTCCTTTGTGGTCTCTCATCCAGGTACTGACCTGGGCCGACTCTACTAAGCGTTTGAGGTCTGAGGAGACTAGCCTGCATTACCCGCCCCCCATTACCTGATGCAAATAGCCACAGAAGCCCCACATTCAATTCATAACAAGAGTTTTAAGAAATGGGTTGCTGACTAGTCACAGTGCCATATCAGTCAGATGGTCTGATATAAAACAACAACAACACTAAGGCGTTTTCACACATGCTGAATGATGCACTTTTCAATCCATATCCAATGCACTTTGCAAATAGGTTTTACTTTGGGAAATCTGCTTGCAAATGATCACTAAAGTGCATTGAAAGCGAACTGAAAGTGCATCATTCGGCATGTGTGAAAGCCCCCTAAACGAACCAAAATAATATCAATGCATGTACCTTAACTGTTTGAGGGAAAAAGTTATAAATTTCTTGAACTTTATGGACAAAAATTAAAAAGTGGCATGTAAATTTGCAGATAAATAAATATACCCTGATTAATCATGTTGCAGGTTTTTGCAAAGTTCAATTTTTTAATAATATCTACTTATCAGTTATTATTAAAAAAAAATTATTAAAAAAAAAATAATATCTACTTATCAGTAGGAGCTGCGGTGGCTCAAGTGGTTAAGACGCTGAACTGCAGGCTGTGGAAGGTCAGTAGTTCAGCAGTTCGAGACCCGAGAGTGCCGCATGACGGAGTGAGCTCCCATCTCTAGTTCCAGCTCCTGCCAACCTAGCAGTTCGAAAGCAAGAAATTGCAAGTAGATAAATAGGTACCACTTCAGTGGGAAGGTAACAGCGTTCCGTGCGCCTTGGTGTTTAGTCATGCCGGCCACATGACCACGGAAACGTCTTCGGACAGCGCTGGCTCTTTGGCTTTGAAACGGAGATGAGCACTGCAACTCTAGAGTCGGATTCGACTGGCTTTCGAGCAAGGGAACTTTACTTATCAGTACCAAAATGAGAACGGTGCTCAACAGAAAATCGATGGAGCACGACTGGAATGCGTTACAGAGGGATTGCACACGGAAATGCTCACCACTTTATGTGGGGATTAAATACTCCATCAAATTTGACGTACCACACTATTTGTATTTGCCATGCATCCCTAAATTGAGAAGAGCATATATGGTGGCACGCTGCAATGCGTTCCCATCGTTTTCAGGGCATTCTAGTGAGTCAACGCTACTGCGACTGTGGATTCGCAGCTATAGACTCACTTGCCCGTATTTTTTTTTTGTTGCCCCAAAACATGCAGTTGCAAGAGAAAAGTTCCTGAGGAAATGGCTATTGAAATATTCTTTCTTTTCCGAATCTACAAGGTTGAGAGACTTCTGCTGAGTTCTCTGTGCAACAATTGTATAATAGACGTGGCACATTTCTGTTACGCTGTCTTTTTAAATGTTAAAGACCTATAGGCTTTTCAACCTAACAAACTGAAACCGAATTGAAGCTGAAACGACATATTGATATCAATCTGAGAATAGGAAGAAAGTTTGAGTCCAAGTGGCACCTTTAAGACCAACAACGTTTTATTCATGGTATAAGCTTGAATAAAACTTTGTTGGTCTTAAAGGTGGCACTTGGACTCGAACTTTGCTCTGCCGCTTCAGACCAGCATGGCAACCCCATCGGATGCCTCTTCTGAGATGTGCCCGTTGTGGCCTAGGTAGGCATCTTCCAGAAAACCTAACCGGACAAAAAGCCTTTTTTCATCTAGTGTTATTTACATTTGTTTATCAATATACTAATATCTCTCCTTTCTCCTGACTGAGGAGCAAGAGGCCCTCTTCACACTCCATGTGCAGATGTATGCAGATTTAATTGATTAATTAATTGATTAAACCGGGAAAAGGTTGATTGACAAAGATTCTTACTTGGGCAAGAGCCCCAGTTTTTCTTTAAACCAAGGATGTAACACATGGTGGTTTGGCGATATCACACAAAACAATGTTAGCTTGATTAAAATGTTTAGGCTGCAATGTGGTAAGTAGGGAAGAGTGAAAGGAAATGGTCTTCCAACCAGCCTTGTCTTTAAGGTGTGCCCAGGGGTCTATCTATCCAAGGTCATTCACAGCTTAGTTAACACTTACAATCACACTCCAAATAAAGCCATTCCAATCTGTTAAAAGCTTCCCTCCCTTTCTCCCCCCCTTTTTGCGGCTCACTAAAAATATCTATCCATTGCTGACAGATGCAAGCTATCAATAAGGAATTTAAAAACTCAGTATGAAAAGTCGTAAGGGTGGAAAGTCTTGATCAACATCTCAAATAGGATTTTACTCAGCAGGTACCAACCAGTTTATAGCGGTAATTGTAAAGGGCATTTTACATGGAATCAATTAAATGAAAATCTTTTAAACCCTTTTTAAAAGGGACTTTTTAAAGTTAACAGGTGATTTTAATTGGAACCAAGGGAGCTGCCTCCTTTTTTCCTCTTGCTTATTTTTTTTTTTAAGCATTCAATACGGGGACTAAAATCAATACATTTCCATCAGCGGCTGAACTCCCAGAGTTTGTACAAGCCAAAGCTGAAAACTTAACAAATACTCTGAAGTGTGCTCCATTTCCCCCCCCAAATTTTGTTTTTAGTGCTAAAATAAGTAATTGAAGTTAATTGCTGTAAAAAGTGTAAATCAGGCAAAGCTAATTTATCACTTGGGATACTGAGCAAATTTGGAAAAAAGAAACAAAGAAAGAAAAAGAGGGAGGGAGGGAGAGAGAGAGAGAGAGAGAGAGAGAGAGAGAGAGAGAGAGAGAGAGAGAGAGAGAGAGAGAAAGAAAGAAAGAAAGAAAGAAAGAAAGAAAGAAAGAAAGAAAGAAAGAAAGAAAGAAAGAAAGAAAGAAAGAAAGAAAGAAAGAAAACCTTTCCTCATCAAATAGTCTCCTCCCCTCTAGTCTTCAAAGGCCCTGACTGAAATGGACCAGGGTAGCCCAGTTTCATCAGAACTTGCAAGCTAAAAAGGGTCAGCCATGGTTAATACTTGGATGGGAGACCACCAAGGAAGCCCAGGGTTGCTAATGTTGGAAAATTTGATTAAAATAGATATTCAGAGGTTGCAATGGATCTTTGTTCACTGGAGAGGAGGCATTTTCTTTCTGTGTAAAAATCTTTATTTCTAAAGGTACATGGGAAATCTACAAAACAACAAACACTTAAGACTACATCCTTACTGTTACAACGACAGACTGACCACGCAGTTGGTAGTAGAGATTCTTCTTTCTTCTTGACCCTAGAAGGAAATCACCTGAATACATTAACCAATGATTGTTAATAAATATGCTCCAGTTTCCCGGGCTTTCTCCCCATTGCTTTGTGCCAGGATACCTTCCAGGTCAGTCTAAACAATAGCACACAAGGTAAACAGATCAACCCTATAATGACTGAATTTAGACCTTGCGACACACATATTTGCAACAGCTAAATTGAGACAGGCACTGGCAAACCTCTGTCACTTGACCTCTATTTGTGATGAGATGAGATGAGATTGGATTTATACACTGCCCTTCACTACCCAAGGGAGTCTCAGAGCAGCTTACAAACTCCTTTCCTTCTGCTCCCCACAACAGACACCCTGGGAGGTAGGTGGGGCTGAGAGACCTCTTTCAAGAACTGCCCTTTCAAGGACAGCTCTTGTCAGAACTATGGCTTGCCCAAGGTTATCCAGCAGCTGCAAGTGGAGGAGTGGGGAATCAAACCCGGTTCTCCCAGATTAGAGTCCGCACACTCAACCACTACACCAAACTGGCTCTCTACACTTAACCGCTACACCAAACTGGTAAACTGTACGTTTCGACGAACTTCTTCGATTCGCACAGAAAGATTCAAAGAAGAATTCAGAAAGGACTCATATTGGAACTGAGCAATGTGACAAGGGATATAAGGTACAGAAATGCGTGCCATGCCGTAGACTCCCCTGACTTCCCTCCAATGCTCTCCCATGCATAATAAAACTTACTTTCTTTGCCTTTACCACCCAGAGGCTGGGAACCCTAGCCACTGAATGCAATTAAGCCAGCACCTCCAACCAGCACACTATGCAAGGAATTTTGCCGGTCTACAGAGGTGGGTTGCAGCTTCTCATAATACCAGAGAGACGTCTGTTACCCTTCTCATAAGTTGCCAGGAGATCTGAGGTTGCCAACCTGTCACTGAACTCCACCTTCGCCTCCAGTAAGGGACTCTGTGTCCAGGCTGGCCTGTCATCCGATCAATGGCAATGTCGTTAGAGTGACTGCCCTCTTATTGGTTTTATGCACACAATATATCTCTGGCCGTTGCTTAAGAGAATTGATCAGCCGCAAGTAGTTCTTCATTATCATCACTTCATTTAAGCGGCATAAACAATGGGGAGCTATACTGCTAGGGCCTTAGAATCACCTGGATGCCTGCAGAATCCTGAAAATTTCAATTATATATTTTAGAATGAACAAGTTTCCAGTCCTCATGACTGTGGAAGAGGGTGCAACGGTCCTGCGTTCCTCTGTTGCTCTCTGCAGAGCCTTAACACTCATTCTCTCCGTTCTGACAAGATTCTGAACATGAGAACACTATAATTTCCAAAAATTAAGTCATGGAGATGTAAAGTGGGGAAGGAAAAGCAAATTAACGAATGCTTCCCTCCTTGCAGCAAATTTGTAAGTCTGGTAGGTACAGGAGGAGGTTGAATAGAATGAAGCTCTAAAGACAACTGTACCCTAGGCTCAAGAGCTTTTATTGTGTTTAGCCCTGACATGGCTAGCCCAGGCTAGCCCGATCTTATCAGATCTCAGAAGCCAAGCAGACTAGTATTTGGATGGGCGACCCCCAAGGAATACCAGGGGCGTGACACAGAGGCAGGCAATGGCAAACCACCTCTGAAATGTCTCTTGCCTTAAAAACAAGTCTAAAACCCAACCACAAGTGTGAAAATTAACTAAGGAAAAACTTAGAAAAATATTTTTTATATTTTATACAAAGTTATATCGATATGAATTGGTAAACAGATAAATTTAATACAAAATGCAAATGACCAGATTACAAAATACCATACCAAATACATTCAGATAACAAAGTGCTATAACACTCATAGAAGGAATCGGACAATCCAAATACTCATAAATTGTGATGAGATTTCAAATGCAGTGTCCTCCTGCTACAAACTCAGGATCCTGCAGGATATCCAAAATGATTCCTTTACTCACAGCATTTCTAAGCTAAAAGCTAAATGCCAAACATCAGTTCAAAACGCAAGGTCCGGCTCATAGTATTTGTAAGCTAAAACCTCAGTGCCTTAATTCAGTACAATATACAAGCTCAGACTAATTCGAGTAAAATTCCAAATGCAGTGCCTTGCTGCTTCAGACTCTTGGTCCTGCAGAATATCCAAGAAGAACACTTTTCTCCTAGCTTTTTTAGGCACAAAGCTTAATGCCAAAAATCAGTTCAAAACTCAGAGTCCAGCTCTTAGTAATTGTGATATCATAAATCAGTTAAGACGTAAGGTCCGGCTGGAACCCTTTTCGAAACAGCTTCTTCAGAGACAGATCTGCTTCAACAAAAAAGGCTCATAGAAACATCATCATGCAAAAAATTCTCATAATGTTAACAACAGCCTTACTTCTCTTTAGTGTCTCTTGCCTTAAAAACAAGTCTAGCTCATCACCTAGTGGTGCATAATGCTAAAAGAGCTAGAAAATCTAGCTGTCAGACAATCTTAGGATCTCCTGGCTATACTACACACTGCCATACGATTCGTTGTTGTTGTTGTTGTTATGTTTAGGATTGTATTGGTTTAAATCCTTCAGGGCCCTCAGTAGTTGCCTGCAAACTTTCTAAAATGGCCCCTCTTTATCGTTGACTCACCAGCCACCAACAATCATGAGAATCTAGAAACATAAAGCTGGAAGGGACTCTAAGGGCCGTCTAGTCCGACTCATGCACAATGCAGGAAATTCCCAGCAACTAAAATGCAGGTTCCCTCAAAGAGGTAGGTTTCCTCTTTCACCTCACAGTTCCTAGTTCTCAGAAACTGCTTCTGGCATTTACCAGGCTGCTTATTTATCCCCCCCAAAATAAACTTTCTTCCCTAAGTCTATACACCCTAGTTATAAACAAATAAATCTTGGCAAATTTGATGCTCTTAACCAGAACCTCCAAGTCCCTATCTGAGGGAATGTTTCCTTCCCCTTTTTAAAACTGAGGCTTGCTCACCTCTTCCCATCCAGGGGAGATTCATGGGCTTTTTGAATTTTTCTTTGCTGGTTTTAAACTAGTTTGTTCCTATATGAAATATTTGCATGCTTAATTCAGAGCACAGCATTTACATTTTCTGAATGCACACTGAACATAGCACTACTGAATAAATGTGTGTGAAATTAACAAAAAAGTAGTACTTACCTATTGTACGTCCATCCATCCATCCATCCATCCATCCATCGTCCATCCATCATCTATTTATCATCCATCCATCCATCCATCCATCCATCCATCCATCCATCCATCCATCCATCATTTATCTGTCTATCCCCAGACAGCACTGCATCCAGGGACACAAAACCTCCTAGGGCTCCCTGGCCCTAAAGAGGCCAGACTGGCCATCACTGGGGCTAGGGCCTTCTTGGTGGCTGCTCCATGCTGGTGGAATGAGATCCCTGAGGACACCAGGGCCCTACGGAATGAAGTTCAATTCCACAGGGCCTACAAGACGGAGCTCTTCCACCAGGCATTTGTCCACATTTAACATCCTGACATAACTTGGAGCCTCCCTGGGATGGTGTTAATCATCTAAGTCTGTATTAACTGATTCCTGTTACGAAAACACTGGATTATGATTGTTGTCGCATAGGAATGTATGTATCGATGCTTTGCACTTTAGATTTTATGGGTTTTTAAATTGTTTTAACAATTTTATGTAAGCCACCCTGAGCCTGTTTCAGTGGGGAGGGCGGGATATAAATCAAATAAATAAATAAATAAATAAATAAATAAATAAATAAATAAATAAATAAATAAATAAATATAATCTGTCTTCTATTTATGCAGGGCTTTTTTTTGTAGAAAAAGCACAGCAGAAACTCATTAGCATATTAGGCCACAGCCCTGACAGCACAGCTCATTAGCATATTAGGCCACACAACCATGGTACCAGAAGTGTGGTCATCCAGCCACGCCCACCTTCTTCTGCTTATTCTGTTTACCTTGTTCCTTGTCAAAACCCAGGACTTTTTTTGGAGCAGGAACTCCTTTGCATGTTAGGCCACACAGCCCTAATGTAGCCAATCCTAATGTGTTTCTGCTGTTGTGTGTGGCTTATTATGCTAGTGAGTTCCTGCTGGGCGTGGCCAACTTGGGAGCCAGCCGGAACTCCATTCCTGCCCATCCATCCATCCATCCATCCATCCATCCATCCATCTACCTACCTACCTACCTCTCTCTCTATCATCTACCTACCTACCTACCGACATCTACCTACCTACCTACCTACCTATCATCTATCTGTTATCTATCTCTTTCCTAGCATTTTTATCTGTCCCTTCATACAAGTTGGGGGCAAGTTGATCTTCCTCGGGGGGCTCCTCCCGGTGGGCCTCGTACCAGATCCTGGGGTCCAAGCTCAGAGTGTCTACTGCCCCCTTGCTCCTGCTCTCCCTGGCAAACTGGCAGGATAGAGCCAAATTCCTTATGGCCTAGGCTGGCGGTTGGTTCCAGGCAGGTCCCAACTTTGTTCAGGTGTTTGTTCAACAACTTGAAAAGACGAAGAAGATATGACAGAAATATCTTGAAAGGGATTTGATTCCCCACTCCTCCACATGCAGCTGCTGGTGTGACCTTGGGTCAGTCACAAGTTCTCTCAGAGCTGTTCCCTCAAGAGCAGTCCTCAAAAGATCTCTCTCAGTCCCACCTACCTCACAGAATGGAAATCCATAACCTTGTGATTCTAGCTGTATCTGAAGGAGTGAGAGGTCACTCACGAAAGCTCCTCCCCTGCCACAAATTTTCTTAGTCTTTCAGGTGCCCCTGGACTCTCGCACTTTTCTGCTGCTACAAACAGACTCCCACGTCGGCCACCCATCTTGCTAAAAGCCCATTGTGGCACATCTTGAGATGGCATCTTAAGGGGTGAGAGGTGGGGATTCATTCTGTGCACCGACACCCAACATGAGCTCAGGGATCCAAATGGACATCCTTTTCAGACAGGTAAAATCCAGTGAGTTAAAACTACAACAGTGGTACCACCTGGGTCTGGGCAGTACTCTGCAGGGTATTTAGTATAAGCACAAATTCAAAATGCTGTTTGTTACCTCTAACGCCCTGAATGGCTTGAGGCCAGAGTACCCAAAGAATCCCCCTCCTGCCATACTACCCAGCCCACCATTTAAGATCTGCCCCTCAAGCCCCACTGTCAGAGCCCCACCTCCAGAGCTGAAGTAGTTTGCAACAAGAGACAGGGCATTTTCTGTGGTGGCCCCAGAGCCGACCTGTCATAGATAATTTTTAGGCAGTGGTCTAGAGCGGCCCCTTAAGAGGAGGCGCCCCCTGGCCGCTGGCCTGCCGCCCTTCCCCTTCCTCGCCTAAACAGGGTAGGCTGAGGCGACGCTGCTGTGACCCCGCATGGCGGCAGTGGTGGAGACCGGCTTCCAGGCGTGCTCCTCTGGGGACTCCACGCTGCTCCGGCCGGGCCCCCTCCTGGGCTCCCCCCCTCCTTCCAGCACGGCTCTGCCCTGCCCAGCCCCACACTCTGGCACCGACCTCAAGCAGCAAAGCCTCCCTGCTGTGGCCCTTGCTCACTCACAGACTGCCGCATGCCTGCCTGCCAAGGCCATGCTGGGCAAGGACTACATGCTGGCCATCATCCTGGTCAACTGCAACGACCGCCCCCGGCATGGGAAGGGGGGGGTTGGGGGGTGCCCTTCCTGGGAGGAAAGCAAGCAAGCAGCCGGGCTGAGGCCACCACCAGCGGCACCCGTTCCCTTCTTCTTCTTCTTCTTCTTCTTCTTCTTCTTCTTCTTCTTCTTCTTCTTCTTCTTCTTCTTCTTCTTCTTCTTCTTCTTCTTCTTCTTCTTCTTCTTCTTCTTCTTCTTCTTCCTCCTTGGGGCTGTCGTGCTGGGGTGGGGGTGCACCGGGGTGTGTGTGCCAGAAGGTAGCCTCGTCTAGTGTACAAAAAAACCCTGGAGCCAACCCTGGGTGGCCCCTCGCCTTTGGAAAGCCATTCCCCTCAAGGCTCACCTGGTGCCTTTCTTACTGTCTTTGATGCCCCAGGCCAGAACACATCTTTTAACCCAGATTTTTAATGAATTAGGGGTTTTATTTTACCAGCTTTTAAAAAATGGTTGGGTCTGAGGCCTGTTTTATGGATAATTTTTTATGTTGTTTGTGTCCCGTGGCTTGTTTTGTTTATTTATTTATCATTTAATTCATTTGTACCCCGCCTTTCTCCCCAATGGGGACCCAAAGCTGCTGACATCGCTCTCTCCTCCATTTTATCCTCACGACAACCCTGTGAGGTGGGTTAGACTGAGACAGTGTGACTGGCCCGAGGTCACCCAGCGAGTGGGGATTTGAACCGGGGACTCCCAGATACTCCTCTGACTCTCTTAACCGGCTTGTTTTGACAGCTTGTTGTCTTTGATATGGCTAATTTATTATTTTAATTGTAAGGTGCTTTAAGCAAGGCTCTGATGAAGTGGCATAGAAGGAAGGAAGGAAGGAAGGAAGGAAGGAAAAAAGAAAGAAAGAAAGAAAGAAAGAAAGAAAGAAAGAAAGAAAGAAAGAAAGAAAGAAAGAAAGAAAGAAAGAAAGAAAGAAAGAAAGAAAGAAAGAAAGAAAGAGGGAGGGAGGGAGGGAGGGAGGGAGGGAGGGAGGGAGAGAGAGAGAGAGAGAGAGAGAAAGAAAGAAAGAAAGAAAGAAAGAAAGAAAGAAAGAAAGAAAGAAAGAAAGAAAGAAAGAAAGAAAGAAAGAAAGAAAGAAAGAGGGAGGGAGGGAGGGAGGGAGGGAGGGAGGGAGAAAGAAAGAAAGAAAGAAAGAAGGAGGGAGGGAGGGAGGGAGGGAGGGAGGGAGGGAGGGAGAGAGAGAGAGAGAGAGAGAGAGAGAGAGAAAGAAAGAAAGAAAGAAAGAAAGAAAGAAAGAAAGAAAGAAAGAAAGAAAGAAAGAAAGAAAGAAAGAAAGAAAGAAAGAAAGAAAGAAAGAAAGAAAGAAAGAAAGAAAGAAAGAGGGAGGGAGGGAGGGAGGGAGGGAGGGAGAGAGAGAGAGAGAGAGAGAGAGAGAGAGAGAAAGAAAGAAAGAAAGAAAGAAAGAAAGAAAGAAAGAAAGAAAGAAAGAAAGAAAGAAAGAAAGAAAGAAAGAAAGAGGGAGGGAGGGAGGGAGGGAGGGAGGGAGGGAGAGAGAGAAAGAAAGAAAGAAAGAAAGAAAGAAAGAAAGAAAGAAAGAAAGAAAGAAAGAAAGAAAGAAAGAAAGAAAGAAAGAAAGAAAGAAAGAAAGAAAGAAAGAAAGAATCCATGCAAGGTTTATGAGCATGGCATACGCTTTTTCAAAGTAGGCTTCCCACACTCCCGGAGTGGTGGTAAAGCACCAAATCATAAACCTGTCCTTCCCCTTCGTGGTGGGGAAACTGAGGCACGGACTTTTCCTCCCTCGCCCCCACCCGTCATACCCAGGACTAGTTATTTGACAAGGGATGATATTTCCAGGCCCGGAATTGCGACATGCTTCTCCGGCACACTAAGTGATTAGGAGTTTGTGCGGAGGAGTACATCGCCTATCAGAACGTAAGTGCGCTGCATTGTTTGCCTATTTTTTTTTATTTATTTCCCTTCCCTTTCTTCCCATGCCTTTGACAATCTAGACAAATAGGCTTTTAAATTAGGAAGTGATTTGGAATATAAGTGAGTGCATTTAAGCTGATAAGAGATGGAAAGATCCTAATGGCTGAAATATTTGTCGCCTCACAAATAAAGGGAGTGTATCAGGAGCCGCTAATATAACTAATTTTGACCAACTCCTTGGCTGCTCTGTGATAGAAAATGAGGTCAGCGCGGGTTGAAGCAACAGAAAATGAGCATCTGTCGGGAGGCGGCCGAGAATACTGATAAAGGAGTCTGCGGAACGGCGTTACCTACTGGGGAAAAGCAAGAATCAGGTTGTTAAAATTAGGATGGAACCTTTCCGGAGTGTCCGGGGTTTTAAAAACATCAAGGTGAAAATGAATACATTGGCTTTCAAACAAAGCTTGAATACAAATGCTGGCCTAAGTAGATCTGATTCGGCCACCTGAATGCCGTGTTCCGCACAGCATTTGATTTGACACACCTGGATATCGAGGACAATGGAAGCTTTCGGAATAAAGCCAGGGAGAAATGAAGGACGGCTTCGGCCCAGGATGGAAATGTGTAGGATGAGAACTTTCTTTAATACACGGTACCGGGGACAGCCTGGAGGGCATGCAATGTAGCGAATTTGCTGAAACGAAAAAGGTCCCGGAGCTGGCCAGCCCCCAAATGGGAGACCTTACGAGAACCCCTCCTGCTTATGCCAGCTGCCTGGAGTTCCATTATGGGGGAAATGGGAATAAATATGCATTAAGAATATCATTTCCTTGCACTTTCCCCTTTTATTTGACTCGGTTCTTTGCCGCAGCCGAGATGCTGTTGGAGAAATGAAAGTATGGGGATTTGGGGGGGATCCATTGACAATTGCTTTGCCATTAATTAGCTGCCCCGGGCCTGCTTAGGTGGGGAGGGGGGAACAAATTTGAAGTAATAATTAATAATAAATCAATTAATATAAACTTGCTTATTTTTCGGTACAAGCGGCATTTTGAGGATATGCAATTAACGTGGTCCCTTTCTGAAAACCAAGGCTCCTAAACATCAGAGGAGGGGCAAATGGGATTGCCAGGTCCCCCCCGGGCACTGACGGGGTGGAGGGCTTCAGTTGCCAGCTCCAGGTTGGGAAACTCCTGGAGATTTGGGGGTGGAGCCTGGAGAGGGCATGGACCTCAGTGGGGTACCACGCCATAAAGAGTCTACCTGCCAAAACATCTGTTTCCACTGGAGGAACTGACCTGTGTAGTCTGGAGATGAGCTATAACTCCACGGGATCCCTAGGTCCCACCTGGAGACTGGCATCCCTAGGCAAACCTGTGTCTGGACTATACCATTTCAGATTGTAGGTAGGAGCTGATGTGGCTAAATGCAGAAGAAGAAGAAGAAGAGGAAGAAGAGGAAGAAGAAGAAGAAGAGGAAGAAGAAGAAGAGGAGGAGGAGGAGCAGGAGGAGGAGGAGGAGGAGGAGGAGGAGGAAGAGGAGATTAGATTTATACCCTGCCCTTCACTAACAGAAGGAGTCTCAGGCTGTGGTCACACACACACTGAATAATCCACTTTCAATGTACTTTCCAACTGGATTTTGCCAGTTCACACAGTAAAATCCAGTTGGAAAGTGCACTGGAAGTGGATTGAAAGTGGATTATTTAGTGTGTGTGTGTGACCACAGCCTCAGAGCGGCTTACAAACTCCTTTCCCCTCCCCGCAACAGACGCCCTGTGAGGTCAGTGGGGCTGAGAGAGCTCTGTTGAGAACTGTCCCTGAGAGAACAGCTCTGACAGAACTATGGCTCACCCAAGGTCATCCGGCAGCCACAAGTGGAGCAGTGGGGAATCAAACCCAGTTCTCCCAGATTAGACCCGCACACTTAACCACTACACCAAACACACAGACACAGACACAGACACACACACAGACGCACACAAACAAGCTCAAATCTCCTCATACAGAAAACCAGATATTTTAGCCTATACTTTTCCACGTTGATAGAGAGGAGGATTCACTCGGGTGAGCCTTGAGTGGTACAAGCTTAGAGACAGAGAGACTGCCTCATCTAGGGTTGCCAACTCCTGCTTGGGAAATTCCTGGAAATTTGAGGTGAGGCCAGGAGAGGGAGCTCAGTGGGAATGTGATGAAACACCGTCTACCCTACGAAGCTGCCATTTTCCTGCTTGGAGATCAGTTGTAATTCTGGGAGACCTCCAGGTCCCGCCTGGAGGTTGGCTAATTTAGCTTCCTCAGCTGCTTGGGAGAAGCAGGCTGCAACAATCCAGTGAAATTATGTTTTGTTTGGGAAAGGATTTTAAATAACAATAGTGATCTTTACTGGCCCTACAGGGGACTTGTTTTAGATTATGTGGGCACACTTAACGAAAAGTTTTTATCAGAAATAAAGATGCACAATTTACAGGCTTACCTCAGATCCCAGAAAGATCCCGCTGAGACAGAAATAAAAGAGAGGAGAGCCAATACAAATCCTATATTAGCTACAAAACAAACTGTAAAATTTGTGCGCATAATTGTTTTTTTATTTACTTCATTTATACCCCATCTTTCTCTATAAAGTAAAGGTAAAGGTTTCCCTTGCTCGAAAGCCAGTCGAATCCGACTCTAGGGGGCAGTGCTCATTTCCAAGCCGAAGAGCCAGCACTGTCCGAAGATGTCTCCATGGTCATGTGGCCAGCATCACTAGACCCTGAGGCGCACGGAATACTGTTACCTTCCCACCAAAACAGTCCCTATTTATCTACTTGCATTTTCTTGCTTTTTAACTGCTAGGTTGGCAGGACCTGGGACCAGAAACGGGAGCTCACTCCATCACGTGGCACTTGGGTCTCGAACAGCCAAACTACTGACCTTCCGATCTGCAGTTCAGCATCTTAACCACTGAGCCACTGCAGCCCCATTTCTCTCTAGTGGGGACCAAAAGCAACCTCTCCTCCATTTTATCCTCACAACAACCCTGTGACGTATACTTCCTTTCCGCACTAGACCTTAAATCCCAGTTCAACCCCGTTCCCAGATTTACATCCCACACCACACTCGCGTTCACCCCTGTAATTATCTCGAGGTATTTTTTGTTTCCACGTTACATCTAGGTCACCCCAGTTTTGCCCCACACTTGTCCCGGGATAAACGGATGCTGTTATAACCAGGGACAAATGCAAGGTATTGCATCGGGATTTGAACTCTGATGAAACCAGGGATGAGATCCAAGGGCGGAAAAGACCATAGTCAGGCTGAAAGGGAGTGACTGGCCCATGGTCACCTGGCAAGCCGCCTTGGCAGAGTGGGGATTCGAATGTGGTTCTCCCAGGTCTTAGTCTGACCACCACACCACCATTTTCAGGTTGCAGGCAGAGGTCTCATGTTGAAAGGTGGTGATCTTCTTACTAGACTTGCCAAGATCCAGGTTGGGAAATGCCTGGAGACTTGGGGACAGAGCCGAGGGAGAACAGGGACCCCCATGGGCTACCGTGCCATGGAATCAACCTCTGCAGGCTCCATCCTCAAAGTCTCCAGGTATTTCTCATCCAGGAGTTTGCAACCCTATGCAGGGGTTTTTTTGTAGAAAAAGCCCAGCAGGAACTCATTAGCATAATAGGCCACACCCAATATCAGATGCTCACACCCACCTTTTGCTTCTTATTCTGTTTACTTTGTTTGTTGTCAAAATCCAGGGCTTTTTTTGTAGCAGGAACTCCTTTGCATGTTAGACCACACACCCCTAATGTAGCCAGTCCTAATGAGTTTCTGCTGTTGGGTGTGGCCTATTATGCTAATGAGTTCCTGCTGGGCATGGCCAACTTGGGAGCCAGTCGGAACTCCGTTCCTGTGCGTTCCTGCCCAAAAATAGCCTTGACCCTATGTATGTCACTGGGTGTGGGTATGAACATGACAAAGACCGTGTGATCCAGTTGGTCAGCCGTGCTGGTCTGAAGCAGGAGAACAAATTTAGAGTCCAGGAGCACCTTTAAGGCCCACAAAGGTTTATTCAAGGTATGAGCTTTCGTGTGCAAGGCACACTTTAAAATACATTAGAATGGCAGGCAAGGTCCAAACTCATAACCAGAGAATGAACAGCAGATTAACATGTAACACGATGATGTTCAAGATATGCAAAGTGACATTAAACAACAAGGTTATAAGGTCAGCAGCTGTAAAGCAATAAATGTGTCAGACTAGCAGATAAATGTCTAAAGGTGTCTTTTCTAAGTGTGGGAAGTGACTGGGAATCTTCGTTCTCACCTCTCAGGCGTGCGGACTGTGTGAGTTCATGACAAAAGCATCGACATGAGTTGAGTGGAGCAGTGGGCCATAACGCAGTACCTTTTGTTTTTAGTTTGGAGCACCAGAAGAGCCATGGCTCAGTGGCAAAAGGTCCCGGGTTCAGTTCCTGGCATCTCCAGTTAAAACAATTTGGCAGTAGATGATAAGAACATAAGAGAACATAAGAACATAAGAGAAGCCAATGTTGAATCAGGCCAATGGCCCATCTAGTCCAACACTCTGTCACACAGCGGCCAAAATATACCAGGTGCCATCAGGAGGTCCAGCAGTGGGGCCAGGGCACCAGAAGCCCTCCCACTGCTGCCCCCTCCAGCAACAAGAATAGAGTGCATCACCTGCCCCAGACTGAGAGTTCCCATCTACACCCTGTGGCTAATAGCCACTGGTGGACTTCTGCTCCATATGTTTATCTAATTTCCTCTTGAAACTGACCATGCTTGCAGCTGCCACGACCTCCTGTGGCAGTGAATTCCATATGTTAATCACTCTTTGGGTGAAGAAGTATTTCCTTTTATCTGTTCTGCTCAGCAATTTCATAGAGTGCCCACGAGTTCTTGTATTGTGAGAAAGGGAGAAAAGTACTTCTTTCTCAACCTGCTCAATCCCATTCATAATCTTATAAACCTCGATCATGTCACCCCTCAGCCGTCGTTTCTCCAAGCTAAAGAGCCCCAAGCATTTTAACCTTTCTTCATAGGGAAGGTGTTCCAACCCTTTTATCATTCTAGTTGCCCTTCTCTGAACTTTTTCCAATGCTATAATATCCTTTTTGAGATGTGGTGACCAGAACTGTACACAGTATTCCAAATGAGGTCGCACCAATGATTTATACAGGGGCATGATGATACTGGCTGATTTGTTATCAATTCCCTTCCTAATAATCCCCAGCATAGCGTTGGCCTTCTTTATTGCAGCTACACATTGTGTAGACATTTTCAGCGAGTTATCCACTACGACTCCAAGATCTCTCTCTTGGTCCGTCTCTGCCAGATCAGACCCCATCAATGTGTATTTATATTTAGGATTTTTGGCTCCAATGTGCATCACTTTGCACTTGGCCACATTGAACCCCATTTGCCACGTTGACGCCCACTCACCCATCCTCAACAGATCCTTTGGAGTGCCTCACAATCCTCCCTGGTTTTCAGCACCCTGAACAACTTTGTGTCATCTGCAAATTTAGCCACATCACTGCTTACTCCCAATTCCAAATCATTAATAAACAAGTTAAAAAGCATCGGACCGAGTACTGATCCCTGTGGTACCCCACTGCTTACCACCCTCCACTGAGAAAGTTTCCCATTTATACTCACTCTCTGTTTCCTATTTATAAGCCAGTTTTTGATCCACAAGAGGACTTGTCCTTTTATCCCATGACTATTGAGCTTACTTAGGAGCCTTTGATGAGGAACTGTATCAAAAGCTTTCCGGAAGTCAAGGTAAATAATATCTATTGGGTCCCCCTTGTCCACATGTTTGTTCACTCCCTCAAAAAACACTAACAGGTTAGTGAGACAAGATCTTCCCTTACAGAACCCATGCTGAGTCTGCCTCAATAGTTTTTGTTCATCAATGTGCCTACTAATTCTTTCCTTAATAACAGTTTCCACCAACTTACCCAGTATCGATGTCAGACTGACTGGCCTGTAATTTCCCGGATCTCCCCTGGAGCCCTTTTTAAAGATGGGAGTGACATTAGCTACCTTCCAGTCCTCAGGAATGGAGGCAGATTTTAAAGAAAGATTACATATTTTTGTCAGGAGATCCACAAGTTCACATTTGAGTTCTTTCAGAACTCTCGGATGAATGCCATCCGGGCCTGGTGATTTATTAGTTTTTAAATTGTGTCACGATGATGTGAAAGACCTTTCTCTACCTGAGAAGAAGAAGAAGAAGAAGAAGAAGAAGAAGAAGAAGAAGAAGAAGAAGAAGAAGAAGAAGAAGAAGAAGAAGAAGAAGAAGAAGAAGAAGAAGAAGAAGAAGAAGGGGTTTTGGCTGTGTTCCTGCAGAGTGCAGGGGGTTGGACTAGATGGCCTGCAAGGTCCCTTCCAACTCTAACATTCTATGATTCTATGATTCTAAAAAGAAGAAGAAGAAGAGATTGGATTTATACCCTGCCCTTCACTACCCAAAGGTGTCTCAGAGTGGCTTACAAGCTCCTTTCCCTTCCCCTCCCCACAACAGACACCCTGGGAGGTAGGTGGGGCTGAGAGAGCTCTTGACAGAAACTGCTCTTTTTTCAAGAACAGCTCATCAGAACTATGGCTTGCCCAAGGTCATCCAGCCAGGTGCAAGTGGAGGACTGGGGAATCAAACCTGCACATTTAACCACTACACCAAACTGGAGAGCTACTGCCAGTTTAACGAGACAAGACTGCCCTTGGTGCACAAAGGGTCTGATTGAGCTGAGTTGAGTTGAGTAGCCTTTACTGGCATAGAAAATACTGATACAAGTTAGTACAGTATAAAAGATAGGTTAAAACCACAACATACCTATACATCTCTATAAATATAAGACTATTACTGTAAGATCCCTTGGCGTACCAATATAGCAGAGTAAAGAAACTTAGCCACCTTCTCCGTGACGTTAGAGGAGAAATCGTTCAAGAGTCTACAAACCTCAACTGCATCACAACTGTCCATCATCCTAACTAGAACAGGATGGAGATGCCGGTGACATAAATCTGTATACAGGTGACAATAAAGAAGAGCATGGGTAATTGACTCCACACATTTTTGATGGCAAGGGCAGTATCTGGCTGAGGAGGCTATCTGAATGAATCTGCCATAAAGAAACAGCAGAAGGCATGGCATTACATCTGGCGAGGGAGAATGCTCTGCACTGCTGGCATCTGCAGAAAGGATAGATATGGGGCCATTTCCCCAGTGATGAGGGGAACCTCAAAGCTCAGCAGGGAGCAGGTTTTGTTGGTCGGACTGAATAACTTCAGTTCAAAGTCTAGCATTCTGTTTTTAACGTGATGAAACGCAGCCGTTAAAGTCTGATTGCGTATAAGGCAGTTCCAGGTAAGCTCCTGAGCAGATCATAATTATAGAATCATAGAATGTTAGAGTTAGAAGGGACCTTGCATGTCACCTAGTCCAACCCCCTGCACTCTGCAGGAGCATAGCCGAAAGATAGCCCTACATACCTACAACATACCTGAAAGATGGTCGTCCAGCCTCCGTTTGAAAATGTCCAGGGAAGGAGCATCCACCACCTCCCGAGGCAGACTGTTCCACTGCTCAACCACTCTTACAGTTAGGAAGTGTCTCCTGATATCTAGCCGGTAACGACTCCCTTGTAATTTCCACCTATTAGATCTAGTCCTGCAATCCAGAGCAAGAGAGAATAGATCTGCTCCATCTTTTACATGACAGCCCTTCAGATACTTGAAGCCTCCAATCATGTCCCCTCTAAGCCTTCTCTTTCCCAGGCTAAACATACCCAACTCTTTCAGCCTTTCCTCGTAAGACTTGGATTCCAACCCTTTCACCATCCTGGTTGCCCTCTTCTGGACACGCTCGAGCTTGTCAACATCCTTCCTAAAGTGTGGTGCCCAAAACTTGACACAGTACTCCAGGTGAGGCCTGACCAGCAGAATAGAATGGAACCACCACCTCCCGTGATCTGGACGCAATGCTTCTGTTAATGCATCCTAAGATACCCATGTTGCCCTCCTCCCTCACCGAAAACATTGTGCAAAACTTCCTTAAGCCTTCCAGAGTAGGAAAAGCCAGCCTGGCTTGACCAGCGCCGGGCAGAGAATCCGATCGAACCGCAAAACTTCCAATGTTATGCACGTTTCCTAAACAGAACAATAGAAGGGTTCATATTTGATAACCGTTAAGCAGCTTAATTAAATAATTATAACTCGGGGCTCCCGAGCCCCCGCGCGATCGATAGCCATGAGCTCTGAAGCAACTGCACACTCCCAGCTCTGCCGTTTGCGCCCCGCTGCCCAGCAGGCAGGCCAGAGGCCTTTAAATGCAATTGATGCTAAAGTTGCATTAAAACATTCCCATCGAGGGCAATCGTAGATTAAAGGCTACCAAGGCGCTGCAGTTTGCCAGTCAATATTCTTTATTTGCTGCATCAATCCATCCCCGCTCAACGCGGGCCCCCCCAAGCTTCACCTCCCCTCCTGCATGCTATTAGTACAAGTCAATTTGCTGTCAATGGGCAGTCGAGTCAAAGACGCATTAATGCACGCTCACAAAAGCCGTGCGCATGGCATTATCACTTCACTCGCTTTCAAATTACTCTCCAACGCCAACTCCGGGTAGCTTGTGACATGTTAGCTCGATATGCGATTTGTTGCTCGCGAGCTTAATATTTCGCGTCGGAATATTTCATCGGATGTTTGATGGCAGAAATAAACCTCCACCCGTGGGGAAATCACTTTGAATAATAGAATTAGGTATTGTTGGGAAATCAATCAAGGATGAGTGTTTGCGAAGTTAGCGGTGTGTCTATATTTTTTTCTTCGTGTTTGGAGTACCCATTTGTCTGCTAATTAAAGGCCTTATTATTAATAAATCATACTTAAGCAGCAGAAATGAGAAATCAACCTCTAGCCCCTCTCAAGGGTAAGGAAAAGTCAACCCATCATGGAAAAAATATTACAGCCAGTACAAACATCCTGAATTTTAACAGCGTGCCTTTGATATTCTACATGAAATGGTAAGATATTACACAACTGCATGTGAGATCTCGAGACTTATAGGCAATGTCCATATTCATTTTACAATTGTTCTGTTTTGCATTTCTACCTGGCGACTGTCACAAGGGACACAACCTCGTTTTCTTTGTAAGTTTTTAAAAATTGCATTCATAGATGCTGAGGCTGCTGTCCTGAGCTTGTACTGAAAGGGTGGGCGGGGGGAGAGCTTAGAGCCCCCTGTGCTGAGCACGGCTCTACTCACCACCCAAGAAGAACTTCTGGACTTTGGGAATCCTTTTGGAGCCATCTCTGAAGCAGCAGGAAGGCTGGTGATCAGAAGAACGAAAATGTGACTTGGCGTGACTGTTGACATTTTACAACGACCAAATTCCATGTCAGGAGAAGAGAAGAAGGAGGGGAGATTGGATTTATACCCCGCCCTTTATACCCCAGAGTGGCTGACAATCTCCTTTCCCTTCCCCTCCCCACAACAGACACCCTGTGAGGTAGGTGGGTCTGAGAGAGCTCTTTCAAGAACTGCCCTTAAAAGAACAGCTCTGAAAGAACTTGTGACTGACCCAAGGTCACACCAGCAGCTGCATGTGGAGGAGTGGGGAATCAAACCCAGTTCTGCCAGATTAGAGTTTATGCTCCTAACTACTACATCAAACTGTCTCTCAGACTGGAGGTGGCAGAGGGTGTAACTCTTACAGGATGTGAATGTTTATTACATTTCCTTTGTCTAAACTTATCTTCCACACCCAGTCACGAAACTGCCTTATACTGAATCAGTCCAGCAAAGTCAATATTGTCCTCTCACCCTGGCAGAGGTCTTTCACATCACCTCCTGCTTGGTCCTTTTAACTGGAGATGCCAGGGATTGAACCTGGGACCTTATGCCTGCCAAGCAGATGTTCTGCCACTGAGCCACAGCCCTTCTCTAATGCCTATGGCTTGTGGGCATTTGGCTGTTTTAATACTGCTTGGTGTAGTGGTTAAGTGCGCGGACTCTAATGTGGGAGAACCGGGTTTGATTCCCCACTCCTCCACATGCAGCCAGCTCTCTCTCAGCCCCACCTACCTCACAGGGTGTCTACTGTGGGGAGAGGAAGGGAAAGGAGATTGTAAACTGCTCTGATACTCTGAGTGAAAGGCGGGGTATAAATCCAATCTCTCCTCCTCCTCCTCCTTCCTGATCTATAACAAACATCTCTTTGTCAAAACAGAGCCCGTGTGGTATAGTATTGTGATTACAGCACTGACCACATGATACCCCCCACACCCAATCCTGTGATCTTTCTTATAAGAATCTCCAAAATGCCTTCCTTCCAGGGCTCTTTTTGTAGCAGGAACTCCTTTGCATATTAGGCGACACACCCCTAATGTGGCCAATCCTCCAAGAGCTTACAGTAGCCCCTGTAAGAAGAGCTCTGTAAGCTCTTGGGGGATTGGCTAAATTAGGGGTGTGTCAGCTAATATGCAAAGGAGTTCCTGCCACAAAAAGAGCCCTGCTTCCTTCCCATATCATCTGGAAGAAGTCAGCTCTGATTCAAGAAAGAAAGCTCATGCAGGGATAAATGTTGTTAGCCTTTAAGGTGCCGCTGGGTTCTTTGGTTCTACCGGGTTCATTGCCAAGGGTTCAACATCACTTTGTGCAGCTGTGAAACTCACTAGGTGGCTTTTTGCTTGCCACTTAAACCCACCTCACAGGGTTGTTGTGAAAAAAACAGGATAGCTTAATGTATAAGAACATAACATAAGAACATAAGAGAAGCCAATGTTGGATCCAGCCAATGGCCTATCCAGTCCAATACTCTGTCACACAGTGGCCAAAAATACCAGGTGCCATCAGGAGGTCCAGCAGTGGGGCCAGGACACTAGAAGCCCTCCCACTGTTTCCCCCGCAAACACCAAGAATACAGTGCATCACTTGCCCCAGACTGAGAATTCCTATCCCTACCTTGTGGCTAATAGCCACATTCTCCTATGACTTGTTGATAACCACATCACTTGCCCCAGACTGAGAGTTCCTATCTATACCTTGTGGCTAATAGCCACTGATGGACATCTGCTCCATATGTTTATCCAATCCCCTATTGAAGCCATCGATGCTTGTAGCTGCCACCACCTCCTGTGGCAGTTACAAACGGCCGCAAACTCTTGAAAGAAGTGTTACGTACAAAAGTATCAAGGTTTGCAGCCACAGTTAACACTAGAGGTTGCCTTGGAGGCTTGGTTACACTCTCGCTTTGAAGAAGAGGCCTGTTCTTAAGACCTTGGTTGCAGGACTGCATATCTCCCTAACACCATTAAAGAGAGCTTAGGGTGGCAATGAAGGCAGAACCCCATAAAACTGGTTCTGATAAATGTTGGATATTCTGACTTTTTGCATAATTGGTGGGCTTGCTCTAAAATTTATGCTTTGTGGGATTTAATTCTTTCCCAAATAGAACAGATTATGGATAATATCCCTGAAATGGCTCTTTTATGCCCTACTATTAAATAAAATAGACTCTGAAAGGCTGGCCTTATTGTTAACAGCTGCTAAACTTTTACTTGCAGCACAGTGGAAAGATTCCTCAACAGCCATGATTGAACAATAGGCCAATAAATTATGGAACCTCTTTATAATGGGAAAAATTACTCACGCATCAACTTCCGTTGAGTTCTGTAGACAACAGAAATTTATGACACTGTAGTCTCCTATTGTTGAATATTTGTCTACAACAAAGCTATTCCCCTCTAATCCTTATTATCATAAGGAGCGTGATTTCTAATAGTCTTCTCTATACAAAGTGTTTTATATATTTGGACAATGATACGTTTCGTGTATGTATTTTAATTAAAAAATTAAGAATTAATTTAAGAAAATTAAGACAGAACCCCTGCCCCTGGCTAAGACACCTCATAGGCCTGAACAGAGAGTTTAAAGCCAGTGAAATGACACAGAGGTTTGGAGCTTGCCAACCTCCAGGTGGGACTTGGCATTCTCCTGGAATCTCTCCTTATATATAATTGAGTAGTAGGGTGGCACCTTCTGAAAATTCCACACGCTCCTAAATCAGTTGGCTCCACGATGTGTCACTCAGAAGCCGTCCCTATCCACTGGCTGCACTGCCTGAGTCTCGCCTCCAGCATTCTAAACACTTTGCTGTTCTTCTCCCCACCATAGCCAGTTGGAACACAGAGGTTGTTTGCATATGTGGCCTGATTGGCCTTTGCCTCTAACATTCTAAATAGTTTGCTGTTGCTGTTGGAAGTCATTGAATGTGTCCTGAGGTAAAATACATCTCCCAATCTTCCTTAAAAGGTCACTGGAGTTGCAAATCTCCCTGTGGGGCCTGGAGATCTCCCAGAAATCACCATGTTCCCCAGCCACAGAACAGCATTTCCCCTACAGAAAATTTCCCAGCTATTACAGCTGACCTCCAGATGATCAAGATCAGTTCTCCTGGAGACCGTGGCTGCTTTGGACACTGGACTCTATGGCACTATACCCTGCTAAAGTCCCTCCACACTCCAAACCCTGCCCTCTCCAGGCTCCACCCCCCCAAATCTCCACATAGTTCCCAACCCAGAGTTGGCAACCCTGTAACTGGCTATGCAACCACTTTCCAGACCCTTGGAGCCCAGAAGACATGGCATAGGAGGAGATGTTTTCTACCTTAGCTGCCACTGCATAACCCCAAATCAACATAAGTCAGGAGTGGAGGGAACCGTACCTGTTACCATGGGGCTGTCCTCCCATACTGCCCACTCGGGGCAGCAAAATGACTTGCGACAGCCCTGTCTTATAGCTAAGCGGAGGGAAATAAACATGGCTTGCCTCCCTCTATTTCCCCCTTCCCTCTGCCGCCCCACCAGCCACAGCCGGGACACTCACCTGGAGCTTCTTTCTAGATCCCGTTGTATTTCTTCCCATGACGGGTCTTACTCCTAGCTACAGATAATCTCCAGACTACAGAAATCAGTTCCCCTGGAGAAAATGGCAGCTTCAGATGGTTAAGTCTATGACATCACGTCCCTGCTGAGGTCCCTCCCCTCCCCAGGCTCTATCCTCCCCAGGCTCCACCCCCAAATCTCCAGGAATGCCCCAACCCTGAGTTGGCAATCTTGTTTTCACTAGCAGAGGCATTTGGGTCGAAACAGACTTTCTCCGATGAGATGCTCACCTTGCATGTGGAGAAGGCTGCTTCCACCAGGTGGAAATGCTTCCACTAAAGGAACAGATACATGGGACCCAACCCAGGGAATTTAAAAGCAATTTTAAAAAGAGGTCAAGATCACAACCACTTGCTTGCATTTACAGGCAGGTTCTCTTCACCCCAGCCATGGGTGCTAGGCTTTCCGTAGCTGATCTTCTGCAATTAAAATGCACCTTTGGCACATCTATGGCCTTGTTCACACGGAGCATTTGCCCCGCTGAAGGCACGGGAGCCCTGCGGACTTTCCGTGCTCGATCATACGAGCACATCTGGGAGGCGTAGTGCTCCCGTGGCCAACCCACAGCTTCCCCTGGAAAACGCGGGGTAAAAAACTAGTAGGTCGGAAGTACTAGTTTCTGGAAACCCCGGGGCAAAGGCTGGCATCTGATCGCGGGAGCGCCAGTATCCCGCGGCTTCCGACGCCCGCCCATGTCCCCGGGGTTTCCGGATGTTGTAAGTGTCCATGGGATGCGCACCAACGCTGAACAGCGCATGCGCACACACAAGACACCGACAGCGGCCCGCCCCCCAATGGCGCATGCGCACTGCGCTGCTTTTTGCTGCGCTGCAGCAGCGCAGTGTGATCGGGGGGCAGAGCTGGAGTGTGGCAACCCGGCAGCCCGTATGATCGGGCTACCGCGCCTTATTTAGCTCCAGGGCAAACTGCCACGCCTCCCCCGTGCGTTTTCTGGCCCGTGTGACCGGGGCCTATGTAGATTTTATTCCACTGTATGCAGTATCCTGATAGTGTTCCTTGGCAATTTTTTTACTAACAAGAGGAAGAACATAAGAATGTAAGAAGCCAAAACTGGATCAGGCCAGTGGCCCATCCAGTCCAACACTGTCACACAGTGGCCAAAAATACCACTGTGAAAAAGGCAGCCCTTCAAAACAACCTATAACAAAGTACAATGGCACAAAAAGGGAAAAAACAACTAACCACTGACAATAAAAAAATGCATGCAAACTCTATTTGGAAAACATACAATCCCATCGGATAATTATATTTGTATCAAGAAAATCCAATGACTACTCCCAAGAAATAACATGAATAAGAAATGTCCTGCCGGCCGCTGTAATACATCTTATTCATTAGGTTTCCGGCTCTTTGATTTGCGGCTGGCTTTCAGAACTGTCATTCCGCTTGTTTGTAATTTTCTCATTCATGTCTTCTTGTGAAACCCTGTGAGTAATCATTGCATTTTATTGTATCTTAAAGCGGAACCTGAGCCTGACAACTCTCCCCCACACAGAGAAAGCGCTTTCCATGCCTTAGGCCCGATACAGCGGCTGCCAGTCAGAGCAGACAATATGGCGCTGAATGGGCCAATGGTCTGATGGGATCTAAGGCCGTTTCATAGGCTTAATTTGTTCATGGGGAGCTGGCTTCATTTAGACCTTGATGTCTCCAGATCTATTTGAAAACATACTCCAAACACAAAGAAAAACCTCTGGCAGTTTTTAAACAAATTGTTCCTCTGTTCATTAGATGACTATCTAATAAGGGCTAGATTAGCTTTTTTAAAAGAGAAGAAGCAATAAACCGGGGGTGCTTCTTACCTGTTATGCATTTAAGACTGACCTTTTAAAATACATTAAGCTTTGATCGTACATTTCTACACATACATCATATTTTCATTAATTTATACACATAAACACAAAGTGGGGACCCCCAAGAAACCTGCAGGAGCGGCTATCCCATCCCCCCCACCTCTGCTTCTTCCCCTCTCCCCCTACTTCTCTCACACCCTTTCTCCTTCCTGCCACCCCTTTTCTTACTCTCTCTCCCTCCCCTCCATGCCTGTCACTTCCTTTCTGCCCCCACCCCATCACTCTTTCTGCCACTGCCACTCTCATGACCTCCCCCCCCCACAGCAGCAGTGGCAGCAGTCGATCTCCAGGAATCACAACAGATTGCCCCAATACAGAGATCAGTTCCTCTTCGGGCTGCCAGCTCCATGTTGGGAAATTCCTGGAGATATGGGGGTGGAGCCTTGGGAGGATGAGGTTTGAACTTGGAAGTGACCTCAGCAGGGTATAATACCAGAAGAAGAAGAAGAGGAGGAGGAGGAGGAGATTGGATTTATACCCCGCCCTTCACTACCCAAAGGAGTCTCAGAGTGGCTTACAAACTCCTTTCCCTTCCCCTCCCCACAGCAGACACCCTGTGAGATAGGTGGGGCTGAGAGAGCTCTGAGAGAAACTGCTCTTTTTCAAGAACAGCTGTGCCAGAACTATGGCTTGCCCAAGGTCATCCATCAGGTGCAAGTAGAGGAGTGGGGAATCAAACCCGGTTCTCCCAGATTAGAGTCCGTGAACTTAACCACTGCACCAAACTAGCTCCCATAAACTCCACCCTTCAAAGCAGGGAACTGATCTCTGTCATCTGGGGATCAGTTGCAATTCCAGGAGATCTCCATCCCTCACCTGGAGGTTGGCAGCATTAGTTCCCCTGGAGGAAATGACTGCTTTGGATGGCAGGAGTCTGTTGGGAATCTCACACACACACACACACACACCTTTTGCCCCAGTGAGGACTCCTAGCGGCATACATTCTTCTCTCATCCTTTTTATTCTCACAACAACCCTGTGGGGTAGGTTAAGGCTGAGTGAATGGCTGGCCCAAGGTCACCCAGCAAGCTGCCATGACAGAGTGGGGGATTTGAACTGGCGTCTCCTGGATCCTGGTCCGACACTTGTACCACTACACCATGTTGATCAGCTCCAACTCAGACACATCCCCACCCCAGACTTTGTCCTCTACTGAGCTGTCCTGTTCAAATGCCGTTCCACCTTTAATCGAAAATTAATGGTGATAACCTGAATTGGACGGGAAGGGGGGAGTCAGGCTGCACTGTGAGGCCAACCTGGTTGAAAAACACAAAAGGGAAAGAGTCAACCGCGGTTTGTGCACTCTTCAGAGTTTCATGAAGATTATTTTGCAGTGAATGGGGTCTAAATGGCTTTAGAAGAATTGGGTGCACAGATCCTCAAGGTGTCCTGCTGACAATATCCTCGTGGAGAAAAAAAACTGGGGCCAGAGATGGGATTGGATAACTTCTTGACCTTCCCATAAACAAGTAGGCTCAGGACGGACAAAGGGAAATGCTATTTTCCCCAGGGAGTGATTAAAATGTGGGATTCGCTGCCAGAGGATATTGTGATGGCCGCAGGAACAAACAGCTTTAAAAGGGAATTAGCTTCATGGAGGAGAGGTTTATCAGTGGCTACTAGCCATGGTGACTGAGAGGAACCTCCACATTCAGAGGCAATAAACCCAGGGCTCTTTTTGTAGCAGGAACTCATTTGCATATTAGGTGACATACCCTTAATGTAGCCAATCCTCCAAGAGTTTACAGAGCTCTTCTGACAGGGGCTACTGTAAGCTCTTGGAGGACTGGCTACATTAGGGATGTGTCACCTAATATGCAAAGGAGTTCCTGCTACAAAAAGAACCCTGAAACCTCTGAATCCCAGAGCCAGGAGACAACATCAGGGGAAGGCCTTGGCCTCTCTGCTCGGTTGCTGGCCCTCCAGAGGCACTGGCTGGCCACTATGTGAGGCAGGATGCTGGACTGGATAGACCACGGTTCTGATCCAGCAGGGCTCTTCTCACATTGTTAATTAGCTTCATGCTGTCTCTAATCAGGCCGTAATTGAAGCCTGTGCTATGAATGGCAGCCTCCTTGGGTCTAACAAGTAAAGACAGGGGTGAGGTGGGGATAATTGGCTAGTTCTTGCAGGGGAGGCATGGGGGGGGGCTGTATCTCACAGGCTCCACTAGATCTCCCCCCCCTTTCTTAAGGCTGGTTCACACATTGGCTACAAAAGCCAGTGTGGTGTAGTGGTTAAGAGTGGCAGACTAGGATCCGGGGGACCCAAGTTCGAATCCCCACTGCTGCCATGGAAGCTTGCTGGGTGACCTTGGGCCAGTCACACACTCTCAGCCTAGCCTACCTCACAGGGTTGTTGTGCAGATAAAAAGGAAGAGAGGAGAATGATGTAAGCTGCTTTGGGTCCCTGTTGGGGAGAAAGATGGGATACAAATGAATAAAACAAATAATTCAGACTCCGTGAATGAGCCACAATTTGTTTACAGCACGAACCAGCCCGAAACGCTCTGGCACACCCATTCCCTCTCTCCCCTCCTTGCACTGGGAGCAGAGGTTTCACATGTTCAGGGTGAGGCAGTCTTTACACAGCAGAGCAAAGCTGTATAAAAAGGATGCTGAATATAGCAAAAGCTAATATATAAATAAGGGAAAATGAATATTACATGATGCATACAAAAATGCAAATATTACATAGCACATAGGTGGCAGTCAAGTATTAAGCAACTGCAGGTAAGTCAGGTGTATTATCAATTAATAAGTCAATTAAAAATAGCACATAAATTGCAACAAAGCAGTTGTAGATGGGTCAAATGTAGGTCAGATTATTCAAGTCAGTAGAAAACGAAGGTTCCGGATATTAAGAACTTCGTTTCAAAAATCTTCTTCAGTAATAACTACGACAATTTCCCACAAATTAAGTCGGGGATATAGACATCTCAGAAAAACATCCCTTAAGAATGTATACAAATTCTATGAATGGGCAACCAGTCACAGACTTCACAAGCTCCAGAAGGAAATAATACCAAGGATTCTATCTATCTTAAATCTATCTTAATTCTAATCCTAACAGCTCAGATTCTGTACACAAGTTCCACGCATGCTAGATGCTCCACTTCCTTGTGCACCAAGACTTCCTTCACACAAAACAGATGCTTTCTTAGTGGGCCTTGTGCAATCGGAAGTGCTAGAGCGAGAGGAAGCACACTCCACAGCAGAGGGTATGTCATGAGCATGAAACTAGATCATAGAATCCAAACCAACGTGTCATGATGTCTGAATTCACAAACCAGGATCCTAACCAGAATTTGTTCCATAAGTAGGACATCACGACCAGTTGTAGTTAGACTGAAAATTTTCTAAATTAAGAAACACCGAGTCTCCTCTGAAAGCACAAGAGGAGTGGCAAAGCACAGTTTGGTGCAGTGGTTAAACGTGTGGGCTCTAATCTGGGAGAACCGGGTTTGATTCCCCACTCCTCCATTTGCCGCTGCTGGATGGACTTGGGCAAGCCATAGTTCTGTCAGAGCTGTTCTCTCAAGGGCAGTTCTCAAAAGAGCTCTCTCAGCCCCACCTACCTCACAGGGTGTCTGTTGTGGGGAGGGGAAGGGAGAGGAGTTTGGAAGCCACTCTGAAACTCCGAGTGAAGGGCAGGGTATAAATCCAGTCTCCTTCTCTTCTTAAACGTGAGGATTCCGGATTTATTCATATCATACATCGCAGTTTGGGATGTGCGGGAACACAGCCCTTATATAGATTAAGGGGAGTAGGCACGTTGAAGCAGCCGAACATTTGAGTCCAGTAGGACTTTAAGGTGTCACTGGACTCAAACTTTGTTCTACAAACTTTATATGGCAGCAAACCCAGATTTCACACCAAGGACACACTCAACATGGGAGCCTCCAGTCAAGGCCCAGTGTGTGAAAGACCCTCCACAGAGCTTTGCTGTCTTCAGGTAAAAATGACCTCATTTCCTTGGATCGTAGAATCAGGATGATTTCATTGCTGCTAGTTTAGCTTTCATCTATCGCATCATAGCCCTGACCTGGATACCGATCAACAGGGGTTTTTTTGGTAGAAAAAGCCCAGCAGGAACTCATTAGCATAATAAGCCACACTCAACAACAGGAACTTATTAGCATATTAGGCCTCCCCTGACAGCACAGCTCATTAGCATATTAGGCCACACCCCATGTTACCAGAAGTGTGGTCATCCAGCCACACCCACCTTTTGCTTCTTATTCTGTTTACCTTGTTTGTTGTCAAAACCAGGGCTCTTTTTGTAGCAGGAACTCCTCTGCATGTTAGGCTACACAGCCCTAATGCAGCCAATCCTAACGAGTTCCTGCTGTTGGGTGTGGCCTATTATGCTAATGAGTTCCTGCCGCGGGTGGCCAACTCTGGAGCCAGCCGGAACTCCGTTCCTGTGCGTTCCTGCCCAAAAATAGCCCTGCCGATCAACAATGCTCCCTCTAAGCTCTGGAGTCTTGTGAGCAAAAATTCTACTTTGTGAGCTTCCTGGCATTAAAATTGTGAGCGAGCGATTTGGCCACTGCATAAGTTAGTTTGCTCTGGAGCCCATCCTTCCTGAGCTAAGACAAAACTGTGTGAGCCGGAGGCTAAAAAACTGTGAGCTAGCTCACGCTAACTCAGCTTAGAGGGAACACTGCCCATCAAGATGGGCAGCCATGTTAGTTTGTCTGTAGCAGTAGAAAAGTGTCCAGGAGCACCTTAAAGACTAACAACATTTGTGGTAAGGGGTGAGCTTTTGTGAGTCTCTGCTCACTTATTTAGGTATACGTCAGCTGTTAACAGCAAAAAAACCCCACCCCGCATCATATTTTGTTTCTACCTGTCTCTATCTAGTACTGCTCATATGGCTATCAACTTAAGCAGAAATCAGAACCAAAGAAAATATTTTAAAAGACCTTAGTATTATTTCTCTTGTATTTGGTTATTGTGCCTATGGATTTTGCCACCGAGAGGGTGACACCATCATTGGTATCCGTTAGTAGCCATGACACCTGGGCTCGCATATTTAGGAGTTCCCGATCTTTAAGTAAAGGGGTGACTAAATTAGCCCTCAACTCATCGAATACAGGGCACTCCATAATCATACGTTCAATGGTTTCGATTGCATATGAGCATCTGCGTGTACTATTAGAATATGATACTTTATTATATCTGCCCTCCAAAACTGCTGAGGGAAGAACGTTCAGTCTTGCCAAAGTAAAATCTTCTTAGTTTTCTTTCCTTAAAATGGCCTTGGTCACATTTATGAAAAAGCAACAAATATTTCAAATAAAATACGCTTTTCAAAGGGGTGGCATCCCTGTATGTCTGAATAGCACCATTTTGCATAACAGGCTCACACAATTGTTTCTGAATAGCCTCAGCAAATGAGTTCCTATGCATAGAAAAATAGACCTCAGGAAAAAGGGTTATAGTCTAGCCTCTTCTTCTAGCTGATATGCTACTTTTCTACATAGAGAATCGGGAGCTTCAGCGTTCAGAAGCTGATACCTGGAAACAATTGCTGGTCTCTAAGGTTCTGTGTGCCTTGGCGTCTAGTCATGCCAGCCACATGACCACGGAAACATCTTTGGACAGTGCTGGCTCTTCGGCTTGGAAACGGAGATGAGCACCGCACCCCTAGAGTCAGATTCAACTGGCTTTTGAGCAAGGGAAAACTTTACCTTTTACCTTTAAGGTTCCGGTGGGCACTAATCTGTTTTGTGGAAGACACATTCTGTGCTATGAGGGCCCCCCCCAGCATGAAAAGACTCAGCATTTCAGTGAAAATAAGTCTCATCCCGGGCTTCTCATTACACAAACTTTTAAAACACGTATTGTCATATTTCTAGGCACATATCTTAAGTAATGACCTGACTTGGATACCCCAGGCTAGCCCGATCTCATCAGATCTCAAAAGCTAAGCAGGGTTGGATAACCTAATGCCAATTCTGAAAGGACACAACAAAGACTTTGAAGATACATGCACAAGATTTTATAAACGGACAGAAGAGTACAAGACATAAAACTTTTAGTCATCTAACTGAAATAAAAGGAAATAAAACTTATATTTTTATTATAAGCAAAAAGTACATAAGTAAATTATAAGGTGAAAACAAACCAATGAATATATTGGGATATTGTATGAGGTCGCTGCAGACGGTGATGGCAGCCATGAAATTAAAAGACACCTGCTCCTTGGGAGGAAAGCGATGGCAAACCTAGACAGCATAATAAAAAGTAGAGACATCACCCTGCCAATAAAAGTCTGTATGGTCAAAGCAAGGGTATTCCCAGTAGTACTGAATGGCTGCGAGAGTCGGACCATAAGGAAGGCCGAGCACCGAAGAATAGATTCCTTTGAATTATGGTGCTGGAGAAGACTCTTGAGAGTCCCTTGGACTGCAAGGAGATCGAATCAGTCAGTCCTAAAAGAAATCAACCCTGACTGTTCCCTGGAAGGCCAGATACTGAAGCTGAAGCTCAACTACTTTGGCTACCAAATGAGAAGGGAGCACTCCCTGGAGAAGACACTGGGAAAGACTGAAGGTCAAAGAAGAAGGGGATGGCAAGGGATGAAATGGTCAGACAGGGCCATTGATGCAACGAATGTGAAATTAATCAAACTCCGGAGTATGACGGAGGACCAGAGGGCCTGGCATGATGTGGTCCATGGGGTCACTTGCAAGGAGTCGGACTCGACTGTGCGACTGAACGACAAACATGAGGTCAATAGGAGGTCAATGAGATCTAAGGATGTAACAAAAATTTCCTATGATTGTATTTCTGTATGTTTGTTTTTGTTTGTTATATGAAAATAAAAATGGCTTTTTTAAAAAAAAAATATTTGGTAGGGGAGACCACCAAGGAATACCAGGGTCGTGCCAAATCACCTCTGAACCTCTCTTGCCTTGAAAACCCTACAGGATTGCCACAATTCAGCTGGGACGTGACAGTAAAAAAACTCCCAAAACCCTTAGATCGTGCCGCAGCATACACGTCCTGTTAACAAAAGTTACAGACCTCTTGCTCTGTTGCATGCCTACCTTTTCTGCTTGTTTAGGGCATTACTAATTACTGCGGTGGCTCAAGTGGTTAAGACGCTGAACAGCAGGCTGTGGAAGGTCAGTAGCTCAGCAGTTCAAGACCCGAGTGCCGCATGACGGAGTGAGCTCCCGTCTCTAGTCCCAGCTCCTGCCAACCTAGCAGTTCAAAAGCAAGAAATTGCAAGTAGATAAATAGGTACTGCTTCAGCGGGAAGGTAACAGCGTTCCGTGCGCCTTGGTGTTTAGTCATGCCGGCCACATGACCACGGAAACATCTTTGGACAGCGCTGGCTCTTCAGCTTTGAAACGGAGATGAGCACCGCAACCCTAGAGTCAGATTCGACTGGCTTTCGAGCAGGGGAACCTTTACCTTTATCTTAATAAATTACTAATAAAATGGTCACAAGCAACTTTCCGCCACCGGTCAAGGTGTCACAAACACTTTCAACATGCGTACAGCATTCTTAATCCACCAAGTACCTTGTAATCATTCTCTGCTCTCCCAAGAGGCCTGTGAGGCAAGACACTTATTGTTCTCCATTGTGAAGGAACGGGCCGCTCAAAATGACCTAGGGGAGTCCACGGCAAAAGTAACTAACGGACCTTCTGGAAGTAAAACTATCTTCAGATGTGCTAACAAGCCATCACCTTACGTTGCTCTTGGTTACTGCAACACTCCAAAGCTGCCGAAAAGGATCAAAACACAATACAAGCAAATTGGGTTTCCTTGACTAAAGGAAAGGTAGGGGTGGGAGATGAAAAAACGGATTTAATCCTATCTAAGAGCTACTCCATTTTATAAATTAATAACTGCTGACATCTGGTGGTCAAAACAAGCATTTGGGGTTTTTCTTTTTTTTTTTTTTTAAGGGGCCAAAAGGCCACTTTTTATTCATTTTATACACACACAATACACGTTACATACACAATTCAGTATATCTACATACATACAAGAACAACACAACACAATAACTAACAATCTAATCTAACATTAAACATTTACGGAGGGGCTTTATATACCTCGATTAGTCTCATCACGACTTGGGGTTTTTCAACTGCTGGTTCAAACTAGACTTGGGGGTCCTTCGTCATCGTGTGTTCCTGTTGCTTCAGGGATTCTACCCCCCCCCCAATGTGTTTTGCCCTCTCTAGTAGTCCCAGGGGCAGCAAAACACATGTGGAAAAGAAAGGGGGGGGTACCCAAAGCTCTAGGGACCAACAAATGACAATGTGGATGAGCCCTTACTGGGATATGCGGAGGATATGGGATTTACTCCTCCGGAAGCACCTGTCTCTCTAACCTTTTCACTGGCTCTACACCCAATTGGGCATGCATAATTACATAAACCTATTTAATAGATGTGCATAGGCCAAAGGCCTAAACTCCTTTTGCTATCCAAAGACGACTCTGAGAATACCCCAGGTTAATTACATTGTATGTAAGAGGTACATACCTAATTACTGGTGGATTTAATTTCAGGTCACTCCGAGGACAGGACTGAGACCATGTATACAGGCTTCACTCTTCTTCCAAATTGTGCTCTGCAGCAGTGTTCCCTCTAAGCTGAGTGAGTGTGAGCTAGCTCACAGTTTTTTAGCCTCCAGCTCACAGATTTTTGTCTTAGCTCAGGAAGGACGGCTCCAGAGCAAACTAATCTCTGCAGCAGCCAAATCACTCACTCACAACTTTCATGCCAGTAGCTCACAAAGTAGAATTTTTGCTCACAGGACTCCACAGGTTAGAGGGAGCATTGTTCTGCAGTGCTTTTTTTTTTAAGTTGTACATCTACAGTCTATAAGGGGGACTTTCCCTTTAGTTTTATAACTCCAATATATTTTACTAGCCTGGCTCATGCTGCCTCTTCAGTTGATAGCTGGAACCAATGATGACACCCCAAGTGTGTCATTGGCTGGGGGTGGGGTTAAACCTGAAAGGCTCTTTGTATTAGGGTGTACCGTAGTTTCCACCCCAACCTCAGCATGCCTCGTGCTGGCATTTGAAGCGCTACAATGAACACTATTACAATTAACTATTTATGCCCTGATCTGAATGGCCCAGGCTAGCTCAAAGTCAGTTGCTGGTCCATACGTGGATGAGAGATCACCAGGGAAGACTGGAGTTGCTATGCAGAGGGCAGGCAATGGCAAACCACCTCTGAACCATCTTTTGCCTTGAAAGCCCCTAGGGTCACTCATCGTAAGTCAGCTGCAACTTGACAGCAAAACCCTCCCCCCATTTATGGGGAAATAGCGGGGGATAGTCCTGCCACGGGGCTTTGAGAAGCTTAGAGGGAAAGAGAAATGGGAGGCCTGACCCCTTGTGCATTTGAAGATGAGATTGGATTTATACCTCACCCTTCACTCAAGAATCTCAGGCTTACAAACTCCTTTTCCTTCCCCTCCCCACAACAGACACCCTGTGAGGTAGGCAGGGCTGAGAGAGCTCTTTCCAGAACTGTCCTTGAGAGTACAGCTCTGACAGAACTATGTCTTGCCCAAGGTCATCCAGCAGCTGCAAGTGGAAGAGTGAAGAATCAAACCGGGTTCTCCCAGATTAGAGTCTGCGCACTTAACCACTACACCAAACTGGCAATCTGGACTCCTGAAATCAGCATGAAAATGACACAAAAGAACACTGAGCAGTTTTGTTTTTTGCAACCTACAAACCTATTCCTTTCAGCCAAAAGAGCAGATCCTCACTAGAGGCACACAGTTGGACTTTGGGAGGGGTGGAGTCCATGCCAAAATGCTCAGTGCTCCAGACCCTCTGAGAACAAGGTATGTATTGTTGTAGCTGACCCTCCTGGATGGTAAGCTAGCATTTTCCAAAAGCATGCTGGACTGGACAGGGAGGGCCTGAATAACTGCAGACAGAATTTTTTTACTTCCCTCCTACCCATAAGCAGCTGTGGTGTTTCTGGCCTCTGACTTAACAGTAGGAAATTTGGGTGGTCATTTAAGCTCGTAGCACCTGGACACTTGTCTGTAGCAGGGATAGTAATCATGCATGAGGCATTCACCCAATTTGCTAAATGGTATTAGAATAAGGAAGACCTAACAGGACATGGAGGCCATCGATTCATAGGGTCACCTTAAGTTGAAAGAAACTTGACTGCAGTTGACACACACCTTAAAATGGGAGGAAACGAGACAGAACTTGAGGCCTGCAAGAGAATCTAATCAGAACCCCACTATTTATCTATTAAGGCACTGAACAGAATTTCGCTTAGACGATCAACCCAAGACGAAGGAAAATGGAGTAAGATTAGTTCTTGAGTTGGTTTATAGCTTGCATCATGGGTGCATTTCCTAGGAGCATGCATACCCCTTTCCAACATAAAAGAGCAAGATTTCAACAGCAGCTTTCCGGCCCTACCAGCAGGTGGCGCAGCTGTACTGCTTGGGGCTGCCTTCACCTCCATTGAAGGAGGAAGGGCCAACATGTATGCTAGGAAAGCTAGTCATTGCAGGGGGCGGAACTGGCATATTAATAGCCGGCTTCACATCCAATTAACCAGTTCTAAAGACTTACAGTGGTTACTATGGTAGCAGGGCACTCTTCCTTATCTTTCAACATTAAGCTGCTCAAGTGCGTATCCGTACTAGTTGGATTTTTTGGTAATTATTTCGCATCACTTACTAGTGTTCTATTGCAGGTCTTGACCCCAGAAACCCAAGAGCCAAACTTTTCCCATGAGGGCCCCTCACCTTTGCTAATAATAGGAGATTGGATTTATACCCCACCCTTCACTACCCAAAGGAGTCTCAGAGCAGCTTACAAACTCCTTTTCCTTCCCCTCCCCACAACAGACACCCTGTGAGGTGGGTAGGGCTGAGAGAGCTCTTTCAAGAACAGCTTCGACAGAACTATGGCTTGGCCAAAGTCATCCAGCAGGTGCCAAGTGGAGGAGTGGGGAATCAAACCCAATTCTCCCAGATTAGAGTCCCTGCACTTAACCACTACACCAAACTGGGTTAACCCAGCCCAAACAGCTGATGTTTGCTGTGTGGAACAGCAATACTAGGTAAGAGCTTTTTTACAGATTTGACTTTTATCTTGCCCTCCCCTGTTACTGCTTGGCATGTAGCTTAAAGGTGGACCCTGAAGAGTATGTTCTCTAGCTAAACACGTTATGCCTTGCATGCTGTTTGCACCACTAGAACTAAAGATGCTGAAGAACTGCAGGTAAGAAAGATCACAAAACAAATCTTTAATGTCGCCAATTAAATACGTTTGTTTATTGAATTCAAGTTGCATTTCCATGTTTTTTTACAGTACTGGTAAAGTGCAAAGTTTTTGCCTTCCCCTCCCTGTGCACATGTTCAAAGTATGAATGCCCTTGAGTGAGTCCTTCCATCCTGAAGGCGCTCTGCGGAATGCCGTTTCTAATGCTTTAATCCACCTCCTCAATGGTTGGTCCAGAAGATGCCCCTCCAGAGGGGGGTGCTCCACCGCCAGGGAAGCCGCCGGGCATGCCTCCGGGCATCCCGCCTGCACTCTGGTACAGCTTGGTTATGATGGGATTGCAAACCTTCTCCAGCTCTTTCTGCTGGTGCTCGAATTCTTCCTTCTCGGCCGTCTGAAACGCAGGAAGAGGAAGGAACAGATTACAAGTTGCACACAGGCCATTTTTAAGGAACTTGCCTCAGTTAAAAGCTGGGACTTCTCAGCAGCAGAGCTAAAGTATCACACAAACGTGACAGGCTGAAGCCCTTCCAGACCCTTTTAGAAAGCAAGAACCAGGAACTGACAGTGAAATATATGGTGCATATATCTAGAACAGAGATTCCCAAACTTATTTGGCCTACTGCCCCCCTTTTCAGGAAAAAAAAAATTACTCAGCGGCCCCCCTGGAAATCTACCTTCAAGAAGTGGACAAAAAGATTCAGTGACAAATTTGCACATAGTAAAGAAAGGTGGCTGTAAGTAAAGACAGATGTTGCTGACCTGAAACCAGAGGCCACCACAATAGCCCAGCAGCAACACCAGTCTTACAAGGGTGCACGCGCTTGGCTGTAGGGACCCCTCTCCGATTCCAGGGAAGATCAGGAGAAGACAGGAAAAGGCTGCTTTAGATGGAAGCATGCTGTACACACATGATTCTATGTGTCTAGGCCCACCATATTGCATTGAAAGCTGGCAGGAGAGGAAGACCAGCTCGAAAGTTGCAAGTCTCTCCCTACTTCCTCATGCCTGGGTTTGCGGGCCTGTGTTTTCACTGTATTTTTGATATCATAACCCATTTTGGACCCCGATGGAAAGAAAAGCAGGGTAAAGGTGAAGTAAGCATGGCTGCTTTTGAGAGCTCTTGCCTGCCATTTGGCAAGTAAGACTGGACTATAAGGTGAAGACTACCATGATGAAGTGGTCGCTCAGACATCCAAGGAAGGTACTTTGAGCCAACACAGGTCTTTCAACCTCTGGTGGAAACTACGAATGGTTTTGGAATCATCTTCATCATTGCGACCATGTCACCACTCTTCAGTACCAGGTAAAAGGCATCATTTGTGATTTTTAGCAGCAGGTCTTCCAGGGAAATCAAGCTGTCTATTTCATATTTATGCTACTGCCTTCTACCAAATGCCCCTTGCTTTGGCTGAAGCTGCAAGGTTGCCAGAAACATCCCTTTGCAATTAAGTAGGGAGAATATACTGAGAACTACTCCCTCCCTAGGTTCTTGCTTGGTGAGATACATACCTGATTCTTATCCAGCCAATTGATTATTTCATTGCATTTATCCAAGATCTTCTGCTTGTCTTCATCACTGATTTTGCCTTGAAGTTTCTCATCTTCAACCGTCGCCTTCATATTGAAAGCATAGGATTCCAGGGAGTTCTTGGATGACACCTTATCGCGCTGCTTTTCGTCCTCGGCTTTGTATTTTTCTGCTTCCTGCACCATGCGCTCAATATCTTCCTTGCTAAGACGGCCTGTAAAGGAAAAAAACCCAGCGTTCAATCTAGCCATTCGCTCAATGTTGCTGCTACACACATTAGACAAATTCATGGGAGAATAAATTCCTCAGTGGCTACTAGCTATGGTAACTGAGGGGAACCCTCCACATTCAGGGGCAGTCATCTTCTGAATCCCAGAGCCAGGAGGCAGCCTCCAGGGAAGGCCTTGGCCTCTATGCCGTGTTGTTTTCCATCCAGAGGAACTGGTTGGCCACTGCGAGACACAGGATGCTCAACTAGATGGACCCTCACTGGTCTGGTCCAGCATGTCTCTTTGATCTTATCAGGTGGAGGCCTCAGCCAGTATGCCCTGTAAATGGACCTCCAGAGGAACTGGTTGGCCACTGTGGGAGATGGGGTGCTGGACTAGATGGACCATTGTCTGAGCTAGCATGACTCTTCTTACATTCTTAACTAAAGGCAGAAGCTCACCTTGTTATAAATTTAAGACTGATTTTCAAAGAAACAAGGCAAAGAGTGTCTGAATACTGATCACACCACACCTGTAGCATTTCCTGGCTTAGGATGGGATCTCAGCAAATTCTTACCTTTGTCATTGGTAATTGTGATTTTGTTCTCCTTTCCAGTACTCTTATCCACAGCTGACACATTGAGGATACCATTGGCATCAATATCGAATGTCACTTCAATTTGAGGTACACCCCTTGGGGCTGGAGGAATGCCAGTCAATTCAAACTTGCCCAGCAAGTTATTGTCCTTGGTCATCGCTCTCTCTCCTTCATAAACCTACAAGTTACAAGCCACAGAAATATTAGCTTTCAAAGGGGAAACTTTGTGTCTTGCTACACTGTATTTTTAAAAACTAGTTTAGTAAAGCAAATCACAGAATAGTAGGTGGTCGCTCAGACATCCAAGGAAGGTACTTTAGGCCAACACAGGTCTTTCGACCTCTGGTGGAAACTACGAATGGTTTTGGAATCATCTTCATCATTGCGGCCAAGTACTACTTTTGTGTCTAGTCTTTATTCAATTACCTTACAACATACAAATCCATAGAGCAACTATTCATGTCAGTTTTACTTAGGCATGAGAAATCTCTGTAGCTTAATGTTATTGCTACTGTATAGAACACACACAGGTCGTAACTTTTAAGTACAGCTACATGTCCCAAAGACAAATGTGGTGTTTGTACCTGTATCAGTACTCCTGGCTGGTTGTCAGAGTACGTTGTGAATGTCTGGGTCTGCTTGGTAGGAATTGTGGTGTTGCGCTTGATCAGTACGGTCATGACACCACCGGCTGTTTCGATACCCAGCGACAGAGGAGTGACATCCAGCAAGAGCAGGTCTTGCACATTCTCTGATTTGTCCCCAGACAAAATTGCAGCTTGAACAGCTGGAAGAAGAAAAACCAAGAGGCATGAGAAATTGGTTGAACACAGATTAACTGCTTCTATTCTCTCAGATGCTTAAGAGTTTTAAGCTAATTTTGGTAAAAGCTGAGCAGCTTTAGCAACCAAGTTTTCAGAACCCTCATTATCACTAATCAAGTAGTGAGGTATTTTGTAGCTCCCACGGGACTTTGGGAGCTGACTGTAAATAACTCTGAGTTCTTTCAGTTCTCCTCCTTTTGTGCATTTCCTTGATGTTGTGCAACTGGGTTATGCACTTTATATTAAATGTCCACCAAAGATTTTTGATTTGATACAAAGTCAAGAGTGGAAGCAACAGGTCTTTCCCCATTTTTTATATGTGTGTGTGTGTGTGTGTGTGTGTGAGTGAATGTGTGCGCACCTGGAAGTCATGGCAACCTCTGGTGACTGACCCCTACTGGGAGCCTGGAGGATATTCAGGGAGGTGGCTGAATAAAGCCTGCCCCCACCTCCCGACTGCTGGTATTCCAAGGGGGTCTCCCATACAAGTACTTGCCAGAGTCAACCCCTGCTTAGCTTCTGAGATCAGGCTTGCCTGGGCTATCCAGGTCAGGGCGAAGCAACAGGACTCTTGTGTCTCTTACTGCCTGTGACCTGAAGGCATTAATTTACAATACTCACAACAGCACATACTTAAGCTTGTTATAAGCTTAGCGGTTTTAATTACCTGCACCATAAGCTACAGCTTCGTCAGGGTTGATGCTCTTGTTCAACTCCTTGCCATTGAAGAAATCCTGAAGGAGCTTCTGGATCTTGGGGATTCGGGTGGACCCGCCAACCAGGACGATGTCGTGCACCTGAGATTTGTCCAGCTTGGCGTCCCGCAGGGCCTTCTCCACAGGATCCAGAGTGCCGCGGAACAAGTCGGCGTTCAGCTCTTCAAAACGAGCTCTTGTGATTGAGGTATAGAAGTCGATGCCCTCGTATAGGGAATCGATCTCAATACTGGCCTGAGTGCTCGAGGACAGCGTGCGCTTGGCCCGCTCACAGGCGGTGCGGAGCCGGCGGACGGCTCGCTTGTTCTCACTGATGTCCTTCTTGTGTTTGCGCTTGAACTCAGCAATGAAATGATTGACCATGCGGTTGTCAAAGTCTTCGCCACCCAAGTGGGTGTCACCCGCCGTGGACTTCACTTCAAAGATACCATCCTCGATGGTGAGGATGGAGACGTCGAAGGTGCCACCACCCAGGTCAAAGATCAAGACGTTTCTCTCAGCACCAACCTAGAAGATGGTATCAAAAGGAATTTAAAGTTACAAAGTCAAGGGGCAGGTCTACGGAAGTCTCTCCCCACCAACCCCCCCCCCCCATTTCCCTTCCGTTACTCACTTTTTTATCCAAGCCATAAGCAATAGCAGCAGCAGTCGGCTCATTAATGATCCGGAGCACATTGAGACCAGCAATGGTTCCGGCATCTTTTGTAGCCTGGCGTTGGGAGTCATTGAAATAAGCTGGGACGGTAACCACTGCATTTGTAACAGTCTAAAAAGAGAAGAAAAAAGTTAGAATGTTAAGAGAAGCCATGCCGGATCAGGCCCAAGGCCCATGCAGTCCAACACTGTGTCACAGTGGCCAAAACCAAGGTGCCATCAGGAGGTCCACCAGTGGGGCCAGAACTCCAGAAGCCCTCCCCTCACTGTGCTCCCCGCTCCAGGCACCAAGATCATAGAGAGCTTTTATTTCAACCGGATGTTCCATGCCTCACCTTTCCCAGGTACGCCTCGGCTATCTCCTTCATTTTGGTTAGCACCATGGAAGATATTTCTTCTGGGTAAAAGCTTTTTGTCTCTCCTTTGTACTCCACCTGGACTTTTGGTCTGCCTGCATCATTCACAACAGTGAAAGGCCAGTGCTTCATATCAGATTGGACAACAGCATCATCAAATCTGCGACCAATCAGGCGCTTTGCATCTGTAAAGAGAATTTGAGCATAGTATCAGTTATGCTTTAATGGTATAATTTGCATGCTAGTTTCATCAAAACACCTCCAGAACCACAGAAGGCATTCACCAGGAAAGCTTTTTAAAATCCATTAACTTTAAAAATACCTAAAGACACCTTTTTGTTTATAATACACAAGCATCATAGTAATTCGTATTGTTACTACAGCAGAGAAATTACTCATGGATAAGCTTTAATTGAGCAGCTTGTACTTTATGACTGAACGGATTCACTCCAGTTGAACTAAGTTGTGCAAACCCACAAATCCCAGAGCTGTAAAGGTTCATACACTAAGTAGCTGAAAATGTTATCAAGTTCTTACCAAAAACTGTGTTAGTGGGGTTCATTGCCACTTGGTTCTTTGCGGCATCACCGATAAGCCTTTCAGTGTCGGTGAAGGCAACGTAGCTTGGTGTGGTTCTGTTACCCTGGTCATTGGCAATGATTTCCACTTTGCCATGTTGGAAGACACCAACACAGGAATATGTGGTGCCAAGATCAATCCCAACAGATGGTCCCTTAGACATTGTAGCTGCGAACACACATGGTGTTTAAGATTAGTGAAAAAGCAATTAAAAAGTTATATTAAAAAGATATTTAAGATTAGTCAAGTTATTGCTGCAAAACAAGCACATATCAGCAAATACATTTACATCAGCAAATACGACAAGACGAGTTTTTCAAAAAGCTGAAACTATACGGCTGGTTGTAATATGACTGGCTGATAAAAATCAAGCCCAGCAAGTTACTGGTGATTGCACTCTCTCCTTCATAAACCTACAAGTTACAGACCACAGAGTATTAGCTTTCAAAAAGGAAACTGTGTCTTGCTACACCGTATTTTTAAAAACTAGTTTAGTAGGGAAAAAAATCAGAATACTAGATGGTCGCTCAGACATCCAAGGAAGGTACTTTAGGCCAACACAGGTCTTTCGACCTCTGGTGGAAACTACGAATGGTTTTGGAATCATCTTCATCATTGCGGCCAAAAACTGTGTTGTCTAACTTTTATGTAATAACCTTACAATGTACGAATCCACAGAACTTTTAAGTAGGACAACTCATGTCAGTTTTACTTAGGCATGAGACTCCATATTTGCATGCCACTGTATTCACTGAAACTTTAACCAACCTTTCAATTTTTTTTCAACAAGCATACAGACAGTGCATACTTTGCTGCCAACCTAAAAAAGGGGAATCAAGTACTTGTGCTAAAATTAGCATATTAGCCTATGCGTTTCACAATCCCAACCCACTCAAGCCTCCCTCTGCTCTGATCCCTGTTAGAGCCAGGTGGGTGGAACTCAAGAGCAGACCGACTTTCACTAGGTATCACGTGGCCAGGCCGGAAGCAGAGAAAGACGGGCCACGTGGGATACCACAAAGGGGCAGATTGAATGACTACTCCCGGCATGCCACGCGTCGTTTTACAGCCAGCGGGAGGGGGAAGCGGCAGCGAGATGGATTCTGGGAAGTGCCTCCGTCGGGGAAAAAGGCCGCAAGGGGGCGGAGCTTTCCCGAGCCACGTGCTCCGCTCCTTCCCGGAACCGGCAGAGCGCGCTGGTGAGCACGTGGGGGGAAGAAAGAAGGCGGGCGAGCAAAGGCGGGCTCCTTGCGTGACAAACGAGGAAAGGAAACGGCAGCCTCATCCGGCAACCCGCACGCCGACCACCATTTTAGAGCCCGCATCTGCTTCCCCATCTAGCCCCTGCCTCCTTGCTTGCCGGCCCTAAAGGTCAGTTCAGGGGCAGAATGAGGCCGCCATCACACAGACTCAATAATCCACTTTTGAGACCGATTTTGCCGGTTAACACGGTAAACCCCAGCTGGAAACTACACTGAAAGTGGATTATTTAGGGTGTGTGTGATCATTGCTCTAAGCCTTCCTTTCTTCCCAATGGGCACTGCGAGATCGGAAAGGTCCGCTCTCTACGCCCAACCTACCCAGATTTTGCAAATCTTCCATCTGCACCCGACAGCTCCTCCCCCCGCCCCCAAAATGGCAAGTTACCCCTCCCGACTCACTTGGTTCCCCCCTCCTCCAAAGAGGCCGCCGCCGCCCTCCTGCCCGCCATTTCTAGGAGAACAACGAGGAAGCTGCTGCGGTCGATTAGCACCGCCCAAGGGGGGAACGGGACTCGCGGGAAGCTCAAGCCTGCAATTCTATGGACAGCCGTGTTGGTTTGCAGATTCTCCCGATTCAGTAGTAGGTCAGAGACCAACAAGATATATTGGGCGTACAAGCGGTCGGGAGTGAAAGCTGCCTCTCGAAACCTTGGATCTCAAAAAAAACCCTGCTGGTCTCCTAGGTCCTACTGGCCTTAAATCTACCTATTAATTCGGCCAGGTTTTTAGGGACAGATCGCGACCTACTTCACTCCAACATTCTAATTTTTTTAAAAAGAACCCAAAATTTGAGCCGACCACATTTCTACCCATAGCAGCCTACAGCTACTGTAAGTAAAGCCTGATTTGCTGGTTATAGCCAGATTTCTGGCCAAAAAAAGATAAAAGACACAAAAGGAACTATAGCACATAAGCCATCCAGCTCTTTACTCTTAAGCACTTAGACAAGGAAATTTACCCAGGAAGAAACCACTAAAGCCCCCCCTTTCCAAATGCGCCCTCCCCAACCCCAGCAACTAAATAAATTTTATCCGTGGGTAAAATCGGAAGCAAGGAAAAGGTGGAGGGGGGGGTCAGAGAGACAAAGGCTTCCCGGTTACGTTACCTGCTTAGTCCGCGAAAGAACCCCGTATAATTAGCCGCCACGCGTAACAGCGAATAAAAGCCGCTTCCCCCGCAGGCTTTATATAGCCCTTCAGAACCTTCCAGAAAAGTCACGCCCCTTTCCGGCCCCCGGGCCAATCCGGACACGTCGCCTTCCCTCCTTCTCCCCGCCCCGTCTCCTCCACCAGCCAATGAGCGAATAGCCTGTACGTGCGGCTTGTCTGGCGTAATAAACGAAACCTTAGAGGGAAGGGGGAGGGCAAGTGAGTCAACGCGGCGACCGGCCGGCTTCTTTTCTCTTCTTCGTTTTCCTCCTCCTCGTTTATTCTAGAACTTTCATTCCTCCCCGCAGAAAGAGCGCGCGTGGGAGGGAAGGCGAGAGGAGACCAGCGATGAGGCTGCGAGCCAATAGGGTTCCTTTGATCGCCGAATATTTGCATAACGTAGAACGATGATAAGCTGGGGGGGGTTCGGACAGGTATGTGTGGGAGAAAGCCTGAGGCACGGCCAATCGTAGCGCAGAGTTGGGGTCGAAATTTACATAACGCTCGATAGATAGGCGGGAGGGGGAGGCAGAAGATTGGGGGGGGGGCTCGCTAGGAAAGGTAGTCCTGAAGTGAAGGGGGAAAAGACTGACCAATAAGCACGCGGGGTCTTGGGAACGCGCGGGTGGACTGGCCAATCAGGTTTCTGGTTACCTCAGCGAGCAAGAAGGGTAGTGGGGGGAGGGGATGGCGGTTGGCGCCTTCTTGAGGGGAAGAAAAGGGCCAGGGAGGCGGGCGGAAAATGGCGGGCGGAGGAGCCGGCTTGCCGCAGGGGGCTGGCTGACCGCCAACAAGGTTGAGGGGGTTAGATAAGGACGTGCGGTTCACGCCGGGATCCTTGCCCGGAATAAAGGTCGGGTGTTTACCTCACAGTAGAGGAAATTAATCCGCTCTGTCTTAACTTAACGAGCCGCTTGCTGCTTTTCTGGTATCTTGTTTCTAAGTCGGCCACGGAGGGCCGCGCAGGTCCCCTGCTTTATTTTAATTGAAACAGCGGCCCTGTGAGGTAGGCGAGGTGGAGAGAGTGTGGAGGACGGGTTGAGAGTCATCCCGGCCCCCATTCCTCGGTCAGGCGTGTCGGAGAAAGTGCCTCTGCGCATGCTCCAAGGCACCCTTTCCCCAAAGGCAGTGTGACGCGGCTGAAGAAGGAAAGTTCTAGGCGCTGCGTGGCGGAGTCGTGAGCTTCCCTCTCTTGCCTGCCCTTTGCATTTGCTTAAAAATGCATCTGAGTTAGGGATAGGATGAGAAGTTCAAGGGCTGGGCCCTGCCTGGAAGTCACATTCTCCCCCCCCTTACTTCTGACTTCCCATAATCTAGATCTGTGTTGACTAATCTGACTTTCTTAAGGGCGAGTGATCTCCTTTCACATTTTCCAGGGTGTAGGCCTGGTAATTAAAACCGGCTCTGCCGGGCATGCTGCAAGTTTCCCCCTGGCTTTGTTGAAGGGCATCCTTGCTGATCTTTGCTTAATGATGCAACAGATGATGGGGATCCTCTTTTTCCTCTTAAATAGAGGAGAATAATCTTAATAATTGGGGTGGGGGCAGAAAAATGGGAAACTTGTGCACAGGTTTTTAAAATACACCATTTTAGTGTAGCGGTTAAGAGTGGCAGACTCTAATCTGGGAGAATTGAGTTTGGTTCCCCATCCCTCCACATGCAGCTGGTGCGACCTTGGGTCAGTCATAAATTCTCTCAGAGTTGTTCTCTCAAGAGCAGTCCTCGAAAGAGCTCTCGCAGCCCCGCCTACCTCACAGGGTGTCTGTTGTGGGGAGTGGAGGGGAAGGGAAAGGAGGCTGTACACCGGCCTGAGACTCCCAAGTGAAGGGCAGGGTATAAATCCAATCTCTTCTATTTTTTTTGTACTTTGTGTGTACTTCTCTGGTATTAAAGAAGTCCAGTGTGTATAAAAATGTTCAGCCTTGAGAGTTGAAAAGATAGCACGGGTGGTGTTTTCAATAAAGCATTTTTTCCCACCAAAAATAAGGTTTAGAATTCTCAACATTGCAGGGAATCCATGTTTTGAACTACATGGTTTCACAGCATCCAGTTGCTGTCCCCCTTTTTACAAGCCCTATGAAGCCTTTTTCGAACTTGGAATTGTCCACTTCACATATTTTTTATTAGATACATTTAGCAAAAGGGTCTGATATATGCTTTTGTTGGCGGGGCAGTAGGGAGCTATTTTTGCATCTGTCCTTTGAGTAACACTGAAGCTATGCTTTTCACTATTTATGGCATGTAAAAACAGTTGCAAAAGATCACTTTTGGGCTCTCTGCTTTCTACACCTTCCTACTATGTATCGTAGGGTTTTTTTGAAAGTTGTAGTCATTTCGTTACAGACTTTGCAATGAGTAAAAGAAACTGTCTTCCTTTACTGTGCTTCTTCCACACATACAGTTTATAGTGGGGTTTTCCCCCCTTCTCCTATGCCATGTTCCCATTTATGTAGGAATCTAATTTATCTGTGTCCCCATTATGTGCAGCACATACTTATTTTTGTTCATGTGGACTCTATGGAATGAAGAAGCTCATGTTATTTCTCTTCTAGGCACTGGGGGATCTTTTTATGGTTTTCATAGGAACCTTTGTCCCTGCAGGTTTTTGGTTTTTGTATAAGCATCATTAAACTACTTCAGATGGAATTTATTTATAACTGCTAACAAGGCCTTATGGGATTTATTTCTTAAAGCTATTTTCCCTTAGCAGAAGTGTTTTTGTTGTAGCCTTTGTTTATTGCCACTTTTCCTGTCTAATCTGCTTAAGTATGCTGAAAGCATATTGTTTTGCAATATAGTAGTATGGTAACAGCAATCGCTGTTGGAAGTGGCTTACATGAATGATGCAAGAAATTTTTGCAAAGAAATGTCACAAACCTCCTGCTGTTACTCCTTGCATTTCCTAGTCCTTAACCAGATCATATCATTTCTGATAACTAAGAATAGTAATCTGATAAAATCTGCTTTATTCTAGAAAGGTTATGCCAGAAGGAAATTGTGAACTTTTAAAGTAACATAGATGTGTTTCCTGTTTTTAGTTCAGTATAGATTTCCAGGACTTCCCCACCTACAGCCAGGAAATGGAAGACTCTTCCCATGCATAACATCATGCGAAATCAAAGAGTGTATGTCTCCTAAAACAGGTAGAGGCAGTATCTCCCAACCTTCACATCCTTTCTTTCCCTGCTGCTATTTTGTTCCCAGTTTCCAAAAACTGTTCAGATTGTAAAATCAGCATGGGAAAATTAATTCAGTAGGGGTTTAAGGAGCTGGGCATCATTGAATGGCAAGGACAAAAATTACAATGTAGATCCCTAGCTGGGAATACTAGTTGCATAGTAAAATTAAGACACAGTTCTCAAAACTTTCTTTAAACTGCAGTTTTCTTACAGCAGTATCTTTATTTAAAAACAACAACAAAACAGTTTTACTAAATTGTTGATTCAAAGGAATCTATAATAAATATTTGCTTCCCTTTTGTTTCGCTCATTCTGAGCACAAATACAACAGTAATAGAAGATAGAAGAGAAGTAACCCCAGTACCATCCTAAGCATGGTTACACCCTTGTAGGTCAATTGCAGTCAATGGACTTTGTTAGAAGGGTGCAAATCTACTTTGGATGGTACTGTAAGTTTACCCATCAGGAACTAAAATAAGAGAAGATGTATGCAACCACACTAAATAGTAATGGGTATACAAGATAACATTAGAAGCTTTAAATACAATATTTTACACAAAAAAAAGTTTGGTATCTCATAGAATGAGTATAGTTTCCCTTCTGAAGTAGCTCTTTGTACCATGTTGATTTCAAAAGCTGTTGCACTTGCATTCCTTTTAAAAGTGAATTCTTGATGTCTTGAAACAATCTTGTTGTTACAATTTATTTATAAAGTTCATTTCTCTCCTCTAATATCTGTGAATCTTAGTTAATTTTTACCTATAAAATCATGGAATGCTTTCTTGAATAGTAGTGTCTGGCAGGTTTGGCTGGTGAATCCAATTCCAACTGTAGAGGCAAAGGACACATACACACTGTATGGATAACGATTATGTTGTGTGGAAAGTTATTAACAGAGGACCTAATTTAGAGTAGTTCAACTGATACTAACAAATGCGCTAAACAGCTTCCTAGTTGGAATTTGCTAGAAAAGAAATCATAATCTTTTTACCACTCTGTCATCGTCTACTTGATAAATTTCTGTCCACAGGTTACATATCTCACCTGTCCATAGACCTTGTGTTTGGTTTTCTCTGTGTTAAGATTCTTCAGTTGCATCCTTGGTTAAGAAGGGGGAAATTTAGTTTAGATAATCATGCATACTCAGTTGTAATAATACTGGAGAATAGGTCTTTCCATAGTTCAAGTTATTTCCATATTTAGATCCCTAAATAGATATTTCCCCTGTTATTTTCTCACGTTTCCTTAAAAAAAGTCACTTTAAAAATTCACTTTCATACATAATGTCTCTAACATTTCACTGTTAACTTATTGACAGTGTCTCAGTGATCCACTAATGCACCCTAAGCAACTATTAGATATTTACTAGTGTACCTTAAGCAACCACAGGCCAGAACTAGTTCAGTATCTTCTTACTGACAGTGACAGTTCCCCAGTGCTTAAGAATATTATGAAGTAATCCCCATGGTACACCAGGTACAGGATGGTAAATTTAAATTAGACCAATTACTTTAAATTAGACCAATTACACATATATATCTTCTATCAAGTTACACTGGAGATTTTCTTGTAAGTATCTTCCTTCTTTGGAGAGATTGCTGAATTCTTAACATTGGTGACAACTGCCAGTAAGTTGTGCATTTTCCGTAGTTCATGTGCTTGCCCTTGGCTTCGTGGTTCCTTTAAGATTGTATGTCTGAACAGTTGCTTCAAAATTGTCATGAGTAACCTTAGATGTTAACAAGAAGGTTTGCTTATGACATTATCGCCTGTGTTCTGTTTTTGTTTTGAAAAATAAAGCTTTGGCAATATTTGTCTTAAACCTGCATGTTTGTCTTTCTGGAATAAAGGAGGGAAGTTTACTGTCCATATTTTTCTTCCAAAGATTTCCACATTAATTTAAAAAAAAAAGACTTAAAGAAAACAAAATGTGAGGGGAATTCAGGTTTTTGATCTGATTTTGTGTCTTAGTGGTTCATTTATAATTTTTTTAACTTCAGTGGAATGGCTTTTTAGAGACAAAGGACAAATTTGTCTTGATCATACTGATCATACTAAGTTTTTAAAAAATGATACGCATCCTCTAATGTAGTGGTTCTCAATGGGGGGGGGGCCATATGGCTCCCCAGGGGCCCCCAGGATATTCCACTGAAATAGCTACCTTCAAGTACAACACCTTTATTGGCATATAAAATAGCTACTTTTATACCGGTAGGACAGGTGGGCCTCAGGAAGGAAACAAGGTTGGAAGGGGGCCACGGTCGTAAATAGGTTGAGAAACACTGCTCTAATGTACTGTCTGTTCAAAGAAGTTCTTTCCAGTGAACAGTGAATCTCTGCTTCTTGATATTCTTTCAAGGTACAGATTTCTCTTTTGGTGCTGTAACATTCTACTGTATGTAATTCAGCAAAAGTCTGCATGCAAAGTGACTGTCAGTTCCCTCTGAAGTTGATCAAAATAATTTCATCAGTGAAGCTGGTGCCACAGCTGAGAACATAATCGCTCACAAACATATGTATTTCATGTAGAACTGTGCAAACTCTGTCCCCTTCAGAATTCTGTTGGAAGATTATGGTTTTTGTGTCTCATAAAAATTTTTTTCCAGATACCAGTGTCACTTTTCAGCTCTTAAAATATCAACATTTCTTCTTAAGAATTGATAGCAAAAAAAGGAAGCAAAATTTTTCATTGTGAGTTCCCTTTTCAGGTCTGTAGCCATATTCAGAAAGGAATATGCAGAGAATACTGAGTGAGGGTTTTTGTTGTGTGTTCAGTGAGTGAATGTAGGAGGAAAGTTGCTTTTAGGTAAACAAACTAAGCTACTCGTATATGGCTGGTGTTCTCTGTGAGTTCTGGATATCTGAATGGATAAGGAGTTTCAAACTGTCTGGAAAGCCCTACTTTGTGCAGGCACCATGGTTGATGTGACTTCTGTTTTCACCAGGTTGTTGTGATTAATTTTCTTTGGCTCAATTTCCCTGCTATCAATATTCACCTGGCTGTGTTGCGTTGGGGTTATATGAGGGGTAGCCTCTGTTGACAATGTCTGTTGGCTGCGGGAGGCACTGTTTGCTGTTGATCTTGTGGAGGAGGAACCTGAATGTGAACTTCTGGACCCAGAAGAAGAGGAGCCAGGCTTGACTAATCGGGCTTTTGGTGCCTCTGCATCTTCTCTGTAATCAAGAAAGGCAACATGATGAAACCAATAAATTATAAGAACCAGAAACATTTGTGCATTGTGAATTTCTTGATATTTTTTAGAAACTTGTAAAGGTTCTGGAAACTTCATCAAATACTCATTGGTTCATTATGTAACTCTGCGTCATTCATGATATGTGGAAAGGAGCATAGATTTTGTTCTCTAATTTACATATATGACTCCCCAAAAGGTATTGGTTTCCATTTTTATGCAAAAGAGTTCTGAAATTGTTGGAAGGAATGCAGCATTGTTAATACCAAGAGGTTAAAACATTAAATTACTTGCCGGCCAGAAAGACTGCATGCACAAACATTATAGAAGTCATGAACAGTACTGACAGCTCACATATTTAAGTCCAAGGGTTCACATGCAACTACATGCTCCAAATAATATCAGCAGTTATGTACGTTTTGCCTGTGGTGTTAACATTAGTTGCATTAATTTCTGGGACCACAGTATAGTGGTTAACTTCAACATAATCCATTTAAGTTTCTAACTTCTATTATGGTCTGTACCGGTGTGGTATACCTTGTTTCTTAAGTCTACATATACTAATTTGAATCACATGACCTGTTTTGATATGGAGGGTACTTTAACTAAAAGCTGTAGGAGCTGGGGAGCCTCCCATTTGAGATGTCTCGTCTCTAAGGGATAATTTGGTAAATGCTCAAGGTAATGATGGGGAGCAAGCTAGAACATGAGAATTCAGCATTTATATCAATACAAAGTTGCCCTAAAAGTCTGAAGTGATCACAGTTGGTTTCAAAAGAAGGAGCAGTACAAAAATAAAGAGAATTAGTCATTCAGAATGAAGCTGAAGCAACAGAGTCACATATTTTTAAAACCACACTAACTAAAACTCAGAACGCATATCTCAGGAAATGCACCAATTCAGAAAGGATTATAGTGTGGTTAGCGATCCAACTTATTGATGACATAAATGCAAGATGGCTTCCTGTAAAAAGTGGAAGATTTGCTTGAATGAGTTAACAGAGGTTTAGAGGTTCTGACAAAACCAGTATAAATTGACAGGTAAGCAGAAAGAATTTGAGGAACAGATGACTAAAACATTAAGACAAACAATAAACCTTTCTTCAAATGTATTAGGATCAGGAAACTAGCTAAGATAGTGGTTGGGTTATTGGATAAAACGAGTGAAAGGACTGCTTAAGGAAGACCGGGAAATGGCAGAGAAACTGAATTCTTTGGGCTTGTTTTCATGGTGGAAATATGTGCCAGGTACTCATACACAAGGAGATATTTTTAGTCAATCAATAAAGATGACGAGATGAAGTTCCAAGACTAATGGGCAAGTTAAAAACAAATATTTCCGGGTCTGGTTGGTATACTCCCAAGAGTTGTCACAACTTTCAAAACTCAATATCTTCTAGTCAGTATGTACAACTTGTCACCAAAATTGGCCTCCACAACTGAGGACTGGAAAGTTGAAAATGTTGCTCCAAGTTTGAAAAGGAGTGCAGAAAATTATGGGCTCATTAGGCTAGCATTTGTTCAGGATAAGTTAATAGAAACTGTTATAAAAGAGAATTATTAAGCACATAGAGGAACAAAGCCCACTGAAGGAAAATCATGACTTTTACGAAGAAGTGTGTTTCCAGCCTTTTGGAGTTCTTTCAGACAGTTAACAAGCATGTGAATGAGGATGGTCCAGTAGACATTCTATTCTTGGGCTTGGCTTTTAATAAGGTCCCTAAACAAAAATTGCTAGGTAAACTTAATAGATATGGGATAGGAGGATGGATCCTTTAGAGGATTAAAAATTCACTAAACTAGTAACAAAGAATAAGAATAAATGGACAGTTTTCACAATGGAAGTAAAGAGTGGAGGGTCCCACAAGGTTTGGTATTGGGACTGGTGCTATTTAAATCTGTTTTTAAGCGTTCTGGAGTTGGGATTGAGCAGTGCTGTAGTCGTTAGTACATGGCACCAAATTGTTCAACATACTGAAAGCCAAAGCAGATTGAGAAAAGTTTCAACAGGATTTTTCCAAACTGAGTGAGCAACAATGTGTCAAATGAAGTGCTGTGTAGGTAAGTACAAAGTGATGCACATGGGGCAAAAAATCTCTGCTTTTGGTTTATGCAGGTGGGATCTAAACTGCTGACTAAGAGGGAAAGAGATCTTGGAGTTGTGCATAGTTCAATGAAAATGCCCACTTGGTGTGCAGCAACCATAAAAAAAGGAAAACTCCACTCGCAGCTTAGTAATGCCCTTATATAGATCTACAGTGTGTTTTCATTTGGAGTACTGTATACAGTTCTGGACGCCATGTTTTTTTTTTCTTTTAAAGGATACAGCCAAGCCAGGAAATATCCAGAAGGCAACCAAGTTGATAAAGGGGTTACATAAGAGAACATAAGAGAGTCTTATGAGTCTGGTGTTTTCCAGTTTAGAAGAAAGATGGCTGCATTGGTATGTGATAGGGGTGTATAGATTTATGGATGGGACAGAAAGTGGAGGCAGAGAACTTTTTCTGCCTCTCCCATGGTATTAGAAGTTAGGAACACCAACGGAAGTTGATGGACAATAGAATCAGGAGGTACAAAAGGAAGTATTTCAGTGATTCAGCAAATTGTGAAGGTTGCAGGATATAGGATTAGATAAGATTCATAGTGAATAATGGCTGCTATCTGTAATTACTATGCTGGAGATTACTAGGAAAGGTATTGAAATTAAACAGCCAATATTTTAATGGCCCTGCATAGATCTATGATGCTAATTCTGTGCAGCAGCCTGCAAAACTCAACTGAACATTCAAGGAAGTAAGGAAACATGAAGTATGACATAAGCCAATATAATATATCTAATTTTACTAGGAATAAGGCCTGTTGTGGAAATAAATACAACAAACTGTAGAAAGAGGCCATGGGAAAGTGCCCCGGCCTTGGACACTGTCAATTTGCTGTGGCAACCTCAGCAAGGTGTAATGATACAGACTCTACCATTTCCCCAGAGGAACTGATCTTTGCTACCGGAAGAGGAGTTGTAATTGTGATTTCCAGCTCTCCCTTGGAGATTGGCAACAATGGTTCCCCAGGAGGAAATGGCTGGTTTGGAGGGTGGCCAGGCTCCACTTCTCAAATCTCCAGGAATTTTCCAACCTGGAATTGGCAACCCTATTTCTCTCCCAGCCAACCATCAACCTACCTTTATCTGCCCCTCTAACTGCAACTGACTTCTGCCCTGCCTCCTGGAGAGCAGTCGTAATTCTGAGTGAGCTCCAACCCTCACTTGGAGATTGGCAACAATGGTTCCCCAGGAGGGAATGTCTTGTTTGGAGGGTGGAGTCTGAGGTCCCACCCCTCCTCAAACCCCACCCTCTCCTGGCTCCATCTCTCAAATCTCCAGGAATTTCCCAACCTGAAGCTGGCAACCCTAGTCAGGACTGGCCCCAATGAGTTCCCTATAAAGGCCTGGAAAGGGCTTCATTCCTTTGTCTTTTTACTGACAGAACCAAGCTTGGTTGCCTAGCAGCAGCCACTGAGGGAAAGTTAGTCCCACAGGAGCCAAGCTGGAGAAGTGTCTTCGTCAGGAGAGAGAGCCATTTGGCAGTTATTCTGACAGGGAACAGTGACTGAGGTGGCAATGGGAGGGGAAGAGGAGTGGACGCAGCACCCAGCCAATGGCACGTGATAACTCTTGAGTGGTGGTTGATGGGCCAATGGCTAATGGCGCTCACAGCCCAGCCAATGGGAAAGCTGGAAATGGCCAATACGTAGGGAATTATTAAAGATACTTTTTATGTCTTAAGGGTTAAAATCCTCTCATAACATATCCCTATGTATTATTGGACTGTTATTTACAAAGTTTATTATAGTTTTCTCTGAAACTTCTAATGATTTTGGTTGATGATGACTATGCTGTATTTTATTCCGTGTTGTATGCTGGTGTAATACTGTAATAATGACTTCGATTTTGATCTGTGATGCAACCTCATTTGGAATACTGTAAGTAGTTCTGGTTGCCGCATATCAAACAGTACATCGCAGAGCTGGTAAAGTATGGAAGGGGACAATCAAGACGATTAGGGGTTGGAGCTTCTTTCCTATGAGCAGGGCTATTTTGGGGCATGAACGTACAGGAATGGAGTTCCGGCTGGCTTCAGGATTGGCCACGCCCACTACAGCCAAAACCTCTGCGTGTGTGGCTACAGGGGGAAGGCCTGGAGAGTGCACTCCCCCCGGCCTGGCCAAGGGCCAGCTTGCCTGGGCTCCCCGCAGCCATGGGGCACCCAGGCAAGCCAAGGGAAGGCATGGAGTGTGGCCTATTTTGCTAATGAGCTGCACTGTCAGGGGTGTGGCCTAATATGCTAATGAGTTCCTGTTGGGCTTTTTCTACAAAAAAAAGCCCTGCCTATGAGAAATGGTTGAAGAGTGTGGGAAAGGAGGAGACGACTAAGGGGGGAGCATGATAGAGGTTTATAAAATTATCCATGGGGTAGATAGTGTGGACAGAGGACTTTTTCTTCCTGTCCCCAAATACTAGAACTTGGGGCACCCAATGAAGTTGATGGGCAGTTAGATTCAAGGCAGACAAAAGGAAATACTTTACTCAGTGACTAATTAAAATGTAGAATTCATTTCCAGAGGATGTAGTAATAGACACAGGCATTGATGGCTGTAAAGAGGGGTTTGTCAGATTCATGGAGGATAGGTCTGTTAGTGGCTACTAACCATGGTGACTAAAGGGTACTTCCTCCTTCAGAGGCAGTAAACCTCTAGTGCCAAGAGGCAACATCAGGGAAAGGCCTTGGCCTTTATGCCCTGTTGTTGGCCCTCCAGCATGACAGGTTGGCCACTGTGAGACAGAGTGCTGCTTGATGGATCACTAGTCTAATCCAGCAGGGCACCTTTTATGTTTACAAATAGCCAGTTATACTAGATGAACAGCGTGTAATTTCAATTTGCATAGTCTATTAAAATAATTATCTGTTAGGAGTTCATGGTCATTTTATAGTTTTATATTTTGTTCCAGCTGGCAGTCCACGAAAATTATCCCATATGAACTAGCACACTGAATCAAATTACTGGTTTATTGAGCTGATATTCTTGTCTACTGCTGTCACTAATGCTGAAAGTTTCAGGCAAAGTTGAGAAGTATGGAAGTTGCTGGAATAGTTTAGTCTGATGTTTGCTTTCAGCATCCAGAAGGTTAGGGCATCCTTAATAACATAGTTGCATTTATGTTAATGGCAACTGATGGACAGATATGCTCTCCTTGCATTTGATAATTGCCAAAATAATTTAATTTGCAGTAGTCCAGTAAAACCCCATTGTGGAGGGGCTGCTTGGTGTCTGCTAAAAGCATTTTATGCAGTGCTGAATGACCTCATGTTTTTAGGCTCTGAGGTCATCAGGTTGTCGGGCTTTTCTTCCTAAAGAAGAAAATAGTCCGGATTTGGTGTTGCAACACAAGCACAAAATGCTGAGGGAGGGAGGCTGTTATGCTTTGGCGTGTGAGGCAATACCTGTTGCTTTAGCAGTCAGTTGTGAAGCATGAACTAGTACTGGAGTTGCAATCTAGTCCCAGAATGCTTTCAGTGCTTACCACATCTGTAGCCATCATTGCACACCAGATTTGCTCTACTTTGTTGCTGATAGAATTTGATTGTTTTCTGGTTCTTGGATTTGTCACATTTCTAACTCCTTCTCAGCATATCAGAATGAGTGAAATGTTGGCTAAGAGAGGCTGGGCTGCCCAAAGTTAGGCTGGTAAGCTTAGTAGATGAGTAGAATTTCCCCACATCCAAACCTGGTGTTCTACCCATTAGCTGGTTTATGTGGGTATTTGGGCCAGTTTATAAAAGATGGTATGCGTAAGTAATCATTGAAGTAAGTTGCTTTATTCCACCACTGTCTTGTTTAAATCAAGCCAGACTCTTCTGTTTTGAGAAAGAGATATACATTTCTTCTCCTTCGGCTGTTCATGGTCTTAATTCTGCATTCTGCCTCCCCCCCCAAATCCCCAAACCATTAGTTATCTTACTAAATCAGTAATCCTTGTTGCCCTGGGTTGTGGCTTTCAGGTACAGGAAATGGCAGTGGAGCAAAAGGAACATTTCCAAAGAAGCTGAAGGTGGGGAAGAAATGAGAAAGGGACAATAAAAAGCAAGGCATGGGGAAAAGTACAGGTGAATTACACCTAGTAAATAATTTGTATCTTGGAGCTGGGAGTTAGCAGAAGAAGCAGTTAACTTCAGTGGAGAATTGTTAATTACCCGTAAAGGGTAAAGAAATTAACTTCTTTATTGGATTGTTCAGCAAATGAATATATGTCAAGCGTAGGATGGTAGTTTTTAATAAGAATGAAAGCAAGGAGGTTTAGCCTTTTCTTCACAAGGGTGTAATCTACTGAATCATGCCTTAAGAGACTTCCTGGAAACTCCTCACTCTAAAGGTTCGGCAGCTGTTTTAGAAAATAGGGGGCTGTAGGATTACATTATATACACAAAGACTTGTCATCGTGGAGTGAGCAAGTTGTCGAAATTATGCCTGCCTTGCAGGAATCCAGATGGAAACATAGCTGACAAATGAATACTTGAGATTTTTGAAGGAGATTGGGATTTAAAATGAAGATGTTAGCATGTAAAAGAACCAGAGCCCTGTTAGGGCCCAAAACATATAAGCTATATATTTTCTTTGTTATGTTTGCTGCGTGCCAAATCTAGAGATGTAAAATGCATGGAAATTTGAAGCCATGGGGGAAAATGTGTGGGTTTCTCTCTCTCTGCCCACTTTCCCACTCTTTTTGACAAGTACATTTTGGGTAAAATTGAAAAATATGCAAAATTGTCCTGGCATGAATGGCTCAGGCTAGCCTGATCTCATCGGATCTAAGCACAGTTGGCCCTGGTTTGTATTTGGATGGGAGACTGCCAAGGAAGTCCAGGGTTGCGACGCAGAGGCAGGCAATAGCAAACTACCTCTGAGCATCTCTTGCCTTGAAAACCCTACGGCAGGGGTCCCCAACATGGTGCCAGTGAGCACCATGGTGCCCTCCAAGTGTTTGTAGAAAGACGATGGGGCCTGATGGGGCTTCTGCCCAGCCTTGGAGATTTGATTGGCTGTGCAGATTTTTAAAAGCTCTGCTTTGGCAAAAGCTGCTACCACAGCACAAGGATCTTCACTGTGTGACTGAAGGTAAGCCGTGGCAGTCATTCTGTGGCTGGCTCTGCCTTTGTGGTTGTGCCCACCATCTTGTGTCAATATGCCAAAAGTACCTTCAGGCTCAAAAAGGTTGGGGACCCCTGCCCCATGGGGGTTGCTTTGAGCTGGCTATGACTTGATGGCACTGTCCACCACCATACAAAATTACTTTCCTATCAAACCTAGGTCACTGATTTAACAACATAAAACGAATTAGTATACAAAATTGTAGATCACTGATTTAACAACATAAAACGCATCATTTATAAACTAATTAGTATACAAAATTGTATTAGTTGGCATGTTTAGGGAATTCAAAAATGTCAATATCTTAATTTTCTTTAAGAAAAATGACATGTTTACTCAGTACTTGACAAAAGAGTTGCAGACTGCTGCACCCCATGCTACGGCAGCACACGTGTCTTTCATATTTGCCATCTGAGAGAGATAAAAAAGATGAATGTAGAAAACCAGTGTAGTGTATTATTTGAACCAGTTCACAACTGGTGTGATTACCGGCATATGTGGATATTATGCTAAACCTTATTTTATTGAAAACACTGAACTCTTTAATGCATTAAACTCTTTAATGCATTAACATTAAACACATTATAGCATGTTAATTGCTGCTGAAATTATTTACATTTGAAGAAAAAAATCTTGAAAATGTTGTATATGTGTACAGTGTAGATTTTCCCCAGTGCTCCTCCAAATTTCCCATCAGAAAAATTAGTCCTTTGAGGTTTTAAAACTGTTTCCCAATTTTTCCATTGGCAAAATTGAAAATGTCTGCGGACTTTTTAATGCTGTGCTTACTGAGTGTGGGACACCTTGCCTTAGGGAAACATTTTACTCATTCTAAAAGAGAAAACATTTCATAGTATTTTTGAGTGTTCCCACCATTTTCATTTTTTAGCAGAAACACTGAAAAAAACCCCTTAGAAGTCCCTAATTCCCCCCGAATTTGTCCCCCCACCAGGCCCTAACGTCTTTAGCTTAATCAGCTAAATACGGTGGAGAGTATATAATTGATTGGTATACTGACATAGATGAAGGCTGTAATAGGAAAAGATATTTATGCTTTCACCGCAGTATATCCAATCTTTTCCCTGTCTGGCTTGCCAGTCCTGAAAAGAAATGTGGAAACAGTTTCAAATTTAGGTTCTAAGCGTGATGCCATAAGGTCATATGAAGCTGCTGCATATACTTTGTCATATCGTTGGTCCACTGTCCGTATAACCCAGGACTGTCTCCTCTGACGGGCAGAGGCCTAACAATGGCCGAGGACAGACTGGCAATTTGCCGCGGGATGGGACCCGGGCTGACAGCGACTCAATATCGGATTAAATGGAATGTTCACACAGGCACATCTGCCTGGCGTCCCCCACCCGGAGCTTACCGGAGCCCTCGCGCTTCAGTGCCGGATTAAAAAAAACCTGATAAAAGCCTTCGCAAATCCAAAAGCCTGCATTCGTCGCGCGTTTCTCCGCTTCCGGGGAGTCTGAACGCGCAGGCGAAAAGCCGGGAGCAACCCGCGTTGGGCACGAGGCAGCAGCACTGTGATTGGCTGTGCTCCGCTCCACTGCCCAATGTGGTGCCGGCGTTGCAGGGCAAAAAAATAAATCGCCGAAATGCGCTTATGCGCACATACGCCCACAGCCGAAATAATGGGGAAACAGCGAATATAGCGCGCCTCTGGCACGGCAGTCTGAACGCTCCCGCGCGCCTCCGTCCCGTTTCTTCCGGCAGAGGCCCCCGCTGTGTGGACGGGAAAACCCGGTATCGTTTACTCCGGGTTTTTTTTGCCCCGACTCGATACCGGGGCAAATTGCCAGTCTGTCCTCGGCCAATGTCTCCTTCTGAAGTCTTTCCAAGCCCTGATGCCTGAGCTCCGTTTTTAAACAAGAGATTCCAGTGGTTGAACCTCAGGCTTGCAAACCATGTGTTTTAGTATTGATCTGCATCTCTTCCCCTTCTTTTCTTTTAAAACTGTTCCCTGTCAAAGAAAATTTGTTTGATCGATACATGAGTGTTTATAGGGACTGAATTAGAGGTGCTATTGAGGAATTACCTGATTTCATTTGGAGACTCTTCTTCATATTTGTTCTTTTCTTTCCTCCTGATAGTCAGCCACACTGTCAGGAAGACGAGGATGGGGACCGCAATCGCTCCACAGGCTGCTCCAGCAATTATGCCAAGATTTCGTGCATCTGTTAATTCACAAACGCATACCCCTTTGTATTTGCCATGTAATAATAATAGTTCATCATCATCATCGTATGCCATTGTGTGTAGTATAGCCAAGAAATCCTAAGATTGTCTGGCAGCCAGAAGTTCTAGCTCTCTTTGCATTATGCACCAGTAGAGAGCCAGTTTGGTGTGGTGGTTAGGAGCGCAGAGTCTAATTCCCCACTCCTCCACCTGCAGCTGCTGGTGTGACCTTGGGTCAGTTACAAGTTCGTTCAGAGCTGTTCTTTCACGAGCAGTTCTCAAAAGAGCTCTCTCAGCCCCACCTACCTCACAGGGGAGGGGGAGGGAAAGGAGATTGTAAGCCTCTCTGAGACTCCTTTGGGTAGTGAAGGGTGGAGTATAAATCCAATCTCTTCTTCTTCTAGGTGGTGAGCTATATTTGTTTGTAAGGCATGAGACGTTTCAGAGGTGGTTTGCCACTGCCTGCCTCTGCGTCATGCCCCTGGTATTCCTTGGAGTCCGCTCATCCAAATACTAGCCAAGACTGACCCTGCTTAGCTTAGAACATCTGACAAGATCAGACTAGCCTGGGCTATCCAGGTCAGGGCGTTTGCCATGTATTATTATGATATGGTAGAGCATTTTAATATCTCTCCTGGCTCTCATGTTCCCGGTGTCAGTACATAATAATGATCACGTAATCATGATCTGTTTGGTCCATGAACAGGCATCTTATGCTTGGTGCATCATATATGACTAAAACATTTCTTATTTTTTTGTAACCTCATGTTATCCTATTTGTTTGTGGTTGTTGAAATATGCATCTGCTCATCATGGTTGTACAGACAGATTTCTGTCTGTATTGCTAAAAAACCTTGTAATTAACAGTAGCAAAGTCTGTATGGTTAAGTATTCTCATGTCGTGGGAAGGATAAAATTCAAAGGGAACTTGTTAATCACTGATTAAGTGATTTAAGCAAACATTTAGGTTGACATCTAATTATGTGGGATTACATTAGATGGGAGAGTCATGATAGTTTTCTTTCCTGTTAAAATATAGTTTTGTGTTCGAGAGTGATTTTGGATAAGGGCTGTGGCATTGGGAGAAGGTGAATTTCACTCTCTTCCTGCACCATTTCCCAGTCTAAATTGCTCTCCAGGGTGCAATACAGGTACCTTTCTTCTCCTTGGTAGTAGTTCTGGGGCATGATTAGGAAAATGGCATGCCGGGGGAGGCAGTGGCATAGCCCTTTGCCCTCTAGTGCTACAACTGTAATACTAATCCTTCCCTCCCTGGCAGCTAAAAATGTCAGAACTGATAACAGATCTGGCATGTTTGTCCTTCATATTAAAATTACGCAGGCACGTGGTCAAAGGTGTGGCCTTTGTTGCAGAGAAATAGCTCACTAATGAAAACTGGAGAAAACTGTTCAGAAACATTGCTGCTATTGAAATTACCCAGGTATTAAATTCCACATACTTACACTGCACGGTCACCTGCACAATACAGCTGTCCTGTCCTGCGTCATTGGAGGCAATGCATTGGTATGACCCTGAATCCAACCGCGTGAGATTCTTCATCATGATTTGTGCTGGATTGGAAAAGTCTAGAACGTTAGGGGAACATGTTTTAATTCATGAATTGGGGAGTGTAATAGCATTGGAACAGCAATGAGAAACAAATTACAGAGCAATTGTGAAGCATCATGCTGTAACTGATAAAACTCTTGAATTCTTCTGAATTTTATGTCGAGGTTAAGTTGGTCATTAGTGTGTCCCTGGTGTCTCTCTTGACTTATACCATTGATTGTATTGTGAAACTGTTTTAAATGGTTTTTGAATATTCTATCGATTTTACCTGATTCTCAAAATGGAACCGGTGTGCCCAGACGTGAGGGGGAATGGATTCACACTGTAACTGAGTACACTGCTGATATTGATATATAATCGGATGGCTGTATAACCATGTTTTTATCAACCCGTAGGTAGGATTATTATTATTATCTTTCGCTGCCAAGTTGCAGGTGACTTACGGCAATCCCGTAGGGTCTTCAAGGCAAGAGACAGTCATCGCCTTCCTCTGCATAGTGACCCTAGACTTCCTTGGTGGTCTCCCATCCAAATACTAACCAGGGCTGCCCTGCTTAGCTTCTGAGGTTTGACCAGATCAGGCTAGCTTGGCCATCCATAGAATCATAGAGTTGGAAGGCACCTCTAGGGTCATCTAGTCCAACCCCCTGCACAATGCAGGAAATTCACAAATACCTCCACCTCCGCACCCCCAGTGACTGCTGTTCCACTTTATACTGCGCTGTGGCCACCTGGTGCAGAGTATTTTATACTGTGGGAAGTGGAGGTAGGAAGGAAAATAACCATCATCGTCATGTGTTCTGTGCAGGCCTTTGTTTGGCACTGTCAGTATGCGTACCACATCCCATAATCTGTTAGAGGTGCCTTGCCTCCTCCTCTCAGGCAGCGATCAGCCCTGTGAATGCACAGAGCATTAAAGCAACCATTTTTCCCTGCCCAGTTCACTCCTGCTGCAAGAGAACCTTTCCCGAGGGTGACTCCTTCGTTAATGTAATAGATGTGAAATAAAAGTGACTTACTGATTCGTGTCATGGGTGGAAGGGATCCAGTTTTCCCCTCCTCATCAATTATACGTTTCCACTGATACGTTATGGGCTTTGTGCCCGAGGCAGAATTGCACTGTAAAATGATTTCTTTTCCTTCAGACATCTCTCCTTCTTTCCAGCATTTAGGTTTGGAAGGTTTCTCTGAGGAGGAGGGAAATGCAGATGAAATTGCTGAGATAATTGGAAACCAGGAAAACTTTTGTGTTCAGTAGGAGAGCCAAGTCTTTGTTTTGAATAACTTCATGCTACTCTTACCCAGAACCTCCAGAGTGATGTGATTCCACTCATAATGCCCAGCATTTTTAACTTTGCACGTGTACAGCCCAGCATCACTTGGTTGCAGAAAAGAAATCTCCAAGGAGGCATCTCCTGCCCGGAAGTTGGAGGCAAATGAAACACGACCCTTTTGTTCTTTAATAAAGTCAGGGTAGATACGGTCTCCTGCGTAAGTGATCACCTGAGAGGCAGAGAAAGCTTCTTATCAGTTACTCCATTTCTCATTTCGCAGTTGCTAGTCTAGCAGAACAAAACAAAAACTAAAAACCTCCCAGTGATGAGAGATTAAGGTGGCTGGAACTTCTGAAATTTAACAAAAGTAGTTTTACCAACTGTTGTTCCATACATCGCCCAAAATATAATCAGTAATTAAGGTGCTGCAGTGGTGGTCTTTCTTGATGAAGATGTGTGTTATAGTGGCTCACTTGTACTATGCAGTTACTTCTGTGGCTTTTTTCATTGTTCAGCTTTCTGCCATTATAACGCCTATTCATCATACAGTCAAGATGGTTTGTCCCATCCATCTCAAATTTGGCACAGAGCGATGCAATCTGACCAAATTTTAGAACAACTCTATGAAAAATTATAGACATTTCAAAGTTTGCCATGATCTTGAAGCTGCAACAGTTTGCAGTCTATTTTTTAAATATACCTAACACATGGCTTTCATATATTTCCCCAATTAATTCTGTCAAAAGTATTTCATGGATCTTCCATGGATCTTGCCTGTTTTTTAGCCATCAAGTCATAGCTGACTTATGGTGACTTCATGGGGTTTTCAAGGCAGTAGATAATCAGAGGTCGATTGCCTTTCTTTGTGTCACGACCCTGGACTTCCTTGGTGGTTTCTTATCCAATTACTAACCAGGGCCAACCCCTGCTTAGCTTCCAAGCTCTGACGAGATTGAGCTAAACTGGGCTATAGCAAGTCAGGGCAACTAGTTTTATGAAAATCAGTTGCATAGTTAGGATGTTTCATAGTTCCGATTTTAAAACTTTAAAACTTTTGTTGAACTAATGTTGAGTTATGAGTGTTTGCATGGTTGGTGAATTAAACGTTCTCAGAGGAATGTCTACTCTACAGAGCCTGATATAATATTGTAAGCTATGAGGCTATGCTCCAACCTTGGGGCATTTTTTATTTTAGTTCTCTGCTTTTTGTTTTCTGTTAGTTTGTGTTTATCTTAGTTTAGCCCTATCTTAACTTTTCAGTTCTCTACTCTGCAATTTGTTTTCTCTGTCTTTTGTTTTGCTTTTGTTTAACAGATTCAGTGCCAAAGTTCCCCCCTCTCCCCTCATTTGGGTGTGGTTGAAGCAGCTTGAAGGCTAAATAGATCAGAAGGCCTTTTGATGGTGACTGTTAATTGCTAATTCTACCCTACAGTGGAAAAAATAGCCACATTATGCCCAGCCAAAAGCAAACTGAGCTGTAGTAGTCATGTTAGGTTGCTTCTACTTGGCGATGATTCTCCTTGTAGCAATGAAAAAGGTTAGAGGCCTTACATTTGTGGGGGAGGAGAGGAAAACTGGGAATGCAGAGGAACTAGTAGATAAATTGTTATAGCAATATGTCAACTGCCATTTTTTTTTTAAAAGCCCTGTGATACCAAAGGAAAGAATGGTTGCTGAGAGGGCGGGTGAGGCAAAGAGAATGTGCTGATTTGGGTGCCACCAACACACCTTCGTGTCCTTATGGCATACAAAAGCACTTTATCTGTAATATTTCCATAATTAGCATACCAAAACAGTTTTGAGACAGATCACACGACAGCAGGGAAAAGCCTGGAAAGTGGACAATCATGTTGTGTGGAGGCTCAAAAAAACTTGCTCTGGTTTGGAAACCAAACTGGAGCGAAGCCTCTGTGCAGAAGCAATCCTGGTTATCTAGTACGGAGGGCAGAATGAGAAATACAGTAACAAGCAGGGCTATTTCTGGGCAGGAACGCACAGGAATGGAGTTCTGGCTGTCTTCAGAGTTGGCCACACCCACTACAGCCAAAACCTCTGCATGGGTACAGAGGGAAGGCCTGGAGAGTGACCCCCTGGTGACTCCAAGGTGGGCGTGCCAGGGGGACCCCGGAAGTATTGGGGAAGCATTTAAATGCCTCCCTGTGCCTTCCTCAGCCTGTCCAAAAGCCCGGGTGAGCCAAGGGAAAGCATGGGGTGTGGCCTAATATGCTAATGAGTTTCTGCTGCTGGATGTGGCTTATTATGCTTTGTACAAAAAAAGCCCTGGTAACAAGGAAGTTAAAGAGAAGAATTAAGCCTCATATTCCAAGGCACAGATGGGTATGTATTGATACAGTCATCTGTCTGTGGAAGACACCGATAGAAGCTTATCTTTCACTTTTCCATTCTCCCCAGAAGTTCTTCTTGACTCTTGGAGAGTTGACTCCTGGGATTTGTGGAACCCAAATGGGCCATGCGGATCAGGTTGCTGCACTGAGGAAAGGAAAGGGATGAAGTATATGTTTCTTCTGTCAGCAGAGCCCCACTAATGGAAGAGGGAGGTGAAAGTTCTTTAGTTCCCTGATCTGCCTGGCTATTAATCCCTTACTCTGTTTATGCCTTAAAGTCAAAAGTGGGTACCTGGACAGATTCTTTTATTTCAGCATTTCCCAGATTCCTATACAATTGACAGATTGTGGAACCAGCCATTTTCCTATTTGTTAACTGTTCAGGGAAGCAGAAGTCCTGTACTCAGGGAGATCAGTGGACAACTTAGCCTCTTTTGCTGTACCCTACAGTGTGGGAGACTTTACAGCCATCCTGGATCTGAAATATAGGGAATCGAGAAACACTGAAGTGTGTTTGGAGTTCTTTCAGCCAAGCCTTAGAGACTTAGGGTGTGTTCAGACGGCTCTTTAGATCTGCACCATGAATGAGTGCCTGGCAGATTTAAATGTAATTTCCAGACAGCAACATCTGGGAAACGTACCTCGTCTGTGAGCATCCCGTTCTGCCGCACTACAGAGCCGTATTAAAAAGGTGGTACTTTAAAACTGGAGTTTTCGGTTCCCAACGGGCCATTCATGGACTTTCCCCCCATCTGATCGTTACAGTGCGCAATTAAAAAATGGCACCCGTTCGGGATGGTTTAACGTCAGACCATCCCGAATGGGCACCATTTTAAAAAACTTGATTCCGCATGTGTGGAGAAAGAAGGATGCAATGTCACACCTATGCGCTTGCGCAAACTTTCTTAAAAAACAAACAAACCCCACCACGCATGCCTCCTTAGGTGGATGCCATCTGGACAATCCACAGCAGAGGCAGCACACAGTAAGACGATTCACGGGGGGCTGTCTGGTCATGTTAACGATGGATTTTAAAAATCAGGATAAAATTAGAGCCGGGCTAATGGTGGGATTAGCTGCCCATCTGAACGCACCCTTACACTGTCATCCAGGATCTTCAACAAGGTTCAGTGAGTCAGGAAGCATCCCAGAATCTTACAGTTGCTTCTGCAGGATTACTGGAACCCCATAACCAGGTTAGCACCTATATCTCCTCATCAGTTATATCTCCTGTTGTAAAAATACAGTCTCTACTCAGTCAGAAAAACAACAGCAGCCAAAAAGACTAAATGAGTTTCTTCTATTTGTCTTGAAATGTCAAGACAATCAGAAAGTTCAGGAAAGAGAGGGCAGAGTTCTTTCTCATATACTGCCTATGGCACTGGTGGATATGTCTGATTGGTTAGAAGCTATAGTGTACGCCATGTGTCAGACAGCTCCTGTCACAGGGCCTGATTTTCTACCATGGCCCAAGGAATTCCGGTTGAAATTTGGGTGGCTATTCCAGTGAAACGATAGGTATCTAACATACCACTTTGGGGTCAGCTTCAGAATCCTGTAGCAGCCATTCTATGTCCAGGCTTGTTGGCCCCAGGAGGTGTAGCTGATGGTGGCAGGGCAGAGTAACGTTTGCTTCAGCCACCCTCTTAAACACTGTCTGGGCTTGTGACATCCAAGTGGAGCAGGTAGCTGAAAGACAAAAAGTCAGATGTTGCGAGTGAGCTGCACCCAATAAATACCTGCCTTAGCATTTTCCTGTTACAGCATTGGTCAGCTGAAGGCTCATGCATTCTGTCCCTAAACTCTTTGGTTTCCCATCCTTGCAGTACCACGGCCTCTTTTGCTTTTCCTGTGTCCTCAGAATGGCGTGTTGTTAAGTGTACCTTTAAGCAGTGAATGTTTCCCTTCCTCTTTCCAGCTGTGGAATGCCGGTAGAGAATGTCTGTGAAAACCAGCACAAAGGGCTCTCCATATTTTAAGCAGAGTACTGAAGCCCAATCTGTTGTGCTTTTCAGGGAAATCTTTCTGGAGATTGCTTCCTGGAAGCAAAATTGGAAAGTGCACTGTCGTGGTAGGGCACATTTAGCAGATCTCTTGCCTCAACGGCTTCCCAATACAAGTTTGCCAATGCTGGATCCTGTAGGCCAAGTTGTATCTTGTCTGCTTCTCCAAGCTTTCATGGCATTATTGTAATTCCTGTGCTGCTTTGATTTTGCATTAAGGCCTATTTATAATCCTCCTTCCCTTTGTGTGTATGTTTTATTGCCGTTTTTATTGATGCATTGAACTTTATTGTGTTTTGTGATGTGAGCTTCTTGGATTTATCAAGCATGTTTAAAATGGGGAAACATGTTTGAAATGGACAATGCAAACTGAAAGTAGGGTTGCCAGCTCTGGGTTGGAAAATACCTGGAGACTTCGGGGGTGGATCCAAGAGAGGGCGGGGTTTGGGGAGGGGAGGAGCCTCAGCATGGTACAATGCCACAGAGTCTACCCTTCAAAGCAGCCGTTTTCTCCAGGGGGGCTGATCGCTTTCAGCTGGAGATCAGTTGTAAAAGTGGGAGATCTCCAGGCCCCACCTGGAGGCTGGCAACCCTAATTGAAAGATACAGACTTGGTCATTGTGGTACTGTCAATTATGGTGAGATTTACATCATCCAATATGGGACTGATGTATTTATGCCTTCATGAAATGATGGAGAGCTTGTTTTTTTGCTTATGCAGCTAATGCTGAAGGCAGGCAAGTAAGGGGAAAACCTTGATCATCAGTTGCTTTCCCAGGAATGTCAGAAGTTTTAATTGGTAGCTGTAAGAACAGGGCTGGGTGGTAGATCATTAGCTCTGATTTACTGCTCACCCAGAGGTTGCCGAAATGCCTTTTTCAAAAAGTGGCATTCATTGTCACCAGGGATTTTTTTGTAGAAAAAGCCCAGCAGGAACTCATTAGCATAACAGGCCACACCCCTGACAGCACAGTTCATTAGCATATTAGGTCACACCCCCATGTTATCAGGCGTGTGGTCATCCAGCCACACTCACCTTTTGCTTATTCTGTTTACCTTGTTTGTTGTTAAAACCCCGGGCTTTTTTTGTAGCAGGAACTCCTTTGCATATTAGACCACACACCCTTAATGTAGCCAATCCTAATGAGTTTCTGCTCTTGGGTGTGGCCTATTATGCTAATGAGTTCCTGCTGGGTGTGGCCAGCTCGGGAGCCAGCCAGAATTCCATTCCTGTGTGTTCCTGCCCCAAAATAGCCCTGATTGTCACCACACACAATATTAGATGACAGAAGTATAACCCAGCACAGCTCTGTCAGTTACCTCTGAAAAGGTGACATTATGCTGAACTTAAAGGTGTTTATAGCAAGTGTGTGAACATATTGTAGAGAATGTTAATGCAATGTCACATAACTTTTTACTCATGAGTTGTGCGTTGCTTTGGGTTATTTTGGGTTCTTCTCACATCAGTCCTTAGCTTAAAGGTTTCTTTATGCTACTGAAAATGCAGAGGAGTGAGATTAGAGCTCAGTAGCACCTTAAAGGTCATCAAAATTCCTAGGGTGTAAGCTTTTGAGAGTCAACCCCCCCCCCCTTTGCCAGATGCAATGGAATTGCAGAGGTAGATCTGATTTCTCTACATACCCTTTTGGTTATCCTTCCGTCCAAAGAAATAATCCCTGCCCAAGACAAAGAAGATAATTTGTATTGCATGATCTGTGCTTGTGCGATGTGGTTTTGTGGTGAGGCAGCACAGCGCCACAAAGAATTAGTTTTGAAGCCAACTCTCCTCTTCCCCAAAACTACTGAACAAATGGCTTGTGGAGCTCAGTGACTGCATCAGGAGGAACATTTCAGAGCGCTGAAAGTGGTTCTGTTCAGTTTTTAATTTAACAAGGTATTTTTGGTAAACAAAAGGATAAAACTGCATAACATGAATGATACATATTGCAATTTAAACAGTGAAATTACCAGGTTTGAATGAATATGTGTGTTTGATGTTTCACACGCTAACCACTAGAGGGACTCTGATGCTAATCTGAAATCTTGTTGGAGGTAAGAGAATGGGGAGAAAACCAAATAAAAGGAGAGCATCCTTCCTTTACATGAACAAACTTTGCAACAAGTTCACTTCTTTAGAGAAGACGCTCCCCAACTGTTAAATACTGGGTTCCATGGACAGTCCAACCCCAAGGTTAGTGATCAGCTCTGCTTTATTAGTGATTCAGCCAGAACAATGCAAAGACCCAGGGCAACGGCCCAGTTTAAATAGCATGCAAACACCACCCACTCCCCAAACAACTGCTAACGATAGTGTTAAGTATGAGACTTCAGGCAGCTCTTAAACAAGCTTTATTTCAGTGTTTTTCAACCACTGTGCCGTGGCACACTAGTGTGCCGTGAGATATTGTCTGGTGTGCCGTGGGAAAAATTCCAATTTCATCCGTAACATATGAACAATTATAAAATAAAGTATTATTATTTCATAATAAAGTAATTATAAAATAATTTCTTTGTATTTATTTGATTCCTATTCAAGAGAATTACTTTATATATAGTCAATATAGGCACAGAGTTAATTTTTTTTAACATTTTCTAATGGTGGCGTGCCTCGTGATTTATTTCATGAAAAAAGTGTGCCTTTGCACAAAAAGGTTGAAAAACACTGCTTTATTTGAACACAACAGTAACCAACAGGAAAACAGGAGAGCAACAGGCTCTCTTTTAAACTTTCTGGGCTAGGATAACCACGCCTCCTGGTGGGTTAAGAACCAATCATGACGCTTACATAAGGGCCAATCATTTCAGTTCCCTCCAGAACCTTTCTCTTACTCTGATTGGTCTACTATGCAGAGTAGCCAATCAGAGCGTGCTTTCCGCAATCCAGCATAGAAGGATGAAGCTTGGGCCCTGTATACTTTGGCAGGAAAAAAGGACACACTCTGTGGTTCCAATGGAGCCAGATTCGCAGCCACATAGACACTCAGAGTAGGGCTTCTTGGTGTAGTGCCCACTCAAGACAGTAATAGATAGTGCATTTAACCAAGTTTAAAAAGAAAGCTCTCCTATAAGCTGGGATGGTCAAGAAATCCAAATACAGACAGCAAAGGCCCAGATTAACCCTAAGGGGGGGGCAACCTATGGGGGGGGGGCTTACATGCTTGTTTTCAGATAGACTTAAAGTTGCCGAACTAATGCAACTAGGTTCTTCGCCCTCAGTTTGGCCTGTTCTGATATACATAAATGATGTTAAGCTGATACTTGTTACTGTTCGTCTCCCACCTTCTCCTGTAAGTGGGGAATTGAGACTTATGTGGAGTTTACTGTCTGAGCAATTAAGTAATTTGTCTTCTGAGTATCCTGAGGCCTCTTTAATTGTAGCAGGAGATTTTAATGCCCATATTGGAGCTGATGATATTCACTGGCTTTCAGCCAGTGGGAGGCTCCTGGTTGCCTACACTGATGAGCCTCAAATTTCTCTAAGTGATAGATCTACTAGGGGCTGTAGGATAAATAAGGCTGGTTCGTTTATGTTACCCTTTATATTAGATAATGAATTGATTGTTCTGAATGGCAAGAGAGAAATAGATCTGCGTGGGGATTATATATTTACAAGAAGTGGGGCCCTGTGGTACTTGTGGTGGGGGGAGCTCCACGTAGAGGAGGAAGCCGCCACAGGTGAGCCTGCTCCCCTTCTCCCCCAACCCTGCCTGGCCCCGACAGCGAGGCCTGTGTGGCTTCCAGCTGCCGGGCCCACCAAACCTTCTCCCCCACCCCACCCCGGCAGCGACGGTGAGGCCCATGCTGCTCCCAGCCACCAGCAAACCTTCTCCCCCCAGCAGCGACAGCAAGGCCTGAGCTGCCAAGCCTTCTCCCTTCCCCCCATGGCACTGGTGAGGCCTGAGTGGCTCACAGCCGCTGTCCTGCCAGGCCTTCTCCCCCCCAGTGGTGGTGGCGGGACAGTTCCCAGGGCGTTCTCTCCACATGCGCAGGGATTGCTCTTACTTTTGGGGGGATTTAGGTATCCCCTGTATAGTTTTTTTAAACTTTTCAGATTTTTCTCCACATCTGGGGATTGCCCCAAGTGTGCAGGAAAATCTCTCTGCTCCCCAAGTGCCACCGATGTGCAGATTTAGATATCTGCACAAAGGGGGTCTCTTGGCTATTAGTATACAGATTTCCCAAAAAGGGATGTAGCCTAACTGATTATTTTTTAATTTCCCCTAATCTAAACTCAGCAGTTAGGAGTATAGGGGTTGGACTAGATGACCCTGGAAGTTACTTCCAACTCTATGATTCTATGATTCATAGGTGATCATTTACCATTTGTTCTGACATTATCAATTAATTCTTAGAGTCTGAGCTTGCGTAAATCAGCCTTAGACCAGGAAACTTCATCCAGACTACCCAGAAAGTGGTCCCTTCAGTGTGAAAGGGTAGTTGACATCAATATATTTGAATCAGTTTGAGAGGCTAATTTCGGAAACAGTTGAGGATTATAATCCACTTAATGCTTTAAAATCATTTGAGGACCTCTTGGAGGCCTTCAAGTCATTATTTGAAGCATATGTGCGCCCCTCCCAATGTAAGGGGAAGCACATTGGGTATGACTGGGAATTCCGCCAGTTAAGGGAGGCAATCCAGAGATCCGGTAGGAATTTTAGGTCCTCTGGAAATCATGAAAATTTAAGAAGAGAAGAGATTGGATTTATACCCCGCCCTTCACTGCCCAAAGGCATCTCAGAGTGGCTTACAAACTTCTTTCCCTTCCCCTCCCCACAACAGACACCCTGTGAGGTAGGTGGGGCTGAGAGAACTTCTGACAGAAACTGCTCTTTTTCAAGAACAGCTCTTATCAGAACTATGGCTTGCCCAAGGTCATCCAGCCAGGTGCAAGTGGAGGAGTGGGGAATCAAACCTGGTTCTCCCAGATTAGAGTCTGCGCACTTAACCACTACACCAAATTGTCTTCCTTACTTCAGTTTAAAAGAAAATAAAGAAATTTAATAAAACTAAAAAAACGCTGCAGGTTACTCAAAAAGCATGGGATCTTCTTATCTATGCCTCTAGGAAGATTTCTAAAGTGAGCCATCAACTCACTATGGGGACTTTTATTCCCCCACAAAAGTGGATCCAATATTTTTCTGAGCTTTAGATGTATTCATATACAATAATAATTTCACCCCAAATTTGTGTTCAAAATTTACCATCTTGGCCTAAAGTTACTGCAGAAGAAATAGGTGCTTCTGGATTTGAATCTAGGGCTGTGGTTACACGGCAAGTGTACCGCAATTTGTTCCTGCTGTAGATTTGACCGGGGATATTTTTAAGCGGGTTCAGATGATCACACATCCCTTATCCAACTGGTTGCATTGCACGACAATGCTCCAGGCACCATCCAGACAGCTGCGCCGCCCAAGTGGCAACGTGGCACAATTTTTTTTAAAAAAAACAACTTATTTGTGCATGTGCATGTGTGCACAATGCTGAAAGCCAGGGGCGAAAAACCTACCAGAAGAAGTATGTTCAGATGACCTAATCGCAATCATTGTGAGAGATAGATTCATGGATTCAAAGCACAAATACCCGGAAAGTGCTTGATTTTCCTGGTGTCGGAAAACTTGCTAGGGAACCGGGAGGATCGCATGAATGAGCCCACTTCGGTGCGGGGGAAGGATGTGGGTGTTTGATCAGCAATTTTAAATGTGAGCGGGAACAGCGGTGAAACCCGATCAAAATGACCGTGTGACCACAGCCTAGTTGTTTTGCTGCAGATCAAATATGGCTGTTCTCTGAAACTGTGTTACAAGTTGACCTTTTTGCTGCAGTTCTGCCACATGCTTCACTCAACCGGCTGGACCATCCTTCAACTGAACTAACAGCTCTTTTCTGCTGTCCTTCTCAGCAGCATCCCATCAGCTTCTGTTGGTTGTTGTTAGGGAGAGGCAGAACCTAAGCATTTGGTTCCAAAACACTGAAAGACTGGACCACACTTCCAATTACCATGTCAGATTACATAGGGAAGCCATTGAAATTCATAAACATAAACACAATTTCAACAGGAAATAAGAGAGTTTAAAAATAAATAGGGCATGGTTTCCTGTCCTGAAAAACACAAAATGCTCTACAACTGACAATAGCACTACAGATAAGATTAGAGTTTCAATAGCCATTCCGCACATGAAAGAACCTCCTCAGGAAACAGGAAACCTCCTCAGGAAACAATCCATAGACAAAAGAACCTCCTCAGGAAAGCTCCTCCATTAGCATGTTCATAGCCTGGAGAACGACTACAAGACAATGACTCAGCCCTACCCCATCTTCCAGGGTAGATATAAATTACCTGCCTATCATTTTTCTGCTCACCTTAACAGAGAGGGTACTCCATCTTTCTGTATTATACCTCTGAGGATGCCAGTCACAGCTCCTGGCGAAACGTCAGGTCCTACAATGCCAGGACCATGGCCACACAACCTGGAAAATCTACAGCAACTAAAGAACCTAAGCTGTCCATCATAGTTGGTAAAACAGCAGCAGAGATTCCTGGGTCCTCTGCTGAGCTCTACTACAGAGGTGATGTTTTCCTAATAAACAAATAAATGATAGAGAAGCATATATTGAAGCAATAATAATTGAAGAGTTTTGAGCCAGTTCGGATGTCACATGGTACAGATCCTGGAGGTTTTTTTGTCACCTTCTGTGCATGGAACGGGGGTCACTGTGGTGTGGGGAGGAGGTATTTGTGAATGTCCTGCCTTGTGCAGAGGGTTGGACTAGATGACCCTGGAGGTCCCTTCCAACTCTATGATTCTATGACTCTATTCATGGCTTCCTCAAAATGCATGCAGGGTTGCTTGTGTGAAAGTGAGTAAATGTGACTTACTGTGGGAGATCCTCAAATATAAATGTATACATGAAGCTGCCTTGCTGAGTCAGACCACTGGTCTGTCACAGTCAGTATTTGTCTACTTGGACTGGAAGTGGCTTTCCAGGGTCCCAGACAGCGGTGCTTTACAATACCAACTGCCTTATCCTTTTAAGTGGAAATGCCAGGGATTGAACGTGGGACCTTGGCCCATACTAATACAACTTATTTGGTGCCTATCAATTAGCATTGGTACTTTGGGACTTCTAAAGATAAACAGACTTTTTTAGTCTATGTAGTTTTTAAACCCTTTTCTTCCTGGAAAGTGCTTGTAGATCTTGTGGATTATTCTGAGTATATCATAAATGACACCCCTTGCCCCGGTAAATATGGCTTCCCTGAGTTGATATTACTCTATTTTATGGTAGGAAAACATAAGCCTCAAACATTATCTTATGTCAGCATGCAACAACTTCCCAAAATGTCAATTTTTTCACAATAGAGTTATACCACAAGAGGGCGCTTGAAGGACAGATGATAAGGGCTTTTGAACTAGGTAATATTTGTTTCCCCCCCAAGTTTCGGTTACTCTAGTTAAGGACTGGTTGGTGCTGTACTTTTAAAAGTTAAGTTCCTGTTGAAAAATCACTGAAATTTGGGAAGTTCTAAATTTTAAGTTGTTGGCAAAAAAGAATAGGGAATTTTGCTTTAATTTTTTAAAAATAAGTTTTCCAGCACCAGTGTTCGAGCGGAGATTAAATAAGGTAAGATTAAATAAGGTAACACAGTTCAAGAGCTCAGAAAAGAAAGCTTATTTTTAATTAGCAAAATGCCTTTAATAATTATGAGTTAGGGACAGGGAAATCATCGCATTGCAGGGTTCCTCTGATATCAGTGTCTGTAGGAGGGATCTTCCCCAATTATGCCCTATGTCGTAGTTCTTTTACTGTGTCCCCTTAGAACACCATGGATACTACTGAGAAGTAAACTGTGCCATAAGCCTGGTACCTTCAAGGGTGTAACACCATATAGGATTGCACTGTAAGTTGACCCCATCTGCATCGCTCCAACTAATTACTTGCATTTGCCCTCCCAGAACTCTGGAGATAGATCAAGTTGAGTAGCTGTGTTAGTCTGTCTCTAGCAGCAGAAAGGAGCAAGAGTCCAGCAGCACCTTAAATTTGTGGCAGGGTGTGAGCTTTTTAGAGTCACTCACTGCTCACTTCTTCAGAATTCTGAAGGATTCTGAAGTATGACAGCTAATGAAGGGACTGCTGGATGTACCATCCCTTGGTCTAAATAATAAAAGTTCAGATGGTCTCTAAGGTGCTTCTGGACTTGAATCTGACTTCCCGTATTGCTATATGCATGTGTGTAAGATTCCCCTTAATTGTAAGGTCCTCATGATGTGGACAAATCTAATTTGTTTTTTAATGTTAAGTGTTGAGGCCTATCTAGTATAAGAGTCGCTGTGGTACAGTGGCTAGAATGATGGACCGGGATCTGTGTGACCCAGGTTCAGTTCCCTACTCTGCCATGGAAGCTTGCCGGGTGACCCTGGGCCAGTCACATACTCCCAACCTAATCTACCTTATGGAGGCACTGGAAGGAAAAAATAGAGTAGTGATGTAAGGCATTTTGAGTCTCCACTGGGGAGAAAGGAGGGGTATAAGGAAGTAAAATAAAAGTGCTGAAAATTGATTGAATTAAAAATTTCTATGTTCAAAAAGTTGTTGAATGGCAATTGCTATTGGTGGTTCTGCAGAAGGTAGGAAGAGAGACTAAGGTATTCTAATGATTTGGCAGTGCTTGGGGAAGAGCTGGCTGAACAGACACGGAGACTAGAAGTTTAATTGTCATCGTCCAAGATAAGGTTCTGTTTTAAGTCTCTTGATCAATTTAATGTACAGTTTGTGACTGCAAGGGTTAACCGGCATGCACAAGGTTAAAGGTTAAAATGAATTATGAAAGACTATTTAACATTCTGTCAGTCTGCAATTTTGGATTCACCTTTGAAAAGCAGACATCTTAAAAATCCTCCTCTTGCGGGAGTTTGATCCTATAAAATCCTATGTGAAATAACTTTAGGATTGCCTTTTATGGAGAAAGAAACATCCACTATGCTTTTAACAGAGTTCTGGTGTAGGCAAGTTTGATGCCCTGTGTTGCTTATATCCATCTTTGCTTAAAGCTGAATTTGTCAAGGAGGTTCAGTGTTCATTTTTTTTAAAAAAAGCAAATACTTGTGCATCATCCCATTCTCTTCATGAGGCACTTTTAAAGTACAGACACTGAAATGTGGAAAATTGACACTTTGGCGAAGATGAGGCAGGGGGGAAATGGGTTTTGGCTACCCCTTTACTGAATAGCATGGAAGATTAATAATGTGGCCCATGGATAGGTTGGAAGACATCCAAAGCAGAAATTGCACTCTGGCTCCTAGTCTGCTGGAACATTCTGCCTTTATTAAATTGCTTTAGCTTTGGTCAGTAGTTGCTCTGTTGGTCCTGATGTTATAATTTTTTGGGGGTTAGATTAGTTATTTTCTTGGCTGGTGCAGATGTTACCTTACCCCACTCCAGAGCCATTTCCTCATGGCAGTTTTCCATTGCGACGCTATTAACATCGACAAACACCACACAACGCAGTTATCGCAGTCTTCCACATTCCCACTTCCATGGTCTACCTCACTCAGTAGTGGCTACTGAAAGGGGTGAGAAGGCTTTCAGTCTGAAGATGCCCCATCACATGGCGAGTGTTGTTATTTTTAAAAATACATTACTGCATATGATGGGTACTCATAGGGTTGCCAGCCTCCTGGTGGGGCCTGGAGATCTGCTTTTACAACTGATCTCCAGCTGACAGAGCTCAGCTCCCCTGGAGAAAATGGCTGCTTTGAAGAGTGGACTCTATGGTCTTGTACCATGCTGAGGCCCTTCAACTCCCCAAACCCCACCCTCTCCTGGATTCACCCCCAAAGCCATTTTGGTGTAGTGGTTAAGTCTGTGTACTCTAATCTGGGAGAACCGGGTTTGATTCCCCACTCTTCCACTTGCAGCTGCTGGATGACCTTGGGCAAGCCATAGTTCTGACAAGAGGTGTCCTTGAAAGGGCAGTTCTCAAAAGAGCTCTCTCAGCCCCACCTACCTCACAGGATGTCTGTTGTGGGGAGGGGAAGGGAAAGGAGTTTGTAAGCTGCTCTGAGACTCTGAGTGAAGGGCAGGGTATAAATCCAATCTCTTCTTCTTCTTCTTCTTCTTCTTCTTCTGCTTCTGCTTCTGCTTCTGCTTCTTCTTCTGCTTCTGCTTCTGCTCCTCCTCCTCCAAAGACTCCAGGTATTTTCCAGCCCAGAGCTGGCAACCCTAGATACTCATCATTAAAACGTTATTAGGGTAGGGGTAAGATAATGGGCCTCTGCACTTCCCCAAAGTATGCAAACTTTCAAGTTATACAGAAGAATTTTCCTACTGAAGAATTTTATAGAACTCATAGGCCTACATTTATCACCAACAGAAAACCAAACTCTTTGGTTTTATGCGCTTTTAAAAAAACCCTCTCTTTCTAAACTTTAGTTTGGTTGCCCTCTACAACACTGCAAGTCAGAGCAATTAGAACTCTGTGTCTTTTTTACATAGTATTCTTGTAAAGAAAGGGGGGGAGGGAAACCTGGGGATTGGTTGAAACGTGTTGTGGGATAATCAGTCAGTTATGGCCAGACTCTGTATGTGCTGCGACATCTGCTCTTTGTATTCTTTGGCGAGCAGTAGGAGAGAGGCTATAGGTCACCTTCTCCCAAGAGTGTGAGTGCTCTGAATGAATGAGGTCCAGCCCTGTGTGCATGCTGCCTGCAGCCCGCTCTCCAGGGCTGCTCTGTGATTTCAGGAATTTGGTTGAGCCCTGAAGTGTCTGGAATAAAAAATATTTTACTGCCGTTAACTCCCACAGGGAACAGCTAGCTGTACTCAAAACAGAGAGGTCAGCAAAGCCCGTCAGTAGAAATGGAGTGCCTCAGAGGCCCGGCCTAATTTGAATCACATGTGCGTGGACTTGAGGTTTCAAAAAGGCCCTGTTGCATGAAGATAAAATGAATGTGAATTGATTTGCTCTTGGAAAATGATGATGTGAGTCATTCAGAATCTGAACTAGAAGAGGAATTAATGAAGATGATGTCAAACAGAATAATTTGTCCTGAATGATTTTAAAAGCCAGTTAGGAGAAATAAGAAGTTCAGAATCTGATGGGTGATGTATATAAATCCCTCCTAGCTGGAACATGGATGACTATGAGCCGCGTGTAGGTGGAGGACTGACCATTATTTTCCTGGCTCCTTTACCAAAGTTACTGTACAAACACATACGAAAAGAGCAAAATTTGAAGGAACATTACTGGAATTACTGTCAGAGATGAGGGTGGATGGCAAAATGCCTTCAATAAAAATATGATCTCATCTACAAAAGTCGCTGAACTGTTGTTATAATACAGTCCCTTTAGGGTGGAAGCCAGATAAATCCTGATGTGTGGGAAGATTAACCGACTGGGCACAGGTAGAAAAACTGTGCAAATTGGGAAGACTTTTGATAGAGAATCACTTTATATTCTAATCGATATGTATTATTAATAGTCTGGACACCTCAGGAGGTTAGGTGATAATGAGTGTACCTTACTTGCGTCTTTCAATTGTAATGCTTCACAGAATGTTTATCCTATGAACATTGCGAAGTTTAGTTTCCTGCTGGCCAAGAGGCAAAGTGCTCTCCCAATAAGCAGATCCAAGTCTTTCTTGATTTTTGTGGCATTTTCCAGACTGCAGCCAACATCTGGGTTCTCGTGGGTTTTGTGGTAGTTTTGATGATCACGCTATCGGTGCAATCAGTTCACACTTACATTTTTTTGTTTTGTTTTTTCCCTATCATGGTTCTGTCATTCTGCCATGGGGGGAAAAGGTATGGGAAAAACTAGTTTAAGAAAGTACGGGGGGGGGTGGAAATGAGGAAAGAACGGGACAGCATGGGGATGTTAATGAAGTTGTCTGGATGCAAGAAAAAAACCATGGTAACATCGGGGGAATGAAAATGCAACATTAAGGCAATCTGGAAAACACCTCTATCTCCATTGTTGAGGTAAGTCAGCTGATAACTACAGCCTCCATCCTTAACACCTATGCAAGGAACTGGACAGGTCCAGGAAATTTGTCTGTACTTCCTTCAAACAGAATGAGAGGATACAGGGCTATTTTTGGGCAGAAACACACAGGAATGGAGTTCCGACTGGCTCCCGAGTTGGCCATGGCCAGCAGGAACTCATTAGGACTGGCTACATTAGGGGTGTGTGGCCGAACATGCAAAGGAGTTCCTGCTACAAAAAAAGCCCTGGGTTTTGACAACAAACAAGGTAAACAGAATAAGAAGCAAAAGGTGGGTGTGGCTGGATGACCACACTTTTGGCAACATGGGGTTGTGGCCTAATATGCTAATGAGCTGTGCTGTCGGGGTGTGGTCTAATATGCTAATGTGTTTCTACTGGGCTTTTTCTACAAAAAAAACCCTGAGAGGATATATGGCTAAAGCTAAATGCAGACACATAACTGAGAAGAAAACCAGAATGAACTTGAATATTCTACAATGGTCCATGCCCAGATTATAGGTCAGTGGAAAGTGTAAGACATCTGTGAAGCTAAATCATATTCTCAGAAATGTTATCACCACGTCAAATCTAAAAATGCAGATGGAATGATAGTTTATAAAATAGTAAAGGATATTAATTGGTACATCATAAACAAGAATTGCTATTGATCCTGGACTCTAGCCAATTTTGATTGTGTACAAGTGTGATCATCAAGGTGCAGAGTTGACCTCTTGGTTCAGATCCATGAACCAGAGAGAGAAACCTGCTTTTATCTCTTTCATGGCAAACTGGGAAGTATCAGCCAGCAGGAAAGATCTGGCCACTGTGGTGTATGTCCTGGTTACATCTAGATCAGATTACTGCAAGTGTAGTATACATGGAACTAACCTTGGAAAGTGTTCAGAAACTTCAGTTAGTACAGAATGCTGCAGCCAGGATGTTGACTGGAGTGGACTGTAGAAACCCTATCACTCCAACCTTGGTCTATCTGTACTGCCTCCCCATCTGTTTCTGAGGACCATTCAAAATGCTGGTGTTGATCTTTAGATTCCTATATGGTTTGGAGCCAACATAACCTACTTCCTTATGAACCTACCCAACCACTGTGGTTATTTTCTGAGGCCTTGTTTTGGGTGCCCCAGCATTGTGAGATTAGGCAGAGGGCAGCCCAAGAAAAGGCCTTCTCTCACGTGGCACAAAAACTGGAGCTCTTTCCTCAGAGGACTAATCTGCCCCCTTCTGTCATCAACCTTTGCTAGTGGGTGAAGACTTTGTTGTTTCATTTGGCACTCCCTCAGTGATCCCTCCTTCCAGCCCAGTGTTTTAATTGTAGTTTTTATCTTGTATGTGTATTTTATCTCTGGTTTTAATTACTTTGATGATGTGTGTTTTGTTTGTTTTAATCGTTTTCAAGATATGATTTTATTCTATATGTTTTGATTTGTTAGCTACCTTGATTGTTATTATGAGGTCCCCCCCCAAAAAAGGTGGGATGTATAAATTTTGTTGAATAAATACCGTAAATCCTACATTAGCCCTAAGTCACCGTTTTTGTAATTCCTGTGCTACTGAAACATCAATAGTTTAATGGCAAGATTGTCTTTCTGTGAAACTGTTGTAAGTACCTTACCATCACAGATGGTAACAGTCTCTTGGCACGCATACAGAAGGCTCATGGCTTTGTGTTATAATACTTTCAGACAGTTACCTCATGGCAACACATTGTTACAGCATGCTGTATAGTTCCAGTGACATGATATGCTTGCTGGTGCTGCCACCTAACTGTGATAGTACTAGTATGAAAACCGGACACCAAAGAACTTTCATATGGGAACGTGAGAAGTGAATCCTAATGCTAACTGTCACCAGTGTTCCCTCTGAGCTGAGTTAGTGTGAGCTAGCTCGCAGCTTTTTAGCCTCTGGCTCACACATTTTTGTCTTTGCTCAGGAAGGATGGCTCCAGAGCAAACTAATCTATGCAGTAGCCAAGTCGCTTGCTCACAAGTTTAATGCCAGCAGCTCACAAAGTAGAATTTTTGCACACAGGACTCCACAGCTTAGAGGGAGCATTGACTGTCACTACTGGGTAGGGGCAGTGTTTCCCAGTACCTCTCTCTCCCCATTCTGCTGCCAGAATTTTGATTTATCTCTCATGCTGTTCTGAGGTTCCCTGTCCATCAAAAGCAACACGGGGGCTGCTACAGGGGGCTTCAGAGGGTGGGGGGAGACAGCGAAGTTCCGGCTGCTAATGGAAGTTCCTTCCTTTAGTTTATATTATTTGTTGGGTTCCAGTCTAATAAATATGCGTTCTGAAGCACGTCACTAAGACTTTACCGTACAGTAAAGGAATACGTGGCATGGATATGGACAGGGCTATTTTGGGGCAGGAACGCACAGGAATGGCATTCCAGCTGGCTCCTGAGTTGGCCACGCCCAGCAGGAACTCATTAGCATAATAGGCCACACCCAACAGCAGAAACTCATTAGGATTGGCTACATTAGGGGTGTGTGGCCTAACATCCAAAGGAGTTCCTGCTACAAAAAAAAGCCCTGGGTTTTGACAACAAATAAGGTAAACAGAATAAGAAGCAAAAAGTGGGTGTGGCTGGATGACCACACTTCTGGTAGCATGGGGGTGTGGCCTAATAGGCTAATGAGCTGTACTGTCAGGGGTGTGGCCTAATATGCTAATAAATTTCTGCTGTTGGGTGTGGCCTGTTATGCTCATGAGTTCCTGCTGGGCTTTTTCTACAAAAAAAGCCCTGGATATGGATATATTCCGGGCTGTGAAGAAAATCATGTGCAAAAGATGGGATGCGCAACTCTTCTGAGCTAGAAGGCTGTTCCACAATGATAACCCATCCCCTGACAAAAAAGGGCACCTTTCGAATGAACTGACAATTTTAAGCTGGTGGTGCAAGAGGGAAGTAGAATGCACTGAAATAAAAGGCTTGATTACTTATCCAGGAATACTCGTAATGCTGCAGTAGACACAATGCTCCATAGGAGCCATACCTTGTGCTGAGGTGTATCTGTGAAAATGGCACAGTAGATTAGAATTGAAGAGCTTATTAAGCTTCCTTATATCTAGTCAAGACAGTTGGTCTCTCTAATTCAAGTTTTGTCTACTTGTCTGTAGCTGAGAGTGGATCTCTGTGGTCTCAGGCACGGGGTGATTGTTCACTGCACCTGTTACCTGAGATCCTTTAATAGAAGAAGTCAGGTGTTGAACTTGGAATCTGTTGCAGGTAAACAGGTTCTCTATCACTGAAGCCATTTATTCTTCTGTATTTGTACCCCACTTTTCTCCCCAGTAGGGACCCAAACTGGCTTACATTGTTCTCCTCTGGTCCATTTTGCCCTCACTACAGTCCTGCATGGTAGGTTAGGCTGAGTGCATGTGACAAGGTCATTTAGCAAAGCAGGGATTTGAACATGAGTGTCATGACCCCAGCAGGTTGCCACTTTCAGCTGCAACCAGTCTGGACTCAGGGTCCCCTGAGAAGGTCCAGAGTACCCTCCCAAGCCCAACCAAAATGCCCCTTTTAAGCTGAGAAACATAGGCATGATGACCAGGCAGAGAACAATTAAACAAATGGTTTATTAATACAGTGCTGGGGCAAGGAAAACAGGACCAGGTGCTTTAAAATATATAACAGGGTTTAAAGGCAAAATAAACAAATCTAACATGACTACCTATTACTCTTAACTGTTTTCTATTTCAAGGCCCACAGCCTTTTATACCAGGCCTGTGCCTGCACTCACTCTGTCCCAAGTGAGGGATCTTTCTCTCAGACCAAACTCCTCAGTTTTACTCTATATGAGGCAACACCGCAGAAGAGAAAAGAACGCAGTTTCACAGTTCAGAAAGCTTAAGTTACATCTCCTCACACAATCCCTGGGCACTGATTGGTTACAACTGTCACTAAGCATTATGGGGATTGTAGGCTGTCTGCTTTCCACTCCCACACAGATCTCTAGAGGCCTAGGCCTCTAGGCCTCGTCTCCTAGCACTGCACAGATCATGACAGTGGGTCTCCCAGATCTGAGTCTATCACTCTTCCACTGTTCCCTATAAGCTGAGTTAGTGTGAGCTAGCTCACAGTTTTTTAGCCTCTGGCTCACACATTCTTGTCTTAGCTCAGGAAGGATGGCTCCAGAGCAAACTAATTTATGCAGCAGCCAAATCGCTCGCTCACAACTTTAATGCCAGTAAGCTCACAAAGTAGAATTTTTGCCCACAAGACTCCGCAGCTTAGAGGGAGCATTGCTTAACACTATACCAAACTGGCTATCATTTGATTCATACTGCGGTTAAAATGTCTTATTTTGAAAAAATACAAATGCTAATCAGTTCTTTAAAAGAACAAGATGGGTAGCCGTGTTTGTCTGTCTGTACCGTAGCAGTCGGAAAAAGCAAGAGTCCAGTAGCACCTTAAAGACTAACAACATTTGTGGCAGGGTGTGAGTTTTTGTGAGTCACTGCTCACTTCTTCGGTATTCTTCTTCACAGTTTTGGAGTATGACATGTAACTAAGGGACTGCTGGGTGTTGCATCCCTTGGACTAAATAATAAAGAAGTGAGCAGTGACTCATGAAAGCTCGTTCGCTGCCACAAATTTTGTTCGTCTTTAAGATGCTCCTGGACTCTAGTTCTTTAGAAGTAACCTTAGTGTGTTGCATGCTTTGCCTGCTATCACAATCCGCGAAAGCTAATGCACCTTTCGAGTACCAGCATGATTCTTTGTTAGCCATTTTCATGTCACCCTAGTGAAGAGCTGAGTCGTGTTCCAATAATTCTGCATAACCAGATAAGACATTTCACTTATCCACTACAAGCAGTGCTAATATGAGACACAAATGAGTACCTGATACATTAGTTCTGCGTCACTTTCCATATTCCCACTTACTTTGAAATGTGCATGCACAGCCACAGACTTCATCTAGGCAAAAACATAAATGACAGCAGTATCTCCTCCCTGTCTTCCTTATGGTCCAGAGAATATGAGTCCTTACCATTCAAGTGTTCCTATGTGGTATCATTTTAGAAAGCACGGATTTGTATAGTATTTCTTTCCATTCCTGTGGTTCCACTCCAGCCCCATCCTAGTATTTGAGAGCCAGTTTGGTGTAGTGGTTAAGAGCAGAGGACTCTAATCTGGAGGACTGGGTTTGATTCTCCACTCCTCCACATGCAGCTGCTGGTGTGACCTTGGGTCAGTCATAAGTTCTTTCAGAGCTGTTCTCTCAGGAGCAGTCCTCAAAAGAGCTCTCTCAGCCCCACCTTCCCCACAGGGTTTCTGTTGTGAGGGAAGGAGATTGTAAGCTGCTCTGAGAACTCCGAGTGAAAGGTGGGGTATAAATCCTACTCTTCTTCTTCAAATGGCTCAGCATGGAAAAAAGAATTCCTTCCAGTGGGAAAATGGTTTTGGGGCTCTGATAGAATCTTTCTGATGCTTTTGAAATCCTTTCCTCAGCTACCCAGTCCAGATATCCTATATCAGATGGCTGGTCTTTACTGATTGATCAAGGCTGCACTCTACCTGCATGCACAGTGGAAGCTGCCGATCACAACGAGCACCACCAAGGAAGTATTAATACATCTTTAGCTTTGCTGTTGTTGATGCAGATGTTCTGTGTCAACAGTTTTCCTTTGGAATGGGAACAGTAAACTGTTATCTTTAAAACGATGATCAAGTTCTTTCAAATGAAAGCCTGCTTGGGGTGGGGGGGCACTTGAAAAGGCTCCAGTTTTCTCAGGACATTGGCATCATGTCTGGTTTTGCGAATGCACTGACACACCGCTCAAATGGGTTCCTGAAAAATTTTTCAAACATAGACTGAGTAGGAAGGTGACAAACTGGACATGGGCACGTGCCAGACTTTTAACAAAATCAGTCGTGTTTTGTATAAGGCATGAATACCTGTTTTGCACACTGGCTCTGTGATCGATAAGGCCAGGGCTATTTTGGGGCAGGAACGCACAGGAACGGAGTTCCAGCTGGCTCCCAAGTTGGCCACACTCAGCAGGAACTCATTAGCATAATAGGCCACACCCAACAGCAGAAACTCATTAGGACTGGCTACATTAGGAGTGTGTGGCCGAACATACAAAGGAGATCCTGCTACAAAAAAAAGCCCTGGGTTTTGACAACAAACAAGGTAAACAGAATAAGAAGCAAAAGGTGGGTGTGACTGGATGATCACACTTCTGGTAACATGGGGTGTGTTGCCCAATATGCTAATGAGCTGTGTTGTTGGGGGTATGGCCTAATATGCTAATGAGTTTCTGCTGTTGGGTGTGGCCTATGCCAATGAATTCCTGCTGGGCTTTTTCTACAAAAAAAGCCATGGATAAGGCCATCAACCAGATTCTCTGTTGTGCCCCCCCCCCCTTTGTGAGATGGCTTACCTTAGGTAGGAAGATAGGAAGACTCTCACGCTTCCATCATTCCTTAGAACGTGCAAACTAACTGTAGCATCATGGAACAGCTCAGGTGGGAATTTTTATAAGGGAATAGAATTGTTGTTCTTTACAGTGTTTATTGAATATAGAATCTTGCTTTTGCTTAATGTTCTTCTGCGCTTAAAATCCACTTTCTCCTTAAGCAGCCCTTTGAGTCCGATGGCAACATTTCTACCATTCTGGAAACCTGGACCACGTATGCCTCTTATCCACTTGCGACACCATAAGTTTGGGAATAGTGTTTTTAGGGCTTTTAAACTGTTTTATTCTTGTTCAGTAGATTGTATGTTTTAACCCGCCCTGAGTCCGCTTGCGGGTTAAAAATCAGATCAATCAATAAATACAGTTCATGGCATGTCGTATCTTAGATAATATATAGAAGTATTAGACCAGTGGAACAGTTTGAAGCTATGGGTGATAAGCTCTTGAAAAATAATGCCCAGCTTCATGGAAATGCAGTACATTTCATAGAGTTTACTAATACTAGTAAAGGTAAAGGTTTCCCTTGCTCGAAAGCCAGTCGAATCCAACTCTAGGGATGTGGTGCCCATCTCTGTTTCCGAGCCAGAGAGCCAGCACTGTCTGAAGACTTCTCCATGGTCATGTGGCTGGCATGACTAAATGCCGAGGCGCACAGAATGCTGTTACCTTCCCACTGAAGTGGTACCTATTTATCTACTTGCATTTTCTTGCTTTCGAACTGCTAGGTTGGCAGGAGCTGGGGCCGGAGACAGGAGCTCACTCCGCCACGTGGCACTCGGGTCTCAAACTGCCGAGCTACCGACCTTCTGGTCTGCAACTCAGCATCTTAACCTCTGAGCCACCGTGGCCCCTTACTAAATACTACACTGAAACTAATTTAGAGGGGTTGTTCTACAAAGAGCAATTGTTCGGTGCTTTAAGGATTTTATGAAAGACTTTGCCGTCTTTGTTACGATAGTGATTACCACACTCAATGTGCATGGTGCTTTACAAAGTAACAAGAAGGAAAAGGTGTTCCTTCGCCCAATTTCTTCATTCTTTATTGGGATGTCTTATGCTATCTGGTTACATCATTTGTAATACATTATTTTGTATTCCCCTTTAAGTCTCATCAAGGAAGGTAGGCTGCAAATAAAGTAAAAATATTTTTAAAAGAAATCAAAATGGGGCAGTGAACAGCAGCCATTCTTATCCCAGATGGCTCATTCAAAGGAAAAAAGGAAAGGAGCAGGCCCCACAGATTGCTCTGAAATGGAAAGATCATGAAAAACTTGACGTTATTTCCAGTTCCCTCTTGCTCCCTGTGACTGCTCATATCCCAAGGGTGCTGGAACGTTAATCATCAGAAAGCAGAGTTTGTGTGCCTGTTTTGTTGTTATAGGGTACTTATTTTCCACAACTACAGGAAAAGACAGGTAGCTGGCAGGTGTACCCAACCTCTTTTCATGCTTATCAAGAAAATTGCTTGGATTCTTATTTGCCTTTTGAGCCTTGGTGTTGGAAAGTGCCATCAGGTCACAAGTGACTTATGGCAACCTCATTGGGTTTTTCAAGGCAGGAGATGTTCAGAGATGGCTTGCCATTGTCTGCCTCTGTGTAGTAATCCTGGACTTCCTTGGTGGTCTCCCATCCATGTAGTAACCAGGGCCGACCCTGCTTCACTTCTGAGATCTGATAGGATCAGGCTAGCCTGGGCTTATTCAGGTCAGGGCTTTTTGAACCTTACTTGTTGCCAGGGCTATTTTTGGGCAGGAATGCACAGGAACAGAGTTCTGGCTGGCTTCAGAATTGGCCACGCCCACTACAGCCAAAACCTGTGTGTGGCCTAATAGGCTAATGAGTTTCTGCTGTTGGGTGTGGCCTATTATGCTAATGAGTTCCTGCTGGGCTTTTTCTAAAAAAAAAGCCATGCTTGTTGCGGTTACCAGCTTCCTCCTTAAAGCTCAGTTATTGCACTAAGCAGAACCTGCTACTTCTTTTTTCCCTCTGTGGAGAAGTGCCCTCCACCCTAGAATTGACCCCCCAAAATTTCCAGGCTTTGAGCTATACTACCCCACACATGCTTCCGAAGGCATCTCAGAATCTTTCTGCTAGCAAAAGCTTGGCAAACTGAAAACTGCAGAGAAGGAACCATTTGGCTCTCGCAAGTACTAGACCTAGCTGGCTGAGGGCAAAAGGTCTACCAGTCAAGATTTTGGCTGGAATGTCTCACCCAAGTGGGACATAGACAAGGGGCATCAAATGGCAGATAGTATCCCTTCCTGGAGGATATCATGAAAATATGGTCTGACCCACACAAGGGGGAGGGACGCAGAGGAGACAAATTCTCTGAATGCGAGGGAGAAGGAAATTCTGGCTTACTCCATCTCGGGACATCTGACATCAAGGAGCTCTTACACCTGCACTTTATCGTGATGGCAGCCCATTATCACATGGAGCTAACAACAGGTGGGCAGCCTCGACAAAGACAAGACTCTAAGGTAATAAAGGACTTTTGAAAGCCATAACTGCAAAAGCAAATTGCCTACCCTAAGAATAACATCAGTTAGGGTATGTCTGAAATTGAAGAACAGAAGTCTGCAAGCTTTCTCCTTTTCTCTGTATCCTTGTTCAGCCAGTTGCTTGTGTGGGAATGTGCGTGCATCATTAATTTTTATTAAAATCCTTTGTTTTCATTGCTGCATGTTTGTTCTCCATGACCACGAAAAAAACCCCACTCAAACATGTTACCAAAAGAGCAACAAAGAGAGAGGTTTGGCTGCTGTTTGCTTGACCAGTTCATCCCCAAATTGCACAACTATGAAAAGCTATCTTTGCATTAGCTGGTACAGGCAAAGCAGGAGATTTCGGTAACTAGGCAGAGCCTTTTAATGGTGGTGTGGATGTGGGTGCTAACATTACTTCTCCTTTTTAGCAGGAGATACTCCATGATCAGTTTCTGGCAGCAAGAATATCCAGAGAGAAGGCACTGATTCCTCAGGGACCAAGAGAAATTCAGGAAGGCTGTATGTTAAACTGGGTGCAGACCTGCAATGACTGTGGGGCATTCTGAACTCCTGTAGGACCAAGCTGAGCAGGGCTCTTGGGACTATTCCACAACACTTTCTGTATTTTAAGCCACTTATCACATGAAGCTGCTTCCAGTTTGGTGTAGTGGTTAAAAGCGCGGACTCTAATCCAGGAGAACCGGGTTTGATTCCCCACTCCTCCATATGCAGCTGCTGGTGTGACCTTGGGTCAGTCACAAGTTCTCTCAGAGCTGTTCTCTCAAAAGCAGTTCTCTCAGAGCTCGCCCAGCTCCATCTACCTCACAGGGTGTCTGTTGTGGGGAGGGGAAGGAAAAGGAGATTGTAGTGGAGGGGGTATAAAACCACCACCTCTTCCTCCTCCTCCTTCTCCTTCTCCTTCCTCCCACTGATTCTTGGTCTTTCCCAGTCAGAATTGCCTGCACCAACTGTCCATGCTTCAGGGAGAAGTCTTTCACATCACCTCCTATCTTATCGTTGTTAATTGGAGGAGCCGGGGATTGCACTTAGGATCTTTTGCATGCAATGTGGAGGCTCTGCCCCCAAGCCCCTTTTTTTCTTTTCCTGCTGTGCCTTAAAAGCACACTGCTGTGATTTGTTTTCCCTCTAGCAAATGCTACAGAAGCCTAGTTTTTTTTTTCCCGGGGAAGCCCCGAAGCGGAGCGCATGGATGCACTTTGCCTGAGAAAGCATCGTGTGACCTTTGCACGAAGAAATATACCAGCTTTCGTTGGGCACTTGTCCCAGTTTTCGACTAGAGGCTGCCTCGGGTCTGGCTAAAGCTGCAGAGACCTTTGCACAAACCCGACTATGTTGATATCAGTGACCCGAACAGAAGGATCCTGTGGCTGAGAGCTATGAGATGTCATTGAGCTCTGGTGAGTGAGCACAATGGTTCCAGCATGCTGGACCTGGACAAATGTTCCTTCATTTGGACAGCTTACAGAGCATATCTCCTAATTACATGTGAAAAGGTTGGCTGTGTTATCAAGGAACACACTCTTAAAAGTCACAGGGTAGTGCATATGGTTTAGTCTAGAAAGCAGAAATTTTTATTTGTGCCTAGGAAAATCACCAGCTCTTTAGTTGCTGATGGCCCGTGGGCTACATTTTTATGCAGTAGTAATATTATTTTTTTTCCCAGAGTTGGGATGTGCACAAATTGCATCCTAGTAAGTTAGAAATGACAGAACTCCCAGAAGATCTATGCGGCACCGTGCTCTCCAGGTTGTCCCTATGCTCGTTCTGCATAAGAGGTTCTTGTTCCCAAGAACAGGTGTCACTCTGAAGAGCCCATTGCTACTTTAAAAGTTAGCGTAAAACAGAAGCATCTGATTTTATGTAAAAGTTACCTTGATTTTGAAATCAGGTACTTAAACTTTAATGTAACGAGGCAGTGGAGAAAATGCAACATTTCTGAGATTTTTTTTTTTTTTGCAAAAATACTCATATGGATGTTGAAATCTTAATGAAATGTTGCGTGAGAGGTTAAGTGTTTCTGTAACCCATGTTTAATGTCAGCACTTTAATGGCAACTGTATTCATTTTACATTACAGGCAATTCTTCCCCTTTTCATTGTGTATAAGCCATTTAAATTGTTTAGGGAAACTGATCTCCTTTCTACTCTGTGGAGGACAAAGATTAGTATTTAAAAGTTTTAGGAAGTGATTTAAATTTTGGGGAACATTGTAAATGCAATAACAATTGGGATTTTAGTGTCCTTTATATATATATATGCTGTGGCAGGCAATGCTCCCTCTAAGCTGTGGAGTCTTGTGAGCAAAAAGTCTACTTTGTGAGCTACTGGCGTTAAAGTTGTGAGGGAGCGATTTGGCCACTGCATAAATTAGTTTGCTCTGGAGCCATCCTTCCAGATGTAAGACAAAAAAGTGTGAGCTGGAGGCTAAAAAACTTTGAGCTAGCTCACACTAACCCAGCTTAGAGGGAACACTGAGCTGTGTTGCTTGCGGTGACTGATTCAATAAATTGCGGCAAATGTTTCTTGTTCCGATTGATGCAACAACAAATACTTGAAAGTATTCCATGGCACTGAGGAAATGCGTCTGTGCCAGGAGAAAACCAGTTCTCTCATGTGACAATATGCAGCTTATTTGAGTTTGTAAGGTGCTGTTCATGCTTTATATTGGTCCTGGCCTGGATGGCCCAGGCTAGCCCGATCTCATTGTATCTCAGCACCTCAGCAGGGTCAGCTCCGGTATAGTACTTGGACTGGAGGCCACCAAGGAATCTGATGGCTGCTATGCAGAGGCAAGCGATGACAAACCACCTCTGGGCGTCTCTTGCCTTGAAGACCCTGTGGGGTGGCCGTAACTCAGCTGTGGCTTGGCAGCAAAAAAGAAGAAGCTTTATATCATTGATTGTTAAACTTTAGCAAACCGACGACACCTGTTTGGTTTTTAAAAGACTCAGTCCCTTTTCAGAAGGGCATGTAGCAAGCCCTGTATGCATGCACTTCATTTATATCACACTTTTCTCTCCAGTGGGGAGCCAAGGTGGTTTACACCAGGGCTATTTTTGGGCAGGAACGCATAGGAATGGAGTTCCGACTGGCTCCTGAGTTAGCCATGCCCAGCAGGAACTCAGTAGCATGATTGCATCAGATGTATGTCTGTGTGCATGACACTTTTCTAGCTTTTATTAGAGGGGGGAACCCATCAAAGTGATGCAAATTAACCTGGTAAGCACAGCATCCGGTGATATGGACACCAGTTCCTAGTTGTTATTGTTTTTAAAAAAGTATGAATGGTGTTTGGCAGTTTCAGATTAACCACTCTTGGTGGCCTGGACAAACTTGCATTGTAGGCTCCTTAAAAAAAGAAAGATCTGGTTTGTAGCCTTGTGCCCTGTGGGCTGGCTAGTGTGGTTTGTACAAGGTCTGGGTATTGTATACAGTAGTCTGAAGTCTTTCAAGTCTGAAGTTCATCTCTTTCTTAGGTTGTATCTTTGCTTGGCGGTACAAACAAAATGAGGAATTGGGTTAGGCTGCTGTTCAAACATGCCAGTTGAACGTGAATGCGTACTGGCAAACTCTTCAACATCTCAGGCTTACTGCTTTTAAAACACCATGGTTTCAATTTGGATTGTAATGTCTTCCTCTAAACTGAGGGTTCCCCCGGCCTTCTTGAGGCTGTGGGCGCTTGGAGTTTTGAGAAAGAGTAATGGAAATCACCGCTAAATGGATGTCATAGCAGGCAGGGCCAATCACAAAATGGATGCCTGAGGTTCCCAGTCACGTGTCTTTCCATGGGCTGTTCTGCATTCTCACTTTTGTTGCTAGTCCGTCCCTATTGCTTTGAGATCTTTTTTTTCTTTTCTGAACGTGTTTTGCTCCCTCTAGTGGTTGGTTCAATATTACATCTGTATATGTCGAGTATATCTCTGCAGATTTAAAGTATAGGGAAATATGATGGGCATACAGTGATGTAATATTAAATCGTCCACTAGAGGGAGCAAACCATGTGTGGAAAATAAAAAACCCCCCAAAGGAATAGGAACACACAACCCCCCAAAATGAGAATGTGGAAGAGCCCTGTAACAAGGGCAGCTATTTCAGAATGGGCACTCCCTGTAGACCCAAAAGTGATGTCTCCTGGGCTTTTCTGAAGCACTTACTGCAGAGATGGAATAAAGTCAGAAGTGGCTCTTGGCAGAGGAAAGTCAGAGCTGGTGTTTTGCAAAAGGGGCAATTTAGGGAAGAAGAAGGTGGGCACTCTGTCACTCATAGGCACCATGCAGTGTTCCTTCTAAGCTGTGGAGTCTTGTAAGCAAAAATCCTACTTTGTGAGCTACTGGCATTAAAGTTGTGAGCGAGCGATTTGGCTGCTCCATAAATTACTTAGCTCGAGAGCCATCCTTCCTGAGCTAAGACAAAAATGTGTGAGCTGGAGGCTAAAAAACAGTGAGCTAGCTCACACTAACTTAGCTTAGAGGGAACACTGGTGCTATGTTGAGATCACAGCTCTAAACAGCTGTAAAAATCCTACTGTATCAAGTCCAGGAAAACAAGATTGCAACAGGCAGTTTTTGTGTAAGGTTTTAGATTACACTCCATTCCATGAAGGAGGTCAAAAGTTCCTGCTTTCTTGAGATACCAAAACTGTCCAAAAAGTTAATCCAGCTCAAACATAAGCATCTAGGTTTATATGGATTCTTTTCAGATGCATCGTTTCCTTTAACCAAAACCCACATATTCCTCTGAGGGCCAAAAGCAAATACAAAAAGAACACAACAGTGAAAATAACTGGCTTCTTGAACAGAATTTGCCATCTAAGCAAGTATTTTACACAATGGTTACTAAATGCATATAGAATGGAAATGACTCCTTAGTGGCTCTTTTTGAGCAGAATTTGGACTGATAATTACTTGCACAAAGAATTGCTTAAAATAATGTGTGTTGTCTCAAGCATTCTTTTTAAGGAAGAACTTTTTCCCTTGTAAGAATGGCAGAGGATTGACGGTGCCTGTCTTGGAAGGATAACGCTATAGGATTGTCGAGGGAGAATGTGGCAGTTCTGTTTTCTGAATTTACTAATACACCATTGTTGAAGGCGTGACAATTTTTGGTTGTCCGGTGCTGTCAGGTCTGAGGAACAGATTCTTTTACAAGGTCACCATGAAAATCATGGGGTAACAAAAAATTGAAACATGGTTCATAGTGTCGTCACCAGGGCTATTTTTGGGCAGGAACGCACAGGAATGGAGTTTTGGCTGGCTCCCAAGTTGGCCACACCCAGCAGGAACTCATTAGCATAATAGGCCACACCCAATAACAGAAACTCATTAGGACTGGCTACTTTAGGGGTGTGTGGCCTAACATGCAAAGGAGTTCCTGCTACAAAAAAAAGCTCTGGGTTTTGACAACAAACAAGGTAAACAGAATGAGAAGCAAAAGGTGGGTGTGGCTGGATGACCACACTTCTGGTAGCATGGGGGTGTGGCCTAATAGGCTAATGAGCTGTGCCGTCAGGGGGTGTGGCCTAATATGCTAATGAGTCTCTGCTGTTGGGTGTGGCCTATTATGCTAATTAATTTCTGCTGGGCTTTTTCTTCAAAAAAAGCCCTGGTTGTCAGGTGCCTGTTGTAGAGGCCAGCAGTACCTATCGTGAGCAATATTGCATAACACCTAAATTGTTTTGCCTTTCAACTGAGAGTCCAAAGAATCTTGACAAGTGTTTGATAAGGTTCTGCATATTTATCATGTATAATACAGAGAGCCAGTGTGGTGTAGTGGTTAAGAGTGTTGGATTAATATCAGGGAGATCCGGGTTTGAATCCCCGTGCGTACCATGGAAGCTTGCTGGGTGACCTTGGGCCAGTCACACTCTCCCAGCCTGACTCACCTCACAGGGTTGTTGTGAGGTTAAAATGAGGGAGAGGAGGACGCTGTAAGCTGACTTGGGCCCCCACTGGAGAGGGAGGTGGGGTGTGATAAGTTAAATAAATTAATTAAATAATCCAAGACAGCATCTTATAAGCAAGAGAGAATTTTTAACAGTGAAAGGGGAAAATGAAGTCTACTCACTCTACGGAGGCTTTCACAGTGGTGTTGGCAGTGGTGTCGATGTCTTAGAAGTATATTGTCATCTGTTTATGGTAGCTGTTTCTTAACGTGTATTGTGGTTAATATGAAGATAATCTATATTATAATGCACAACGGGCTTGTGTTAGGGTTGCCCAGTCCCATCTTCACCCCCAGCGGGGGAGGGGGCAGGGCATCCCCGATATGCTGACGTCACGTTGGAGACGTCCCCCCACCCGCCCAAGAGCCAGTTTGGTGTAGTGGCTAAGTGCGCTGATTCTAATCTGGGAGAACCAGGTTTGATTCCCCACTCCTCCACTTGCACCTGCTGGATGACCTTGGGCAAGCCATAGTTCTGTCAGAGCTGTTCTCTCAGGAGTAGTTCTCTCAAGAGCTCTCTCAGCCCCACCCACCTCATAGGGTGTCTGTTGTGGGGAGGGGAAGGGAAGGGAGTTTGAAAGCTGCTCTGAGACACCTTTGGGTAGTGAAGGGCAGGGTATAAATCCAGTCTCTTCTTCTTCTTCTTCTTCTTCTTCTAGCGGTGCCGGCTCCCTGCACTTAAAGGGGCCCCTTTAAGTGTAGAGAGCTGGCATCCCTCCCCGCATGCGCCCAATCTCCACAGAGATCAGGTGTGCGGGAATAATTGACCATTTCCTTAGACAGTATGCTACACCAGTTCCCGGGAGGCCAATGAAACAGGAAGGTGTTCCACCAATATTTATCACTGAAATGCATTCAAAGCAGAGATTCCAGCCATCTAGCCACTCTCTTTCCTGACTTAAACAGTTTTAAAAGATGTCTTTAATCTCAAAAGAGCCTTGCCGTGTGCACTTTCTTTTGTATATGCAGACACACAGAGATGTTTATCCCATCCACACAGCCTGACGGTGCACATGGTTGGAGAGGAAGGATTTGTGGGGGGAACATTGCATAATAGAGGCACGGAGCGAGGGGAGGACTGAATGTCAGAACGTGCTGAAGCTTGAACCCTGGAGCATTTTAGATGCTATCTCAAGCAGCTATCAAACACGATTAATTTTAATGTCATAGCATCTTAATGTCAATTACTTTTAATGTCACCGCCTTCTATTTGCTGATAACAGCAATGCTGTCTTGCCGGTAATAAATTCTGCTTAACTTAAAAGTGTGTGGGGGATAAAGCTTCGGAGACGCATGTAATTGCCTGACAGAACTCTGCTGTTAAATGTCTCTTGATCTACGGGTTTGGTTGTGTGTCATAAGTCATTGTCTATTCAAGGCAATAGGATCTGATTGCGGCTCCCTGAAAGATGGTGCATTGCTGGATATGGAAAAAGAAAAGGGGAGTTACAAGATCAAGGTCTCTTTATGATGAAGACTCAAAACTGACCTGGGGAGGAGGAGGAGGAGGAAGAAGAAGAGGAAGAAGAGATTGGATTTAAACCTTCCCTTTACTTGAAGCCTCAGAGCAGCTTACAAACACCTTTCCCTTCCCCTCCCCGCAACAGACACCCTGTGTGGTAGGTAGGGCTGAGAGAGCTCTTTCGAGAACTGCTCTTTCAAAGACAGCTCTGACAGAACTATGGCTTGCCCAAGGTCATCCAGCAGCTGCATGTGGAGGAGTGGGGAATCACAGATTAGAGTCTGTGCTCCTAACCACTACACCAAGCATCTGGAGTCAGTAAAACATGGGATATTTGGCAGGAACCATGAATGTGTCAGGGATTTGGCTCAGCAATATGATATTAGAACAGACATCCTATGACCTTCAGCCACATCTGCAGCTACATTGGCATGGCCAGTGTGAATTTACTTGCAGTGCTGAAGAATCATCCAAGTGACCGGGTTCTCCTCCCATCTCAGGTGCCTTCACATGCCCAAGTGAGGCCAAGGGTACTGATGTATGCCTTTTTCTCCAGTCAAATTGATCACAAAGCTGAAGAAGTAGATTTATTTTTTTTTGTTTGACGGAACAAAGGTCCAAAATTATCCTGATAGCCCCATACTGATCAAGGGGACCATAAGAACATAACAGAAGCCAATGTTGGATCAGGCCAGTGGCCCATCCAGTCCAACGCTCTGTCACACAGTGGCCAAAAATACCAGGTGCCATCAGGAGGTCCAGCGGTGGGGCCAGGACACTAGAAGCCCTCCCACTGTTGACCCCTGCAAGCACCAAGAATACAAAGCATCCCTTGCCCCAGACCGAGAGTTCCGATCTATATCTTGTGGCTAATAGCCACTGATGGACCTCTGCTCCATATGTTTATCCAATTCCCTCTTGAAGCCATCCATGCTTGTAGCCGCCACCTGTGGCATGACCATGATTCGCTGACCTCCAGAAGTGGTCATCGCATCCAGTGTGATGGCTTCTGTAATACTGCTGTTTGAGAGTCCAGAAGTCCATTGGACTACTTCAACTGATATCTTGCCAGCAGCTTCTAAAACGAGGCTACTGTAACTGTGTAACATTAATTATCTTGTCTTCACACAAGTGATTCACAAATAGGATCTATAGCTCCATATCACTTGGCAGGTTCTGGATCCAAGGGAGATTGTTGTGTGTTTCTTTTTCAAAGTCTTTCAGAATGAGCTTCATAAAGGCCTTATTACCACCTCTCTGAAGTCCCAGGTGGCCGCTGTTTCTCAGTAGCTAACATTCATGGCTTAATGCAGGCCAAACCAAAACTATGGGAATAACATCCACATTAATCCAAACTTTTGATCATCCCACCTTCCATAAAAAATTTGAACAGGACTTGGAAGCACCCAGTGGAGTTGAAGAAGAAGAGACTGGATTTATACCCCGCCCTTCACTACCCAAAGGTGTCTCAGAGCGGTTTACAAACTCCCTTCCCTTCCCCTCCCCACAACAGACACCCTGTGAGGTAGGTGGGGCTGAGAGAACTCTGACAGAAACTGCTCTTTTTCAAGAACAGCTCTTATCAGAACTATGGCTTGCCCACGGTCATCCAGCCAGGTGCAAGTGGAGGAGTGGGGAATCAAACCTGGTTCTCCCAGATTAGAGTCCGTGCATTAAACCACTATACTAAACCACTACAACAAAGTTGAGGGGCACTGGATTTGGGATGGACAAAAGGAAATACTTATTAAACTCAATATTTAAACTGCAGAATTCACTGCCAATGGATTTAGTGACAGCCATGAACATATACAGCTTTAAAAGAGAATCAGATAGGTTCATGCAGGGAATAGGTCTATTAGTGGCCATGGAGACTTAAAGGGAACCTCCACAGCCAGAGGCTGTAAACCTCTGGATACCAGTGCTAGGAGACAACATCAGGGAAGGGTCTTAGCCTCTACGTCCCACTTGTTTGCCCTTCAGGGCAAGTGGTTGGCCCCTGTGTGAGACAGGATGCTGGACTAGATGGACCATTGGCTTGATCCAACAGGGCAGTTCTTATGTCCTTTTGTCGCGCAAGCACAGGAATCAGGGTGTTGACCTTTTTTGTGTGCATTATGCGGGGCTGACCTTCTTTGGGCTTCTTCTGCCAGTGGCAGGGAATGTCCTGATCCCGGATTCCTCTTCGGGAGGGAGCAAGTTACATCATGAACTAAGCCACAGCTGTCAGTAGTTATCAAGATTTGTGGTTCATTCAGAATTATAAGCAGGAGGAGGAGGAGGAGGGGCCCCCACCACATTCAAAGCTCTGTGTAATCCTTCCAAAAATCAGAATCCTGTCTAGCATTTTGAAGTCTCGGGCAATTCCCATGTTGCCTTTGTGTCAGAACAGGCCCAAGCGCATCAGTCCTCCTTACAAAGCATTTACTATAAATGGCAATCAGGTGAAAGAAGCACGACTGCCAAGAGAAATAAGGCATCTCGCTCTGATGTAGCTTGTGTATATACATCTGACAGCTACCATAGCCCAGAGAAACCTCCGACCCCAAACAGTTCACATTCTTTTCTCCCAAGCTACACGCCACACAGCCGTCTTGTTTAAACAAGCTGGGAAGAGATCCATGCCAATGTTTTAACGCAGGGACCTCTTTTCCTAACCCCGGCACTCTCCAAGCACAAGGCTTCCAAGCCAAGCGCCACATGCCACCCTCTCCATGTTTACTCGTTTTTTTGTGTTTTGAAACAGCTAGGAGGAGGTCATTAAATCTGCCGGACTCTCCAGGGGGACTGGAGCACTCAGCCAATCAGGCTGGTACTCAGAGATCGTAGAGCACTCGAAGTCAAAACAGAGGCCACCGTCTTCACAGTCTGTCTACCTCACGTGGTAGGATACAAATCGTGTGACGGTAAGGACAGTTCGAGAAAAGCATGCCAAGCACAGCCTTCACCAATTTTGCCTCTTTTAATGAGGGCTGAGTTCAAGAAAGGCAGAGGAAAAGGCAAGTTTTTTAGCATTTTCACATATATGTGCCTGTGAAATCATTACCCCTCCCCCTTTTAACAGTTTCCATGGCTGCGAGAGTTGGACCATACGGAAAGCCGAGTGCAGAAGAATAGATTCTTTTGAATTATGGTGCTGGAGAAGACTCTTGAGAGTCCCTTGGACTGCAAGGAGATCGAATCAGTCAATCCTCAAAGAAATCAACCCTGACTGTTCCCTGGAAGGCCAGAAGATACTGAAGCTGAAGCTCAAATACTTTGGCTGCCAAATGAGAACGGAACATTCACTGGAGAAGACCCTGATGTTTGGAAAGATTGAAGGTAACAGAAGAAGGGGATGGCAAAGGATGAGATGGTTAAACAGTGTTACCGATACAACGAACATGAAATTGAGCAAACTCTGGAGGACAATGGAAGACAGGAGGGTCTGGTGTGATGTGGTCTATGGGGTCGTGAAGAGTCAGACTCAGTTGTGCGACTGAAGAACAAAAATGCCCTGTATGAAACTTTAGAAGGGGAAGTATTGAGGCAGGTAAGGGAGTGGAGGACAGGCTTGGAGGTCCCTTCCAACTCTATGATTCTATGATTCATCAGATTTTGGAAGCTAGGCAAGGTTGGCCTTGGTTTGTGTTTGGATGGGAGACCACCAAGGAGTACCAGGGTCGCTACACAGAGGCAGGCAACAGCAAACCACCTCTGTTAGTCTCTTGCCTTGAAAACCCCACCAGGGATCACCATAAGTCGGTTGCAACTTGATGGCTAAAAACAAAAACAAAGAAGTGGAAACCTGTCCCTGGCGTAACTGAGCCAGTGATCCCTTGCACTAAAATAGGGGTGTTAAACATAAGGCCCAGGGGCTGGAACCAGCCCATTCAAGGCTCTTCTGTGGCCCATGAGCAACTAGTGCAAGGGAGGGAACAGGAGACTGCTCGGGGGGGGAAGTGGGTGGAACCACTCTGAATGTGGCTTCAGCAGGGCAAAACAACCTCGTCTGCAGCAGTCAAGCTATGTGGAAGTGTCTGCCCAGTGCTGCCCTGCTGGCTCCCCAGTCCACCTATGTGGGTTTTCCTTTGCACCCCCCTCCCAGCCCATGGGGCCTTGCAGTGATAAACCAACTTGGAGCTTACCAGCTGCTGTCCTTCATACAGTTTATATCTCCAGTACCTGGCATTATGTTTTATGTCACACATGGCCTGGCCCGACAAAGTGATATTTATGTCAGATCCAGCCCTCATCTCTCCTACATATTATAAAAGCAATTTGGAGTGGCAAGATTCCATGCACTCCCTCAGCCATTGGCCCGTCAGCTGCCATGCAAGACTACTCACGTGCCATTGGCTGGGTGCTGGGTCTGCTCCTCTTCCCGCCCTCCACGCAGCCGCAGGGAAGCTGAGCAAGCCAGTTTAAACCACCTCCCCTTCCCTGTCAGAGCCAGCTTGCTCACCCTCCCTGCGCAGTGTGTGGGGGGGAACGAACCCGGCCATCTTGGTCAGCGGGGGACTTGAGCAGCCGGAGGGGAAGAGACGGGGCCCGCAGCCGCCCAGCCAAGCTAGCGCCCATTGCATTTATGGCTACAACGGGCCTTCTTCCTAGTAACAAATAAGTTCGACACCTCTGCACTAAAATGTCCAAATATTTCATCCCAGTGAAGTAACACAGTAAATGGAGAAACAACGTTCCAATTGGCTATGCTTAAATTTCAATCTAATTTATGATTTTAGGGATTTTTGTTTTGACATTTTAATGTTTTGTATTTTCTGTGTTTTATTAAGAGCTTCTTTGTGCATTTTACATACAAAGTGGCATACAAATTTCCTGAGACAAAATAGATTCTATTTTGAGATTCTGTCTCAATACGCATTTTATTATTAATAATTTTATTATTAATCACTGAGGCTGCTGCGTCGTTGCTACTTCCAGAGAATTAAGATATACATATATGAAAGTTGGGAGACATGATTCCATGCATATTTATTTGAGGGGAGAAGTCATAGAATTCACTAGAGTTACTTTTGAAGAAGTGTGTATAGAATCAAGTCTCCAATTTTTCTGTCCCTTTTGCATTCTACTGCAAATGCCAGAATTTTTCATTTTTCAATGGGTCCTCAGGATTGCGCTGTTTTATTGATTGTGGATTTGGCTTCTCATTCTCGTAAGTCTAAAACCTGAAGCAATTGGCAGCGACATTTTGCACCTCAGCCGTAAAACAAGGAATTTGCTTCTGTTTTGGGAAAAAGATTTAGGAGGGTTTGTCATTCACAGTGCAATCCTATGCAGAGTTAATCTCCAGTCTATTGAAGTCAGTGGATTTAGATTGGAGTAACTACATAGGACTGCACTATCAGTTTAGTAATCTGAGTGATAAAAGAGAGAAATCTGCAACTGCTCTGGAATGTACAGAGCAGATTCCTTGATTGAAGAATACATAAGAAAGGATTAGCAACATACAACAAAGGGATCTGGGAATTTTAAAAGAGCCCCCAAATGTCATTGAGCTGCATAGTTTAAAATGGGTAGCATGGTTGGGTGTATTGTATCTGATAACCTGTGATAAGTGAGTGAATTGGTTGCCCTGTTATTTTCAGTTCAATAGATCAGTAAACATTTGAAATTGTGTAAGTTAGCTGGGTACTCTGTAGAAAAGAGCAAAGAAATGGAAGATAGCCCCAGTTTTTAATAATACTGGTGATAACTGCACTAATAGTACAGCCTGGTCTAAACTGATGATGGAACAGATTGCTCTGTAGCCCTGTGCAACAGAAAGATGTTTCATAACATAACGAATCATGGTTTGCCATTATAGAACAAACTGCAGAAATCCTTGAGTTCATACCTTACCTCTCCCCTCCCCTCCCCTCCCCTCCCCTCCCCTCCCCTCCCCTCGGGCTCATAACTTCAGTGCTTCTGTTTTCACAACAAACCATTGTTTATAATTTCATTTAAGCCACAAGCTATGGTTTGTTAGACCCCATCCATACGACGATTCCAGATGAGGCTTAAACTGTGGTTTGGTATCCTGGTTTAGATGGAAGAGAAACCATAATTTGTGATTTGGTCAAAGTAGCAAGTGATTGTTCGTGGAGAAAGCAGAAGTGAAAAGTTTCTTAGCTGTGCGTGAAGGAGGGGGGAGAGAACAGGGAAGCCCAGATATTCCTAAAGCTTGTTTTATAACAACAAAGAATTGTTGTTGCAGGTGAATCATGTTTCTGTGTGTACATTTGTTTGCGTACCCAAAGTCTTCGAAATAAGCAAAAGTGCTCTTGCGCTACCATTCCTCACAGTTACAAACCCATTTATCAAGGCTGCAAGCTTGAAGAAGAAGAAAAGAAGATATTAGATTTATGTCTTGCCCTTCACTACCTGAAGGAGTCTCAGAGACGCCCTGTGAGGTAGGTGGGGCTGAGAGAGCTTGAGAGAACTGCTCTGAAAGAACTTGTGACTGACCCAAGGTCACACCAGCAGCTGCGTGTGGAGGAGTGGAGGATCAAACCCAGTTCTCCCAAATTAGAGTCCACGCTCCTAACCACTACACCAAACTGGCTCTTTAATCTGTTTAATCATTCAGCGATGCTGTCATGGCAGCATTTTGGAGCAGAAGAGAGCTGCAAGAGGAGGTGGCAGCTTTAAAATTAAAGTATATAGGGCGTCAGGCCATTACATCCAGAGTCCAAAATGATTTAGCAGCAATTGAGTAATTGCTAGGGATGCATGTTTCCCTTTTTTAAAAAGAAAACCCTATTTTGCCACAGGGAATGGAAAAAAACCCACAATTTAAAGCTAATCTTTGAACAGTTTATAGCAGCTTTTGTTTACTAAATTGTAAGCGTCTTTCAGTATTTATATGGAAGTTTTGGCAACAATGGGACTTAGTTTGAATGTTGTCAATGAACTGATTAAAGGCAGACTATTAATTAAAGGTTTTTAAAATCAGTTGGCCCACCCCACTGTTTATAATAAGAGGAGGAGGGTTCTTAGCCAACCCTTTTCCTGCCAGCTTTAGATTAGGCTTCTGCCCTGTTATTACAAATGTTACCGCTATAATTTTTCTCCAGTGAGGAAAAAAATCATAGTTCTTTCCAAAGTGGTTTGGATATAACTTCACAGAGCTGACAGATGTATCCGGAGTTACTCGTACCACTTCTGTATAAGAGACCTTATGAAGTTGTGCTGTTCGATGGAGCGAGGCGTGATTTTCTGGAAGCGTCACTGCGACGTGCCTCACACATTTTCATATTGTATTTGTGACTTTGATTTCCCTTTTGTGATATTTCTTGAATGCCCTTCTTGAGAGTGCAAAGATTGGAAAGGAAATGGCCTTCAGGCTGGTCTACTCAGATTCAGTCTCCACCTCTCCCCATTACCTAGAAAGAAAAAATCCTACAGCCCGTGTAATATCCAGATCAGAGCACTGCACTCAGAACAGTTTGTGAAATGCAAATAATAGGTGGTTCTTGCACAATCTTCATAATTTCCTGGATGTTCTATCTTTTTTTTTAAGTTGCTTTACAAAGAAGCTGTAGAATAGGCAACATTTGCTGTAAATCTTGCTTTGTTTGACCTGCCGTGTTTAGTTTGTGGTGAAGCTCTTTGCGTAGCTCCTTTCATTTGACACAATGCCAGTATACTTTCGGCCTCTTTTAATCCATCAACTGCCAGATTTGGGTTTGCTTTTAAAAAAATTGTTGCTGTTCAGGCTGTTTCATTCAAAACAATATTTTACCCCAGATTTTAACAGCTGGTTTCTGTTTCTTGAGGGTTTGGAAATAGATGGAAGGATGAATGAATAAATGTTACACAAGTTTCCAGAAATGCACAGGATTATTTGGCTAAGATTGGCAGATTTCCCTCCCTCAAAAAATACTTTTTTTGAATAAGTCTATGATTTTCATTGGGCTAGGTATACTTTTTTTAAAAATAACCCCACCTTTGATCTGTAATAGAAACTAGATAGCAGTAAATGCAGTGAACCTTATAATGCCTGCTTCTTAAATATTCTGCAAAATAGTCCTTTGCAGATGTTTTGGGATGCATGCAGAAGGAACATTGCCCTTCATGTTATTAGGCATGTAATATCCCAGTCAGTGGCAGATTAACCATTAAGCGAACTAAGCATGTGCTTAGGGCACCAGGGCCAAAGGGGGCACCACAAAATTGGGAAAAGGGTGAAAAGAAAAAAAAACGAATGAAGATTTGTTAAAAAAAATGATAAAACTAGTGCAAATTAATCATGGTGCACCCTAGGGTTATCTTCTATTTTTTGTTGGCGAGGTGCAGTGTCATAGGCTATGACGAAAGGGGGAAAGGAGAGGGGCACCAAGATTAGAAAGTGTGGAAAGGAGGGGGGCACCAAGATTGGTTAGTGTTTAGGGCACCAGTGAGCCTTAATTCGCCCCTGATCCCAGTATACAACAGACATGAGAATTACCAGCAGCAATGCTTTTATAGTACATGCAAGTATGACTCATCAAAATTTATTTTTCACTAGATTAACTTTCTGAATGAGAAAAAAATCTTGTACTAAGATCTTGGAATTCCCTCCCTGTAATAGTAATTCAGGGGAGAATTGAAATTGGGTCTCAAAGTCTTGATGATCTTCAAACAACTTCAAGATCAAAATTTCAAAACCAAGAGATGTACTGAAGCTGCTGCATGTTCATTGGGACGTCTGTCACATTTGGGAATTTATGCGTCCGTGACCCCTGAACTAAGGGCCAATGGTTTAAAACAGAATTGATCAGAAAGGATATCTAGTGTGGGATTTCAAGGGAAACTTACAGCATGATGCAGACTTCAGAATTTGGGCTTGGTTTTATGCACTTTATATCACAGGATTCCCTCTTCATCCGTCTACTCCCCCCCCATTTCAACATATGACTCTGCTTGCCACATCCTTGCTGAAGGGGATGCCTCACTTTCAACTCCCCCCATCTTGGGAGGGCAGGATGGCCTCTTTTGTTTGAGACTTATAGGCACTGGCAGGGATGACACAGAAAAATACAACCGGGACTGATTTAAAGCAACAAGGAGGTCTTTCCCTTCAACATCAGGAATGTGCAGCTAATATAAACTGCTTGCCTGTTATGTTGCAGTTCAGATCCGAACCTGGCTATGTTTTTGAGGACTTGTTTCTCATCCAGGCATTTCCACGCACTTAACAAAAGACTGCTAAAAATTACCCTGTAACGGCTACTGAAAATGAAGAATATAAGGACTTGTAGGGGGGTTGGGGGAACAAAGTTTTTTTCCACTGGAGGGGGATTCACAGTAAATCTCAAAGAACTTCTTTTTGGGCATATTCAAGATTAAACTGCAAAGCATGCATACTAACAACCAATTATTTTAACAGCCTTTGTTGCGGTTTCTTTCATACTTTATAATGCTCAAGAGATCTAGGTGCTCTGGAGTCACAATCGCATGTGGTTTGGAACCCTCGTTAAATGGCGCCCCTGATGAGGTGGAGCACTGCTACCTGTTATATTCATTTTCACTTCAAAGCTCACTTGCATAAAATGTGTTAATTTGAGGAGATATTTAGTTGGAGATGTAAATTAGTATCCCTGGTTAGTGCTGGGAAGTGTAATCCTGTTACATTGCATAATTATGTTACTCTTGCTCTATTTGATCTACAGAGAATGGGGAACAGCATAACAAGAGGGGATGTACTGTAGAATAGAAACAAGGTATGGCATTCTTTCTGCTACGGTTCCCTGGACCACTGTAGCTCCTCAGAATCCTAAGTCTTTAAAAGTTCAGTAGGAAGGAACATTCTGACAGACTGTTGTTGAAGGCTTTCACAGCTGGAGTTCATTAGTTGCTGTAGATTTTCTGGGTTGTGTTGCCGTGGTCTTGGCATTGTAGGACCTGACATTTCACCAGCAGCTGTGACTGGCATCCTCAGAGGTATAACTCAGAAAGATCTTGAAATAAGTCACCAGAAACACATCTTTCTGTGTTATAGCTCTGAGGATGCCAGTCACAATTACTGGCAAAACGTCAGGTCCTACAATGCCAAGACCATGGCCACACAGATTGGAAAATCTACAGCAACTAATTCTGACAGACTGTTTGCTGGCTTGTTGGACTTTAATAGGAAGAAGCATCACAATGTTCGATCAGTTTATCTCGAGCCTTTGTTGAGAAACCTAGTAAATTATTCCGATAAATGGACACAGAGATGAATGGACACAGAGAGTACTCCGTCTTTCTGTGTTATACCTCTGAGGATGCCAGCCACAGCTATTGGCAAAACGTCAGGTCCTACAGTGCCAAGACCATGGCCACACAACCCGGAAAATCTACAGCAGCTGATGAAGTCTGGCCATGAAAGCCTTCGACAACATAATGGAAGATATCTTATTTACTCTCTACTTGCTCCTTAGTGATTATGGAAATGGTGGCCAAATTTCTGCTTTTGGCTTCTAAGAGGAAGGAATGAATCATTAAGTGCCTATGACTTCTGTATTTCCTTGCCTGTCAGTTTTAATAAGATATGCCAATAAAGGTTTGATTGATTGATAGTGCATCGCCTTTCTTCTGTACCACTGTCAAAGATACAGTAGCCCAGCTGCGTGCTTACCATCAGCCTCTCTGAAATCAGATAGGAAGAATTGGGCTCACCAAAGAAAATCACTCTGATTTTCTTTGGTGGGCCCAATTCTTCCTATTGCATTTACACCAAAGCCTGTCTAGTCTCTGAAATCAGAAGCTGGTTGCACTGAGATGGACTTTTTATTTAACTGAAGCATTTGTATACCATCCTTTCCCCTTCATCAAACTTAAGGAGCTTCATAGTTTCCTTAAAGCCATAATCCATCCCCTTTAAAAACACAGATATAGGCCCTTTCTGCCAAAGGCCTGTCTGAGAAGCTCCATCATACATCACTTACTAAATCCCTCTCTTTAAGTATGTGAAGGGCTGTCACTTAGAGGAGGGCAGGGAGCTGTTCTTGTTCACAGCAGAGGAGAGGACTCACAAGAATGGGTTTAAATTAAGGGTGGGAAGGTACCGACTGGATCTTAGGAAAAACTTTTTGGCAGTAAGAGGTGTGCTACAGTAGAATCAGCTGCCTCGGGAGGTGGCGAGCTCCCCCTCACTGGCAGTCTTTAAGCAGCGGCTGGACAAACATTTGTCAGGGATGCTCTAGGCTGATCCTGCATTGACAAGGGGGTTGGACTAGATGGCCAGTATGGCCCCTTCCAACTCTGTGATTCTATGAAATTCTAGTAAGGAGGCAGATCATCTGGTCTCCTCCTGTAGGCTATTCCACAGTGATGGGGCTATCGCTTAATAAGTTTCCAAGTTGTTTTCAACTGCCAGCCCCACACAGCACTCTACAGTAGTCTAAGCTGAAGGTTTATAATGACATAGATCAGTGTGATCGGATCAGGTAAATCCAGAAGGGAAGATAATCTACCTGCCTGAAACAGTTGAAAAAAAGCATTCCTTGCTGCTACATTAACTTGCTTTTCAGAAAGATGGATGGATGGAGGAGCATCTCTAAGCTCTTTAAAGACTAATCAGAGTCACGCTAACTCCATGCAACATTGTGCAACACAATCCCTTCCAGAGCATCAGCTTTGAAGAAGAAGAAGAGATTAGATTTATACCCCACCCTTCACTACCCAAAGGAGTCTCAGAGTGGCTGACAATCTCCTTTCCCTTCCTCTCCCCCCAACAGATACCCTGCGAGGTAGGTGGGGCTGAGAGAGCTGTCTTGAGAACTGCCCTTGAGAGAACAGCTCTGAGAGAACTTGTGACTGACCCAAGGTCACACCAGCAACTGCATATGGAGGTGTGGGGAATCAAACCTAGTTCTCCCAGATTAGAATCCATGCTCTTAATCACTACACCAAATTGGAAGCAGCTTCATGTGATAAGTGGCTTAAAATACAGAAAGTGTTGTGGAATAGTCCCAAGAGCCCTGCTCAGCTTGGTCCTACAGGAGTTCAGAATGCCCCACAGTCATGTGGAGGGCTGGAGAATCAAACCTAGTTCTCCCAGATTAGAGCCCGCACTCCTAACAACTACACCAAACTGGTTCTCCTAACCACTACACCAGTCGGCATTACCTCCATCTTGTATGGTTTCAATTTTAGCTTGTTCCCTTTCAGCCACTTGACCATAGCCTCAAGGCAGTGGTCCAGGATGGAAACATCAGGTTCTGGTGACTTATTTAAAGAAATATAGATAATCTCACTGAGTTGACTGCACATAAATATTCAAGAGCATTGGGGATAACACCATTCCTTGTGAGATTTCACCTGACAGATTCCACACAGCCAATATGTATTCATAGTCTCCTCCTATGTACAGTCTGTTAAGAAAGATCAAAACCACTCACGAGAACCATTCCTTGTATCATCAGGCCTAAACATCTCAGTAAGATAGCATGAGCAACAGTATCAAAAAACACAGATAAGCCAAACCGAATCAGGAGTGACAGAGCCCTCTTATCCATTTCTAAATGGAGATTGTTCACCAGAGCAACTAAAGCTGCCCCACAGCTGGGCCTGAAACCAGACTGAAATGGGTCAAGGGCAGATGTGTCATCCAGAAAACTCTACGATCTGCTGTATTATCTTGTCTAGAAAATAGAAGTTTGAAGCCAGTCCACAATTAGGAGGAACTTCTCAATTTACAGATGGCATTTAAAAAAAATAATCACCACTTCCTTAAGTGGCTTTGGGAGAAGAAAAAACCTCTTTACCAAAGAGGCATTAGTATCTGCAAAGAGTCTCCCCCTACCTTTTCTCTACATGCTTGACCAGCTAGGACAATGATCTAACTTACAGGATGTCGCCTTCACAGTTGTAAGGATCCCGTCAACATAGCTCAAGAAAAACCAAACTATCCATCAATGTGACCAGGTGGTGTTTACGATATCTGAGGGAGAGCATCTGTACACAACTTGGAGTCCAAGTGGCGTCAGACCGGAGTGATTTTATTGGCAAAGAAATGTGCAAAGTCATAACACATGAAAGTCAATCTGTTACCGCCTTGACACATATAACAGCTTATATGCTGTTAAATTCCTAATCACCTTAAAGAATTGGGCTGGATGTGATTCAGCTGATAGAATGGCATTGGAGAAGAAAGCCTTATTCACAGCTGCAAACGCCACTTCATTGGCTTTCTGAAAGACTTTATGCATGTGCTCTCCGATTCAGCATGAACATTTGCTGTTGACACTCCCAGTTGTTTCCTTTCTCACTTCATCTTCTCTAGTTTAGTTGCAAACCTCTTATGAGTGTGTGTGTGTGTGTGTGTGTGTGAGAGAGAGAGAGAGAGAGAGAGAGATTCTGTCTAATGCCTTGATCAGGGCTATTTTTGGGCAGGAATGCACAGGAACGGAATTCAACCTGGCTCCTGAGTTGGCCACACCCAGCAGGAACTCATTAGCATATTAGGCCACGCCCAACAGCAGAAACTCATTAGGATTGGCTGCATTAGGGCTGTGTGGCCTAACGAGCAAAGGAGTTCCTGCTGCAAAAAAAGCCCTGGGTTTTGACAACAAACAAGGTAAACAGAATAAGAAGCAAAAGGTAGGGGTGGCTGGATGACCACACTTCTGGTAACATGGGGTGTGTGACCTAATATGCTAATGAGCTGTGCTGTTGAGGGTGTGGCCTAATATGCTAATCTACTATGTGTTCAACTGATATCCTGTGACCCGCCCTGAGCCCGCTTGCAGGGGAGGGTGGGATATAAATATAAATAAACAAATAAATAAATGCAGAATAAGTCAGGAGCCAATCAAGTTCCCCGGCTAAAGGGATATGCCAGGCTCGTTGTTACCAGGCCAGGGCCTTTTCGTTGGAGGCTCCTACCTAGTGGAATGAGCTCCCGGAGGAGATCAGGGCCCTGCGGGACCTGATGCAGTTCTGCAGGGCCTGCAAGATGGAGCTCTTCCACCAGGCTTTCAACTAGGAGCCACCACCACCACCACCACCACCAACTATTACTGTATTAACATTGTGGTAATAGGTTGGCCCTCCGTGAGACCAAGCCACAGTGTTGTGGGAGGCCAAAGTACCGCTAAATCGGGACCTGAGTATCACATCCAGTTGCACGCCACCTCAAACTGACTGAAGGACGATGTCATTGCAAGCACTTTATGGTAATCACTGTATTTATCTATTTAATGTATTATTGTTTTAGGTGTTTCTTAAATGTTTTATGCTGATTCTGGCACATGGCGCCGGTAATTGTGAGCCACCTTGCGGAGAGGTCGGGATATAAATCCAATAAATAAATAAATAAACAAACAAACAAACAAACAAACAAACAAACTTGGTTGCAAGCGGGGACTCAAACCGATGGAATATATTCACTTCAGGACTCTTGCTGGTTGTGTTCCCTTGATTCCCTCCCTTGGTGTATAGTACACCACATATGGGCAGCAGCTGCCTTAATGTCAGTGATCTGTGACTGTGTTGCCCTTTGTTGGCTGTTTTTCTCTGCCTATCATTGGCATATCAGTGGCATATTGCTCCATGATTGGTGGATACCAGTGGAGTTATTATGGATGCTGATGACATCATTGTGTTCTCTGTGGCTTGCTTATGGGTGCTTCCGAGTTGTTTCCTCTTGTCAGAAAGAGCATAGGATACTGACTAGTAGCATTAGTCCTGTGCCCGTTTTGGGGTCTTAGGATGGGACCATCACTTGCAGATGTTTCTGTTACAGAAAGTGCCCTGGTAAAAGTATTTTCGTGTCGCATGAGATGATCTTAAATCCTTCTGTTCTGAAACCTCTTCAGGGTTTCCTGTATACTTTCAAAATATTGCGTCTGAACTTGTTCCCTGTTGCATATTGCTCATCGCTGTTAAACGAGAGCAAAAATTCCATGCGTCAGTAACTGGGAAACATCAGACTTCTTTTATACAACAAAACTTGGACACATAACTATAGCAACACTGCAGATTCCAAGATGTTAGCACAGCAGAGAAACTTAGCACGTGCCAGGTTTTCACAAATGGGGGTTGATTTCTTTTTTCTTTCCAGTGAATTGATGCAACTGAATTCTAGAAATGCAGACCCTTGAAGGGAATCCTGGGGTCCCAAGCTGGAATATTCACAGAAGGTGAATGCTACTACAGAAGATTCTGAGAAGAGACAGTAAAAATACACCCACTCAGGGCTCTTTTTGTAGAAAAAGCCCAGCAGGAATTCATTAGCACATTAGGCCACACCCTGACAGCACAACTTATTAGCATATTAGTCCACACCCCCATGTTACCAGACCTGTGGTCATCCAGCCACACCCACCTTTTGCTTCCTATTCTGTTTACCTTATTTGTTGTCAGAACCCAGGGCTTTTTTTGTAACAGGAACACCTGTACATGTTAGGCCACACAGCCCTAATGTGGCCAGTCCTAATGACTTTCTGCTGTTGGGTGTGGCCTGTTATGCTAATAGGTTCCTGCTGGGCGTGGCCAACTCGAGACCCAGCCGGAACTCTGTTCCTGTGCGTTCCTGCCCCAAAATAGCCCTGCACCCTCTAAAGGTTGCTTCTCCCACAAATATGTCCCCACCTGTCTCCTAACAATACTCATCTCTTACTCCTCATCCACCCCCATGAACATATTTTAAAAACCAGACTTTGGAAATGAAGAGAGCATAACTGTTTCACTTGGCCTGGAGTAATGGCTCGACCACTGCAACCACACCAAGCCTTTGTTGATTTAAAGTGGGGACATGCTGAGGCTGTTGGCTGCGTAGGACTGAGTCAGAGGATATGGCTTGCCAAGATCTCCCCTGTTGTAATACTGGGATTGTTTTTATGTATCTGCTTAAAGGTTATTAGCAATTTTGTTCCTCAGATATTCTAAGAGAGTAAAACAGGATGTTTGTGAAGCTCCTAAGAGATCTGTTGTGTGGTGGGTTGCATATATGTCTTTTGTCTTTGGTCAGACAGACTTTGTGGGGTTTGTGACACGCTGCAAATACCTTCGGAAATGCTAACGGAGATGAGAGTGTTGCATTAGTGCTAGCTGGCAGAAGTAAGAGGTTTTGAAAGGGCTACTCTAGCTGCCAATGAACTTCTGGGGATGTTTGTAGGTGATTGTTGTTACCGTTAAACAGTACAAGGTGCGGGAACTTAAAGGACTGCTTGTTCTTATCTGAGCCTGGTGATCCATTAAGGTCTGGGAATCTGTATTGACACATTTTATGGCTATTTTATTGTTCTGTTACCTTTGGAAGCCCCATTTCAAGAGACATTGATTTAAGAGTTGCAGGTTAAAAAATTGTGGGAGAAAAAGTGAATGAATGCTACCTGTCTGGGAAGATTGTCGCCTGTCTCCAGTCTTAGCATGGGCTTGTGGTGGAGACCACCACTGCAAGTTTTCCTCCTGAAGAGGGTCCCTGCGCCTGTAATATACAAGCTGAATAGCTTTGGGGACAGTTGCTTCTTTTAGAACCTCAATGTTCAAGAAGACAGGCAATATTGGCATCTCAAATAATTTGTTTAATAGGCCAGTTAAATAAATCGTTCTACATGCATGAGTGTTATCTGTTCTTTTTCTGTCATGTTTGTCTCCTATTGGAGATTTTCCATGGAAGGTTTATCCAAAGAGGGAAAGGAAGCTATTAATATAGCTTCAGTTAGCTTAATTCAGTTGAGAGAGAGAGAGAGAGAGAGAGAGAGAGAGAGAGAGAGAGAGAGAGAGAGAGAGAGAGAGAGAGAGAGAGAAGCTTTAATATTGTTACAGATATGGAAAGGGACTAAATGGGGATGGATGGATGAATAAATCAGAATTGAATTAACATTGGAAAGTCTTAAAAATACTTGTACAGTGCACATCAAAGTCCACAATTCTTCCCACTATTTTGGGTTTTTTTGCTTTCTTGCAGTTTGGTGGGTCATCTTACTAATGAACTTGGAAACTGTTAATGACCTGCAATTCTGTCAGGTCTGTTAAGTATGTGAGTCTGGGCAGAAATATACTTGGCATGGAAAAAAAAGGAAAAAAAAGATTAAAACATTGGAATGGAAGAACAGAGTTCTGGCATACTCCCCCGGCAGTATTAACCACATTGTATAAAGAGCCCTGAGAATTATAACATTCTTGGCATACACGAGTTCTGTCTTTCTGTTGTGGACCTAGCAGTTCACGTAGCCTCCAGAAGTTTGTTCTTTCCTGTACCGCAGCATTACCTGCACAGTATCTGGATTTTGTAGTATTTCTGTCCCCCCTCCCCCCAATTGCTTTCTACACATGTTTCAAAGTCTGAGAGACCTACTGGGAAAACTTGGTAGCTCACTGCAGAAAGAGGTTGATATACCCTTTCTGTGGCTTTACTCACTAATGGATATGTATTCACTAACCTAAGCTAGCAGGAATATGCTCAGGGCACTGCTGAATTGGAAAACAGGATTCCAAGTAATTATGAGGAGGATTACTATGCATTATTGGATCATTAGCTTCAAAGCAACTGACCTTTCAGCCCTCCGACTTTCTCCTACCAGGACTTTATTTCTGCAGTGACTACCAATGCTCCCTCTAAGCCGTGCAGTCTTCTGAGCAAAAATTCTACTTTGTGAACTACTGGCATTAAAAGTTGTGAGCGAGCAATTTGGCTACTGCATAAATTAGTTTGCTCTGGAGCCATCTTTCCTGAGCTAAGACAAAAATGTGTGATCTGGAGGCTAAAAAACTGTGAGTTAGCTCACACTAACTCAGCTTAGAGGGAACACTGGTGACTACCATATTTTGTAGTATCTTTCATGCAACTTTTTTCTTCTTCACAATTTTGGAACTGCAGTTTTTGTTCTCTATGGGCATTGAATATTTATTTATACGTATGTTCGGGATTATTAGGAAGGGAACTGGAAACAAATCAGCCAGTATCATCATGCCCCTGTATAAATCAATAGTGTGACCTCATTTGGAGAACTGTGTACAGTTCTGGTCACCACACCTCAAAAAAGATATTATAGCATTGGAAAAAGTGCAGAAAAGGGCAACTAGAATGATAAAAAGGTTAGAACACTTTCCCTATGAAGAAAGGTTAAAACGCTTGGGGCTCTTTAGCTTGGAGAAACGACTGCTGAGGGGTGACATGATTGAGGTTTATAAGATTATGCATGGGATAGGGCAGGTAGAGAAAGAAATACTTTTCTCTGTTTCTCACAATACAAGAACTCGTGGGCACTCAATGAAATTGCTGAGCGGTCGGTTTTGAATGGATAAAAGGAAGTACTTCTTCACCCCAAGAGTGATTAACACGTGGAATTCACTGCCACAGGAGGTGGTGGCAGCTACAAGCATGGACAGCTTCAAAAGGGAATTAGATAAGCATATGGAGCAGAAGTCCATTCAGTAGCTATTAGCTACAAGGTATAAGCAGGAACTCTCGGTCTGTGGCAAGGGATGCTCTGTATTCTTGGTGCTTGGGGGGGGGGAACAGTGGGAGGGCTTCTAGTGTCCTGGCCCCACTGATGGACCTCCTGATGGCACCTGGTATTTTTGGCCACTGTGACAGAGTGTTGGACTAGATGGGCCATTGGCCTGATCCAACATTGGCTTCTCTTATGTTCTTATGTTCAATTTCAAGACGGGTTACATCATAATAAATAGCTAAAAACTTAACTTTACAATATTAAAATAAACATTTGATCAATTATTGGCGCTTAATAAGAAACAGTGTGTTACAGGAATCAAACTTGGTTCTCCCAGATTAGAGTCCGCACACTTAATATGTTGAATTTATATGAGCCTGAACAGAGTTCTTAAGATGGCATTTTTTGTATCTGAGGGTACAACCCTATCCATAAATTAAGGCAGGTGGATGTAGGTTTAATCCTTCATGACGTCATGCATCACAGTTATGTTGGGAAGTGACAACTCTGCAGCTCTAAATTTACGAGGCCAGAACTTTAAGTGAGCCAGAAATGCGGGAGGTGGTGGAGGAGGGGCAGAGGAGCAGCCAGTGTAGTTCTGATCCTGCATTCCCCTAAGGCAAAGTCCTTCAAGAAAGCACTCCACCGAAGAGACAAAAACGACTTACCATGGCAGCTCTAACAGAACACAGGACCCCAGATACCTTTGCAGCCATTCTCAACCCAGGATATGCAGCAGAACATAAACGATGAATGGGGACTTGAGTAATGAACATCTAAGAAAAGGGCATTTGCGTAAGAGATGGAGAGTGTGATTTGCCGGGGGTAGTGAGCACCAACGACAGCCAGTGAACAACGTGGCCAGTACGGGTGGCCAAAATGAAGGGTGGTGTGTACAAGAGATGGGCGGGAAGCTCCCAGGCAAGCCCAATCTCATTAGATCTTGGAAGCTAAGCAAGGTCGCTTGTGGTTAGTACTTGGATGGGAGACTTCCTTGGAATACCACGTTGGTGGAAAGGGGCAGGCTCTATGCAGCCACCTTTCTGAATATCCTTCAGGTCCCCAGTAGGGGTCTGTCACCAGAGGTCAACATGACTTCCAGGTGGAGACACACACACAAAGTACAACAAAAAACAACAGAAAAAGAAGAGATGGGCAGGTAGTTGGATCAGGGTAGCACATTGCTGCTGCTGAATATTGCTTTGGTGTACCTTTTAGCTGCTCCTGACCAGGGACTGAGCCTACGGCCTTTTATATACTATGTCAGTACTGATTTTACTAAGCTATGGTACTATGATACCCAGGTTAGCTTGATCTTGTCAGCTCTCAGAAGCTAAGTAGGGTCGGCCCTGGTAATTATTTGGATGGGAGACCTCCGAGGAAGAGCAGGCTTACTACGCAGGGGCAGGCAATGGCAAACCACCTCTGTCTGTCTCTTGCCTTGAAAACCTATGGGGTCACCATAAGTCAGCTGGGACTTAATGGCACTTTCTACCACCATGGCAGTGTGCATCCTGGTCCATTGTGAGATTTGCACCTGGTTGTTCTATGCTTCATAAGAACATAAGAGAAGCCAATGTTGGATCAGGCCAATGGCCGATCCAGTCCAACACTTTGTGCCACACAGTGGCCAAAAATACCAGGGGCCACCAGGAGGTCCAGCAGTGGGGCCAGGACACTAGAAGCCCTCCCCCGTTGCCCCCCCCCGAGCACCAAGAATACAGAGCGTCACTTCAAATGTCAGTCTGTGCAGTGGGAGGTGTGGAATCTATTCTGTCTGTCTACCACTTTCCCATTTCAACACTCTGTCAACCAGCCAGAAACCCCCAAAGATTGCTTTGACTTGCGGAGACTGCATTGTGGCCTAGTCTCCCCTCACCCATTCCTTGCATGCTGCGTCCTCACAGTGCTGGTAAGGCAGCTCGGGCCTTGCTTGATGTTATGACTTCTGTTCTTGCCTGTCTGAGTATATCTTCTTCACAAAATACTCACCCCCCACACAGCTTGCCCAGGAGGGACTTGAACCTTGGGTTGTGGGAACTGACTTGGTGGGCGTGACCCTTGTGTTCCTATCAACTTGTGTTTTCTAATTATTCTTTTGGACTTCGCTGCAAGAGGAAAGTGGAATCCCAACGGGGTAGTCCAGACTTTTAGTAGTGGCCATTTTGGACAAGACCCACAGGATTGCTCAGCTTCTCGAATTAAAGAGTCACATGGACCAAAACGTTATTTTAAAAACCCCAATCTCCCATATTGCTTTAATAATGTTCATAGGTGTTGTATTTTTTTTCCTTGTGCCCTGCCTTACAGTGCCCTGAGGGTCTGATGTGAGCATTCCATGATTCAAGCGCTCAAAAGTGATGATTCCTCTTCCACAAGTTAAATGCTACAACATGTCTCATGCTTTCTATCCAGCAGTTGTAAAATCTTGAACATTTTTTCCCCTTTTCATCAGTTCTTTTGCTATCTAAAGTTCTCACCCACACCATGGAAGACTGACAGAAAACAGCTAAAATCCACGCAAATGCTAATATCTGAGCCCCCAGATTATTTATTTATTTATTTACTGAATGGGCCACCAGGGCCAGTTAAAGCTGTGCTTTTAAGCTGAAACTGTGTATTAGTCAAGCGGCACATCTCTGCTTGCATGAAGCTGAGGGCGGAAATGGATCTAATGACTCCCAAGGTCTCTCTTAACATGATTGCTCCTGTTAAATTTGGGATACAATTTATGAAATGTAGACAAAAATGGCAGGTATTGAGACTGTGAACAATTTAGCATCACAAAAAGCAAGAGCACCTTCTTAGCTAGTCAGTATGCTTTCCATGCTTTTGAAGTGTACTGCAAAGAACTTTTTAAACACGTCTCATTCAAAAACACATTTCAGCCTTGCGTGCTGTTTCTGCCATGTGTGGATATTTAATGCGTGAAGTGCAGGAGAGAAATGCCCCTCATCAGGCTTAATTTTTGAAACAGTGCTACAGTGTAGGGTTGCCAGGTCTGGGTTGGAAAATACCTGGAGACTTTGGGGGTGGACCCGGGAGAGGACGGGGTTTGGGGAGGGGAGGGGCCTCAGCATGGTGCAATGCCACAGAGTCCACCCTCCAAAGCAGCCATTTTCTCCAGGGGAGCTGATCTCTGTCAGCTGGGGATCAGTTGTAAAAGCAGAAGGTCTCCAGGCTCCACCTGGAGCTTGGCAACCCTACTACAGTGTGAAAGAAAGTAGTGCCTTTCTGCCTGTTTCAATTATTTTGATGTCCTATAGAGTAAATCACAGGGCCAGTGTAGGGTATCAACTGACAGATACATAGATTTCTGGCTTCTTTTCTCTGCTTGAACTTCTCTGTTCCCTAGGCAGGTTTTAGCTTGCTTCAGACACAACATCTTGCAGCACCTGAGAGAAGCCAAGCCTGGGTCATTGCTTCGTTTATGCTGGAAGAATTTAATACCGCAGTCCTAGGCAGTCTGAGCCCATTCATGTCAGTGGGTTTAGACTGGAATAACTTCATAGGACTGCCAAACAGTGAAATTGTGCAAGAGGGGGGTAGGGATCTCCCACTAAACAAACAGCCGCTTTTAACTCATTACACACTCTGGCAAAGAGCAAAGCAAGCTTTACAAAGCAAGCAGTGAATTAGCCTCATATTAAACTTTTTGTAGTTGGTGTAGTGAGGGACATCTCTGTGTCTCTGATAATATAGTTCCTTGCCTGCAGAACACACTCCAATAAACCAGAGTGTCAGTAAGATGTCACAATATTTTCTCTTGCTTCAGATTCTTCTAGAATTTGGCTTGTGGGTTGACTTCGGTATTTTAAAAATCCCTTTTTTCCACGGTCTACCAGTCTGCTTTGAGTTACTAAGTTAAGACTGCACATGAAGCATGTTTCAATCAGTTAAGGCATAACTAATTGTACTAAGTGATACTGAATATGCACACTTGCTGACGCAGTGCTTTGCTAGATGAATCAGACCAAAAAAACAGCGAGTCCGACATTTTATGCAAGAATCCCAGCAATGAAGGAGGACTACGTAGTCTATCAGAAATTGGTAGACGGTACACCAATGGACCATGCGGTACCTTTTGCTGATCTTTGCTGTCACGACGTGGATATTCTCACATCACAGAAACATATACGCTCCTATATCAAAGAAAATGTTCTTATGTCACCCTGACCTGGATAGCCCAGCTAGCTCAATCTCGTTAGATCTTGGAAGCTAAGCAGGGTCAGCCATGGCTAGGAATTGGAATGGCGACCTCCAAGGAATACCAGGGCTGTGATACAGAGGCAGGCAACAGCAAACAACCTCTGAATCATCTCTTGCCTAAAAAACAAGTCTAGCTTGCCATCTAGTGGTGCATAGCACTAAAGAACTAGAACTTCTGGATGCCAGACTATCTTTGGATCTCCTGGCTATACTGCACATAATGCCATACAATAATTATAATTCTTATTCTTATGTCACAGAAAATATTTGTTTATGTCTGCAACCAAGCTTTCTCCAGTGACTCAAAATGGCTTGCAGTGATATTTGAAAATCCATCCATTTTCAACTGCTTTAAAAACAGCAGCATTAACCAATATAATTAGCCATTATCCTACAGCACTCCAGAAGCCTCCCAGACAAGGTTAGATGCATCCTCTTGTATGATTCAGTCTTGCAGAGCTTCCAGTTGATCAAAAGAACGAATGAACAAAACATAAGAACGTAAGAGAAGCCAATGTTGGATCAGGCCAGTGGCCCATCCAGTCCAACACTCTGTGTCACACAGTGGCCAAAAATACCAGGTGCCATCAGGAGGTCCACCAGTGGGGCCAGGACACTAGAAGAAGCCCTTCCATTGTTGCCCCCACCCAAGCACTAAGAATACAGAGCATCACTGGCCCCAGACCGAGAGCTTCTATCTATACCTTGTGGCTTATAGCCACTGATGGACCTCTGTTCCATGTGTTTATCCAATTCCCTCTTGAAGTTGTCCATGCTTGTAGCTGCCACCACCACCTGTGCCTTCCTGATGCCTTCAAGAAAGTTATTCTGCTTCTGGAGTCCACCATCAATAAAACCTGAAACCATTCTAACAAGCATGCAGGAGGGACCACTGATCAAGAATTGGTTGGAGAGGCAGAGATACCACATGAGTTCACAAGAGGGAGAACAGCGTGGGAGAGGCAGTCCTTCAAGGCCAAGAAGGTCTCTAACAATGAAAACCAGCACCTTGCACTGAATTGGGAAACAGTGCAACATTGGCCCAATCCACATCTAGCATTTGCTCAGCTGTTTTACCAAACCCACACTGGAACAGAAGAAGATGCGGCCATAAAATCCAACAATCAATCAAAGTGAAAGTGGCATGCAATGCAGAGGGGAAATTCTGTTCCAACGTGGGTTTGGTAAAACAGTGGAGTAAATACTAGGTGCAGATTGGGCCATTCAGAAAGTCAGCATAATATATGTATAACTTCTTGCTACTGACAGTTTACGAGCTGCAAGATTTTGCACCAGCTGAAGTTTTGGAATCCTCTTGTAGGCCAGCACCATGTAGAACAACGCAGCTGTTAAGTCTAGAGGTTACTGTAGCATGGATGAGTGTGGCTAGATTGGTGAAACTTGGCCCAATCTACATCTAGCATTTGCTCTGTTGTTGTACCGAACCCATACTGGAACAGAAAAAGATGCAGCTCAAAACCACATTCAAATACCCCAGTCCAACGCCGTACTGACTGCAGAGTCACCCCTGAATAGCTATAAAATGACCGCAAATCTATGCCGACAGCCACCATAAAACCAGAGAACGAATGAGGTGAAAGCGGCATGCAGTCTGGGCACTGCCATAAAATCCAACAATCAATCAAAGTGAAAGTGGCATGCAACGTAGATGGGAATTTCTGTTCCAATGTGGGTTTGATAAGACAGCGGAGCAAATGCTAGATGCAGATTTGGCACTTAAGAAAGGTTTATGCATGGGATAGAGAAGGGAGACAAAGAAGTACTTTTCTCCCTTTCTCACAATAGAAGAACTCATGGGTGCTCAATGAAATTGAGGAGCAGTAGGTTTAAAACAGATAAAAGGAAGTACTTCTTCACCCAAAGAGTCATTAACATGTGGAATTCACTGCCGCAGGAAGTGGCAGCAGCTACAAGCATAGATAGTTTCAAGAGGGGATCAGAGAGACATATGGAGCAGAAGTCCATCAGTGACTATTAGCCACAAGGTATAAAGGGAACACTCTGTCCGGGGCAGTGATGCTTTGTATACTTGGTGCTTGGGGGGGAGGCAACAGTTGGAGGGCTTCTGGAGTTCTGGCTCCACTGGTGGACCTGATGGCACCTGGATTTTGGCCACTGTATGACACAGAGTGTTGGACTGGATGGGCCATTGGCCTGATCCAACATGGCTTCTCTTACGTTCTAAAGGTGCGGGTTTCCATGCTCAGTGGAACTTTTGGAACTCGTCACTTTTGACTCGGCCCTAACTTGTTTTTTCCCTTCTGTTCTTAACTATCCAATACAAAAATCCAATCCACCATCCAATACAAAAGTAATACTGTATTATGGATTACAATGTAGTTGTCATGTGTCCTCAGGTCAGTGTCACGGGAAGCAAACATTAAGTAAATTGCTGCTATGGTATTGCATCAGCTCTCTGCTTAAGTGGTAAGAGCTCTTCTGTGTCCATCTCTACTTTATTAACTAAACTGTGACTTTCAGATTTACTGCACTGAGTGCTGACTGATAAGTAGTTTCCTATACAATGGAAGTGTGATAATTTTAAAATGATGAAACTCTGAGCCCATGGAATAGGATTCCAAGGAATGGGGGAAGGCCAGAGACCATAGTAAGGCTTCCTCAAAGGAATAATAATAAGATGAGAAGAGACTGGATTTATACCCCGCCCTTCACTCAGAGTCTCAGAGCAGCTTACAAATCACTTTCCATCCCCCTCCCCCAACAGGCCCCCTGTGAGGTAGGCAGGGCCAAGAGAGCTCTGACAGAAACTGCTCTTTTGAAGAACACCTCTGAAAGAACTATGGCTTGCCCAAGGTCATCCAGCAGCTGCAAGTGGAGGAGAGGGGAATCAAACCCAGTTTTCCCAGGTTAGAGTCTGTGCACTTAACCACTACACCAAATAAGACTCAAAATTTGCCAAGCATTGAGCTGACTTCACTTTGGGCAGTTGTTATATTCTAGACTGCTACGAACACCTGTTTTAGTCTTCCTTCGGCTTGGTCTGGGAGGGTTGCCCCTTGTACACCAAGCAACAGATCTACCCTAAGACCTTTCTATCAGCAACATGTTGATAAACGATCCCTTTGTTCAAGGGAAAAAGAAAGCCTGATGCTGTAGAATCTGGCTCTGTTTCCTCTTGTCCCTGGAATGGTGATTGGAAATAATTGGAACTGGCACTGGAAATAATCTGAAGTGACAGGGCCTGGGCTCTGAGGCTCTTGCCTGAAGCCTCACCATCCGCCCCCATCCTCGACCCCTCCCCTCTAAATTTAAACAATGGAGTCATAAAGTGATTTGCCTTAAAGGCCGAAACCCTACGAATTTTCGTTTTTAATCTTGAACTGGTGGGGAGCGGTGGAACGGGACGGAAAGATGCTTGGCTTGCAGTTTCGGCTTGATGTTCGAGGGTCTGTGGTGCAAACCAAGCTGTTCTTTTGTGTCCTTCCCTGGCGCTCCTTCGCCTCCTTGCTCTGATGGAGATTTCCATGCTCTGCGAGACGTTTCCTTACCTTTTAAAATTTTGATCAAGGCGCTTTTGAAAAATATTTTCGGCGGAGCGAGCGGAACTAAGCAGCCGGCGCTTGTCTCATAAATATGCACATGGTGGGAGAGCAGCAGGCACCCACCTCTTCTGATGCCTGTCCTAAGGAGCAGCCGGGAAAAGGAAATCAAGGGCTTCTTTCCTTAATTTATGTTTTATATATGGAGGCACTGTTGGAATCAGAGATGCCATGTGTACATGCACATAAGCTGTACTTAGAAACAATCTATTCGACCTGTGCCTCAGAGGATGTGGGGACAGACTAGCATGGAGTTTTGAGAGTCAGGAGGAGCCAAATTTGCAGAAATCAAACCAGGAGCACTTTTTAGTTCAGAAGGGAACAAAGTTTGAGACCAGTGGCACCTTTAAGGCCAACAAAGTTTAATTCTGGGAGGAAGAAAAACAAGGAGGAAGAGGAGGAGATTGAATTTATACCCTACCCTTCGCTACTTGAAGGAATCTCAGAGTGGCTTACACTCTCCTTTCCCTTCCTCTCCCCACAACAGACACCCTGTGAGGCAGGTGGGGCAGGGAGAACTCTTTTGAGAACTGCTCCTGAGAGAACAGCCCCGAGGAAACTTGTAACTGACCCAAGGTCACGCCAGTAATTGCATGCAGACGAGTGGGGAATCGAACCCGGTTCTCCTGGATTAGAGTCCACGCTCCTAATCACTACACCAAAGTGGCACCAAAGAAAAAATGTGCGTATACACAAAAGCTTATGCCCAGAATTAAACTCTGTTGGCCTTAAGGGTACCACTGGACTCAAACTTTGTTCTATTGCTTCAGACCAGCACAGCTACCCACTGGAATTTGTGAGTGATGTTTCTGTGCTGCAATAATAAATAAAGAGAACTTTGTATATCTAATGCACTTTCTAATCAATGGAAACACTTTCACTGGATTTACAGAAGTGGGAAAAGTAAGAAACTGACAGAAGTAACGTGCCAAAACTTGAAACTGCCTCTGAACATGAGATTCTTTTATATCCTTCACTGCCTCATCAGTGAGCCAAAATGTTGTTTGGCTTGGGATCTCTCAAATAGGACTGATAACAATGGCTTCTTGTGTTTACAGCCCAGAGCCCTCTACTTCCTATAGATGTACATGTAGTTGGCTTCCAAAACTGGGGTACCATGCCCTGTATATGGGGATGAATGGTTCATTGTTGCAGTTAGACTAGGGTGTCGCATTTTCTTGGAGGCTATTTTCATCTAAAATGCATACCCATCGCACCACCGTGAGACTGACAAATACCAGAATAACTGTGCATAATCTAATCAACACCTTTGTTTGATATGTCATATAGAAGAAAGAGAGTACAACCAAAAAGGGAGGGGGCACACAACTCTACACGAGAAAGGTAATCAAAAAGGTTGAAACAGAATGAAAGTAAAATATAACTATGCACAAAATATCATATATAGAAGAAGAGTTGGTTTTTATATCCCACTTTTCACTACCTGAAGGAGTCTCAGGGCGGCTTACAATCTCCTTTCCCTTCCTCGCCCCACAACAGACACCCTGTGAGCAATGCTCCCTCCAAGCTGTGGAGTCTTGTGAGCAAAAGTTCAACTTTGTGAGCTACCGGCATTAAAGCTGTGAGCGAGCGATTTGGCTACTGCATAATTTAGTCTGCTCTGGAACCATCCTTCCTGGGCTAAGACAAAAAAATGTGTGAGCTGGAGGCTAAAAAACTGTGAGCTAGCTCAACTCAGCTTAGAGGGAACACTGCCTGTGAGGTAGGTGGGGCTGAGAGAGCTCTGAGAGAACTGTGACAGACCCAAGGTCACCCAGCTAGCTTCATGTGAAGGAACGGGGAATCAAACCCGATTCTCCAGATTAGAGTCCGCAGCTCTTAACCACTCCACCAAACTGGGTTCCAGTTTATAATGTAATAATACAGTCAGAAGTGCTAAAACATCGTTTAAAAACAACAATCCTATGGTTCAGCATGTAAGTACATAGGCAAAGGAGCACCAGGATTGTTGTTTTTAAATGACATTTTAGCACTTTTGATCGTATTATAAATTGTATATGACATTTTGTACGTTTACACTACGTGGAATATGTAAGAAGGATCTTTGCTTAGCAGCTTCAGCACTGAGGACAAAGGAGTTTCGTGCTGACTGCTGTCCATAGCAGTTGGGATTCCTTATCCACAAGTCTCCTGTGTAAAATCTGATTGTATCTGACCTCCCTTTGTTTTACAAGACAAAATAAAACTACAGTCCTGCTGCAGTCCACTGGCTGCAAGCATATACTGCAGGCTGTAGAGCAAAACCTAATTCATCAGCAACAAAAGCAACTGGACCCAGGGGAAATGTGATCAAATAAAATAAGCTTCCTTAGGAGTTTTTGACTTTGTATATACATTCCCGGATTCATAGAATAATCAAGAACGGGCAGAGTGCAATTTCGTGGACTTCTGTACTAAGGTACCAACTTCTGTAATCTGAACATGTGTCAGAGAACCTAAGAATATAAGAGAAGCCAATGTTGGATTGGGCCAATGGCCCATCCAGTCCAACACTTTGTCACACAGCGGCCAAAAATACCAGGTGACATCAGGAGGTCCAGCAGTGGGGCCAGGACACGAGAAGCCCTCCCACTGCTGCCCCCCCCAAGCATATTAATCATTCATATTAATCATTCTACCTATCAGAATCAACAGAAAACATCAGCCTGTTAACTTCACAAGCTGGTTTGAGAGTTTCAACGAGGAAGCAGTTTAAAAATATAAGTAGTAGTAGTCATAATTCGAAACTATTATTGTGGATCTGCTTTTTAGTTTGGCCACTAGCTCTGGCGTTACTGAGCCCATTAATGACATGCCCCACCCAACAAGGCTTTTTAAAAGATCAACATACAAATATTTTATCCGAGGCTGCACAGACATGAACATTTTAACCCTGGAATCGTCAGCAAATTATTCCATCATGCTACCCAAAGGGCCACCTAAGCTGTCTGGCAAAGGGCGATACAGAAATCCAATTTGCAGACGGAATGTAATTTTCCACCTTTGTAAATAGGGTTTACAGCCCATTCCTAAAATCATTTCCCAAAAAGTAAGTTCCACTGAGCTCAGTGCAACTTACCTTCTGGCAAGTGTGCCTAGGATTGCAGCCTTAAAATTCAGATCTTCTAAGGAGCACAAAAGCCAGCATGAGTGGCAGAGGCAATTTAAACTTTCCTTGCATTATATTTTTCATCTTTTGGCAATCCTGGCAGCAAAATCATGTGGTTTGTTTTTTTTTTGCTGTGGGTTTTGTGGAACTGATTTAGTGGAGCCATGCTACAGCAGGGAAGATATCTGCCACTTTTTATTTCTCTTTAGCCCCCTCACCCCCTCAACTTTCGTCCCTACTGTGTCAGGATTCCCCTTGCTCTTGTGCGGTGACCCTGCGACTGCTGTCAGGGTCCAAAGAAAATGCATGTAAACAAGGTCTCAGGGATGAGGCTACTTAAATGCCCTGCCATTCCTTATTAATCCTCTTAATGGTGGCATAGTTGAGCCCCACATCACTAAATCCCCACTGATCACATAAGGTGCTGAGCGTCTGAGTCCAATGATTCTTCCAGACACTTTGGTAGTGACAGAAGAGCCATTTCAGAAGCTGAGACCAAGGTCTAAAAGAATCTTTACATGTCACCTACAGATAGGCTCGCTGATACCATCGGGACTGTCTGAAAGAATGACCACCTTTGTCACCAACTGTATCACCATTGTGGCCCTTCTATGGAGCTGTAAATCTCTGTCTAGGAAGCTAGTGTTGATAAGTTCCAGCTTTTCTAACTTCAGCATGGAAACTAGCGTTGACATGTCCCAGCTTGGTCCTATGAGGTCTCGACCGAAGATGGACAACTTTTAAAGCGTCACATCGGCCAGCTGCACTGCAGGGTCCTTCCGGTGGACCCAGAGGACTACGACTTCGAGTACCCAGTCACCCCGGTTTCCAGGGTGACTGGGTACTCGAAGTCGCAGTCCTCTGGCACGAATCCAGCAGCTCTTCTTGGCCAAGTCAGAAACCTTCCTGTGACCCAAAGGACTTCCTCTGATGTGGAGGCTCAGGCTCTACTGCCAGTAGGGAAACTTGTTCTGTCACCGGATATCTCCTTGAATCACAGAAGGCTTCAGACTTGGCTAACCAGAGTGATAGGATTATGGGAAGGGCTGTGGCTCAGTGGTAGAGCATCTGTTTGGCACGCAGAAGGTCCCAGGTTCAGTCCAGGGTAAAGGTAAACGTAAAGGTTCCCTTGCTCGAAAGCCAGTCGAATCCGACTCTAGGGTTGCGGTGCTCATCTCCGTTTCAAAGCTGAAGAGCCAGCGCTGTCTGAAGACATTTCCGTGGTCATGTGGCCGGCATGACTAAACACCGAGGCGCACGGAACGCTGTTACCTTCCCACCAAAGTGGTACCTATTTATCTACTTGCAATTTCTTGCTTTCGAACTGCTAGGTTGGCAGGAGCTAGAACTAGAGACGGGAGCTCACCCCGTCATGCGGCACTCTCAGGTCTCGAACTGCTGAACTACTGACCTTCCACCGCCTGCAGTTCAGCGTCTTAACCACTTGAGCCACCGCAGCTCCTTCTGTCCAGGGTATCTCCTGTTAAAAGATCTGGCAGCAGGTGATGCAATAGAGTAGACCTTTGCCTGAGTAGACAATATTAATTCTGATTGACCAAGGGTCCGATTCAGTATAAGGCAGTTTTATGTGTCCATGTGATTCAAGCCTCAATTGCAGGTTAATTCTATCCTGCCCTTTTATTCAGAGGAGTATCCAAGGCAGTGTGCAGTAAGAATATACTTGTTATGGGAATAGGGGGCAAAGAGAAGATCACATGAACACATGAAGCTGCCTTATACTGAATCAGACCTTTGGTCCATCCAGGTCAGTATCGTCCACTCAGACTGGCAGCAGCTCTCCAGGGTCTCAGGCAGAGGTCTTTCACATCACCTACTACCTGGTCTCTTACTTGGAGATAGGCTTCCCAGCCTCCAGGTGGAGCCTGGAGATCTTCTGCTTTTACGAATGATCTCCAGCTGACAGAGAAAAGCTCCCCTGGAGAAAATGGCTGCTTTGAAGGGTGGGTTCTATGGCATTGTACCATGCTGAGGCCTCTCCCCTCCCCAAACGCTGCCCTCTCCTGGATCCAGCCCCAAAGTTTTCAGGTATTTTCCAACCCAGACCTGGTAACCCTACCTGGAGATGCCAGGAATTGAACTTGAGACCTTCTGCATGCCAAACAGAGGCTCTGCCACTGAGCCACAGCCCTCCCCTAAAGTGAGTCGTCTTCTGGCTGTGTTTCAAGATCAGTTGCATGTCATTTGTCTTGAGACTGCTCTGGTTTTCTACTTTACCCAGCCAAACACAAGTGGGAAAACTTCTGTTGTAACCAGTTCCAGAGGAACAGCCATGTCAGTCTGCCGCTGCAAACACGAATTTGGAGGCACCTTGAAGACTAACATTTTTAAGTTCTAGCCTAGGTTTGCAATGACTAAAGCCCACCTTGCAGAACAGCCAGCTGGAGGAGGTCAAGAAGGCTCTCCCTCTCCTGGCTTTCTGCAAACTAAGCAAAACCGAATTATTCAAGAGGGCTTTTCTATGCAGGCAATAGGGTAAAAGGTAAAGGTAAAGGTTTCCCTTGCTCGAAAGCCAGTTGAATCCGACTCTAGGGTGCGGTGCTGAACTCCGTCTCCAAGCCGAAGAGCCAGCACACTCTGAAGATGTTTCCATGGTCATGTGGCCAGCATGACTAAACACCGAGGCACACAGAATGCTGTTACCTTCCCACCAAAGTGGTACCTATTTATCTACTTGCAGTTTCTTGCTTTTGAACTGCTAGGTTGGCAGGAGCTGGGGCCAGAGACGGGAGCTCACTCCGTCACAGGGCACTCGGGTCTCGAACTGCCGAACTGCAGACCTTCGGGTCTGCAGCTCAGCATCTTAAACTCTGAGCCACCGTGGCCCCCAGGCAATAAGGTAGCACTGTACAAAAGACTTCACAAAGATACTGGGATAAATTATTGGGGACTGTGGTCTGTACTACTTTGGATAGTTAGTGGAATGGATCTTGTTGTGTACCTTGTATCATTTAACGTGTCACATTAACACTTCTGCTTTGCTTCAGTTTTGTTTTTTAGACTTCTGGTTGGTTCTACAACCCAAATCCTTATTAATTGTTTATCGAATGTCCCATCTTGTTGGTTGTACTGACTCAGGCTGAGTTCAGACTGGCAATTTGCCCCACTATAGCCACTTTTCAGCCTCGTTTCCCAAGCGGATTAAAGAGGGCGTTCACACAGGGACATCTGCCTGGCGTTCCCCACCTGTAGGCAACCTGTGCTGTTCCGCTTTGCTCCCATGTTAAAAAGATACCTGTTACAAGTGGTAGCAAATACCGGAGAGTGCCTTTATCCCGCGTCGGTCTGCTTCCCGGAAGTGTGAACGCTCAGCCAAAAAGCCAGGAGCATATGATTGGCTGTGCTCCGCTCTACTGCATAAGGCACATATGATTGGCTGTACTCCACTCTACGGCCCAATGTGCTACGGGATCCTCCCCAAATCGGCTGGATGCCTATGTGCGTATGGGTGCACGGGCGCATGAGCGCTCATGCACCCGTACACACATAGGCATCCAGCCGATTTACCAGGGAAAAGCCATTTACAGCCACACCTCCGGGCCAGCAGTCTGAACACTCCTGTGCACCTCCTCCCGGTATGCTCCCGCATCAGTCAGCCCCATGTGACCGGGAAAACCCGGAACAATTTGTTCCGGGGCTTTTTTGCCACGACTGGCTCCCGCTGCAAACTGCCAGTCTGGACTCAGCCTCACTGAGTGTAATCCACCCAGAGTCCTGGTGAGAAAGGCAGACTATAAATAAGGTGGGGTGAAAAGATCTCAATAAATAAATAAATATATTTTTTTAAAAAAAACTTGATCAGATTTATGTGTGGAATGCATCTGATGACACGTATGCTAGTCCAAGAAAGCTCATGATAGAATTAACATTGCCTAGCCTTTAAGACGCCACAAGACTCCTGTTTGGGAAACCTGTCTTCAGTCACATTTTTCCACCAAAGAAATTTAAGCAGCGGGTGCGGCATGTTACCTTGCATGAAATGGTGGGAAGGAAAGCAAACGTTATTTCTGGGTCATCAGAGTGTCTGTAGTTTAACAAGCAAAAGTGCTTCAGAAAAATATCGGCGTAGGATTTTTTTTTTAAAGAATTGAAGTACATGTATGACATACTGCAGTTTTAAATATTATGCAGCTTTTGTATTTCCAAACTCCAGTCACATTCGTCTTGTTGCAATATAGCCTTCAGGATACCACTGTAATTACTACTGCACTCTTCTTTCCTTTCTAGGCTAATGCTTGAATATTATAAGTTATAATACATGTAGTGGTAGAAGTGTGTGGTAGTTGTGCCACAGAATGTAAGAAGAAGAAGAAGAGGAAGAGTTTGGATTTATACCCCGCCCTTCACTGCCCAAAGGCGTCTCAGAGCGGCTTACAAACTCCTTTCCCTTCCCCTCCCCACAACAGACACCCTGTGAGGTAGGTGGGGCTGAGAGAACTTCTGACAGAAACTGTCCTTGAGAAAACAGCTGTGCCAGAGCTTGTGACTGACCCAAGGTCACATCAGCAGGTGCAAGTGGAGGAGTGGGGAATCAAACCTGGTTCTCCCAGATAAGAGTCCGCGCACTTAACCACTACACCAAACTGGCTCTCAGAGCCAGGGGATGTGTGAGGCATTTTGTCCCGAACTGTACATGTGTGAACATGGTGTGCATGTCTCTGTGAAGACATATATATCTTCTGGATTCTGCATATTTCAGATTCAGGCCTTACTGAATGGGCCTCCTCCTGTATTAGAAGATGGTTACGCTTCTCATTGCTTAGAATAATAGAATCATAGAATGTTAGAGTTGGAAGGGACCTTGCAGGTCATCTAGTCCAACCCCCTGCACTATTGTGCGGTGCTTGCACAGTGGGAACAACATGGCCGCCAACACCTTGCTATAGCGGAATGGAGAAGCTTGCGCTTTGATTCAAGTAGTCTTGCACATATTTTAAAATAGTTGTAATATTTAATGATTTGTTGATTTTCTTTTTCTTTTTCCGAATCCTACCAACCTATAATTGAAGGGATGGGGAATAATAAAATATTGCATTCAAACACTATGGGGTGATCGGTGGAAGCAGAAGAAATCCCCATACACAGCACCTCCATTGATCTGATTGGGCTGGATTTTTTTTCTCAAAGTCTCAATGACACTCTCTGACCTCTCATTGTTTAGTGGGATGACCCAGGCTAGCCTGATCTTGTCGGATCTTGGAAGCTAAGCAGGGTCGGCCCTGGGCTGTATTTAGAAAGGAAACCACCGAGGAGTTCCAGGGTCACTGTGCGGAGGCAGGCAATGGCAGAACACATTTGAATGTCTTTTGCCTTGAAAACCCTTCAGGGTTGCATAAGTCAGCAGCAACTTGCCAGCCCTTTACACATACACAAAATGGCACGCCTTCAGTACTTATCACCAGGGCTTTTTTTCTGGGGGAATGCGCCAGAACAGAGTTCTGGAACCTCTTCATGGAAACAAAATTCTCAAAAATTGCTTAAAAGTTCACAAGGGGCACTGGGGGAGCATGATGTCACTGGTGAGATCACAAAAATGTTAAAATTAAAAATTAAAAAACAAGACTTAAATGAGGGGAGGCTTCATGGTCATCGTTCAGTGTTAAGCATCAAAAGCGAGACCCAAAAAAGAACTGAGGGAGTAGGTGACATGTCTAAAGTTTGGAAACTGCTTGAAAGTAGAGGTAAGCCTGTAATGCATGAAAATAATGACATTTCAAAGAATCCCGTGTGCATTTCTCCTTCATTTTCCTCTTGAGAATTCTGGCACCTCTTTTTCCAGAAAAAAAAAAGCCCTGCTTATCACCTTTCCTGTCAACAAACTGCCTTTAATATGTACCAGGTATTGGTAATAGAGTTTTTCCATGCTGGGGTGATCGTATAGTATGTACTACCATGGATCCCATAAGTCAGAGGTCTGAAAGGTCCCCTCTTCCTTGGGACTTGATGGCTAATCCTGGAGAGAGATGCCTCCACTTGCCCTTCCACCAATGATTTTACACAACGTCACTTAGATGCCTCTTGTAGTCACTCCCTGTAAAGGAGACTGAAAGTTTGGAACTATACTGAATAATGGAAACTTTTTATTGGAGATTTGACATACGGGGCAGCTAGTAAGGTGTCCGTCTACACTGGCCTCCAAGTTCCTTCTGGGCTCAATTCAAGGTACTGGCATTGATCTTTAAAACCCTATACTGCTTGGGGCCAACATACCTGAAGAACTAAGGAACATTTACTCCCATATGACCCTACCCAGCCACTCTAGTCACCAGAGGCTCTGCTATGGGTACTCTTACCATTTGAGATAAGATAGGTGGCAACCTAAGAAAAGGCCTTATTTGTCATGGTGCCAAAACGTAGAACTCCCTCCCTGAAAACTTAGAACTCCCTCATCTGTCTCCCTCTAGCTGACATGACACTGTATCCATCTCTGAAAGTGCTGTTTGGTGATCTCCATGCCTGGGAGGAGAGAATGGAGATTCTCGGTTTGCTTCCCACAATTAGAAAAGACACCTTTAGACATTTATCTGCTATTTTGACATATTTATTGCTTTACAACTGTTGACCTTATAACCTCAGCTTGTTATTTAGTTCTGACCTTGCATATCTTCAACATCATCATGTGACACGTTAATTTGCTGTTAATTCCCTGTCTATAAGTTTGAACCTGACCTACTCTTCCGATGTACCTTGAATAAACCTTTGTTGGTCTTAAAGGTACCATTGGACTCTAAATTTGTTCTCTCGGGCATTGTCTTCCGCCAGCAAGTAAAAACTTTTTTGCTCTGTTACGCACTGCCTCACTAACTCTTGTGAGCCCTCTTCCCCGTTTGTGTATCTTTATAAGTTTATGTGTTTGTTTTAAGTCTTATTTATATTTTTGTGTTTCAAATGTTCTGAAGTTTTAAACATTTCGATATCTGCTGCCTTGGGGAGAAAACATCAAACTGGGTGGAAAGGTCGCCTAGAAATGCTTCAAATAAATAAGGGATAATGATCTTAGTGGGTCAATCATGCTTTGCTAACCTGGTGGCTGCTCCACAGTCCAGTCTGTTTCATGGACTGACTTTTGGAAGCATCAGGTACTCTGGCTTTGCCTGCTGTTATTCCTCGGGCTTCCATACCCCTTATCCCCTAGAGTGGCTTTCTGATCTGCTCTCTCCTTGTCCCTTATCTCTCTTCCCTAAGAGGGTCAGGAGGCTTTGTCACTGTGTCTACTTCCAGGTCTCCCGGGATGGTAAGGAGGGATCAAGACATGACAGTCCTTGTGGGGCCCTGATACGGGATTTTCTTCACAGGGCTGCCTGCTTGTCAGTCCAATGTGTAAGTGGGAACTGAGGGAGCAGCGCGCTTTCCATATTGTGGAGTCCCCAGAGAGGCGGTGAAAGAGGCTTCATCTAACACCACAGGGGGGACCAGGCCTTCATCTCGTTTTACTCGTGCCTTCCTTGCTCAATCATTTCCTCTGTTGTTGTTGTTGTTGTTTTCTTATCTCCTCCATTTTATGGGTGCTGTTGTATTTGGTGCTAACATGTCTTGTCTGTTCTATAAAGATGGCACAGGGCACAGCAGTTTTGTTTACTGCCCTCCGTTTTTGTGTGGTATATGTCGATGTCTGTTAAAAATGTGGCTTGCAATAAGGATTTGAAATATAGTGCCTTAATGCAATGACTACCTCTGACTTCATCGTTTTCCCAGGCCTGTACTGTCTGTCTGTTTGTACTTTGTGGCTCCTTATAGGGCGACTTTACCCGTTGGGCTGTTACCTGGCTCAGTTCTGAGGCCCCACTGGTTTCTGTTCTCGAGGGACTGCTGTATTAATCTGCTGCCGCCGCCAAAATAGCAAGGAGTCTGGAGGCATCTTAAAGCTTTTATGAGCCAGAGCCGAGGATAACAGCGTGTCCATCTGACAAAATAGCCTGTAACTTATGAGTGCTTGGGTCGCAGCAAATTTATCTAGGCTCTAAGGTTCCAATAAGCCTTTACATGTCAATTTCCATGGAAGAGATTTCACCACATGCTTATCCTCTAACATGATGTTACCCGCCCCAATGGGCGGGATATAAATACAGTAAATAAATAAATATTCTGTTGAGACTAGTGGGGCTTTAAAATGCTGAACTTTGGTGGCTGGATTGTGCTCGCATATGTCTCAGTTTTGCACCACTGATGCGTTAAGTGTGTGTGTCTGAAATGAAAAGTGTAAGTGAGACAACAACGAAGTACAGCTACACTTCTTGGGAACCCTTGATTAATCATTGCTACCATTTTTTTTATTCGACTGCAAACCTTGTTTGCCTTTCTGTAGTGTGCAAAATAGCCATTGGCACCCTTTATTGTGTCTCTCTGCTCCTTCATTGTCTTCCGTTCTCCTCTCCTCTTTGATCATCCAGACCTTTGTCTTCCACCCGCACCCCCAGCTTTGCCCCTTTTCCATTTTCTCTTTTTTTGTTCTTTTTCTTTCTCGTTTTTTCTCTCTCTGACCCCTTCCACCCCCCTCTCTCACTCTCTCCCTCACCTCCCTCCTTCTTGTACTTTAACACATCTGTTTCTAATTTGGGCTGTCTACGGTGTCAATTGGAAACAATGGATTCTTTTAAAATATCAGAAATAAACTCCAGCCCAAAACTCTACTCTGCCACACGTAAACACAACAAACGTTAAGTCAATTGGCCGCTATCCCGTAACAATGAGCTTTTGTTCGCAATTATCTGAAAAAGACAAACTTGTCTAAGGTTTTGTATTATAAAATAATCTTCTGCGTCTGTCGGTGAAAGACCCTGCAAGCAAAATGCACTGTTTCTTCCAAATCTGTGCTGAACTTTTTAGTAGCTTATTGTATAAACATTCTCTGTACCTTTAGAAGAATGGAACCTCACACTTTAAGTAGTGTTATTTCTAATAAAGTGGGGGAGGGAGAAGAGGGTTTTAACTTTGGTTTGCTTGTGTTGACTATGAAAATAACAAAAAAATTAAAACAAAGGGGACGCTCTCCACACACAATAGGCTTTGATACCCATAATTTTTTAAAAGCAACTTCTCCCCCAAGGCCCCTCCCTTGCTGGTTACTGTCAAGTTAGTAAGTTCAGTTTTGTCAGTAAATTAATGTATAAAAACCTTCCGGCTTACCTAGAATCAAGATAGAAAGTGCAGACATTCCGTCTCCGAGAGAGAGAGCGAGAGAGACTTTTCTTCCCTTTTTTATTTCTTTCCACTTGGGAATGGCAAGCAGACCTGCTCAAAATTCAAAGTAACGCCTCTGGAATGTGCTCCGTGTAATTGCATCCATGTGCCAGAAAAATAACCAACTTTGCTCTTTCTTCTCGGCTGCTATTCATCCCCCGTCCAGTTTCCATGCAGATAGGAGAGGAGCTGCTTCTCTCTGCCCACTGATCCAGAGCCTGTCAGCATCTGGAAGAGGGAAGGCAGAGGCAGTGCGGCTGAGAGACACATCTACGGCTGCACAAAGTAATTTTGCATGTCTGGAAAGAAAAGGAGAGAAGAGGGAGGGAGGGAGGGCGGGTGGGGGAGAAACACACACTGTACAATTTTAACCACATGGCTGGCTCCCAGAACTGCCCCTCCCCGTCATCAACCCGGATTAGCAGTTGAGGCTGGTCATGTGGTTGAGCTGTCGCTTACTCCGGGTGATACAGCAGCCTCACCTTCTATGGGAAACCAAGGAGCTTTTGCTTGGGTCAAAATGGGAAATGATATTTCTCATGCAGTTAAAGGACAGCTATCGATTCTCTGCAAATGAATGCCTTCACTTGACAAATTATTATAAGAAAATCAGAAGAGCCCGGCTGGATGAGACCAGTGGTGTGTCTAGTCCAGCATCCTGCCAGTTGCCAACCAATTTCTCTGGAGGGCCAACAACAGGGCATAGAGGCCAAGGCCTTCCCCCGGTAAGAACATCAGAAGAGCCCTGCTGGATCAGACCGGTGGTCCATCTAGTCCAGCATCCCATCTCACACATGGGCCAGCCAGTTCCTCTGGAGGTCCAACAACAGGGCATAGAGGCCAAGGCCTTCCCCTGATAAGAACATCATAAGAGCCCTCCTGGATTAGAGCAGTAGTCCATCTAGTCCAGTATCCTGTCAGTGGTCAACCAGTTCCTCTGGACAGCCCACAACAGGGCATAGAGGCTGAGGCCTTTCCCTGGTAAGAACATCAGGAGAGCCCTGATGGATCAGACCAGTGGTCCATCTAGTCCAGCATCCCATCTCACACAGGGGCCAGCCAGTTCCTCTGGAGGTCCAACAACAGGGCATAGAGGCCGAGGCCTTCCCGTTAGAAGAACATCAGAAGAGCCCAGCTGGATCAGACCAGTGGTCCATCTAGTCCAGCATCCTGTCTCACACAGGGGCCAACCAGTCCCTCTGGACAGCCCACAATAAGGCATAGAGGCCGAGGCCTTCCCCTGATGTTTCCTCCTGGCTCAGGGACTCAGAGGATTAGTGCCTCTGAATATGGAGGGTCCCTTCAGCCACCATGACTTGTAGCCACTGATAGACCTCTCCTCTATGAATCTATCTAACCCCCCTTTAAAGCTGTTTATTCTTGTGGCCATCACTACATCCACTGGCAGTGAATCCCATATTTTAATGACTCTCTGTGTAAAGTAGTATTTCCTTTTGAGTGTGTCTGGGAATATACCAGTTTGTTGTAGTGGTTAAGCGCTTGGACTCTAATCTGGGAGAACCGGGTTTGATTCCCCACTCCTCCACTTGTACCTGCTGGATGACCTTGGGCAACCCATAGTTCTGTCAGAGCTGTTCTTGAAAAAGAGCCGTTTCTGTCAGAGCTCTCTCAACCCCGCCTAGAAATCCAATCTCTTCTTCTTCTTCTATACACAGACATACATATGCACAACGTATACATAGAGAAGCCTAAAGGTATGGCTGGGAGCTTGGGTATGGGCGGGGCAGGGTCAGTCTATTTCCCCTCATTCAGACTGTTTCCCAGACTAATCTTCATCGTCTGTCTCCATCGCTTATCTTGGCTAAAGGGGAGAGTGGCAGGTGCTGAAAATAGCAACGATCTTTGGCTTGGATTCAGTACCCCACATCTGGGGCATATCTTGGGGGCTTTGGTTCGGGTCCAGTCCATAGTGGGGTAAATTGAACAGCAGCCTCACTTAGAGGGTCTCTCTAAGAGGATAGCAGCGGCCATCGTCACCTTCCTACCAAAAACAAAACAAAGGGTGATTTGGAGCTTATATATTTGGATGGTTAGGACCACTGGTGGAGTTCCAGTTTGGGATTTTTGCATTTAGGCAAGATATCACAATGGGGTCTGATCTGACTATGAGAGCCAGTTTGCTGTAGTGGTTAGGATGCGGCCTCTTATCTGGGAGAACTGGGTTTGATTCCCCACTCCTCCACAAGCAGCTGCTAGTGTGACCTTGGGTGAGTAACAAGTTCTTTCAGAGCTGTTCTCTCAGGGACAGTTCTCAAAAGATCTCTCTCAGCCCTACCTCCCTCACAGGGTGTCTGTTTTGGAGAAGGGAAGGGAAAGGAGATTGTAAGCTGCTCTGAGACTCCTTCAGGCAGTGAAGGGCAAGGGTATAAATCCAATCTCCTCTTCTACTCTGAAAGGGGCACCCCCAAAGTACAAGAGAGAGAACAGTCTGAAAGCAGAAGAACAAAATGAGCTTATTTCCAAAAAAATAAATAAAATTGTTACTATGTTAGTAACATAGTGTGTTAGCATGTGGCCGGGTGGTTGTGGACCCCACGCTCCTGTCATTGCACACGAGCCCTACAACCTCATCTATGTAAATGAAAGTGAAGTAGCTGTTCCCAAATGTGTGTCAGACAACACATGTTAAACCTCTTTGCCTGCATGAAAAATACTCAGGTCCAAGCTGGGATACAGGAGAATGTGGATTGCATGCCCAGAAGCAGGGCTATTTTTGGGCAGGAACGCACAGGAACGGAGTTCTGGCTGGCTCCTGAATTGGCCACGCCCAACAGGAACTCATTAGCATAACAGGCCACACCCAACAGCAGAAACTCATTAGGATTGGCTACATTATGGGTGTGTGGCCTCACATGCAAAGGAGTTCCTGCTTCAAAAAAAGCCCTGGGTTTTGACAACCAACAAGGTAAACAGAATAAGAAGCAAAAGGTGGGTGTGGCTGGATGACCGCACTTCTGGTAACATGGGGGTGTGGCCTAATATGCTAATGAGCTGTGCTGTCGGGGTGTGGCCTAATATTCTAATGAGTTTCTACTGTTGGGTGTGGCCTATTATGCTAATGAGTTCCTGCTAGGCTTTTTCTACCAAAAAAGCCCTGTCCAGAAGTCTGGCATTGAAATTAAGAGAATTATTATAGATAGAAATGGCATAATCATGGATCGTTTCTTGAGGAGAACCAGGGTTACAGGTAAGCAGTCAAAGCAATATTCTTGTACAGAGCCAGTTTGGTGTATTGGTTAAGAGCAGCGGACTCTTATCTGGGAGAACCGGGTTTGATTCCCCACTCCTCCACTTGTACCTGCTGGATGACCTTGGGTCAGTCGCAGTTCTCTCAGAGCTGTTCTCTCAAGAGCCGTCCTTGAAAGCACTCTCTCAGTCCCACCTACCTCACAGGGTGTCTGTTGTGGGGAGAGGAAGGCAAGAAGATTGTAAGCCGCTCTGAGACTCTGAATGAAGGGTGGGGTATAAATCCAATCACTTCTTCTACATTTCAGCACAAAATGCCACTCTACCCATCAATACCAGTACCCAGTTCTGGTACCCACCCAATATTTATCCCCACACAGCAGTTCATGCCTTGGAGAATCAGAGCAGGGAGGCAGAGGAGAGAAGATGACGAGATAGGTGGGAACATTACCTGTCCTTTTCTGCAATAGGGAATTGTCTGATGCGGTCTAGTTCCATTGATCCAGGCAATACATCCAAAGAAGGATCGAGGCTGTGTCAGAGAACCCAAGGCATGCAGGTGTGAGTAAGCTCATGTGCAGACCTGGCCAAATTGTCAGTGTGCGGGATGGCATTGTGTGCAGGCTGTACGCACTTTGGTATTGGGAAGGAGCTTAATTATAGGCATGGGGGATAATAGCAAAACATAGGTTCCCTTCAGCAAGTTTGCCAGTAGGAGAGAGAAAGTCTGAGAAAGCTAGAATTATCACCTACATAAGAACTCAAGAAAAGCCCTGCTGGATCAGACCACGTTAGTAGTTTAGACAGCAGAAGCAGCTACTGTGTATGGCTCCATCAAAGCTGTGGTGGCTTCAAGGATGTCCAGACAGGCAAAACTCAATTCCAGGCATAGAGCAGCCTGATCCCAGTGAAGTGCTCTAATATAATGGTCCAGAAGTTATTCAAGGGAGTGATGGATCCCCCACAGTTTTCAGAGTCCCTGGTCTTGGGATTGCCTAGTTCTCAGTCTGGTGTAGTGGTTAGGAGCACAGACTCTAATCTGGGAGAATCAGGTTTGATTCCCCACGCCTCCACATGCAGCTGCTGGGTGACCTTGGGCAAGCCACACTTCTCTCAGAGCTGTTCTCTCAAGGGCAGTCTTTGAAAGAGTTCTCTCAGCCCCACCTACCTCACAGGGTATCTTTTGTGGGGATGGGAAGGGAAAGGAGATTGTAAACCACTCTTGAGACTCCTTTGGTAGTGAAGGGTGAGGTATAAATCCAGTCCCCTCCTCCTCCTCCTTCTTCGGAGACTTCCAATATGTACAACATCTGGGTGCTGTTTCTGGAATGGAATACCAGCCTCTCTGCCACCATTGTACCTCTTCAAATGATAGCAATCACTATCATTTAACCTAACCAGGTGGGAAGACCTGGGGCATGTCTTGATCGGCCCTCTCCTCCTGTCTCCAGCTCCCTGGGGTGAGTCAGGCTGTGGTCCCACTCCCGTGGGTATAAGTCATAATAGCAAGCTCCCTATAACTTCACAAGTACAGCTGCTCCTCTAGATTAGCTTTTTGGGGGCAGGGTTGTGAAATGTACCTACAATAGGTAACTCTTGGCATATTTAAAGCACCACTTTGTTCCCACAGTTTGGTAAAGTTGAAGATTGGTGAAAACTTCCTCCCCTCCTCTTTCAGATTAATGGGAGCTTTCCCTTCATTCTGCATTGTTAAATGATGATGTTGGCAAAAAACCTGGTACAATCTCATTACCAACATTGCTTCGAATGCCAGTTTGGTGTAGTGGTTAAGAGTGCGGACTCTGATTTGGGAGGCCCTGGTTTGATTCCCCACTCCTCCACATGCAGCTGCTGGTGTGACCTTGGGTCAGTTACAAGCTCATTCAGAGCTGTTCTCTCATGAGCAGTCCTCGAAAGAGCTCTCTCAGCCCCGCCTACCTCCCAGGGTGTCTGTTGTGGGGATGGGAAGGGAAAGGAGATTGTAAGCTGCTCTGAGACTCCTTTGGGTAGTGAAGGATGGGGTATAAATCCAATCTCCCCCTCCTCCTCCATCTTGATGCTAGATTACTGTTAACAAGTGGGACGGGACCTGAAGACTGCAATTGGAGCAAAACGTGGTAGCTGGTTTATTACCCACAGCTAGCCAATTGGATAATTTCCCAGCTATTTTGAGGTTCCTTCATAGGCTGCCAATTAGTTTCCATGTCCAATTCATGGTGTTGGTGCTAACTTTTAAAGCCCTTCATGACTTGGAGCCCCACATACAAGAAGGACGGCCTCACCCTCTATGTTCCCACGAAGTAGCTTCATTCTTCCCAGCGAGGTCTATTTTCAGTACCCCTTTTGTCTGGGCACGTTCTGCAACAGTCTAGGTTCAGGCTTCACAAGTGGATGCCTCGTGCTTGCGGAAATGGTGTCTCGGAAAAAGGTCGGAGGGCTCCTCCTTCTGCTGTCCTCACTTTCTGGTGAGGCTGTGAAACAGTTATTCTGGAGAGCTTTGAATGTAGTCTGAGCTAGACCAAAGAATAATAGCCTGGTAGTAGGGTATATCCCTGACCTGGATGGCCCAGGCTAGTCCAATGTTGAAAGCTAAGTAGAGTTGGCTCTGGTCAGTACTTGGATGGGAGACCTCCACCAAGGAGGCCCAGGGTTCCTACAAAGAGGCAGGCAATGGCCAACCATCTCTGTCCATCTCTCGCCTTGAAAGCTCAACAGGGTCACCATAAGTCACCTGCGAGTTGGCAGCACTTTCCAGCACCAATGAAGTTCAAGCTGTTTTGAAACTGGCTCTTAATTTGGTTTTACTGTATTCTATCTATTCTTTTAATGTTTATTATTTTATCCAAGGGCCTTGGGAATGTTTAGTTTGGAGAAGAGGAGATTGAGGGGGGACATGATTGCTCTCTTTAAATATTTGAAAGGCTGTCATTTGGAGGAGGGCAAGGAGCTCTTCCAAGAGAGGACCCAAAGCAACACGTTTAAATTACATGCAAAAAGGTATCGGTTGGATATTAGGAAAAAAATTTTCACGGTCAGAGTGGTTCAAAGGTGGAATCAGCTGCCTAGGGAGGCGGTGAGCTCCCCTTCAATGACAGCTTTCAAGAAGAGGCTGGGTGAATATTTGTCAGGGATGCTTTAGGTTGGTCCTGCATTGGGCAGGGGGTTGGACTAGATGGTCTTTATGGCCCCTTCCAACTCTACGATTCTATGATTCTATCCAGTTGTTTTATGCTGTTTTTGTATGATCCATCTTGGGTCCTGAGATGCTCAGGAGAAAGGTGGCTTCATAAATATTTTAAATAAATAAAAACCATATTCTTGCCATTCTTAAAGGCCAGGTCCTAGCATTCTGAGTTACGCAGACAAACAAACAAGCAAAAAGCACAGGGATGAACATGTACCTGTCATGGGACAAAATCCACTGTATGGTTTTCTAAAGTATCTCTTACAAAATTCTGATTATATGCCTGCAACATCTTTTGTAATGAGATGCTCTAACTGCTTTATGTACCAGATGAGAGGACATATGACCAGCAGCAGTTGGAAAGACTTTGGGGGTTGTTGCTAGCGGTTAATAAGACTGAGCATAGAGTCACCTGGATGATGGATGATTGGTATTTTATACCAATTTTATAGTTACTATTGGTATAGTTGGTATTGGTATAGTTGGTATAGTTGGTATTGGTAGGTCTGTATGAATGAGAAAAGGCACATAAATGAGAAGGCACATAAATCACCAGACTTGTGACACGTTGAAGACAAATGCACTGTGGTATTAGGGCAGGAGCTAAGTTATTGGGGGGGAGGCACAGTGCCAGCAACTTAATGACATCAGTTCCAATGATTCTGGAAGTGATGATACTACAGAGCGGGCAGCGTTCTAGCATTTCGTCAAAATTCTATGGCTTAACCATAGAGTTTTGACTGAATGCTAGAGTGCCGCCAGCACCATTGTGCCTGAAACGACCTCATCATCATGTCAGGATTGCCCCTTCATTCCCCCACATTTTTCTTGTGCTGCTCAGCTAAGTGGCTGTGGAAATGGCTGAGAGGGGGCAGAAAGTGTTCTGCAATAGTGGGGGACCTGGTGACCTTGCATGGCATAAACTTTCATGAGCTTTGTCAGACATGTAAAATCTTGTATTCAGGAGGCAGAGATGTATATGCAGAAGAGGGTACAAACAGATCAAAGGAGTTATTAAAGGAGATGTCAGAAGACCCAGCATTCCATGACAGCATTCATTGCAGACCACAGATGAAAACAAGATTTCATCAAAACAGGCCCTTAGCTACAGGTGGGGCTTTGGGAGGCTCCGCCCCCTTTCTTAAAGGCACAGCCCCACAATGCTTTTTTCAATTGTTTTTAAATACTTTTTAAAAGGCGTGTGCTTCTTTAAGCACAGTGGGGTTCTGTAGTTGACTAATTCCTGCACTGAGCAAGGGGGTTGGAGCAGGTGACCTCTAGGGTCCCTTCTAACTCTGTGTCAAGAAACTGGTCTCCTTGAAGAGAGTTTTTCTGCCTAAGCATTAGCTTTCTTGACTATAGAAGTCATCACCCCCACCTGCCAGCTTGTTGCTTAGGCTGGCTGAAGTGATTAACTTGCAGCAGCTGAACAGTGTCATCTAAAGTGGCTGACAACTTGCAATTCAGAGATCTCTCCTGGTAACAGCTTTCTATTAGCTTTTCTTTTTTCACTGAGAACTTCAGCCCCACCAGAAAAAAAAAATTGCCCCACAAGCCACAAAATCCTGGCTATGGGCCTGCATCAAAATGAGTAAGACTTCAGAGTGGGCCTAGGTCCCTCCCAATTGTTGATCATTAGACAAAGGAGGTTCAGTAGCGTTCACAAACCTATAAAGAGGGACAATTACTGTGAGCTAGCTAAGGACCCTTAGAACTCCTATAAGACTACTGTCTTCACTCAGGTATTCATCCTCTGCAATGATAGGGTGGACCGAACAGTCACACACTACTCTCCGTCATTGAAATGTAGCTCCTAGGAAGCAAGCCCAGAGGTCCTTTTATGAAACTGAAGTTGTCTTTGAGCCTCTGTTGCAGCGATTTAAGTGCCCTTGATTGTCCATGCAGAAGAGAGGGACAGGTGTTAGTCATCTGAGTATTCTGGACAGTGCAGTTTTTTTTTCCATTTGTATGGCAAAACTCATTGAAGCAAGAATTTTTGAGACCTGTGTGAAAATGCCTGCAGGCTTTCTCCTCTGCCAGTTCCATATTCTATGATTGAGGGGATGGGGAAGGGAGGGAGAAACAAAGATTGTGGGAGAATTGTTTGAGAGAAGCCACAAAGTTCATATTTTTTAGACTCTTGTCCAGATGAAGGAGAGATTGGATTTATACCCCGCCCTTCACTACCTGAAGGAGTCTCAGAGTGGCTTAAAATCTCCTTTCCCTTCCCGTCCCCACAACAGACCCCCTGTGAGGTAGGTGGGGCTGAGAGAGCTCTTTCGAGAGCTGCTCATGAGAGAACTTAGCTCTGAGAGAACTTGTGACTGACCCAAGATTACACCAGCAGCTGCATGTGGGGGAGTGGGGAATCAAACCTGGTTCTCCCAGATTAGAGTCTGTGCTCCTAACCACTACCCCAAACTGGCTCTCTATACACAACGCCTCCGATCGTAACAATTCAACATTTCAGGCAGAAGCTCAGTTTAACAGGAGGCCTTTTGATCTGCACAGCCGATAAGCAGCCCTGCTGGCCAACCATGTGGAGGAGTGGGGAACCAAACCTGGTTCTCCCAGATTAGTGCTCCTAACCACTACCCCAAACTGGCTCTCAAGGTTTTTAAATATATGTTTTTAGACTTCAGAGCTTCAGTCAACCTAGGAAGGGGACAAATCTTTCATAATCTAAAATCGTGATCATGAGACTGTCATTCTACCAGGATACACCAAATTGGTGAAAGTCAAGCTGTGCATGTCTTTGCATGTGTGTTTATGTAATTTGTCCCTCATGCTGAGCTTGTACTTGAGAGAGAGAGAAATTCTTGCCTCTCCAGAGCTTTCAAGCCATCACTTTACATAATCAATAAAGGGAAACTACTGACACTAGGAATTGTTGGAAAAGGCAGTGTCTGATGTACAAAGAAGAAGAGAAGAAGACCCTGAAGGGGGCAGTGAGAAGACAATTAGATAGGATAGTGGGGTCGGCACCATCTCTCCTGTCAAGTGTCATTCCTTTTCTTTCTCCAGATTGCTACTCTCAGGGCAATTTCCCCCCTTCTTCTCTGAAGTGCCACACTCAGTCTTACCCCCTCTCTCAGTTTGAGATGTAGTTAGGAACCTTTCTCTCCTCTTTCCTATCAAGTATGTTAGTTCCTAAATAAACCTTTATTTACTCTGTAATCAGGTTGTGCACCATTGCTGTGTTAATTACTCTGCCAACAGGAATAACGGTCTATATTCTTACCATCAAGGATTTTCATAGGCTGGCTGTTCCCCAAGTCATTTATTTTTCTTTAAATGTTTTTTTTTTCAGGACAGGAAATGGAGGTTGACCAATAGTTTTGAGATTCTGTTCTGGGTGTGTTCTAATGATAACCAGAGGTAAACATGTGCTAATTCAATGGGAGAAGGGGGGAGAGTATAGGATAACTTTATTTGAATTTTCTGATTTGGTTTGATTAATTGCCTAATTTTGTTTTTAATATTATCTATTTTTGACAACCTCATATGTTTTTTCAGCGCTTTAAATCTGCTCCTGAGGTTTTGCTGCTGTAGTATATTTGCGAAATTTGCTGCTGCCTTCATTTTTCCATTGTACTTATCTGTTGTTGATAGTATTTTAATGGTATGTGCATATTTTTCGCATGTATTTCAGGTTGCCCAGCACCATGGGGATCTTGGAATTTGAGTCAGGTGAAAACATTTTGGTGTAGTGGTTAAGTGCGCGGACTCTAATCTGGGAGAACCGGGTTTGATTCCCCACTCTTCCACTTGCACCTGCTGGATGACCGTGGGCAAACCATAGTTCTGGCACAGCTGTTCTTGAAAAAGAGCAGTTTCTGTCAGAGCTCTCTCAGCCTGACATACCTCACAGGGTGTCTGTTGTGGGAGGGGAGGGGAAAGGAGTTTGTAAGCTGCTCTGAGACACCTTTGGGTAGTGAAGGACGGGATATAAACCCAATCTCCTCCTCCTCCTCCTCCTCCTCTTCCTTCTTCAGCAGCTTCATGTGTTTATGTGTCAAGTGCTAAAGTGCTATATAAATTCTGCTGTTGTTTGCCAGTCCTGTTTCAGAGACATACCATTGACAAAGTGGCCCAGTTTTCTTTCAAAGGCAGCCTCAAATAAACTGGGTGTGTTTCCATTGATAACTGAATGTAAAAGACTTGGCATTGAGATATGCACACACACTTGATAATTGACACTCGAATCCCTCTGCTAAATATCTCACCTCATCAAGTTCACTGGGTCTCTGTGCATATCTGTTGACAGTATTATCTATGAAATTGTCTGTTCTCCCCAGAGAAGCTGTCGAAAGGCTTCATATCAGAGGAATGGTTGATTAAAGGCACCCCTGCCCACGCCCCTAAACAGACAAATGTAACGGTTGCTCAAAGAGGGCAGCGTCTTTCTCTTTTGTGCCCTGAACAAGAACTTGGATCCTTTCAGAACTTCCGCCCTCGGTTGGCTGAATAGGATGCTGGTTCCTAACCCGTGCAGCGAGGACATTGCTGATTTTTTCCAGGGCAGGACACAAATCAATAGAGAAAAGTGCATTTCGTCCCTTCCCCCGCTCTCCCAGATCCAAGAAGCACTGAGCCTGTCACTCCACATTATGACTCTGGCAGACGATGTCCCAAGCTATGCCGTGAACGCTACCCAAAATGGTTCATCATTATAATAGAAGCAAGGCATTGGGGAAGAAAAGAGAGAAGTGTCGTTACCCTGCACTTATTCCCCAGTGTTCAATGGAAACTACCGAGCTCAGAAAAAAACATAACAGATGACGAAGAGGAAAGGAAATGGATTGCAAATGCCCACGCTTTTCTGTGCATTTCTTATTGTCGGTTCTTTATTTTTCCTGCAAATCTCCATTAGCTTATACTGTGTGGAGTCCCCAAGGCAAACACTAGACGGAAATTAGCAGTGTGTTAAGGAATATGAAAATGCTGGGAGATACTAGGTCTGATGGGTACAGTGCCAAAAGACACCTTCCCTTCCCTTCGCTTCCCTTCCCTTTTGATAGCTTCTTCAGCTTAGAGCTTTAGGCCATTACTGGAGGAAGGACTAAAATGCGTTACCAAAGTCAAAAGGGAAAAACCAGACCGAGAGATGTTTTTCTCAAAAGCAGGTGTTCAGAGCATGTGTTTTTCCAGTGTGACTTTTGCAAAGAACATGCTACATTTGGTGTTCTGTACCTTTGTGAAAATCAAACCTCTACATATCTTAATATGCATATGTTTGCTTTACTGTAGACCAGCTGCTTAGAGTGGTTATTAAATGGCTGGGTTATTCCCACACTGGATCAGTGTTAGACACTAGACTGTGGTATTTGAAAGTACACAATCCCACTTGATCTCCCATGGCTACAAAAGTGTATTTGAAATGCTCAGGACATGAAATAGAAAGCAATGGAAAATACAAGTAGAGTAGGGGGTCTAGAATTGCCGGCTTCTGCCTTCCGCTGGGCTCCTGTGTGTTGAAACACAAGTTTCTCCCACAACATGAAGTGGGAAAATCCGTCTTGTTTGGACTGATTCAATAAATCATTAGTTTGAGTGAACAAGTGAGGAGCACACTTGTATGGCCACATTTTCATAAAATAATATCAAGGCTGGAATGAGTTTAGGCTCATAAAGTGCTTTGAGCAGGTGCAGTCAAGGTTACTTTCCAATGATTTTTGTCCTGCTCAGGGTTTTCAGCAGCAAAGTCCTCAAGCCAAAATCAGATGGCAGGAATGAAAACTTGACCCTTCTGCCAATAAGTCTAAGACTCCCATCTCTGGTTAGCTGCATTTTAAGCCTCATGCGCTGAAAGGGTTCTGAATGACAAATAGATCTCAGCAGTAGATACCCTTTGTACACCCACTCAAAAGTCACAGCCCGTTCTGAATGTCTTTTCAGCACTAAACTCACAGATCACAGCAACCTTCAGAAACATTTCAAGCTACCAAAGGTGCATGCAGAATTCAACACTTACAAACAACTACAGATCCACAGACCAAGCCGATGGCTTAGCGTATCTGACGGAGTGCAAATGCTTTGGTTAGCGAGCACGATTTTTGTTTTAAGCTCACAAGGATTTTCATCTCCCAGCCCTGAGTCAAAATGAAGTGGTTTCGGTTCTTGTCTTTTTTCCCCCGCTTCCCCACAAAACGGTAAGAAAAACATCCTATTCATAGATTCCCAGCAGTGAACTGGAAATACCTCTGGCCATGGCACTGAAGTTGTTCAGAAATAGCCAGTGAGGGATAGTTGGCTCTGAATCCCGAGCTGGTGTGGACTTCCTCGTACTTTTCATTTATTCAAGCTCAGCTGGGGGAAAAAAGCCATTTTTATGTGGAAACAGTCAGGCTGCATTACTTCCACATCCCTGAAGCTCATCTACGACTCTCTAATGGTGCTACCAGTTTGTTAGCGGTTGTGGGTCTTTCATGCTTCCACTCGTCATAAGTCCTGTGTCTCGTGTGACCCTTAAAAGGAAGAGGAGAAACTTTCAAGACTGAGCTGATAGCTGAAAGAGACAACAAGGTGGCTTGTGCTCAGTTTGTGTTAAAAACATTGCTGATTGGTGATTAGCTTGTTTTATTCTAGCAGTTGGCCTTTGGGATTTGTTAATGATTATTAACAAATTGATTTTTTCCAGCAAGCCTTTTGGGATGGAAAAATACATGATCGCCATTTCATGCCTCCCTGATGGCCTTCACGTAGTAAGTTTTTGGTTGGCGGCCTGGATTTTCCTAGGCTTTTATTCTATATCTGAAAGCTGTTGCAAAATTCAGAAAGTCCTCAAATTGCATATTCAGCAAAGGCTGAGAATCACAGGCTTTTCAGAACTGGATCTTTGGGTTAAACGACTGCATGTTTATTGCTTGATAAACCAACGGTCCGGAAAGACCCTCAGTCTTGTTTTCATTTGAACTCACTTCATATGGTGATTGGCATCACACACAGTTCATGCACTGAACTAGTGCCGGACAGACATGGACATATTTGTGAAAAAGCACAAGCTGAAATGGAATCCAGGTAAGACTGGTGTAATGCTGGTTGGTAAAGCTGAGGACAGAAGAATATGCAAGGTTCCCTGGTGGATCAGGTCCATCTAGTCCAGCATCCATATTCACACAATGGACAACCAGTTGCCCTGGAAAGTCAACTTAGGCGGCAGTCACACATATTAAGTTCACTTTCAATGCACTTTCAATGCACTTTCAATGCGCTTTCCAACTTGATTTTGCCATTTCACACGGTAAAAATCCAGTTGGAAAGTGCAATGAAAGTGCATTGAAAGTGGATTATTTAGTCCGTGTGACTCCAGCCTTAGAGATGTAGATGGAGTGGTTTTGTCTTTGGCAGACTTGGTTAAGAGTTGTTTAAACAACATGTGAATGTGGTAGCTATTGAGTACAATTTTGTCGTTTTTGCTCATAAGACTCCACAGCTTAGAGGGAACATTGTTTGCTGTTGCTGTTAGTTATTTCTCTCAGCTTAGACATGTAACCTTGAGGCCCAAGCCTGGCTGGTGTCATCTTTCTCCTGGGAATACTGAGCCATTACTTCGGCCGGTCTCTAACTTAGATGTGATTGGCTCCGGGCCATTAGGTTCCAGTACAATTCAGGTATAATTGCTAGGTGTGCTTTGGCCCTAGTTCTAATGCAGAAACATTAAGAGTCTGGATCCTATCTATGTCTCAATAAACTTTTATTCTTGGAATGACTGTTGTTGGGAACTGATTTCTTCAGGGTTCTGACACATGTTCACCGCAGTGTCCTTCAAGCAATTCTGCAATAAAACTGAATTCAACCTTCTTTTTATTCTGGTTTCTGCCCCCCGCCCCCCCCCCCGTTCTGCATTATCTTACCTCCCTTCAGTGGCCGGCCCACTGTTGCCCTGGTTTTTTTTTGTTGCTGTTTTGCCATGGATGTTTTCCACAGGGACGGCTCTCCCCGTGCCTGCACCTGTATTTCTCCACTGCATCTCCTTCTTTCTGCAAATGTTTTTGCAGTCCTGGGAGCAAAAATGCAGTTTGTCCCCTCTTGTGGTGCAGCACGAGAATTCCTGGAGACAGTGAAGTCCGACGCTGTGGAGCAAAAGGGGACAAGCTGCGTGTTTGCTCCTGGAACAGCAAAAACATTTGCGGAAACTAGGGAAAGTGGCAGAGGAATACAGGTGCAGGCACGGGGAGAGCCGTCCCTGTGAAAAATGTCACGGATTTAGATCACCTCAACTTGAACACTGAGGAAATCTGGAGTGGCGAGCAAATGAGGAAAGGGGAAAAAATCCCCACCCCTCATTCCTAGAAAACTGAGAGGGTTCCATTTTCACATTGGCCGGACATGTGTGAGCAAAGCTTGCCATCAGTCCTGACAAGGGACTTGTAGACTGGGAATACCCTCTCAGAGTCTCCACGGGTCCCTGGATCCCAGATAAGAGCACATGTCCTGCATATAAAAAGCCCCAGGTTTAGTCGTGCTGGCATCTGTGCTGAAAGGATCACAAGCAGGCTGAGAAGATGCTCTGTCTGGAGGACAAAAAAACCGTTGCAAGTATGCGGTACTGGATCTAAGACCTGATTTGGTATATCTCCTTACTTATTATGGAAGGCAGACTGTAAGACCGAAACCCACCGGCATAATTTTGTTCAAGGAGAAGACTAGCAGCTGGAAAAACCTGGGCGCAGCAATTGGCTTAGAAACCGCTGATCAAATATAGACATGGTTCTCGATGAGGGATGAATTGGTTAGATCCTCTCAAAAACAGTTCAGGGAGGCTTGGGCTCATTTGGATAGAGAAGAATAATCTCTCTGGCAACAGGACTAATATTCCATACTAATGTTTCACTGCACAAGGCAATTCTGGGTGCACGCAGTCTTGGCAGGTTTTGAAAGAACTAAATGCTCATAACTCTCTGTGTGCTGTTCCTTCTCCTCTTCCTTCAAGATCTGCTGCACTCGCTTCTCCCTTCTCCAGTCATTGAAATTGCACACCCTAGTGGTCCCCAGATGACTTCATTAGGTGTCCAGCATTGCAGAAGGAAAATATGTTCTAATCCCTTGTTTCCCAGTGTTACACTGAGCGTAGACTCTCTGAAATGTTTACAACAGCATGGAAATGGATGCTGGGTAGGAAAAGTTTGCGAAATAGGAGTCCTGACCCTGATGCATCTTCACCGCACTGAGCGCGGGTCCCTCTACTGAACAGCTTTAGCCACCTGTTCGAGAAGCAGAGTGCCTGGATTCTGTCTCCCTGCATTTGTGGGGTGATGTGCACGAAAGGAATACAGGCTTCCGAAGGGGAAAAAGGACACTGCAAAAAATAAATTCAAAGCTCATCAAGCAAAATACATCCAGGCCAAAATCCGACAGAGCTAGGTGCACGTTAGCCCATTTATTTTAACGGTTTTAGGTGAACATACATCTCTGTATGTGGCCCTGGTGCATTTTGATTAACAAAATACTTTCATGCTATTCCTTATTTCTTAGAGGATTTATAGAAGCTGTGGAAGTAATGCCAGGGTTGGCATGACAGAGGCAGGAACTAAGCAGACTCAGAAAAACACCGTCAGCTTGGCCTTTACATTTATTTTGACATACTTCAAGTTTTCCATATTTGGAAATCCATTCTGGTGCTCCCTTAGCTTGCTGGTGAACATAGTCTGCACATATTCTCTCTCTCTCCTTTTTTATTTGATACGGCCAGCTTGAGGATCCTGTCCTGTCCGGCATGTTTCAAACTGTTCCGTCCAAAGTTATGCCTTAAAGGTGTGGCAAGATGTGAAAGTTACAAGATCTGTTCTTTCTCATCTTATTAAAATGTCAGCCTGGCTGTTGATGTTCTGGTAGTGTCCTCTTCGAGGCCCAGAGACATTTTACGGGAGTTGCTGTCCAGAGCTTAAACCTTTTCTGACAGTCCCAATTGCTCAAATCGTCGATTTAAACCCAAGTTTTCCCAGCAGATTGTGACAAATGGATGGGGCCAGAGCCAGTTTGGTGTAGTCATTAGGAGTGCAGACTCTAATCTAGGAGAATCGGATTTGATTCCCCATTCTTCCACATGCAGCTGCTGGAGTGACCTTGGGTTAGTCATAAGTTCTTTCAGAGCTGTTCTCTCAAGGGCAGTTCTCTCAGAGTTCTCTCAGCCCTGCCTACCTCACAGGGTGTCTGTTGTGGGAAGGGGAAGAGAAAGGAGTTTGTAAGCCACTCTGAGACTCCAAGTGAAGGGCAGGGTATAAATCCAATCTCCTCCTCCTTCTCCTCCTCCTTCAATAGAGGATACTTTTAAGGTTCCATTTACACGCCTACCACAATTAATTCACTCTTTTGCTTACTAGAAGGTTCAGATTCTAAATCCTGCCTGCAGGACCAGCATAGCAGTACTGGCATCTGTCCAGCAGTGGGCGTTTCCACATTCTCATTTTATTTGCAGGTAAATTCCTGTTGGGGGGGGGGGAGCTGTGTTCTGCACAAGTTTTGCTCCCTCTAGTGGTAGATTCGACATCACACAGGTTTTTTTCCAGCGTATCTCCCTGCAGATTTAAACTGTGGGTTTTTATGCCAACTATAAATTTATGTGATATCAAATCGACTGGTAGTGGGAGCAAAAATTTGCAGGGCAGGAACCCCCCCCTTAAAGAAATAGGAACTTTCCTCAAGTAAAATGAGAATGCAGAAAAGCCCAATGTCTGAGTCCCAGTTTTTCAAGACTGCCACATCTTTTTAAAGATCAGGGGCTGGATTGTGCCCATGACCTTTAGAAAGATCACTGTTGACTTGGCACACGTAGATAGGTCTATATGTTGGGAGAAAGTAGGGTGAAGTCAAATTTGTACCATGCTAGACCCGTATTGGGAGGCATGTTACTTTCACATACTGTACTGCCACATATTTTGTTAGTCTTTTGAGCCAGTTTGGTGTAATGGTTAAGAGTGCAGACTCTAATCTGGGAGAATAAGGTTTGATTCCCCACTCCTCCACATGCAGCTGCTGGGTTACCTTGGGTCAGTCACAAATTCTCTCAAGAGGAGTCCTCAAAAGAGCTCTCTCAGCCCCACCTACCTCACAGGAGAGGAAGGGAAAGGAGATTGTACGCTGCTCTGAGACTCCTTTGGGTAGTGAAGAGTGGAGTATAAATCCGATCTCTGCTGCTGCTGCTGCTGCTGCTGCTTCTTCTTCTTCTTCTTCTTCTTCTTCTTCTTCTTCTTCTTCTTCTTCTTCTTCTTCTTCTTCTTCTTCTTCTTCTTCTTCTTCTTCTTCTTCTTCTTCTTCTTCTTCTTCTTCTTCTTCTTCTTCCTACTGGACTCTTGCTCTTTTCTACTGCCATTTCTTTGTAAACTATAAAATAGTTCAGAGGAACCAGACTGGAAGAGGGGTGATCTTGGTGTCAGAAGCGGAAGGAAGATAATCTTTCTCAACCTTGAGAAACATTAAGCGCATAAAAATAGCTCAATTCAAGTCCAGTAACACCTTGGAGACCAACGAGATTTTCGAGGCATGAGGTTTCGAGAGACAAAGCTTCCTTTGTCAGATATGCTTCAAAGAGCTTTGACTCTTGAGAGCTTAAACCCTGGAAAAATCGTTGGTCTCTAAACTGCTCTTGGACTTGAATCTAGCTCTTCTACTGGAGGCCAACATGGCTATCCCCTGAAACTGTATTCATGGGAATAAAGAGACATTATCGTTCATATCTTGATGCCCAGCGCATTATGAATCCCTTGTCCCAAGCGTACCATTTCTTGTGTCTTTTCAGATGAAAAGAACAGAGACAACTAAATTTTTCAGCAGTTGCGCTTTAACATAGTACATCCCAGATCTGGCTCAGCAATCTAGCCATCCACCAACAGCCTTCATCTCCCTAGACTCTCTTTGCACAAGACTCCAGTCTGGGCAATTCAGGGTTAGTCTGCACTGGTACAGTAAGTCACACAGGAACCCTGGGGGGTGGAAATCAACTCCCTGTCTGATGAAATTAACATTAGCAGCCTAATTCCATCTCTTTGCAGAATGATTGACGAAATGAAGCGCTCTGGTGTTTTAAAAGGTTGCAGTTGGCCCTCAGCTAATTGCAGCTATGAAAAGCACGAAAGGCCCCAGAGAATGAGGGAGGAGTGTGTGGGGGGGGGGAGTAGGGAATTCCTTTAAATATCTACACAGCCACTAGGTCCTTTGGGGGGAAAGATGAAACATATATTAGCTTCCTGGCAGCGAAGGGAGCACAGCAGCTCGTGAAAGGTCTTTGGTGTTTTGAATAGAACTTGGGTGTATGTATGTGAGAGAGAGAAAGGGAGAGATCGGAAAGACGTTTGTGGGGAGTCCAGTTGGGCCGAGGGGCAAAACAGACCGTCCCTTAGAACTAGAGGGCACTTGTTGAAATTAATAGGCAGGAAATTTAAAAAGAATGAAAGGGATTGCTTTTTCCCCTCGTGTAACAGATAACTCTGGAACACGTCTTGCAAGAGATGTGGTGCTAATAGTGTGAAAAAGGGGGAAAAATGGATACAATTTCCTTAGCTTTCTAGGAAGCTGCCTTGTAGGTCCATCTAGTCTGTCATTGGTCCTTTCCGCACTTGGATCTCATCCCTGGTTTTATCAGAGTTCAGTTCGTGACACAATACCATGGATTAATCCCTGGTTGTAACAGCATCCGTTTATCCCAGGACAAGTGTGGAGCGAAACTGGGGTGACCTCAATGTAATGTGGAAACAAAAAACACCCCGAGATAATTATAGGGGTGAACTTGAGTGTAGTGTAGAATGTAAGTTCGGGGACAGGGTTGAACCAGGATTTAAGGTCTAGTGTGAAAAGGACCATTGTCTAGTTCGATTCCCAGTGTATCTCTTAAGGTAGTGCTGGGAAAGAAGGGGGTTAAATCTGGGGTGTAAGAGAGAAGCAGTCTAGGGGTCCACAGAATAACAGCCACAAAAGCCTCTTCAAGCATCCAGATTTGACTCAGGAGTCTCTAACCTTCTACCCTCTGTGGTAGGGTTGCCAACCTCCAGGTGGCACCTGGTGATCTCCCGTAATTATAGCTCATCTCTAGGGTATAGAGACATATTCCCCTGGAGAAAATGGTGGCTTCAGTGGCAGATTAACCATTAAGCAGACTGAGCACGTGTTTAGGGCACCAGGGCCAAAGGGGGCATCACAAAGTTGGGAAAAGGGTGAAAAGGAAAAAAAACACGAATGAGGATTTGAAAAAAAAATTGATAAAACTAGTGCAGATTGATCATGGTGCACCTTAGGGTTATCTTCTTTTTTTGTGTGTGAGGTGCAGTGTCATAGGCTATGTTTAAAAGTAAAATGCCTGTGTTTAAAAGTAAAATGATGGAGCCAAATTCAGTTGTCATGACAGTCATTTCAATGACCCTCTCTGCCCCTTTTTAATTTCAGACCCATGTTCTTGTAGAACTTTATGTAGCCAAAGCCTGGCTTAGTTTGTACAGTATATTGTGTCATCATATGAATAAATTTTTGCATTGCTGCAACCTGCATTGTATAGCTGGTCAGACAGATCAACGACTAAAATGGACTGGGTCAGTGTGGAAAGGAGGGGGGCACCAAGATGGGTCAGTGCTGCTTAGGGCACCAGTGAGCCTTCATCCGCCCCTGGGTGGCCTTGGAGGGTGGGTTCTATGGCGTTATACTCTACAGAGGTCCCTCCCCTCTCCAAACCCCACCCTCTTCAGGGTCCACCCCCAAATCTCGAGGAATTTTCCATTCCAGAGTTGACACAACCCTACCCTGTGGGCACATTTTCGTATTCAGTTATTTCGTCAATAACTAAGTCATGCAGTAAAACTGGATTACAAAATTAGAGAACAATGCACTAAGTGTATAGTGCATACAATAAAGTAGCACAATACATAGAACAAAAATGCAATGAAGATGGATTACGGAATTAGAGAACAAGGCAATTAGAAACAGTATAATATATGCCATGAACAAGGCAATGGAAGCTGCCTAAAAATTCACAGATATTAACTGCAGCCCTGTTCCCGTTACAGAGACACTTTGCTGAACAGTTCCTTTTTACACATTCGGCAGAATGATGCAGGGCTCTTTTTGTAGCAGGAACTCCTTTGCAGCCAATCCTCCAAGAGTTTATGGAGCTCTTCTTACAGGGGCTACTGTAAGCTCTTGGAGGATTGGCTACATTAGGGGTGTGCCACCTAATACGCAAAGGAGTTCCTGCTACAAAAAGAGCCTTGATAATAACCAATGTGGAATCTTTCTGGAACTTGTCAAGCAGGCCATTCCACCAGCCAAGAGCCATGACGGAGAAAGCTTGGGCGCGTGGGCATCACCACAAACTAGCCACCGCCAGAGATGGGGCCAATTGTAAAATGTTGGGAAGCTGCAAGCTGAATATCCTCCGACAATGGAGGCAGATGTTTCTGAAAAGGTGGTCCCTACAAACACAAAGGTGATGCCTCCTGTCTCTTTTATGAAGCACATGTTGCTCTAGTGAAGTGGAAGAAAGCAGGGACTGGTTGTTTGCTTTGGGGGAGAAGCAAATGGGCAGCAGGATTCCCATGAGCTAGTGCCCATAGGCGCCACTTATCTGGGAATCACTTATCTAGCCTTTGGTAGCAGCCGAATACTGAGACAGAATAACAGTTATTCTATTTATTGGATCATGCAAGCAGATTCTGTAGGGCTGATTCCTATGTGCACGCACATCCCTTGGTGTCTTGGAATTCCACAACCTGCAGCTGATTGTGTGAATCGTCTAGGCTGAAAGACCTTGAATTTAAGGTGATATCTGGTGACATGAAAGCTCTGATTTTAAGAACATAAGAAGAGCTCTGCTGATCAGACCAGTCTAGTCCAGCATCCTGTCTCACATAGTGGCCAACCAATTCCTCTGGAGGGCCAACAACAGGGCATAGAGGCTGTGGCCTTCCTCTGTTGATGCCTCCTGGCACTGATAAATCTCCTTGTTTACTGGCCTTCACTACATCATCTGGCAATGAATTCCTTGATCATCCAGCGCCCCAGCTGATTTTCTGGCTGGTTTCCTGCTGTGGATATATTTAAAGAAATTGTTTGTCTTCATGCTTTTAGCAATCCACTCCTGAAATTCACGTTCCTAATGATTAACTGGCACTTCTTTTGCAAAGTGCCCCTGTATAATGTGGCCTCACTTGGAATACTGTGTGCTATTCTGGTCACCGTATCGCAAAAAGTGCATCACAGAGCTGGAGAAAGTGCAGAAGATGGCAATCAAGGAGGTGACTGAGGGAAAGGCTGTGATGAAAGCCTGATGAGTCTGGGACTTTTCGGAGACAACTAAGGAGAGACTTGATAGAAGTTTATAAAATTATGCATGAAGAAAGCGGGCAGAGAGGACTTTTTCTTCCTTTCCCCAAATACTAGAACTTGAGGGCATCCAATGACGTTGATTGTAGGCCCTGGGCTTAGCAAGAAGAGGTCTTCCAGAGAAACACAAAACACACAGCAACAACATGTTGGAATAAAAAAACAGGCCACCGCATTTATTGATTACAGACCAAGGAGCATTGGCAAAGCATGGGGGCAGATCCTGGAAAATTGAGCGACCCACCTGCTGCTCGATAAAACATCCCACAGCTCGCCTGCTGGAGAAAACCCAGGAGTGACAAATATTAGTGGTGTCACAAGGACAGCTGTTGCTGAGTGGTACCGTTTGACACCCGGCTTTAAAAGCGGATTAGATAGATTCATAGAGGGCAGGTCTATGAGTGGCTGGCTACAAGCCACTGTGATTAAAGGGAGCCTCCACCTTCAGAGGCCGTCAGTATCTGGCCAATTCTGCATCTAGCATTTGCTCCACATTTTCTCAACTGGGAGGAAAAAGTGCAGCTCAAAACCACATTCAGATTCCTTGGGGCAACGCCGTACGGACTGCAAAGTCACCCCCGAACGGCCATAAAATGGCCATAGATCTATGCAAAAAGTTCAATCAAATCTGATGATCAAAGAGCTTGAAAGTGGCGTGGAGTGTGGAAACTACCATAAAACCTGATAATCAATGGAAGTGAAGCCAGCATGCAATGCAGAGGAGAATTTCTGTTCCAACGTGGGTTTTGTAAAACAATGGAGGGAAGAGCCAATGCTGAATCAGCCTCTGAATTCCAGTGCCAAGAGGCAGTATCAGGGGAAGGCCTTGGTCTCTATGCTCTTTGGACAACGGTGAGAGACAGGATGCTGGACTAGATGGGCCACTGGCTCTTCTTATCTTCCTATGAGACCCTCTGCTCCCTTCTGTTCACTTCATGGGGGGAAGACCTTCCACTTTTTAGAAGGGTTTTTTATGGCTTCCTTGACTTGGGTGGTTAACCACGCAGACATTATTTTAGTCTTGGCAGTACCCTTCCTATCTTGGGAAATGCATTTTATCTGGGCATCCGTTAGTGTGGTTTTAAATAGCTTCTAGTCATCCTGTAGGCAGGGCCGGCCCCAGGTGTCTGGGTGCCCTAGGCAGGTCAGCCTGGGGCGCCCACCCCACCGGGGATGCCAACCTCCCAGTGGGGCCTGGAGATGGCCCAGCGCTGTTTTCCTGGGCACCTCGCAGCTGCGAGGCACCCAGGAGAGCCGGGGAAGGGGCAGGGTTAGAACACCCGCCCCTTCCCTCCCAGCGGCAGCGCCGGATTTTCTGGGCGCCTTGCAGCCAGGAGGCGCCCAGGAAAGCTAGGGCTGCCGGCGCTGGGCGGGAAGGAGGGCTTTTCACGGGGGGGGGGGCATTTTGGCGCCCCTGCAGGGCCGGAGCCCTAGGCGAGCGCCTAGCTCGCCTAGTGGGTGAGCCGGCCCTGCCTGTAGGCGACCCTCTTGTGTTTGCCTTTCAGCTTCTCTTTAACTCAGGGGTGTCGAACTCATTTGTTATGTGGGCTGGATTTGACATAAATGTTGGGCTGGGCCATATGTGTCATAAAGGGTTTTTTAAAACTTAAAATAAAAACCTGCTTAAAACCTTAGCACTCTTGCAATATTTTGTTTATTTAACAGTGTCTGATAACTGACACCTCTTGCTCTGAATTATTGCATCAAAATGTCTGAATCTTGAGTATGCTGTTCAGGTGAGTATCCGTAAGCTGCAAACCTATGATGATGCAGCAGCAGCAGAACTGGAAGAAGAAGCAGAAGGCAGCCAGTCCCACTGCGGGCCTGATGGAAGCCGTTGGGGACCTGATCCGGCCCCCGGGCCGCATGTTTGACTCCCCTGCTTTAACTATTCCTCTCTTTGTTATGAAGTTCCCTCTTTTGAAATCAAATGCTACTGTTTTGGCCTTCAGGGCCATTGACAAGAATGTTGAACTTAATAGCACTGTGGTCACTGCTCCCTATTGGTGCAACAACATATGATTGTTCTTTTCATGTGCGTGCGCGTTTCACACACGTATCACTTAATGTTACATCAGTCCCCCTACTGATTGTACATGCACGGATAACAACTGCACAGAGCGTTTCTCAGGAACAAATGAAATAGGATGAGAAATATTCAGAATGGTAAGTTGTGCTGTGGAAAGATGTGAGTGTGGACTTCAGCAAACTTTACAGGTTCCTCTGAAGTCTGTTCGTTCTCTTTTCCTCCAGCAAGTGTGCAAAGGAAACTTTCAAGTGTTTCTCTCTCCCCCTGCCACTGGTTTAAGCTTACAAAAGAATGAAAGGTGGGGGAAACTTGAATGAATTTTTGAGCAAGGAATAACCCAAGGCATCTAAGAAATGTGTGGATGATTATTCTTCCTAGCATTCTCCAGTCTAATTCTCCTTCGTGGTAGGTTTCCTAGCTACAGCAGTGCATACATTATACATAGCGGATTCCTAGTTACAGCCAGTTAGAATGCTATAAAAGGTGAGACGTAGTAGCAAAAGACACTGATTTCATGCCAGATTGGCCTAGTAAGTCCAGCAAAGAATAAAGGGTGCATATATTAAAACCCTGAGTGTTCCCTGGAAGGCCAGATCCTGAAGCTGAAGCTCAAATACTTTGGCCACCAAATGAGAAGGGAGCATTCACTGGAGAAGACCCTGATGCTGGGAAAGATTGAAGGTCAAAGAAGAAGGGGACGGCAAAGGATGAGATGGTTAGACAGTGTCATCGATGCAACGAACATGAAATTGAGCAAACTTCAGCGGACAGCGGAAGACAGGAGAGCCTGGCGTAATCTGGTCCATGGGGTCGCGAAGAGTCGGACTCGACTGTGCGACTGAACAACAAATATTAAAAGAGCTGATTACAAGGTCTGGTCCTTGTTGTTAACAAGTGTGGCCAGGAGTTATCTTTACTGGTGTCTTCACAAAATCCCCAAAATTGAGAATGACAGCAAGAGAAAGCACACAATGAACATTTTAAAGGAGGTTGATTGAAGTTAGTCAATTAAAAAGAGCAAAGCTTGAGTCCAGTGGTATCTTTAAAATTAAAAAGAGCTTTGGAAATCTTTATATATCTGTATGTGTATCTCTCCTTATATATAAAAGAGTTTTTGAGTCCCTCTTGCCTCAATGTTCTACACGCTCCCACAGCCTTTGGCCCCCTGAACTGTCGCTTCCATAGTGTGCCAAACCAGTGCCTGCGTTGCTGCAGTCCCACCCACCACAGAAGCGGTGGCCAGTGTTGCCACCTCAGTGTGGTGCGAGACAACGAGTGGGAAGCATGCTCCGCCGGCCCGACACTGAGAAGAGCCAGGAAGGGCCCGGGAGGGACTGAGGAGGCATTTAAAGCCCGTCCTGTTGCTTCTCCTCCCAGAGCCCCCCCCGCCCCCTCCTGGCCTGCCTGCTGAGGCAGGAAAGCCAGAAAGGGCCCAGGAGGGACCAGGGAGGCATTTTAAACCCTCCCCGTTGCTTCTCCTGCCTACCTGTTGAGGTGGGTGATCAGGAGAAGCTTCCCAGAGGCCCCTCACCCCCTCCTGGCCCAGGAAGGCAGGCGAGCCAGGAAGGGCCCGGGAGGGGGTGGGGGGGCCACCAGTGACTGCTGCAGGACCCTGCACTCACCCAGGCCCCCTTCTTAGAGCTCGTTGTATTCCTTTCCACAACAAGCCTTTCTCCTAGTCTTTAAAGAAAGTGGTGTTTTCAGTGCTTTAAAGAAAGCGGTGCTCCAGCACTGTTCCGTTTATGAAATGGCTGGAGTGTTATTACGTTGGCACAGCAAGCGGTTACTGCACTGACCCTGTGCCCTTAATCTGATTGATGTAATTGCTTATTTTGTGTTTTTGGTAGAGCAAAATGGTTCCCTCCCACCTCATTTTCCTGAGTCAAAACAGCCTGGGGGTGCTATTTGCCCTGCTGTGAGGCTCTGCATGCAGTATTTAGCCCTGTACAGTATTCAGGATTAAGTCCAGACGGTAGGCAGGGAAAGCCTTAAAGTGTTTTCAGGAAGTGGAAAATGAAACGCTGCACAAGGCTCAGGTGGCGTCACAACTTGAGTGTCTGCTCTGACCAGACACCCAGTATATTCACGCGAATTATGTGTACATGAGATGTCTATCAGCTATGCCTCCCTGGCTCATGATGCACTTCCGAGGTACCCCTTAGTATTCAAACCCCAGTAGTTGGCCATAGAAGTTAAACCGTTACATTTTTGAGAGATGTACTGCAGCACGTCTGTCAGAAAGATCAAGTTGGTTTGTCTTGGCCTTGTTTTGGGGGAAGGAAGCTTTTGCGATTCCCCCATCTTTCCAGTTGTTTAACAAATCTCTCTGGAATGGAGAGCGTGTCTGGCATTGTTTCCCCCGATTGCTCAAGAGGAAGAGAAATTGCTGCCATTGCTTCTTAGAAGAGCTATCAGTTGTAATAACCAAACAACAGCTTGACATTTTCTGAGTCTAAAAATACAAAAGTTTCACAACTTGTATCCGCCAAGAAGGAAAGGCAGACAGTTCTGGGTCATTCTAAGGGGCTTAGAGGATAAAGTACCATCATTCTTTGTTGTGGAAAGGATTCATGTGCGTGGTAACAATTGTTAGGGGGGCCACACAGGATGGTTCTTTTGTGCATTGCTCCGCATATCCGGGTGCCATAACTGGGAGATGCATTTATACATACAGACTGGCACATGTCTGATGCAATAATAAACAGACTCTTTTGCAGCCCATTTAAATCTTTTCTTCCGAAGACATTTTGAGGCCTTCTTGTCAGAGCTCATGTTTATAACGGGGACGTTTTATTATTTAATGTGTTCTGCCCGATAGGCTTTTTTGACATCTATGTAAAACCCTTGAATGAGGCAAACTAAAACTGTTCATCTGTTTTTCTGCTCTTGGCTGGTGTCTGTGACCGTGGACAAGTGACTGAAGGAAAACAAACTGAAACTGCATTCAGGAAAAAAAGATGGAGACGACGCAGAGCTATTTGGAAGGGCTTTTGCCTGGAACACTCCATGACTGAGGTTGCTGTGAACCAGGTGCAACTTGACAGCACGTTCTTCTTTACTGGCTGGAATAGCCCAGCTAAGTCTGAGCTCATCAGAACTTGGAAGCTAAGCAGGGCTGCCCAGGATTAGTACTTGGATGGGAGAGTGGGGTTGGCCTGCAGAGGAAAGCAATGACAAAACCGCCTCTGCTCCTCTCTTGCCTGGAATGCCCCATGGTTGGGGTCGCCATGGCCTGCTATGCATGGGTATTTCCCCTCACTTTTCACTGTGCAAGTCAGTTGGGTTTCTGCACTGATTTTCCTCCCTTTGGCACTCAAGTTTCCTTTCTGGTTGTTGTTTCTCCAGGTTTTCTGAGGCCACGATCACATGCAGTAGTTACCTCGGGAGTCCGACGATTGGCAGGCGGATTTTACAGGCGTGTTTACACTGGCACATCTGGCCAGCATCCCGCACCCGTCAGAGACCTGTAGGAGGCAGCCAAAGAAGCGCAGTTAAAAACTACTAGGTAAACTGCACTATCAAGCAACTGTGCGATGGCCGAGGACAGAGTTCCTGGGGTGATCGCCCCAGCGCGCTCTGGTGACGTTATTGAGCCCTTGAGGAAGCAGGCTGGTGTCACTGAGCCCTTGAGGGAGTAGGCTGTAAGATAAATACTCTACTTCACCCACCACTGCGTGGGACCACGCAGTGGCAGGTCAAATTACCGCACCACAAATAGCCTCCCTTCCCCTGCACGTTTTCTGCCACGTCTGACTGGGACTTGAGAGTGCTTTTGTGATGATTTTTTCCCATTGTTTCCGTTCCAGTTACAAGTTCTTTCAGAGCTGTTCTCTTGGGAGCAGTTCTCAGGAGAGCTCTCTCAGTCCCACCTACCTCACAGGGTATCTGTTCTGAGGAGGGGAAAGGAAAGGAGATTGTAAGCCACTCTGAGACTCCTTCGGGCAGTGAAGGGCAGAGTATAAATCCAATCTCCTCCTCCTCCTCCTCCTTCCACTGTGGAAAGTGTGGGGCATGTACCCTTTCCTCAGCCCCTATTTTCAGGAAGGGAGTCTGAAAAAATGAGCCAAATTGTGGTGACCAGAGAGGAAGTTCTAGACCTATTGGGGAAATTAAAAACCAGTAAGTCTCCAGGTGCTGATGGCATACACCCAAGGGTTCTTAAGGAACTCACATGTGAGAGCACTGATCTACTAACCCGTATATATAATCTTCTCACTAAATTTAGCTGCTGTACCAGAAGACTGGAGAGTAGCAAATGTTACACCAATCGTTAAAAAGTGGTCCAGAGGGAAACCAGGAAATCACAGGCCAGTCAGCCTAACATCTCTCCAAGGCAAATTAGTAGAAACTGTAATCAAAGATAGAATAGTTAGGCACAGAAAGAGACAAAGCCTGCTGAGGGAAAATCAGCATGGCTTCTGCAAAGAGAAGTCCTGCCTCACCATCCTTTTGGAGTTCTTTGAGAAAGTGAACAAGCATGTAGAAAACGGTGACCCAGTAGACACAGTTAACAGCCATTCTCAGGTCTTGCAAACTTATTCTGATGATACCAAAAACACTTTTTTGAGAAATAAAACCTATTTCAACAAGGGTATTCCAGTATGAAACACTAAAAACACTAACAACTTGGGTTTTTGTGTGGGTGGGGGTAGAGTGATTGGTCCTCTTGTATAAATAGCAAGATTTGCACATCATGAGTTCTCATTCCGGAGGACAGTTTTTGCACAGCTTAATGATATATTACCTCATTTAGATCAACTCTGAAACACCAGGGGAATAATTCTTGTACCCAGCAGTGGTGCCTTATGAGAGTACCTGCAATCCTTAGCCTGGGGCTTTATCTAGCAATCCTTCCTATGGGAGAACTAAAAGCATAATAGTGCTGTTTCTTGTTTCATCGAGGAGCTTCATTGGCAGCTGCCAAAACACCACTACTTTTCCAGGGCATTTAATGCAGAGTACTGGGACAACAGCAACATATTGAGAGATTTCCCCCTTAATGGCATTGGTTTGCACTAGGCTGAATAGTCTTGGACAGTGTTTCTTCTTCTTCTTCTTCTTCTTCTTCTTCTTCTTCTTCTTCTTCTTCTTCTTCTTCTTCTTCTTCTTCTTCTTCTTCTTCTTCTTCTTCTTCTTCTTCTTCTTCTTCTTCTTCTTCTTCTTCTTCTTCTTCCTCTTCTTCCTCCTCCTCTTCCTCTTCTTCTTCCTCTTCCTCCTCCTCTCCTCCTCCTCCTCCTCTGCATTTGTGGCATTGCCCACAACTGCCTAGTACAGGGATGTCGAACTCATTTGTTACGAGTTATGATCTGACAAAAATGAAACATTGTTGGGCTGGGCCATGTGTGTCATAAAATGTAATGCCAGGTTGTTGTTGTTCAGTCGCACAGTCGAGTCCGACTCTTTGCAGCCCCATGGACCACAACATGCCAGACCCTCCTGTCTTCCGTCATGCTCCTGAGTTTGCTTAATGCCGGGTAGCTGAGATATAAACTTTATAAAGGACACAAACACAAAAAGGTTTTTTTTACTTAAAACATTAGCACTCTCGCAATATTTTCTTTATTTAGCAGTGTCTGATAACTGACACCTCTTGCTCTGAATTATTGCCTCAGAATGTCTGTGCTGTTGTAGTCTTGAGTATGCTGTTCAGCTGTGTGTATCTGTAAGCTGCAAACCTGCTATGATGGAAGAAGAAGCAGAAGAAGAAGCAGAAGACAGCCAGTTCCACTGCGGGCCTGGGGGTCTGATCCAGCCCCTGGGCTGCATGTTTGACACCCCTTGCCTGGTATGATGTATAGTGAAATGTAGTATCCTATATTAAGGAATGGACTGTCATTCTCCAACTACTAGAGTAAGTCACTTAATGTAAAAAAAAAAAAATTGTCTGCTCCATGCACATATAGAGTAGGGGGTTAGAATAACTTTAATGGTAAAAGAAGCACATTGAAAAAGGGTGCTGGCCAATGCTCCCTCTAAGCTATGGAGTCCTGTGAGCAAAAATTCTACTCTGCGAGCTGCTAGCATTAAAGTTGTGAACAGGCGATTCGGCTACTTTGCTCTAGAGTTTGCTCTGGAGCCCTCCTTCCCGAGCAAAGGCAAAGATGTGTGAGCCAGAGGCTAAAAAATTGTGAGCTCACTCACATTTACTCAGCTTAGAGGGAACACTGGTGCTGGCTTTCCTCCCCACCCTTCATCTCTCCTTTGATTGCACCTGGCACTTTTGTCTTTTCCCAGCTCTAATAGTGGAAGTGAGCCAGAACAGAGAAAATTGCCCAGAGCAATGGATGGAGGGGCGGCGGGGGGAGAGGAAGAGTTTCAGCACCCTTCTCCCCCATGTCCCTTTTATTGGGAAGTTTGGTTAATAGAGCAGAGTTTTGCTCAGTCATAGAACTGTGATTACCGAATGCAGTAAATAAATCTCTGAAGAGGTACAGTGCAAAAAAAAGGTAAACTTAACATTTATTCAAGTTGATCCAGTTCACATTCAGTTTGCCGTCAAAAAGAGTACTTTCCCTCTCACAAATGTCCAACTTATCCCACATCATGTGTATTGAAATATGAGGGCACCGTCTCTACAGGAGCGACCTGCAGAGACATGTGTCTCCATGGAAGACCATGTGAAGTGCGTGAGAAGACAAAGGAAGGGAGAGACCCCTTCAGTGGGAGACCACTATAGTGATCAGGTGGTGGTGGCTACTGTAGAGTAAAAAGGAGAAGCCCCCCCCCGGGAGTTGGGAACACCAAGGAGGGCAAGACAGAATGGGGCCTGCAGGCCAGAGCGGGCACATTCTGCCATAGTGGCATACATTGTTCTTCCCCCCACACCTGCATTTTATCCTTGCAACAACAACAACCCTGTGGGGTTAGGTGTTAAGCAGACAAAGAGTGGACCAAGGTCATCCAGTGAGCTCTGATGGCAGAATGAGGATTTGAACCTGGGGTTCCCATATCCTAGTGTGACACTCACCCTGCTTGGCTCTTGTTTTTGTCAGACTCCTGGACAAAGTTACTCTCAATGATACTCTCTTTGGCAGTGATTTGTTTATTGAGAAATAAGCATGTTCCAGACAAGATCAGTACCGTGTCAGAACTGATGTTTAGGTGGGAAAATCCAAAGATATAGACAGTTCAAATGAGCCCCACCCCTTTCAGTTACATCCAATCACATTTCACAAATGTCCCACCTATCTTTCGCGCTCTCTACGCCCCCACCTGTGAATATACAGTTTCTTTATCTATGATTGCAAAGCAGGCACAGCTTGGCTTCAAGGTTGTCCCTGTACAAGGGAGGTATCTTAGGAAGAGTTACAATAGAGCGGGTCACACACTCAGTCACTCACATACCCCTCAGGAATTTCCCTCCCTGTGCAAATCATGGCAAACTAGAGACTGAGTTTCACAGTTTTTTTTTGGGGGGGGGGGCTTTTTGTATTTTATGTGTGTACGCATATGTGTGTGTACATGTGTGCACCTGGAAGTCATGGCAACTTCTGGTGATTGACCCCTACTGCGGGCCCAGATGATATTCAGAGAGCTGGCTCAATAAAGCCTGCTCCTGCCTCCCGGCTCTGGTATTCCAAGGAGATCTCCCATCCAAGTACTTGCCAGAGTCAACCCTGCTTAGCTTCAGAGATCTGACGATATCGGGCTTGCCTGGGCTATCCAGGTCAGGGCCATGCTGGCTCTAGTTTTGTCTAGTTTGGTCCTTGAATTCTAAAGGCATGTGGAAGAGGGTTCCATCACACCATCTAAAAGGTATGCCTCCATATTAAATACTTTGCAAGTGGAGTTTTTTAATCATTTTTTTAAAATCGTAAGCGGACTCAATATAGTAAAGATAAAGGTTTCCATTGCTTGAAAGCCAGTCGAATCCGACTCTAGAGTTGCGGTGCTACTCTCCGTTTCCAAGCCAAAGAGCCAGCACTGTCTGAAGACGTCTCCGTGGTCATGTGGCCAGCATGACTAAATGCCAAGGCGCACGGAACTCTGTTACCTTCCCACCGAGGCGGTACCTATTTATCTACTTGCAATTTCTTGCTTTCGAACTGCTAGGTTGGCAGGAGCTGGAACCAGAGACGGGAGCTCACTCCATCATGCGGCATTTGGGTCTCGAACTGCTGAACTACCGACCTCCTGGCCTGCAGTTCAGCGTCTTAACCACTTGAGCCAGCATAGCTCTCATTAATATAGGACACATCATTTTTAAAGGAGATGTTGTGATGATGGCTATTTTACCACTGTTTTGTCAGTGTAATTGAATGTCTTGTAAGTGATGTGTCGAGGAGCATCTATAATATTGAAAGGGATCCAGTGAGCTTTTCCACTCAACCTCACCCAGTTCTCCTCCCGTGTAAGCCCCTATCTCACATGGCTTTTTTCTGTGTAAGTGCTGTGAATCCTAGTATACCCATTTGGGCAGTCAAGGGGGACTCCGCCCTCAGTTTTTCATCAGGAAAAGCCTGGCCAGGTCCTACCCATTATCTGCTACAGGCCAACTCCCTCCCCCCATTTTTCTGGGAAGATGAGGTGTCTGCACAACATGATGTGCTCTTCCGTGAGGAGAGACATCTGGATCTCTCAAACAAGTAACAACTGTGTGTTAATGGCAAAGGAAAGAGATAAACCCCCCAAAAAACCCCTTAAGTTCTGAGAATTACATCTGTTACTGTTTTAAAATAATTTTTTGGGGGTAAATTTCTAACTTGGGGGAAGGCAGGGGAAATCCTGAAAACTTGTGTGTGGTTGCTGCAGTAATGAGAGTCATACTGAGCTTCCTTGAACTGATGTTAGAACTACATGACCCCTCTTCGCAGGTAATTAAGCTGCCCCAGTTTCAGAGAGCCGGAAAGGGAGATCCCTGAGTCCTTTCATCCTAGTCAAAAGGTGGGAGGGGTGTGGTAAAGGATGCTTGGGTAAAAGATACAGAAGTACAATTTGTAATTGTAACCTGCTTTGTTAGAGCAGAGGGGAAATGCTGGGGGGCAGGAAATTGGCATCCGTAGTAGTAGATAAATCTTCGTTCTATTTAGACAACTCCTGCCTCAATGATCTCTGTGTTCTTCTTGCTCACCACAAAACTTTCCTTGCGGCAGCAAACCAAGAACCTTTATAACTGCTACCCCAGTTATAACTGGGGAGAACAACTAAGGGGAAAGTTTGACTTTAAGATGAGCCCGGTTCCCGAAAATCTCTTATGAGGGTTTGTGGATCCCTTTGGGTTGATTTTAGGAGCCTGTCTCTCACACTTTCCTGCCCAGATAGCATGAAGATGTGCTTGAACTGTGCTTGTCCCAAAAGGTCCTAGCAAAGCCAGCTTGGGAAAGAATGCATTGAGGACAGGGACAGGATGTTAGGAGCGTGATTAGAGCCTATCGACATGTGGATGCTCCCCCCACCCGCCAAGTGCTCCAAACTGGACACCAGTCCTTCCTTCCTTCCTTCCTTCCTTCCTTCCTTCCTTCCTTCCTTCCTTCCTTCCTTCCTTCCTTCCTTCCTTCCACTTGGTGTAGTGGTTAAGAGCATGGACTCTAATCTGGGAAACCAGGTTTGTTTGTTTGTTTGTTTGTTTGTTGGTTTGTTTGTTGGTTTGTTCATTCATTCATTCATTCATTCATTCATTCATTCATTCATTCATTCATTCATTCAATTTATACCCCGCCCGCCCCACCAAGGCAGGCTCAGGGAGGCTTACATAAAACTCATATAAGGACACTTAAAACAGTTACAAATAACATCATCATAAAATAACATAACACTTCATATTAAAAAGGGAGGTTGATTCTCCACTCCTCCACATGCAGCTGCTGGTGTGACCTTGGGTTAGTCATGGCTCTCTCAGAGCTGTTCTCTCAAGAGCAGTCCTGGAAAGAGCTCTCTCAGCCCCACCTACCTCACAGGGTGTCTTTTGTGGGGAGGGGAAGGGAAAGGAGTTTGTAAGCCACTCTGAGACTCCTTTGGGTAGTGAAGGGCGGGGTATAAATCCTTCCTTCCTTCCTTCCTTCCTTCCTTCCTTCCTTCCTTCCTTCCTTCCTTCCTTCCTTCCTTCCTTCCTTCCTTCCTTCCTTCCTTCCTTCCTTCCTTCCTTCCTTCCTTCCCCAATCTCCCATTGCTGTCTGGCTTACTATTTTAGGAGGATTCTTTGCGAGGTGGGGGGGGAAACAGGGACTGAAACGATTTAGCAAAAATAAACTTTAAGCTTGTAGCTGTTCCAGCCACCCTTGCTTTCCATTCCCGTGCTAGATGGTGGCTGGGTTCAGCGGGACTTTTAGCTTGTTCAGCAGCTGAAGACCGGGAAAGAGAGTGGAGTTAAACTTCTGAAAGCTAATTTGAGAATCTGTTTTCCTCTATTTAAAGGGTGGAGGGAGTTAATGTTTGGGTAGACTTTGTCCATCACTGCCATGGCTGTCTACCGTCCTTAAGGGGAAAAAAAACCCCATCAACTGCAGGGAAAACAATCCCAAGCCTCAGGAAAAAATAACCCCAAAGGAGCATCCAAAACAAAATATAAGCAAGGACACAATGATGAGCACTTAACTGTGGGGATAGTTGGGGGGAAATGCCTAACAAACTGCCCTGACCTCACCGGACTCAAGGGAAAAGAATGAAAACCACAAAGGGAAACAGCAAAATTGCTTTTCCCCCCACAATGCTAAAAAACAAAGTCTGTTTTTACTAGGGGCAGGGAAGAATGTGGAAATAGCCTCATACTTCATGAGGTTATAACCTTCTTGTTTTTTCTGTCTCCCTCTTTTGCTTCATCTCCTGCATGAAGGATAAGTATATTTCTAGATGTTCACAATGCTACTTATAACAAAATTACACCAAAAAAAGAAATCTTAAAAGCAGCACCAGCTTCTTCTTCTTCTTTTTAAAATCAACTTTATCAAACATTTTGAGAGCCAGTTTGGTATAGTGGTTAGGAGTGCAGACTCTAATCTGGGAGAACCGGGTTTGATTCCTTACTCCTCCATGTGCAGCTGCTGGTGTGACCTTGGGTCAGTTACAAGTTGTCTCAGAGCTGTTCTCTCACAAGGAGTTCTCAAGAGAGCTCTCTCAGCCCCACCTACCTCACAGGGTGTCTGTCGTGGGGAGGGGAAGGGAAAGGAGATTGTAAGCTGCTCTGAGACATCATGCAGAGTACATCATGCGAAATGCTGGCCTGGATGAATCACAAGCTGGAGTTAAGATTGCTGGGGAAAAGATCAATAACCTCAGATATGCAGACGATACCACTCTGATGGCAGAAAGTGAAGAGGACCTAAAGAGCCTCTTGCTCAGGGTGAAAGAGGAGAGTGTAAAAGTGGGCTTGAAGCTCAACATCAAAAAAACTAAGATCATGGCATCCGGCCCCATCACTCCTTGGCAAATAGAAGGGGAAGTCGTAGAAGTAGTGACAGACTTCACGTTCCTAGGATCCCAGATCACTGCAGATGGTGACTGCAGCCATGAAATTAAAAGACGCCTGCTTCTTGGGAGGAAAGCGATGGCAAACCTAAACAGCATGATAAAAAGCAGAGACATCACCTTGCCAACAAAAGTCCGCATGGTCAAAGCAATGGTATTCCCCGTAGTAATGTATGGCTGTGAGAGTTGGACTATAAGGAAGGCCGAGCGCCGAAGAATAGATTCTTTTGAACTATGGTGCTGGAGAAGACTCTTGAGAGTCCCTTGGACTGCAAGGAGATCAAATCAGTCAATCCTAAAAGAAATCAACTCTGACTGTTCCCTGGAAGGCCAGATCCTGAAGCTGAAGCTCAAATACTTTGGCCACCAAATGAGAAGGGAGCATTCACTGGAGAAGACCCTGATGCTGGGAAAGATTGAAGGTCAAAGAAGAAGGGGACGGCAAAGGATGAGATGGTTAGACAGTGTCATCGATGCAACGAACATGAAATTGAGCAAACTTCAGCGGACAGCAGAAGACAGGAGGGCCTGGCGTAATCTGGTCCATGGGGTCGCGAAGAGTCGGACTCGACTGTGCGACTGAACAACAACAACTGAGACTCCTTTGGGTAGTAAAGAGTGAGGTATAAATCTAATCTCTCTTTCTTCTTCGCTTTCAAAAAATCAACAATGAACTATCAACAACAACAACTGCCTAATTTCCATGAATACAATTAGAGGCACGGAGTCTCACGCTATTGTAGAAGACTATCTTACTTTTAAAAGAAACTTAACAGTTTAACCAGTTTTAGGCAGTGGGGAGAATGAGTTATTTAAGGTTAAGGTGCCAGTGTAAACAAAGGGCAGATACAATTTAAAGTAGAATAATAGAGAGCCTCAAAAACAGAGCAGAATAGCTTTGTGCTTGAATTGTGATATATAATTGCAGTCTGTTTGGTCACTGCCCATCAACTCGAGGAATGGGAGCCACTTACCCATCCAGGTGGGTAATGCCTGGTCTAAATTAAAGGCCCTGTAGAAGATGCAGGTATTTAAACCAGTCCAAATGCAAGATCCTTCAGTAGTTTAGCACTTCTGCTAGCTCCCTGGATGTGGATGGAAAGGAGAGAGGGAGCATTGTATGTCCTTAGCAGTCTGATGACAATCTACTCCAAAAACCTAGGTGATCTCTCCAGAAACTTCATGCAGATCAGGGGTCCCCAGCATGGTGCCCAAGGATTCCATGGCACCCGCCGACACCTTTCCTGGTGCCCACCAAGTGCTTTTAGAAAGTTGGAGAGGCTCAGTGGGACGCTTGGCCAGCAGGGCTGCTTATCGGCTGTGCAGATCAAAAGGCATCCTGTTAAACTGAACTTCTGCCTGAAATGTTGAATTGTTACGATCGGAGTTATGTATAGAGAGCCAGTTTGGTGTAGTGGTTAGGAACACGGACTCTAATCTGAGAGAACTGGGTTTGAGTCCCCACTCCTCCACATGCAGCTGCTGGTGTGACCTTGGGTCAGTCACAAGTTCTTTCAGAGCTGTTCTCTCAAGGGCAGTTCTCGAGAGAGCTCTCTCAACCCCAGCTACCTCACAGGGTGTCTGTTGTGGGGAGAGGAAAGGAAAGAAGATTGGAAGCCACTCTGAGACTCCTTCAAGTAGTGAATGACGGGGTATAAATCCGATCTCTTCTTCCTCTTCCTCTTCTTTCTCTTCTTCCTCCTCCTCTTCTTCCTCTTCCTCTTCTTCTTCCTCTTCTTCTTCTTCCTCTCACTGGCATCTTGTGGTCCCCCTGCAGCAGCCTTTTTATGATTAGAAGAAGAAGAAGAAGAGATTGGATTTATACTCTGCCCTTCACTCAGAGTCTCACAGCGGCTTACAAAGTCCTTTCCCTTCCCCTCCCCACAACAGACACCCTGTGAGGTAGGTGGGGCTGAGAGAGCTCGTTCAAAGACTGCTCATGAGAGAACAGCTCTGAGAGAACTATGGCTTGCCCAAGGTCATCCAGCAGGTGCAAGTGGAGGAGTGGAGAATCAAACCCGGTTCTCCCAGGTTAGAATCTGTGCACTTAACCACTACACCAAACTGGCTTTCTGTCTGCTGTTAGCTCTGTCTGCCATGGCAGCCATTTTGTGGTTGTGTCCACCACCCTGTGCCAGAATTCCAAAGGTGCCCAGCTGCTCAAAAAAAGATTGGAGACCCCTGTTGTAGACGTTAGAGAATGTTGGGGTAAGACTGATTCCTGTGGTACAGGATAGTTAAGGGCCACATGGCTGTACAGCAATCCCAACCGCAGCTGGAGCAAAGCTTCCCATCTTACCCAGTTCTTTTAGGAAGTTTCAGACTGAAAAAAAAGTAGTTAAGATTTCCAAGGGTTACTGTGCTCGCATGCATGAGTGAGGCGCAGTCAGTTCACATGTGCAAATATGAACCGAAAAAATAGCCTGTGCGCTTCCTCTGAGTATATGAGAAAGCTTGGAATGAATGGACCAGTTATGGATGGGGGACCTGTCCTTGCACAAAGAGTAAACATGGGAATTGGGGCAAGGCATATATATTTTGCCCTTCTGGTATAAACTGGGCAAGCCAAGGAAGGAGTAGGGAGAAGAGTATGTAGCCTCAGGAGAGTCGAGCATAATAGGACAGAAAAACTGTTTAGCCGATGGATCAAAATGGGTGGCCAATGCTAGTCTATCTGTAGCAGTAGAAGAGAGCAAGAACACAAGAGCACCTGAAAGACTAACAAAATTTGTGGCAGGGGGTGAGCTTTCATGAGTTGTCACAAATTTTTGTTAGTCTTTAAGGTGCCACTGAAGAAGGAGGAGTTGGTTTTCATGCCCCGCTTTTCTCTACCTCTTGAGGAGTCTCAAAGCGGCTCACAGTCGACTTTCCCTTCCTTTACCCACAACAGGCACCTTGTTAGGTAGGTGGGGCTGAGAGAGTTCTGAGAGAACCATGAGCAACATTCCCTCTAAGCTGCGGAGTCTTGTGAGCAAAAAATCTACTTTATGAGCAATGCTCTCTGTAAGCTCTGGAGTCTTGTGAGCAAAAATTCTACTTTGTGAGATACTGGCATTAAAGTTGTGAGCGAGTGATTTGCCTACTGCATAAGTTAGTTTGCTCTGGAGCAGTGTTCCCTCTAAGCTGAGGCCCCGTTCACATGGCACATTTGCCCCGCTGAAGGCATGGGAGCCCCGCGGACTTTCCATGCACGATCATACGAGCACATCTGGGAGGCGTAGCACTCCCGTGGCCAACCTGCGGCTTCGCTCCAAAAACGCGGAGTAAAAAACTACTAGGGTCGAAGTACTAGTTTACGGAAACCCCGGGGCAAAGGCCGGTGTCTGGGCTTCTGACGCTGGCCCATGTCCCAGGGTTTCTGGATGTTGTACATTTCCATGGGATGCGCACCAACGCTGAATGAGGCATGCACATATGCAAGATACTGGCAGCGCCCCCCCCAACGGCACATGCGCACTTCGCAACAGCGCGGCTTGCGTGGTCTGCTGCGCCGCTTTTTACCACGCTGCAGCAGCGTGGTGTGATTGGCACTTGGAGCTGGAGCGTGGCAACCCAGTGGCCCATTTGATTGGGCTACCGTGCCTTATTTTGCTCCGGGGCGAACTGCCACGCCTCCCCCCCGCGTTTTCTGGCCTGTATGACCGGGGCCTGAATTAGTTTTTTAGTCTCCAGCTCACACATTTTTGTCTCAGCTCAAGAAGGATGGCTCCAGAGCAAATTAGAGGGAGCATTGCTCTGGAGCCATCCTTCCTGAGCTAAGACAAAAATGTGTGAGCCGGGGGCTAAAAACCTGTGAGCTAGCTCACACTAACTCAGCTTAGAGGGAACACTGGCCATGAGTGGCCCAAAACCACCCAGCAGGCTTCATGTGGATGAGAGTGAAGAACCAAACCCGGCCCTCCAGATTAGAGTCCGCTGCTCTTCTTAACCACTGCACCAAGCTGGACTCGTGCTCTTTTCTACCATTTAGATAACTGTGATGGAGAACTTGACGGAAGCAGTCGAGAGATGCGAATATTTTGTCGAAAGCTAAGGAGAGCCTTGCTGCTGAGTTTTTGGCTCCAGGCGACGACATAAATATCCCTTATTCTACATAAAGAGATAAGTGCTGGTGTGCGGGAAGCAGATTACTTTAAAGCAGCGCCTTCGTGAAGGCAGCTGAAGGCAAATGAGAGGCTTGAACTGTAGCATGCCATAACCTGCAGTACATCGATAGAAGGAGGGAGAGACCTGAGGGAACGTTCCTTTGAAATACCTCTGGCTGCCTCCACACTGGGGAAAGCAGAAAGCGCTCCCTCCTAGAGTTCTGAGCACGGTTTTGTTGCGGCTGTAACACGATTTAGAATTTTTTATGATTTTGGTGGGAAATGGAAAGGCGTTCTCTCCCGATGTCCCCAATGTCTCCTTGTCTCACTTGGTATCAGAGAAACCTGCCGGGACCTGGGAGCAGGAAGAGCAACTGTGATAATAATAATTATTTTTAACAAAGTATGGTTTATTTCACTGTTTGTGCAGAGTGATTTTTCTACACTCGTATCAAAGCTATCAGTATGGTTCCTATTCCTGTTTTGTCACCCACTATCTGAAGTGGGATTTGGACAGGGGCTACCCAGGGCAAAATCTACCATTGTTCCTGCTGAAATCTGACATAAGGGGTGGAAAGCAGAGATTGGCCCATGAGTCCTACCAAGGCAAATTGGGAGGAAGATGGTATTTGGGTATAAGCCAAAGTGGCTGGCTGCTAAATCTCTTGCCAGAGCCCTCCAGAGATCAGTGCTACAGGAGCCAGAGCCCAATCCGGTGTGGTGTAGTGGCTAAGAACGGTGGACTCGGATCTAGAGAACAGGGTTTGATTCTGAACTGCTCCACTTGAAGCCAGCAGGATGGCCTTGAGTCAGTTTGGTGTAGAGAGCCAAGTTTGGTGTAGTGGTTAGGAGCGCGGATTCTAATCTGGGAGAACCGGGTTTGATTCCTCAGTCCTTCACATGCAGCTGCTGGGTGACCTTGGGTCAGTTGCAGTTCTCTCAGAGCTGTTCTCTCAAGGGCAGTTATCTCAGAGCTCTCTCAGCCCCACCTACCTCACAGGGTGTCTGTTGTGGGGTGGAAAAGAGAAAGGAGAGTGTAAGCCAACTCCTTTGGGTAGTGAAGGGCAGGGTATAACTTCAGTCTCCGTCTCCATCTCCGTCTCCGTCTCCGTCTCCGTCTCCTCCTCCTCCTCCTCCTCCTCTTCTTCTTCTTCTTCTTCTTCTTCTTCTTCTTCTTCTTCTTCTTCTTCTTCTTCTTCTTCTTCTTCTTCTTCTTCTTCTTCTTCTTCTTCTTCTTCTTCTTCTTCTTCTTCTTCTTCTTCTTCTACAGTTCTTTCGGAACTCACTCACCCCCACCTGCCTCACAAGGTAACTTGAGAGGAAGTGAAGGAGATTGTCAGCTGCTTTGAGACCCCTTAGGGTAGAGAAAAGTGGGGTATAAAAACCAACTCTTCTTCTTCAACCCTTCAGTCACCACAGGTAATACAAATCATCGGGAGCTCTTTTCATTCTCCCTCCTTGATACGTTTGAATGCAGCCAACCGATTTGCTCAGAAAAGACAGCGCCTGTGGCTTAAGGGACTCTCTGCATGCACTATTTTCAGAAATCCAGGCAAGCTTTCGGGATGAAGTCAGATGGCTCGGTGTCTTTATAGAAGCTGTTTTCCTGGGTCCCAATGGGAAGAGAACGTTAGCGGGAGGATCCTTTCCCTCCCCTCCATGGAAATATTCATGAAGCTGTGGAGGCTACCAGGTGGGAATGAGAGCACCCCATCAATAAATCAAGAGCATCAGTATCTTAAGACATTAGTGAGAAGAGACTGACATTACTTTGCTTTTATTTCCTGCTATTTTAAAACATCCCAGTTATAATATTCAGCTCGGAGATGCCCAGCAAGTTTCTGAAGATTGTATTTAAAAGGATAATTTTTTAAAAAAACAAAAAAGGCCCGAACACTCTGTACAGCGCTAAAGGAGTTCATTCGGCTCAGCAGTGGGGGACACATATGACGATATTTTCTATGGTATAGAAATCCATCTGCCTGATCACTTTTTTCACATAATGAATTCATATTTGTAGTATGCGATCCATATGTCTTTCCTTAATGGCCACTTCTGTTACAAGGATCCATATTATGATGACACTGGCTATAGTGGTTAGGAGTGCGGACTCTAATCTGGGAAAACCGAGTTTGGTTCCCCACTTCCCTACATGCAGCTGCTGGTGTGACCTTGGGTCAGTCATAAATTCTTTCAGAGCTGTTCTGTCAAGGGCAGTTCTCGAAAGAGCTCTCTCAGCCCCACCTACCTCCCAGGGTGTCTGTTGTGGGGATGGGAAGGGAAAGTAGATTGTAAGCTGTTCTAAAACTCCTTTGGGTGGCGAAGGGTGGGGTATAAATCCAATCTCTTCTTCTTCCTCCTCTTCTTCTTGTGTGCATGTCCATGATGGGCATCTGTTGTTCACCAAGAGGTCGTGTTTGCTTCTCATGAACACGTGAAGCTGCCTTATACTGAATCAGACCATCGGTCGACTGGCGGCAGCTTTCCAGAGTCTCAGGGCAGAGGTCTTTCACATCACCTTAGTACCTGGTCCTTCTACCTGGAGATGCTGAGGGTTGAACCTGGGATCTCCTGTAAGCCAAGCAGATGCTCTGTCGCACAACCCCTCCCCTCTCCTTTCTCTTTTGTCAGTCATAGGTCTGAATTTCCTGCCTTGACCCTTTAGGGACATGGCGCTCCACTGCAGATTCCTAAAAAAAGTGGAGATTATTTGTGTGGGAGGATTCTTTGTGAGGCAGACAAGTTTTTGTTTAAAAGCCATATTTCTGTCCCGCCCTTCCTTTGAGGACTTCAAAACAGCACATAAGTGGTTAGTTATGTTATTTTATCTCCTCGGCTACCCTGTGAAATGTATTAGGTTGAGAGTTAGCAGCTGGCCCAGGGTCAGGAAGTACTTCTTCACCCAAAGAGTCATTAACACGTGGAATTCACTGCCTCCGGAAGTGGTGGTGGCGACATACGCAGACAGCTTCAAGAGGCGATTGGATAAACATACGGAGCAGAGGTCCATCAGTGGCTATTAGCCACAAGGTATAGAGGGAACATTCTGTCATGGGCAGTGATGCTCTGAATTCTTCGTGTTGGGGGAGGGGGCAACAGTGGGAGGGCTTCTGGAGTTTTGGCCCTGCTGGTGGACTTCCTGATGGCACCTGGGTTTTGGCCACTGTGTGACACAGAATGTTGGACTGGATAGGCCATTAGTTTCCCAGACAACTTCATACTTGATTGAGGATTTGAACCTGGGTTTCTTGACACAAGACTGGCATTCTTTGAGCTCTTCAGCCGTATGTGTTCATTGTTCTTGGGTCTGATACTAAAGTGCAAGATGAGCAAGAGGGATACTATATTGGCTGGCTAGATTACTTGCTGTTTTAGGGAGAAACTAACTACATACCAAAAACAGGGTTCAACTTAGCTGCTGCCCTTGTTGAATAAGTACAGCCAGAGTGCGCAGAGCAGGGGCGGCGGCATTTGGCATAGAGGGGTCAAACGTGAGCAAGCATTGTGACCTCTTGCCTGTCATGGGTACGCAGTGTTCAGCCGCTTATTTAGAAAGTGGGTCTTAGTTGAGCACCTCTACCAAGTGACTGTGAAAGCCGCCGTCCTTTGTTCCCGCACAGCAGATTAGCAGAGGAGAAGGAGGGACTTTGCTGTCGTGAGCTCCTGTTCTGAATGACTTTACCTGGAGGTGATCTCTTCCGCCAGGCTGACTTTGACATTAAAAATGGAAGAGTCCAGGGACGTTTTCCACCCAAAGCTCAATGGGAAGTGGCAGGTGTCAGATTTTTGCAAATTTCTAAAATGTAATCTACAGGCGTCTCTTGACAGGGACATGAAGGCTCCAGCCTGGAAATGAGCCAGCTGAAGCTATCACAGCTAACTGGGAAATACAAATAATTCGAATACCAGGAAAGGAAGATACATTTCAAAATGCCCTAATTTCGATCTATAGAGCCAAGAGAAGGCAAAGCATAGTGTGTGCCGCTTTACTCAGTAAAAATTCACAGCTGTGCCGCGCACAAGGCTTGAGGGGAGTGGGGAAGGATGTATGGGTAGTTGAAAGACTTATTGCAGGATGTCAGGAGGGGTTTTATCTTGAGCCCACACTCGGGGTAAAGCAAACCTAGGGTTCCCCAACGTGTTGCCCAAGGGCACCCACCAAGACTTCCCTTAGCACCTGCTCTGAGCTCTTCAGAAAGTGAGTGAGGCCATTGCGAGACAGGGCTTGTTATTGACTGCCCTCATTCAAATGAAAGGGTTTTCCACTAAAGCAGGGGTGTCGAACTCATTTGTTGTGAGGGCCAGATCTGACATAAATGGGCCGGGCCACGGGTGTCATAAAATGTAATGCCAGGTAGCGGAGATATAAACTTTATAAAGGACACAAACACAAAGGGTGTTTTTTACTTAAAATAAAATCATGCTTAAAACATGAGCACTCTTGCAATACTTTGTTTATTTAACAGTGTCTGATATAACTGACACCTCTTGCTCTGAATGACTGCATCAAAACGCCTGTGCTGTTGCAATCTTGAGTATGCTGTTCAGGTGTGTATCTGTAAGCTGCAAACCGACGATGACGCAGCAGCAGCAGAACTGGAAGAAGAAGCAGAAGACAGCCAGTTCCACTGCGGGCCTGATAGAAGAAGAAGAAGAAGAAGAAGAAGAAGAAGAAGAAGAAGAAGAAGAAGAAGAAGAAGAAGAAGAAGAAGAAGAAGAAGAAGAAGAAGAAGAAGAAGAAGAAGAAGAAGAAGAAGAAGAAGAAGAGGAGGAGGAGGAGGAGGAGGAGGAGGAGGAGGAGGAGGAGGAGGAGGAGGAGGAGGAGGAGGAGGATATTGGATTTATACCCCACCCTTCACTACCCAAAGGTGTCTCAGAGCGGCTTACAAACTCCTTTCCCTTCCCCTCCCCACAACAGACACCCTGTGAGGTAGGTGGGGCTGAGAGAGCTCTCGACAGAAACTGCTCTTTTTCAAGAACAGCTCTTATCAGAATTATGGCTTGCCCAAGGTCATCCAGCAGGTGCAAGTGGAGGCGTGGGGAATCAAACCCAGTTCTCCCAGATTAGAGTCCACGCACTTAACCACTACACCAAACTGTAGTACAACAAAACTCCCACTTTGCTTTGCAAAAGAAGCTCATAGCAACAGTTTTTCAGGCCTGAATGGAACCACACAGAGACTGAAGAAAACCTGGGTGCTTAACAGTCTTCCTGATCCTCTAGAGCAGGGGTGTCATAAATGTGGCCCGGGGGCCAGATCAGGCTCCCGGGGAGCCAGTTTGGTGTAGTGGTTAAGTGCGCGGACTCTAATCTGGGAGAAATGGATTTGATTCCCCACTCCTGCACTTGCACCTGGCTGGATGACCTTGGGCAAGCCATAGTTCTGGCACAGCTGTTCTTGAAAAAGAGCACTTTCTGTCAGAGCTTTCTCAGCCCCACCTACCTCACAGGGTGTCTGTTGTGAGGAGGGGATGGGAAAGGAGTTTGTAAGCTGCTCTGAGACTCCTTTGGGTAGTGAAGGGCGGGATATAAATCCAATCTCCTCCTCCTCCTCCTCCTTCCTTAATTTTAACCCGGTCACTAAGGTTGTATTGTAATGTTTTAATGTTTTAACATTTTATGAATGCGCCACAATATTTTGCATTTTGTAATGGCCAATGGCTAAATACAATAAACTACTTGACTATTGTCCTCCTCCTCCTCCTCCTCCTCCTCCTCCTCCTTCTAGTATTAAGAGTCCAAGGAGCTGGGTCTTTCCATGATAATGGTTCAGGAGTAGAAGCCCACTCCTTCTCCAGGCTTGTTGTCCTGCCAGTGGATTGCCCATACTTCCAAACAAAGTTCAGGTAGTACTAATCTTGACATTCCAAGGGCCAGACTTCGACTAAGGCAGGTTCACGGATTCAGCATGGTCACCGCACAATTCTTTTGCAAAACAAGGAGGGAGGTACTGCATTTGGCTCCGCCTCTTTCAGCAGCCATTGTTAGTTTGGCTCCACCTCCTGTGGCAGCCATTTTGGGCTGGTGCTCACCACCCTCTCTTTTAAAGTTCTGAAGGTGCCAGCAGACTTAAGAAGGTTGGGGACTCCCAATCCAGCCTAACCTATGATCTGCAGTTCTGCAAGACTTTCAGTTGATTGATCCACAGATCTCCAGTCGTGTGTGTGACTAGAATGCATAGAGTTCTGTTACCAATTTGCAGGGCTATTTTGGGGCAGGAATGCACAGGAACAGAGTTCTGGCTGGCTCCCAACTTGGTCACGCCCAGCGGGAACTCATTAGCATAATAGGTCACACCCAGCAGCAGAAACTCATTAGGATTGGCTATATTAGGGGTGTGTGGCCTAACATGCAAAGGAGTTCCTGCTACAAAAAAAGCCCTGGGTTTTGACAACAAACAAGGTAAACAGAATAAGAAGCAAAAGGTGGGTGTGGCTGGATGACCAAACTCCTGGTAACACGGGGTGTGGCCTAATATGCTAATGAGCTGTGCTATCATAGGCGTGGCCTATTATGCTAATAAGTTCCTGCTGGGCTTTTTCTACCAAAAACCCCTGCCAATTTGAATGGGTTGCATTAAAAAAATTGGCTTTAAAAAAAAATAAAATAAAATAATATGTTGCATTTTGACTAATACTTAGCACCATTTTATGTACTTTGGGCAGTCAATTGAGAATTCGTGGTGCCAGACTAGAACCTAGAGAACTGGGAAATACCATGAGAGTCATCCAGCTCATGGAATACCTCCAGAAGAGGTCACATTGATTATGACTGAAGCATAACGTCAAAGTGTGCTCGGGGCTGCAGACAAGGGTAGTCATAGCAAAATTGGCTGGCATATAATTTTCACACATGAGGGCATGGGTGGGTTTTGCCACAGTGACATTTAGTTCCTGTTGCAGTAATGTGTGTAAACAGCCCTCAAATTGGCTTGAAACTTGGGTAACGGGGACAGGAGCTGTGGTTCCGAGGCAGAACATCTATGTGTGTATGTATGTATGCGCCAGGAGGTGGTGGCAGCTACAAGCATGGATGGCTTCAAGAGGGAATTAGATAAACATACGGAGCAGAGGTCCATCAGTGGCTATTAGCCACAAGGTATAGATAGGAACTCTCAGGCTGGGGCAAGTGATGCTCTGTATTCTTGGTGCTTGGGGGGGGGACAACAGTGGGAGGGCTTCTAGTGTCCTGGCCCCACTGCTGGACCTCCTGATGGCACCTGGTCTTTTTGGCCACTGTGTGACAGAGTGTTGGGCTGGATGGCCCATTGGCCTGATCCAACATTGGCTTTTCTTATGTCCTTATGTTCTCTGCAAGCAGAAGGTCCTAGGTTCCATTCTTAGCATCACGTTTAAAGGTTTTCAGGCAGCAAAAGTTGGGGGGGGTGTGAACTTTCTTTCCCAGAATCCCTTGAGTCCTGCTGTCAGTCAGGATAGATAAATACTGACCCAGGTGAATCAATGATATAATTTTAGTATAAGGCAATGCCGTATGTTTAACAAGATTTATTGTTTTAATATGCGTGGTATATTGAAACTGTAGGATCTGGTTTCTCTAGCTGCAGAATGAGCCGTGCACAGTTCCCTTGTTGCAAAAGAAGAGATATTCATTAGATTGCCAAGTGTTTTATGTTGAGTTCTCTGTGGAATGCAGTTAAGTGCAATAAATAACCGTCCAGATTCACTGCTGGCCTGTGGTGTTGAGCTCTGTACAGTATCAGAGTTGTTATTCTTCCTAGTCCTTGAATGCACCTGGCCAGGAACTGGAAGAACTTAGTTTGTTTTTCTTCCCCCCAAGTGGATTAAGACTTTCATCTCTATGATCAGCAAAAATCCTGAAAGGAAATATTCCGTGTCAGTTCATAAATTTGTATTTTTGTGCTTTCATGGATATTATTTCCTTGGCATTCTTTGAGGGGGGGAGGTATTTTTGCATTTTGTGTGTGTGTGCGCCTGTGCCTGGAAGTAACTGTGACCTCTGGTGACTCCCACTGGAGCACAGAGCATGTTCAGAGAAGGGGCTTGATAGATTGCCTCTAGTCTCCCAGCCCTGGTATTTCTTGGAAATCTCCCATTCAAATACTTGCCCGGGTCAGCCCTGCTTAGCTTCCGAGATCTGATGAGATCAGGCTTGCCTGGGCTATCCAGGTCATGGAAATAATTTCCTTGGTATTCTTTGCAGATATGCATGCTTTTGGGGGGAGGTATTTTTGCATTTTGTGTGTGTGTGTGTGTTCCCTTGCCTGGAAGTCATGGCAACCTCTGGCAACTCCCACTGGGGCACGAAGCATGTTCAGAGAAGTGGGTTGATAGCTGGCCTCTGCCTCCCGGCCCTGGTATTCCTTGGAGGTCTCCCATCCAAATACTTGTCAGGGTTGGCCCTGCTTAACTTCCAAGATCTGAGGAGAGTGGGCTTGACCGGGCTATCCAGGTCAGGGTGCAGATGCACACTCTTGATGCTTGAATATGCTTTACCACATGTATATTAAAAGCCAGGCAGTTAGGAAGGATATTGTGGAAGAGAGTGTCTTCAGATACTGCACAGAAGAAATCAGGGCCAGAGCACAAGCGATTTGCATATTTAGTCTGTGCACTGCAAATGTAGCATTCAGTGGAACGAGCTGCCTTTCCTCCCCATAGAGCTGTGTGGGCCCCAGATAGTTTTTGGGGAAGGAGATGCGTAATATCCTCTTGGGATGGATCCAGGTGGTCAGCCGTGTTGGTCTGACGCAGCAGAACAAATTTAGAGTCCAGTGGGGCACCTTTAAGACCAACAAAGTTTTATTCAAGGTATGAGCTTCCATGTGCAAGGCACAGTTTTTCGAACGCAATAGAATGGGAGGCAAGGTTCAAACTTACAGACGGGCTGAACAGCAAGTTAACATGTAACATGATGAAGGTGTGCAAAGACAAAACTAGCACACCTTAGCTTGTATATGAAAAAGTGTGCCGTGCACACAAAAGCTCATACCTTGAATAAAACTTTACTGGTCTTAAAGGTGCCCCGCTGGACTCTAAATTTGTTCTGTCCTCTTGGGATGATACTTTGGAAGCAGGGAAACGGGATCTCCCCCCTCCCCCTTCCAGTGTGACATTCAAAGTAGGAAATTACGTCTGGAGATAACTCACACATCTCACCGTGCGTTAAGTGCAGAGCGTCAAGTCACTTCGAATTTATGGTGACCCTGTGAATTAATGAGCTCCAAAATGTCCTGTCGGCAGTGGCAGATCAACCATGAAGCAGACTAAGCACGTGCCTTAGGGCACCAGGGCCAAAGGGGGCCCCACAAAGTTGGGGAAAGGGTGAAAAGAAAACAAAACAACGAATGAAGATTTGTAAAAAAAAAATGATAAAACTGGTGCAAATTGATCATGGTGCATCAGTTATGCTTCCAGAAAGACTCAACTCACCATGTATATTAACAACTGAAGCAGACATTCTGAGAAGGATTAATTTCGAGGATGTTATCAGTGATTTTGCGAGAATGAAACGTAGAATAATGCCTTTCAGGTCATGAATACTGGAACTTTGATACATTTAACCTGTGAAATGTTAAAATGGATGTTGCATTGCATTTTTGTAGAACTTTATGTAGCCAAAGCTTGGCTTAGTTTGTACAGTATATTGTGTTATCATATGAATAAATTTTTGTATTGCTGCAACCTGCATTGTATAGCTGGTCAGACAGGTCAACCACTAAAATGGACTGGGGCAGTGTGGAAAGGAGGGGGGCACCAAGATGGGTCAGTGCTACCTAGGGCACCAGCGAGCCTTCATCCATCCCTGCCTGTCGGTAATAGCCTCTTGCAAAGGGAGGGCCCTCGTGGCTTCCTTGATTGAGCCCGTCCATCTCATGTCGGGCCTTCCTCTCTTCCTGCTGTCTTTAGCTTGTCCTGGCATTACGGTCTTTCCCAGTGGCTCTCGTCTTCTTGTAATGTGTCAGGAATACGATCGCCTCAGTTTAGTCACTTTAGCTCCTAGGGTTCACCCTTGATTTGATCCAGAGCTCACTTATTTGCCTTGTTCGGCACACCTCTCCCTACAAGGCACAATATCCTGAGCTGTATTTTCATGAGCACCTGGTGTTCAGAGGCACTTTGGGGAGGCAGCAGATAATTATAGCATGCGGGGTGGACCTCACTCGTCAAAGACCTTCCTCATATGGATCTGAAACTGTAATATTGTGTTAAGTAGGGTAAAGGTAAAGGTTTCCCTCGCTCGAAAGCCAGTCGGATCTGACTCTAAGGGTGCGGTGCTCATCTCCGTTTCCAAGCCGAAGAGCCAGCGCTGTCTGAAGGTGTTTCTGTGGTCACGTGGCCGGCATGGCTAGATGCCAAGGTGCACGGAACGCTGTTACCTTCCCATCAAAGCGGTACCGATTTATCTACCTGCAATTTCTTGCTTTCGAACTGCTAGGTTAGCAGGAGCTGGGGCCAGAGACGGGAGCTCACTCTGTCATGCAGCACTCGGGTCTCGAACTGCTGAATTACCGACCTTCCAGTTGGCAGTTCAGCATCTTAACCACTGAGCCACCGCAGCCCCAATATTGTGTTAAATAATTAGAGGCAATTGCAGCATATAGCTACACAGCCCATTAGCTGTGGTGCATGTATAGAACTGGCAAGGTACCAATCCTTTGTTTGAACAGTGAGGGACACCGTGTCGTCTGATTTTAAAATCTTTGCACTCCGCATCTGAACTCTTTGGATTTCCTGATTATATGACACTCTTTTTGTTCTGTAGTGGGTTTGACGCATGAAGAACCAGGACACAGAGTGATACTTAGCTCACAGTTTACTGCACGCACAACAGAACAGAGAATACTGGCCAGATGGCCAAATATATACAGTCCCTGTGGACCACCCCGAGGTCCCATTGGTGGGTTTAAACTTCCCGCCAAGGTTCCTATTGGTGACCTCTTGAGGTTTCAGGATCCTAGTCCCTATTGTCTCTTGAGCTCCAAGCTCTGGTAAATGTCGCTGTCACCTAGTGGTGATCAGTGGACATAACACCTTTGGGTAATAAAGGGCGGGTTATAAATCCAATCTCCTCCTCCTTCTCCCAATTTATGGTGACCATATGAATTGCCCTCCAAAATGTCCTATTGTTAACAGCTCGGTCTTCTTTATGGAACCCAACAATCCCAGTCTAAGAAAGCTGGTAATTTTTGAGAACTCAGATCCTTAATGTGGCTTTTTTGGTTGTTGTTATAAATGTTTTAGTGATCTCTAAACAGGTTGTCACAGTGTGTTAGCATGAGAATTAACAAGAATCTCCATAAACAGACTGTAAAGTGATAGCCATTTGAGTGCTGCCTGTTATTCTACAATAGCTCAACATAAAAAGGCTTTTAATTACACACTCCTTCAGCCGTGGCCAAAGGGGACAGCTGCTGGCGGCGCATTTTCAACTTGTCTTGGAGCCTGTAGGTGAACAGTCTGTATGGTTGAAGGTGCACTGTTGAGGCAGGGCTTGCAACAGTCTCAGGAGAAGGAGAAGGAGGATGAAGAGGTTGGATTCATACCCCGCCCTTCACTACCCGAAGGAGTCTCAGAGCTGCTTACAATCTCCTTCCCTTCCCCTCCCCACAGCAGATACCCTGTGAGGTAGGTGGGGCTGAGAGAGCTCTGAGAGAACTGCTCATGAGAGAACAGTTATGAAACAACTTGTGACTGACCCAAGGTCACACCAGCAGCTGTATGTGGAGGAGTGGGGAATCAAACCTGGTTCTCCCAGATTAGAGTCTGCGCTCCTAACGACCTCGCCAAACTGAGGCTCTTACTCCTTTATGTTGATGCTCCAAAGAAATAGGCGCCAAAAAGGCAGCTCCCTTGAAAATTAACCTGTGAGCGAATTCGAAATGCATTTCCTTGGAAATAGTCCCCAGTCTAAAGAAAGAGAAGAGAACAGCGGAAAAGGAAAAACAAGAGATCTATTCCACAAGATCCAAGAAATCCATGGGGAATTTAAAGCACGATTAGGCATGCTGAAAGTTCAACATGGATATACTTTAACTGAACAGGACAAAATAAAGAAAAGAGGGGAACAAAACACGGAGGAACTATACAGAAGAGGTGGAAGGATGAAAGATTCCTCCAAAGAAGAAATTTTAGTAGAAGAACCTTGGCCCTCTGTTTGGAAGACTGTCAACAACATATGGATGCCATTCTCCAGGTGGGACCTGGGGATTCCCTGGAATTACAGCTCAGTTTGGTGTAGTGGTTAAGTGTGCAGACTCTAATCTGGGAGAACCAGGTTTGATTCCCCACTCCTCCACTTGCACTGGGCTGGATGACTTTGACCAAGCCATAGTTCTGACAAGAGCTGTCCTTGAAAGAGCAGTTTCTGTCAGAGCTCTCTCAGCCCCGCCTACCTCACAGGGTGTCTGTTGTGGGGAGGGGAAGGGAAAGGAGTTTGTGAGCTGCTCTGAGACTCCAAGTGAGGGGCGGGGTATAATCCCGGTCTCTTCTCTTCTTCTTCTTCATCTCCAGACTACAGAAGCCAATTCCTATGGGGAAAATGGATGCTTTGGAGGGCGGACTCTGTGGCATTGTATCCTACTGAGGTCCCTGTCCTTCCCAGGCCCTATCCCCAGATCTCCAGGAGTTTCCTAACTAGGATCTGCAACCCAACCCCCCCATCCCCTGCATATGTCCAGGGAGGACCTGGCAACCCTAGTTACAATTGAATGTTTCGGACGTCATTAATTCATAGTAAAAGGTAAAGGTTCCCTTGCTCGAAAGCCAGTCGAATCCAACTCTAGGGTAGCGATGCTCATCTCCGTTTCAAAGCCGAAGAGCCAGCGCTGTCCGAAGACGTTTCCGTGGTCATGTGGCCGGCATGACTAAACACCAAGGCGCACGGAACGCTGTTACCTTCCCACCAAAGTGGTACCTATTTATCTACTTGCAATTTCTTGCTTTCAAACTGCTAGGTTGGCAGGAGCTGGAACTAGAGACGGGAGCTCACTCCGTCATGCGGCACTCTCAGGTCTCGAACTGCTGAACTACTGACCTTCCACAGCCTGCAGTTCAGCGTCTTAACCACTTGAGCCACCGCAGCTCAATTAATTCATTGGGTCGCCCTAAGTCAGAAGCAACTTGACAGCAGGTACCATGCACACAATCCCCACTGAAATTAGAAAGTCTATTTTTACCCAAGTAAATATGCTTATTTATTTGTTCACAGCATTTACGTTCTGCCTTTCTGTCCTCATCAGGGCCACCAAGGCAGTCGACAGATTAAAAATATACATAATAAAAACACATCTTGAAAAACATTAAAACCCCATCGTTCAGTCAACTGAAACCAAGTTAAAATACCCACACAGTACAATCAAGCAGACATACATAAAAGCAACAATTGAAAACAGGCCAGGAAGGAGGGGATCGCAGAGGCAGTGCCAGATGAAACAGAAAAGTCTTCCCCCGCTGGATAGAGGGACGCGTGTTGATCAAAACCAGAGGCGGAATCTTTCCCGAGGCCGCGTTGCCTATTTCCTGCAGCTTCCTGATCACAGCATGGGGGTCAGCTTAGGCATCACATTTGTCGCTGCCTTGGAGACCCTATTTGGGTGGAAAGGCATTATAGAAATGTTTTGAATAAAACAAACAATTTATTTACAAGAATGGCCCTGTGAAACTTGTGAGAAGGGGAATCCTTTCCCCTTTAACTTATTTTCCCATCCATCTTTGGGCTCCAACTCCTCTCCTCCTTGCAGGAACCCACAAGAAATTCATTTTTGGGGAGGGGGAAATCTTATACACTCTTCTTCCAGTCTGCCTTATTTATTTATTTATTTATTTCAATTTATATCCCTCCTTTCCCCCTCCCTATCGTTCTGCTTGCCCCTTAGGTAAAGGTAAAGATTTCCCTTGCTCGAAAGCCAGTCAAATCCGACTCTAGAGATGCGGTGCTCATCTCCGTTTCCAAGCCGAAGAGCCAGCACTGTCCGAAGACATTTCTGTGGTCATGTGGCCGGCGTGACTAGACGCCGAGGCTCATGGAATGCTGTTACCTTCCCACCGAAGTGGTACCTATTTATTTCCTTGCAATTTCTTGCTTTCAAACTGCTAGGTTGGCTGCCCCTTAAACCCTTCCTGTTACACTGGCCTCTGGTCAATCCCCCTCCCCACTGCTCTGTCCACCTGGCCATACCCCTCCCCATTGCTCAATGGGGAGTGAAGGCAGTGGCCGCTCACGCTCTCCTTTTTTCCCTGCCCACATGGAGTACCACTGGCTCCACCTATCTGTCCCCATGGTGGTGGCAGCTCCTCCATCTCCCACAGTAGGCTGACAGAAGCACCTTTTCTGCATTCACACAGAAAACTCTCCTCTGTTTGGGAAGATTTACACCCCCCCCCCTTTATTTTCCTAACTTTTAGGATTTTTCTGCAAATCTTGGTGTCTCCTCAGATTTGTAGAAAGATCTCCCTAGCCTCTACATGACCCCAGTCTATGGATTTAAGTATCCACAGATGGGACCAGGTTGAGAATGGGATGTATTGATTTTATTCCTTTAGGTCATGTACAGCCCAGGTTTCTCACGGAGAATTATGGTTAGTGTGATTGTCTACATGCAGACCAAGCGTGTCCCTTTGCGTGTGCGGATTGTGTAGATGGCTGCTCTGCTTGTGATGAGCCATCTCTTTCCCCTTCACCAAGTAATATTGCCACTACTTTTGAATTATTCACCGCTGACCTTTAAGGGGGGGATGAAAAACTGCAAGTTAACCAGGCTTGCTTGAAAAGATGCAAAATATGCTTCACTGGCACACAGTGTGTCTTTGCACTGGGGATTAGAAGGAAAAGAACATGGCTGGGAGATAAGCAAGCTCAAGCCCTCCAAATCATAACAAACTCTGAGTGCACGCTTCTCTCCCCGCAAAGTGGGGAAGCTTTGGGTGGTCTTGCTGTTGGGCTATAGGAAATATGGTTGTTGCAAAGAGACAGCAACATTTCACTCTTTATTGCCCTGTGCTGTGTAACATAGGCCATTAAGAAAAAAGAAGAGAGGGGGCTGTTACAGGCTTGAGATGTGGGGAACTGAGAGCCTTGATTGGCTGCGGTGGCTCAAGTGGTTAAGTCGCTGAACTGCAGACTGGAAGGTCAGTAGTTCAGCAGTTTGAGACCCGAGTGCCGCATGACGGAGTGAACTCCTGTCTCTGGTCCCAACTCTTGCCAACCTGGCAGTTCGAAAGCAAGAAATTGCAAGTAAATTACTAGGTACTACTTCGGTGGGAAGGTAACAGCGTTCCATGTGCCCCGGCATCTAGCGTTCCATGTGCCGGCCACGTGACCATGGAAATGTCTTTGGACAGTGCTGGCTCTTCAGCTTGGAAACGGAGATGAGCACCGCATCCCTACAGTCAATCCGACTGGCTTTCGAGCAAGGGAAACCTTTTACTATGTCTGAAAAGGAAAATGGTACTTCTGTTGCTCAGTTTTTTGAACTGCCTGTGATATGATCTGGCTGGCTTAGACCTAAATGTTATGGATAAAATAGTGTAGCACAGTAGTCTTCAATATTTTCAGACCCACCCTGCAATACAGGTGTCATTATTATGAATGTGTTACCATTTCCTATGTGTTTGCAATTTTATTCATTTTTAATTAAATTGAGTTGAAACTGTCCAATTTGAGTTTAATATTCTGAGTCACCTGTGTTCAAACAGGCGGTCTAATTTCAGTTGAGTTTTTTTTAATGTCTGGTCTCTGGTGAATCACACATTTCACAACTGTCCACTTGGCCATTTTGCTTATTTTATTTATTTATTAATTGAAATATTTATTCCCTGCTTTTTCTCTTGGTTCAGGCAGATGTGAACCCAATTTGAACTCAAACTATGGCATGTTGGATTTCGGCAGCTGTTTGTCAACATGATAAGAATGTTTCAGATTGTCTATCATGTATTGCGAAGGAATGTTTTTTTTTTTAGATTAACGTATGAAAGAAAATAACTTTACAACACCCAAGACATCTGATAAAAATTCCACATAACCACAGTGAATGAAAGCATATCATTCATCACCCCAACTCAGTATCCCGTGTCATACAGTTTATCATGTTATCCTATGATAAATCCAACATCTTGACATCTTGAGATTTCTGAAAAGCCATGAATGTAAGCAGGTTATATAGGTCTTTCATTTTAAGAAGCTAGTCTCTTATTTTGTGGGGTAACCTTTTGTTCCCACACTTTTTCAAATGTATTCTTGTTACTGTTAACATATACAGGATTGTTAACCTACTTACATTTTGGTATCAAAACTACATAATAATAATTAAAAAAGTAGTTCCGGAGTACAAGGAACTGTAATACCAGAACCTGAGAACAGAACACAGAATGCTGTCTCCTGATACCTTTGTACACGGGTACAAGACCACCATTTATGGGAAAGAGAGATGCCACAGTATGATTATTTTTGTAGTATTTTCACTCGGAAGTTGAGAGTAATCGAGAAGGAAGAACCTATTGATGTCAGAAATTTCTGCACCCAACCCCTTTATATGTGTAAGAAAAGATATTATTGCCACCTTCTATCCCCAAAGCCCTAACCTGGGTGGCCTGGGCTAGCCCACTCTCATCAGATCTTGGAAGCTAAGCAGGGTTGGCCCTGGTTAGTACTTGGATGGGAGACTGCCAAGGAAGTCCGGGGTCACGATGCAGAGGCAGGCAATGGTAAACCACCTCTGTTTGTTTCTTGCCCTGAAAACCCTACAGGGTCGCCATAAATCGTTGTCGGTACTTTTCCATCACCACCACTATTAGTGCTTCAAACTCGTTCTTTACTCTGAGAATTTCACCCAGTGGCAGGTTAACCATTAAGCAGACTAAGCATGTACTTAGGGTACCAGGGCCAAAGGGGGCACCACAAAGTTGGGAAAAGGGTGAAAATAAAATAAAAAACGAATGAAGTCACACATTTATGTAGCCAAACTTTATGTAGCCAAAGCTTGGCTTCGCTTGCACAGTATATTGTGTTATCATATGAATAAATTTTTGTATTGCTGCAACCTGCATTGTATATCTGGTCAGACAGGTTAACAACTAAAATGGACTGAGGCAGTGTGGAAAGGAGGGGGGCACCAAGATGGGTCAGTGCTGCTTAGGGCACCAGCGAGCCTTAATCCGCCCCTGATCTCACCTCTCTGTATCTTTGCCGTCAAAGAGCTTCTAATTTACAAATACTGAAAAATCGTAATGCTACCATTGCTACAAAGGTAAAGGTTTCCCTTGCTTGAGAGCTAGTCAAATCTGACTCTAGGGGGCGGTGCTCATCTCTGTTTCCAATCTGAAGAGCCAGCGCTGTCCGAAGACATTTCCATGGTCATGTGGCTGGCATGACTAAATGCCGAGGTGCACGGAACGCTGTTACCTTCCCACAGAAGTGGCACCTATTTATCTACTTGCAATTTCTTGCTTTTGAACTGCTAGGTTGGCAGGAGCTGGGACCAGAGACAGGAGCTCACTCCGTCATGTGGCACTTGGGTCTTGAACTGCTGACCTACAGACCTTCCGATCTACACCTCAGCATCTTAACCTCTGAGCCACCACCATTGCTATAGGATGCTACTATTTCCGATGGGATTGCAATATTACCAGATAACCAATTCATTGTAGCATCCCAATCCACAGTCTTCACGTTTCCTAACATTAAGTGAATGGGAGCTCATTATGGAAGCCCATTCTTTTACTACTGGGTCCGGGGGAGAATTATCAGGAGAGGCATAGTTTGTTACTTATTGTGTCCCAAGTTACTAATAAACTGTCAACAATACAATTATCATAACCGTGGTACTTCCTCCTTTCATATTTTTTACCCCAACGACATCTCAAGTGGCATTTTAACAAAAAAGTCGCTCAAGCAGAGTTAGGTCTTCATCTTGTTCCTTGCAAGCCGAATTCTGTGCTCAGTACTGAATTCTGTATGATCTTGCAAAACACCAAACTCTTCTATTTCTCCTGAGCTAGTATATTTAGTCCAGGAACATCTGAAGCTGTCTTATACTGAATGAGACCATTGGTTCATCAAGGCCCATGTGGTCTATTCAAATCGGCAGCGGCTCTCCAGGGACTCAGGCAGAGGTCTTTCACTTCACCTCCTGACCGGCCCTTTCAACTAGAGATGCCAGGGATTGAACCTGGGATGTTCTGCATGCCAAGCAGATGCTCTACCACTGAGCCATGACTAGTGTTCCCTCTAAACTGAGCGAGCGTGAGCTAGCTCACAGTTTTTTAGCCTCCGGCTCACGCATTTTTGCCTTCGCTCAGGAAGGATGGCTCCAGAGCAAACTAATTTACACAGCAGCCAAATCGCTTGCTCACAACTTTAATGCCAAAGTAGAATTTTTGCTCACAAGACTCCACACCTTAGAGGGAGCATTCGCCATGACCCCTCCACCCTCCACTTGAATCTGTTGACAAGAGGCTTATCACCCTCCAGGCTTATCAAGCTCATTTTCTTGTTATCGTTACTTGCTTTTTAATTTAATTTTTTAAATTTAAAATAAGCTCACTTTTCTCCCTGTACAAGACCCAAAGCCAGATGGTGCACGATGCAGGTGCTTGTTAGATAGGAATAGGGATCTGCCTTTCGTTCTGTTCACTGACCATCTTCCTCTTAAGAGTCCTGTTGAAACCCATAACATTTTTGACCAGGCTATTATGATGTGGCATTTGTGGAGTGCTTGCAGAGGCAAAAACCTACTCTGTAGGCCTTTGGAGACCTGTCAATTAACATCACAGCTGCCTCAACCTCCTATCCGGGCACATCCTGTTGGGATATCTTTAGAAGCCTTTAGAAGACAAGCGAAAAGGACTGCAGAGAAACTTTTAAGGTTTTGGGTTTTTGTTTTTTTTAACAGATAATGACGCCGAGGCTTGCAGCATATTATCGTGGTTTTTCAGAGTCAGCCGCAGAAGAAAAGAAAATGCTATTGCATGAATAATTTACACCTCCTGCTCTCCCTCCAACGCCTCTAAGTCGGGTCTCTGTATGTGTCAGAACTTTTTAATGCCTGCATATTTTGTGTGTGTGTGCCGGGTGTGCGCTTGCGTTGCGACCAGTGTGAATATGTGACTCACACGTTGTGAACAGAGTGACTTAATGAGAAATTAAGTGGCAGAGTGTATGTCTCTCGCCTCCGAATGCAAATTCAGAGGCAAACTGAAGGAGTGAGAGAGGATTCAGGGCAAGACTGCTGGCATTTTTTTGGGGGGGGGCGTTTCCCTTTATAGTTGTGCGACTGTTGCTCAGGCCAATGTGGCAGTCAAAACTGTGGCGCCTTGAGGCACTCCAAGGGCTTTTTCCCCTACAATGCTGTTGGAGGGCTGGTTCCCAAGTGACAAAGGCTGAGTTCAGACTGGCAGTTTGCTCTGGTAGCCAGTCGTAGCAAAAAAGCCCCGGAATAAACTGTTCTGGGTTTTCCCGTTCAGACAGCCCGGCCTGTTGCTGGAAGATGTGGGGCGGAGCCGGGCGGGAGCGTTCAGACTGCCGCACGCGGGGGCGCGCTGTATTTGGCGTTTCCCCATTAATTTGGCTGTGGGTATATGGGTGTATGTGCGCATGAGCGCTCATGCGCATAAGCGCATAAGCACATTTTGCCGATTGGGGGAGGACCCCGCAGCGCCGGCACTGCATTGGGCAGTAAAGCGGAGCATGGCCAATCATACCGCTGCTGCCTTCTGTCCAACGTGGGTTGCTCCCGGCTTTTCAGCTGCGCGTTCAGACTTCCCAGAAGTGGAGAAACGTGCGACACACACGGGCTTTCGGATTTGCTACTAGTTTTATGAGGTATCTTTTTAATCCGGTGGTGAAGCGCAAGAGCACAGGTTGGCTACAGGTGGGGGACGCCAGGCAGATGTGCCTGTGTGAACACCCAATTTACTCCGGGATTGAATCGTCGCTGGCCCGGGTCCCTACCGGGGCAAATTGCCAGTCTGAACTCAGCCAAAGACTAGGTTCTGGAATTCCATCATGTGTGGTTCCAGTTCAGATCAGCACTGGTGGAGAGAGGGTGGTTAAGCGCCCTACCAACTTGAAACAGCCCCACGGAGCTCTTATTTGGGGAAACTTGTGTATTCTAACGGATGCGTACATTTCCCCAGCAGCGCAAACATCAGCTCCATGGGGAAGAAAGGCTTCAGCATGCTCTCCTCCTGTATGTGGCCCCAATCTGAAATGGGACCATGTGTGCCTGGGAGGCAATGTAATCCATCAGCCCTTTGAAGCATGTCTGTCAGCCTGAAGTTAATTGTGCCATGGCTTTACTCTAAGAATCCTGGGACTTGTAGTTGAGTGGGGCGCTGAGATTTTATTAGTGGAAAGTGCTGTCACGTGACAGCTGACTTAAAGCAACTCAGAGTTTTCAAAGCAAGAGACATTCAGAGGTGGTTTGCCATTGCCTGCCTCTACGCAGCAACCCTCGACTTCCTTGGTGGTCTGCCATCCAAGTAATAACCAGGGCTGACCCTGCTTAGCTTTGAAGATCTGAGAAGATAGTGCTAGCCTAGGTCATCCAAGTCAGGGTGAGGTTCTATTACACATCCTTAATGATTAGTAGGAGTGCATCTTTGTTTATTGTTTAAACATATTTAACTTTCTCCACAATCCATATGCTTTAATGTGTACGGTGACAATACTGTATTGAAGAGTTCAGTGTGTTCATTGTACATACTAGTTTTGAACTTGCTGTCTTGCTAGTCTTGTTGCAACTGAATGAGACGGTTTCGGTCCAGATAATATATACTTTTTTTTCTACAAAAGTTGTTCTCTGCTTTCAAATTTTATTTTGTTCCTAGCTCTCAGATACCAAAGCTAAGACATACATGCTAAAGGTAGCATTGAGTGTGATTGTTTCTAGTTCTCTCTCTCTCTAGTTTTGGGTATCTCCACTACCTTGCTTGTAGAAAATGGGGGCATTTATACTTCGACATTTCCACAAATTTGCCACATATAGTATAATTTTATATGTTAACTGAATGATATAATATACATTTTACGCATTTAAAGCAGTAAAAACAAATTTTGGTTTGATTTGGTTTGATATGAAAATACTGTATTCACTCACTGTGTAGGACTAGCTATAGCAGGGGTGGCCAAACTGCGGCTCGGGAGCCACATGCGGCTCTTTCACACATATTGTGCAGCTCCTGGCAGGGCAGCTGGGGAAGCAAAGGGGAGGCGTGCTTCCCCTCCCTCCCACCTATTTGCTTTCTTTGTTTCTCTCTCTCTCTCTCTTTCTTTCCACCTCTTTCCTTCTTTCTTTGTTTCTCTCTCTCTCTCTTAGACAAATAATTATCATTAGCAAACAAATAAATATAAATATCATTGGAAAAATAAATATCATTATCAATATCTGTTTTTACCCCTTTTGTTTTTATCTTTGGCAGTTTCATTGAATGTTAATAAAAAGCAAATGTGCATATTTATTTATTATTTTAAAAAAACACACATGTGTAATATTTGTTCATGTCTTGCGGCTCTTAAACATCTGATGTTTATTCTGTGTGGCTCTTACACTGAGCAAGTTTGGCCATCCCTGATCTATATGTGAAATAGCCCAGTTCCATCAGATCTCAGAAACGTATAGGGGAGACCACCAAAAAAGATTTTTCAGAGGAAAGTAATGGCAAGCCCCTTCTGTTTCACACTTGCCTTGAAAGCCCCTTGCTGAAGTCACTTGTAAGTCAGCTGCAACTCGATGGCACCTCTCTCTCTCTCTCTCTCTCTCTCTCTCTCTCTCTCTCTCTCTCTCTCTCTCTCTCTCTCTCTCTCTCTCTCAGAACACAGAGCCTTCTAGAGAAATAACATTGAAACAAAAGCTTAAAAGGGCTAAATACTCAGATCATTCCGCCCTATGGCTTCAAAATTTCTGGAAATTTCACATTTGTATTTAAAAGAGGGTTTTTTCCCCATTTAAAAGTGAAGTTTTAAAACAAAAGTGGTTATTCTTTTTTGCACATTGCGTGCAGTGACTTTATTGGATGTGATTTGCTGTTTATAACTCTGATTGCAAAAACAGTAAGAAGTAATAATATTGGATGTGATTCTTCTCCACCGTGGTCTCAAATTGGTGAGCTGTGCCTACTTAAGAGTAGTTTTTCCTGGATCAATAGGTCACAAAGCTGTTTGAATGCACAGGAGAACTGACAGGATTCTGCACTGCAAAGAAGTGTTGTTAGTTAAATATGGGACACAGTGCCCTCTGGAGGCTTTTAAGAGTAAGATTAGGTAAGATGTTAGCGTGCACATGCAAATGGAAAACTCTTGCATCTCTTAGATTATTCCTGCAAAAATTCATACTAGGCATAAAATAATTACAGATTTGGAGACAGGGAATGGGGGGGGGGAGCTGCTACCTCTGATAGTAATAGTGCCAAGCCATGTAATATTTTAACAGATGCACAAAGTATTATTATTATTTATCATCATCATCATCAATAATGATGATAATGATGATGATGATATTGTTGCTGTTATATCCTGCATTGTATTTATCTTTTTAAAATGTAAACTTGGGACTGAGAAAAGCCAATATAATTTTTTTTAACTTGCCAAGCCTACATCAGAATAACGATTGTGTATCTGTAACTAATACAGATTCAGGTGGGTAGCCGTGTTAGTCTGAAGGAACAGAACAAAGTTTGACTCCAGCAGCACCTTTAAGACCAATGAAGTTTAATTCTGGGTATAAGTTTTCATGAGCGCGCACACTTCTTTAGAGCTTCTATAACTAACACAGTTAGCAATTAGTTCTGTAACTTATACAGTTTGCAATTATCTCCCGTGATTAAATCCAGCATTTCTTTTACTGAATCATAAGGATTTTAAGCTACTTTAAGCATTCAGAGGCTGAGTTCAGACTGGCATTTTGCAGCGGGAGCCAGTCGTTACACACAAAAAAACTGTTTCGGGGTTTCCCGGTCACACGGGGCCATCCGATGCGGGAGCTTACTGGGAGGAGGCGCGCCGGAGCGTTCAGACAGCTGGCCTGGAGGTGCTGCTATCAGCGGCTTTTCCCATGAGCACTTCGCTGATTGGGGGAGGATCCTGGCTCCGCATTGGGTGGTAGAGCAAAGCACGGCCAGTCAAACCACTGCTGCTGTTCTGGCTTGCTCCTGCCTTATCGGCCGAGCGGTCATACGTCGGGGAAGCGGAATGCAATGGGATAAAGGCACTCTTCAGGATTTGCTACCACTTCACAGAGGTATCTTTTTAACGCAGGGGATATGCAGAATGGCACGGGTTGCCTACGGCTGGGGGACGCCAGGCAGATGTGCCTGTGTGAACGCCCCCTTTAATCCGCTTGGGAAACGGGGCTGGAACGGGGCTCTTGCGGGGCTAATTGCCAGTCTGAACTCAACCAAAAACTGTCCCAATTGCATGTCTGCAGTGACATCTCTTTTTATCAAGATAAGTTTGCTTCTTTCTTTTTGAAACATAAAAATTGTCCTTTGTGTTGCTGAGAGCTTGGGGAAATCTTCCTTTTGCATTTTGGTTTATACAATGAAGTGGAAAATGTCTCTTCGGTTCCACTTCTTCTCTGCTGCATCGATCAGTATGTTTTTGCAAGAGAACAGGATGATCCCCAGCAGCAGAAAGTCCCTTTTGTTGCCCCTAAGAAAAATAAAGGCAGCATGGATGTTAATTCTAAATGGAGCTGAGATCAGTAGAGAAATTCTGGGTCCTGAATGTAGAGAAGTACTGTGGCTGTTCGTTGTGTCCACTCAATTTGCCTGCAATTTTTGATAACATGGTTCATGCCATCCCACTGAGACATTTAGTGGCAGAGGTAGGTGTCTAGGGATATACTCTGAACCGGTTTAAATAGTCTGGTTAGGGGCCTGCCCTGGAAAGATTGCATTCTCTGTACAGCATCGGCAGCCTGCCAAGCCTACGGCATGACCAGTGGTGGCAGTGACTTGCATGGACCTTGCTGCTCTGCTATGGAGTTGCAAACACTCTCATTCTAGCCCCACTCAGGTCACTGTTTGGCCTGCACAGTTGTGCCTTCCATAGGCAGCTTGCAAAGGAACAGGAGCATTGCTAGAATGAGTGAGCTGAAAACACCATTCATCTGACTTGGTTCCAGTGTCCTTGATACCGTTGAATAAGTATGTGGATTGCTCTACAGCTAAGTGTCTGATTGGAATCTGGCAGATTAAGCTTGGTTTCCAGCCTCTGCTTATTACTTACCACACAGTGGCCAACAATTCCTCTGGACAACCAACTACAGGGCATAGAGCCCAAGAAATTCCTAAGAACATAAGAAGAGCCCTGCTGGATCAGACCAATGTTCCCTCTAGTCCAGCATCCCATCTCACACAGTGGCCAACCAATTCCTCTGGATGACCAACTACAGGGCATAGAGCCCAGGACATTCCTAAGAACATAAGAAGAGACTTGCTGGATCAGACCAGTGGTCCATTTAGTCCAGCATTCCATCTCACACAGTGGCCAACCAATTCCTCTGGATGGCCAACAACAGGGCATAGAGGCTGAGGCCTTCCCCTGATGTTGCCTCCTGTCTCTGGGATTCATAAGTTTAGTGCCTCTGAATGTGGAGGTTCCCTTCAGTCACCGTGCCTGGTAGCCACTGATAGACCTCTCCTCCACAAATCTCTCTAATCTCCTTTTAAAACTGTCTCTGTCTGTGGACATCACCACGTCTTCTGGCAATTCCACATTTCAATCCCTCACTGTGTAAAGAAGTATTTCCTTTCATCCGTCTGGCCAGCTGTCTGTCTGGCAGCTGGCCGTGTCCACATGTGCTGCTGATGGGGCATTGGAAGGATGTGGCTCCATGACTGGTGGGTGTCAGTGGGGTTGCTATGCCCTCCGATGTGAGAACTGCAGTCAGAGCATTGCTGAGGGCTGTTTGTATCACTGATTTCCACCGTGCAGAACAGTCACTGGATCTTGACTAGCAACACTAGCACCATGGTGGCATCAGTGCACCACTGGCAAGTTGTGCAATTATTGTATTGCAATCCCTTTCCTGTCTTGGACGGTATCACGGGCAGTGGCTAGAGAGGTTCTCTAATGGCTGCTACCACTCTGGTATGGGTCTTCTTCGAAGGGCCCAGAGCACCCATCCTACCCCTTTATACACTTCTTTTCCAGTGGTTTCTTCTTATAAGTGACTGAATTAGGTGTGAGGACCAAGGCAGAATAACAAACTGTTTTTATTAGAGATTTAACAACAACTGTAGCTCAAGGACATGTAGGAAAAATGAGCACAGTACAGGTAGGTAAATCAGTAAAATACGAAATCCTAACACGTCTGACTGTACTGTCCGAGCCTTCTCTAAGTACTTGGTTTCAGACAGACTCCAGGCAGTGCCTGGGAATCTCCTGCCTTTCCAACTGATCTCCAGCTGACAGAGATTAGCTCCCCTGGAGGAAATGGCTGTTTTGAAGGGCAGACTCTATGGCATTGTACCATACTGAGGCCCCTCTCCTCCCCAAACCCCTCCCTCTCCTGGCTCCACCTCCAAAGTCTCCAGGTATTTTCCCACCCAGACCTGGCAACCTTAGCCATGAGGAACAGACACTTGCCTTAAAGCAGAAAGGTGAGGTTCCCTGGAAGCCTTGCTCGATACACATCCAGGCAAAATTCATCTGGCACCAGAATCAGAAGCTGAATGTTTTTGTTTAAGATTTTAATCTTGTAAATAAATTATCTAATTGCCCGACATTGCAATCCAGGACAAAGTTATTCCAGTCTAAGTCCGTTCATTGCAAGGGGTTTAGGCTGTAGTACCCCTTTATAGGATTGCAAATCCCCTTAAACGAAGAACAAATTTGTGTCTTGAGATAAAAATGCAATCCAGAATCCTTTTGAGAAGTTTGAAAAGAAGGTGGTTAGCAAAGGCATTAAATAATGATGCATCTGTCAAACAAATGACAACAAGAAAATTGATGAGGACTGTTCTTTTTCACGCTACTGCCATGGGAATGAGGAGAAGCAAAGCAAACTGTTCCAGGGGGAGTGCAAGAAGAGAGTGAAGAAATGTTGAGAAATTGTCCAAGTTTTTTTTGTACCTGCAGCACCCCTCCCAACTCACGGATAACTCTTTTCCCAAAGCAGGAAATTGAAAGGTAGAGCATTTCTGTCTGAGGGCTGTCGAGCCTGAAGATCCCCGTTGACGGAGAGCCCCCACCGCAGGTAATTAGTTCAGTTATCAAACTGTTCTCACTGTTAGGAGATTTCTCTAATGTTCACCCAAAACCAACACTTCCATAACATAATTATAAGTATCAAACCAAATATTATTCTCAGCAGCAGCAGAGATCAAGTTTGTGTCCCCTTCGCTAGTTTTACCATATGTGGTGGACTTGTGAAAAAGTAAATGTTTTTTGGACAGAGATTCATAGTGAAATTCAGAAAATCTTGAAATGTACGTTGAAAAAAGAACCAGAAATGTTGCTTTTAGGACTAAAGTTAGAAGAAGTCAAAATGACAAAAAGAACTTTGTTATGGTATCTAATTTCAACTGCAAGAACGACTTACGCTCTGTTCTGGAAACAAGAGCAGATACCTGATAAGTGGGAATGGGTTAAAAAATGATTTTTATGGCTGAAATGGTCAAACTAACAAGAAAACTTCATGGAGCAGAAGATGAAGAATTTTTAACAGACTGGAAAGATTTTAAAGACTATTTAGAGCTTAACTGGGATGTGAAAAATAGATTACTTTGTTTTGATAGATACTAATAACAGAAGTGTTGTAACAAGAGAGACTGTATTTGAAAAGTTACCTAATAGATAAAGTTAAAAAGCAAAATATTGAAATTTAAGATCTGAATATTAAGAATGAGTTGAATGTACGAGAATATTGGGTGGAAATGTTAATGGGGGTGGAGGGGGAGATAAAAATTTGAAAAGGATATGATAAGAATTGTAAACAAAATGTGGAACATGCTATTATATATCCGATGAATAAATTTTCTTTAAAAAAAAAAGTTTGTGTCCTCTTCCATGAGACTTGATTGAGTCAGACCTGAAGGAAACTGCAAATTTAAGAAGGATATAGATAAGCTGGAACATGTCCAGAGGAGGGCAATGAAGATGTTGAGGGGTCTGGAGACCACGTCCTATGAGGAAGGGTTGAAGGAGCTGGGTATGTTGAGCCTGGAGAGGAGATGATGAAGAGATGATATGATAACCATCTTCAAGTACTTGAAGGGCTATCATATAGAGGATGGTATGGAGTTGTTTTCTGTTGCCCCAGAAGGTTGGACCAAAACCAATGGGTTGAAATGAAATCAAAAGAGTTTTCGGCTAAAGATTAGGAAGAACTTCCTGACCGTTAGAGTGGTTCCTCAGTGGAACAGGCTTCCTCAGAAGGTGGTGGGCGCTCCTTCTTTGGAGGTTTTCAAGCAGAGGCTAGATAGCCATCTGACAGCAATGCTGATTGTGAGAACTTATGCAGATCATGAGAGAGAGGGCAGGAAGGGTTGCCTCAGTGCTTAGTTCTTGTGGCACTTTCTTACATGCCCAGGGAAATGCTGATTGCCACTTTGGGGTCAGGAAGCAATTTTTTTCTAGGCCAGTTTGGCCAGGGTTCCTGCAGTTTTTTTGTCATCTTCTGGGCGTGGAACAGCAGTTACTGCAGGTGTGGAGGGGGAGGTTTTTGTGAATTTCCTGCATTGTGCAGGGAGTTGGAGTAGATGACCCTGGATGTCCCTTCCAACTCTAGGATTCTATGATAATGTATAGGACAGAGAATATATATATATATGTATGTATGTATGTATGTAACATTTGGAACAAAAAGTTTCATTTTGGCAGCACATTCAGTGGTCTGATCCAGCAGGGCTCCTCTTACATTTAAGACCAACAAAGTTTTATTAAAGGTATAAGCTTTCGTATGCAAGCACACTTCTTCAGATACAGTGAAACAGAATTTCCTCACATATTACATATAGAAAGAGAGAGGGTATAGGGATTTAGTTGCCAGGAAGGGCTCCCATCCAAATACTAACCAGGGCCGACCCTGCCTAGAGCTTCTGAGACCTGACAAGATTAAGCTAGCTTGAGCCTCTGCATTTAACTAGTTTTGCTAAACCAAATGTCTTGCGTGACTTTCTCAAGTGCCTTGCAAAAATCAAAGTATATTATGTCTACAGTAATCCACTAGGCTATTAACATGATAAAAAAAATTGTGAAAAGATTAGTCTGGCAAGATTTATGTTTGACAGGTCCATGCTGGCTTCTGCCGATCACTGCATTGTTTTCAGGATGCTGACAGACTGATTCCTTTATAATACGTTCTAATGTAGTCCTTTAGTGTTAAACTTAATCTTGTGCCCTGGAGCTCACAGAGAGTCATGCTCAGATTTATCATCAACCAAAACAGTCATATGCCTACTGTATGCCTTGTACAGCCCCCCAAAACACACACACAGAGTAATATAAGATATATCTGTTGATATTATATATATAAAACCATGCCTTGACCAGTATAGCCCAGGCTAGGCCAAACTTGTCAGATCTCAGAAGCTAAGCAGGGCTGGCCCTGGTCAGTATTTGGATGGGAGACCTCCAAGGAATACCAGGGTTGCAACGCAGAGGAAGGCAATGGCAAACTACCTCTTGTTTGTCTTTTTCCTTGAAAACCCTATGGGGTTGCCATAAGTCAGCTGTGACTTGATGGCAACAACAACAACAATAAAATCTTTAATTCCAGCATTAAGTGATCACCACATTCCCTCAACGTTCCCATTGCTTTCACCCCACTTACCAAGCCTTGCCAAATGGTTAAGCTTGAGTGAAGCACAGCCAACCCCCTCTTTCCTTCCTCTATTTTCTGAAAGAGGAAGTCGTTAGCAAGGAATCTATTGGACATTCCATGCTTAGCTGAGTTTCGTTGCAGTCTTTTAAGTTATATCCTTCAGTGGCTACAGTCCAGTCGTAGGCGTCATCCCATCAGCTCTCAGTTATATGCATTAAGTCATATTTTATCATAACAACATTCCCTAGACTTGGTTCTTTTAGTAATATTGCCACCAAGTGGTCTTACATTGCAGTGCTGGTGTAGGACATTAACTAAATGACTGGGAATTGTTTTTGACCCTGTTGCTACTGCAACTTCCTAAACTGTGTATTCGTGTTAGAACAAAGTTTGAGTCCAGTGGCACCCGTACAACCAACAAAGTTTAATTCTGGGTACAAGCTTTCATGAGCGTGCATACTTCATCAGATGCAAATGAAAGCTTATACCCAGAATTAAACTTTGTCGGTTTTAAAGGAGCCACTGGACTCAAACGTTGTTCTATTGCTTCAGACCAACATAGCTGTCTGCCTGAATGTATATTTATGTGTGTTCTGGTTCTACGTTACCTTCCTTCTTCTTCAGTCTGATCAACTTTATTTCCATCACAGGATGTTGCCAAAGTTGTCTTGACAGCCTCTGCCCTGAGTCCTAGGCTCAGTACAGATATTGTATTACATTTTAAAAAAAAAATCTGTCATGCTCATGGGCCTATACTGGTGTGGCCTACGGGCTCTAGGGACGCCTAGTGGCTCCAGGGAAGCCTGTATTGGAGTAGCTATTAGAGCCTACATTTCCTAGGTTCTCTCTGGACCCTGTGATTGGTTAACAGGGGATTTTGGAATGAAAACTACACCAGCAGGGGATCAGAGGGTGTTGCCTGGGAAAAAGAGATAAAAGGCCTTGCCCAAAGTGGGAGGGGGTTCTCTCTCGGGGAGCAGGGCCAGTGAGGCTGATGCAGAAAGATGGATTCCCTTATCCAAAAGGGGTGAGTCAGTCTGAGACCAGGTGCCTAGAGAAGACTAGGATGGTAGAGTCAGACGTGTTAGAATTTATTATTTTGCTGGCTTAACCACCTTTACTTTGCTCATTTTCCCTACACATTATTGAATCACAGTTATTGTTAAATCTCTTTAATAAAACTAGTTTGTTATCCTTGTGCCTCATTTGGTCACTTATAAGGAGGAATCTGCTGGAAAAGGAGTGTATAAAGGGGTCGGGTGGATGCTCTGGGCCCTCGGGAGGAGAGCCACACCAGGGTGGTGGCAGTCATTAAAGAACCTTTCTAGCCACTGCCTGTGACACTATAGAGAGGACACTGTAGAGAGGAAAACTGCCAGAATGAATAGAAAAGCCAATGGTAATGAGATGGAGCAATAGGAGAAGTGGTAAATTTGAAAGATGTATTAGGAGGAGTCAAAATGTGCAGCAGAGGGCCGGAGGCAAGAAAGAACTTCATGTCTATGAATATCATAGATACTGAATCCAGCTGCCTACCCTCTGCTGAGCAGATCCGGATTATCTGAATTTTGGTTTTGTGCTGTAACAATAAATTGTGGATCCTCCTCCTATAAGAGGTGAGCTATCCAAGGTGCTGGGCCAAAACAGTTTCAATCTTTGGGGAATTTTGTCCCCTCCCCAAACACCTGACTTTTAGCCCCTGGGACTTTGGACCTGGGACTTACCATGACTTTTGTCTTATGATGCCATCACGCGGTTTTCTCACCTGGTCCTCCTAACCACCTCCTTCCCTTGATGTCATTCATTTCTGGACCGAATTCCCTGTTTCAGTGAAGTTGGCTGAGCTCTTAGAAGTTGGTGTGGGTGGTATGGACAGGAATTCCCGGCTCGGTACCTTTATGACCACCAAGCTTTCTTACAAGTCTCTGTGCTGGATAAACGTCTGAAATCTCATAGCGGCAGCATAAGGGATACATTCTTTCAGCACAGATGAGGAATATCGTGATAAACCAGCAGATGGTGCCATTTCCAAGATTTATTATGTAATCCCCCCCCCCCCCCCCACACACACACACAGAGAGAGATTTCATCCAAGATTTTTCCATATCAAATCCAACAATACCTATACAGTGAAATTTTGGATTTATATACATTCACGGAATGGAAATCACAACGATTAAGACAGGAAGATCAGCAATTGTTGTTGTTTTAGTCTTTCTTAGCCTTCAGCTGAAGCTGGTATCGAATGCATACAGATTAAGGTTATATCAGTTACATCAAGCTACAGCCACTAGAAAACCCAACGCCCAAAGGTCTGAGCTCTAGACAGGTATTTCCATTCCAACATCAGAAGGAATATGTATCTCCCTTGGTTCTAAGGATCTTCAAGACTTTTAGGCTGTAGTTCTATGTACACTTGCTTGGGAGCGAGACTGGAAGGTCTGGCTGATCTGAAGAGCAGCACTTGTGAGCCAATGAGTATGACATCTAAAGGTACTAAGATACCCATATAAGATTCAGAACTGTTCAAATGGAACAGCAAGATGAGCACATGAAGCCGCCTTATGCTGAATCAGACCATCGGCCCACCAAGGCCAGTATTGTCTACTCAGACTGGCAGCAGCTCTCCAGGGTCTCAGGCAGGGGTCTTTCCCATCACCTACCACCTGATCCCTTTAACTGAGGATGCTGGGGATTGAACCTGGGACCTTCTGCATGTAAAGCAGATGCTCTGCCACTGAGCCACTGTCACCATCGAGCTCTGGAGGAACAGCTCACATGCAGTGTTCCCTCTAAGCTGAGTTAGTGTGAGCTAGCTCACAGTTTTTTAGCCTCCGGTGCACACCTTTTTGTCTTAGCTCGGGAAGGATGGCTCCAGAGCAAACTGATTTATGCAGCAGCCCAATCACTCGCTCACAACTTTAATGCCAGTAGCTCACAAAGCAGAATTTTTGTTCACAAGACTCCACAGCTTAGAGGGAGCATTGCTCATGTGTAGCTTTTCTAATAGCTTTTCACTTGCAGCTTTTGACAGGAAGAGTTGGTACAAATTATTTTTCATGCGCTTTGTTACAGGAACTCAGCTCACAGTAATGGCTACACTTTATGAAGAAATTCATCTCTACTGCTGGTTGCAGTTGCTCATGTTTATTTTTCCATGCACACAAACGCCAGATGCTCACACGAGTTAAAAAGGCAACATCTGGCACAAGAAGTTGTGGAGATTCTATGCTATTTTGCATTCCTGATTAAAGCTCTGCCTGTAAGATGTGTGCTTAGAAGTATGCCGTTTCATGTGAGGAAAAAAGGAATCAACTCAAATTGGAATATTCTTATTAGCCAATGCTAATTTAGATTCTCCCCTCCCTTAGCTTCGCTGCCTGTTTTCGTTGTCAGGTAGTGGGTCCTTTTAACAGGGGAAATGAATTCTGCAAACATATAAAGAGCATATTTGAATTAACGCAGCAGGGGAAATGTGCTTCCCCGGTGTATTTGCTGTGTGCTTTCAATGCATATCGGAGAGTTCAGTACAGTTCTATCTGAATATTAGCAGCACCCCAGATGCCTTTCTGAGATACTCAAAAGAAGTGGGATAAATTCCAATTTATCGAGCAAAAATTGCAGCTCATTGTTATGAGGAAGAGTCATCTGTAGGCTTTCATTTGCACTGCCAATTCGCCATTATTACAATAATGAACCAGATCTAAAAATAGCCTCTGAAAGTAGACAAACGCAGTGTTAATTCTCAGCTATGACCATCAAAACTTGCCTTCACCAATTAAAATCGGCCCCTGCTGATTAATCATCTGAAGCTAGGCTGCTGCTCTGCGTCAACTGACGGTGCCATCCTAGGACACTCCTTACTGTGGCTGTACACTACAGGGGAAGGACTATAATGGCAGATGAGCTGTCTTGCAGAGAACTTTGTCTGCCATCACTCATCATTTGACTGAGGGACCCCTGAGAAGCTTGCAAGGAAGGCCAGATTTCTGCAGAACTCAGTCTGAAAACCATTGGTTTGGATGGCCTGAAAACCATTGGTCTGGATGGTCCAGATACGCTATGGCAGTGATTCCCAACCGTTTTGGTATGGTGACCTACAAGCAATGCTCCCTCTGATCTGTGGAGTCTTGTGAGTAAAAATTCTACTGGCATTAAAGTTGTGAGCGAGCGATTTGGCTGCTATATAAATTAGTTTGCTCTGGAGCCATCCTTCCTGAGCTAAGACAAAAAATGTGTGAGCTGCAGGCTAAAAAACTGTGAGCTAGCTCACACTGCCTCAGCTTAGAGGGAACACAGCCTACAAGCACAAATTGGTATGGTGATCCATCCAGGGCTGACCGCGGGTGCTTTGGTACCCTAGGCCAGTGTTTCCCAACCTGTGGCTCACACCTCTTTCTCTCCTCCCCTTGCTTTTCCATGCACTGAATAGCTCCTATCGACGCCAGCTCCAACATTATTGTTGTAATCCACCCTGAGCCTTTAGGAAAGGGTGGAATAGAAATCAATCAATCAATTAGTTAAATAAAAAGTCTCCAGCCTTTCTTCCCCTTCTTCCAACTACTACCATAAAGCTATTAATTGGCAGACCGATTCTCCCCATGCCCGTATTGTTGGAAAGGGAGGTGGAAGGCGAGAATATGAGAAGCCGACAAAGAGAACGAGGAGAGAAGGCGTGATGTAAAGGGCAAGAGTGGTCATTAGGGAGGGCTGGTCTGCGACCCACTTCCAAAGGCTTTGCAACCTACTTTTGGGTCCTGACCCACAGGCTGGGCAACGCTGCTGTAGGGTAACCTTCTGAGCTAGAGAAAGGGAAAGCAGGCGATTTTAACTTCTGAATCCTGCTTAGACTAGATTCTATACAATTCGTAAGCCAAGAGCTTGCACAGGCGGAGAGTTCAAGAGAAATCATGGGGGGCGGGGAGGGAAAACAGTTAGGAGAGAAAACAGTGAGGAAAACCTCAGCCCCTACCCAATGCTTCAGTTTTACAACAGGGCTGATTTCTAGGGCTCGATAAGTAACTTCTGGCTGACAAGGAACATATTCAAAACCAACAGTAGGCTCTTCTGTAATTCCATACATAAACAGTGTCCATAGACCTCCAAACCTACTGTTGGTTTTGAATACATTCCTTGTTTAAACTGTGTTTAAATTCTCATAGCAATCTGTTGGCATCAATGCCTATATATTCTATTGGGTTGTGGCCACTAACCCTTTATGCATTCCAATGAATATAACATATAGTTTTGAACCTCCAAACCTACTGTTGGTTTTGAATACTTACCTTGTGTAAACTGTGTTTAAATTGTTATAGCAATCTGTTGGCATCAATGCCTATACATTATATTGGGTTGTGACCACTAACCCTTTATGCATTTCAATGAATATAACATATAGTTTTGAACATAGTTGTGAACTGTAGATGGTCTTCCCTCGGTGGGTGTTGTTTGTCCCTATGAGGAAAGGCATAAGGGTCTGTGACTTCTCAGTCTAGGAAAGAGACTCCTAAGGGTGGACATAGTAGAGGTTTATAAAATTATGCATGGGATGGAGAGAGCTGACAAAGAAATTTCTATCCCTTTCCCCAAAGGCTGAAAGTCGAGGGCATCCAATGAAGCTGATGGGCAGTAGGTTCAGTATGGACAAAAGGAAATTCTACCTTATACAACGAGTGATTAAAATGTGGAATTTGCTGCTAGAGGATGTAGTGATGGCCACAGAAATAAACAGCTTTAAAAGGGGATTGGGAGGATTCATAGAGGATAAGTCTATCGTGGGCACTGGCCATGGTGGCTGAGGGGAACCTCCACATTCAGAGGCACGAGTCCTCTGAATCCCAGAGCCAGGAGGCAACCTCAGAGGAAGGACTCTCCAGAGGAGAGTGAGACAATGAGACAGGATGCTGGACTAGATGGGCCATTGATCTGATCCAGCAGGGCTCTTCTTACATTTTTAGTCTGAGTCTAGTGGCATCTTTAAGACCAACAAAGTTTTATTCAAGGTTTAAGCTTTTGTAAGCACACTTCTTCAGATACAGTGAAACATAATTTCCTCAACTATTACATACAGGAAGAGAGGGGGTGTGGGGGTTTAGTTGCCAGGAAGGGCCAATTAGAATCAAGACAGAGACAGAAACAAAAATGGAAATTACCAGTCCATACACGTAGGTAGAGGGTGAGGAGTAAATTATCATGCAGCACAATGAAGATGTTTAACAGATTCAAGGAATAATAACCTTAGCTTATATGGTTACCATTTGTTTCAGTTCTGGGAGGAAAACAGTGAAGGAAATAAACATGTCAGAACTGGAGACTGATGGATCCTTAATGGTGGAATGCTGTGAGTAATTAATTGGGATCCTGCCATCCATCTCCTCTCAAGCATGGAGGCGACTTTATAACATCTTATTCTTTGAAGTGGTGACTGGCTGTGCAGATTTATCTCCCCTGTCCCCAGATTAGAGAAATGCATTCCAGTTTCTACTGTTCATTATATCACATTACAATCTACTATTCTAATCTCTTATTCCAAATAAGAGATAAAATAAAATGGCCCTTCTGGGGGATTGGTGAGAATACAGAGCCAGTTTGGTGTAGTGGTTAAGTGCATGGACTCTAATTTGGGAGAACCGTGTTTGATTCCCCATTCCTCCGCCTGCAGCTGCTGGATGACCTTGGGCAAGCCATAGTTCTGTCAGAGCTGTTCTCTCAAGGACAGTTCTCTCAGAGCTCTCTCGGCTCAGAGGGGAAAAGAAAGGAGTTTGTAAGCCGCTCTGAAACTACGAGTGAAGGGCAGGGTATAACTCCAATCTCCTCCTCCTCCTCCTCCTCTTCTTCTTCTTCTTCTTCATCATCATCTAAGGGCTTGGTGAGGTTAGCATCTAGTGAGATAAGAAACCAATATCCCTGTTAAGTTGTGGGGATTGTTCTGAGTGTTGCAATGTTTTGCAACTCAGCAATTTCGCTTTCTAGTCTGTTCCTGAAGTTCCTTTGCACCCGTTGAATGACCTGGAAGGCTGAAGTATTCTCCTATAGATTTCTTGTGTTTGTTCAAGACAAGAAATAACCAAATTAGAACTCGCCTCATCCCACCAAGCCTGAACGTTGAAACATGACTACTTGATAATATATGGCACTTTTGGATGTAATAAACGGCAGCCTTCAAATGACTTCTTATTTTATGAAGTTGTTATCAAAGCTACATTATCACTGATTGGTTGTTCCTTATCATGTAAACTCCCACCTGAGAGACATCAGAGAGAGTAGGTCCCCCAGAACAGCTGCAGGCAAACAAGCATCACTTGATAATGGTAGTTTGCCACATGGGAAACAGTAGTTTGTATCAATGTAAACTGATTGTGTAAATCAACCTTCATTTGCATAAAATTTGCAAATTGCAAATTTAGCAGGACTTGACGAATGGGCAATTAACTTTGAATATTTGCTTCCATGCTAATTGGGAGAAGGTGCAACAGGCAGATAAACAAGCTGGGAAGCAGTTAAACACTGCAGTTAAAAAACCGCCCCCCCCCAACTTGGTCAAAACAGCTCGCTCTATTTCCCTTTTTAATTTGGCTGTACTAGGAGTAAGGCCCATTGTGGGAAGAAATACAAGGAGTTCTAGAAGGAAGTTCCAGGTGAGTGTCCCGGCGGTGGCTGGTGGGGCGGCAGAGGGACCTCAGCAGGGTATAATTCCATAGAGTCCATTGCCCAAAGCAGCCATTCTGTCCAGGAGACCTGATCTTGGAGATCTCCAGGTGCTGCCTGGAGGCTAGCAATACTAAGAGGAGGGCCAGACCTGTAGATCTGAGGGGTAGAGCCTAGGGAGGGCAGGGTTTGGGGTGCGGAGGGACTTCAGCAGGGTATAATGTCATAGAGTCCACTGCCCATTGTAATAGCTGGGAAATTTTCTGTAGCAGAAATGATGTGCTGCAGCTGGGGAACATGGTGATTTCTGAGAGATCTCCAGGTCCCACTGGGAGATTGGCAACTCCAGTGACCCTTTAAGGAAAGATTGGGATAAGTATTTTACCTCAGGAAACATTCAATGACTTCCATCAGCAACAGCAAACTGTTTAGAATGTTAGAGGCAAAGGCCGATCAGGCTGCATATGCAAATGACCTCTGTGTTCTGACTGGCTATTGGGGGGAGGGAAACAGCAAACTGTTTAGAATATTGGAGGCGAGACTCAGCCAATGCAGCCAGTGGATAAGGACAGCTTCTGAGTGACACATCATGGAACCAACTGATTTAGGAGCGTGTGGAATGTTCATGAAGTGCCACCCCAAAACACAATTATATATAAGGAGAGATATACTCTGTGCTTTAAAAAAAGCCCCAAGATTCTGCATCGAGGTAGCCCAAATCACATTGACTCAGAAAGGTAATTACTAAGGATGGAATGCATGATGCAAGCAGGCATACATGATCTTATTTTGCTGAATTTACTGTACTTCTGTTAGCTGCTGTAGGAGGAGACAACAAAGACCTTTGAGTCCTGAATCTCTGCCTGCAGCTATAGAGAATCCTGCTCAGCCCCATGAGTATTCACTGAGCCCTCGTGTTCAGACCCCGCCAGAGCCTAGAAACTTGATTTTTAAAAAAAGAAATGAAAACAGAGAGTCTCGAGTTATATAATGATCTGGCTGATGTGCAACTGTACAAGCTACAAACAGACCCCTTGTGTGCTTATATGTGGGTTGCTTTCTCTCTTGAGTAAAGTTCACTGCTTGGCAGACTTTTTCAGAACCCTTTTGAGTTCTGCTACTATATCTACATTCATACTGTTGGTGTTGATACCCCCAGACTGCCATTCTGCGCAGCCGTCTGCTGCTCCATTTGGAAGGAGACTGCGTTCGACTGTCTAGCATCTGCCTCTCAGCCTTTGCATCCTGGAATGGTACCAGACTCAGCTTTGTCTACTGCTGTGCTTCCAAGCTCTGTGGAGTGCAGTTTATCTCCTCTCCACTATTGTTTTTTTCCTGCTCAGTTGAACAAAAGCGGGCTCCTGAAGTGGCTCCTTACTGCCATGGATGCAAAACAGGAAGAGATCAAGTCATGGAGCCGGCGGAGTCAGGATGGGCAGCGGCAGCGGGAAGTGCTGTCGAGCTGCATCCGACCTTTGGTGACCCCGTAAGGTTTTCAAGGCAAGAAACATTCCGAGGTGGTTTGTCATTGCCTGCCTCTGCATAGCAACCCTATGAGAGGGTGGAGGGGACAGGGGGGTACAGATCAGCCCGTTGGCCAGAAATGGGGCTCCCTGGCTGATCGGTGTCCCTTCTTCTGCTACAGGAAGGAGAGGAAGAGGAAGAGGAGATTGGATTGACACCCCGCCCTTCACTCGGAGTCTCAGAGCGGCTTACAATCTCCTTTCCCTTCAGCAGAGAATTGAAGATATAGAACGCCAAGCTGACATTTCTAGTGTACCAAACCTTATTGCACTGTCAAATGTCAAATGTGCTGCTGTGCCGGCAACTTATCTGGCTTCTTTGGAAATAAACAGTTTTAGCAGGGCGTTCACCTTGGCAAGGAGTTCTGCACTCCCCTCTGCAGTGCTTGAAGGCAGGTATAAGAAAATCCCCTACCTAGAAAGATTATGGACATGCCCATTAAGGGAGGCTGAATCCATTGCGCATATGTTCCTTAGTTGCCCATATTATAAGGAGGCTCGTTTGGAGATTATTACTCCATTGCTGGATAAGATTCCGGGTTGCACAAACAGTTGTTGTTGTTGTTCAGTCGCACAGTCGAGTCCGACTCTTCGTGACCCCATGGACCAGATTACGCCAGGCCCTCCTGTCTTCCGCTGTCCGCTGAAGTTTGCTCAATTTCATGTTCGTTGCATCGATGACACTGTCTAACCATCTCATTCTTTGCCGTCCCCTTCTTCTTTGACCTTCAATCTTTCCCAGCATCAGGGTCTTCTCCAGTGAATGCTCCCTTCTCATTTGGTGGCCAAAGTATTTGAGCTTCAGCTTCAGGATCTGGCCTTCCAGGGAACAGTCAGGGTTGATTTCTTTTAGGATTGACTGATTTGATCTCCTTGCAGTCCAAGGGACTCTCAAGAGTCTTCTCCAGCACCATAGTTCAAAAGAATCTATTCTTCGGCGCTCGGCCTTCCTTATAGTCCAACTCTCACAGCCATACATTACTACGGGGAATACCATTGCTTTGACCATGCGGACTTTTGTTGGCAAGGTGATGTCTCTGCTTTTTATCATGCTGTTTAGGTTTGCCATCGCTTTCCTCCCAAGGAGCAGGCGTCTTTTAATTTCATGGCTGCAGTCACCATCTGCAGTGATCTGGGATCCTAGGAACGTGAAGTCTGTCACTACTTCTACGACTTCCCCTTCTATTTGCCAAGGAGTGATGGGGCCAGATGCCATGATCTTAGTTTTTTTGATGTTGAGCTTCAAGCCCACTTTTGCACTCTCCTCTTTCACCCTGAGCAAGAGGCTCTTTAGATCCTCTTCACTTTCTGCCATCAGAGTGGTATCGTCTGCATATCTGAGGTTATTGATCTTTTCCCCAGCAATCTTAACTCCAGCTTGTGATTCATCCAGGCCAGCATTTCGCATGATGTACTCTGCATATAAATTAAATAAGCAAGGTGACAGTATACATCCTTGTCGTACTCCTTTTCCTATGCTAAACCAATCAGTTGTTCCATATCCGGTTCTAACTGTTGCTTCTTGACCCTTATACAGGTTTCTCAGGAGACAGAACTGCCTTTTATCTGATAAGAACTCTAAGATCACCAATCAGGTAGCTAGATTTTGTGTACTGATACTGAGGTTACAGAATACTGTGTTTTAAATAGGTTTTAAATTCATTTTTTTTATCTTCGTACATTTTGTATATTTCATATTCTGTATGCTTGTTAAAACTTTTATTATAATTATATGCATGTGGCTGGTCTAGCGACCATAATAAAATTCGACTCTACTTCTTTCCGTTCCTCTCCACACAACAGACACCTTGTAAGGCAGCTGGGACTGAGAGAGCTCTGAGAGAACTGCTCTTGAGGGAACAGCTCTCAGAGAACTTTGACTGACCCAAGAGTTACACCAGCAGCTGCATGTGGAGAAGTGGCGAATCAAACCCGGTTCTCCCAGATTAGAATCCCCACTCCTAACCACTACACCAAACTGGACGTGCAAGAAATTGTGATTTCTTCGGGGTGTGTGTGAAAAGGAGAAGGTTTGCAAAAGAGTGGCTTAACTTCTCCTCATGCCATTTAGCATGCAACCTTTCCTTGCGGAGGGAACATGAGGGCTTGTCCTCCCTTGCTCGTCAGGAGAGATGTTTCAGACTCCCTGGTGAGGTGCCACAACCCTTCAAGCAGCTCCACTTTCAGCGCAAGAATCCCTTCAGTCTCTCCACCCTGCTGCTCTATATTTCTTTTTTTTATTTTTTAGCTCCCCAGCTGCCTCAGCGGGGCGTGTGTGCGCCAAAAAAGAAATGCATTTATTCCTCCGAATCGTATCCTCTTCCCTTTCCTCTGCCAAGGAAGATGGGACAGCTTGTATCATCCAGTCCCTCCTGATTTCATGTCCAAGTGCCGTTTCCACCCGTTCACTGAGGGACTCACACCTTAATAAATGCATGGAGGAAACACAGAATATCTTCCAGCCTGGGTGGATGGATATCAGGTTTCTGGCTCTCTTGTACTGCCATATTGTCTCTTAAATGTCCAGAAGGAGCCCGAAGACACTGCTTTCCTCTGCTTGCTCTTTCTATACACTGGGTGCGTTCAGACGCGCCGTTTGAGCCGTTTTCGGCACGGCTCAGAAACGGCTTTTCCCTGCGCGTTCACACGCCCAACATCTGCCCACCGTCCCCAGCCGTCGCTTTCTGGAGCAAACCCCCTTTGAAACGGAGTATTTTGACACCACTTACCCAAGTGGTGTTTTCCATGATTCTCCGTTTCAAGCCGCACTTTTCCCTGTCTGATCGCTCCATCCAGCCACTTCCGGGTGCTTCAAACCCCCCCTCTGGGAAGCTGCCTCCAGCTTCCGCTTTTAGTCTGCCATTTTTTCCCCCCTTAGCGGTGTGCACTTGAGCGGAGCTCCGCTCCTAAGTTAAATGAAAAAAAGCTTCACTGGTGCCTAATTTAGGCATTTAGACGAGTCCGGGATCTCGGGGAGGCCATTTTCGGGGAGACAATGTAAAAGGAGTCTTCATTTAAACTTTAAAGGGACCAGTTAAGATCACTCTTCTGCGCACGCGCCAAACTTCCTGTTCGGGAGAGGGCTGCCTGTGCGCATGCTCAAAGGAGAGGGGACCCCCCCCCACCTGCAGGAGGACAGCAGGGAGCTCCGAAGGAGGGAAGGAGGAGGTGAGTGTGATCGCGATTCTCCAGTTTAAAAAACGCATCGTGCCGGAGCAGTTTAAACCGCTCCAGCACGCTGTCTAAACGCACCCACTGGTACTTTTAATCCCCCCCCCATTTCATTATTTACAGCCCACCTTTCTCCCCTGGTGTCAAGGTACAATCAACAAAATGGGGCATTAAATAACCATTGCAATAGGCTTGCCGAAGTCTGGAACCAGCAGCAAGAACCAAGGCGCAGCATAAGTACTCACACGACACATTGAGGCAGGGGTGTCAAACTCATTTGGTACGAGGGCCGGATCTGGCATAAATGAGACCTTGTCAGGCTGGGCCGTGTGCGTCATGAAATGTAATGCCAGAGATATAAACTTTATTAAAGGACACAAACACAAAGATTTTTTTTTAACTTAAAATAAAAACATGCTTAAAACATTAGCTCTGTAAGCTGCAAAGCTACTTTTGACTTATTGACATTCACCGCAGAAATCTCACGCTCAGAGTTCTGAGTCCAGGACCCAGGTTAAAACATGAAATGGCCGAGTGATTAAGAGAGTCTGGCGAAACAAGCTATGATGCAGCAGCAGCAGAACTGGAAGCAGGAGATGGCCAGTTCCACTGCGGGCCTGATGGAAGCCCTCCGGGGGCCTAAATTGGCCCCCGAGCCATATGTTTGATACACCTGCATTAAGGGGTGACAGAATTTACATAATAGGATCCTACTTACAATACGCTGTACACAGCAGTATAGACCGCAGTCCCAATAACTTATCCAAGTATATTTGCGAACCATTTAGTACCCTGAGCATAGGAATTAAACGAAGATTACACCGCTGCAAGCAATTATTTCCCATTCTGGAGTACAAATTGCTCCTCTTAAAGAATCATCTGCTTGGCTTCTCATTTCAGTACGTGACACAATATTGGGGGGGGGGGCACTGCTTTTCATCCTCCATGTGATAATGCTGTAATTTGCTCCAAAGGGATGTCATGTCAGTGCCGGGTAAAGAACACGTATGAGAAACCGAACTAAGTCAAGCTCTGTCACTCCGCCAAAATGCTGCCTTGCTATAGCGGCAACAACAAAACGAGGTAATTTATTTATAAATTGTTCTGTTATTGATCTTGTTTTCACTGTCCAAATGTTGCTTAAATGCCAGGTGTAACATCAGTTGCCCTGACCTGCATGGCCCACCGTAGCTCAATCATGTCAGCTCTCGGAAGCGAACCAGGATCATCTCTGGTTAGTGCTTGGCTGGAGACCACCAATGAAGTGCAGGGTTGCTACGCAGAGGCAGACAATGGCAAGCCACCTGTGTTCGTCTCTTGCCTTGGAGAGCCAATTGGGTTGCCCTAAGTGGGGTGCAACTTGATGGCATTTTCTACCACCTGCCCTGATCTAGGTAACCTTGGCTAGCATCACCTCATCAGTTCTCAGAAACTAAGCACTGTCAGAGAAGAAGATGAAGAGTTTGGATTTATACCCCCCCCCCTTCACTACCTGAAGGGATCTCAGAGCAGCTTACAATCTCCTTCCTTTCCTCTCCCCACAACAGACACCCTGTGAGGTAGGTGGGGCTGAGAGCTCTTTTGAGAACTGCTCATGAGAGAACAGCTCTGAGAGAACTGTGATGGACCCAAGGTCACTCCAGCAACTGCATGTGGAGGAGTGGAGAATCAAACCCAGGTTAGAGTCTGCGCTCCTAACCACTACACCAAGCTGGAAGAGAGGTCCTAAATATAAGATGCAACAGAAGGCAAGCAAGAGCCAAAGAGGCTCAGCATCTAACCCAAGAGAGGTTGGGGCCACCTGCTGAGTGTACCCCAGTGGGGAAATTCTCTTAACCCTTTCCCTCCCAGATCCTCTTGCATGCAGAGTTACAGTATCCAATGGGGAGTGCTGTCAAGTTGCAGCTGACTTATGCCGACACCATAGGGCGTTCAAGGCAAGAAAAAACTAGAAGAGATTGGATTTCTACCCCACCCTTCACTTGGAGTCTCAGAGCAGCTTACAAACTCCTTTCCCTTCCCCTCCCCACAACAGACACCCTGTGAGGTAGGTGGGGCTAAGAGAGCTCTGGCAGAAACTGCTCTTTTTCAAGAACAGCTCTGACAGAACTATGGCTTGCCCAAGGTCATCCAGCAGCTGCGAGTGGAATAGTAGGGAATCAAACCCGGTTCTCCCAGATTAGAGTCCGCTGCTCTTAACCCCTACACCAAACTGGCTCTTGGTTTGCCAGAGGTGGTTTGCCATTGCCTGGCTTGTTCTTGCGGCCTCCCTTCATAAGCCATGCAGATCTACTTGGGGAGGCCTCTGGGGCAGCAGGAGCTTTGTGAGCCTTCTTAGGTACAAAGAGCCCCCCTCCCCCACTTTGCGGTGCAGAACTACATTATGGACTGTTGAATTCTGTTCAGTGGACCTCAATTTTCCCTTTATTTCCCCCTTCCTTTATGCATTACAATACCTCCTCGGTAGCCCTTAAGAGCCTCCTCGGAGAAAGCAATTTCTGCTGAAATTTCGACTCGACAAAATAAAATAAGGAAACGAGCTATGGAGTGTGGTGAAAGCCTGCCTCAAATGACTGCACTATTTATTCTGTGACCGTTGCCCACATTTTGAAAGAAGGCGTATACAAAAACGACCTGCCTTATAGTTTGGCCCTGATGGACTCTACTAGCAGCACTGAAGCAAACGGCATTGCTCAGTGTGATGTAATGTGTCATGTCTAAAAGCAGCTTTGACATTTGTTGGGAGTGCTACATATTTCTTAGGGACCTCTTCAGTCTTTTGTTTTACTGGTTAACAAGCTCAGAGTCGCATGCTCCCCTTTGGTGATAAGAATGCCATTTACAGTCTATTATATGGTTGTCATGGTGTACCTCCTCCTGTGGGCATAAGTGTGCAGTGTAGATGCATGTAGCATAGCACACAGTGGGCACACAGGCAATAACGGTTCACCAGGACACCTCTACTGTGTGTTCCTGAGAGACTGAAGGTGTACGTCCCTCCTCCGTAACTGACAACTATAAGCAGCAGAACATAGAGGTAGAGGCGACAGGTGTGGTTGACGCTTTTAGAGTGCGAATCAGCTGATGTGAGTTAAAGAGGAGCACAGCATGGATGAAAGGCATCTTAAATTCTAATGCACATTCTGGTCGGCATAGCTTTGTTTAGCTTGAGCTGACCGCGTAAAAGGGATTGGCCACCTTTTCATTTAATCTCACTTGCTTACGATGGGATTGTTGGAGTGAGAGACTCAGCATGCCTGGACACGGAGGGGGCGCTACATCACTTTATGTATAGGTGTTGGGATGCCTCTCTTTATCGTAACCTGGGAGCTAACCGCTGACCCTTCCTCTCTCGCTCGCTTTGTCTTCTCACCATCTGCACATGGCCATCTATGGAGACTCGTCTCTGCAGGCCTCTCCTGTAGATACAAATGCCCTCATACTTCCACACACATGATGCCGGAAATAACTGGTGAGCGCTACATCACTTTATGTTTAGCTGTTGTCTCCTTGAATGGGATGCCTCTCTTTGTTGTAACCTGGAAGTTACCCTCTGACCCCTCCTCTCTCTCTTGCTGTGTCTTCTCACCATCTGCACATGGCCTTCCGTGGAGACACATGTCTCTGCAGGCCTCTCCTGTAGATACAAAGTCCTCATACTCCCACACACATGATGCTGGACTAACTGGCCATGTGTGAGAGGGAAAGTACTCTTTAGATTAGGGTTCTCTCTCTCTCCTTTTGACTGCAACCTGAATGTGAATTGGATCTACTTGAATAAATGTAAGTTTACTTTTTTTTTTTTTGCAATATACTTCTTGGGAGATTCAGCATCACTCTTCTATGACTGGGCAAAACTCTGCTAGATCAACCAAACATGGCAATAAGGACAGTGAGGGGTGCATGAAAGATAAGCGAGCACAGAGGGAGAAAGAAAGAAGTTAATTAAATATCTGCTTACCATCAGCAGTTCAGTGGTACAGTGACTGAAAATACAAGTGGGTCAGTTTTTGTATTATATGGTCTTTCTCATCAAATCATTACCTGACCCTGTTTTAGCGTTGCTCTTTCTATGTCGCTTCATGGACCTGTTGGTATTATGGTTACGGTACATAATCCTAATCACTATGTGATTTCTGTGGTTTGTTCAGCTGTTAAAATGGAAAACCCATAAAACGAGACCAAAAGTACATATTTTATTTCATAAGACGAACACTATGACAGCAGAGCAGATAGACTCGAGTGAGTCCAGTAGCACCTTAAGAGAGCGACAAGATTTTGGAGATAGAAGTACTCAAGAATGAAAGCTCCCTTTGTCAGACACCTGGTGTCAGAGCATCAACGGGTCTTTGACTGTCAAAAGCTCATAGTCCAAAAATCTTGTTGGTCTCTAAGGTCCTACTAGGGTTGCCAGGTCCTACCTGGACAGCCAGCAGGGGGCTCCTGGGTCCTTTCCGGGATCTTCTGCCACATGTGGCACAGTGACATCACCCAGAAGTGGTGTCATCAAGTTACCGACATTGGGGGTGACACTCTAGTTTTTAGGCAAAACTCTATGGGTTTTTTTGCCTTCAAGACCATAGAGTTTGCCCAAAAACTGGAGTGTCACCCCCAATGTAGGTGATGCGATGACGTCACTGCTGGGTGACATCATCACACTGGGGATGTCACACAGTGACGACCCTGGTTTGGGGGTGGGTGCATTTTCCCAGCTGGCCAGTGGCAGATTGAAGCCCTCAAAAGGAGGGGAACCCCCACTGGGACCTGGGGGCTGGAACCCCTAGGTGCTACTGGACTTGAATCTAGCCCTTCTACGGCAGACCAAGATGGCTACCCTCCAAAACTACAACAGCAGCCTACTTAGAAAACAGACCGTGATTTCAGCCTTTCTCTGTTCTGCTGCTGGCCAGCAGTGAGCAGTGCTTCTGTTTTTACTGGCACATAGCACTTCTGCAGGCTGGCATGGGTCCTGGGCAAAGGGTTGGGATGCCCCTGCTGAGGCTTCCTGTGCTCCCCGGGGGAAAGCGTCTGCCTTTCTTGAAGATGCTTCCTTTGTTGTCAGCGGGCAGTTCTGCGTCGGCTTTTCCCTCTGTTGTTTTAGCAAACCCACATTGGAACAGAAATTCCCCTCCACACTGCATGTTGCTGTCACTTTCTTTGATCATCGGGTTTTATGGTACCTTCTGCATAGGTTTATGGCCGTTTTATGGCTGTTCAGGGGTGACTCTGCAGTCAGTTACAGCCTGGGGGTATTTGAATGTGGTTTTGAGCTGCACCTTTTCCTCAGTGTCGAGAAAATGCGGAGCGAATGAACCAGCCAGCAGCATTAAACTGGTGTGTGAGAAGCCATTACTGGCTGAGCATTTCATAGATACAGGTGAACAAAGCAGTAGAGACAGTGCTGCCAAACTCTAGGTGGCACCTGGAGATATCCTACTATTCCAATTGATCTCCAGATTAGTTACCCCGGAGAAAATGGCTGCTTTCTGTTGTGGGCTTTATGGTGTTGTTCCCTACCGAGGTCCCTCCCCTCCCCAAACCTCATACTCCTCAGGCTCCACCCCCCAAATCTCTAGATATTTCCCAACCCAGAGCTGGCAACCCTAAATAGAGAGTATTTCAGGGTAGCAGCACCCATATGGACATGTTTGTTCTAAAAGAAGCCATAATGCAAACTGCTGTCTGCTTCGTGATGACATTAGTAAATGTTCTGTTCATGCCTCCATTTATTATTAAGCACCTAAAATGAAGCCAAGATCGAGAGCATCTATAAACTTCTCTCTCCATTGTTGCTTGGTCTATGGGGATCCAAATCCTCTGTGGGTTTTTTTTAATAACTTGTTCTTTCCTTGAGAATGCTTTTCTTGGGTAAGGTACGGGGGAAGGAAGCTGCTCGGCAGGGAAAGTTCCTATACAGATTAAATCCTCTTGATTCATCTGGGATTACACTGCGTACCAAGTATACCAGCGTTCCCGGTACAAATCTTTGCCTCAATCATATCAGAATCAGTTTTAATCCCATCTCGAGGCTCATCATCTGTGAATAAAAGTTTCATAGCACCTTCTACCTAGATAGTGTTCATGAAAAGATCTGGCTAGAAATGCATACGGAATTGGCAACTTTGTATGAATAAGGAAGTTTGTGTATTTTGTTTTGCATTATATTTATGCTGAGCCAAAACATTGTGGTTTCTCATGGCAGAATATGGGTTTCTGGCATTTGGAAACCACCCTTTCCCCTCAGGACTGGCTTCACATTTTGGGAGATACCAGCCAAGATTGCTTTCCATGCCCTCTCCATGAGCATCCCATCCTCTTCCATTCCACCTGTTCCCCTTGTTGGAAAATTTGATAAAAATAGTTAAATATTAAGAGGTTGCAATGGATCTTTGTTCACTGTAGAGGAGGCATTTTCTTTCTATGTAGAAATCTTTATTTCTAAAGGGAGGGGTACATGGGAAATCTACAAAACAACAAACACTTAAGTCTACATGCCTGCAGCAACAGACAGAGACAGATAGTAATGGAGATTCTTCTTTCTTTTTGACCTTTAGAAGGAAATCACCTGAATACATTTAACCAATGATTATTAGTAAGTAGGCTCCAGTTTCCTGGGCTTTGTTTCCATTGGCTCTGTGCCAGGTTCCCTTCCAGATCAGTCTAAACAATAGCACACACAGTAAACACATTAACCCTATAATGACTGAATTTAGACCTTGCAACACACATATTTCCAAGCACCCCCACATACATGCAAGGACATACCTCTTTTTGGAGTCCTAGATAGGCTTGCCAATCCTGGGTTGGGAAGATTTGGGGAGTGGAGCCTGAGGGGCATGAGGTTTGGGGAGGGGAGGGGCCTGAGCAGGGTACAATGCCATACAGTCCACCCTCCAAAGCAGCCATTTTCTCCAAGGGGAACTGATCTCTGTTTTCTGGAGATCAGTTGTAACAGTGAGAGATCTCCAGGCACCACCTGAAGGCTGGCAGCTTTTGTACCAGAGGTAGCAGATCCTGACTCGCTTTTTTTTTTTTTTAGCCCTGCCAGGCTTAAAGAAGCATGAAGAAGAGGGTTGCCACCAGGTCCCTGACCTCTGCCAAAGGGAGGCTTTTGGGGGGGCATTCTGGGAGGTGGAGGGACATCGTGTGACGTCCTCAATGCCATGTCACCACCCTTAAGTGACCTCATCACACTGGAAACATCACATCGGGACACTCTGGTATTTGGACGAAACACTATGGTTTCCCCCCCCTTCATTTTGCCCCGAATACCAGAGCATCCCCCCACGTGATGTTTCTAGAACAATAACGTCACTTTCAGGTGACCCTTTGGGGGTGGTCCTTCCAGTTTTAACAGAAGTGCCCCAAAAATATCATTTGGGGGGTGGGGTTTCCCCCTGCTGGCGGGGAAGCCTGCTCCAACTCAGGGGTCCCCCTCCTGGACTGGGGAGCTGGGATCCCTAATGAAGAATCGTGCACGCTCTTCCCTTCTCCAAGCGCCTCTCTCACAAGCAATGGGAAGATGTCCCAGAGGCTTCTGGGAGCAGCACAGTACAATTCTCACACACGAGAGCCGTGTGTTTCTGTCTCCCTCAAGCACCCTTCTCATCCGGAAAAGAGAATCATAGAATCATAGAATGTTAGAGTTGGAAGGGACCTAAAGGGGGCACGACTCCTGAACGGGTGCTTTAACCCAGGAGAGGCCCTTCATCTGAGGCTCCAGGTCAACCTCCAGTCCGACCACCCAACCCATCTCCCCCAGGTGTGGACGTGAAGGGCCGGGCTCACAGACACCATGAGCACCTTTTGCAGCACAATACTAGAACTTTGTTTTTTTAGGGAAAAAGATAGAGCATTTTTTGTTATGTCTTAATACTAGGGAGCCATTCTAAGGCCACGGCGGGCGTTTTTAGGATTACGTCTCCCCCAAGCACTTCGGAACATGTCGCTAATAAAACAACACAGATTTCTTAGTCATCTCATTTTCCCCTGTAATAATCTGCTCCAGCCTCACAAAGTGAGTGATTTACTTCTATGACCACACAGTAACACGCAAACCCTCCCAGTTTCTGAACACAAACGTTACTGAGTAAATGTGAGGCACTTTGTAGTTCAAAGGTGGCCTTAATTTGCTCAGGTCTGAAGCTGCTGAGACATGGTTTTGTGTAAGAAAAGGGAGACTTGTGCATGTGAAGGAAAGGACGGTCTGTTTTTAAAGGAAGACTCTCTCCCTCCTGTGCCAGTGTGTGGGCAGAGAGGCGAGATGTGGCTTATTAGGCATACATCTTCAGGAGAGGAAGGAATACTGAGTTGTCGTTTGGACGACATCGTATTTACAAGTGGGAACCTAATGCTGGAAGTGAATAGTCGCTTCATTGTCTTTGAATTTCTGAAGGGAAGAATCTAGTGTATACGTCTGATTGGGCTTGAAATACAAGAGAGATCTGTTCTATTTCTCCTCGCAGTTTGAGGTGGCTGCTTCGGCACAGAGGTTTGTCAGAGTCAGGAAAACCCCCAAAGGCAAATGCACGGAAAACTCCCTTTGTGGAAGCTCCATTGCTAATGTGCCTGCCTTAGCATTAGCCACAATGACAAAAGCAAAGCAGAGAATCCTTGCTGTGTGGAAGCAACCACGGAAATGGAGTCTGGAATACAACAATGGGGGAAATCTCACTATTGGGTGACCTGTAGACAATTCAGCGAGTTAGGGACTCCTTCGGAATGGATTATTTAACTGGGTGGTGGGAGAGAACTGTGGCATGGCGGCCCAACATGAGGGACATAAGAAGAGCCCTGCAGGATCAGACCAGTGGTCCATCAAGCCATGTGTCCTGTTTCACACAGGGGCCAATCCTGTTTCACAAAGAGGGCTAAGAATAGAGCGTAGAGGCCAAGGCCTTCCTCTGACATTGCTTCACTGGCATTCAGAGGTTAACCACCTTTTTAACCCAATTATGCTTTTGGCCATCATGACATCCTCTGGCAATTAATTCCACTTTTTAATTCTTTGATTTACTTATTTTATACCCACCTTCCCCTGGGATTCAGGGCTTAGGGCGATTACAACATTGGATAAAACAGTCAGTCTATAAAACTTAATTCAGTAATAAATTTATTATGCAAATAAAGAAGCGCCCGAGCATTTACGAGTTTCCTAAGGGTTGCAGGTTTGATTTGGAGCTGATTTGGAACGGTTGCTTCAAGGAACACATATGGGAAATGTTATGCTGGAAAATCCACATTGGATGTTTAAGGACAAGATCAGGGAGCTGCAGGATTCTAGATTCTTACTGTGTCTGACAAAGGGGGATTTGACTCTCGAAAACTTATGTCCTGAAACTCTTGCCGGTCTCTAAGATGCTACTGGCCTTGACCTGGACAGCCCAGTGAAAAGTACCGGGTTCCAGATGGGTTGAGTGAAATCAGCTCATAGTTTATTCAGAATGGAAGATAACACAGCCGGCCTGGAGGCCTGCTTAAATCCCCATTGCCACACCCCACACACGCCCCACCCCCATGATAGGTTATTTACAGTGCACCCCAAACCCCATAGGTTCTACGTGGATCCTGACTGACCAATAGGTCCGTCCTAGGATCCGAGCAGGCCATTGTTCTGGGGTGCGAAGCTCTGCTCCTTCGCATGCCCGCGTGTTAGGTGACCATGTGTGCGGTTCTCAGTTAGTACACAACACCCAGGCAAACCCGATCTTGTCAGATCTCGGAAGCTAAGCAGGGCCGACTCTGGCAAGTACTTGGATGGGAGACCTCCTTGGAATACCAGCAGTGGGGAGGCGGGGGCAGGCTTTATTCAGCCGCCTCTCTGAATATCCTCCAGGCCACCAGTAGCGGTCAGTCACCAGAGGTCGCCATGACTTCCAGGTGCGCACACACTCATGTACGCACATGCGAAAAATACAACCCCCCCCCAATCTAACGTGCTCCCGGACTCCCATCTAACTGTCCTGCTGCCGACCAACACTGAAACTACGTTCTTACCGTTTCCCATATATCCGGTGTGAATCTTTCATTCTGTTGGAACGCGATGGATAGCTCTCAAATAAATATTGGAAAGAATGTGGAGCTCTTGTAGATTCTGCTCATTGTTGGTGGGCCTGCCCCCAAAATTAAAAGTTACTGGGATCAGATAATAAAACAAATTTTATTAATCACAAACATAGACTTACCTTGCAGTCTGGAGTCCATCTTCTTGGAGACGTGGCGTACATCTGTAAGTAACAAAAACGTGGAAATGTTAATATCTATATTACTGATGTTAGCAAAAATAACAATTGTACAAAAATGGAAACAAAAAAGCATCCCTACACTATCCTGTTGGCAAAAGAAAGTTTGGGAATGCTTTATTTACGGGCAGACAACATATAGCTCATCCGCTCTGCAGTCAGAAAACTATCAAAAGCAGTTCCAGGCAGTATGGTTTCCTATGATCAGTTACCTAGAAAATTGTGAAACAATTCCTAATAACCTGATATATAGGAATTTATTGTTCTTCTAACTGTACTGCAAACTGAAAGTCTCAATGTCTGTAAATTTTTATGCTTGTACTCCAGTAGAAGTCATCTCTTTCTATTTACTGTCAAGTCTGCTTTTGAACGACTTCTTCTGTTTGTAATCTTTCACGTTTGCACTCCAGTAGAATTCATCTCTTTGTGTTTACTGTTAGGTCTGCTTTTGAATGACCTCTTCCATTGCTTTGTAACCCTTCCAATTGCTAAACAGTGTTGTAATTGTGTGGATTAAAATAATAATAATAAAAAATATTTTTAAAAAAGTCCCTTTGATTGCACTACAAGCAGCGTAAACCCTTCTGCTGATTCCTTTTTGGAAACGACCCCAAGCTCATCCTCCAAGGAAATCACAGCAATGTACTTGGCAGTGTCAGGCGGTGTCTGGTCCAGGTACTAGTCACCTGGACTCTTTCAAGGGCCCCAGGCAGTGTTCCCTCTAAGCTGAGTTAGTGTGAGCTAGCTCATTGTTTTTTAGCCTCTGGGCTTGCACATTTTTGTCTTAGCTCAGGAAGGAGGGCTCCAGAGCAAACTGCTTTATGCAACAGGCGAATTGCTTGCTCACAACTTTAATGCCATAGTTCACAAAGCGGAATTTTTGCTCACAAGACTCCACAGCTTAGAGGGAGCATTGGCCCCAGGCTGTTTTTATCACATTGCTCTTGCCCCTGCCCTTCCCAGGGTTCCCCAGTTTGCACATTGCAGTCGATGGCCTCAAACGTAATGAGATGCAGCAAGCCCCGTTTTGCATATATGCGTGGGAGGCAACCAGGGCCTTCCTTGCACAGATGTGAGCCCCATGCTGAGATCAGTAAACACCTGAGCCATCCGTGCTCCTTGAGCAATGGGAACGGAATTGGCTCTTCCCAGAAGAACCTGTTCCAAATGCACAAGGCTGACCCGACCCCCCTCCATAATTGGCTACCGCCTCCTCCTCCTCCTCCTCCTCCTCTCTCCCCCACTCCAGCCCATTAGGTACAAAAGATGAGGATTCGGTTTTGTTAGCCCACTGCACCTTTCTAATAATAGCTCCCCCCCCCCCGACCTTACCAGCTGTGACTTTGTGCAGCCGGGCTGCCTGTGTTCTCTGTCAGATCCCCTTTAAATCTCTCTTACGGTGTTTGTTTTTCTCCAAAAAATTTTTCCTTAGATCACATTGCCAAAAGTGGCAGCACCCTGGGAAGAAGATCTCAGGAGAGATGGATTAGAAATGAAGAGGGAGACACCCGGGCACGCACAGAGGAGAGACAGATGTTGCCGCCTCCTGCCCTTCAGTCAGCTGAGGGTTAACAGAATGAAGAGCTCTTGTGCGGGCAGAGAGTGTTCTTGGCGGTGAGAGGGAGGCTGTTACTGGATGTCAGGGAACTGTTCCTTCTGCCGTCCACCGCCAGGCTATGGTCTCAGGCTGATCCGGGGTCCGGCTACCTACAGAGACTCTCTTCCCTCCACAAGCCTCCTTTTTCATCTGGAGGTGGTGTGGGGGGGGAGTCCTTCTTCACGCATGGCTGGGATTTGACTCAGGAGGGGAAGCCGAGGAGTTTCCCTTTTAGATTATTTTTTAAAACAAAAACAAAAACAGGACTTTCCTCCAGATTGCCTGGATGAATGAGCGCCTTTCAAAACCGCACCAGGTAAGTTGACGGAGGGTGTTACTAGAAGCATTCAAGGCAGCTTCCTGGGGGTGGGTGGGCGGGGGGCATATTCACGCCTGCATTAAAACAATGGAGATTATGTAGTCTCCGCACTTGAGACCCTGAAAAATTGGCTTTCCTTTCCGTCCCTTCCTCACTGGGGAGCCAAGTGCATCGACTGTCATTTTATTTCTATTTTTAACCTGAGAAGTATAAAATAGTTTTGTCAGAAACGATCAGATGGTTTCCTCTGAGAAGGGTTCACGGGAGGGTCAAAATGCCTACCCTGCTGTGTCTCCTGGAGTAGTAGTAAAACTGTTAACATGGACTTCTTGCGAGGGCCGTGTGCCGGAGGACTGGCTTCTATACACTGGCCTAGGATATAGTAGGTTGGTGGCTTTGGAATCACAAGTCAGTCCTTAAGCAAGTGGTGTGAAGAGCTGCTCCCACGAATGCCCTGACTTGGAAAACCTAGCTATCCGATCTCCTGGGGTGTTTCCCAAGAATGGGGGGCCCCCTGCTCATGGAGCCTGTGCTGCAGCCTTGTACACGCAAGTGTTTGCCTTAAAAGTGATACACCCAGTTTAGAATGAGGATGCTATTGGATGGGACACCCAACTCTTCAGTGAATCCATATTCCACGTGTCCATGCAAATACCATACGGTTCACAGTCAGCAATCTGAACATGACTCGTCTGTAGGTTCTGAGAATGTCAGTTCTTTGATTGCCTGAGATCGCAATCCTTGGCAGGTCTACTCAGACCCCTGCTGAAGTCTCTTCAGGGGGGTTTACCCCCAGGAAAGTGTTTTTTGGGGATAATATCGTGAGATGATTAGATTTGATTTGTCTTCAGTGGCTGGCAATTGGAAGGCGCTCAAACACACACAAAATTAAGAGCTGCTGATCTGCAACCGGGGCTTGTTCTTGGCTGTGATAGGTAGATCGGTTGCTGGATGTCAGAGAACGGCCCCCTCTTCAGTCCGTCACCAGCTTTTGTTTTTGAGGATCCCACCTCTTGCCGCACAGAGAAAAACAATCTTGGCAAGTGTTTCCAGTGAAGCAGCGCCCTGTTCCATCCTGCACCTTTTTGCATTTGGGCAAAAAGGTTGTGTCTTAGGGTGGGCAGGCACATGAAGATAGAATTGATAGTGGTGGGTACGATGCACAGATCTTTGCTTCTGTTGTGTCTTCTCCTCTGGGGTCAACTAATCTTACCCAGCTAGTTTTTTAAAATGTAAGCCACACAATAGGCAAGAGTTCACCACATTCTACTGAGTAAACCTTTGGCAAAACCTGCATCTGTTTCTTTTCCATGAAGGTAGAGTGGGGGCAGGAGAGGGAAATATTAGACTGTGAACTACGTGCTCATCTTGAGTATAGTAGAAGGATTATGTACAGCAGGAACTTGCAAATGTTCAGATGGATCTTATTGGCTGAAATCAACATTTTGAGGCATTCAGGAAGGGACTCCAGCAATGTTCCCTCTAAGCTGTGGGGTCTTGTGAGCAAAAATTCTACTTTGTGAGCTACTGGCATTAAAGTTGTGAGCGAGCGATTTGGCGACTGCATAGATTAATTTGTTCTGGAACCATCCTTCCTGAGCTAAGACAAAAATGTGTGAACCAGAGGCTAAAAAACTGTGAGCTAGCTCACACTAACTCAGCTTAGAGGGAACACTGGACTCCAGTCCTGTCAGGTTTCTGCTGCACTTATAGTTCGGTTAAAAAAATGTTTTACAAATTAGCAGCAAGCAGTACAGGATATTCCTCGTGCTTTCCTGAAAACGGAGGTAATTCCCCCTCCCCTGATGAAGAGCACGCTTCCCTTCCCTTCACACTTTCTTCTATAAGTGTGAAGATATTTTCCCTTATAAGCATCACTTCGTCCAGTTAGTCTGTCCCCAGCTGGGAAGAGTTCAGTGTGCGTGTGTGTGTGTGTGTGTGTGTGTGAGTGAGTGTGAGAGAGAGTGAGAGAGAGAGAGAGAGAGAGAGAGAGAGAGAGAGAGAGAGAGAGAGAGAGAGAGAGAGAGAGAGAGAGAGAGAGCAGTGCTAATTAGACGATAAGGAATAAAAGACAGCTCAGGTGAAGAGATGCTGACTCCGAGGGGATGCTGCCAATGCAATGTGTGGCACTTCTGAGCACATGGGGCTTGTTTGCACAACGACGCCACAGGTGGGATATCACGTGAACCAGTCCTGAAGTGTAAATGGACCAGTGCTGTTCAGCTAGGGCTGCCAAGTTTCACGCCGTCCCTTTAATGTCAGCACGATCTGCAAGTGACGCTCATGCCAGGAAAAGCTTGAAGTGCCCATTTGCACCCCTGGTTGTTGTTGTTCAGTCGCACAGTTGAGTCCGACTCTTTGTGACCCCATGGACCAGATCACGCCAGGCCCTCCTGTCTTCCGCTGTCCGCTGAAGTTTGCTCAATTTCATGTTCGTTGCATCGGTGACACTGTCTAACCATCTCATCCTCTGCCGTCCCCTTCTTCTTTGACCTTCAATCTTTCCCAGCATCAGGGTCTTCTCCAGTGAGGGCTCCCTTCTCATTGGGTGGCCAAAGTATTTGAGCTTCAGCTTCAGGATCTGGCCTTCCAGGGAACAGTCAGGGTTGATTTCTTTTAGGATTGACTGATTGGATCTCCTTGCAGTCCGAGGGACTCTCTAGAGTCTTCTCCAGCACCGTAGTTCAAAAGAATCTATTCTTCGGTGCTTGGCCTTCCTTGTGGTCCAACTCTCACAGCCATACATTACTACGGGGAATACCATTGCTTTGACCATGCGGACTTTTGTTGGCAGGATGATGTCTCTGCTTTTTATCATGCTGTTTAGGTTTGCACCCCTGGAGCTTCTGTTAAAGGGACAGGGTTTTTCCCCCACCACCGGCAGCCTCATATTTCTTAGCCCCAACCAATGTTCCCTCTAAGCTGTGGAGTCTTGTGAGCAAAAATTCTACTTTGTGAGCTCCTGGCATTAAAGCTGTGAGCGAGCGATTTGGCTGCTGCGTCAATTAGTTTGCTCTGGAGCCATCCTTCCTGAGCTAAGGCAAAAAAATCTGTGAGTCAGAGGCTTAAAGACTGTGAGCTAGCTCACACCACCTCAGCTTAGAGGGAACATTGGCCCCAAGATACACATGAGAAGACGTGGTCACACAGTTTGATATATACGAATACTCCCCCCCGCCCCCTGCATGACTCAAATAGATTGATCTTCACGGTCCCTGTGATGACGTTGAACAAATAATGAGGGTAGCAAGAAGAGAGCTTACGCAGAGGGCAGGAAATTAAAGGCACAGGGAGCGAATGTGCATCATAGCAGTCAGAGGAACTGAACAAGTGGTGCAGAACTTTAGATGGGAATGCATGTATACTCATTTTTTTAAAAAACCTCACACCTCTTGCCTTTTTTTCGGCAGACAGATGTGTGCCAGCCAATGGCTAGGCCACTGGGCTCCAGACGGTACACTTGTGGTTTGGGGCTTGGGACGGAGCAGCTGCTTCCAGATGTTCCAGCTTTAAATAGGTCTGTTTGCTCCAGGAAGCCAGTGGAAGTTGGACCCAGTGTTAGGTACATCGACCTCATTTGTACTAAAGGCCATAAAAACTGGTCTGTCACATGGCTCGGCATGGGCCCCAGACACTCCAAAGTCTTTCTTGCAAACTAATTTCAGAAATCACAATTATAGAAACAGGGTCTTGCACTGGATAACCTGACTATGTCCCAACTGTTTGCATTCATAATCTTTTCTTGTCCTGCTTTATACTCCATACTGCTATGACATGCCTTTGTTTTGGCAAGTCACAGCCAATTTATTGCAACGCCATGGGGTTTTCAAGGCAAGAGACATTTAGAGATGGTTTGCCGTATCACCTGCCTCTGCATGGGAACCCTGGACTTCCTTGGTAGTCTCCCATGCAAATACTTACCAGGGCTGACCCTGCATAACTTCCGAGATCTGATGAGATTGGGCTAGCATGGGCCATCCCAGTCAGGGTATGCTTATGCACCCCAGTTTTTGTCTAAAAGGTTTTCCATATAGTCTTAGCCAACTAGAAGCTGTTTTGTTCAGCACTGTCAATTGCACTTGTCGTCTTTGTGCATGGCTCCTTATCATGACTCCCAACATGACATGCTACATGTAGATCTCCTTCGTGCAGTTAGGACCATGGTCAGGGTAGGACCTGGGAGTCCAGCCAGTGTCATGGGCTATAGAGGTCTGCGACACATCTGGAGAAGAATCGGTGGGCCTACTGGCCTGTTTGTGGTGTGGGTTCAGGCCATCTCTGTTTCTTACCCTTCCTTCACTGGTCTGCTGTAGGGATGGGCATGAACTGGCTCATGAACCTTCGTTCATGATCGATTTGGGCCAGTTTGTGGTTCATGAACTGAGGTTGGTTTGCAAACTGCAGCCTGACTGCGAACCTCCATGAACTTTTAAGGCAGTTCATGGAGGTTCTTGGGGAGCAAAAAGCAGGAGCTTAAAACCTGCTTTCTCCTCCCCATGAAAGCCGCCAAAACAGCTGAGTAGCTGTTTAGCTGAGCTGCTTTCTGCTCCCTCGGCTCAGCTGTTTTGGGCTCTAAACAGCTGAGCCTGCTCCCATGGCTCAGCTGTGTAGAGGGGCTTTCTTGGATTCAGCTCTGAGCCATTTTAAACCACTGCTTTCTGCAGTTCACAGCTTTCCACAGGGAGCAGAAAGCAGTAGTTTAAATGGCTGGAGCTATTTAAACCCCTGCTTTCTGCTCCCTGTGAAAAGTGGCAGGGAGGAGAAAGCAGGGGTCACAAACCCGTACGAACCAAATCGAACCACAAAAATGTAGTTTGTGCCCATCCCTAGTCTGCTGTCTGTTTCCCCAGGTTCAGTAGGCTTAGGGGCAAAGCAATACCAACTGATGGAGCACTAGCAGAGCTGTATATATACCTTAGTATACAGTAGAGCAGAGCTATCTAAGTCTTTATTTGTGGCGCATTTTCCAAAAAGGGTGGGCCAGCATTGTTGTGCATATTCCAGCTGAGGGGAAAGAAAATTTATGGGTTTCTCTTTTGTGAATTTGTTTGCAAATTACTCTTCTCTGTAATTTTAGTCGGCAGTTGGTTCGTGATAAATGTTGCGTCCTCGGCTCTCAGTGGGCAGGGATTTGACTTGGAGGCAGTGATGCGAATGACACGGCATGGGAGCACCTTGGCCACACAAAAATGAGGGCGAGGCGTATTGCCCTCTGCTTCCTCACAGAGTGTGTCCCTAGGATGGTTTTGCCTTGTGGTATTTCTGTACCCATGAATGCTTGCTCTCACAATATGCACACGCATCACTATATAATTGCATCCCTATATAAATGCATCACAGGACCAACGTTCGTGCAATTTCCACCTTGCTGCTGAGCAATATGGAGCCCATGGTATATGATTTCATTGTGACTGTATCACCAAATGGGAGATGAATTAGCATCTTAGGGCTAGAAGGGACTTCCACGGTATTGAGTACATTCTGATGTGCCCGAGCATGACACGTGAGGCTTCAGTCATGACTGACACCTTTTTCTCTACTCTCTCCTTTAAAATCTTCACAGAATGAGATACTTATTATCCAGTGGGGAGGTACTGTCAGTCAAAGTCCCTGTGGCAAAGTCGAAGACCCTGTGCTTTGCATGTGGAAGGTCCCAGGTTCAATCCCCGGCATCTCCAGTTAAGAAGCAGAGGCAGTTGGTGACATGAAAGACCTCTCCCTGAGACCCAGGAGAGCCGCTGCCAGTCTGAGTAGACAGGATTGAACTTCATGGTCTGATTCAGTAAAAGGCAGCTTCATGCGTTAGGAGAGGTGCTGTGGCTCAGTGGAGGAGGTTCTGCTTTGCATGCAGAAGGTCCCAGGTTCAATCCCCGGCATCTCTAGTTAAGAAGGACCAGGCAGCAGGTGACATGAAAGACTTCTGCCTGAGTTCCTAGAGAGCCACTGCCAGTCCGAGTAGACAAGACCAGGGCTCTTTTTGTAGCAGGGACTCCTTTGCATATTAGGCCACACACCCCTGATGCAGGCAATCCTCGAAGAGCTTACAGTAGCCCCTGTAAGAAGAGCTCTGTAAGCTCTTGGAGGATTGGCTACATTAGGGGGGGTGTCGCCTAATATGCAAAGGAGTTCCTGCTACAAAAAGAGCCCTGACTGTGATGGTCTGATGTAGTATAAGGCAGCTTCATCTGTGTTCAAGTCTACAGTGCACAGCTCCTGCTGTTGTGGGATTTTGGATCACTGCAAGTTGATTGCTGTTATGGGACCCCCCTTCAAAAAAAAACAGCACCTTTTTAGTGTCAGATATTAAGAATGTCATATGAACCAATTTTTTTAGGAACCACATTGTGAGAAGCCAAATAACCTAATACAGGAAACCACTTTACTCCAGAATTGGAGTATGTATCCCTATCCACATTACTCTGATGCCGTAGCCAAATCAGTGCCGTATTTGATCAGTGATTTCCCCCATTTTATATACAGATTCCATATCTTGTTATGCCACATATCTATGGAAGGCCCTACCTCGTCTCTCCATTAGCAGCTATAGCTGTTTTTGCTACGCTTGATAATGTGGCTATTAATTCTTTAGTAGATTTTGGTATATCTGACCAGTAGTTTAGAAATAAGAGTTCTGGTTCCATAGGTATATTAAAACCAGTCATGATATAAATCCGATTTAAAACCCGTTCCCAAAATGCCGTGATGACCTGCCACCTCCAGGAGCAGTGCTCAAACAAACTCACCTTCACACATTTTCCAGCACAATGGAGCACACTTAGAAGACATATGAGACCATTTAAGAGGGGCCGTGGTGGCTCAGAGGTTAAGACGCTGAGGTGCAGATCGGAAGGTCTGTATTTTGGCAGTTCAAGACCCGAGTGCCGCATGACGGAGTGAGCTCCTGTCTCTGGCCCCAGCTCCTGCCAACCTAGCAGTTTGAAAGCAAGAAACTGCAAGTAGATAAATAGGTACCGCTTTGGTGGGAAGGTAACAGCGTTCCATGCGCCTCGGCGTTTAGTCATTCCAGCCACATGACCACAGAGAAGTCTTCAGATAGCGCTGGCTCTTTGGCTTGGAAACAGAGATGAGCACCACCCCCTAGAGTCAAATTCGAATGGCTTTCAAGCAAGGGAAACCTTTACCTTTAAATATCCATGAGATGGAATTCTAAAGACCTGAAGCTTTATATCAAATGAAGAGGTATTAAAGTCATAAGACGACCAGATCCGTGACCATTAATTCTGAGGGTGGGTTTTTTATGATCACCATTGGCTTTCTTGTGCTTCAGTGATCCCGGGGAGAACGAAGTCCCACAGATGACTCTGACTGTGTGCATGGTGGGGAGTCTAAAGGGGGTGAAAGGTTATTTAAGGAAGGTGCTATTTAAAGAAGGTGTTTCTTATAAATAGGTAGGCTCTCGTAGATATAAAAACAGCTGTTCTTCTGCACCCTGTATGCATCTGGCATTAACTCATAGGCATACACAGATGGGCTTGTTGCCAGGGTCTTTGGTGTTTCTGTTGATTACAAATAAATCAGTGACTTTCCACTCTTTTCTCTGACACCCCTTCTGGAAGTGTAGCAGCCCCTCCTGCTAATGGGGATGCCAGCCTCCAGGTGGGACCTGGGGATCCCCCCAGAATGACAGCTAATCTCCAGACTATAGAGATCAGTTCCCCTGGAGAAGACGGATGCTTTGGAGGGTGGACTCTGTGGCACTAGGGCCCACTGAGGTCCCTGTCCTCCCCAGGCTCCGTCCCCAAATCTCCAGGACTCTCCCAACCAGGATCTGGCAACCCAGAGGCTAGATGGCCATCCGACAGCAATGCGGATTCTTGTGAACTTAGGCAGATCATGAGAGGGAGGGCAGGAGGGGTTGCAGCAGTGCTCAGTTCTCATGGCCCTTTCTTACACGCCCAGGGAAATGCTGATCACCTTTTTGGGTGCTCCCGCTAAGCTGTGGAGTCTCGTGAGCAAAAATTCTACTTTGTGAGCTGCTGGCATTAAAGCTGTGAGTGAGCGATTTGGCTACGGCATCAGTGAGTTTGCTCTGGAGCCATCCTCCCTGAGCCAAGGCAACAATGTGTGAGCCGGAGGCTAAAAAATGGTGAGCTAGCTCACACTAACCCAGCTTAGAGGGAACACTGGTCAGGAAGCCATTTTCCTCCAGGCCAGTTTGGCCAGAGATCCTGGAAGAGTTTGTTTGTTTTTTGCCATCTTCTGGGCATGGAGAAGGGGTCATTGTGGGTGTGCAGGGGGAAGGTATTTGTGAATTTCCTGCATCGTGCAGGGGGTTGGACTAGATGACCCCGGTGGTCCCTTCCAGCTCTATGAGTTTATTATTCTAACCCTACCTTCATTTGCTGCCAGTGGCTGGGTGTGTGTGCGGGGTGCTGGTAAGCAAAAGTGCCAGTAGGCTTAATCAACAAGAAGGGGATTCAGAAAGGCCACCATGTTGAGAGAAGCACATCTGGATTTGCTGTGGCCCTCCCATTGTGTAGATGACAAGGGGAAGCTAAGGAGGCACGCATGCGCTAAACCAAGTCGGACGCTGAAACTCCGAGCTCCCCCGTAAACTAAGGAATTTACAGCTCAAAGGATTGTAAACAGCCAAATACTGGCATATAACCAGGTGGGAAGATAAGAAGGATCCAAACAGCAGCAGAGTCTGGAAACAGCAAGTAAAAAACCCTTTATTTACAACCACTCAGTGAGATAACGCTCACACAGCAAGAGCCTAGCTCATTAAGCCTTAATTAAACAGCTAAGGATGGCAAAAAATATCAAGGAACTGTCAGAACAGATAGCAAACCTCCAGAAGATATTCCTAGCATCTCAGGAAAAAATTAGCGAAGAAATTAAGGCTGTACGAGTAGATATGGCTAAGATAGGGAAAGAAATTGCCGACATAAAGCAAACAGCAAATTTTGCCAGAGAAAAGGCTCTGGCTAATGAACAGAGGATTGGCTCCCTAACAAAGCAGATAAATGACCTCTCAGACAGGAATAGGAGAGCAAACTTGATTTTGACAGGAATCTCTGAAGAGGTTTCTAACAGGAACCTGGAAGGCGTAGTTTCAGAATGGCTGACAACTAATGGAATCAGGATTCAGTCAGAAGACGTCGAAAGAGCTCACCGCCTGCAAAGAAAAGGCAAGGGAGGAGCCCCTCGTGACGTTATTATCAAGTTCTCCAGAGAAAAAATACAACAACAAATATATAAGGAGCTAAAAAAGAGGAAGGACTTGAGCTTCAGGGGCAGGAAAGTTTGGGTGAGACAGGATTTTTGCCAGGAGACACTTAGGCAAAAGAACTTAATGCGCCCCTATGCCCAAAAACTATATGCAAACAATGTAAAATTTACCTGGGGCTATCCTGCTTCAATCATAATATTCCAAGAAGGGAAGAGGCTCATGGCACGGAACGCCCTTGAGGCCAAAGAACTCCTTAAACAACTCAGAATAAACGCTGAAGACATAAGGGAAGAGGAAATGGAAGAAGAGCCAGAGGGGGAAGCAGACCCAGAAGAAGGAACTGCAGAGAGAGGAGAAAAGCGCCTCAGGACAGACTCACTAGAAGAAGACACCTAAAGGGAAGTATCCAAGTATAAGTTGAGCTAATGTTAATATTACAAGTATAAGGGGGAGGAGGGGATGTGTGCACCTCATGAAGTGGAGAGGGGGAAGGTTTCTTATCCCCACAAGTCTACTCTACCACAGGGATGGGAGGGAAGGGGAGGGGTAGTTTAAGAATATGCTTAAAAATCCCAGGGCCACGGGAACTCAAAGTTCAGAATCATAAAGAATATGGATAGAACAATAAGATTACTTACACTGAATGTCAATGGATTAACGTCAAACCTTAAAAGGTACAGGATAGCTAAGCTGGCAAAAGATCAAAAGATTGATGTTTTATGCCTCCAGGAAACACATAAGAAAAAAAGATAGCAAGCCGTTGCTAAACGATCCGACTTGGGAGATACTAGCAGAGGCCAGAGGTGATGCCAAGGGTAAAGGAGTAGCAGTACTGATTCATAAGAAATTTAAACTAGAGGTTATGGAAAAAAAAGAGGATAGGAATGGTAGATATCTGTTAGTAAAGTTTAAAATGGATGATAAGAAGTATACCATAGTAAATATATATGCCCCAAATAAAGGACAAAAGAAATTCCTGGGTAAAATATTTAAAAAAACAAAACAATTTTCCGAAGGAGAAGTGATTATAACAGGTGACCTAAATATAGACATAACAAAAGATAAATCATTCAAGTTAGGAAATTGGGGCCTGATAGAGGCACATGAGTCTCTGGGGAACCGGCCTAAACCCACACATATATCTAGTAGGCATAAAACAGTATCATGTATAGACTACATAATTTTAGAAAAGAATAGTAATATGATTATCAAAGGAATTACAACCCACCCAATATGGATATCTGACCATGCTCCAATAAGCGTTGAAATAGAATTCACTCAGCAACCAACAACCAGAACATGGAGATATAATAACTTAATAATGGTCACAGAAAGGGATAGACAATACATGTCTGAGCAGATAAAGCTATATTTTGAGGAAAATAGAGGAACAGTACCCACCAATATTCTATGGGATGCTGCAAAGGCAGTCATAAGGGGGCACTGTATAAAGAAAGAGAAGAATATAAAAAAGGAGTGGCATCTAGGAAGACAGGCCAAAATCCAAGAAATGGAGAGGCTACAAAGTAAACTAATGCAAAAATACAATCCTATGATACAGAACCAAATATTAACAATTAAAAAACAATTGGAGGCCTTAGACTCAGCAACAATATGGAAAAGGGAAGCCATGGTGAGAAACGAATTCCAAAGAAATAGCATAAATTCAGCAAAAAGACTAGCAAATTACCTGAAAAATAGGAAGGAAAGACAAAGGGTGAAAAGTATAAAGGTAAATGGTCAAAAATCTCAACATCCCATTGAAATAAGGGAGGCGTTCGAGTCTTTCTATAAAAAATTATATAAGAAAAAGGACACAACAGACTTTGTAGAGGAAGTTAACATAACACTGAAGGAGGATGAGCAAGCCAAATTACAAGAGGAAATTACAATACAAGAGATAAAGGATGTAATTAAAGAATTGAGAAAGGGAAAATCCCCTGGGCTAGATGGGTTCACAAGTGAATTTTATAAGGAAATGATAGACATTCTTGCCCCAGAACTCCAAATGATCTTCAACGAAATCTTGAGGGGGGAAGGGCCCCAGATTCATGGAGACAAACAGAAATAATAGTAATTTTGAAACCAAATAAAGACCCTGAAGAGGTAGGTTCATACAGACCTATAAGCCTCCTTAACCAAGACTACAAGATCTTCGCAAAAATGCTGGCAAATAGATTAAAGAAGTTTAGTCCCAAAATAATAAAAGAAGACCAACATGGATTTATAAAGGATAGGAACATAGCCCACCCTATTAGGAATATAATAAACGTATTACAACACGGTCAAAAAAAAAAAGTTAGGTCTTTTAAAATTGGATGTCTATAAAGCCTTTGACACCCTATCTCAGGAATACTTGTGGCAGATTATGAAAAAGCATGAGATAGGAGATAATTATATAAGAGCAATTAAGGAGTTATATAGAGAGGGAACAGCAGTGGTAAAGGTCAATAATGCCAAATCACAAACTTTTCAGATCCAGAGAGGGGTCCGACAGGGGTGCCCGCTCTCACCGGTCTTATTCATTATAGCAATAGAACAACTAGCTGAAAGGATAAGAAACTGTGTAAGGATAGAAGGTTATAAGGTAAAGAAGGAAGAAATAAAAATTAATTTATTTGCAGATGATATTATAGTAGTTATGACAAATCCCAAAGAAGCGATAAAAGAAGTAAAAATTATCTTAGAGGACTTCGAATGCTGTTCAGGGTTAAAGGTTAATATGGCTAAATCAGAAATCATGTACCTCAATGTGAACAAAGAGGAAAGAAAAGAAATAAACAAAATTACAAATATTGGAATGGGCACCAAAAAGTTCAAATACTTAGGTATAGTGTTACAAAAGAAGATAGATAGAATATCGGAGGTGAATTATAGCACGATATGGAAGAAAATAAAGAATGAAATGAGAAAGTGGAAAAATAAAACTCTTGGTATATCTACTAGAATTAGGAGTGTTAAAATGTTCTGGTTACCTAAACTAACATACTTATTCCAGACGATACCATTAGAGGCCCATAACAAAAGGTTAGAACAATGGAATAGGGCAATTAGAGAGTGGATATTTGGCAGTAAAAAGTGTAGAATTCAAAAAAGGTTGATACACGGTCTCAAGGAGGAGTTGGGTTGGGGAGTCCCAGAGCTGAATAGATATTATGAAGCCTTTCAAATAAAGTCGCTATTAGAGATAGGTGAAGGAGAGGAGCAAAAATGGGTTAGATTTGAAAATGAGATAAACAACAATATAGGAAGATTCGGGATTTTCTCTAAAGCCACAAAAAAAGATCTCAAATTGATTAAAGGCCCCAGACATTCAGCATTAGAATCTTGGAGCAAGTGGCAAGCGAAATGGCTAAGAAGAAACTCAAGATGGACACCACTAGAATTAATATACAGCGAAATAAAAGAGAATAAATGGTGGGAATATCTTAAAACTAAAGGGTATTATAGGTTGGAAGACATGTTTAGAGGACGTAACTTAAAACCGGTGCACGAGATAGTGGAAGAGGTAGGTAACCAACACTGGTTAAAAATAACAGGCCTATATAGTATGGTTAATAAGATCAAGGAAAAAGAGAAAATATGGATAGAGGAACCGATAGAAGAACTATACAAAGGGATGCAAAAATCAAAACAAGGATTAGCAGGGAAAATCTATAGGAAAATGATATCAAATACAGACACGACAATATCTTACCTACAGAACACTTGGACCAAAGAAGGTCAGGTATCAGAAAACTTGGCACGCAAAATAATGGAAGGAATAGAGGGAATTAAAGTGATCAAATTTAATGAAATGGAGCATAAATTCTTTACAAAATGGTACAAAACACCAGCGCAAATAGCAAACATGATCCCAGGAATGAGCCCCATGTGCTGGCATTGCAAACTGGCTAAAGGATGGTTTTCCCATATGTGGTGGGAATGCCCAGAGGTCAGTGTCTTTTGGACAAAAATATTGCAAATTATAAGGAGAACATGCAAAGTTTCACTGTCCATTAACTTTAATTTAATGTTAATGGGCATAATAGGGAACCCAGGAGTAAGTAAAGAGAACCAAGCTATATTCAAAGCAATGATACTAGCAGGAAAAGCAGTGATTGCTCTGGGTTGGAAGGACAAGAGTAAATGGACAGTAGAAATCTGGCATAATTATTTGTTTGATTTCATACAGTCAGACATAATAGAGAAACTGAACTGGAAGACCAAATGGGCAGACAGGACTACAGCAATCAGCACGAAATGGAAGACCTACCTGGAGTGGCTACCAACAGAAGGAAGAAAGGACATTCAGTGCAAGATTCGGACCTTGTGCCCGTGGCTGGGATCAAAGGACTAAAGCATTGGAAAAGCAGAGGGGGGAGGAGGGAGGGAGAAGGGATAAAAAACCGTTACGAAATGTACGGGATAAAAGATAATATGTAATACTTACCAAAAACTATATAAAAACTATATTAAAAAAAAAAAAAAAAAAAGACAAGGGGAAGCTAATGCAGCGGCACAGGCTGTCATCTCTCCTTGTCCATGTGGCACTCTAGATTGTGACGTGCCACACACTGGGAAGGCCAGAGGCCCACTAGCTCAGAGAACCTTCTCTGCCCTCTTTCCGCTCGCGGCCAGCTCAGTGCCAAAGGAACAATCCGCTTGATCTGACAGGCTTCATTTCCAAGCAGGGCTCAAGTGTAAAATGTGGGACAGGATGAATGCGGAGAGCAGAATGAAGCGTGGCTCTGAAATGCATGGCAGTGGGTCTAAGAGAATTCAGCAGAACTTCCCCTCATAGAATCTCTTGGCTCCACACTCTTGCTTACCAATTATTGCTGCTGGTGGCGGAAAGTTCTGTTGTCACAGCTGACTTATTATGACCCCTTGGTTTGGTGCAGAGGTTAGGAGCGCGGACTCTAATCTGGGAGAACCGGGTTTGATTCCTCACTCCTCCACATGCAGCTTCTGGCGTGACCTTGGGTCAATTACAAGTTCTTTCAGAGCTGTTCTCTCAAGGGCTGTCCTCGAGAGAGCTCTCTCAGCCCCGCCTACCTCACAGGGTGTCTGTTGTGGGGAGGGGCAGGGAAAGGAGTTGGTAAGCCACACTGAGACTCCTTCGGGTAGTGAAGGGCGGGGTATAAATCCAATCTCTTTTTCTTCTTTTCAAGGCAAGAAACAAACAGGTGGTTTCCCATTGCCTGCATTGCAGCTCCAGACTTCCTTGGTGGTCTCCCATCCAAGTGCTAACCTGAGCTGTCCCTGTTTAGCTCCCAGGATCTAATAAGATTGGGCTAGCCCTGGGTTGCCAGCTCCAAGTTGGGAAATATCTAGAGATTTTGGGGGTGGAGCCTGGGGAGGGCAGGCCTTGGGGAGGACCTCAGCAGGGTATCATGCCATCGAGTTCGCCCTCCAAAGCACCCATGTTCTCCAGGGGAACTGATCTTGGTCATCTGGAGATAAATTGTAATATTGGGAGGGGTCCAGGCCCCATCTGGAGGTTGGCAACCCACTGTCCTGGGCATCCAGGTAATTGCTACCATTGCAATCAACCCATAAGAGCCCCGTGCTATCAGAGGGACTCTGTTTTCAATTACAGCCGCCGAGGGGCTTCAGGAATTAAGAACTATTCTCCCAGTATCACCACTGATCTCCAAACGGCAGAGGTCACTTTCCCTGGAGAAAATGGCTGTTCTGGAGTGTGGACTCTATGGCAGTGTACCCCACTGAAGGTCCCTCCCCTCCCCAAAACCTGCCCTCCTCAGGCTCCACCCCCCAACCACCAGGAATCTCCCAACTCGAACCTGGCAACTCCAGGGCTGCCTTTACAGCTGCCTGCCTCTAGTCTGCTCGGAGCTGTCGTATGCCCCCTTTCCTCCATCCCTGTGATCAGGCCTCCCAACCTTCCCATCAGACTCTTAGCTCCTGTTGTTAGGAAGTGGGCAGCTTCTCAAACCTCACCCAGGTTCTTACAGACTCCGTAGTCTTACAGACCCCATAGCAGAGATAGATAGATAGATAGATAGATAGATAGATAGATAGATAGATAGATAGATAGATAGATAGATAGATAGATGCTTTCTCATGCTTATTTATTAAGAATATGTATAGGATAGTAAAGGTAAAGGTTTCCCCTGCTCGAAAGCCAGTCGAATCCGACTCCAGGGGCGGTGCTCATCTCCGTTTCCAAGCCGAAGAGCCAGCGCTGTCCAAAGATGTGGTCATGTGGCTAGATGCCAAGGCGCTTGGAACACTGTTACCAACCTACCGAAGTGACACCTATTTAACTACTTGCAATTTCTTGCTTTCGAACGGCTAGGTTGGCAGGAGCTGGGGCCAGAGACGGGAGCTCACTCTGTCATGTGGCACTCGGGTCTCGAACTGCTGGACTACCTTGCACTTTCCTTAAAACATTCTCAGTGTGACTTATAAAATTAAAATACAAACACAACAAAAATTAAATATCAGGACAAAAAAATAGGGCACAGCCCTGACCTGGATAGCCCAGGCAAGCCCGATTTCATCAGATCTCGGAAGCTAAGCAGGGTCAATGCTGGCAAGTGCTTGGATGGGAGACCTCCAAGGAATACCAGGGCTAGTATTTGAAACTTCCAAGCCCCGCTAGAGGTTGCCAGAAGTCAACCATGACTTCCAGGCATGCATGTGCACACATGCATAAATGCACAAACACACAATACTTAACAAAAAAGAAAAGAAAAAGAAAAGAATAGAACACAGTAAAAGCAACAATAAGTAGTGAATCAAAATAGCAACAAAACAAATTCTAGGCTGCAAATAAAAACAGTAGACAACACAATGTAATTAAAAAACAACAACCCTGTATTGGCAGCCAGGGCTAAGATAAAATGGATGAAAATCAATACCACTTCGCTGAATAAAATTGACTAGGGAAAGAATAAGGATTAAAAAAATCAAGCGCCAAGTGAATCACTGCAGGGTGGGTATTTCATAACCAGGAATCCTCCATGGAAAAGGCCAAGTTTGCCATCGCCATGGAAAAGGCTCACATGCTGTTTCTGTCAGAAAGGTACAGAGGAGAGAACCGTAGAGGCTGTTCTCAGCTGAGAAGCAGATTGATACGGGAGCTGGCAGTTTGTGATGCCAATAGGCTTTCAGGGCCTTTCCCAGCCCCCAGCCCCAAATTTCCAATTAAGTCAGGCCTGGTCATGCATCCCATCGGGCTCTGCGCACAAGCATGGGCTAGTCCACACCAATGCTGTGGGGTCTTGTGAGCAAGAATTCTACTTGGTGAGCTACCAGCATTAAAGTTTTGAGTGAGCCATTTGACTACCACATAAATTAGTTTGCTCTGGAGCCATCCTTCCTGGGCTCAGACAAAAAAGGCTAAAAAGCTGTGAGCTAGCTCACACTCACTCAGCTTAGAGCGAAGACCTCCCTGGCTCCTTTCCCCTCATAAACCAGTGACATTACTCACGGAGTTCTTTTTTCCCTGCTGGGTGAAAATGTTGTAAAAAGAAGTCATCACCTCTGCAAATATTAGACACCGGTTTCCACTGAATGGCGTGGAGCAGCTTGTCCCCGAAAACCAATTCATTAAGCTTCTTGTTTACTTACTGTCACCGTGAGCGAGCGGGAAGTGGAGGGGGAACAGCTCTTCAAACCCTTTTGGAGACGGCCTGCTTCCGAATTAAAAATGCATCTGTCTTTACAGCTTTTAGTGCGTTGCCGGGATTCACAGAATAAATGTTCAAAGGCCGGCTGATAACAGGCCGCCCATCAGCTGAGGACTTTCCGCTTCGGGGTTGGCCTTTTCCAGTCAGCATCACCCTTTTGTCTCAGAGGGGGTTTGTTGTTGTTGTTGTTTTAACCTTCCTCATTGATCTGGTTTTTTCCTCCCTAGTAAAGATCGTGGGAGGGAAAGGAAGTTGATTGGTGTGGGACAAAGGGACGGGGCAAAATGGGGTGATAGCTTTTCCCACGGATGAAGGGGCATTCAGAATAGTGGAGAAGGGGCTGTAGTTTTTCAGAGCCGCAGCTGTTGCAAAAAACGCTGAGGTCAGGTGGCAGGCGAGGCTAACCTGACGATGCTGAACGGCCGGGGACTTCAACAAAGTGTGCCAGCTGCCTGCCCTTGCTCCAGTGGCCAGTTTGCATCCATGAACAGAAAAAGCAGCAGTTTGTTTAGCAAATCACAGGGCAGAAGAACAGAACCGGGAACGAAACCGAACGAACCACCACCGTGCCCGGAAAATGGTGGAAAACAAAGTCATTGTATTGGCTGTTGTTCACCTCATTAGAGCCACGTTGGTTCTCTAAGGTTGTCAGCTCTGGGTTGGGAAATGCCTGGAGGTTTTGGGGATGGAGACTGAAGAGGGTGGGGTTTGGGGAAGGGAGGGACCTCAGCAGATAATGCCATAGAGTCATAAGAACATCAGAGAGAAGCCAATGTTGGATCAGGCCAATGGCCCATCTAGTCCAACGCTCTGTCACACAGTGGCCAAAAATACCAGGTGCCATCAGGAGGTCCACCAGTGGGGCCAGGACACTAGAAGCCCTTCCACTGTTGACCCCCCAAGCACCAAGAATACAGAGCATCGCTTACCCCAGACTGAGAGTTCCTATCTATACCTTGTGGCTAATAGCCACTGATGGACCTCTGCTCCATATGCTTATCTAATTCCCTCTAGAAGCCATCCATGCTTGTAGCCACTACCACCATCTCTTGTGGCAGTGAATTCCACGTGTCAATAACTCTCCACCCTCCCAAGCAGCCATTTTCTCGAGGGGAACTGATCTTGGTCGTCTGGAAGTCAATTGTAAGAGCGGGAGACCTCTAGTTGCCACCTGGAGGTTGGCAGCCCTAACGGTAGCCCTGTTCATTATTTTTTTTTGCCCCTTAGCTGTTTTTAAAATATACAAAATAGTGAGGATTTAATCATGGCACTCCCATGTACAGTGTGGTTTGGATGTTAGTCTTGACGTTTGGGGATCTTTTCGCGTAATCATATTTTCATGCAATTTTACCCAGAGGTGACAGCCGCAAGTCTGTTTATTTGTTTATTTATTCGATTTATACCCTGCCCTCCCCGTCGAGGCAGCCTCAGGGCGGCTTACATTAAATGCATATATAAATACAAATAAAATCCATCATAAAAACAACCAAAAACCATAAACCAATCAATTATCCTAAGGTGCTGGAACAATATTCAGATAAAGTGTGAGAGCAGAAAATTTCGAGATTAAACAATACTCCACAGGTGGCAGTCAGGATGGTATTCCTGCACCAGCCTTAGATGGCTTTAAAAGAGGGCCTGACAGATAAATGAAGAAGGGGTCCTTTAATGGTTACTAGCCATGGCGATTAAACAGAGCCTCTATATCCAGAGGCAGTAAGCCTCTGAATCCTAGTGCTAGGAGGCAACATCAGGGTAGGCCTTGGCCTCTAGGTTTCATCTGTTGCACTCCTGAGCAACTGGTTGGCCACTGTATGTGACGGGATGCCGGACTGCGAGATGGACTAGTGGTCTGATCCAGCAGGGCTCTTCCTGTATTCTTGTGACATTTGAACTACCAGCTTGAAAGTACTGTCTTTATATAAGAGGTAGGGTTGCCAGCCCCCAAGTCCCAGCAGGGGTTCCCTCACTTTTGGGGGCTCTGATCCACCACCTGCCTGCTGGCACCAAAAGGATGATGTCTGTGATGTCCCTGGCATGATGGCATCACCCAGAAGTGAGGTCATCATGTCAGCAACTCTCTGGTTTGGGGCAAACTCTGTGGTTTTGAAGCCTAAAACCCATAGAATTTTTGCCCCAAAACCAGAGCATTGTGGACGTTGCCAACACAATGATGTCACTTCTGGGTGATGCCATCATGCCAGGGATGTCCCACGCACCCCCAGAACAGCCCTCCCAACCCCCCACCCCCAACTGTGACGGCCAGGGGACCTGGCGACCCTAGCTAGACGGCACACATCAGCTTAGAATTTTGGAAAAGACTTTCTTCAGGGATCGTCAGGGTTCTCTCCCTCGGCTATCTGCAATGAAAGGGCGGCGTATAGGAAGACAGACTTGATTGAGAGACTTTGGCTACATAATGAACTCAGCGTTGGTGTAATTCGCAGGCCTGATAAGCGGGGCCCTGGAAATAATTACCGCAGCTGCCGAACTTCGCCTGGTCTCCGGACTGTATTCAGCAGCGGCAATAATAAGCGCTTTAGAATAAGAATAATTAGTTAGCATACGAAAATTGATGCTGATCGTATCAAAAAAGGGTATGGCTGGAGGATATGAGAACGGCTTAATTGTTTGGCGTATCAGGCACCATCAGTGGCTTGCTTATTATCTTTGCCCTCCCGTCTCTCTGGCTAAAAATAGGAGGTCCCTTATCTGTAGACTGTGGGAGCAAAAAGAATGCTTCCAGACGGGGTAAGCAAGAATGCACATTTTCCTCATTAATGAGACTCAAAGTGAATGTGAAAACTTGAATATATCCTCCCTGCTCTGTTTCCAGGGCATTCAATTTCTCAAGCCCTGGGAGGAAAGGGCCGGAGTGCATAGCGCCAGCGAGTGCCGCTCTGGAGCCCACTTCAGTAATAACTGCTGAAGCAGAAGAGCAGAGGGCCAGAGGGAGAGATGGTGGGGGTGGAGAGTTAAGAGTGTTTTCAAAATGTGCTTTGAGGACATTCACGGTCAAAAGCAAGAGACTAATGTAATAACTACTGGTGGTAGATAGTGTCATCAAGTCATAGCCAGCTTCTGGCAACGTTCAGAGGTGGTTTGCCATTGCCTACCTCTACGTCATAACCCTGGACTTTCCTGGTGGTCTCCCAATCCAAGTACTGTTGTTGTTGTTCAGTCGCACAGTCGAGTCCAACTCTTTGCGACCCCGTGGACCACATCACACCAGGCCCTCCTGTCTTCTGTCATGCTCCGGAGTTGGCTTAACTTTATGTTCGTTGCATCGATAACACTGTTTAATCATCTCCTCCTTTGCCGTCCCCTTCTTCTTTGACCTTCAATCTTTCCCAGCATCAGGGTCTTCTTCTCCAGTGAGTGCTCCCTTCTCATTGGGTGGCCAAAGCATTTGAGCTTCAGCATCATCTGGCCTTCCAGGGAACAGTCAAGGTTGATGTCTTTTAGGATTGACTGGTTTGATCTTGCAGTCCAAGGGACTCTCAAGAGTCTTCTCCAGCACCATAATTAAAAAAAATACAAGTACTAACCATGACCAAATAGAAGAGGAGGAGGAGGAGGAGGAGATTGGATTTATACCCCACCCTTCACTCAGAGTCTCAGAGCAGTTTACAATCTCCTTCCCTTCCTCTCCCCACAACAGACACCCTGTGAGGGAGGGAGGTGGGGCTGAGAGAGCTCTGAGAGAACTGCTCTTGAGAGAACAGCTCTGAGAGGACTGTGGCTGGCCCAAGGTCACCCAGCAGCTACGTGTAGAGAAGTGGGGAAATCAAACCTGGTTCTCCCAGATTAGAGCACATGCACTTCAACGCTACACCAAACTGGTCCTCCCAGAATTACAGCTCGCTTATTTGTTTGTTTAATTTATACCTCACCCTCCCCGCGAAGGCAGGCTCAGGGTGGCTTACAAATGCTTCATAAAATACAATTAAGAAGGGGAGAAGAAGAGATTGGATTTATACCCCGCCCTTTACTACCCAAAGGAGCCTCAGAGCAGCTTACAAACTCCTTTCCCTTCCCCTCCCCACAACAGACACCCTGGGAGGTAGGTGGGGCTGAGAGAGCTCTGACACAAACTGCTCTTTTTTCAAGAACAGCTGTGCCAGAACTATGGCTTGCCCAAGGTCATCCAGCCAGGTGCAAGCGGAGGAGTGGGGAATCAAACCTGGTTCTCCCGGATTAGAGTCTGCGCACTTAACCACTACACCAAAATGGCTCTACACCAAACCACTACAACAAACAATTAAAAACCTATCATAGGCATATAAATTACTTAAAATAACAGTCCTTTAGAACACGAACACATAAAACGCTGGAACATCCTCTCAGGCAACAGGCACAACAGTTCTTATAACATAGTTTAGGTGACTGTTGGAGGTCAATACTTTCGCGCCAGCGCAGTTCTTATCCCCAGACTACAGAGATCAGTTCCCTCAGAGAAAATGGGTGCTTTGGAGGTTGAATTCTATGGCACTGGACCCCACGCGGGTCCCTGTTCTCCCCAGGCTCCATCCCCAAATCTCCAACCTGGACTTGGCAATCCTACCCCGCCCTGAGCCCATTCGCAGGGAGGGTGGAGTATAAATGGAAAAATAATAAAATCCCCCGCTGGTGGCCGGGGAGGGGGGGGACGTAGCAACCTTCTGGCCGACCCTGCTTAGCTTCTGAGATCTGAGGAGATCTGGCCCATCCAGGTCATTACTATCACAGGGACAAAAATCAACAGAGAGTCCGATCAGACGGCTCTTTAGATCCGTGCGAGGCATGATTACCTCACGGATCTAAAGTTAATGTCCAGACACAGACATCTGGGAAACGTCCCTCTTCCGTGGGCATCCCGTTTTGCCACGCTTCGGAGCCATATTTAAAAGATACCACATTAAATCTGGGGGTTTCGGTTACCTGCGGGACAACTGCGGACTTTCATCTGTCTGATCGTTCCACCAGTGTGCAATCCTCCTGTCAGGGTGGTCTGACATCAGACCATCCTGAGCGGGCGCCATTTTAAAAAATCTCTACACATGCGCGGATCAAGGACGCGCTGTCACGTCTATATGCATGTGCAAAAAGTTTTTTTTTAAAAAGCCACCATGTGCCTCCTTCAACAAGGACGCACTGTGATGCCTATGCGCATGCACAATTTGTTTAAAAAAACCAAACCCTACAGTGCGCGCCTCTTTCAGTGGATGCCATCTAGACAATCCACAACAGAGGCAGTGATTCCCCCGGGGGATGTCTGGTCGTGCGACGATGGATTAAAAAGACTGGGATCAAATTCGAGCTGGCCTAATGGCAGGATTAGCTGCCCATCTGAACACACCCTAAGTCTTTTGAACAATCGGTACATACAGGCTCGCCAAGCACATGTTTTTTGTGTGGGTTTTAATGGTTTTTAAAGTTGTTACAAACTGAAGGGGCCAAAGGCCAATGGTAGGTGGCATGGTTTGCACAGAGAAGGTAGCAGAGAAGCTCTTTCACCATCAAGCGAAAGATCTCAGGTAGAGGAGGTAGGAAGGACCTTTGCCTGAGGTCTCTTTCCATTAGGCAGTATTGTGCTAGATTATCTCAGTATAAAAGAGCTTCATAGGTTCACAGTTTAAGTAGGATTGGCAACTTCTGGTTGGGAAATTCCTGGAGATTTTTTTTTGGGGGGGAGTCAGGAGAAGAGAGACACCCCAACAGGGTATAATGACATAGAGTCATTCCAGCCTCCAGCGCAGCCATTTTCTCCAGGGGAATCGATCTCTGTAATTCTGGGAGATCTCCAGACCCCACCTGGAGGCTGGCAACTCTAACAGTAAGTGGAGCTGCAAGTTACACAGAATTGTGAGCAGAACCTCCACATTCAGAGGCACTAAACCTCTGAATCCCAGAGGCAGGAGGCAACATCAGGGGAAGGCTTTGGCCTCTATGCCCCATTGTTGACCCTCCAGAGGAACTGGCTGGCCACTGTGTGAGACAGGATGCTGGTCTACATGGACCACTGGTCTGATCCAGCAGGGCTTTTCTTACATTCTTATCAGGGGAAGGCCTCGATCCTTATGCCCTTTTGTTGGCTGTCTAGAGCAGGGGTGGCCTAACTTGCCTAACATAAGAGCCACACAGAATAAACGTCAGATGTTTGAGAGCTGCAAGATATGAAGAAATGTTCCACACATGTTTTTACTGAAAAATATGCAAGTTTGCTTTTTATTAACATGAAATGAGACTGCCAAAAATAAAACCACAAGGGGTAAAAACAGATATTGTCCAATGATATCTATAGGTTTGATGGGGGTGCTTTGAGAACACATTGAAAGTTGCCTTCTTTCTCTGCTCCCCCCTTGCCTCAAACTCACCCAAGGAGGGGAGCCCTGGCTGGGGAAGGGAAGATCGATCGGGGAGGCATGCCTCCCCTTCACTTCCCCAGCCACCCTGCCGGGAGCCACACAATATATGTGAAAGAGCCACACGTGGTTCCCGAGCCACAGTTTGGCCACCCCTCATCTAGAGGAACTGGTTGGCCCCTGTGTGAGACGGGATGCTAGACTAGATGAACCACTGGTCTGATCCAGCCGGGCTCTTCTTATGTTCTTACGAAGCGAAATCCTTGGAGCTCTGTTACTAGTAAACAAGTCGTTAATAACTCGATCGCTATCTCGGAAATAGTACAGAAGAAAAAGAGTATAGCACTAATAAACTGACAAAGTTCATTTCCTCAGCCTACAGTTCAAATAAGCAAAGATCAGTTGATTGTATTCCACAGCAATCTGAAGAGAGGGTGTAAATTCCAGAGGGAAATGCTTTCACTTCCCCTTTCAGTGTAGCAGAACCTTAATGACATCTGTCTTCTGTATCAGACATAAAAACAAATCTGGATCGTTTGTTCCAAAACACACAAAAGTACCTGGAATGTCCACAAGATGTCATTGCACAGCTAGGCTTGAATCCAGTCTCTCCCCCCCCCCTGTAGTCGCCTCTACCGTACTTCTCCTTCTTACTACAGTTGGCCTCCTCATCTTTGCAAGTCCCGTGATCCCCAGTTGACCCATTTCTGCAGTCCAAGGGTGAAAGTCACCAGTGAAGAAGCTGGCTGGATCTTGCTCGAAGACTAGAAATATGCTAGTCGTTGTTTGAGGGTTGGGGGTTCAGTTGCCCAATGGAAGTTTTATTGTCCTTTGACGTATCTTTTCCAAAGTTCTCCACGCCACAGAGTTTAGCAGGCCTCATACCTCCTGAGAAGGAGAAGGGATGAGAGATTTTCACCAAACCTCTTCTTAGGAAGCTTTGTGGAAGGATCTTGGGAATCGTCAATCAAAACGATGACTCAGTGCCATGTCCAGGCCAAACCAAACCCTGGTAGAGATCCAGGATCCTGAGAGCTTTTGAGTGTGCTCGGCAGCTTCAGGCGATCTTTCCAGTTTGGTGTCGTGGTTAAGTGCGTGGACTCTAATCTGGGAGAACTGGGTTTGATTCCCCATTCCTCCACTTGCAGCTGCTGGATGACCTTGGGCAAGCCTTATTTTTGTCAGCTGTCCTTGAAAGAGCAGTTTCTGTCAGAGCTCTTTCAACCCCACCTACTTCTCAGGGTGTCTGTTGTGGGGACGGGAGGGGAAAGGAGTTTGTAAGCATCTCTTTGCCTCTTGTGCCAGCCAGCAAAGTCTGATGTTTGTGGACGTGGACAGAAGAGACACTGCTTGATAAATTGCCACTGTTAATTACCTTATATTGTTTTGAACTTGTGTGGATCTGTCTGTCTGTCTGTCTGTCTGTCTGTCTGTCTGTCTGTCTGTCTGTCTATCTATCTATCTATCTATCTATCTATCTATCTATCTATCATCTATCTATCTATCACCTGTGCTCCCTCTAAGCTGAGTTAGTGTGAGCTAACTCACAGTTTTTTAACCTCGGGCTCACATATTTTTGTCTTAGTTCAGGAAGGATGGCTCCAGAGTAAAATAATTTATGCAGTAGCCAAGTTGCTCGCTCACAACTTTAATGCCAGTAGCTCACAAAGTAAAATTTTTGCTCACAAGACTCCACAGGTTAGAGGGAGCATTCATCTATCAACTATCTATCACCTATCTATTTTCTTTCCTTCCTTCCTTCCTTCCTTCCTTCCTTCCTTCCTTCCTTCCTTCCTTCCTTCCTTCCTCCTTCCTTCCTTCCTTCCTTCCTTCCTTCCTTCCTTCCTTCCTTCCTTCCTCAGGATATTCATGAAGAACCAGCTTCTCTTACACCTAGAAATTATCAGATTTCCTGTACCCTGTTCTTCTAACGTTTAGAAATTCTGCAGCCCTGCCCTGGACTTTGGCTGAGGGATCCAGAATCATCCCTGCTGGTAATTTAGAGCTTCAAGAAGCAGGGAGCAATTTGGAGAGGGAGAATTTCTGAAGCGTCCCTCCAAAGTTATGCCGTTGCAAATCTGTTCACCTTTACTATCAGGTTGATACCCACCATGAGGACAGGGTGCTTCATCCTGGCAAGCCTCGGATCTCAGCTGGCTCTCAGGCGGACTTTCCTGGCATCTCCTGGGACAGAGTGGCCTTGTAATGACTAGCAGCCGTGGCTTCTGGTTCCTCCTGCTCCCTAGCCCCTCCCTTCACAGAGGAATTTGCCTGGTGGCCAGTAGAGCAGGAAGGAGCAGGCACAGGGAGGGAAGGACACTCTCCTCCCTCCCCCAGTGCTGCTCCCACTACCAATGCTCCCTCTAAGCTGTGGAGTCTTGTGAGCAAAAACTCTACTTTGTGAGCTCCTGGCATTAAAGTTGCGAGCAAGTGATTTGGCTGCTGCATCAGTTAGTTTGCTCTGTAGCCCTCCTTCCTGAGCGAAGACAAAAAGGTGTGAGCCGGAGGCTTGAAAACTGTGAGCTCGCTCACACTCACTCAGCTTAGAGGGAACACTTTCCTCCTCTTCATGGAATGATTGTGGCCTCTCACTAATTTAATACTTCCTTTCCCCCCAAGTAAGCAAGTGATCAATGTGCTTACATTATATATCTATATAAAATACACAAGTCAATACAGCGGGACCAAATGTTCCTCCTACAAGGTGGGAAGCCCAACCCATTGGCCAGTAATTCAACGATTGCACAAGGCAGTACGGGGAAAGCCTGGCATTAGATCCTCTACCTTCAAGACATCGTAGTGATAAAAAAGCCAGAGTGGAGTGGAATTACTACCCAGTGGAGCCGCAGCAACAAATTTACTCCATAGCTCCTTGTGCCTTTGAGGAAGCAGAGCGTGCAGTGCCTTGAGTCGAATCTGCACTTGCATTTTTAAATCAATTTCGTGCTGCAGTGACACCGTCAAGCATAGAGAAAGACAGCGTCACAGCAGCATGAAACTGATTTAAAAATGCAAATGCAGCACAAAACTGATTTAAAAATGCAAATGCAGATTCGACGGATGCTCCTCTCTCTTTACAGAGAGCCAGTTTGGTATAGTGGTTAGGAGCGTGGACTCTAATCTGAGAGAACCGGGTTTGATTCCCCATGCCTCCACATGGAGCTGCTGGTGTGACCACGGATCAGTCACAGTTCTCTCAAAGCTGTTCTTGAGAGAGCAGTTCTCTCAGAGCTCTCTCAGCCCCACCTACCTCACAGGGTGTCTGTTGTGGGGAGGGGAAGGGAAAGGAGTTTGTAAGCCACTCTGAGACTCCAAGGGAGGGGCAGGGTATAAATCCAATCTCTTCCTCCTCCTCTTCCTCTTCCTCCTCCTCTTCCTCTTCCTCGTCATCTTCTTCTTCTACAGTAGCTTGCCTGGCCTCTCAAACTGAGTTCAGGGTAGGGTTGCCAAATACAGTTTGGAACATTCCTGGAGATTTGGGTGTGTGTGTGTGTGCCTGAGAAGGCCAGAGTTTCAGGTAAGAAGGGAGCTCAGTGGGAAGGTGATGTTGTTCTAGGACGCGTGTTTCTCCTAGACTCTATGGTAAATGAAAGCTGCAATTCCCTGCAAGGGTACTGATCTATGTAGCCTGGACATCAGTTGTAATTTCGAGAGAACTCCAGGCCCTGCCTGGAAGTTGGCAATCCTAGTTCAGGGTGAAGATCTCTCCACCCCCCAGGCTTACTGTGCAGCGTGAATGGAGATATGGAATCCCACCCCTTCTGTAGAGGAAGGGGTAGAGGAAGGAAAAGCAGGCATATGCCGACATTTCCAATGCACTGGCATAATCCCCAAAGAGAGCAGAAGTCTAGACAAAACAATATGCCCAGTGCCTCCGCATCATTCACCCCAGTTCTTTTTCATTAGGAAATTCTACTAATACTGAATAATTGGATACACACGCAGTAATTGAGACAAACTCTGTTACTTACGCTTGTAGAGAATTAGGCAAACGGAGGCTATTACAAAGAGAGGCAGCGTTGAAAGCTGATCTGTAATCCTTATTTCATCCACACTAGAAGTTCATCTCCTGGGGTTGCCAGCTCTGGCTTGGGAAATACCTGGAGATTTTGGGGGTGGAGCCAGGGGAGGGGAGGGTTGGGGAGGGGAGGGACCTTGGCAGTGTGCAATGCCGTGGAATCCAGCCTCCAAAGCCACCATTTTCTCCAGAGGAACTGATCTGGGTCATTTGGAGATAAGTTGAAATAGTGGGAGATCTCCAGGCCCCACCTGGAGGGTGGCAAGCTTAAGCACAACCTATAAGACCTTCTAAGTGGCAGGGGGCACCATCTGAGAGTGAAAACTGGGGAAAGTGTATTTCAGTCGTAACATAAGAACATGAGAGAAGCCCATGCTGGATCAGGCCAGTGACCCATCCAGTCCAACACTCTGTGTCACACAGTGGCCAAAAATACCAGGGTCCAGCAGTGGGGCCAGGACACTAGAAGCCCTCCCACTGTTGCCCTCCCAAGCACCAGGAATACAGAGCATCACTTGCCCCAGACTGAGAGTTCTTATCTATACCTTGTGGCTAATGGCCATTGATGGACTTCTGCTCCATGTGTTTAGCCAATTCCCTCTTGAAGCTGTCCATGCTTGTAGCCGCCGCCTCCTCCTGTGGCAGTGAATTCCATGTGTTAATCACCGTTTGGGTGAAGAAGGACTTCCAACAGTGCCCGATCACTGTTGCCTCCCCATGGTGTGTTTGTTCGGTTTTGGCTGGTACTGTTTTTCAGGGAGGGCTTGAGCTACTGAGCTTTCATTGCTTTTCAGAGTTAGTAAAGGTAAAGGTTCCCTTGCTTGAAAGCCGGTCGAATCCGACTCTAGGGTTTCGGAGCTCATCTCCGTTTCCAAGCCAAAGAGCCAGCGCTGTCCGAAGATGTTTCTGTGGTCATGTGGCCAGCATGACCCCACAATTTGAAAAGTATAAGACCAAAGCTACAGTGTTCAATAGTGCTTTGCAGGACAAGCCTACCTCCATCTGTCTATTAGGGAGACATGATCTCTCCCTGGAATAGTGTTGCCAATGCCAGGTTGGGAAATTCCCGGAGATACAGGGTTGACCCCGGGGGGGATGGGGTTTGGGGCAGGAAAGGACCTCAGTGGCATGTAATGCCCTAAAATCCACCCTTCAAAGCAGCTGTTTTCTCCAGAGGAACTAATCGCTGTAGTCTGGGGATCCAGGTCATGCTGGAATCTGCCCATAGCCAGGGATTTTGTAATTCAGGGGACACTAGTTAAATGAAGTACAGGGAGGACACTGCATGTACGGCTAAAAATAACACAATAATAAAATTAAAATGAAATTTTTAAAAACTCACTTTTGCTGCGTTCTCGCTCTGCCTGGGGAAGCCAGCTGTGCTTGGGGAAAGGGCAGCGGTGGGGAGCAGCGTTCCCTCTAAGCTGAGCTAGTGTGAGCGAGCTCACAGTTTTTTAGCCTCCGGCTCAGACCTTTCTGTCTTAGCTCAGGAAGGAGGGTTCTGGAGCAAACTCATTTAGGCAGCAGGCAAATCGCTGGCTCACAACTTGAATGCCAGGAGCTCACAAAGTAGAGTTTTTGCTCACCAGACTCCACAGCTTTGAGGGCGCATTGGTGGGGAGTCCTCTGGGCGGCCCAGAGAGCAGGAGGCCAGGGGGCTGGATGGAAGTCATGTGGTCTTGGCAGGAAGTCAGGGGGCCAGGCCCCGAAATGGCCCACCGTGGCTACAGGCCTGCCCCTCCCGTGCCTCCCTTTACACTGGCGACAAAAGGGTGGTGGGGAATCTGGAAGTGCCTCCCCCCTTTGCAGTGCTGAATGAACAGGCACTTTTGAAGAAGAGTCCTATGTAAATCTGTCTGTGAATCTGGTGGCGCACCTATGACCTGGCACATGTTGGGCGCATCATGTCATTTGGCCCTCACTCAGGGTCCATCTCATGGCCCTTCCCCACCAACTGGCATCCTGTTAACTGGAAAGGTGCTGATCCAGGGAGGAAGGATCCATGTAATCAGCCCTGCCTCTTTGGAGGTGGTGGTGGTGGTGGGGAAATGCTGTCAAGCTGCAGCTGGTTTATGGCAAAGCCACCTCCCCCGCCCCCGGTAGGCTTTTCAAGGCAAGAGACCTTCAGAGGCGGCCTGCCGTTGCCTGCCTCTGTGTAGCAGCCCTGGACTTCCTTGGTGGTCCCCCATCCAGATATTAACCAGGGCCAATCCTGTTTGGCTTCCAGGATCTGATGAAATCAGGCTAGCCTGGGCCACCCAGGTCAGTGTAGTCAGTGGCACATTAACCATGAAGCAGACTAAGGCACGTGCTCAGGGCACCAGGGCCAAAGGGGGCACCACAAAGTTGGGAAAAGGGGGAAAAGAAAAAAAAACACGAATGAAGATTTGTAATTTTTTTTTTTTAAAAAAAATAAAACTAATGCAAATTGATCATGGTGCACCCTAGGGTTATCTCCTATTTTTTGTGGGCGAGGTGCAGTGTCACAGGCTATGATGAAAGGGGGAAAGGAGGGGGCACCAAGATTGGTTAGTGCTTAGGGCACCAGTGAGCCTTAATCTGCCCCTGAATGTAATGGTTAAGTGTGTGGACTGTAATGTGGGAGAACCGGGTTTGATGCCCTGCTCCTCCACTTGCAGCTGCTGGATGACCTTGGGCAAGCCATAGTTCTGACAAGAGCTGTCCTTGAAAGAGCAGTTCTCGAAAGAGCTCTCTCAGCCCCACCTACCTCACAGGGTGTCTGTTGTGGGGAAGGGAAAGGAAAGGAGATTGTAAGCCACTCTGGGACTCCTCGGAGTGAAGGGCGGGGTATAAATCCAATCTCTTCTCTTCCTCACTTCTTCTTATGAAAACCCTTCATGGGGTTTTCAAAGCAAGAGACCTTCAGAGGTGGTTTTCCATTGCCTCCCTCCGCCTAGTGACTCTCAGTCTTCCTTGGTGGTCTCCCATCCAATGTCAACAGGGCTCAGCCTCCGAGACATACCTACAGGCTACAGGGAACATAACCAAGCAGAAGCAATTCCTTTGGGGCAGCAGTTGTATGCCTCTGGTCTTTCTCTGCTGTAGAGTTCAGCACAGGACCAAAAGATGCCTGCTGGTGCACAAGGCCTTTCCTAATCTTTGCAGGAGGGAATGGGAATATGTTAAGAGATAAACAGTGTGTTGAGAAAGGGGATCTACTCTCTGCCCTCCAGCAATGCAAATCGACTGGGGAAAGAATCGAGGGAAGTTCGCCTCCGGTGACAGCTTGTCACTCTTCCTCTCCCCAGCATGTTTCCTTGCTCTTTTTCTGATTGTTATTTTAGCCGAGGCCTAAACGAAATTATCCTGGGCTATAATTTAAATGTCAAATGTAATTATCACAGCGACGATCCACTCGGCCGTGCCCTTCAAGTGCGTGGGGGGGGGAGAGGAAATGGAGATGAGGCCTCAGAGACACCCCCCCCAACCTTGCTGATAACAGGAGCAAGGCATTATGGGAATAATCCTTGTTTAACCTGGGAATGACTTAACTCCCAAGTTAAAAACCCAGCCAAAGGATCGTCAGGAACTGGGCCAAATTCTTCTTCTGACACTGCAAAGCAAGGAATAGATTGCGGTAGAGATCCTGGTGTACAGTTCAGAGAACATCCTGCTATCTGTAAGTTTCTTCTACATTCTTCTACATGAAAGAGGAACAGAAACTATAGCATCAACTCCGTGTCTAAAACTGGTTTTTCGATATCATTCGTTGTATTGTCTTTGGAAAGTTTTGGAGGGTGAGTTTTGGGGGTAGCTGAGTTGGTTTGTGGTAGAACAGCTAGATTTGATCCCAGTAGCATTTTAGAGACCAACCAGAGAGCCAGTTTGGTGTAATGGTTAAGTGTGTAGACTCTTATCTGGGAGAACCGGGTTTGATTCCCCACTCCTCCGCTTGCAGCTGCTGGATGACCTTGGGCAAGTCATAGTTCTGTCAGAGGTGTTCTTGAAAAGAGCAGTTTCTGTCAGAGCTCTCTCAGCCCCACCTACCTCACAGGGTGTCTGTTGTGGGGAGGGGAAGAGAAAGGAGTTTGTAAGCCGCTCTGAGACTCCGAATGAAGGGAGGGGTATAAATCCAGTTTCCTCCTCCTCCTTCTCAGAGCCATAAGCTTTCAAGAGGCAAAGCTCCATTTTCTCAGGTATCTGACAAATGGAACTTTTACTCTGGAAAGTTTATACCCCCAAATCTTGTTGGTCTCTGCCGTGCTACCAGACTCAGATCTCGCTATCTGTGGAAAAGCACGGTATCTCGTAGAACTCTTGTGTGTTACTCTGTGACGGCTCTTGTGTTACTTTTCAAAAACACCAATGCACTCTGCTGACTAATAGCAAGAGACCGTATTATATTTGCCATGCTACATTTTCATAACAGGAAGTTTTGTTGCAGGGGGGGCTGTATATGTGGAAGGCGGGTGAGACCCACCACATTTTCTTTCCACAAACTTCAGGCAGTGCTTAGTAATTTGCCACAAACTCCTTAGCAGCAGCTTTCCAATTGAGCTTGGCAGTTCGAGACCCGAGTGCCGTGTGACGGAGTGAGCTCCCGTCTCTGGCCCTGGCTCCTGCCAACCAAGCAGTTCAAAAGCAAGAAATTGCAAGTAGATAAATAGGTACCGCTTCGGTGGGAAGGTAACAGCGTTCCGTGCACCTCGGTGTTTAGTCATGCTGGCTAACCACGGAAATGTCTTCAGATGGCGCTGGCTTGGAAATGGAGATAAGCACCACCCCTAGAGGCAGATTCAACTAGCTTTTGAGCAAGGGAAACCTTTACCTTTACCTTATTGAGTGGTCTGTTGAGCCACTTGGTAATACCACCCAATCCTGACATGGTTCTGGACTGCATGGACGAGGTTTCTTTCTCTCCTTCCCCAGCAGTTTGTTCAGTCCCTCCCAGGCTAGCCTTATCTCGTCAGATCTTGGAAGCTAATCAGGGTCGGTCTCGGCTAGTATTTGGAGGGGCGACTTCCAAGGAATACCAGGGGCGTGATGCAGAGGCAGGCAATGGCAAACCACCTCTGAAACATCTCTTGCCTTAAAAACAAGTCTAGCTCACCACCTGGTGGTGTGCAACGCCAAAAGAGCTAGAACTTCTAGCTGCCAGACAATCTTAGGATCTCCTGGCTCTACTACACACAATGTCATACAATAATTATTATTAATTATTATTTCAATCCCTGGCATCTCTAGATGAAAAGGTCCCAGATCAATCTTTCCCTTTCATTGGAGATGCCATACTCAGTATTTGCCACACGTGTATTGCGTGTATACGACATAAAGTCAGTCTTCAGCTTCTTTGGTTACTGCTTTCCAAGCTGTAGGCCAGGGAAGAAACCTCTTCCTGATAGCTTGGAGAGCCAACAGCAGCCCAAATACACAATACTGGGCTAGAAGGACCAGTGGTCTGGCTCCGTATTAGTCAAGTTCATGTGCAGTGACACTGTGCTCCGAGTGCGAAACGTTGCTCCCTCCTGATTGCATGAAGTGCTTTTTTCTTGCATGAGCGCTTTTGAAATGCCTTGAAGAATTTGGATGGGAGATCCTGGATATTTCTTTAAAATGTGACCTTCAGTCCCAAAAGGGAGCATGACTTTGATAAAGCTCCTAATTATCGCTTACTAGAAATAGAATGCCAACAGCGGAACCACGTGATCAGCGAGCTGCCATTATTTTTGGCAGGCTTATTTTCCAGCAGGGGAATTCGACCTCATCTCCTTAGTATTTAGAGTGCTTTTCCTCCTGCTTCTTGCCTTGGAGCAAGGGAGCATGTCTTCAAAACCTGTAAGAGAACAAATGATATTTCATAGAAGAAGGGTCCTGTGGTTTATTTATCTATAATGTAGCTAACCCTCAATGGTATAAATCAAATCAAATCAAATTTATTATTACGGCCAATTGACCAGCAGTGCAGTAAAATAGTACAATAGTAAAATAGTTCAATCACAAACAATCACAGACAATAGTACAATCATAGTACAAGCCACAGGTGCTAGGGTGGCTCAAGTGGTTAAGATGCTGAACTGTAGGCTGTGGAAGGTCAGTAGTTCAGCAGTTCGAGATCTGGGTGCCGCATGACAGAGTGAGCTCCCATCTCTAGTTCAAGCTCCTGCCAACCTAGCAGTTCGAAAGCAAGAAATTGCAAGTAGATAAATAGGTACCACTTTGGTGGGATGGTAATAGTGTTCCGTGTGCCTTGGTGTTTAGTCACGCCGGCCACATGACCACGGAAATGTCTTCGGATAGCACTGGCTCTTCGGCTTTGAAACGGAGATGAGCACCGCAACCCTAGAGTCGAATTCGACCGGCTTTCGAGCAAGGGAACCTTTACCTTTAGTACAAGCCACAAACCCCTATTAAAACCATAATTCTATTCCCCAAATTCTAAATCTAGTCTAAAATTCTCCTCTGTGCTTTTTGTTAAAAACTTTCGCTTATTTATTAGTAAAAAACAATATTTTGCTACTACCAGAGTTACTGACTTCTTGGTGTCTTCCAACAAATATTTCAGCAGCACAGTATCTGCAAATTTCAAGTAATTGTCCAAGGGTTTAAATTGGGCAAGTAAAGGAAAAATTAGCTAGTGTCTTCTCTCTCTGACATAGAGTTTACAGTGTGTGATTGTTTCAACTTCTTTGTCTGCACATAGACATCTGTGATGGATAGGCTGATGGAGGTACCTTCCTTGCAGTAAGTTAGAAGGGAAGGCATCAAAACGCGCTCTAGAAAAAGCCCATTGGTACTTTTCATACATAATGTTAGAGAGATATGGTGCTGCTGCAAATCCAGGCCAAGATTTTAGGTTACTATACATCTTGAGTAAAAGCGCTCCATCAGTTTGAACCTCAATATCAACCAAGCGCTGCTGAACCAAAGATTTTGCTTTATTCAGACCCATTCCAGAAGATTTGCTGCACATAACCCGATCATACCTAGCTTATCTATTATTCTGGCGGACCGGTCTGGATATGGGGTAGAAGCTAGAAGCAGGGTGTGTGTGTGTGTGTCAATCCTGTAGGCTTCAGATGGATTCTCAACCAATAATAGATCAAAATTGTCCAGATTTTCAGTTCCACTCTTAGTACACCAGCCTCTTGTCTTAGGACCACATTAGCAGTACATTTTGGTACATTAAACAGTGCTCTGAGAAATGTAGATTGTACGCTCTCTAATGTCTTATAATTACTCTTGTTATTTAAAATTATTTGCATCCCATAGGTGAGTTGGGTCAACACTTTGGCAGAAAAGAGCTTTAGAGCTGCTGGTATTAAACCTAGGCCCTCATTTCTAAAAAATCTAAGGATAGCATCTCGAACTGCCGAGCTACAGACCTTCCAGCTGGCAGCTCAGTGTCTTAACCTCTGAGCCACTGCGGCCCCTATGAGCCCTGGGTAGGACACCATAGGAAGTAAATTTGGACTTTTGTGTCCCCATACTGAAAAGGTTGGGAACTGCTGCACTAAGTCACCAATAGAGGGCAGTCATATATAGCTTCAAATATATTAGTCCTTGACCTTGGCTCTGACCTGGAGGGCCCAGGCTGGCCCAATCTCATCAGATCTCGGAAGCTAAGCAGGGTCCGCCCTGGTTAGGACTTGGATGGGAGACCTCCAAGGAATACCAGGGTCGCGATGCAGAGGCAGGCAATGCAAGACCACCTCTGAATGTCTCTTGCCTTGAAAACCCGATGGGATTGCCAGATGTTAGCTTTGACCTGACTGCACTCTCCACCACCACCACCATGTTAGTCCAGTGTCTGAAGTCAGTAGCCCTAGCTAAGGATTTCATCTCCTTTGGCTCTTGAGAGCTATAATGTGGAATGGGCCAAACTCAACGGTCTGTTCAGAGGTGCAGGGAAAACTTTACAGGAAAGCTGGGTTCACTTGAGCCCTCCAAAACTAGATTCGTACCATGAAGGAGGACATCCTCTTCCTTCGCCATCTTTATGCTGCCTACAAAGCGGAGAGGCATCCAAGAGCATTCATTCATTTAGACATGAAGCTCAAGTGGGAAACAGGCAGGCGTTTAATCAGTTTGGTGTAGTGGTTAAGTGCGTGGACTCTAATCTGGGAGAATGGGGTTTGATTCCCCACTCCTCCACTTGCAGCTGCTGGATGACCTTGGGCAAGCCATAGCTCTGGCACAGCTCTCCTTGAAAAATAGCAGTTTCTGGCAAGAGCTCTCTCAGCCCCACCTACCTCATAGGGTGTCTGTTGTGGGGAGGGAAAGGGAAAGGAGTTTGTAAGCCGCTCTGAGACTCCTTTGGGTAGTGAAGGGCAGGGTAGAAATCCAATCTCTTCTTCTTTTCTCTTCATCAGAGCAGCAATGAAAATCCATGTTAATAGTTTTACTATGGGAGTACTCCAAGCTGATGATGCAGTTGTTTAATTTTAAAAGGTATGGTTCAAAGTTCTGTCTTGGGTAACAGAAACTCATTCTGAATGTACTGCCTGGTCTACTGAAAACCCAGCTGTGCTGCTTCCAAAATGTCATAGGCATATGTGGTTTGTGATTGTCTCTCTTGTGCCTGCATTTTCTGGTTCTCAGCAAGTTGCTGATTGTGTTTGTCTTGCTGGTCTCTCGTCAACTCTCACGATATTAGGCAGCTTCAAAAGAGATAGAGTCATCCCACATTTCAATCGGAAAAAAATACATTCCTTTCCCGCTGAACATTCGGAAATTGACTCAAACCTTTTATGTTTAAGGAGGGAGCATTTGATTTAAAAAAGTATACATCAGCTTAAATTGAATATCTAATAGAATCTCTAAAGACGGTAATAATAATTTAACAGCCTTTCCGTAGATGGAATTTAATGCGCATCGAATACAGAATGAGGAAAACGAGAAAGTAGCTGAGTAGGAGGAGGGGGTGAGAGGCCGGGTAATTCCACATTAAGTACGGGGTTTCTTACTTTTTTTATGTTGGTGAAACCCTTTCTTCTTTAACTGATCTGCCGCTTGGTTAAACTAGCACAAATTTGTACACAAAGCCCTACTGCTTGGGTTTCTCCGTTGCTTCTGTACAGAGTCTGATCGCTTTGAACTGTGCGGTCGTATGATAGAAGGCTTGGAAAGCAAAGTCTGTACAAGGTACCCTCTATAAATTATGCCCTATCAATAAAATGGGCAGGAGAGGAGGGGAAGAAGTCAGGGCTTCTCCATGGAAAAGTTGGCAGGGTTTTACATTTCCCAGGCTGGGACTTGGATAACAGGAGACTTTGATAACAGGAGAGCCTTCTGTCCGGACGCCAGGCACCAAAGTTGATTTTACTGTGTAATTGCCGGATCTTCTTGGGCTAAAATCAAATCGTTTGTGACCAGATAGTCAGTTTGGTGTAGTGGTTAAGTGCGCGGACTCTAATCTGGGAGAACCGGGTTTGATTCCCCACTCCTCCACTTGCACCTGCTGATGTGACCTTGGGTCAGTCACAAGCTCTGGCACAGCTGTTCTTGAAAAAAAGCAGTTTCTGTCAGAAGTTCTCTCAGCCCCACTTACCTCACAGGGTGTCTGTTGTGGGGAGGGGAAGGGAAAGGAGTTTGTAAGCTGCTCTGAGACACCTTTGGATAGTGAATGGTGGGGTATAAATCCAATCTCTTCTTCTTCTGTCTAACAGGAGGTTAGAATTTCTTTCTCCCTGTGCTAGGTGGGTTCTACCCTTATCCTTCTCAAACTTGTTTATTTTCATGAGTGTCTCTGGTACTTGAGATCAAAGGAAGGGGGCGGATCGGCTCTGTGAGGGTCTAGCTTTGATTCCTGGCATCTCTAATTAAAAGATTAACCTTCTAAGCAATGCGCCCTTTCATGCCATGTTTGGCCTTACAGTAGACTAGGAAATGGGGGTGTTGTTCCCTGGTGATATTGACGGCATCATTATCCGTTAGGCTTGCCGAGTTTCCGACTGGCAAAACCCATTGCCTGCTACCACTCCAAGCGATGGTGGGAGAAAAATATTTAACAAAATATTTAGATAGGAACTCTCAGTCCGGGGCAAATGATGCTCTGTATTCTTGGTGCTGGGGGGGGAGCGACAGTGGGAGGGCTTCTAGTGTCCTGGCCCCACTGCTGGACCTCCTGATGGCACCTGGTATTTTTGGCCACTGTGTGACATTGGATGGGCCATTGGCCTGATCCAACATTGGCTTCTCTTATGTTTCTATGTTCATAAGAAATGTCACTGATATTGCTATGTCACGTCTGGGTAAAACTTGGAAGTGGCATAAGATAGCTCTAGGAGTTGCTGAAAACTCTATGGTTTTACCAGAGAGTTTCCAGCAATTCCTATAGCTACCCTTTGTCACTTCTAGGTTTTATCCAGAAGTGATGTAGCAAGATGACTGATATCACATGCAGCCACCATGTCCCTGCCCCCAGGAGGGCTGCCAGCTCCAAACTGTGAAATACCTGGAGATTTTGGGGGTGGAGCCTGCAGAGGGCGAGGTTTAGGGAGGGGAGGGACCTCAGCAGGGTACAAGGCCACAGAGCCCACCCTCCAAAGCAGCCGTGTTCTCCAGGGGGACTGATCTCTGTCACCTGGAGATGAGTTGTAATAACAGGAGATCTCCAGCCACCAGCTGGAAGTTGGCGACCCTAGCCCCCAGCCCTCCCACCAGATTCCAGGTTCAATTTAGCAACTCTATAATACACACGCTCTTGCCAATCTACAGATTACTGAATATTGTTACAAATATCACAGGCAATAGCTTAACTGGGCGCATGTGTGCAAACAGAAGGCATTAGGAACAGTGGAAACCAGCCTGCTGCTTGCAGACCGAGCTGTTGCTTGCCGGAAGTCAGAAAGCCACAAGACGGAGGGAAGGCACACATGGCCATAGAAACCTCCCTCCACCTGTGCTGCAAAATGAGACTTGGCGCTGATGTCCGGCCAATGCAGGAAGTGGCTGCCCAGAGCAATCCATTACACACAAAGCCGAGCCCCAAACAAGCCCATAGGGGCCCACAGTTCCCTTTCAATAATGAATGTAGCCATTTCCTGCACCTTACTGGATAGCCGAGTCACTAATGCCAACGGGCAATAAAATGATTAGTTCCAGAGTCCCCTTTCAAATATTCTTTTATGGTTCCTTCACACTTCCTGCAGCAATCTGAACTTATCCCTTTGGGATTCGTCAGGAGAGGCGTGAGGGTGCATGGAATGAATTACCCTGTGCACTAACAGTGAGGGTCTCTGACTCACTTTGGACCTAAATTGAGAACTGCTATTTGCAGGTAATGAGGAGGAGGAGGCGGCAGTTCCTGGCACATGGACTGAACAGCAGCACACACCAGACCATTTTGCTCGGCGTGCAGGCCTGGTTCTCTGGCCAAGAGGCAGAGGTGATACTTTTCCTGCTGGTTCCCCTAAGGCTGATAGCACAGGACAGGACAGCAAGAGTGGCTCATACCTGGAATTGCCTCCCAGACCTGTGCAACCATTTGTTGGTTCCAGAATGAGCCCCTGATAGAAACTGAGAATCATAGAGTTGGAAGGGACCTCCAGGGTCATCTAGTCCAACACCCTTGCACAATGCAGGAAATTCACAGGTACCCCACCCCGCACACCCCAGTGACCCCTGTTCATAAGAACATAAGAGAAGCCAATGTTGGATCAGGCCATTGGCCCATCCAGTCCAACACTGTCACACAATGGCCAAAAATACCAGGTGCCATCAGGAGGCCCACCAGTGGGGCCAGGACACTAGAAGCCCTCCCACTGTTGCCCCCCCCCATTAACCAAGAATATAGAGCATCACTTGGCCCAGACTGAGAGTCCCTATCTATACCTTGTGGCTAATAGCCACTGATGAACCTCTGCTCCATATGTTTATCCAATTCCCTCTTGAAGCCGTCCATGCTTATAGCCTCCACCACCTCCTGTGGCAGTGAATTCCATGTGTTAATCACTCTCTGGGTGAAGAAGGACTTCCTTTTACCTGTTCTAACACTATTGCTCAGCAATTCCATGGGGTGCCCACGAGTTCTTGTATTGTGAGAAAGGGAGCAAAGTAGTTCTTTCTCTACCTGCTCTATCCCATGCATAATCTTATAAACCTTGATCATGTCCCAAGTGCTTTCACCTTTCTTCATAGGGAAAGTGTTCCAGCCCTTTTATCATTATCTAGTTGCCCTTTTCTGCACTTTTTCCAAGGCTATAATATCCTTTGTGAGGTGTGGTGACCAGACCTGTACACAGTACTCCAAATGAGGTCGCACCATTGATTTATACAGGGGCATGATGACACTGGCTGATTTGTTTTCAGCTCCCTTCCTAATAATCCCCAGCATAGCATTGGCCATTTTTATTCCATGCCCAGAAGATGACCAAAAAAAAAACAAACCTCCAGGATCCCCGGCCAAACTAGCCTGGAGAAAAATTGCTTCCTGACCCCAAAGTGGCGATCAGCATTTCCCTGGGTGTGTAAGAAAGGGCCACAAGAACTAAGCAGTGATGCAGCCCTTCCTGCCCTCTCTGCCTAAGTCCACAGAATCAACATTGCTGACAGATGGCCATCTAGCCTCTGTTTGAAAACCTCCAAAGAAGGAGAGCCCGCCACCTCCCGAGGAAGCCTGTTCCACTGAGGAACTGGCTCTGTCAAAGCTCTCTTTTCCTAATGTTTAGCCGAAAACTCTTCTGACTTAATTTCAACCCTTTGTGTCTGGTCCGACCTTCTGTGGCAACAGAAAACAACTCCACACCATCCTCTATATGGCAGCCCTTCAAGTACTTGAAGATGGTCATCATCTTCATGGTGAACATTGAATTTCTACAGCAGAACCAGTCAGATCCTCAAGCCACTTTTTAAAGAGTTCTGAGAGATGGTCCTTTCGTATAGTTAATAGCTAAAGATACTGATTTAGTGGGCAATGTTCACTATAATATGATTGCCTTTGGTAGTTTTTGGTTAGGTTTTTTCCTGGGGGAACATGCTGGAACGGAGTTCTGGAACTTCTTTGACAAATCCTTTTAAAAATGCTTAAAAGTTCATGAGTTTTCAGTATACAGATTGAAGATTTCATTTCCCTCTTGAGAGTTCTGGCACCTCTCTCCCCCTGCAAAAGCCCTGGTTAGTAGGACTAGCTATACCCTATCTACCAGGGTGGGGCTGGGAGAAAAGGTTTGTCTGTTGAAACATAGTCAAAACAGGCTAAGGACATTTTGCAGGCATATGGAAAAGGGGAAGCTTGGAGGATGCCGTATGCCTGGGGTCCATAACTTTTTTGAGCCTGTGGGCATGTTTGGAATTCTGACACGGCATGATGGGTGCAGCAACAAAATGGCTGCCAAAGGAGGTGGAGCCATCCACAAAATGATTGCCACAGCTTAATTTCAAATAATGCAGTGTAGATCCTTGTGCTGTGGTGGCAGCTGCTGCCAAAGCAACATTTTAAGCTAATATGCACAGCCAATCAAATCTCCAATAGCTAATCAGAAGCCTTGCTGGGCAAAAGCCCTACCTGGCCCCGCCCACTTGGCGGGCACTCAATCCAGTTACCTTTATTGGCATGTAACACTTGCAAACACGTACAACAAGAACAACTACAGCAAAAAAAATAATACTTGCAAAAAGAACAGGTATGAGCAGGGTTACCATGTAAATATACCAACAAAAAAAGGACCAGTCAATTAAATAAAGGGCTAATAGAAATGGCATACTTGGCAGGCTCCAGAAAAGGTGTCTGTGGGCTCCACGGTCCCCATGGTAACCACACTGGGGACCTCATCATATGCTTTGAAGGGAGCTGATGCTGCTTAAAAGATCAGAAATAACTGGCCGGCTGGCTGCTTGCCTACTCGCATTCTACAGGAAAGTTTGTAAATTCTACCTGTAAAGTTTGTTACAGGTACATGTTAAGTCTCCGGTACCTTCACTTCCCAAGGAAACATAAAAGACCGCCCCTGAAACACCGTATTGCTCCAGGAAGTGGAGAGCAGGATACCACATTTTTAATAGATACATGGATTTACTTTCCATCTCTCTTCTTATGTAAATGAAATGCCCAGTTTCACTAAGCCAAAAGTCGGCACCGATGGGCAGTTTTCAAAAGGGTAAAATACAGAGAGGGACCCAGCTATCCAAGACATGCAAAGACTCTGGCTTTCCAGCCATATTGAAATTGAATGTCCTCCTGAAACTTACCTGGTATACTTTCTGGGTGTCCCTTCTGGGTTTTTGCTTCCTAGACTGTCAAGGTTTCCATTTTGGTTATCAAAAGTCTCACTCCCTATTTTGCTTGAAGCGTGAAAATGAATGAACTCCACCTGAAATGTACCAGATTTTTTTTTAAAAAAGGTTGGTGTGCACCAGACCCAATTTACTGTCTGTAATCTGGAGAACAATAGCTGCATGGTGTATTTTTTATGTATTTTTCTCTGATGCCAATTACAGAGGAAGAGGCAACTTTGTGACAGTCAGGCCCTGTGGGGATAACAAATGGTATCGTTTTTCTTTCCGTTTCCCCCACTTCTGATGTCAGTGTAAGGAAAAAAATGAAGATAAAAATACAAGGCTGACAGAAGATGGATATAGAAAGTACAATTGAAATGGGTGGTGAAAAATATTCTTTACCTTCACTATTAATAACAAATGGAGGAATGTGACAGCCGAAGCCCCAGAAACGCTGTTCAGACTCTGCTTCGAACCCATTAGTATCTCTGCCCTGCCCGTCTGCACAAATCCTTTATAGTCTTGAATGCACCTGAAGGCAACACTGGCGTTTTCTGGAATTTTTTTTTTTGTATTGCAGCAAGGACTGGTGTTTCTGAATATTTTTTTGATATCGAGATTCTTTCATTTGAATTAAACATTCTTGTTCATTTTTGGCTCATGCTTTTTTAAACTCCCTGCCAATGGGTATTGCTCTGAATGGAAGTAGGTGCCGGTATTCCATGCACTGAAATCTCTGAAGGTGTTTCTTAAAAATGCAAAAGTGGACTCGATGCATGGAAGTATTTCTATAACATTCTTTAAAAATACTTAAATAGCATTGATAATACAAGGCAGCAGGGAAAGAGGAGGAGCTATCATCATCATCATCATCATCATCAACAACAACAACAACAACAACAACAATAATAAGAATATATTTAATTTATACCTACCCTATCCCATGAGTGGGCTCAGGGTGGCTTACAACATAAGATTAATAAAACCATAAAAGTGATAAAACCAATAAAACAACAGACGGCACAATAAACAATAGCAGAAAAAGAACCCATGACTCATGTCAGGTGAATAAAAAGCTCCATTGCTCAAGTAATGTTATCTAAAGCAGCAGGGTACTGGGAAGAGGCCGTGAACAGGGGAGGCCAGAATGGTCGAAAGTCCGTCACCTCAACCGAAATCGTGATGGAACAGCTCTATTTTACAGGCCCTGAGGAACTGTAATAGGTCCCTAATATGAGTTGCAGTGGCAGGTTAACCATTAAGCAGACTCAGCACGTGCTTAGGGCACCAGGGCCAAAGGGGGCACCACAAAGTTGGGGAAAGGGTGAAAAGGAAAAAAAACCCACGAATGAAGTCACACATTTATGTAGCCAAACTTTATGTAGCCAAAGCTTGGCTTAGTTTGTACAATATATTGTGTTATCATATGAATAAATTTTTGTATTGCTGCAACCTGCATTGTATAGCTGGTCAGACAGGTCAACAACTGAACAGTGTGGAAAGGAGGGGGGCACCAAGACGGGTCAGTGCTTAGGGCACCAGCGAACCTTAATCCGCCCCTGATGAGATGGATTGTAACTGTAATTGTAATAGGTCCCTAACATGAGAAGGATTGACTCATTCGAGGCACCCACAGCCTGCAGTTTGCCAGAACTGAGAAAGGCTGTCCACGATAGGACATTTTGGAAGTCATTAATTCATAGGTAGATCCAGGTGGGGTAGCCGTGTTGGCTTGAAGGAACAGAACAAAGTTTGAGCCCAGTGGCACCTTGAAGACCAAGAAAGTTTCATTCTGAAGAAGTGCACATGCACACTAAAGCTTATGCCCAGAATTAAACTTTGTTGGTCTTAAAGGTGCCACTGGACTCAAACTTTATTGAATCATAGGTTTGCCGTAATTTGGAAGCAACCTGACGACGCTTAACACGCAGACACACAATACATCCTAGAAAAACACACTGAAAACAATACACACAGTCCAATCCCCACTTTCTTGCAGGTGGTGGTGGTGGTGCTTGGAGCACCACCTTTATTCCCTGTTTTCTATTACTGGAAAGTACAAACACTTCTTTTGACATAGAACTATGCCCATTATTGCAGAATATACAGAAGCTGGCTACAGTTATCCTGCAAAATAAGATGATAAGGTGGGACTTGAACAAGGACCCCCTACCAGGCTAGAGTAACCCCCTTCAGCCTGTGCTAATTTTTGCAGTCTGCATTTAACAACAGTGGCACTTTTCATATTTTATATTTATAAAATAACTAGCGACGAGGCCCGTTGCAGGATCATATGCAATGAGCGCTAGCCGGGTCCCTTCCTAAGGCCCTGTCACGGCGAGGCTGGCACTGCCACCTCGAAGTTCCTGTCCTCCGCCCTGCCTCCCTCCCTTGGGGCCCCACCACTGGCCAGTTGTGGCAGCCCTGTCCACGCCCTGCAAGCCACCGCACCGAAGGTCCTGTCCTCCCCTTGGCGGTCGGCGACCCGAAATTCCTGTCCTCCCCCTTGGCTCCCTCCCTTGGTGCCCCGCCTCTGGCCAGTGGCAGCGAACCTGGCCTGGGCCCACCAGCTGCCATATCGCAGGTCCCATCCTCCCCCTTGCCGGCCTCGCGTTGTGGAGCTGTCATCGGACAGCCGCCAGTGAATCCATCCTGTGGGGCAGCTGGCTGCAGACTGAGTGTGGGAGGCTGGCTGCTGGCTGCATGGGCGGTGTTGAGCCCACGCAGCCAGACACATCAGCCAATGGCCAGGGCCTGACGTTAGAGTAGCAGCCTCTGCGGCCAATGGATTCTGCTGCACATTTTTGCCTTATATGGTCAAGCTGGCTGACCACTACTGTTTTATATAATAGGGAAGGATGTTCAGTGTTCAGTATATTATAAAAAAAGAACCCTGTTACAGCATGGGGAATGGACAGACAATAGTGCCTCGTGGGATTCAGATTTCCTCCTGATATGGAGTCCCTTGTTGGTTGTCAGCATGTGACCCAACAGGCTGGTCATGATACCTCCAATCTCACAAAGCCTGGACTTGTGAGCTGCCTTAGCAGCCTGAACAACTTGCGAGAGCTGATCTGAAAGAGCTCTTTTGCTCCCTTCCTTTACAAAAACCAGCTGGACATTGGGGGACTTGACCCTGCCTGCCTCAGATGATACTCTCTAGCCAGGGCTATTTTTGTAGAAAAAGCCCAGCAGGAATTCATCAGCATAATAGGTTCCACCCAACAGCGGAAATTCATTAGCATATTAGGCCACACCTCTGACAGCACAGCTCATTAGCATATTAGGTCTCTTTTGGGTATTTTTGCATTTTTGCACATGTGCATGTGCTTGCGTGCCCATGCCCTGAGCCCACTTGGGGAGGGTGGTACATAAATCTAATAAAATAAATAAGGTGATAAGGTGGACATTTTCAAGTGGAGGCTGGACGACCATCTTTTGGGTATGTTGTAGGGCTATCTTTTGGCTACGCTCCTGCAGACTGCAGGGGGCTGGACTAGATGATCTACAGGGTCCCTTTCAACTCTAACATTCTATGATTCTATAGAAATAAGTAAATAAATAAATGCCTGGGAATCACGGCAACCTCTGGTGACTCCTCATGGGGCATAGAGGACATTCAGAGAAGTGGCCTGATAGCCTGGCTCTGCCTCCTGGCCCTTGTATTCTCTGGAGGTCTCCCATCCAAATACTTGCCAGGGTCGGTCCTGCTTTGCTTCCGAGATCTGATGAGATTGGGCTTGCCTGGGCTATCCAGGGGTTCAGGGCAACTTCAGGTTCATCTTGATCCTTTTTCTTGCTTCTGAACTTGAGCTGCATCGTGGGTCCTGACAAGCGGTGAGGGAAGGCACCCTGGAAGTGGTTTCAGAGGGCAGCTGTGTTGGTCTGCAGCTGAGTGGTTATACTGGAGTCCAGGACCACCTTAAAGACTGACAAAATTTTGGAGGTATAAACTTTTGAGTCTCAAAGCTCCCTTTGTCAGATACAAGCAGGAATGGGAAGCGTGCTCTCGGACAGGAACTCTGGTGGATATCAAGTAGGTTAGAATCGGACTAGATGGCCTGCATGGCCCCTTCCAACTCTGTGATTCTATGAATTATACATGCTGATACTTTGAAATAGATGAAGTTGAAATGAGAAGGTAAGATCCAAAGCCCTTTCAATTTAGAGAAAAGATGACTGGAGAGTGGGCAGTTTGGTGTAGTGGTTAGGGCCTCAGACTCTAATCTGCGAGAACCGGGTTTGATTCCCCATTCCTCCACATGCAGCTGCTGGAGTGACCTTGGGTTAGTCATAAGTTCTTTCAGAGCTGTTCTCTCAAGAGCCCCTCCCACCCCCCGGCCCATCTTCAGGCTCTCTCAGAGCTCTCTCAGCCCCACCTACCTCCCAGGGTGTCTGTTGTGGGGAGGGGAGGGAAAGGAGATTGGAAGCCGCTCTGAGGCTCCTTTGGGTAGTGAAGGGCGGGGTATAAATCCAATCTCTTCTTTCTCTCTTCCTCTTCTCAAATGACACAGTGGGGGTTTATGAAATTGTGCCTGGCACGGAGTAAGCAGATGGAGAGAACTTTTTCTCCCTCTCCCATAACACTCGACTTTGGGAGCACCCAATGGAGCTGATGGGCAGTAAATTTGGGACAGATAAAGCATTTCTGCACTCAGTGGGCCATTACATTGTGGAATTCGCTGCCAGCTGGGTGTGAGTGATTGCTATGAGCACCTACATATCTTTAAAAGGGGATTAGCCAGATTTGTGGAGCATGACTAAAGGGAACCTCCACATCAGGGGGCAGCAAACCTCTGAATCCCACTGCTAGGCGGCAACATCCTGGGAAGTCCTTGGCCTCCCTGCCGGGCCCGTAGTCAGGATTTTGTTTTGTTTTGTGGGGCAACCATTATGAGGGAGCAAAGGGCTCTGTAAAAATAATACATTGTATCTATGGATATATGCAGGGGTCGTTTCCTGCGGGAGCGCACGGGAGCGGAGCTCCAGCAGTAAGGAGCCCAGGGGGTGGGCACATGCAACAGGCCCCGCCCCCTGCTCCCAGCAGCCTTCGGTCAGGCCACAAGGAGCAAGAAGCAGCCAGGTAAGTTGCAGAGCCCCCCCTCCCAGCCTGTCTTCAGCTACAAGCTCTCCCTCCTCTGTAAGGGCAGATCTGCCCTCTCCCCCATAGCTAGCAATCCAAAACAGTCCAGTGGCAGCTTTAAGACCAAGTTTTATTCAGGTACAAGCTCTCCCTCTCTGCGAGGACAGATCTGCATGTTCTCTCCCCCCCCCCCCAATAGCTAGCAATCCAAAACACTCCAGTGGAGCCTGAGCGGTGGGTGTTGCCTTCTGACACAGTTCCGGTGATGTCAGGGGGTGTGGCATATGCAAATAAGCTATGCTAATAAGTTATGCTAATGAGCTCCTGCACCTCTTTTTCTATGAAATGACCCATGGATATATGTATCAGCACCAATGCTGCATGTGATCAATATGCCAGAAGTAGCTAAGCTATACATAAATAACATGCAAGTATGCTGAAACATGCAAGGCCGTATGTTGGTGCAGCATTCAGAAGAAATCTAAATTTCAGTTTCATGCCCCTTCCTTCATATCCACCCAGCTCGGCACCCCTGTCCCCCTCCCAGCCCTTCCCAAGACTGCTTCACTCATCTAGTGCTTAAGAATCAAAACCCTATGAATCCTCCCTACCCTCCAAAGCAACAGAGCCACCTGTTTCTCCCCTCCATATCAGGGGTGGCCAAACTGTGGCTCGGGAGCCACATGCGGCTCTTTCACACATATTGTGTGGCTCCCAGCAGGGCAGCTGGGGAAGCGAAGGGGAGGCATACTTTCCTTCCCTCCCATCTATTTGCTTTCTTTCTCTCTCTCTTTTTCTTTCCACCTCTTTCCTTCTTTCTTTTCACCTCTCTCTCTGACAAATAAATATCATTAGTAAACAAATAAATATAAATATCATTGGACAAATAAATATCATTATCGATATCTGTTTTTACCCCTTTTGTTTTTATTTTTGGCAGTTTCATTGAATGTTAATAAAAAGCAATTGTGCATACTTATTTATTTATTATTTAAAATAAAAAAACCATGTGTAATATTTGTTTATGTCTTGCGGCTCTTAAACATCTGACATTTATTCTATGTGGCTTTCACACTGAGCAAGTTTGGCCATCCCTGCCCCATACCAATCCCCACCCAAGCCTCTTGTAGGGCGTGGCTGTAAATTAAGGGGACGGGCCCCTGAGATGCCCCACTGCAGCTATGGGCCCGCTCTCTGACCTGTTGTTGGCCCTCTAGGGCATGGATGGCCAAATTTGTTCTGTGTAAGAGCCACATAGAATAAATGTCCGATGTCAGAGAGCCACAAAACATGAACAAATATTATATGCACATTTTTATTTTAAAATATGCAAATTTGCTTTCTTAATTAACGTTAAATGAGACTGCCAAAATAAAAACAAAAGTGATAAAACCAGATATTGATAATGATATTTACTTGTTTGCTAATGATATTTATTTGTCTAAGAGAGAGAGAAAAAGAGAAGTGGAAAGAAAGAATGAAAGAGGTGGAAAGAAAGAGAAAGGGAGGGAGAGAGGGAGAGAGAAACAAAGAAAGCAAATAGATGGATGAGAGGGAGGGAGAAAAGGCATGCCTTCCCTTCACTTCCCCAGCTGCCCTGCTGGGAGCTGCACAATAGGTGTGAATGAGCCGCATGTGGCTCCCAAGCCACAGTTTGGCCACCCCTGCTCTAGGGCAACTGATAGGCTACTATGTGAAATGGGTTGCCAGGTCTCCCCGACCACTAGCAAGGGGTGGGGAGTAGGGTTGGGAAACTCCTGAAGTTTTGGGGACAGAGCCTGGGAAGGACAGGGACCTCAGTGGAACACAATGCCAATAGAGCCCACCCTCCAAGGCATCCATTTTATCCAGAGGAACCGATCTCTGTGGCCCGGAGATGAGCTGTAATTCCTGGAGATCCCTAGATCCCACCTGGAGGCTGGCATCCCCGGCTGGGCTAGATGGACCACCGGTCTGAGCCAGCAGGGCACCTCTTATGTTCCAAGCCCCTCTTACGTTCTAAGTTCCCTTATGTTCTAAGTATGTTTTTGGTCGGAACTGGTCCTCTCTGGGTCTCAGAAAAGAGTTGTCTGGTGTCTCTGATCCTTAACATTCCCCTTAAAGGAGGTTTTCCTACTCCTAATGCTCATCAAGGTAGGCTGGATGGGATGCCAGTGGGCGCAGAGAACAAGCTGGAACTCTTAACTGCCTCTACCAGAGACTGAGCTTGGCTTTATTCAAAGCCTGTATTTCTGCCACTGAGTTAACGGGCCCCGCTTTTGTACGGCTTGGCCCAGGAATAATTAAATTGAACCAGCTCCCTAGATAACAACCAAAATTTAATCAGTGCCTTACAAATGCGCACAAGGCAGACTGTTAAAAATTACCCCTTCCTCGGCTGGAGTTTTGACTCATCAGCAACCATTTAACTGCACCCCAGGATCGCATCTTTTGCCGCTTGGGTCTTTTGAGGCCTTTCAGGGAAGCAGCGACTGTTTATCTTGAGTGACAACCAACCCTGGTGTGTGTGGCAGTAATTTCACAGATCAAGATAATTATCGTCTCAGTGTCTTCCCACACAAACCGCGTTCCTCCACCTCCTCTGACAGGGCTGGTTTCCATGGAGCCGTTCCATCCATACTTTAGGAAATCTCTCCCTCTCGTCCCTATAGTCTGAATTTATGAAGTTTCCATAGAAACAACAGAGAAAGGATGGATTGAGATCTTGAGCATGTGAGGGCTGTTTTGCAGCAAGCCTTATGATTAGGGAGCTGCATTTAAGGTGTCCTCTTTAGTTCCATATGGGATGTGTCCTGTATAGATCTGGAGTGACTGACAAAGAGGATGAAAAAAGCAATAATGAACTGTCAACTGTATTAAGTTGTACACCCAGGGCTATTTTTGGGCAGGAACGCACAGGAACGGAGTTCCGGCTGGCTCCTGAGTTGGCCACGCCCAGCAGGAACTCAATAGCATAATAGGCCACACCCAACAGCAGAAACGCATTAGGGCTGGCTACATTAGGGGTGTGTGGCCTAACATGCAAAGGAGTTCCTGCTACCCAAAAAGCCCTGGGTTTTGACGACAAACAAGGTAAACAGAATAAGAAGCAAAAGATGACCATACGTCTGGTAAAATGGGGGTGTGGCCTAATATCCTAATGAGTTGTGCTGTCGGGTGTGACCTAATATGCTAATGAGTTTCTGCTGATGGGTGTGGCCTATTATGCTAATGAGTTCCTGCTGGGCTTTTCCTACAAAAATAGCCCTGTGTACACCCCAAGTTAACAGGGAGTTCTGAATGTCCTGGATTGCTATAAAGGACAGATATCTGGCCTAGAGCACCTGTGATTCTGGATAATTTGCCTTTCTGGATCAATTGGCATTCTTCGAAGCCTTGTGTGTGAAAAGGTTTAGCCTTCTCTGTGAAATTTAACAGGTGGTTTGGTCAACCTAGTTTATGGGTTCTGCTACCATCTTGTTTTCCACCAGAACCCAGTGCTCTCTGGAGAGTTTACCACCCCAGTAGTCCAGATTTAGACTACTCATGTTGCTCTTCCCTCCTAGAAGCAGAAAACCTGTTTTTTTTTACTTTTTATTATCACACATAAACACACACACACCTGAATCAGTTTCTCAATCCGGGCGCAACCCTTAGGATTTAAAAAAAATAATAAAAAACAACAGTGAGAATTTGTTGTTAGATCTTGGAGAAAAAGACGCTCTGGGGAGCACTCTCAAAGCTCTTTCAAAGAGCTTGAATCCACCTCCCTGTGACATTTCCACAATAAAAGAGATTGGTTTCTTAAGAGACCTGCAGAAATGAAGGGAGAAGATAAGTGATTCATAATAGGAGGGTGGGAAACGGCATATTTCAGAGGCCACTTGAAACATGACAGGGGAGAGGAGAAGGAGGTGGGATGAACCGCAGAAGAAAGTTGTGAGACTGAAATATGTTGGGGGGGGGGAACACATGCATTGTGACATCAGGTTGTTTCCCACTGGATTACTGATTTCTTTTACAAAACGTACATCCCACATTTTTGCCCTCACAAGGGTGATTGAGGCAGCTAACAAATTAAAATGTATATGTGCTTAAGCTCTTCTCTCTTGTATTTTTCTTGTATTTTTCATATGTCCGTTTGTGTACCCCTGGAAGTCATGGCAACCTCTGGTCACTGACCCCTACTGGGGGCCCAGAGGATATTCAGCGGGGTGGCTGAAGGAAGCCTGCCTCCCCGCCTGTCAGCTAGGCTGAGGTAGAGCTGGTTATGGGGCATATTTCTGTCTTCATCTATGCACTGATTCATAGGGTGGCCAGCTCTGGCTTGGGATTTGGGGGGGTGGAGCCAGGGGAGGGCGGGGTTTGGGGAGGGGAGGGACCTCAGCATAGGGTTCAGCTCCAGGTTGGGAAATTTCTGGAGATTTGGGGGGTGGAGTCCGGGGACGGTGTGTTTGGGAGAGGTCAGGGACTTAAATGGGGTTTAATGCCATAGAGTCCACCTTCCAAAGTGGCCGTTTTCTCCCGGGGAACTAATCTCTGTGGCCTGGAGATCAGTTGCAATCTCGGGAGATCTCCAGCCACCACCTGGACGATGGCAACCCTACCTCAGCAGGGTATCAGTCCCATAGAGTCCTCCCTCCAAAGCAGCCATTTTCTCCAGGGGAACTCATCTCGGTCGTCTGGAGATCAACTGTAATAGTGGTGGGAGACCTCCAGGTGCCACCTGGAAGTTGGTAGCCCTAGCACTGAGGCACTTTGGTGTCCTTTACTACAGTGCAGCATATAGTGGCTACTTCTCCCTTAACACGACATGGAGGAGCAGGGGCCACAGCCCTCACTGGAGGAAAATGTAATCTACCAGTAACCATGTTGCCTTGATGAACACTTCATGGCTAAATAGGGGACACCACAGGAAGGAATGCCTGTATTGGGATACATCTTCAGACAAGCTGCCTTCCCGCTGCCGGTGTTGCTGCTGCCATTTTTAAATCCGGCATTTTCCGTTTGCCATTTATACACACCTGCACGAAATTAAAGGCTCAGATGGACAATACATGTGACAACTCTCCCTGTTGTTCTGCCATGATCACTTTGTTGTCGTGCCATCCTGCAAATGGGCAACATTGTAGAGCCATAGAACCATAGAGTTGGAAGGGACCTCCAGGGTCATCTAGTCCAGCCCCCTGCACAATGCAGGAAATTCACAAATACCTCCCCACCCACACCCTACGGTGACCCCTGTTCCACGTCCAGAAGATGACAAAAAAACCCTCCAGGATTGCTTCCTGACCCCAAAGTGGCCATCAGCCGATTTTCGGCAAGGCAGGATATAAATGGAAAATAATCAATCAACCAACCAACCAACCAACCAATCAATCAATCAATCAATCAATCAATCAGTGTTTCCCTGGGCGTGTAAGAAAGGGCCACAAGAACTAAGCACTGAGGCAACCTTTCCTGCCCTCCCTCTCATGATCTGCCTAAGTTCACAGAATCAGCATGGCTGTCAGATGGCCATCTAGCCTCTGCTTGAAAACGTCCAAAGAAGGAGAGCCCACCTCCTCCCGAGGAAGCCTGTTCCACTGAGGAACCGCTCTAACTGTCAGGAAGTTCTTCCTAACATTTAGCCGAAAACTCTTCTGATTTAATTTCAACCCGTTGGTTCTGGTCCAACCTTCTGGGGCAACAGAAAACGACTCCACACCATCCTCCATAGGACAGCCCTTCAAGTACTTGAAGACGGTTATCATAGCACCTCTCAGTCATCTCCTCTCCAGGCTAAATCAACACCTGCTCGTACACCTGTGCTTTCTCCGTTGTGGCTTCCGCCTTGTGGAACGGCCTACCCAAGAAGGTCAGGAAAGCTCCCACTCTCCTGGCTTTCTGCAAACTTCCCAACTTGCAGTTACATCTAGCATAACTAAAGTTCCAGAGTGGACTAGGGCCCAATTCAGCTCAGTAGTGCAGTGTGGAGAGGCCAGAGGGGGGAGAGAAGGAACTTCAGCCTTCCCTCCTGTGCCATTTCCCCAAGCCAAAATGGCTGCAGGGGATGTGTTCTCCAGGAATGCTACGGATCCCTGACTTGACACACCGTATTGTCTAGCTGAGTCCTCAAGAACTAACAAGGGGGGAAGTTCTACAAAGCAGATAAAGGCGAAGTAAACACATTCATAGTCCAGTGGCACCTTTAAGACCAATAAAGTTTTATTCAAGATACAAGTTTTCGTGTGCACACACACTTTTTCAAATACGCTGGAATGGAAGGCAAGGTGGGAAAGTATGAAAAAGTGTGCGTGCACACGAAAACTGATACGTCGAATAAAACGTTGTCGGTCTTAAAGGTGCGACGGGACTCTACATTTGTTTTACCACTTCAGACCAAAACAGCTGACCACCTGGATCTTAAAAAATCCGTGTCTGCCTTGTTTCATGAGTTTCGTTACAGAGAGTGACTCTTGCGACACACGGCTTCCATCACTTCCAGCTGCCAAATGTACAGGAAGTGTTTCAGTTTTGGCAAGAACTGGGCCTGAAATGGGTTTCCCATATATACTCACGCGATTGCGCATATTTGTGTCTTGTGACTTAAGGAGTCTAAATCATAAAGGAATTATAATGAGGAACAGTCATTGTGCTCGAGGGATATTACACTTTTTTAAAATTAAGGGGCACCTGTTAGAATTAGGGACGTCTTGTGGCTGTAGACTGAATGTGTGTGTGTGTATGTGTGTGTGTGGGGGGTATTTCCTTGCAGGCCTGAGATTTACTTTTGCAGCCTCAGTCTGAAATTGCCTTCCGGTTCCCCGCAGAAGCTGTCCGTGTTCCTACTGCAGCAGTTGCTGCTGCTGCTTGCTGCTTGGGATCTCTTCTCTTGTGACTCTTTGAAACGCCGCAGTGAGCTGTGAATTACTGCAGTTTCCAGACAGATTAAGGACAGAGGGTTTTTTTTTGTTGTTGTTTAATGGGCTCTGCCTTTTAGCTGCACAGTTTATGTAGCTTGACTGGTCTTTCTTCCTGTTGCCTGGGTTGGTAGTCAGGAGTGAGTGAAATAGCCTGGAGAAGATTTTTACCTGTCCTTACCACTTCTTCTTTTTTAAAAATTTTTAAAGAAGAACTTCTGTGCTCTGGTGATTTCTGTAGTCCGCCCACCCACCCTATCCGCCCCCCAGCTCCAGTCGCCCACAGATAGTATCTCTCTGTGTGTCTCCCATCTGAGTATTCACTGTAGCTTCTCAAGGGAATGGGATGAATCCAATGCTGTGCTTCAGAGGTTTCCCAGATGAAGACAGCCACCGAAGACTGCCGATGCTTTCGGCTGTTCATTTAACCCCGTAAGTGCTGAGTTGTTTGCTTTCTGGGGAGGGGGGCGGGCGTTCAGTTTAATTAAACGTCGCTACCGGGCACAGGGGCCGCATGAGGAAATGGGACTTCTGACGAATGGAATGAAAAACGATGTGTTTGGTTATGGCAACATTTGTGCAGGCGCAGGACTGCCTAGAACTTGGACTGCGGTGCAGTTTGGGCTTCCGACTTGGAGCACTGTCATTTGTGGAATATTTGTCCTAAGTTTGTTGCAGGTGGGAAGAAGGAAGCGATGAGCATTCCTGTGCATGACAGAAGAAGTTGTAATAAAGAACATGGCATTGGACGAACATGGTTGTTCTACAGTTGTCCTTTCCAGAATGGAAGTTATGGTCAAATGATGCTATAATTAGCCTGTGCCGGTTAAAAATCTCTGTGTTGTGAAGCTGCACTGCCGTTAGAAGCTAGGGGTCCTTTTGAGTTAGACTTGCAAGGTATATGGATTGGACTGGGTTGTTCTGGGTTTGGCCCCACATTCAATTACTGGGTCAGAAGCAAGTTACTTGCAGTGTTTGTGTCTGGTCTCTGTCATTTTACCTGAAGTTTAGGAGACAAAGATGTGATTCAGGGGTATGAGGATCCAGTGGTGTGGTTCACTACGTGTGTAGCGTAGAAACTTTTGACAAAGCTGTGCCTGAGTTCACCTCTGCAACGATGGTAGAAAAATCTCAAAATGAAATTTTGCAGAGCTGGAGAAAAGTACAGAAGAGGGCAGCCGAGATGATTAAGAGGTTGGAGCACCTTTCTTATCAGGAAAGGCACCTGGTATTTTTGGCCACTGTGTGACTCAGAGTGTTGGACTGGATGGGCCATTGGCCTGATCCAACACTGGCTTCTCTCATGTTCTTATGAAAGGCTGGGAAGTCTGGAACTTCTCAAGCTAGAAAGAAGATGGATGAAAGGGGAGGGACGTGATAGAGGTTTATAAAATTATGCATGGGTTCAAGAAAGTGGATACAGAGAGCTCGTTCTCCACCTCTCGTTATACTAGAACTCATTATGACCAGTGCAGTTGATAGGCTATAAGGACAGGACAGACAAAAAGAACTACTTCTTTACTCAATGAGTAATATACATCTGTGGAATTGATTGTCAAAGGATGCAATGAAGGAAGGTTTGCCAGCCTCCAGGTGGGGCCTGTAGATGTCTCAGAGTTACAGCTGCTCTCCAGGCTACAGAGATCAGTTCGAGTTTTGGCCCCTTCGGGCCCTCCTCAGTGGTCAGTATTCCTTATTTTACAATGACACACATCAAAGATAATGGAGGTGACACACATCCTGATGAATGGGATATTCGATACTAGAATAATTTGGTGAATTTGCACAGCTACTATCCATGGCCCGTTAGACAAACTTGCAATAACTGCAAAGCATATAAGAAAGCAACACCTGCTCCATACACACACACACACACACACACACACACAATTCTTTATGCATGTATTTCTGGATGTGTGTCATTGTAAAATAAGGAATACTGACCACTGAGGAAGGCCCGAAGGGGCTGAAACGCGTATGGTCCTTAGATCAAATGTTTTTTTGTCAACGCGTATGGTCCTTAGGTCAAATGGATATGTATAGCAATCAGTTCTGAATGAAATATGTTCTTTGAGTCCGATATTTAGACTATTTCTTTTAACCTTTTAAATGTTTTATTTATGTGTACGCCCTAATAAATGTTTGTATTTTTTTTATATTAATTTACCTGTAGCTTGACCCTCTTAGATCGCAGCTACATTTTGGGTTGAGTTTCCCCTTCCCCCCCTTTTTTTTACAGAGATGAGTTCCCCTGGAGAAAATGGCTGCTTTGGAGGGTGGACTCAGATGGTATTATGCCACACTGAGGTCCCTTTCTTCCCCCAATTTGACCTTCCCCAGGCTCCACCTTCAAAATCTCCAGGAATTTCCCAACCCAAAGCTGGCAACCCTCAGTGAAGGCCATGAGCATGTTGTCGTTGTTCAGTCGCACAGTCGAGTCCAACCCTTCGCGACTCCCATGGACCACATCACGCTAAATCGCTTTAAAAGCAGGTTGGACAGATTCATGGAGGATAGGTCCATCAGTGGTTACTACCCGTGGTGGGTAAAGGGAACCTCTATATGCAGAGGCAGCAAACCTTTGAATACCAGTGCCTGGAGGAAGCATTAGACAAAGGCCTTGGCATCTGTGCCCTGTTCGTTTGGTCCGCCAGGGCGATTGGTTGGCTGCAACATGGACCAGTATGCAGCACTAGATGGACAGCTATTGTGATCCAGTAGGGTCTACTTATGTTCTTGGATATGATCATGACACTGATTACAGCTGTGTGTGTGGGGGGGAATCTCCGACCTGGTAAAATTACTTCTGTATCAAGAAAAATGGAATTGCGAAAACTAGAGAAATAGTGCATGGGAGAGCAAATTTTCACAGAGGTGTTGAGCTATCTTATTGAAAGGTGAATTTGTCCTGTGCAGTTAGAGAGCCTTTCCAGATGGTTAGTTCATAGGGCAACCAGTGCCATTAATACTCTTGTGCTGCACAAGATATGGATCTCTTCTCTCCTGACAATGTGGCTGCTCAGAAGATATTGCATTGTCCTAACGTTCAAACCTGAATTAATCGTTCTAGGGGGAAAAGATGGTGTTTTGTGACAACTAATGAGGGCACTCAACTCAAGTTTAGATTGCTGGTCGGTCTGTGATTGTCCAAGTTGCACACGTTCCGTAATGACTGTAGTAGGAGTCCCACTAGAACATGAAGCCTGTCCAATGCGACCTACCAAGCCAAATGCATTCTGTCACCCATGCAAGTCTGCCTGCCTTGTGCTTTCTAATCCACCTATTTTGCAGTCCCAGGCTGGCAGCAAAATCAAGAAATTTGCTGAGTCCCTGTGGACCACCTTAAATTGATACTGGGCCATGTTTGGTTCAGTTTGGAGAGGAGGTTACAAGATTTGTACACTAACCTGGACATCAACATTCAGACTGCGTTGATTGTTGGCGCAGAGGTTGAAACTGATGGCTGTCAAGACAGAACCTGAAGTCTTTTATCTGCTTCATGAACTGAGTCAAGTCTACAGGTTTTAGCTGGACAGACAGCCAAGGTGGAGGATTCTCCTTATTTTACCTCTGCGCTAGCATGTCTTGGTTCCAGTTGGAGTCCCCACGTTACCAGCTGACTGATCCTTCTTTCATATGATATCATCCAGCCTTCCCCAAAAGTTTGTGTATGGAACAATACAGAGTCCCCTCTCTGCCAGCTTTCCTCAGCAAACTTATGCATGTAAACTGGATATCCCACAGTTATATTTGAACTGGAGCCTGCCAGATTTGCCTTGCAAAGGTAAAATCCCAGTAGGGAGATGCTTTAAACTGACCACTTAGATCAGCTGTGTCCATCTTCTGTATTATTCAGGGTGTTCCATATTCGTGTGAAAAGCTCTTTGTACCTTGATCTCAGTGGTGAGAAAAAGAGGTGTGTCTTATCATGGCTAATATTTAGCAAAGTAACAGGCCGAGATCTTACAGTAAGCTAGGATATTGCTGCACTGTTTTGTTGTGTGTTTAGCTTTTGGAAAGGCAGTTCTAACCAGCTGAGAATGTGGGATGTGGGTTCTGTGTTACTGTAAGTGAATAAGGTGGAATGAATAAATGCTGTTTATGACCCTGGTTGCAAAAACAGTAAAGACAATAAATAAGAAACAGTGGTGACATAATAGCTGGCATGGTGTTTTGACTTTGAAATGTTGATGGACAATGTGCAATGGTGACTATTTTGCTTCTCTTACATTTGGAATCTGCTTTCAGTGGCTCATGCCAAGCTCTCAGATACACCTCTGTATATAACTGGACATTCTTCAACCACTGGGGAGGGGTTGTGGCTCAGAGGTAGAACATCTACTTGGCATGCAGAAGGTCCCAGGTTCAATTCTTGGTACCTCCAGTTAAAAGGACCAAGTAGTAGATGATGGGAAAGATGTCTTCCTGAGACCCTGGAGAGCTGCTGCCAGTCTGAGCAGACAATACTGACCTTGACGGACCAAGGGTCTGATTCAGTATACACACATTCTTCATTTATAATCCAGAGATCAAACAACATTCTAATGACAGTCTGCATCTAGTACACACAACATATTAGCGTAAAAGTTAACAGTAAAGTTTAAAATTTGAAAAAATGCTTTGCTATTCTTGCTAGAGGTTGATGGATTGAGTTATCCACTTCCTTGGAAATAAAACCTTAGCACAAAACTCAGCCATTTCAGTCGAGGTCTCGTTTGAACAGTCCGCAAGGAGGAGGGATGTCTAAAATGTGTCCAATCTGCCTGGGAGCTTAGATAGAATAGGGGTGAGGTGTACGGAGGACATATCCTTGTAGAGTTTATAAAGCAATAATACATGCTCAACCAGTTTGGTGTAGTGGTTAGGTACAGTGTTCCCTCTAAACTGAGTTAGTGTGAACTAGCTCACAGTTTTCTAACCCCTGGCTCACATATTTTTGTCTTAGCTCAGGAAGGAAGGCTACAGAGCGGTCTAATTTATGCAGTAGCTAAATCGCTCGCTCACAACTTTAATGCCAGTAGCTCACAAAGTAGAATTTTTGCTCACAAGACTCCACAGCTTAGAGGGAGCATTGGTTAGGTGCACAGACTCTAATCTGGGAGAACTGGGTTTGATTTCCCACCCCTCCACTTACAGCTGCTGGATGACCTTGGGCAAGCCATAGTTCTGTCAGAGCTGTCCTTGAAAGAGCTCTCTCAGCCCCACCTACCTCACCGGGTGTCTGTTGTGGGGAGGGGAAGGGAAGGGAAAGGGGTTTGTAAGCCGCTCTGAGACGCCGAGTGAAGGGCAGGGTATAAATCCAATCTCCTCCTCCGCCTCCTCCTCCATGCTGAAGGGGAGCAGGGGGGAAAGGTGCTGGGAGTCTAATTCAATATAAGGTTGCTTCATGCGTTCCTACCAGTGGCAGATTAACTATTAAGCACACTAAGCACGTGCTTAGGGCACCAGGGCCAAAGGGGGCACCACAAAGTTGAGGAAAGGGTGAAAAAATGTAGAAAAATGTCTTTCAGGTCATGAATATTGGAACTTTGATACATTTAACTTGTGAACTATTAAAATAGGTGTTGTATTGCATTTCTGTAGAGCTTTATGTAGCCAAAGCTTGGCTTAGTTTGTACAGTATATTGTGTCATCCTATGAATACATTTTTGTATTGCTGCAACCTGCATTGTATATCTGGTCAGGCAGGTCAACAACTAAAATGGACTGGGTCAGTATGGAAAGGAGGGGGGCACCAAGATTGGTCCGTGTTTAGGGCACTAGTGAGCCTTAAACCACCCCTGGTTCTTATGTTCATAGCATCGTTATTGTTCCACAGCAGAGAAGCATGTATCTTGAGAAGAAGTTCTTCCCTATTTGCTGCTCCAACGAAGATGCCGTGTCTTGCAGACTGTTAACCTAGACTGCCACCTAGGATTCCTTACTGGAAATACTGCCTGTAGGAAGGCAGAGCAGCATTCAGAACCAGCAGCAGACGCACCACTGGATGAATGCCACTGCTGCATTGTACGGAGGCAGGGATTCTCCTTGGCTCCTTTCCCTCTGCTGCCAGACGAGAGCTGATTTGTTTTCAGACCCGGTGATATCACAGCGGAGGAGGGGAAACTGCGCTTTTCTCAAGAAAATCTCTCACAGGACTCCTGAGAGTAGATGCAAATTTCCCAACCAGATGCTTTATAAAACGAGATGTAGGCACAAGCACGGGCATACAGAAAGCTCCGCTTTGCAGGTATTATTGGGGACATTTAAGTGATTGTCTTGAGCAGAATACATTACATCTGATGTGCAAATGCCGAGGTTCTCTTATAATACCGGAGAGTCGATCTTAAATAATTCAGCTGTTCCGTGCCATATATAAATAACACAAGATGCATAATTCATTCCAAAGCTTTTTTCTTCCGACGGTATAGGAGACAGTGATTTCAGCAACGCGGTTCTTGGAACATAAACAACGTTCCTGTCGTCTGGGGGCCACAACACAAGCAGATTGCTGGACTGGAGCAAATGAGAGATCGTTGTTAGTGCTTTTGCTTGGTGCTTGTTTTCGGGCCATTATGCTTCGACAGATCGCTCGACAATAGCGAGGAATGATGACAAATGAGTAACAGGCACACCATCCGTAATACGAGGGACTGTGGCCTCCTCGGCATGCGTCTTGCTACAACATGACTTGCCTCTGGCTTATCTAGAGTAGCTGAAATGAAACAGTGCTGTGCATCTCAAAAAAAAGCCCCCTCAGACTGGTGATATGTACCTGCTGATAACAGATAGCGGGAGACACCTGAAACGCATCAATGCTGAAGAACTCACCTCTTTGTATAAATGCTTAAGAACTCACCTCTTTGATTTGGGCATCTATATCACCCTGCTGTTTCATGCGTGTTCCGCTGTTTCATAACCCGAAGTTTCATATCCTTTATTGTGTAGATCGTAGAAGATTATCTGCCTTGAGCTTCCCAAGCATTCTGTACGATTTTTTAAAAAAACCAACATTGAACTCAAAAGTCTGCCGATGTAAACCCCTCCAATAAAGAAGCGTAGCTGAGGAGAGAAAGGAGTGTTGTGTGAGGAAAGGCCAAAGAGTCTGGGACTTTTCAGTTTAGAAAAGAGAAACCTAAGGGTGACGTGATAGAGGTTTATAATAATTATAAAATTATGGATGGTGGTTTTTTTTCTCCCCCTCTCCCCAAATACTAGAACCTGAGGGCATCCGATGAAGCTGATGAGCAGTGGATGCAAGATGGACAAAAGGAAATACTGCTTTAAACAGAGAGAGTGATTAAAATGTGGAATTCCCTGCCAGAGGATGTAGTCGTGGCCATAGGAATGAGCAGCTTTAAAAGGGGATTAGATAGATTCATGGAGTCTTATCAATGGCTACTAGCTCTGGTGCCTGAGAGCACCCATGTTTAGAGGCACTAAACTTCTGAATCCCAGAACCAGGAGGCAACATCAGAAGAAGGCCATGGCCTCTGTACCCTGTTGTTGGCCCTCCAGAGGAACTAGTTGGCTACTGTGTGGGAGAGGATGCTGGACTAGATGGACCACTGGTCTGATCCAGCAGGGCTCTTCTGATATTCTTAGGAATGACTTGGGCTGTATGCCCAGTTGTTGGCCCTCCAGAGGAACCAGTTGGCCACTGTTTGAGACAGGATGCTGGACTAGATGGACCACTGGTCTGACCCAGCTGGGCTCTTCTGATGTTCTTATGTTTATGACAGAAGGAGTTGTCAGAAATGGAATGGTGCAGCATTAATAGGAGGGGTGTCCAGATTCAACCCTGGGGGGCATTGCAGCCCCCTGTCCCCTTTCATCCAGCCCTCGTTCCTGCCTTTTCCCCAGGCCCATTCCCTTCCTCTTGGGGAGCCCTGGGAACTGGCATCCTTCACCAGTGCCACCTGAGTTGCGGCTCCTGGCTTCCCCCAGTGGACCCTCCGGTCTTTACTGCTGCACTGATCCCAGCAGGCTCTGCCAGCAGGCAAGGCAAACAACAGCCCCCTCTCTCCCCACTGCTCTGGGAGGGTCTGTGGCTCAGTAGTAGAGCATCTGCTTGGCATGCAGAAGGTCCCAGGTTCAATCCCTGGCATCTCCATTTGAAAGGATCTGGCAGTAGGTGGTGTGGAAGACCTCCACCTGGGACCCTGGAAAGCCGCTGCCAGTCTGAGTAGTCAATACTGACCTCGATAAACCGTTGGTCTGATTCAGTGTCAGGCAGTTTCATGTGTTGATGTGCTCACTGGAAGTGGAGAAAAATCAGCCGGGCGTCATCAGTGGCCAGCCAGTCTGCTGTCTCATGGAGCAGAAGAGTTGCCAACCTCCAGGTGGAGCCTGGAGATCTCTGGGGATTAGGGCGCATCTCCAGGCAAGAGAGATCAGCTCCCCTAGAGAAAATGGCTGCTTTATGAAAGTGGACTCTGTGGCATTACACCCCACTGAGATCGTGCCTCTCTCCAAACTCCTCCCTCCCCAAACTCCACCTCCCAAACCTCCAGGTATTTTCCAACCTAGAGTTTATGGGGATGGGGAAGCAAGGCCTTTCCATCAGGCTGACTGGTCTAGCTGCTGCTATCAGGCCAGCAAGCAGCCTCTCTACAGGAAAGGGAGAGAGTAGGGTTTCCAGTTCTGGAGTCTGAAATTCCTGGAGGGTTTGAGGGTGGAGCCTGGGGAGGGCAGGGCATGGGGAGCGGAGAGACCTCAAGGGGGATATCATGCCAGAGTTCGCCTTCCAAAACAGCCATTTTATCCAGGGGAACTGATCTCTTTTACATGGAGACCAGGTGTAATGGAGACTCAGGTAACAAATAAATATACACTGCAATTTTGTAAATTAACGCGTTCAGTATAGCGATAACATTCAGTTCATACAATTTCACAACTACCTGTCAATTTTGCATCAGTATTTTAAAAGTCAAGCCCCAACGGGAGTTTCCAAAATTACACGCCCACTTCTACTTGCATGAAGTCTTCCAAAAAGGGAGGGGGGAAGCTTTCATTTATAGTTGCGTTGATGCTTATTGCCGGTCCTACGAAAGACACATCATGCAGCTAAGATTCATGGACGGAGCGCTCCTGTCCTTCTCAAGGCTCGACTTTTAAAATACTGATGCAAAATGGACTGGTAGTTGTGCAATTGTATGAACCTGAATGTTGTATTATTATACTGAATGTACTGAATAGATGTACCTGGCAAAGGATGTTACAATAGCACAACATGCACTTTACAGCATGGTAGTTATAAACAGAACACGTTAATTTACAAAAGTTTCTTGCCATGCATATTTATTCGTTACTTGACTCTCCTAACACTGCAGCTTGGGTTGCTACAACCACCTGGAGGCTGGCAAATCTAGGAGGGAGGAAGCAAGGCCCCTTCCATGGGCTGGGTTCAGTTACTTGGGTTCCATATTTCTTTGCTCGCTACCTTAAATGTATGCCTATATTTATTTTACACACATCCCACCTTTTTTAAAAGGTGGGATGTGTGTAAAATAAATATAGGCACACAAGCTAGGCAACCCATAGGGTTGCCATCTCTAGGCTGGGAAATTCCTGGGGATTTGTGGGATGGACCCTGGGGAGGGCAGGGACTTCATCAGGGGGTCCAATGCCACAGAGTCCACCCTCCAAAGCAGCCATTTTCTCCAGGGGAACTGATCTCTGTCATCTGGAGATCAGTTGTAATACTGGGAGATATCCAGGCCCCACCTGGAGGTTGGGAACCTTAGATGATTGGCAGGGATGGAAAAAGACTGGAAAAGCCAACTGTTGTTTTGGTGCATAATAGAAAGGGGGGGGGAACCCACTGAGCAGTCTTGCCACAGTTCTAATGACAGTGGCTTAGGAAAGCAGTTTTTAAGCTAGTGGAGAGGACGATAAGGGCTGAAACTTCATGGTGCCGAAAGAGTTTCTTATTCAATTCAGAGCTGAGACAGGTCTTTGCCAAGGTGTCAGCAGTTGTTAGCCTGCTGTGTGCTGAAACCCACTTGGCTGGAATAATGATGCAAGCGTACGAGGGAAAAGATGCTCCCTGCATTTCTGAAGAATGAAGAGGTGTCAGCTCAGCACTATGAGATCTTCTAGGACTTGGCTTATTTTAAGAACCAATGTATATGGGGAGTTGCAGGCAAGACAGAAGTCTTAATTCCACCCCCCCACCCCGCATCTGCCCCATAATACTGACCACAACCCTTCATACACAGTGGTTTACAGAAACAACCTTGGAGGACCTCATTCACTCTTTCCTGGGACTTTCTCTGTGTTTGTCAGGATTTGGTTTCCAAATAACATCGAGTAGTTTGTCAGATAGCATCAGAAGACAAGGGAGCCATGGGTTAAAAATACCCAGCTCAAGTGAGGGGTAGGGTTGGAACCTGGAAGGGCAGACCCCAGGAACTCTCCCCATCTCTATGCTTTTCTCATAGGCTCTGGCTGTTTCTGTTGGGGTAAATTGGTGTGGTTAGTCCAGTTCCCACTAGTTAGCAGAGTACTTAAATAAAGCTACAAACAGAGCAGCATCACTTTACCAGGTTACCCAGCTTACAATTCTGTAATGGCCCACCCTGGCACCTACACTACCTGTGCCAGCCAGCCCAGCCACCACACTGAGGCTGAGGAAGAGCCATGGGGAAAGGTGGGCTCTTTACTTATGGGGCTTCCGGGGGTGGGGGAGGGAAGGGCGGTCTGCCATCCTCCCAGGAGGCCTGAGTTGCATCTGTGGGGGGGCACTGTCCCCCAAAGCCCCATATGGTTATGAGCCTGGGAGAGACTTCAGCAGGCTATAATGCCGTGGAGTCCACCCTCTAAAGCCATCACGTTCTACAAAGTCTGGAAATCAATTTTCATGGTGGGAGATCTCTAGGTCCCCCCTATGGAGGCTGGCAACCATGGGTGACTTAATTTCTGGTGGAGGGAAGGAATTCCCTATGGAGCATGTGCAGACTGCAAGGCTGCCTGTAAGAGAGGATGGGGCCAACGAGGATACATGCAAGATCAGCCCGTTTTCAGACCGATTCCATTTCTGGGACTGCCTGACTGTGAGCAACGCCGGGGCTCCCGTTCAGGAACATGCAGCTGCACTGAGGAGCTGACTGTGTCTGCAAAACAGCTCTTTCTGGTGCTTTGCCGCTTCCTTAATTACTACAATTACCCACGAGGATCCTTAATGCGGGGAAGGCCAGCCAGAATAGGCGTCAGGATTGGATTTCCCCTTCTCTTGGGAAGTTCTAGTGGCCGTGGATGCAACCCCTCTGATTAGGTTTTTCAGTGCTTCTAGCATCGATTGATGCTTATCTTCATTTGTATGGCAGAAGCGTGTAGATGTTTGAGGCAGGAATTCCAGGGTTTCTCTCTCGTTCCAGGGTTTCTCTCTCGTAAAGTCGCGAGCGCACGATTTGGCAGCTGCCTAAATTAGTTTGCTCTGGAGCCCATCCTTCCTGGGTGGAGACCAAAATGTCTGAGCTGGAGGCTAAAAAGCTGTGAGCTAGCTCACACTAACTCAGCTTAGAGGGAACACTGGGTGTGACCTTGGGTCAATCACACGTTCTCTCGGAGCTGTTCTCTCATGAACAGTTCTCTCAGAGCTCTCTCAGCCCCCCCTACCTCACAGGGTGTCTGTTGTGGGGAAGGGAAGGGAAAGGAATTTGTAAGCCTCTCTGAGACTCCGAGTGAAGGACGGGGTATAAATCCAATCTCTTCTTCTTCATCTTCTTCTCTTCATCACCACCAGAGAGAGAGAGAGAGAGAGAGAGAGAGAGAGAGAGAGAGAGAGAGAGAGAGAGAGCGAGAGAGAGAGAGAGAGAGAGAGAGCGCGCTTGGTGATCTTGATTGGGTGGAAAAGTAGGATATAAAAGTTGTGCCCATAGGTTCCATGGTACATGCCAATGTGTTTCCTGGCTCCAGGTTGCTCCTTTACCAAATCAAAGAGTTAGTTCTAGCTTTTTTCTTCTTCATTGGAGCAGGAGGTGCTTTAGAAGAGCCTCAGAAGCATATCTTTTATTGAAGAAGAAGAAGAGATTGGATTTATACCCTGCCCTTCCGTCGGAGTCTCAGAATGACTGACAAACTCCTTTTCCCTGCCTGAGAGAGCTCTGAGAGAACTGCTCTTTCAAGGACAGCTCTGACAGAACCATGGCTTGCCCAAGGTCATCCAGCTGGTGCAAGTGGAGGAGTGGGGAATCAAACCCGGTTCTCCCAGATTAGAGTCCGCGCACTCAACCACTACACCAAACTGGCTGCAAGAATGATGCTTACCTTGGCATCTCCTAACATTTTGTGAAACTTCCCAGTATTTTGTGATTATCCCAGCCCCCCTTGGCAGCTGTTTTGCTGGGTTGCCACGACCCATCCTCAGAATTCCAAAAACATCCCACAACATTGGGGATCCCTGGTTTAAATGTTCCTTTAGTTCATTGTGGCCTGATATCCTTTCCTCTTTGTGACCCCACCACTTGTTTCTTAATTATTTCTAATTGATCTGTCAGTCACAGTGTTCTACTGGTGTGGAATTGAAAATAATTTTTAAAACATCCGTGCAAGTAGAAAATCGTGTATTCATGCAGTCATTCCTTTAATAAGATGTGGAGGGATAACGGAGTACACAGGACTGCGATGGTTTTGAAACAACACTGTCTGAATTTTCTCTAATAACCGTGTAAGGAGACGACAGCAGACATGTCTACTAATTTGGAAGTGGTCCATATTTGCAGACGCTTTGTCTGTTGGTAACTTCCCTGACAAAGTGATTGTCGTTTCCCTTTCAAGCCTGTCATGACCTGGGACCTTCATACTGTAATCTTTGGAGTCCACGTTGACTTCACTGCCCCTAGCCCTCATCTCCCACCCTGAAGAAGAAGAAGAAGAGATTGGATTTGTACCCCGCCCTTCACTGCCCAAAGGCGTCTCAGAGCAGCTTACAATCTCCTTTCCCTTCCCCTCCCCACAACAGACACCCTGTGAGGGAGGTGGGGCTGAGAGAACTCTAACACAAACTGTCCTTGAGAGAACAGCTGTGCCAGAGCTTGTGACTGACCCAAGGTCACATCAGCAGGTGCAAGTGGAGGAGTGGGGAATCAAACCCGGTTCTCCCAGATAAGAGTCCGCGCACTTAACCACTACACCAAACTGGCTCTACTTTTCTGGCCCAGGAACAGTAGAAAAATTGCCTCTAGAGTGATGCTGTAGGAATTTACCCTAGTCAAATTTGGCCTTGGTGGTTAGTATTTGGATGAGAGGCCACTAAGGAATACCAGCGTCATTATGAAGAGGCAGCCAGTGGCAAACCACAGCTGTTCATAATTCTTGCCTTGAAAACCCTACAGGATTGCTGTAAGTCAGCCGTGACTTGACAGCAAGAAAATAATAATAATTCTACTCTAATTCTGATACAAGAAGAAGTAGTGATTGGATATATACCCCGCCCTTCACTACCCGAAGGAGACTCAGAGTGGCTTAAAATCTCCTTTCCCTTCCCCTCCCTACAACAGACACCCTGTGAGGTAGGTGGGGCTGAGAGAGTTCTTTCGAGGACTGCTCTTGAGAGAACAGCTCTGAAAGAACTTGTAACTGACCCAAAGTCACACCAGCAGCTGCGTGTGGAAGAGTGGGGAATCAAACCCAGTTCTCCCATATTAGAGTCTGTGCTTCTAACCACTACGCCAAACTGGCTCTGTACACTTTTTCAAGAGTTGGTGTGTAAGCCACATTGAGTCCAGTTTCCAGAAGACACTAGGATATAAATATTTTAAATAAATGTATAATGCATTGTAGACCAAGGGTCACTGGCAGCAAGGTATATTGTGATGAAGGTTAAACACCCCAAGCTGGCTCAAAATGCCTGCTAGAGGGTAAGATGAACTCCCCCACTCCACAGTCTGAACTGGGCAGGATTCCTTTCATCTTTAATACACTGATCCGTTTGATACTGATGATGCAGGAAGATCTTGTGGTACAAATAAATCCCCAGCCAAAAAAAATGGAGTCAAAATGAGAAGGAAAATCTTAGTGTTTAATTGCAATCAATACACCTGAAAGACAGTTAGGCCAACAAGCCCATCAAAAATGGACTGCTTTCTGAGCACAACCAGGAAATACATGAAGTTATATACTTAAAATGACATCATCATGCCATCATCTTAAAAATAATATTCAAAAAGCATAATTGGTTACAAAAAAATTAAAATAACATTTGAATAAAAATCCCCTTATTGGTCAAAGGTAAAGAAAGGCCGTGTCTATGCGACAGCGTCAATTGTTTACGTGATCTAACCTAAATACTATTGGGCAAGGTTTCTATACACCCAAACAAAGGTGTTTTTCTCTGATATGGAGCTAAAAATCCTTTTTGACCCAGGCTGTGATATTGTAACCTAAACACTTAAACACCATGAACTTTGATATCTTCTTCTGTACCAAAAGAATGCTATTGTCTTCTCTGCTAACATCAGCTGGAAGAATACCCTAACCTTCAAAGACAGGCCTTTTATATAACAGGCCTTCATTACATCCCAATAAAATCTTTTCAAGAATAAATCTATAAAACCAGAGAAATATGAATAATCAAAAAAGGGGAAAAAATCTTTATACCCTCGTCTATACTACAATCTCCCTAAGTTAACTTCTGAGCTCAAATGGAGAAGAAGAAGAGGAGGAGGAGGAGGAGGAGGAGGAGATTGGATGTATACCCCACCCTTCAGTACCCAAGGTCATCCAGCAGCTGTGAGTGGAGGAGTGGGGAATCAAACCCAGTTCTCACAGATTAGAGTCCGCACACTTAACCACTTAAATCCGCGCACCTAACTTCTGAGTTCAAATGGAGAAGAAGAAGGAGGAGGAGAAGAAGAAGAGATTGGATTTATACCCCACCCTTTACTACCCAAGGTCATCCAACAGCTGCAAGTGGAGGAGTGGGGAATCAAACCCAGTTCTCACAGATTAGAGTCCACGCACTTAACCACCACATCATTCAGTTCACCATTCAGTTCATCCTCTTCCACTCGCAATAACCTTAATCAAGTTACATCTTACTATGTCAATAACATCTTTTGGATCTGGTGCCCTATTTGTATTCAAGCCTAGATTATCTGCACTCCCAGGCCTAGGGTTGCCAGCTCCAGATCTGGAAATACCTGGAGATTTGAGGGTGGAGCCTGGGAGGCTGGGGTTTAGGTTGGAGGAGGGACCTTGGTTGGGTACACTGCCATATAGTCCACCTTCCAAAGCAGCCATTTTCACCAGGAGATGTGCCTGAAATTTATTTATTTATTTATTCAAATTTGTACCACACCCTCTTGAAATAAACATCCCATGTTGACTCTGATATCAGAACCCAAGGTCTGAAACAGATATTCTTATTGCACAAAATGCATTGCATGTGAGTGATAAAAAGAGAGAGTTTACATAAATAAACAATATAATGTAATATATTTACATAGTCTGGCAATCAGTTGTAATTCCAGGAGGTCGCCAGCCCCCCCCCCGGAGGTTGATGGAAGTCCAAACAAAACATCCCTGACAAACACAACGAAGAGTCAATAAAGAGTCAATATATATGCGAAATCATTTATTATAATAATTATGGTTCTGTGGAAAACTCTCTTTTATCACTCACATGCAACGAATTTTGTGCAATAAGAATATTCGTTTCAGACCTTGGGTTCTGATACCAGAGAGTCAACATGGGATGTTTATTTCAAGAGCTGATAAGTGGAAATCGAGAAGAATTGTAATTACTACACACTCAGATAAAGCAATCCTTGTGAAACGGATATTTTTATTGCGCAAAATTCGGTGTGTGTGAGCGATAAGAGAGTTTTCCACAGAATTATAATTATTATAGTAAACCATTTTGCATATATATCTTTATTGACTCTTTGTTATTTTTGTCATGGATGTTTTGTTAGGGCTTCCATCTCCTCCTGTGATCTCTCATTTTTGGCTTTGACCCACCTGGAGGTCGGCAGTCCCGCAGGCCACCTGACCCTTCCCACAGATTCCCCACGTTAGGTTCTCTTGTACATCCTGCCTGTGGCCCTGGGGGAAACTGGCTCTGAGTAAGCAAAGTCCGATGAACCAACGTACATATGCCTGATTTAAACTCACCTTCCTGCTAGACTAGCTTTACTGATCAGAGAGACACATCAGTCAGACCTCTAGTTGCTTTTCATATTTGCAAGACAAAAAAAAAGAGCACATTATGAATATTTTCTGCGTGACAATGACCTTCAGTGAGATTTACTATGATGGGAGAAAAGGGAAGAAAAACACCACGAAACAGAAACGAAAAATCCGCTGTGCGCTTGGCTGATGATATCTTCCTCCGCTGGTGGCTCAGCCCGCGAACACCTACTCATAACCCTTGTCTCTTTTTGCTGATGCGTCTGATACGGCCTCAGAACATCCTGTGCTAGCAGCAAGGAAGAGCGTGAATGGTCCTTTCGTCGTAATCAAACCACACACAGTGGAAGAAACGTCATAAAGAGACGGACAGATGCCTAACAGTGTTTATGTTGAGCAATCCAAGATAAGGAGCGGAGGTGTATGAGAGGGAAGCAAGCCGCCCTGGCTGGAGGTTACAGCAAAGGGGGTCAAACAATGGAAAGGTTCCTAGAGTTCAAGCCGTACATCTGGTGTACCATCAAGAGAGAAGTCTGCTTCGGGCCTTTCTTAACAGTTTCTCTGTTCTGCGTGTCAACTGTGGAAGAGGGAAGATGGCCAGTGAGAACTGTGAAGTTTTCTGAATGACTAATCTGTGCTCTGGACGTTTAAACCTGAGCAAATTTGAGGCTCTGTCTACATGTTGCAAAGCCTTTTCTTTGCTGGGGAATGACAGGAGGGTTTCATATCGGGCATGCAATGGGAGTTTTGTACCAAGGCCACCGAGGAAGTCCAGGCAATGGCAAACCACCTCTGAATGTCTCACGCCTTGAAAACCCTACGGGGTCGCCATAAGTCAGCTGTGACTTGCTAGTGCTTTCCATTATAGCTGCACACTGGCTGTTTTCTGTTGGTGACTGCAAGCAGAGAGAAGCCACCACTCCCCCATTTTTGCATCCACAAACTGCCCCATGGAGTGGCTTTTGGGGCCATACATGTAGCCACATAATGGGTTGCCAACACCTAGTTGGAGCCCACAGATCTCCCAGAAGTACAACTGATTTCCAAATGACAGAGATCTGTTCCTCTGGAGAAAATGCCTGCTTTAGAGGGTGGACACTATAGTGTTGTAAGCTGCTGGAGTCCCCCTCCCCAACCCCCCTCCCCAGGCTCCACCCCCTAAACCTCCAGGAATTTCCCAACACACAGTTGGCAACCATACACATTAGTAATGTAAGAATAAAGTTTGAGTCCAGGGGCACCTTTAAGACCAACAAAGTTTTATTCTGGGTATAAGCTTTGGTGTGCATGCGCATGTATGTGCACATGAAAGCTGATTCCCAGGATTAAACTTTGTTGGTCTTAAAGGTGCCCCTGGACTCAAACTTCATTCTGCTGCTTCCGACCAACCAGGCTCCCCACCTGGACATGTAATGTGATTTTCATAACAGAGCCCATAGCCCCACCATGGGGCAGTTTGCGGACATGAAAATATGCTCTGGATTGATGAAAAGGAGCTGGTGCGAAATATAGTGGTTGGTAGGGTCACAGCATATGTTTTAGGAAGACGATAGTAGCAGAATTTGCCTGACAGCTTAAGAATATGTTAAGGACCTGTAACTTGAATCAGTCACTCGCCCAGAGAAGGGTCAGTCATTTATTCGGGGAGGGGAGAGAGAGGACACTTCTCAGCGTTCTCGAGAAGAATCCATAATATTTAAAACGGGCTTCTCTTCATTTGCAGCGCAGGGAAATTACAGCCCTCCTGTGTGCAAGAGCTGAGCCACTAGAGAGCAGCAGGTCCCCACTGCTAGAGGTCAGCCTCTGAATCCTCCATGGTAAAAGACCTAAACATGGGGTGATTCTGCGTCTAGCATTCACTCCACATTTTCTCCACTGGGAGAAAATAGCGCAGTTCAAAAACCACATTCAAATACCTTTGGGCAACGCCGTACTGTCTGCAAAGTCACCCCTGATTGGCCATAGATCTATCTAGAAGATACCATAAAACCCAGTGATCAAAGGAAGCGAAAGCAGCATAGAGTGTGGAGGCTACCATAAAACCCAATGATCAAAGGAAGCGAATGCAGCATGGAATGTGGAGGCTACCATAAAATCCGATGACCAAAGGAAGTGAAATCAGCATGCAATGCTGAGGGGAGTTTCTGTTCCATTGTGGGTTTCCTTAACAACGGAGGGAAAAGCCAATGCAGAATTAGCCATTGACGCTGGCGCCAGGAAATGCTCCATTTGGTGGCCAATGTACATTATACACAGTAAGTAACTTTGCAGGGCTCCCTTCCCCTTTATTTCGCATACTGGTTCTGCTAAGCATGGTGAGGAAAACAGGCTAATGAGGTGCCACTGAAGCAGGCCTGTAGCCAGGAATTTCTAAGTCAGGGGGCATTTTAATTCTTCGGTGGGCACTGGCTAAACCAATTAAAGGTAACTCACATACTTCAGCCAGCTCCAGAGAGGTGCAGTGCAGAGGGAAGGCAAGGAGAAGTGATGGCACAGGGGAGTATGTGGTGGCCACTGCATCTTGCCAGAGAGTCGGTGGGGGGGGGCATTTGCAGGAAGTCAGGGGGCAGGCCCCGAAATTCCCCACGGTAGCTACGGGCCTGCACTGAAGCCCTCCCCTGAGCTAATAGAAATCCATGCTCAATTCTTCCTCCGATTTCTGGGATTTAACTTTATGAGTAAAATCTTAAGGTCTAGAAACTTGGTGGCTTGTTAAATGAAATCTCTGTTTCTCAAGGCATCGCCCTCACTACTGTAGCTGAACTTGCAGAGAGGGGGTGTAGGGTTGTGGCTCTCGATTTCCTTTGACTGTATATTCTGCTGTGGTATTGAGCGGGATCTCCCAGAATGATAGAAAAGTGGGGGAAATTGGTCTGGAACAAGGTTGAGTTTCACTAATAGAGGCTCTTCTGAAATAAAGGAACTGCAGAAATGACAACAGGGGTCTTTTGCAAAAGCCATGCGCAGAATCAGTGACCGTGTGGCGCCGTCTGAGTGAGATGATATTAGTGTCGTGTTTTTAATTGGGAGATGAAACGTTTCAACACTTACAGAAAAGCGCCATTAATTATGTTCATCTCCGGCACATCACATGTTGTAACTTGATGATCTAACACGTGCCTTTTCGTTCTGGCATTCCGTGGCAGCTACAGTTCGGCCAGACTTTCATAATCAAGGTAGTTGTTTCTAATGGTGCCTAGCCAGGCTGCTGGGAATTTTGAAGCAGCCTCTCTCTCCTTCCTCCGAAATGATGCTTGTGACTAATGTGTCCTCGTTTTCAAGTATTTTAAGAGCCCCATTAGCGCTTGTGGCAGCCAGGCAAACCCAGAAAGCGACTCGAGCAGAATCTCAGTAAAACAAAATGGCGAAGGATAATTCTCCGTCAGGGCTTAATATTCCTTAAGTGATATAGATCAGTCCAGTTTGGGGCCTGCTGTTTTTATATCAACAAGCAAAGAAGAGGGAAAGAGTCTGAATCGGGGGCTGATTCAGGGTCATTAATCCCGGTGACAGATAAGTCAGATACAGCACAAAGCCCCGGTTGTGTAAGTTACCTCGAAAATAACAACCCCACGCCTGTCCTTGCTGCAAAGCCTCTGAAGATACGTGACCTTGCTGCGCCAAGGCCGACAGTCTGCATATTAATCAGCGGTAATTAATTTGTGCTGGTAAGAGCCTAGGGATGTGAAATGGGAACAAGATAGAAAATATGCTAACGTCCTTGTATAAATCATGGCATATCTGCACTTTCTTCTGGCTGGCCTCTGCGAATGCATATAGAAACGAGGACATCTGATACTATGATGTTTTGCTAAGCTAGGGTTGCCAGCTCCAGGATGGGAAATACGTGGAGGTTTTGTGGGAGGAGCCTGGGGAAGGCGGGGTTTGGGGAGGGGAGGGGACCTCAGCAAGGTACAGTGCCATAGAGTTGACTCTCCAAAGCAGCCATTTTCTCCCGGGGGGAACTGATCTCTGTCATCTGGAGATCAGTTGTGAAACCAGATCTCCAGGCCCCACCTGGAGGTTGGCAGCCCTATGCTGCAAGTCAGTGGCAAGGCCATTTCCTAAAACAACAAATCATCTGCCTCAAGAGCATTGTCTCTGATGTTTTCGTACCCTCTCATTCAGTGTTCATTGTATGCCCTAGTGCCATTTGAACCGTATAATGACCTTCACAGGAGTGTCCAGCTAATCAAATGTCCTTGTGTGGGGAAGTACGTGCCAAGTTTAGAAAAGGTTCATAGCATGTGTCTAGTATGTGCTTAATTCTGGGCTAAGATATATATTTGATGCAGCAGCAGGTATCATTTTCTGAGCAGAAAATGGTCCGCGGGGCTGCAATCTTCTGCGGAGGAATGATAGAGCTGGGATGGCAGCGATGGATACTTCTCCCTTTCCTTTTTGGCTACAACTGCAGACATCCTCACATTTTTCCACAGTGCAGATGGAAAGCTGCCAGTCAGAGGTGAGGGCATTATAAGCATAAAAACAGCCAGGAGAGTTAAACAGCTCCCTTCTGCCTGCCCTTCCTCTGTCAAAACTCTCAGCCGAGTAATGCGCAGTTGCTTAAGGACGTGAGATGGGCCTTACAAGGTCTAACCAAAGTCCAGCTTTCTTTTCTTCAAGAATCCCATCAACTCACAGACTCCAGGAGGCCCACCCAAAAAACTGGCCAGTGTCCTACCTGTGAGCTATGATCTGCCATCTGACTGCCCATGATTTATTTGGAGTTGTACCTTGTAGTTCCAGAAAAGATTGTAAGAGAAGCCAGTGCTGGATCAGGCCAGTGGCCCATCCAGTCCAACACTCTGTCACGCATTGGCCAAAAACACCAGGTGCCATCAGGAGGTCCACCAGTGGGCCCAGGACACCAGAAGCTCTCCCACTGTTGCCCTCCCCCAAACACCAAGAACACAGAGCATCACTTGCCCCAGACCGAGAGTTCCCATCCATACCTTGTGGCTAATAGCCACTAGTGGACCTCTGCTCCATATGTTTATCCAGTTCCCTCTTGAAGCCGTCCATGCTTGTAGCTGCCACCACTTCCTGTGGCAGTGAATTCCACATGCTAATCACTCTTTGGGTGAAGAAGTACTTCCTTTTATCTGTTCTAACCCGACTGAGTAATTTCAACCCTTTAGCTGCTAATAAATTTTGGTGGTGGTGATGGAAAGTGCCATCAAGTTGCAGCTGACTTACAGTGACCCTGTAGGGTTTTTCAAGGCAGGAGACATTTTGTCTTTGCCTGCCTCTGCATCACAACCCTGGGTTTCCTTGGCAGCCTCCCATCCAGCAAGGTCCCTTCCAACTCTATGATTCTATGATAAGGGTGACCCTGCTTCGCTTCTGAGATAAGATGAGATCGGGTCAGCTTGGGCTATCCAGATCAGATAATATTTGCCGCTTACATACCAAGATGGCCATATGGAAGACGGATATATTTCCATACAGGGCATGTACTGAAGCCAGGGTTTTTTTTTTAGATACTGTTTGCATATGCTGAGCCTTATGATTAGGACAGATAACAATAAACGCGTGATGTCAATTCACAGCTGGCTTGTGGCAACTGCAGGATTGTGGGCTTTACAGGGCAAGAGGGGAGCAGATGTGGCTTGCCATTGGCTTCCTCTGCGTTGCAACTCTAGCCTCCCTTGGTGTTCTCCCATCCAAGAACTAACCACGTAGGGTTGCCAGGTGAGGCTGACAAGTGGGGGGGTGGGCTTACCAGGAGGCTCCAGGAGAAGGAGCTCCGAAGCAAGTTCCGGGTTAGGGAAGTTTTCCTGCCATTGGAAATAATGGAGGATGGGGGCACCTTCTTTAGGGGCTCATAGAATTGGACCCCCAGGTCCAATTTTTTTGAGACTTGAGAGGCTTTTTGAGGAGAGGCACCAGCAGCTATGCTGAAAATTTGGTGCCTCTAACTCAAAAAAACAGTCCCCCTCGAGAGCCACAGTTACTCACAGATCAATTCTCCATTGTACCCTGAGGCAGGGGAGTAGAACTCATTTGTTATGAGGGCTGGATCTGACATAAATGAGAACTTGTGGGGCCGGGCCACGTGGGTCATAAAATGTAATGCCAAGTAGCAGAGATATAAACTTTATAAAGGACACAAACACAAAGGGTTTTTTTTAACTTAAAATAAAATCATGCTTAAAACATGAGCACTCTTGCAATATTTTGTTTGTTGAACAGTTTCTGATAACTGACACCTCTTGCTCTGAATTACTGCATCAAAATGTCTGTGCTGTTGCAATCTTGAGTCTGCTGTTCAGCCGTGTGTATCTGTAAGCTGCAAACCTACGACGACGCAGCAGCAGCAGAACTGGAAGAATATAAGAACATAAGAGAAGCCAATGTTGAATCAGGCCAATGGCCCATCCTGTCTAACACTCTGTCACACAGTGGCCAAAATATACCAGGTGCCATCAGGAGGTCCAGCAGTGGGGCCAGGACACCAGAAGTCCTCCCACTGCTGCCCCCTCCAGCACCAAGAATAGAGTGCATCATCTGCCCCAGACTGAGAGTTCCCATCTATACCCTGTGGCTAATAGCCACTGATGGACTTCTGCTCCATATGTTTATCTAATTCCCTCTTGAAACTGTCCATGCTTGCAGCTGCCACCACCTCCTGTGGCAGGGAATCCCATGTGTTAATCACTCTTTGGGTGAAGAAGTATTTCCTTTTATCTGTTCTAGCCCGACTGCTCAGCAATTTCATGGAGTGCCCATGAGTTCTTGTATTGTGAGAAAGGGAGAAAAGTACTTCTTTCTCAACCTGCTCAATCCCATTCATAATCTTATAAACCTCAATCATGTCACGCCTCAGCTGTCGTTTCTCCAAGCTAAAGAGCCCCAAGCATTTTAACCTTTCTTCATAGGGAAGATGTTCCAACCCTTTTATCATTCTAGTTGCCCTTCTCTGCACTTTTTCCAATGCTATAATATCCTTTTTGAGATGTGGTGACCAGAACTGTACACACAGAAGAAGAAGCAGAAGACAGCCAGCTCCACTGCAGGCCTGATAGAAGCCCTCCAGGGGCCTCATCCGGCCCCCGGGCCACATGTTTGACACCCCTGCCCTATGGGGGCCGGTCTCCATACGGTATAACGGAGCTCCCAGCAGCTATTCCCCCTGGCTTTCTTATAGCCCTGTGAGGGGAGGGGCTCCAAACTGGGGGTTCCCTTGCCCTCAACTGGGGATTAGCAACCCTACGACCATGGCTTCCCCACTTAGCTTCCAAGCTCTAATGAGTTCAGGCTAGTCAGGCCTATTCACACTGCTGACGACACACAATACATCGGACTCATAAAGTACACAAATACCCTACATCAGGGGTCGCCAACCTCTACAAGCCTATGGCCACCTTTGGAATTCTGACACGGCTTGGTGAGCACAGCAACAAAAGGGTTGCCAGAGAATGCAGAGCCAGCCAGAAAAAATTGCCACAGCTTACCTTCTGTCACACGGTGAAGGTCCTTGTGCTGAGGTGTCAGCTGCTGCCAAGGCAACCTTTTTAAAAAAGTGCACAGCCAATCAGATCTCCAGCAGCCAATCAGAAGCCTTGCTGCGCAAAAGCCCTCTCTGGCTCCACCCAATGCAGATTCAGACACCTTTGGTGGCATGATACTATCTAATAAATACATTTAAGAAGACACATTTAATTCCAGTAAGTAAATTTAGACAATAAAATATGCGTATTATGTAAAAAAGACTGTTATCTCACTGAAGGCGATTCTGCTAAGAATTTTGCAACTGTAACTGTAGTATCAGTACAGGGTTCACAATTGATCTCCAGGCGGATCTCCAGTCCTGGGTTTACAATTGATCTCCAGGCGGACAGAGATCAGTTCACCTGGCCGCTTTGGAAGGTGGCCTCTATGCTCGATCAATTTATTACTGCAAGAGCCAGTAAAAAATACAATTCCGATATAAGAAGGATTAAAACAATAATAACATAGGGATAGTATAAAAACATTAACAAGAGAAAAATAGTAAAATTAGTAAAATATAATAACGTTAATAAGAGAATCATACATCATTAAGAAAATATTGAACAATTTTAAGACTATTAGTAAATAAGCATGGCCAAAGGGGTAAAAGTTTCATACGTGAGGATGTGTGCAGTTGGCAGTCCAGAATAATATGGACGATTGAATCTGGGGCCATGCTGGATGTGGAGTCTTTTCTGGGGGATGGTGGTGGATGTTGTTAAATCGACCCCACAACATGTTTAAGGGAAAGACATTTAGCCGAGCCAACGTAAAGGCTCTTATGATGGGAAGGAAGGCTGAGATTATGTAAATAATGGGCCATTTGGCCATGTTGGGTTGAGAGGTTAAGATATGCATGTGAATAAATATGCAGACATGAATGACGAAATTCTAGATCGAATAGTCTTTGTCTAATAGATCGAAAAATCAAGGCTTTATCCATTTGGAGAAAGTAATCAGTCAAAAAGCCTATCCGATGATTTTTTTTCTTCTATTTTTGAAAACCAGAGGGGACTGCGCATATCATTTTTTAAGCATGGAATTAGAGAATTTGGAGAGGCTCTAAAATGAATCTTGAGCCAATATTTAAAGGTTAGTAGCCAACCTTTTGTTTGAGTAAGATGTTGGCCCAATTCTAGGGGCTCCACCCAATTCCTAAAAACCCTTTGCAGGCACCAGAAATGGTGTCAGCAGACACCTTCATGTTGCGAGCACCACATTGGTGACCCCTGTCCTATATTTTGCACATATGTACTTAGTTTCCAAACGAGCTGGGGAGTTCTGAGAATAGTTTGCAAAACTTAACGATACTTGGTCGGGTAGACGGTCTTGAGATGGAACAATGTGTGAGAAAGGTGGGGACAGAGAAGGTTAAATTCCGGGAAATGTAAGGCTGGGATTTGGAGAACTGGGAAATTTCCTTCTAATGTGTTAAACGTGCCAAGCGGGGGCCATGCTTCTGACATGTACACAGCTTCTCATCTCGTTCTGCGGCGTTGTAGTTCTGTTCTAACAGTGAGTGAATAAGTGGGCCTCTGAGAGGAACAAGAAGCCAGGAGAGGTATTTTGCCTGCAACAGATTTCCCAGGCAGCTCCCATCTGAAGGAAGAGAGTGAAGAGAAGTGACACTTCCCCCTCGGGCATTAATCTAATTTAAGGAAATTTCCTCTAATGGCCTCTCTGCCGCAGTTGCAGGTAATAAAGAGGTGACGGATAGGACTAGGATTTAGGAAGCAATTTTGACATGCTTATTACGAAAACGAGTTTACCCTTCGGAGTCAGGAGCTGTCTGTCTCTTTCCTCGGCGCCGCAACTCCAGGGATCTCCGAACAAGATTTAAGCATTTTCTATTTATTAGCTTTGTGCAGAGGAGAGCTGTGAACATCATCTCTCCTACGGACACCCTGTTCAGTACCTCACGCGTTCCTGAGTCGGCACATTTCCCCCCTCTGCAGGGGACAAAGCCCTGGCAATTGGTTCGGGTGAGATGCCACATTTAACGGCCCACCATCAAGTTGTGAAATCTTTCCCTACAATCTGCTTTGGCCGCCTGTCTTAACTCCTATGCCCATATTACAGAAATGCTATAGGGCTAGATACCAGTCGCTGTTTTTCTCTTATGGTGGCCGACTGGACACCTTTGCCATCTTATGTACGCTGTATGTCGTATCGGAAGTGATCTGATGATTTTAACTTGTTTAAATAGCTTTATTTTTTATTGTTCATGCAGCCATATGGCCTTGTTAGCTGCCCTGAGCCTGCCTTGGCAGGGAGGGCAGGGTATAAATCAAATAAGTAAAATAAGATACCTGAGCCCCAGGAAGCCCTTGCGAGAGGACTCACCAGCCCTCCCTTTTGCCATACGCTGCTTATCAGAATGCTGCAGGTGTTCCCCAAGACGCCTGAAAACTGGAACCACACTTGATGTGCAAACGGAAATCTTGCAGTCTCAACGGCGGCAGAGGTGCCTTCTCAGATCGCCGGAAAGAGTGGGAGGCGAGATTCCCAGCAAGCTTTTAAGGCTCACTCTTGGATAGATTCAAGATGAATTTACAAAAACAAGCAAACAGGCCGTCCACGCTGGTTTGTTGTGGTTCTTTTCTTTCCCATGTCTAACGACCTGCGTATGTTAACTGCTGTCAAGTAGTTTCTGATTTACGGCAACCGTATGAATTAATGTCCTCCAGAATGTCTAGTCGCTAACAGCCTCTCTCAGGTCCTATAAACGGAAGACTGTGGCCTCATGTTGGGTACTAGCAATAGAGGCCCAACAGTGACCGCTGCCTGCACACTTTTTTTTTTTTAAAGAACATATGAACATAAGAGAAGCCAGTGTTGGATCAGGCCAATGGCCCATCCAGCCCAACACTCTGTGTCACACAGCGGCCAAAAATACCAGGTGCCCTCAGGAGGTCCAGCAGTGGGGCCAGGACACTAGAAGCCCTCCCACTATTGCCCCCCGCCAAGCACCAAGAATACAGAGCATCACTCGCCCCAGACTGAGAGTGCCTATCAATACCTTGTGGGTAATAGCCACTGGTGGCCTCTGCTCCATCTATTTATCTAATTCCCTCTTGAAGCTGCCCATGCTTGTAGCTGCCACCACCTCCTGTGGCAGTGAATTCCATGTGTTAATCACTCTTTGGGTGAAGAAGTACTGTTCTAACCTGACTGCTTAGCAATTTCATTGAGTTAAGAGATTTATGTCTTTGGGCATGTAGAGTAGGGTCACCAACCTTCTGGTGGTCGCGGGAGATCTCCTGGGTTTACAATTGATCTCCAGGTGGACAGAGATTAGTTCACCTGGTCACTTTGGAAGGTGGCCTCTATGCTCGATCGATTTATTACTGCAAGAGCCAGTAAAAAATACAATTCTGATATAAGAAGGATTAAAACAATAGTAAACTCTTCTTCAAATGTTGCAACGCCAGTCCACATAGAGTCACTGTGACTAGTTGTTTTTTTGTTTTTTTAAGGTTTTTAAGGGCCATTTAATGCATCTAGATTTCTGACACCTTCTGGCATTTAGCCCACAAAATCTGGTCCAAGACAGGAGACAGGCTTGGATGGGACAAGAAACCAGGCCACCTGAATGGGGTGTGGTGTCAGATAAGAACTATAATCAACTGTGGACTGTTCCCTGACCTGGATAGCCCAGGCAAGCCTGATCTCATCCAATTTTGGAAGCTAAGCAAGGGTCCACTGTGGTTAGTACTTGGATGGGAGATCTCCTTGGAATAGCAGAGGCTGGAGGCCAGGGGGGCAGGCTTTATTCAGCCACCTTTCTGAATATCCTCCAGGCCCCCAGTGGGGGCCAGTCACCAGAGGTCGACATGACTTCCAGTTGCACACACAATTAAAAAAAAATACAAAAAACTCCCTGTTGACTGGTGTACAAACAGCCTTGGTGGCTTTAAACAGCATATTCTTTGTGGCAATGGATTTTGTGACTGTTAACACCCATTAAGAATAGCAACTTAATGAGCGCCCAGATCTGTAAAAACAGCAGACAGCTGGACATAAAGATTTGGAAGCAGTGTCACCACCCCTGAACATCTGTGGTTTCAGGTGGATAGCTACAAGACTGGAGTCCTGTAATGCCTCAGAGACCAATGAGTTTTCCAGGGTATCCCTTGGAAATCTGGTTGATCTTTAAGGTGCTACTGGATTTGAATCTTACTGATCTTTCTGGTTCAGAATCGCAGAGCTGGTAGGGACCTCCAGGGTCATCTAGTCCAACCCCTGCACAATGCAGAAATTTCACAAATACCTCCCCCCACACCCCCAGTGACCCCCTGCTCCATGCCCAGAAGATGACAAAAAACCTCCAAGATCCCCGGCCAAACTGGCCTGGATTCCTTGTGGCACGTGTTGTTTGTGTATGGGCAGCTGGTTTCTCTACAACTGGCTCCCCTGATCAGAGCTACTGGAGCATAGGTTTTTTTTTTTGGCAGAATAGGAAAGAATGTGCTGTTCAAAGACCTTTTGTACTTGTGAGCTGGCTCCCTTGTGATTAATGCAGTGTGCAATGAGCCATGGCCCATGATGAAAGCAGTGGGTAGGTAAGGGAGGATCAGCGGAGCAGTCGAGAGAAGAGCCATTGCTTGTCTCTTTCCCCCACAGTCACAAAATATTACACTGACTCAGAATTCCAGGAAGTAAGTGCCACTCCTTCATAAGGGGCATTTGGCAGTATCAGTTGTTCGTATAAAAACGGACAAGGATGCGGCCTGGAATAACCATACAGGTACACACCTGTATTGTCCATTGCATAGATGGCACTCAACAGAGTGCTTTTGTTCTTCTCCAGAGCGTTTCCTCGAGCAAGGCTTAAATGGCATTTCAGCTTCCCTCTCTGCTATTTACTTAGCAAAAATGTCAGATCATTTTTATTGTCAAGGAGGAGGCGGAAGTGCGATGTTCGCAAGGCGAACGAATGACAGATTTTTATCGGCCATTCGTATTAACAAGCCGTGTGAAGCAAGAGAACCACTTTAAGACCGTTTTGCCGCCAGGAGCAGAAAGCAGCGCTTGTTTCAACCGGTTTATAACATGAACGTATAACCTACATTGGCCAGAATGCTCATTTGCATTGCAGATTCCTTTCCGCCACAGTAACAGCCATCAGTTCAAATAAACAGCAAGGGAGAGAGTTCATAAGAGATTCAATTAAAATTGCATGCATGAAAATGCCAACAGTCACCCAAAAGAAGTTGCAGCTCCCATGTTTGAGTCAAACTCAGGACCTCCTCCTCCTCCTCTTCTTTTTTAAAAATGATTTTATTATTTACAAACATACAAACATAGATGAGACAATTCATAATTATGTACCTATTGGACTACCTCATACATAGGTACATATCTAGTTAACTATCTAACAACCATTTAGCTTACTATAGTTCTTGCAATTCAGTAATTTAATCATGTACTTTTACTACTATTTAAGCAGTGATTAAATATTTTCAGAAGTACTTTAATATACACTTCTACTACTATATAAGCGTTGTTTAAACATTTTGAGAAGTGCTTAAACTAATATACTGTTCTCTTATCATTTCTAATGATTTCTGATCTTATAATTTGTTATACATCATAGCCTTAAAGTTTTAAGGTTACTTTTTTCCTTAAATTCAATATGCATCATCACTTTTCCATACAGTCCTGTAATCAATCTAAATCTGTTATAGAAGTATGGGAAGTCCCTTTGATTTTTCATTTATTTGATCTTTTATACGTTTTTTGATACCGTCATAATTTTAAAGCGTCCTCTTCAAAACATTTTTAATTTATAGATCCTTTAGGTAAAGGTAAAGGTTTCCCTTGCTCGAAAGCCAGTCAAATCCGACTCTAGTGTTGCTGTGCTCATCTCCGTTTCAAAGTCGAAGAGCCAGCGCTGTCCAAAGATGTTTTCATGGTCATATGGCTAGCATAAATAAACACCAAGGAGCACGGAATGCTGTTACCTTCCCACCGAAGTGGTACCTATTTATCGACTTGCAATTTCTTGCTTTCAAATTGCTAGGTTGGCAGGAGCTGGAACTAGAGACGGGAGCTCACTCCATCATGCGGCTACTTGGGTCTTGAACTGCTGAACTACTGACCTTCCACAGCCTGCAGTTCAGCATCTTAACCACTTGAGCCACCGCAGCTCCTATAGATCCCTTATACAAATCTAATTGCCATTAACAATTTATAGGCATACCAAAAATAAGCTTAATTGTTCTTTAACCAATCTTAATCTGTTACACATACAGAGCCATAGCCAATCTTAGCCACTAACACCTGCAGAGAAGTTCCTAAATCCATTCCTGTTCTCGTAAACGTTTGGAAGCTTGCTTCCTGGGGGCTTGTCACTAAGCAAAAGGTGCTGATCGCACTCGGCATGGACGGCTTCCAGACTGGATGACTCCTCCCTTTGGGAACAACACCGCTGAGCACGAAGTTTGCGAGAAGAAGGACCTCACAGAGACATAAGAACATAAGAGAAGCCAATGTCGAATCAGGCCAATGGCCCATCTAGTCCAACACTCTGTCACACAGCTGCCAAAATATACCAGGTGCCATCAGGAGGTCCAGCAGTGGGGCCAGGACACCAGAAGCCCTCCCACTGGATGCTGCCCACTGGAATGGGAGTTTGGAGGTCTTTGCCAGTGTATTTGTGCCCTTGGTACCAATTCCAGTCCATACCTGGATCTTGTAAACGGCCTGGCTTTTGGCTACTATTGTCCCGAAAAAATGAGCCATTTTCTCTACAAAGTTGCCTCCTTGAGATAGGTGACATAGGCTGCGATCACATGCACAATTAGCTCCGCCATAGGCGTGAATGCCGGGTGGATTTAAAGGGCGCGATCAAACGCAAACATCTGGGAAGCTCCCCACACCCGTCGGCAACCCGTTTTGCTCCACTGCAGAAGTGGAGTAAGAAGACACTGGGGAGATTCCGGTAGCAAATGAGTCGCTACGGGCCACCGATGGACTTTCCCCCGTCTGATCGCTCCAGTGTGCTCTCATGGCGTTGGGATGGTCTCATTGGGCCACCCCGACTCTGTTTCCCCCCCTTCACAGTATGCGCATCATCGCACACTCCATAGGGAGCCCTCAGTGCTGAGATGCGATTCATCGATTCCCCATTTAAGTGCATCGGGAACAAATGGCAAAAAAACCCCTACTCACCCGCAGTGTGTCTGATCATGCAGTGGCGGGCTGCCCCTGCAGCTTCAAAGGACTGCATAATTGTGCAACTGCGGGTCAAATTCCTCCAGAGGAAATAGCCTTGCTTTCCCCCACGTTATCTTGCACATGTGACTGTCACCATAGATTCAGGTGGTTAGCCATGTTGGTCTGAAGTAGCAGAACAAAGTTTAAGTCCAGTGGCACCTTTAAGTCCAACAAAGTTTTATTCAAGGTATAAGCTTTCGTGTACCTGCTTATACCTTGAGTGGCAGAACATGCCTGCCCTGCCCTCCTAGGGGTTTCCCCATACCTGGAGGGCCTTTTCTTCCACTCTCAGGTAGCCCACCACCTGACCTTTGAATGGGATTGCCCACTGGGAGGGTCAGAGCTCTTCCCTTCCCTTCCAAGTTCTGATGCCTTGCCTTTATGTCTCCTGCTGCCCAGCACCTGGTCACCACGGGGACAGTTTACTGCCTTCTGCACCCTTGAAGGAATAGCCACTTGCCAACTGCCTACCTTTCCTCCAGGGCTCCTTTTAAAATGGCATGTGTGAGATGGTGGAGGTCTATGCGGTACAGAGAATCAGCATCAAAAGTTATAAAGTATTTATTAAAAAGAGATGTTTAAAAGCACACTTTTAGCACAGCACCAGATTGAGCAATGGATCCAAAAGAAATAGGCAAAACGCAAATCCTGTTCCTCGCTCTCTATGTGATGGTAAAATATGGAACGGGGTCTTTAGCTTAGGAGTTCTAGATCTCTGCAGAGGTTCTGTTACCTTGAAGCTTGCTCCAGCTCTTTAGGCAAGCATATAGTCAATGGCTACCTTCTCAGTTGAGAGTCCTCTCTGCTCTCATTGCCTTGGCCCCAAGGAAAAAGGACTTCCTCCTTGCTCCCCTGAGTTTTATCATATCTGTTTCTCCTCCCAGTGACCCGGTCAGCCCAGGTCAAAGAGGCTTTTCCTTCCTGAAGACTCTCTAGCATTTTACACCTCCAAATCTCTGTTCCCTGCTTGGAGAAGGGGAAGAGCTTGATGCACCCATTATTTCTCCTGCTAGATCTATTAGCATTTGTAAGAAGGTGAGCTGAGGTACGTCTGGGAAGAAATTGAACTGACTTCCTCTCGTCCTGCCTGTTCTCTGTCCAGAGAGGGGAAAAAACTCTTAAAATGCAAAGTGGAGGTTTGGCTCATTTCAAACCTCTCAGGACAAAATGCATTTTTTCACACTTTGAATAAAACTTTGTTGGTCTTAAAGGTGCCACTGGACTTGAACTTTGTTCTTGAGATAAGTAAATCACACATGTAAAAATAATTAAAGCATTAATATGTTTTTTTAAAAAGTGGGATAATTAGTATTTAAAATGCTGGATGCAAGGTTTTGAGCCACCCGAGACCCAAAAAGACATTGCCGTTGTAAGGTCACAGTTTCACCCATCTGGGTCTACGAACTTTTCCATCTTGAGGCTGGAAAACCTGGAGCTGTGACTAGTTAAAAGCCACAGCTTAATAATACAAAATCTTCCCCCACTAACCAGCCAGCCTACTAAACACTGCTGTACACTGAGCTGTTCTGAAAGAAAAGTACTGCTGCCTCTCTGCCACTCAGTGTTTCTTGTTTTCTGAGACCGATGGCTAAGACTTTGATTTGGCCCCTCCGATACACAGAAGAAAGAAACAGCTAATCTCGCAGTGACGCTAATCCTTTTTGTCCCGCAGAGCAAGAGCTTGGATCCGCGGCTGGTATTTTTCACACCTTTTGGCCAGGAAGGTTGCTCCGTCTCTCTGGTTACAGGGCTCCTAGATTTCAAAGAGCATCAGACAGCTGTCCAGTGCCCTTTATCCAAAATTAAAAAGTGACATCGAATGTTATGGCATACAGAAGCATTGCCTAGTAATGAGGAAAGCTGCTTTAGAATGAGAGGGTGAGAATTTCCAGTGCCAAGGAACGACTTGTACTGCTTCGGGCATGTCTTGAAGCAGGAGACAGAGGGATTCCTCAGCATTATACTTAGCTCAGATCAAGCTGGGCAGCCCTGTTGGTCTGAAGCAATAGAACAAATTTAAAGTCCAGCGGCATCTTTAAGACCAACAAAGTTTTATTCGAGGTGTGAGCTGTCGTGTGCATGCAAACTTTGTCAGACGATGAAATGGAATTGCATATCATAGTTGTATATATATAGGGGTGTCTTGTTAAATCAGGGGCTGCGGTGGCTCAGAGGTTAAGACGCTGAGCTGCAGACTGGAGGGTCTGTAGTCCGGCAGTTCGAGACCCGAGTGCCGTGTGACGGAGTGAGCTCCCGTCTCTGGCCCCAGCTCCTGCTAACTTAGCAGTTCGAAAGCAAGAAATTGCAAGTAGATAAATAGGTACCGCTCCGGTGGAAAGGTAACAGCACTCTGTGTGTCTTGGCATTTAGTCACGCTGGCCACATGACCACAGAACTGTCTTTGGACAGTGCTGGCTCTTCGGCTTGGAAACGGAGATGGGCACTGCACCCTAGAGTTGGATTTGACTGGCTTGTGAGCAAGGGAAACCTTTACCTTTTTTACTTGTTAAATTAGCATGCAAAATAGCGAAGATTTTTTTAACAGATCAAAAGAGTGACAAGCTGGGTTTCTGGTTATCACCTGTTTGGTTCAACTTGTGTGGTGTGGGGGGACAACAGAGGGAATAAATATGTCAGAACCGGAGACTGATGTGCCCTAGATTGTGAGAATCCCATCAGACCCCAACCATCTCCTTTCTAGCACAGAGGTTAACTTTACAGCATCTCGGCTGTGTAGAGTATTTCCCTTGCCTCCAAAACAGAGAGCTACATTTAAATCTACCATTCCAAATTACGTGTATTTAGCACAGATCCAGGTGGTCAGCCGTGTTGGTCTGAAGCAGTACAACAAATTTAGAGTCCAGTGGGGCACCTTTAAGACCAACAAAGGTTTATTCAAGGTACGAGCTTTCGTGTGCTAGGCACACTTTCCAATGTATTTGGAAAAAGTGTGCCTTGCACACGAAAGCTCATACCTTGAATAAACCATTGTCGGTCTTAAAGGTGCCACTGGACTCTAAATTTGTTCTGTATTTAGCACACACACCCCCAGCCCACCCCCACATGTACAAACACACTTTTGGGTGCTGTATTTCCCGCTGATCTCTAAGGGCATTTTAACTTCCATGCTTCCAAACTAGGGATCCTGGAAACAATAGTCCTGTGCAGGGTCCAGCGACTTCTAACCATTCTCTCAAAGCTACAGTTCCTACCTAGCATATCAGACATTGGCAAAAGGCAAGTGTTGGACTGAACCCCACCTTTGGCTGTGCAAATGGCAAACTGGTGTCCCTCGGAGAGTTTCCCACTGACGTGGTGTCATGGGATGGCGCAGGGCCATGCCACATGGGACATCCCTTTCAGGGATCTCCCCCCCTCCCCCCTATTCTCCTCCTACCCCCTTCAGGCCTGGAGGAGGCAGAGGGCCTTCACTGGCTGCCACCACTCTGGTTTGGAGGGAACCTCCCAGTCCCCCAGGTAAACTGTCCTTTCGGTCTGGGCGCGGCCTGATATGAGGAGCGAAGAACCCAGGCAGACTGAACAAGAAACCGTTGGATTAAATATTATAGCAAGTGAAGTAAATAGGAGACAAGTTATTTTGAAAAGAAAACGGGACAGAATGAACACAGGGCAAAAACGCACAAAGGAAGGAGGCGGCTGGAAAACTACAAAGTTTCCTGACGCCACTGCCTGATTTTAGTTCCCATTCCGTTGCAGTAACTGATCGCGCTAGGCCAGACGCAGCCTACTGTGGGCGAGGGAATCAACTCCCTCTAGGGCTGCCAGCCTCCGTCTGGGACCTGGGGATCCCCTTCAATTAGAGCTTATCTCCAGACCACGGAGATCAGTTCCCCTGGAGAAAATGGATGCTTTGGAGGGTGGACTCTAGGGCATTGTACCCCACTGAGGTCCCTGGGCTCCCCAGGGCTCCGCTTCCAAATTTCCAGAATTCCTAGCCTGGATTTGGTAACCCTACCCCCCCATCCCCTGACAGTGGCCGGGGGGTGGGGTGGGGGCGGGCAACCTTAACTCCCTCCAAAAGCAGCTTCGGCTCAGCATCAGGGAGCAAAACAGCCGGCCTCTGTGTTTGTGTGTGCGTGTGGGGGGTTTATATGCTGTCAGAGCTCTGCCTCCTTGACTGTGATTGGTCCCTGTTTACCTTCCGTTCCTGCCCATCCAATCCCAAAGCTTGGAAGGTGCCTGGGAAATGTAGTCCCACAGCAAAATTTACCCAAGGCCTCAGGCCTTTGAGGAAGAGAGGCTTCCTTGAGGCCTGGGGACCGCTCATTCTTTAGCTTCAGGCCCAGGATCGTGACGCACGGACATGGCATTCAAAACTCTGGCTGATGTGAGGATTTCAGGTACTACCCACGTTAACTGACACAGTCATTCCTCAGACACCATTTTCCTTCCTGTAGAGCCCATTTATCGTTTTGGTTTACAGGTCATGTGACAGCTTATCTATACTTGCGAATACTCTTTGCTGCTTCTTTCAAAAACACACCAAGCTTAGCATATCAAATCTGATAAAACAATACACAGCTTGGGTTAAAATGGAGAAAAACTCAGCATTAGTGTACCCAAATACAAATAGGACCACTTTGTCAAGCCTCTTTTGTGACCACAGTGGTGGTCAAGTTTTCTTCTCCACCATCCTTGTATCTGCTGATCGCAACCCTGCCGAGTTTTGCTGAGCGATCTGCTTTATCTGGCCCCTAGTGGCGTCAGCGCAGGAAAAGGTTGTTTTCCTATGACACACTGGCACAGCATTTTGACAGATCGAGCTGTTTCAGCAGTTTAATCTCAGAGTGTTATCAGAGCGTAGTCGAATCACAGTTGCCGGTATGACCTTCAGTTACTGTGGCTCGAGGACATGAACAGATTTCTGGGAGAGATGTGTCTGACTTCCTTCTTGTTCATCCGTCGCCATTGTAGCTTTGATAAGTTGGCTCCAGGAGGTAGTAAATGCTTCACTGGTTCTGCAAGAGGGTAAAGTTCGAGCTGCCTTGCAGGAGGCAGTAGGAAGGCCTCCCTGGAAGACGCCTCCTTGGACTTCGAGCGTTTAAATAGCTACAAACCTGTTGCTGACACTCCCCTCTTTTTTGACAAGGAGCTCAAGTGGATAATAAGGCCACTTCAAGCTTTTTGGGATGTCCTTGATTATCTACACCCATTTCAGTTTGACTTCTGATCTGATTTTGGGACTGAATTTGGCCTGCTATCTTTGCTGGAAGAGGGGGAGGAAGAGCGCGGTCCCTGGGACTTCTCAGCACCTTTTGATACCGTTGCCTACATTGTCCACCTGGGCTATTGACTGAGCTGGGTATCAGTGCCTCTGCCCGATAATAGTTTCATCCCTATCTGGCGGACTGGTTCTAGAAGGAAGTCCAGGGGGACTACTACTCAGCCCCATCACCTTTGTGTTGTGGTGTTCTGAAGGTTCCCAGTGCCTTTCAACATCTTCAGGAAACTATTGGAAGAGGGTTTGGAGCAATGTGCCATCAGTATGCTGGTAAAAACAAAAACTGAGGGTCACAGTGTTAGGAGAATATACAAAGAAATATATCACTGTGTACAATAAATATATGTTTATGGTAGAACAATTTATTCTTTGTCCTTTTTCTTTTTGGGGTATTTTTCAATGCCGTTATCTAGACATTAGTATCAAATATTATCAAAAATATATTTCACCCAAACAACACATAGAGAAAAATATGTTTCACCCAAACAATACAACAACAACTGCAGGTTTACATTCAGATAGCACCTTGTCTGTATCACTATCGCTAGTCCCACGGGGACTCTAGTAATTTACCCGTTTCGAATTAATCTTTTTCAAGGACCGTGATGTACATATAAAGGACATAAGGTGCAATAATTTTTCTTTGTGAGCACAAAAGCTCTTAAGTGAGCAGCATACTTGTCTAGGGTCCCATCAGAACCCTTGCGGCAAACATAATAACCTACCTAAGGTAGCCGCTGATAGTATGCTGGTGTCAGGCAACCTGACTTCACCTTTCCAACAGGTTCAGGTGACACAGTGGATGTCCGGAACAATCATCTGGAGAAGGGTGTAACCTGGATAGGACTGAGGTGCTGTTGGTAGGTAAGAGGGCTCATCATTAAAAGTTGGGATTTAGGCAACTCTGAGCAAAGTTGCCTTCCTCCTAAAGGATCAGGTTCACAAAATGGACGTGCTGATCTGTTCGCGTTTGCAAACGGATATTAGAGTCACACCTGCGTTGCATGGCTCCTTTGATCAGCTTTGGCTGATCTGCCATCTCCAGCCCTTCCTTGGAAAGAAGGATCGCTTTCCGAGTAGCTTCAAGGAGCTGTACGTGGTGTTGCCTTTGAAGACGGTTCAGAGTCTTCAATTAGTCCAAAACACAACAGCGAGATTCCTCTGGGGTACCAACCACGGGGGATCTATTTTGCCATTGATCAAGGAACTCTGCTGGCTGCCAATTTGTTTCTGGGCTCAAGTCTCTCCTCGAAAACCATAAATGATTGAGTGAGGGTATCTGAAGGGCCACCTCTTTTCATACGACCATACCTGTCATTTCTCTTCCTCGGGGCCCTGCTCCAGGGACTGCTACCTTCTGAGATGAAATAGCGACAGGACCTTCAGTGTTGTAGCTATGGGGTGCCTCACCTGTGTCTCCCCTCTTGATCTGTACACTAGTGATTTTTGTGTGTCAACTTAAGTTCTTTCTGTCTGTCTGTCTGCTCCAGCTTTTTCTGTTTTGCTACGTGGTCTGTTTTAAGCTTCTCTTGTGAGGTACTCTAGTTTGGTGTAGTGGTTAGGAGTGCAGACTCTAATCTGCAAGAACCGGGTTTAATTCCCTACTGTTCCACATGCAGCTGCTGGTGTGACCTTGGGTCAGTCGTAAGTTCTTTCAGAGCTGTTCTCTCATGGGTAGTTCTCAAAGATCTCTCTCAGCCCCGCCTACCTCACAGGGTGTCTGTTGTGGGGAGGGGAAGGGAAAAGAGATTGTAAGCTGCTCTGAGACTCCTTCGGGTAGTGAAGGGCGGGGTAGAAATCCAATCTCCTCCTCCTCCTTTTCAGAAAGTTAGTTAATTTATGCTGCCTTCGACAATTGTTTTGTGTCATTGTTATCATACTTCGTGACGTCTTTTTCGAATCTAGTGTTGTTGCTTTATTATATTTTTATTCAATGTTTTATTGTGCACTTTTAAAACTATATCTTGCCGCTTTAAGAATTCTTTAACGGAGGGCACATCACATACATTTATTAAACAAATTAGTGACAGAATAACCTAACAACCTTGTAAAGTACTGGGTTTCGGGCCTCATGACTCGGACGACGACATAAGAGAAGACGCGTTTATTCGTACTTCACACAAGACAAGAACAAGCAGTAACGGCCGGAGGCCAACTATATACAGTTAGGGGGGGACGGCCCCATATTCCTATTGGCGGGTTTGAATCGCCCGCCAATGCTGCCATTGGTTCTCTACTGGCGAGCTCAGGAACCTAGTCCCTATTGTTCTCAGAGAGCGAAGCTTGGCTGTATTTCGCCAGCTCTGCCTTCTGATCCCAGGACACAACAAACCTGTAGCATCAGTGTGAGTACCACAGTTCAAAACCTCAGCCACACTGGAAAAAAAATACTGCGTTAGTTGCTAACTTCCATACAGTACTTTCCCCTCCATTTCCATGTAGGCCTGCTTCACTGTTGTAACCATGACAGTGGCTGAGTTCAGACTGGCAATTTACCCCGCTATAGCCACTTTTTAGCCATGTTTCCCAAGCGGATTAAAGGGGGCATTCACACAGGCACATCTGCCTGGCGTTCCCCACCTGTAGACAACCCGTGCTGTTCCGCTTCACTCCCGCGTTAAAAAGATACCTGTTACAAGCGGTAGCAAATCTCGGAGAGTACCTTTATCCCGCGTCAATCTGCTTCCTGGAAGAGTGAATGCTCAGCCGAAAAGCCGGGAGCAACCCATGTTGCTCCCGGCGCATATGATTGACTGTGCTCCGCTCTACCACATAAGGTGCATATGATTGGCTGTGCTCCGCTCTACCACCCAATGTGCAACGGGATCCTCCCCAAATTGGCTGAATGTCTATGGGTGCATGAGCACATGAGCACTCATGCGCCCACACACACATAGGCATCCGGCAGATTTACCAGAGAAAAGCTGTTTACAGCCGCACCTCTGGGCCAGCAGTCTGAACGCTCCCGCGTGCCTCCTCCCGGTATGCTCCCACATCAGTCGGCGCAGTGTGACCGGGAAAACCGGGAACAGTTTATTCTGGGGCTTTTTTGCCACGACTGGCTCCCGCTGCAAACTGCCAGTCTGAACTCAGCCAGTAACTGTTCTCTCAGCAAGTGCTCAGAATGCCAAAGCCACCTCCAGTTTCTCCATTAGTACAAAACAGGAGGCCATATCTCTTTCTCTGTGTTGTCTCTCTCCCCCCCCCATAAGATTTGCTCTCTTTAAGAGTTCCTTCCCACTGGTGGGATAAGCCTGACTCTGCCATTTTTTCTTCTGCTACACTCCAGAGTTTTCCCTGTAGGCTCTTGGTTTCGCCTCCAGATGTTCAGCTCTGATAGTTCTATTGAATTTTCCATGAATCAGCTGTGGTCAGGGGCACGGTACGCAGGTGGGGGCTGCCGTTAGGGAAGTGAGGAGAAATGTGGCAAAAATGGACACAGAACACATCAGCTGCCAAGGCAGCCGTTGTCAGGTGGCTGCAAAGACAGACTCAACCACATTAATATAATTTGCTAATTCTCGCAAGGGGGAAATAACATAGCCGAGGTTATCTGAGGCACCGGATAAGTAGACATTTCATAGTGAGAATGACGGCGTCCCCCTCCTCAGCTGAGAGCCCCCCCATGGGTGACATCCAACTCTGTAGGTTGCTCAGAGACCACTAAGCTCCCAACGAGCATGACTGCAAAGACAATAAGATGACCTGATAAATGTTCAAGATCTAATAGTGTATTCGTGATGGACCTTCCGTTGGAGGAAACTGTTAGGCCGGGTCCACTGGAAGAGTTCGTAGAGGGTGTTGGCAGAGCAGCTCTTTCCCGGCCTTCCCTTTCCCCAAGCAACCTGCCATTGAGGAGTCTCTTGGGACAGAACATTTCTCTTGCAAGGCTTTCCTGATCCTCAGACGGGAGTTTTGGGACCGATGACAGGTTGCTTTGAGAAGCAGAAAGCAGGGGAAGATCTGCTCCTCCGACAACGTGTGCAAACTCTTCCAGTGGCATTAACCTGCACTGAGAGCGCAACGACAATCAGGTGATGGGTATGGCCATGTGTCTTAGCACATCATAGGCGGAGCTTCTGAGGACAGGATTTCTGTTTCTTTTCCCCCACCCGAACCTGAAGGTGTGTCACTTTGAACGTTGCTTGCGATACTTTGAGTCTCTGCCTTGCCGCGCCTGCCCTTGCCGTCCTGTCCAGCCTGCCGCAGTGTCTTTTGTATGTATTCCGTGAGCCTTTCTCAGCCTGAGTCTCTCTCCCCCAACGAAACATGTCATTTTGGAAGCAGACGGCAACTCTCTCTCTCTCTCTCTCCCTCCAGTGAAAAGTTCTGTGGTAGGAATAGGAGAGGCGTTGCTCATAAAAACTTGTTCGGCTTTCCTCCAGGTCCTTCAAGTGTTTGGCTCAGGCCTGAACCGCCACAGTTGCCAGAAATGGTCTTTTAGGTGCAACTTCGTAGAAACCTCACGATGCACGAACTCCCTAGGGGCAAACTGTCCCTTTAACTTACCGGAAGTGTTCCGGGTGGGCCAATGCAGTGGCAGCCGGGAGCGGGGTTAGCCACGTGGCTTGTACAGTGCTGGGGGAGCTCACCACCTCCCTAGGCAGCTGATTCCACTGTTGCGCTGTTGTAACATCCCAATCCACCCCTGGAAACACCCCCCCACATCCTGGGCAATTCGCCACCCCTTTAGCATCCCTCGATGTTCCTTAGGTGTTCTTTAGGAGCAGGAAATGATACCTTCTCTTCAGCTTGCAGAAGGAGGCGGGTAGCCATGTTGGTCTGAAGCAGCAGAGCGAAGTGTGGGTCCGGCAGCACCTTTAAGACCAACAAAGTTTCATTCTGGGTATAAGCGCAGTTCGTGTGCAGGTGGACGAAAGGTATCCGAAGAAGTGTGCCTTGCACACGAAAGCGTGTAGCTTGGGTAAAACTTTGCTGGTCTTAAAGGTGCCACCGGACTCTGTTCTCCAGGTTTCACTTCGGTTGAAATTCCCTCCAGGCAGGGCCTCTTTGGTACCCTCTCGCCATCCTGCCTTCTCCCGCCTTCTGTGACTGGGAGGCACAAACCCCAGACTAGCACCTGCCGGCGGGGCCTGCACTCTGGGTCACTGGCTGCCCCTTCCCTGGCCAGGGTGGGACATCTCACTGGAAAGGCTGCAACAGAGAGGGACCCCAGCCTATCCCCGTGCACGAGCCCTTTGTTTTCATCCTCCCCTTGCTGCCTTTCATTTGGCTGATTGGAGCAGAAACGCATTTCGTAATAGAGAGACCTTGTCCCCCCGGGATTAAGAGTATGGTGACACTCCGCTGCAGCAGCTGCCTGCGCTTATCAACTACGGGGGAAGGGGAAAAAAATAACAGCTCTCCCCCCCCCTTTCCTCCTTTTGCCAGTTTTACCGTATGTCACTGCTTCCTTCCTCCCCTCCCTTGCACTCTCTCTCTGTCTCTCTCTCTCCCTCTTCTCTGCCTCTCTTTCTCTTTCTCTTCTCTCTAACCTCCTCGCAGCTCTTCACCGGCTCCCGCTCCGTGCCTCCAGAGCGCGCCCAGCTGAGAGGTTTCCAAGAGAGCCCCAGGGGAGTCCTCCATCCGCTAAGCAAAGAGGCAAGAGAGAGACTGCTGGAAGCCAAGCCAAACAGAGGGGAGCCGGTTGCAGCCGGCCAGGCTTTGTCCCTGGTGCTAAGCTGGCTGCTGCTGTCAAGAAGCCAGGCATGAGAGAGAAAGTTGCTCCCTGGAGTTGAAAGGGGTGGAAAAAGTCAAGAGCGTCGGGCAGCTGGCTCCCCCGGTGGCCTTGCGGCTCTTCCTTGTTAAATGAAACCACCTGAGGAACATGAGATTTCCTACTCCCAAGGGAGGGGACTTGCCAAGCCGGGAAAAGAGGGAGACAGCCAGATTGTAGTTCTCCAGTGTGGTTTGCCTTGAGGTCACGGGCGTGGGGTGGGGTGGGGTGGGGGAGAAAGAGAGAGTGTCGGAAGGGGAGGAGAAGCGAGAGAGGACCCGATGCCCGCTGCCAATATGACAGAGACCCTTCAGCTTCCAGCGTTGCAAGTCCCGGAACAGCAGGAGGCAGAGGGCGGCCGCGCCTGGTCCAGTTCGTCCACCCCGACCCTGCGCCGACGGCGGTTCAAGATGAGGCGGATGAAGCACGTCCAGGAACCCGGCCTTGAAACCACAGCCTCCTCCAACAAGGAGTTCCTCCAGCTCCCTTCCATCGAAATCACCCCTTCGAGCGATGAGGATACCCCTTGGTCAAACTGTTCCACACCCAGCGCCTCCCCACGGCGCAAGCGCTTCTTGCTGCGCAAGTGGCTAAGTGTGAGGGAGAAGAAGGAGTGCAGCGAGAGCAGGTATGTCGCTTTCCTTTCCTCCTCCTATGACAAGGCCTCCCAAAACTGGGGTGTTTCTCTTTCCGCTACCTGGCGTAGCGCTGTGCGTTATGTCTCCCTCTTCTGGTTAGACTGGGTAAAAAGGACATCACCTTGGATCTTTCCTGGTCTTTTACTTCAGACTTCTTATAACTTTAGACAGGTGCAAAGGAGTTTGGGAGGGGCTGGTTCATAGGCCAAGGGTCTGTTTCTTTTTGGCAAGATTTACAATACATGGCTAAAAAGGGTGTTACGCTTATATCTGGATCACAGGTTGCAGACTTGTGATCTAAGTGTATGTTTACAATCCAGAAAAAAAAGATGGCTAATTGGCCGCAGTTCCACACCAGTAAGTACCGGGGGACTAGAAGTGTTCGGTTCAAAGGCCACACCATCGTGTGAGTTGCCTTGGAACCGTCTGAGGCAAGGCGAGAAGTAAACATTTCACATGCGTGAATCTGAAATACATTGCTGGTTTTGCTAGAGTGAGTGATGGTTCAAAATCAGCCTTGCTATGTGAATAGAGTGGAAATATTTCATCATCATCAAGAGACACAGGCCGGGCAGAGTTCTGTGATAGTTCGATCCTAAGCTAAACACCTAGATTAGAGTCCACTAGCCCTGTAGAGACCCACAAGATTTTCGGAGTATAAGTTTTCAAGAGTCAGTGTTTCCTGTGTTGGTCTCTAAGGGGCTACTGGACTCAGAGGCAGGTGTTCTACTGCAAACTCACTTCTGAGACTATCCTAAGTAGACTGGCACTTTTCCAAGTCCATTAGAAGATTGTTGCTCTGCTTAGGATGGCACTGTGACAGATCTCTGCTCTGGGTCGTGGTGGGACATTTTAAAAGGAAAATATAGCAAAGAGTTCCTAAATGCTGTCTGCATACGTGATGAGTGAAATTTAGGACTCAGACAGCCAAGTCTCACCCTGTTTATTTGCGAGAGAGTCCACTGAAATTAGATTTACACCCAAGCAACTCTGCTTTGATATTTTCCCCCTAAACACAAGCTATTGTTAGGAAAATTGATTGAATGGAGACTGCAATCAAGCTGATTAATTAGCTTCACTTTAATCTTTTTGCCAATTAAATAACTTATTAAAAGACAATATTTTAGGGATGTCTAAAATCTAGAGTAACATTCAAATTCTACAATTTGTTAATAATCAGTGATCAGTTCATTCACACGCTGCTAAATCTTCCTTCCTTCCTTCCTTCCTTCCTTCCTTCCTTCCTTCCTTCCTTCCTTCCTTCCTTCCTTCCTTCCTTCCTTCCTTCCTTCCTTCCTTCCTTCCTTTCCTGTACCATACTTGATTTGCACCAGTCTCTTTTCTCTAAGCTCCCAACTAACCAAGTAGCAAACTGGGGATTCTCATATTCTCATCAAGTTCCAGTGGCTGTAAGGATAAGCGGATACAATCAGAATCCCCAGATAATTTATTTTGAAACCAGACACAGAATATATGTGGTGGCTGGGCATGCATAAGGCATGACAACTGGACTGGTGGAGTGGGTGAGGAATAGAGTGCATTGTAAAGTGAAATTTAGCAATAGTTAAAGAATGAGAATATATGTATGGCAGGGAGATGGGGCTTGAAATGCGTATTTTCTAAGAATGCAAGAGCTACCTGGCTAGACCACACCAAGGGTCTGTGTAACCCAGCATTCTGTTGCTCACGGAAGCTTGCTGGATGTCTCTGGAAGATCATAGACAGGGCATGGAGGCCTTTCTCTGCTGTTTGCCTCACAGCCTCTGGCCTCTCAGCATCCACAGGGACCTGAAATCTGGGGAGCTGTGCTCATCGGTGCCCAGCGAAAATTTCACCACTGTACCCCTCTACATTTTTGAAATGGCGTGTGGAAAAATGGCTGAGACTGTGCATGGATTACAGAGCATTAGCATACCAAGACCAGCGTGGCATTTTGGCTCTAGGTACCTTGCAGATTCCAAATCCATCCTGGTTATGGAAACAGAAAAATACCCTGCATGTTGTCAAACATGACTCCTCTTCTCCCAGTATGTTTCTGGGAGAAAGGGCAAGTTTCTGCTGAAAGGGCAAGTTTCAGACACGCAGGGAGGTTCTCAAACTAAGCGGATTACGGTCCAATCCCCTGGATCCCTGGATCAGGCTGGCCAGGTGGCCTTGATAGGTTGCCATCATAGCAAGTAGGGGGGGGGAACCCTTTCAGAATGTGCAAAATTTAATGAAGGTGATTTTGAGTTAATATTGAATTGCAGATCTGCTCATGTTAGGATGCTTCCTCCTTCCATAAGAGCATAAGAGAAGCCAATGTCGGATCAGGCCAATGGCCCATCCAGTCCAACACTCTGTCACACAATGGCCAAAAATACCAGGTTCCATCAGGAGGTCCAGCAGTGGGGCCAGGACACTAGAAGCCCTCCCACTCTTGCCCCCTCCCCAAGCACCAAGAATACAGAGCTTCCCTTGCCCCAGACTGAGAGTCCCTATCTATACCTTGTGGCTAATAGCCACTGATGGACTTCTGCTCCAGATGTTTATCTAATTCCCTCTTGAAACTGTCCATGCTTGTAGCTGCCACCCCCTCCTGTTTCAGTGAATTCCATGTGTGAATCACTCTTTGGGTGAAGAAGGACTTCCTTTTATCCATTCTAACCCGACTGCTCAGTGATTTCATGGAGTGCCCACGAGTTCTTGTATTTCCCCACCCCCTATCTAATTGTACTGCAAGGCAAAAACAAAAAAAATTGTACTGCCATCAAAGTTCAAGGGAGGAAAGGTGGCGCAGTAGAGCCCGATCTTGTCAGATCCTGGTAGCGACCCAGGGTCTGTACTTGCATGGGAGCCTCCCATGTGAACTTCCATGTTCAGAAGCAGTAAAACTCTGGATACCAGTGCCAGGAGGCAGCATCAGAGCCTCTCTGATCTGTTTGTTTGGCCCTCACGGGCAACTTGTTGGTCCCTGTGTGAGACAGGATGCTGGACAAGGTGGACCACTGGTCTGATCCAGCAGGACTTTTCTTATATCCTTACGAGACCATCGAGAAAGACTCTGCAGAGGAAGGCAATGGCAAACCACATCTGCTTCTCACTTGCCCTGGAAGCCCCTTGCTGGGGATCACCATATGTCAGTTGTGACTTGCCGGCACTTCGGTAAGTATCAGGGTTGTACCCCCCAAAGTCAAGAATACAATGTCTTCGTGCTCTGTCTCTCTAGCTGCTGAATGGCTCGCCCTCCCTAGAGGCTAGAACAGAGCCTTGTAAAAATGGCGTCAAGTCTTAGTTATGAGAAGATACAAGGGAGTTGATCCTGGCTAAATATCAGGAGAAACTTCCTAACTGTAAGAGTGGTTGAGCGGTGGAACAGACTGCCTTGGGAGTTGGTGGATGCTCCTATGCTGGACATTTTCAAGCGGAGGCTGGATGACCATCTTTTGGGCATGTTGTGGGGCTATCTTTCGGCTACGCTCCTGCAGAGTGCAGGGGGTTGGACTAGGTGACCTGCAAGGCCCCTTCCAACTTTAACATTCTATGATACTATGAAGAGAGACCCATTCAGGCCTGTAGCCATGATGGGGCATTTGGGGGCAAAGTCCCACCACCCACAAGCCTTGCCCCACCACCTCATGATGCTAGACAGCCCCACCCCCCATGCACCTAGCCCTGCAGCTGGGAGGCTGGGGAAAGAAAGGGAAGCAGCCCTGCAGCTTCTAGTCAGTTTCACTCCCTGCAGATGAGCTGTTAGGTTAAAAAGCTGAAAGTAGGGAAGCGAAACTGACCAGAAGTGGCAGGGCAACTTTCCTTCCTTTCCTCAACCTCCCTGCTGCTTGGAGGGGGGGCTGGGGAAGGAAAAAAGGAGAGAGAGAGAAGGTATGATGACGGTGGTGGGGAAGCCAATCTCTCTGCCATAACTTTCCATGGACGGGGGATGGGGGGGTTTGACGATGGCAGGGGAAGCCAGTCTCTCTCTCTTGGGGTTGCCAGTCCCCAGGTGGTGGAGATCCAAACACAACATCTGTGACAACAGTAATGAAGAGTCAATAAAGATAGGCATGCAAAATCATTGACTATAGCAATTTGGTAAAAAATTCTCATAGACTTCAGAAGCTAAGCAGGGTCGGCTCTGGTTAGCACTCGGATGGGAGACCACCAAGAAAGTCTGAGGTTGCTATGCTATGCAGAGGCAGGCAAAAACACCTCTGTTTGTCTGTCGTCTTGAAAACCCCATGGGTGGCCTTGCTACAGGTTAGCTATTACTTGATGGCACTTTACACACAGACGTATGCACTGTTGTATTTTAAGATTTTAGTGTAACTTGTAACGGCCAATGGCCACATACAGTAAACTTGACCGACTGACATACACACAGTTGGTCCGGATCTCCAGGACTGAAATCGCCTCACTTCTGATTCAGGAAGTGCCTGTCATTGGGGGACGACCAAATCAAAACATCAAAGAATGGCTGCATTTGCATCATTCCAGGCCCTCTAGCCACAGGTGATCACGGGAAGGCAAAGCTCTGGCATTGAAGCAGCTGCCGCCGTGCCCATCCATCCCCAGCACTTGGAATCTGTTAGCATTTAGCTGTACGAGTAACGGGCATGCAAAATTTATGTAGCAAGCATGATAGTGTCTCTGCCATTCCATTATTTATTGATCCCCGTGTTTCTGATGTTAAAATATGCTCTTTCTAGTTCCTCCCGGGCACGCAGGAGCAGGAAATTAGTTTCTCTGGGAAATTAGTCAAGTCGAGTCCTCCTCTTCCCTTGGCTTCATCAACAAATTATTCTTTATAAACAATATGCTATGAGATCCTGCTTTCGTCAGCTTGGAGCGGAGTGGTGGGGTGACAGTGTCAAACAGAGGTGACACGAGGTCAGTCAGCCACAGAAAAAGCGACTGAGTAGAAAGTGGATGGCCCAGGTAAGCCCCGTCTTGTCAGATCTCAGAAGTTAAGCAGGGTCAGCCCTGGTTAGTATCTGGAAGGAAGACCAGGGTTGCCACACAGGGGCAGGCAGCGGCAAACCACTTCTGAATGTCTCCTGCCTTGAAAGCCCTACAAGGTTGTCATAAGTCAACTGTGACTTGACGGCACTTCCCAAAAGCTGAAAAAAAGGGGGGGGGGAAGGGGAAACTCAACCCAAAATCACACTGCGAACCAAGGGGGCCAAGCTGACTAATATAATATAAATATAGAAATTTATTAAGGTGTACACTTGTTAAAATACTTTCTGATTAAAATTTTTCAGTTTCAGACATATAAAAAGATACAAATACTCATACAAAGGATGGGTCAACACTATACAACTGAAGACCAAACGCGTTTCGGCCCCAAAGGGCCTTCCTCAGTGGTCACTAATACATATATATCATAGACACACATTCATAAACATATATACATATATCAACCCAGGTGTTGTAGCCTTATATGGTTGTACAGCTATTACAGAGATTAGTACTGGGCCATAGATATATCTGTTGCAATCTCACCAGTACTTCTACACTGGTAATCAGAATTTCGTAGTTATGAATGTGTGCCACTCCATCCGAGTAAAGATACTATACGGCACTTCCCACCACCAGAAAAACAGTATATAGAATCAGCTTTTTAAAATCTTTCTTTCGATGTTTTATAATGTTTTATAACTCGTGGGCACTCAATGAAATTGCTGAGCAGTCGGGTTAGAACAGGTAAAAGGAAGTACTTCTTCACCCAAAGAGTGATTAACACATGGAATTCACTGCCACAGGAGGAGGTGGTGGCAGCTACAAGCATGGACGGCTTCAAGAGGGAATTGGATAAAAATATGGAGCAGAGGTCCATCAGTGGCTATTAGCCACAGGGTATAGATGGGAATTCTCAGTCTGGGGCAAATGATGCACTGTATTCTTGGTGCTTGGGGGGCCACAGTGGGAAGGCTTCTAGTGTCCTAGTCCCACTGCTGGACCTCCTGATGGCACCTGGTATTTTTGACCACTGTGTGACAGAGTGTTGGACTGGATGGACCATTGGCCTGATCCAACATTGGCTTCTCTTATGTTCTTATGTTCTTTACTGTAAGAATATAAGAAGAGCCCTACTGGATCAGACCAGTGGTCCATCTAGTCCAGCACCCTGTTTCACACAGCAGCCCAGTTCCTCTGGAGGGCTGACAACAGGGCAGAGAGGCTGAAGACTTCCCCTGATGTCACTTCCTGGCAGTGGTATTCACAGTGTCAGACTCTTGAACAAACTTGCTCTCAACAACACCCTCTTTTCAGTGGTTTGTTTATTGAGAGATGGGAATGTATCAAGCTAAGACCATCTTGTGTCAGAACTAACTCCGTTGGCACCAGTTCTGGAATTATACATGATTCAAACAACAACACCCCCCCCCGGTGACCCATCCAATCAATCCATCCACTCAGCCCGCCTAAACCTAGCATGCTCTGTCAGCCCCCCTGCAAACCTACAGTTACATGATCTAAGACAGGCTGGCTAGCAGAGACAGGCATTCACAGTCGTTTCACATACTTCCCATTCGGGAGGCCTCTTAAGAAAACAGTTACAAAGCAGCTAAGCGAGGCAGTTTCACACATATATGCAGTCTCACCATCTGCTCCCCCCCACCATGCCCAAATTCACAATCCAACCTGTGTGGTTTACAGGCCATGAAGGTGGAACATACAAAACCCGTGGCCGATGAGGTTCCGAGTCTGACACACAGGTTGACAGTCTCTTAATGTGGAAGTTCCCTTTAGTCCCTGTAGCTAGCAGCCACTGATAGATCTACCCTTCATGAATCTGCCTAATCCCCTTTTAAAGCTGTGGCCATCACTACATCCTCTGGCAGTGAATTCCACCTTTTAATCAGTTGCCGTGTATAGAAGTATTTCCTTTTCTTCATCTTGAATCTACTTAAATGATCTCTCAAGCTATTTTGATCAATCCTGTCATCCTCCTTGTCTAGCACACCATAGAGTTCCTGTTCTGCTGTATGCAGACGATGCAGTCTTGTTATCCAGCACTCATATTGGTTTTCTGAGATCTTTAAAGCTTTTTCCTGAATATTGTTGCAAAGAAGGTTTGACCGTAAACTGCCAGAAGTCCAAGGTAGTGGTTTTTACTTTTTAAAAAAGGAATCCTAAAGCGTACTGTGATGGCCCATGAGGGAGTGTGAATTAGAAAAGGCATTTTATTATCTTTGAATTCTAAATTGCTAGGTTGGCAGGAGCTGGGGCCAGAGACGGGAGCTCACTCCATCACGCGGCACTAGGGTCTTGAACTGCTGAACTACAGACCTTCCCGTCTGCTGCTCAGCATCTTAACCTCTAAGCCACCTAGCTTTCGCGCAAGAGAAAACTTTACTTTTACCTTAATCTAAATTGGGCTCCAGATCAAGAAGGTGTGACGAACAAAATCAAACCCTGTACTGGAGGTATTTTGAGTGTCTTTCTAACAGGGGAAGGGGATACGTACCAGGGGCTATTCAAGTTTTTAACCAAAAGGTAATCCCTATTATTTTATATGGGGTGTCAATAAGAATTAAGGCAGTCACGGAATCTATTGCTGTTCCACTTCTTTGCTTCCTTAGAAAGCTGCTAAATATACCTGTGTTGCTGGTGCAACTTTGCGTACTGAATTTGGTCAGCCCCCATTGGAGGCTAGGGCATGGATGCTGGCGTTTCATCTGCACTTAAAGTTACTTTTCTGCATCAGTGGCTATCTGGCCTTGTTGAAGGAGGATTCTTAGAAATCATCATGGCTTAGGATCACGGGGAAGAAATTACCAGCTATTAGATTTACCGGTGAATCTATCAAGGAATCGGGGCTCGTTGAATCAGCAGTTACAATTAAAAATGGATTAGGCAGGTTGATTACAGTCGTTCTATTCTTCGTGCTCGACGAGCTTGTTCTTCACAGTTTTTTGGAATACTCCCCCCCTGATTCTCTTCCCTCCTGTGTTAATCACCTGACCCCACCTGGTCTACTCAGGGCTTTTACTCTTGCTAGAATGAATGACCATTCAACGGTGGTTATGAGAGGCTGTTTTTTGTAGCTTTGCAACTCTGATAGAATTTGCTCTTGTTCCTTCGGTAAAATGGATTCAGTCTCTTGTACTTTGTTGGAATGTCCTCTTTGTGCCAATCAAAGATGCCATTTTATTCTACTGTGGCTGGTGAATTTCAGTGATTTTAATCCAAGCATTTAATCCAAGGATTTTAATCCTAGTCTTAGGTCGAAATCTTACTTTCTCAACCCTGGCTCGGGTTTTAGGCACAGATGCTTGAGGAAGCGTGACCAGCAAAAATTTGTTATCCCGTTTGTCTGTTGGGAAATAAATAGAGATTATAAATGAAAATTCAGATTAAAGTCCAGTGGCATCTTTAAGACCAACAAAGTTTAATTCTGGGTGCCCTGACCCCTGGATAGCCCAGGCAAGCCCGATCTCGTCAGATCTCGAAAGCTAAATAGGGCCGACACTGGCAAGTATTTGGATGGGAGACCTCCAAGGAATACCAGGACTGGGAGGCAGAGGCAGGCTATCAAGCCACTTCTCTGAACATCCTCCGTGCTCCCAGTAGGAGTCATCAGAGGTTGCCATGACTTCCAGGTGTGGGTACACACACACTGCAATTCCCCCCCAAAAAAGTTTAACTCTGGGTATAAGCTTTTTGTTTTTGTTTTGTTAATTTTAAAGGCGCCACTGGACTCAAACCTTGTTCTGTTGCTTCAGACCAACACGGCTAGCCACCTGAAATTTCAGATTGTTATACTGCTCAAGCAATGCTCCCTCTAAGCTGTGAAGTCTTGTGAGCAAAAATTCTCCTTTGTGAGCTACTGGCATTAAAGTTGTGAGCGAGCATGGATTACTTTGCTCTGGAGACATCCTTCCTGAGCTAAGGCAAAAATGTGTGAGCCGGAGACTAAAAAACTGTGAGCTAGCTCACACTAACTCAGCTTGGAGAGAACACTGTGCTCTATTGAGTCGCAGAACTTTTATTGGACAAAGGAAACAAAAGGAATCTACTGCCCAACAGGTTCATTGAATGCCCTCAAGTTCTAGTATTTTGGGAGCGGTTTTGATCTTTCTTGTTTCTTTGGCCCACCATAAGGGACAAGTTGGTGCCTTCTCCTGATATTATGGAGTTCACCGCATGAGAAAAAAGGGGGAGGTAGAATGAATCCATCCGTTCTACTTTGGCTCTTAACTCTTCCGCTCCTGCAGATTTCATTTTGGTGTCAAGCTAGCAGTGATGTGGCAGGAGATGCTAATGAAGTAGCTAAACTGGCAGTTGTAGAGAATGACCTTTACTGGTCATTAGCATGACAGACAATGAGGGGGAGAGAACTCTGCCTGCTTTTCCCACAGCTACCTTTGACTTGGTTTCAGAGGCGGAAGGAGAAACGCAATGTGGTTCCCCGACAGCGTCGATTTCGCAGAAATTACCAGCGAGGGTTACTCATTAGTACCAAATGCAGAAGAAGGTTGAAAGGTGTAAGAAGCCTTCAGGGAGCCTGGCGTGACCTTTTGATCGCGATTAATGCTTTTTAATGGGAACATTTCTTACATTTCCCCCATACCAGCGGGCTAATCTAAGAGAAGCAGGCAAGACTGTGAACAAGACTTGGGTTTTTAGTAGCGGGAAATAACATATGTGACTTCTTACCACTTCAGTTTGTTTGGGCTGATCACGCTTTCTCAAGCACCTGTGCCTAAAACTCGAGTCAGGGTTGAGAAAGCCGGGCAAGCATAGGAGAATGACATCCACCTGGTTACCTTTTCTGGATCTCATCTGCAGCATGAGCTGGGTTTTTTTTTTTTTTAATGCACCGAGATTCCTGTTCAGCTCAGAGCGATTCTAGCCTTGAGGAGATCGTAAATCAAACTGAGTGACCTGATTAATCCCAGATGAGTTAATAATTTGCATTTATCGTAGGGTGATCGAAGCTTATCATGCGATATCCTGAATGGAAGCCCCGTCATCCACCCTTTGCATGCACCCTTATCATGTTGAGCAGTCGCTCGCCAGAGGTTGTTAGAACCGAGTTCATGGGTAATAACCGTAATTATCTCTTCATAATTTTAACCAAAGGATCTGTTATCGTGGCTCACTGCCGCTTATTGTCTCAGATAATTAACTCTCGGCGGGAGACGAACTTGGGATGCAGTCGGACTCCTGTGGGTTCGCTGTCACTGGTGGGATCATGACCCCATTGATTAAACCAAGCATGTCAACAGACTTGGTTAACAAATATTGGGGCAGATGTTACTTTTACAACCCTTTCTTCTGTGTTGCCAAGATGCGCTGTTCATATAGATCAGGCCTGCATAGTTAATGACTCCATCAGCTGACCCGTCACGGTTGGTTGGCCCACCAAGAGCTTGGTACACTTCCTGGTGTTTGCTCTGGCACTGCAAAAAACAAAACACAGAGCACCGGGTGGGGAAGTTTGCCAAGCCTTTGACACACCACTTTGGCATGATGGGTTGTAGGTGTCTTATCTTTCGTAGCTGTGGAGATGTTGAAAGGCCGCACTTGTTCTTGGCAACCCTATAGGAAGAAGTCTTCCTGTAACCATCTGCTGATTCCTTTTGGCCAGTTTGGTGTAGTGGTTAAGTGCGTGGGCTCTAATCTGGGAGAACCGGGTTTGATTCCCCACTCCTCCACTTGCTCCTGCTGATGTGACCTTGGGTCAGTCACAAGCTCTGGCACGGCTGTTCTTGAAAAAGAGCAGTCTCTGTCAGAGTTCTCTCAGCCCCGCCGACCTCACAGGGTGTCTGTTGTGGGGAGGGGAAGGGAAAGGAGTTTGTAAGCCGCTCTGAGACTCCTTTGGGTAGTGAAGGGCAAGATATAAATCCAATAATCTCCTCCTCCTCCTCCTCTTCTTCCTTGGGAGGGGCTGTGGCTCACTGGTAAAGCATCCGCTTTGCATTCAGAAGGTCCCAGGTTCAGTCCCTGGCATCTCCAATTGAAGGACCAGGCAGTAGGTGTTGTGAAAGACCCAAAGGCCCTGGAGAGTCGCTGCCAGTCTGAGAAGACAGTACTGACTATGATGGACCAGTGGTCGGATTCCTTGTAAGGCAATGTCATGTGAGTTAAGCGGTGCCCCATCCTCTGGGATTGGGGCTGGACAGCGAGGGATAGCTATACCACCCCACCCATTTAATCTTGACATTTATTGGTATTTATTTATCAAATTTCTACCTGCCCTCCCAGCCAAGGGTCGGCTCGGGGCGGCTTACCTAAAACCAGCATGTAAGTTACAATAAGACAATTAAAACATGCAAAACACTGCTAAAACTAGTTAATGATAACATAAGAAGTGCCAGTACTGTTGTTATTGATTATCATTGAATCAACGCTGGCTACCGTACTCAGTTCTCCCTTTCCATAGCCGGCTCCTAGATCTTCTTCAGGTGTCTTTCAGGTGGCTGGCACAGGCTGGTATTAAGAATTCCAGAGGGCAACAGGGCTTTCTATCCTTCGGCTCTTGGTTGTTATTGATGTTTAATGGTGGCAGCGGCTCCAAAAGCCTGATGGAAGAGCTCCATTTTACAGGCCCTGCAGAACTGTAAAAGGTTCCGCAGGGCCCTTGTCTCATTCCACCAGGGGACCTCGTTCCACCAGGATGGAGCCACCACCGAGAAAGCCCTGGCCCTGGTTGCCACCAGCCTGGCCTCCTTAAGAGGTTCTGGGCCCCTGAATGCCTGGTTTGTACCTCACCTTTCTCCCCAATAGGGACTCCCCAGGAGGGACCCCAAGAGGCTTACATCGTCCCCCTCTCCTCGTTTTCATCCTCACAACAACCCTGGGAGGCTTAGGCTGAGAGTTTGTGCCTGAGTCAAGGTCACCCGGCAAGATTCCATGGCAGGAGCAAGGATTCGAACCTGGGTCTCCCAGCTCCTGGTTGGGTGCCTTTACCAGTATGCCGTGCTGGTTCTTGCTTGTCTGTTAGGTGCCGCATTGAGATGGTTTTATTTTCCTGTGCACGTCTGGTGGATGACTCATCTTTGCTGCTCCTGATTTTTCCTATAACCGTTTTAATTGATCTGCTAGGTGTTACTTTCAATAGTGTGTTTATTTAAAATGTTCACAAGCCTGCCTGTCTCCCTGGACTCTGGGACCCAAGAGGGGTAACAATGCAGAATTAAAACAAAACAAGAAAACAACAGAATAATAAACAAAATATGGTTAATATGTAGGTCAGAAGCCAGCCATAGGATTCATAAGATAGCTTAGAGTTATAGAACCACAGAGTTCGAAGGGGCCATAGAGGCCATCTAGTCCAACCCCCCTGCTCAATGCAGGATCAGCCTAAAGCATCCCTGACAAGGGTTTGTCCAGTTGCTGCTTAAAGACTGCCAGGGAGGGGGCGCTCACCACCTCCCTAGGCAGCTGGTTCCATTGCTGCACAACTCTTACTGTTAAAAAGTTTTTCCTAATATTCAGACGGTACCTTCCTGCTGTAAATTTCAACCCATTATGGTGAGGCCCTAATCCTCTGCTGCCCACAGGAACAGCTCCCTGCCCTCTTCCAAGTGACAGCCCTTCCGATACTTCAAGAGAGCAATCCTGTCCCCCCTCAGCCTCCTCTTCTCCAGTCTGGACATTCCCCATGTCCCTCAGTCTTTCCTTGTCGGGCTTGGTTCCCAGGCCTCTGATCATCCTAATTGCTCTCTACCAGGGCTCTCTACCAGGAACTCCTTTGCATATTAGGTGACACCCCCCTAATGTAGCTAATCCTCCAAGAGCTTACAGAGCTCTTCTTACAGGGGCTACTGTAAGCTCTTGGAGGATTGGCTACATTAGGGGTGTGTCGCCTAATATGCAAAGGAGTTCCTGCTACAAAAGAGCCCTGGGCGACACACCCCTAATGTAGCCAATCCTCCAAGAGCTTACGGAGCTCTTTGTACCTGGGGCTACTGTAAGCTCTTGGAGGATTGGCTACATTAGGGGTGTCACCTAATATGCAAAGGAGTTCCTGCTACAAAGAGAGCCCTGGCGACACACCCCTAATGTAGCCAATCCTCCAAGAGCTTATGGAGCTCTTCTTACAGGGGCTACTGTAAGCTCTTGGAGGATTGGCTACATTAGGAGGGTGTCACCTAATATGCAAAGGAGTTCCTGCTACAAAAAGAGCCCTGTGTCTCTGCACCTGCTCCATTCTGTCCACATCCTTTTAGAAGTGAGGCTTCCAGAACTGCACACAATACCCCAGGTGCGGCCTGATCAATGCAGTGTACAGCTTGTTATATATGAATCTGTACAGCCACCCCTCTAGGAGCCCCCAGACTCCCTTACCGCCTCCTCTTGTCAAGGCAGCCCTGTAGCTATGGAATTCTTTGGGAGGGGGCCTCGGTGGGGCCCGCTAGCTAATTAAATGAAAGTATAGTGCAGGTGGTAAGTTGGAGCACTTTGGGGGCAGCCCAGGAAGGAGGGGGCCCAGAGGAAACACGAGGGGGCCAGGCCCCATGGGCCCCATGTTAGCTACGGGCCAGTGTCAAGGAGTCCAAGACTGAACCCAATGGGTCCCCCAGGGCAGATGTACACAAGTAACCAAACCTTTCTGTATTTTCAAGTTTTATATGAAGTTTTATTTAATTTCTGTCAAAATAAGAAGTTTAATCCACAAGCCTGACAACACTCTAAAGTCAGACAGGGAAAAACAAGACAACTAGCTTAGCTATCTAGCACAGGTTCCAAGACGTGCATTTGATGGCACAAACTTTAAGTCCAAAAGTCAAAGGCCGCAGCTTATGTGTTCTCTACATTGCTGTATGTTGCAAGAAGAAGAGATTGGATTGATACCCCGCCCTTCACTACGCAAAGGAGTCTCAGTGCAGTTTACAATCTCCTTTCCCTTCCCCTCCCCACAACAGACACCCTGTGAGGTGGCTGGGGCTGAGAGAGCTCTCTCGAGGACTGCTCCTGAGAGAACATCTCTGAAATAACTTGTGAGTGACCCAGGGTCACACCAGCAGCTGCATGTGGAGGAGTGGGGAATCAAACCCGGTTCTCCCAGATTTGGCACACTTAACCACTACATCAAACAGGCTGTAACTGATGTAAATTCTGCCCATCCCCCCTTCCTGCTATAGACCCTCGAGTTGCCCCCATGCCATTCCTAAGGGTCTCCTGTCTCCAGGAAGCAATGTTTTGGGGAGAGCAATGAATGGTCAGTGTTGCCGCGCTCCCCGGTGAGGCATTTGAAGATATTCCGGAAGGCCTCCCTTTCCATTCAGATGATGTTCTGCCACAAGTCAAAATTCATTAAAGCAAAGAGAGATCGGAGGCCGACGTGTGACACATGATCACGTTGCCCCTAATCAAAGATAACAGAGCAATTGTGTGAACTGATATATAAGCCACAGAGCTTATCAAACCAGGGAACGGATCTTAACAGAAGTAGATGCGGGTAGTTAAATATAATTTAAAGTTGTAAATCGGCACTAGACTCTGCGTCTGACATTTGAATCACATCCTTGACCTCTCTCCCTGCGCTCTCAAATTAGCAACTTTAATTGGCCAATTCAAAAGGCAGCAGTGTTGGCCTCGGAATCCAGGTGAGACAACAGGGATTCAGATGGGTTTTTTTTAATGTTCCTATCAGGTGCTCTAATGCCATCTTCTGGCTGTCTTTTAGATTGCACTAGGACTGGGTCTGTTTGAAGTCCGACTTTTTCAGGAAAGGCAGATTCAGGTTTGTTGCCTTCTTGTAGGCTCAAGCACAATCCCGTGACTACTCTGCACGCAGGAGGTGCTGAGGATAGGGCAGGGAATAGGGTTGCTATCTCCCCCTCAATGGGGGCAGGGTTTCCCCCACTTTCAGGGGCCCCAGTCAGGGGAGCCCCACCCCAAAGAGTCCCATTGTGCCCAACGTGCCTGGCATGATGACGTCATCCGGAGGTGGCATCATCGTGCCGGGCACATTGAGTAGGGGATGCTCTAGCTTTTTAGCCTCCAGTCTTAAGCCTCCAGTATTAGCTCAGGAAGGATGGGCTCCAGAGCAAACTAATTTATGCAGCGGCCCAATTTCTCACAACTTTCATGCCAGTAGCTCACAGAGTAGAGTTTTTTTGCTCACAAGACTCCACCGCTTAGAGGGAGCATTGATGGTGACCACAGAGTTCCCAAACATATTTGGCCTACCCTCCCCCTTTCAGAAAAAAAACCTCAGCGCCCCCCTAGAAATCTACCTTCAGGAAGTAGACAAAAAGATGCAGTTTGTGGATCTGCACCTGGATCGTTCCAGCGCCCCCCAGGGGGCGGTATTGCCCACTTTGGGAACCAGTGACATAGAGCTTTGTACCCAAATGCTAGAGCATCCCCCGAACAATGTGCCTGGCATGATGATGTCACTTCCAGGAGCCGGGCAGGAGATGACCCTGGGAGCCAGGCTGGACCCCCCTTTCTGGGACTCAGGCAAGACCTGGCGATCCGAGCAGGAAACCAGAAGTAGACGGTGAAATCCCTGTGCCAAAGAGCCTGCTTTGCTGACTCTGTTCCTTCTGGAGTGACTCACAGCTCACCTTTCCGGGCAGCTGTTTCCAAGGCAGTCTTAGCTTCATGAACTGTCATAGGGCAGCCATGCTGGTCTGCAGTAGAAGAGCCGGATTCGAGTCCAGTGGCCCCTTAGAGACCAATGAGATTTTCAGGGTATAAACTTTTGAGAGTCCAAGATCCCAGGGGTCAGATATGTCAGATAAATGGACATAAAGCCATTAACAAATGCACAGCATCCCATCAGACTGGTTAAGCCCAGTGGCTTAACCATGCGGAACACAGCGCTTTGCGAATGTGGCTTAATCCCGATAAGGCCTCTGTCGATAAGGATCCTGGCCTTATCCCATCACACTCCTTGGCTGTGGCTTGCAGTGACCTTCTCTTTTACATGCTGTTTGGTGTGGTGGTTAAATGTGCAGACTCTAATCTGGGAGAACTGGGTTTGATTTCCCCAGTCCTCCACAAGCAGCTGCTGGTGTGACCTTGGGTCAGTCACGAGTTCTCTCAGAGCTGTTCTCTCAAGAGCAGTCCTTGAAAGAGCTCTCTCAGCCCCACCTACCTCACAGCGTGTCTGTTGTGGGGAGGGGAAGGGAGAGGAGGTTGTCAGCCGCTCTGAGACTCCGAGTGAAGGGCGGGGTATAAATCCAATCTCCTCCTCCTCCTCCTTTTCCTCTTCCCACACCTGGTGAGCCACCTTTGCTCGTTTCCTCACATGAAAGGGGCAAACATGTTCCTCTCCCCTCCCTTCCTGAACAACGGTTTGTTAAGAAGATAGTTTTATCCTGGGGTTGTCACCTCCAGCTTGCGGAATTCCAGAAGATTTTGGAGGCAGTGCCTTGGGAGGGTAGAATCTGGGGCACGGGGAGAGCTCGGCAGGGATGGGATGCCCTGGAGTCCAGCCCCCCCCCCCCAAGGCTGCCACTTTCTCCAGGGGAACGGATCCCTCTAGTCTGGCCATCAGTGGTAATCCCAGGAGAATGCTAGGCCCCACCTGGAGGCTGGCAACCAATGCTCCCTCTGAGCTGTGGAGTCTTCTGAGCAACAATTCTACTTTGTGAGTTGCTGGCATTAAAGTTGTGAGTGAGCAATTATGGCTACTGCATAAATTAGTTTGCTCCGGAGCCCTCCTTCCTGAGCTAAGGTAAAAACATGTGAGCCGGAGGCTAAAAAACTGTGAGCTAGCTCACACTAACTCAGCTTCGAGGGAACACTGGGGCAACCCTATGGCCGTCGTTGGTGCTGTTATACAAAATTATTACTGAGCGTTTCAATTTGAACAGAAATAGTTCTGAAAGAGCCTGCATGTATTGCATACACATGCAATATAGATAATAGGTTTTTGTTTTTTAAATCAGACACCAGTGAGTGCCCACGGTCCATGGTTGGCTGCTCTGTTCACTTTTCCTATTAGGCAAGATGTGTAGCTGGGAGCCCACGATCCATATTGTCCAACCCTCCCGTTAAGATCTGCCTTACAAGTCCTGCTCCCTTTTCACCCTCCTTCAGGAGGCATAAGATTTTTCTAAATAAATAAATACATGACATTACCCTTCCAAGGCTGGCACTGGAATTGCTCAACCTGATAAAAATCAAACTATTTCCCAACAAACTATTTCCCATCAGTCACAGGAATGTGAGCATCGTGCTTTCCAGGGAGATGTGATGGAGCTCTTTGACCTCTTCCCAGTGTGAAAATGTAGATATTAGTATTTAGGGAGGATTGCCCAGTAGGTCTGCATACCTGTTGTATCAGCTTGGTTACATATTTTATATTATTGCATGCTTCCTGTGTGTAACTCTGCCATACGGTAAATAAATACATACGTTGTCTATCTTATATAGTTGTAAAGCTTTCTTCAGCCCCGGTCTTCAGGATGGGGCAGTCTTTAGGAGCCATATTAATAAATAATTTTTGAATCAGTAATAGAGAGAGAGAGAGAGAGAGAGAGAGAGAGAGAGAGAGAGAGAGAGAGAGAGAGAGCTCTTGCCTTAGCAAGCTGTTAGTAATGGTTGACATTAACAGCAAGCACATGCATCATGTGGAAGTCAGTTGGCCCCAAGGCTGAAGAAAAAGTAATTTCATAGTAAATTTCACCCACTAGCATTACCCACAATCCCGAGGGTTTGAAAACTCGCTCGGAATATGAGTGCAATTTCTCGTCCCGTCTAAATAACATTTCCGCATCTGTAATTGAACTGCTGTACAAAAACTGGCTTCTTTCTGTCGCTCGGAGGTAATCACCATCCATTCTTTTTGTCGTTCATTGTTTTCTGGGGGATGGAATTTGTATGCAAATGGAGCGAGCGGCGTATGGGTGTCTGAGTTTATATATTCGGATTCAGAGAAACGGTTTTACTCTGGGATAATTCATTCTTGAATCAGCCATGCAAAACAAAGCCAAACAAAATAAAAACAGCACATCGGCTGAAGGAATTTATATCCGCCCAACACTTTCTATTGCCAGGAAGAAAAAGAAGAAGAGATTGGATTTATACCCTGCCCTTCACTACCTGAAGGAGTCTCAGAGCAGCTTACAATCTCCTTTCCATTCCCCTCCCCACAACAGACACCCTGTGAGGTAGGTGGGGCTGAGAGACCTCTTTCGAGGACTGCCCTTGAGAGAACAACTCTGAGAGAACTTGTGACTGACATCAGCAGCTGCATGTGAAGGAGTGGGGGAATCAAATCCGGTTCTCCCAGATTAGAGTCCACGCTCTTAACCACTGCACCAAGCTGCTGTTTGACAAAGGAAAGTATCCTTCGTCAAACCCTTTAAAGTTCAATGTGAGATATGTCTTATTTATTTATTTATTTTTAATTCCAAGCTGCCTTTCCAGCCAACTTAAGGTCCCCAAGGAGGCAAACAATAAAAATAAAGTAAGATTTACAACACAAAGAAATATACATAATTCCAGAGGACAGCTGTGTTGTTCTCCAGTAGACCAGCTAGATTTGAGGCCAGTAGACCAGCAAGAGACCAAGATAGGGATAAGCTTGGGAAGGGGGAGATACAGCAGGGCTCTTTTTGTAGCAGGAACTCCTTTGCATATTAGGCAACACTCCCTTAATGTAGCCAATCCTCCAAGAGCTTGCAGAATTCTTCTTACAGGGGCTACTGTAAGCTCTTGGAGGATTGGCTACATCAGGGGTGTGTGGCCTAATATGCAAAGGAGTTCCTGCTACAAAAAGAGCCCTCAGATACTTATAGGTATTTGTGGAGAAACTCGTATCTTCTTCCATCAGAAGTAGGAATAATTAGCTTAAGATCTGCTAAAGAGGCTAGACAAATATCTTCTTGTACACTATTATGCTAATAAGATTTGCAGAGAGGAGAAAGGAACTGTGTAAGCATTTTTCTCCAATGACTACGACTGAACTAAATCTCTGAACAGCATTAAATTTTCCTAGATGCCCAGCTTGGTGCTTGGGGGGGGGCGGGCAGCAGTGGGGAGGGCTTCTAGTGTCCTGGCCCCACCGGTGGACCTCTTGATGGCACCTGGTATTTTTGGCCACTGTGTTGGACTGGATGGGCCATTGACCCAACACTGGCTTCTCCTATGTTCTTATGAGAGAGAAGTGGGTGGGTGGGGGAACAGTTGTTCATCTCCCTGCTCCCCAGTCAAATGTTGCCTATCAGCAAGGTCCGTTACCAAAGATGTAAGTTTCTCCCCATCTCTTGCGCTGCCAGCTTAGTAAGAACAGATTCAGGCAGTGCAGTTCATGGGGCCAGATCTAACCCACAGCTCTCTAGTCGCTTATCAATGATGTAATTTCTGTCGTTTCAGATTATTCAGTCTTAACTAGGTCAAGTTGAGGGTTGTTTCAGATCAGCAACTAGAAAAGCCCTTAGCTCTTTGCAAGCGTGAGATCAAAAGAGAGAGAAAGAAGTGTCCGATTGCTTAACACTGCAGACACAACATCCATTCTGTAGACTTTCGCCCACTTTGCTGACTTAGCTTGTTTGTGTGCATGATCCCTGACTACCACCACCCGAACGAGAAAATCAAGGCACTGATGGAAGTTCTGTTTAGAGAGTTTAATTGTTAAAAAGGTTGGTTAATTTTTACTGAGGCAATCTGGCAGCTTCCAGGGTTTCTTAAAAATGCGCAGGGTTGCAGTAGACTTGAGACATCAGGAAGAACCATTGTTAACGACAAGAGCTTGAATTGGCAAGGAACTGGCGAATGCTTTGGGTATAGCCTAGCCTCTGCTAATGTACTGATCCTGGAGGTATCAATATGTGTGAAAGTCACCCCATCGAGGAATAAGGTAAGGGTCACATTGATCGTTAGCTATTTCCAGTCTGTGCCTTGTAATTAAAAAAAAAATCAGTTCTTCTTCAGGGGCATTTTGTTACCAGGAGAGAATACTGTATAACGCAGCAATAGGGTTTTTTGATCATTATTGGCGCTCAAAATTTAGAAAATCATGGGTTCCAGTTTTCAAGGGGGGGGGATTTAAGATATATCTGCATTGTATGAAAGTGGGAAATATCCTTCCTATCCTTGTGGATGAACCTGAGTTGCAGACGTTAGAGTGAGCATCCTCCGAAGTATTCCAACAAGATGAAGCAACTTGCTGTGTTCCTCTGCTTCTAACTTCATGCGCAGTTTTGCTGGATAGGGGACGAAAAGCAGCTTGGAAACAGGAGATCCCCATCCAAAAGGAACAGGAGGTAGAACTTTGGCATTACTTGGAAAGGGGGCCTCCAATTTTCCAGCTACTCTGGCTAGAGCTGAGAAGCTGGATTCTGGCAATGCTACTGGCTTAAGCTATTTGGGTTGCAGGCTTCAGCCTTGCTTCCTTACATTTCTTCTGCTCCTGTCTGGAAAGTCACTGTCCCTTTAAACGCTAAAATAATACTTTCTCTTTCTAGGTACGCTCTGTGTGCATGTGTGTGTGTGTGGGAGGGGTTCTGCATGGTTCTGATCTTAATTTTCAGAGTCTAGACTCTGTATAGGATATCGCCTATTTGGAGCAGTTTTGAAGTATTAGCAGGGCTCTTTTTGTAGCAGGAACTCCTTTACATATTAGGCGACACACCCCTAATGTAGCCAATCCTCCAAGAGCTTACAGAGCTCTTCTTACAGGGGCTCTTGGAGGATTGGCTACATTAGGGGTGTGTCGCCTAATATGCAAAGGAGTTTCTGCTACAGAAAGAGCCCTGAGTATTAGTATTTTTGTGTTCTGGACTTGAAAACAAATAAAAGGTTCTTTGCATGATGTCCTTTTAGTCTGGAGCAGATGTCATTTGTTGACTTTGTTTCTACTTAGTTACTTTCACCCCCTCTTCTTAGATGAAGGTCTTGAACGATAAAACTGAAAAACTTAAATAAAACCCATGTCTAAAAACACCTCCCTTCGACACTTCTCTGCAGCCTCTGGACGTCGAGCAACAAAATAAGTACGCTTGGAATCAGAATCCGCTTCCTTTTTACAGAGGATCCAGACGATGCCTTTGTCAGCCTTGTCATGCCAGCTCTTACTAGATTGTTTTCCGCTAGTTTTTCCCAGAGCTGATATGTGAACATAACATAAGAACATAAGAGAAGCCAATACTGGATCAGGCCAATGGCCCATCTAGTCCAACACTCTGTTACACAGTGGCCAAAAATACCAGGTGCCATCAGGAGTTTCCAGCAGTGTGGCTATTTATTTTACTTGAAATGCAATAACAACATCATGTGCGGACCAACACAGTGCTGTATGTTGTCGAAGGCTGTTCGACAACATACAGTGCTGTTCGACAACATACAGTGTTTGACAACACAGTGCTGTTGATGATTTCCCAGGCCTGCTGTCCCTTTAAATGCCCCTTTTGTTATCTCTCTTGCTTTAAAGCACCTTCTCCTTTTCTGTGCTTAATGCATTACTTCCTCTCTGGTGCCAGATCAGGGCCCTGCAGGACTTATTGCAGTTCTGCAGGGCCTGCGAGACGGAGCTCTTCCACCGGGCTTTTGGTTGAGGCGGCGGACGTCCCCTCCCATCTCCCACCAGTGGCCTGAATCTGAATAGACATCAGGGCACCCACCATTGTATTTTGAACAATCTGAATTGACGTCTGATCTATTTGCATTTACACGGTGTTTTATGATTTTATCCTGTTTTATTGTTTTAGCTGTATTATACAAATTGATGTAAAATTGATATAAATCAAATAAATAAATAAATAAAAATCACCCCCCCCATTGTTGGACATGGAAAGTCCAGAAACATGGGAAGCCTTGATAAACCTTTGCTCTGCAGAGCTGTTTGGCTGAGGGTATTGTAGAGCAATGCTCCCAATAAGCTGTGGAGTCTTGTGAGCAAAAATTCTACTTTGTGAGCTACTGGCGTTAAAGTTGTGAGTGAGCAATTTGGCCACTGCATAAAGTAGTTGGCTCTGGAGCCCTCCTTCCCGAGCAAAGACAAAAATGGGTGAGCCGGAGGCTAAAACACTGTGAGTTAGCTCACACTAACTCAGCTTCGAGGGAACACTATTGTAGGGGGGAAGCAGTGTGTCGCGCCCGACTCCTCCGCTCCCTTCCCTGCGCCTCTCACAGAACACTGGGTGGAGAAAGAATTTTGATATATAGATTAGGAGGCTAACACTCATTCCAACAATTCTACCACCTGCCAATCATCCCTGAATGCAACTTTCAATTTCAGCTTAACACAAGCAGAGTTAGTTTTAAAATGCTTTCACAAGGAATTATGCTGTGATTGAGATGACTATTGCATTGTGCATACTATTGCAGCCGGCCGTAAAGAATCAGGTTGTCATTTGGGGGTGCTTCCATGCTTAGCCCTGTCGAAGTGTTTCTCTTTTGCGGTCGGGGACAGCAGGTCGGTCACTGTAGCCACACGGAGCACTTAACAGTGGGCTGGTTTTGCCCTTATCATCTTGTGATGCCAGAGCCCACAGAAAATGTGGGAGCTGAATGTGGAATTCGCTGCCAGAGGATGTAGGGATGGTCACGGGAATAATAGCTTTGAAAGGGGATTAGATAGATTCATGGAGGATAGGTCTATCAATGGCTACTAGCCATGGTGACTGAGGGGGGCCTCCACATTCAGAGGCACTAAAACTCTGAATCCCAGAGGCAGGAGGCAACATTAGGGGAAGGCCTTGGCCTCTCTGACCTGTTGTTGGCCCTCCAGAGGAACTGGTTGGTCACTGTGTGAGACAGGATGCTGGACTCAATGGACCACTCGTCTGATTTGGCAGGGCTTTTCTGATGTTCTTATCAGGGGAAGGCCTCAACCTCTGTGCCCTGTTGTTGGCCCTCAAGAGGAACTGGTTGGCCATTGACAGGAGGTTGGACTAGCTGGACCACTGGTCTGATCCAGAAGGGCTCTTCTGATGTTCTTATCAGGGGAAGGCCTCGGCCTCTGTGCCCTGTTGTTGGCCCTCAAGAGGAACTGGTTGGCCATTGACAGGATGCTGGGCTAGATGGACCACTGGTCTGATCCAGCAGGGCTCTTCTGATGTTCTTATAAAGCAGCACATTAGTGGTCACTGGTATAGTGCAAGGGGTTGGGAATAACCCTGCTAGGGTTGCCAATTTCCAAGCAGCACTTGGAGATCTCCTGCTATTACAATTGGTCTCCAGATGACCAAGATCAGTTCCCCCGGAGAAAATGGCTGCTTCGGAGGGTGGACTCTGTGGCATTAGACCCTGCAGAGGTCTCTCCCCTCCCCAGGCTTCACTTGCAAAATCTCCAGGTATTTCCCAACCCAGAGCTAGCAACCCTAGGAGATTGCCTAGATACGGCTAGTAGATGGGCTAGCTCTGCCCTTAAGTGATCTGAGGCTCATGGGGTTGCTCGGGCAGGGATGCCAGTGAGACTGAGCAGAGAAGGCTTTTATCTCGGGCATGCTGCAACTGCTAAACAGTAGGCAGTTCTTGGAAATCTAGGGATTGAGGGTGGTAGAAAGAATTCTTGTTGAGAATCTTCCTGTAGCAGAACCTGGGAGCTGCATCATCACGCTAGAAGCACAGCTGAATCAGAGAAAGAAAGGGAGTGGGTAAGGCTTTGAATCAGACCCCAGAATTAAATAATAAAGATGCATTCACACGTTCACTTTGGAGTATAGTCATCTCCCCCCCCCAACAGGCATGTATTTGATGACTCTTTCTAATCTTGTCGTGCATCAGACGTACGCATCTGTTTTATTACAAGTAAATGTGGAAATACATCATAATACTTAGGATGGTGCAGATAGAAACATGTAGAAACCAAGGCAGACAGCTAGGACTCCGAGCCTGCTATGGGGCTCATTGGGCGCCTTGGACATCCCAAAAGCCAGCTAGATGGACAACTAGGAGGGAATTTATTTATTTTATTTATTTATTGTTTCAACTTTTTCCGCGCCCTCCCCGCTGAAGCAGGCTCAGGGTGGCTTACATAAAACCAATAAAACAAGATACATATCACAGTAAAAATACATAAAACGTAACATAAGACCATTAATATATCAATGGCGGTACAGTATAATAAAGTGCATTCACAAACACGTTCAGCGGTGGATACCATTCTAGGTAGCTTCTAGTTCTAGGTCGGCACAGGGCTTAGCTGATAAAGTGCAGCTCCTATCGAGATGCACAGTGATGGTCAGATAGACCTGAGAGCAACGGGATTCCCACGAACTTGTGCCAGACCCAGTAAGGAATTTCAAATCACAGTCCTTTGCCTGCCAGAAAGGGTTGTGTGTTTGTTTGTGTGTGTGTGTGTGTGCGTGCAAGGTATCCGTAGGTGGCAAAGCAAATAGTGACATCCTGTGGACAGAGTGTGCAACTCCGCAACAAGATCAAAATCCGTCCCTCTTGACTTGCTTTTTATTGAATGAGCGGCCAGTTTTTCAACTCTGCAAGTTCCCTCAGAGATGCAGAGCGAAAAGGACGAAATAGATTGTTTCATGGACAACGGCAGAGGTGGCTTTGGGGAACTTGAGCAAAAGAATGTATAGAAAATAGGGATCTCTCCGTGAGGAATTGTCAGTTTTTGGTGCCATGGTTTCAGGAATCTTTGTCGTAGTACTCAGCTGGGAAGTGGAGAGGGAGGCTGAATTACTGTCATATTCGAGATTCAGCATCGATGTCAAGTGGTAGTGTAAAATGTGATTTATTACACAGTGTATATCCCTGTGCTGCCAGTTAATATGATATTTAAATTAAGACTGTAAATTTAAATGGCCTGTGTTTATGGCAACTGGACAACAAACAAGTGGGGAAAACACAGTGGAACATATCATCTTGTCAGTTGGCCTTCGCCATTTTTAATTCATCTGGTTCGAGCGTCACCCTTTCTCTCTGAGCTAGTGACGTGTTTCTTAGCATTCTGCCATAGAAGACAGCACTGTCTAATGAGTGTTGAGTTTATAGACAATGGAGCCAATTTCGATGGCCCAAGACCTCGCATGGCTCGCTTTTGTGAGACACCCGAGAAGAGACCCTGTGCCCTGGTCTTACCACCTTTAGCCTGTCCTCGCTATATAAATAAGTAGTTCAACAGAGCTTATGGGAACATCATTATGACTATTACCTGTGGAGTATTGTTCCGTCTGAAATTTCTGCTCTCGCACTTTGTCTGGATACTCTTCCAGCACTTTAGGATAGTGGATTTTATGGGTTTTAGGATAACTGACTCGTTTACGGTTTGATTGTTTATGATGAATTTTATGATGGATTTTAATTGTATTTTTATGTATTTTGTGTCCTCTTGGCCAGTGTTGGGCAGGCCCTCTGAGCCTGCCTTAGTCGGGAGGGCGGGGTTTGAATTACTGAATTAAATAAATAAATTGAATTAAATAAATAAATAAATGTCATGGCGAAATGAGGGTGGTGGTTGGGGGTGTCAGGATTTCAGTGTTGATTCTGGAGTCAGTCAGTCATTCCAGGGGTATTTGGGGGATTGGATACAGTTCTCAAAACTGAGGTTTTAAAATTTAGAACAGAAAGCCAGCCCAATCCAATAATTATTTCAAATTCTGGGATTTGAATTCTGGGAGCATTTTGAAAGCAGGTGTTTTTTTAAAAATGTTCTGCTCCAATAGTCCCAGCTTCTTGTTTGTCTTGTGTAGTGTTGTCAACTTCCTCCGGGTGAGGCCTGGAGATCTCCTGGAATGACAATGGATCCCCAGACAATATTTTAGTATGTTTTAGTATTGATTATGGCCTTGTGCCTCTTGTTTGCCACTCTGAGCCCATGTGGAAGGGCGGGATATAAATCGAATAAATAAATAAAGATAAATAAATAAATAAACAACAGAGATCTGTTCTCCTGGAGAAGACGGCTGCTTCAGAGGGCGGATCCTGCGGCATCACATTCCCACTGTGGTCCCTCCCCTCCCAAAACGCCACCCTCCCCAGGCTCCATCCCCAAATCTCCAGGAATTTCCTTACCCAAAGTTAGCAACCCTGGTCTTTTGGTTGCCCGCAAACACGCTGTTGTCAAATGTTCAAGTGCATCTCTGTGGACCAATGCTCCCTCTAAGCTGTGGAGTCTTGTGAGCAAAAATCCTACTTTGTGATCTACTGGCATTAAAGTTGTGAGCGAGTGATTTGGCCACTGCATAAAATTAGTTTGCTCCGGAGCCATCCTTCCTGAGCAAAGACAAAAATGTATGAACCGGAGGCTAAAAAACTGTGGGCTAGCTCACACTCACTCGGCTTAGAGGGAACACTGCTGTGGACCGAGAGGCATTTTGAAACATGCCGCTGAGTTTAGGACGGCTGTAATAAAAGCTCGGAGAGAGCCCCGTGAAGTCTCCCTGGGAGGGGGGAGCTGTCACGCCATACCTGCCGATTTTGTCATCGGTGTTGCCGCACAGACCAGAACTTCCGTGTGGACCCTCAGACTCCCACCTGGATCCCAGTCATTAACCGGCCCTAGGATAAGACCTGCAGAAGTTGCTGTGGTGGTGGTGAATGTTTTATGTGCTCGGCTTGTCGAGAACGGACTCGTCCTCGGCTGTCATCGTTTGAGGCGGCCGCCGGATGATGGAACCGCTTCTGTCTCACATTTCGCTTTTTTTCTTCTTCCTTTCCCCGCAGCAGCCAACAGAGCAGTCAGCAAAGCAGCCACGATGATGACACATCCCGATTCTTGAGCCCCCGAATGCGTGACGACAGGTAGGAGCGACAGCACCAGATCCCAGGAGGGCAGGAGATGGAGCTTAGGGGGGGAGAGAGAGAGAGAGAGAGGCGCACACCTTACATTCCAAAGGAAGTCGTGTAGCAGGGCTGAGAAGGAAAGCTTTGCCCAAACTCTTTTGGAGAGCTGTTTCTTTTCAGAGGAGATCGTGCCGGACTGGATGGACCCCGTGGTCCATCTCTGTAGAAAACAACTTCATGTCTAGGTTGCCAATCTGCAGGTAGGGCCTGGAGGAGCCCCCACTCTTTCAACTGATCTCCGGACTGCGGAGATCAGTTCCCTTGGAGAACATGGCGGCTTTGGAGGGTGGACTCTATGACACTGTGCCATGCTGAGGTCCCTCCCCCTCTCTAAATCCCACCCTTTCCAGGCTCCACCTCCAAAATCTCTGGGTGTTTCCTAGAACTGGCAACCCAACCTGGAACTAGCAACCCAACCTGGAACTGGCAACCCAACCTGGAACTGGCAACCCAACCTGGAACTGGCAACCCAATGTCAGGTGCCTTGGACTGCTCCCATTTGGTCCGGAATGCTCCCTCTAAGCTGTGGAGTCTTGTGAGCAAAAATTCTACTTTGTGAGCTATTGGCATTAAAGTTGTGAGCGAGCGATTTGGATGCCGCATAGATTACTTTGCCCTGGAGCCCTCCTTCCTGAGCTAAGACAAAAATGTGTGAGCCGGAGGCTAAAAAACCTTGTGAGCTAGCTCCCTCTAACTCAGCTGAGAGGGAACACTAATACCATAGAAGTCTTCAGCGTTAGCCATAAACGTTGCCTGAATAGTCTCTCTACTCTTTAGTTGCGTCACTGGGCTTCTTATTTCTGAGCAATTTCTCTGAAAGTCAGAATCTCCTGTATTTCTGCATGGTTACACAGATGGCTCATCTGACACTGGCCAAGGGGACCCAAAGAACCTCTGTAGATGAGTCTGTTGGTGTTGCCAGTTTGGCATAGTGGTTAGGGGCACGGACTCCAGTCTGGGAGAACCGGGTTGGATTCCCCACTCCTCCACATGCAGCTGCTAGTGTAACCCTGGGTCAGTTACAAGTTCTTTCAGAGCTGTTCTCTCAGGAGCAGTTCTCGGAAGAGCTCTCTCAGCCCCACCTACTTCACAGGGTGTCTGTTGTGTGGAGGGGAAGGGAAAGGGATAGTAAGCCGCTCTGAAACTCCCTTGGGTAGTGAAGGGGGGAATATAAATCCAATCTCCTCTTCCTCCTCCTCCTCCTCAGAACATAAGATAAGCCAATGTTGGATCAGGTCGATGGCCCATCCAGTCCAACACTCTGTCACACAGTGGCCAAAATACCAGGTGCCATCAGGAGGTCCACCAGTGGAGCCAGGACACTAGAAGCCCTCCCACTGTTGCCCCCCTCAAGCACCAAGAATACAGAGCATTGCTTGCCCCAGACCAAGAGTCCCTTGTGGCTAGTAGCCACTGATGGACCTCTGCTCCATTTGTTTATCTAATTCCCTCTTGAAGCTGTCCATGCTTGTAGCCGCCACCACCTCCTGTGGCAGTGAATTCCATCTGTTAATCACTCTTTGGGTGAAGAAGTACCTTTTTTTATCTGTTCTAACCCGACTGCTCAGCAATTTCATTGAGTGCCCACCAGTTCTTGTATCGTGAGAAACGGATAAAAGTACCTCCTTCTTGACCTGGTCTATCCCATGCATAATCTTATAAACCTCGATCATGTCACCCCTCAGCTGTCGTTTCTCCTCTTCCTCCTCCTCCTCCTCCACCATAGGTGTACCCAGTGAGATTACCCTCCTTTTCTGTTGGAATGGCAGACCCAAATGACACAGCAGCACGTGCTACATTTGCAATTTTCCTTTGATTGGATATGAGGAAAAAGGAGAGGGTGGGATTCCCAACTTCAGGTTGGGTCTGGGAATTCTCCCAGAATCTCCAGACTCAGGAGGTACATTCTCCTGCTTCAAATGGCAGCTGCAGATGATGAATTTTATGGCCTCCCATCCCTGCGGAGTCCCCTCCTCTTTAGGGTTGCTGGTCTCCCTAAACTGGCACCTGGAGATCTCCTGTTATTATAAGATCAGTTCCCTGGAGAAAGCAGCTATTTTGGAGGGTGGGCTGTATGGCATTATACCCTGCTGAAGTCCCTCCCCTTCCCAAACCCCGCCCTCCCCAGGCTCCACCCCCAAATCTCCTAGAATTTCCCAAGCCAGTGGTGGAAAGCCCGGGAGGTTACCTGCTGTAAGCTTAACATCTCCTTGCATGTGTGGCACTCGTAGTGCAATTCTTTGGCAATGCGTAATAAATTCCTTCTGTTGTTTACTGTATGGCATTGGCTTCTGTTTTCAAATCCCATCCCTATTTTTATTCCTGCTAGGAAAACTAAAATATACTCAGCTGTGCTAGTTTCTGGCACCTTCTCTAAGCGTTTGACTAGAATGAAAGCATTTATACCTTCGTATCGCATAAACACGTGGAATCTTATCTGCCAGCTGAATTGCACGTAATTCATCTCACGTTCTCAAAATTAGTAAAGCAAACTTTGAAAGTAAACTTCGGTTTGATAAGAAAGACGGTGTTGTGTTATTTCAATTGTTTTCCTTTCCCTTCTTAAAAAAGCCAAGACAAAAAAAAAAACCCCAAATTCCCCGTGGCTTCAAAATGTCCATAAATGTTACTTCTCCAGTATGCTTGCTGTCTGTTGCTGCAGCGATATTGTAATGTCCTTGGTGAAGTTATTGTGCAAACTCAGGTACCGTTGCAAAGACAATTACTGTCACTGGTGGCTTTCAGTGTATACATAAATTTAACATAAATCTATCAGACATTGCTACGGGGGGGGAAAAAGAAGCTGCAAACTGAGGCAACCGTATAGAAGTCAAGTGTTTGTGAAATACTGTTGACTATGCAAACATGAACAATGTCGGTACAACAAACTCATTTTGCCCGACACAGAGAATAGAGAGGATGAGCGTTAGGCCTGTGTTTATGGCAACTGGTGTCTGGTTTTGTGTTCCGAGACAGGAGCGGTTTGTTCTGAACGCCTGCAACAGAAGTGCATGAGTGTGTATCTAAGAGGATAAAACATGTGCAAGGAGTGGTATGTGGGCCATCCAGATGACATGCGGGCTGGGTCAACGGGCCAGAGAGCTCTCCTCATGGCATGCGGAAAAAAGGTCAGAGCAAGGGGTAAAGCCGGCTGGTGACTTCCGTGCTGCACATATGTCACTTTTCCTACAGTTTATGTGTGGTCAGAAGACACACGTATCCGTGTCAATAGAACCCATTTTCCAGCTGAAGTTCAAATCCATACTAAGCAGCTTGAGTGTAAGGAAGCAACCTTGTGCTTTCTCTCCTTCCGAAGAAGCTGCTGATTCAGGTTCTGCACCTGGCTTAAATAAACCTTCAGACATGTCCTGACCCAGGTGGCCCAGGCTGACCTACAGCCAGTTTGGTGTAGCGGTTAGGAGCGTGGACTTTAATCTGGGAGCACCGGGTTTGATTCCCCACTCCTCCACATGCAGCTGCTGGTGTGACCTTGGGTCAGTCACAAGAACCTCTGTAGATGAGTCTGTTGGCGTGGCCAGTTTGGCACAGTGGTTAGGAGCACGGACTCCAATCTGGGAGAACCGGGTTTGATTCCCCACGCCTCCACATGCAGCTGCTAGTGTGACCCTGGGTCAGTTACAAGTCCTTTCAGAGCTGTTCTCTCAGGAGCAGTCCTTGGAAGAGCTCTCTCAGCCCCGCCTACCTCACGGGTGTCTGCTGTGGGGTAGGGGAGGGAAAAGGCGTTTGTAAGCCGCTCTGAGACTCCTTCGGATAGCGAAGGGCGGGGTATAAATCCAATCTCCTCCTCCTCCTCCTCCTCTTCTTCTCCTCTCATCAGATCTCAGGAGCTAAGCAGGGTTGGCCCTGGTTAGTACTTGGACGGGAGACCTCCAAGGAAGTCCAGGGTTGCTACGCAGAGGCAGGCAATGGCAAGCGACTTCTCTTCGTCTCTTGCCTTGAACGCCCTACAGGGTCACCATAAGTCTGCTGTGACTCGATGGCACTTAAGTATCACCTTTTGCTGGATGGCCCGGGCTAGCCCAATCTTGTCAAATCTCAGAAGCTAGGCAGTGTTGGATGGGAGAACTTCAAGGAAGTCCAGGGTTGCTATGCAGAAGCAGGCAATGGCGGGAAAGCCCCTTTTCTGCCTGAGAATGGATTACTGGGATGGGTGTATCAATGATGCAAGTCAGGATAAGGAACTCTGTAAGCCATTCACGCATCACAGATTTGCAATTATCCACGCACACACACAAACGATGCAGTTGCAGGTTGTACTAATATTATGTTTCCACTGACTTTCAGACATTGGTATTTTTAGAGTGCCTGACCAGGTTTTTCAGAATTAGTGGGTGCAGTTGTCCTGAGAAGGAGCAGGGACCACACTCCCTAAGGCTAGTGTGCTAGCGCTATGTGCTTAAGAGACCATCCCGATGCCATGAGAGCATGCTGGAGCGATCAGGCAAGGGAAAGTCCGTCCATGGCCCATCACAACCTGTTTCCTACTGAATTTTCCCCAGTGTCTTTTAACTCCATTTCTGCGGCGGAGCAGAATAGGTTGCCGATGGCTGCAGGGCGCTTCCCAGATGTTGTTGTCTGATCGCGCCCTTTAAATCTGCACCTACGTTGGGTCTAATTGTGCGTATGATCACAGCCTGAGATTATGGTGGTGATGCAGGATGTTAAAGGGGTCTTTTCAGGGAGTCAAGGAATGATGAAAGGAAAAGGTGTGGGTGTATAGAGACAGGAGGACTGTGCGGCTTCTTATCTGTTGGCTTGTTGTATAGGGATTGACAAATGCTCTGTAGGCTCATTTGCCACTCATGTCTTTGCCTACCTTTGCCTCCAGCTTTCCTTTCCTGGATTCACTACTGCTTTTGTGTTTGTTTCTGGCCAGTATCCTCCAAGCTTGCCAGGTCTTCCTTGTAACATCAGGAACACCTGTGTGAGCGATTGGAAAATTACCTGTTTTTCATATACTTTGCAAGGGAAAGCTTTGGGTGAGTTTCCCTCTGCTTTCAGCTTTGGGGTGCTTTTGTGGGGCCTAGAAACCGCTCCGATTGTCACAGGCCAAGCGATTGCCCTCGTTGCTCGCTTCCAAATTAAACTTTTAGCCGGTCTTTTCTCCCCAGTTCATTAAAGCAAAGGCTGCTGTGTAATTTTGGGAGAAACGTGGATTCGTTCATCTCTGACCCTCTTTGGAAGTTGATTTATTACCATTCAAAAGTGCAGCGCTGGCATAAATGAGGCCGTTTGCATGCGTGTGATGACTTTTGTTGCCGTAGTTTTGGCCAGACCAGCAAAATGTACTGTGCTGCCGCTCCCCCTTTTCGGTGATAGAGGTGGCGTTCCTACCCAGCTGCACAGAAACGTAGGTTATCTGTCATAATGGGCTTCAGACTCAGAATCTCCAGTCTTGCCTGGATTGTAGACTCTGCTTCCAAACCTGCCCTGGCTTGACTTTTATTATTTATTATTTATTAATCTATTACTTTCAATTTATAGCCCGCCTTGCTGGGGCAGCTACTCCATTCAATTCTGGTGCAAACTATGGTGGGGGTCCAAAAGGGTGGCCAGAGAGAGAGGGGGGCAGGAGAGGCCCTCTTCAAAGAATGGCGATGGGACCATCAAAGCTTCTTATTATGCCTTTCAAATCCCCCTCCCCCAGCATTGCCAACTCTGGGTTGGGCGAATCATAAGAACATAAGAGAAGCCAATGCTGGATCAGGCCAATGGCCCATCCAGTCCAACACTCTGTCACACAGTAGCCAGAAATACCAGGTGCCATCAGGAGGTCCAGCAGTGGGGCCAGGACACTAGAAGCCCTCCCACTGCCCCCCCCCCAAGCACCAAGAATACAGAGCATCACTTGCCCCAGACGGAGAGTTCCTACCTATACCTTGTGGCTAATAGCCACTCATGGACCTCTGCTCCATATCTTTATCCAGGCTTGAAGCCGTACATGCTTGTAGCTGCCACCACCTCCTGTGGCAGTGAATTCCTTGTATTAATGACTCTTTGGGTGAAGAAGTACTTCCTTTTGTGGCCAGTGCCCACAGCTGGATCAGAAAGGCTCTTTGCTTGATGCTTCCTGCTTTGGATGTCAGACTGAAGGAGGGCCATCCCAATCTGATGGCCATTGGATTGGTGTTCCCAATCTAATGGCCATTATCACCACATGCGGTAACAGTGAATTCCATCAGTTAAATATGTAGGTGGATTCTAAGTCCCAGGAGTGTGAAACTAAGCATGTTAGTTTGACTATGGCTCACACAGGGCTGGAACTTGGGGAAATCACAGCCCCCGCCCCCCAAGTACAAAGAATACAGAGCATCACTTGCCCCAGACCTAGAGTTCCTATCTATACCTTGTGGCTAATAGCCACCAATGGACCTCTGCTCCATATTTTGATCCAATCGCCTCTAGAAGCTGTCCATGCTCATAGCCACCACCACGTTCTGTAGCAGTGAGGTTTGGGACAGATCCTGGGGACGGCAGGTTTTGGGGAGGGGAGGGACCATAGAGTCCATCCTCCAAAGCAGCCATTTTCTCTGTTTTGTCTGGAGGTCTGGAGTTATCCTGGAAGCTGTCAACTCAACGGCCCTTTCCTAGTCTTTCTGGAGAGTCTTTAGAAATTGGACCTATAGACCATTCTCCCACTGGATCAGGGAGTCTTCTGTAGGGTTGCCAGGTCTGGGTTGGAAAATACCTGGAGACTTTGAGGGGTGGATCCAGGAGAGGGCGGGATTTGGGGAGGGGAAGGGCCTCAGCATGGTACAATGCCACAGAGTCCACACTCCAAAGCAGACATTTTCTCCAGGGGAGCTGATCTCTGTCAGCTGGAGATCAGTTGTGAAAGCGGGAGATCCCCAGGCCCCACCTGGAGGCTGGCAACCCTAGTCTTCTGTCAGGGACTTTGTTCAAGTCTTTTTCTGGAGAAGCCTAGCCCTCTTGCTCATGAGTAAGGCTTGGCCAAGGTTCGTCGCCCAGCTCCTCTCCCAAAGGTCATCTTTCCAAGCCAGCACCCCTTCTTTTCTTGGGGGAGGGCTGCCTGTATCCTCTGAACCCTCAGAATGAATGGACTCCTGGGGAATTATAAGCCACACACACATCCTGGCTTGAAATGTTTTCTTTCCTACCCATGAAAAACATGACAGCCTGGATGCCCCTCCGAATGCTACCTTTAGTGCGGGGGAATCACTTCAGTATATGCCTCTTTGGAAACACTCGAAGATCCAGGCTATTTGGGAGGACTCCATGCTATCTGTTGACATAAGAGCCAGTGGGGCATAGTGGTTAATGTAATAGACTAGGGCCAAGATGATGCTAGTTCAGTTCCCGATTCAGCCATGACCAGGGCTATTTTGGGGCAGGAACGCACAGGAACGGAGTTCTGGCTGGCTCCTGAGTTGGCCATGCCCAGCAGGAATTCATTAGCATAATAGGCCACACCCAACAGCAGAAACTCATTAGGATTGGCTACATTAGGGGTGTGTGGCCTAACATGCAAAAGGTGGGTGTGGCTGGATGAACACACTTCTGGTAACATGGGGGTGTGGCCTAATATGCTAATGAGCGGTGCGGTCAGGGTGTAGCCTAATATGCTAATGAGTTTCTGCTGTCTGGTGTGGCCTATTATGCTAATGAGTTCCTGCTGGGCTTTTTCTACAAAAAAAGCCCTGGCCATGACATTCACTGGGTGACCTTGGGCTGGTCCCTCCAGTCCCCCCTACCCAGTGCAACATCTCAGAAGGTTGATTCAGATGGTTCCCATGTACAAAGCACAAAAGTAAACTGGGGAAAACGCTAACAAATAAACACTCACAGAGTACAGAGGCATACTGGTGCCCAAATGCTTCTAATGACTGGACAAATGCCCACTTAGAAGTTTGCTGACTCATGTTTATTCTCCTCTTGATATTGACCTGAAATTTAGGAGATGGCCAACTCAAATTTAAACAACAGAATAAATAGAAGGCACTAACAACAAGTTACATCTGATTTCCAATAAGTGAAAGGAATGAACAACACCTTATGTGATGTGTGAAGTTTTGCTTCTGAAGAAGTTGATTCACGAAACGAAGTTCATTCCGGAGTCTTCGTTATAATTTGATATTTTTTAAAATATTTTTGTACTTGTATTTATACTTGGCACTTTGATACTTCGTAATAAGCAGGAGTTTGTTATATTTGGATTACAATAGTGTATTACTTCACAATATATTGACATATTACACTTTAAGTCATAATTTGCATATTATTTGTGAGTGTTTATTTGGTAGTGTTTTTCCCCAGTTTCCTTTTGTGCTTTGTATATGGTATATTGCTTTCAACTGGGAGGTTCCTTGTACTTAACCTGATTTTTGACCATGATGCAACCGGTTAACTGATTCAGGTGGGTCGTCATGTTGGTCTGAAGCAACAGATCAAAGTTTGAGTCTAGTGGCACCTTGAAGACTGGGTGTAAGTTTTTTGTGTGCATGCATGTATCTGAAGAAGTGTGCATGCATGTGAAAAGTTACAGCCAGAATTAAACTTTGTTGGTCTTCAAACTGCCGCCAGACTCACACTTCCATCTCACAAAGTAGTTGTGAGGATAAAATGGAAGAGGAGAGATCTTCTGTCCTGAGTCCTATGGAGGAAGGGTGGGATTGCTATGTGATGGGGGGGGAAACATGATTGTTTCTGAAAGGGATGATGTTGAGACGGGAAGGAGATCCATTGTGCGATCCTCCCATATTGCCCCGAGCTTTTGTTGATGCTGGAATGGCAAAGACAGAGGACGTGCGTAAGCAACTCCTGCGTCGTAAAGATAAGGTTAGAAGAGGCCCCGGGTCAATATGCCATATCCCGACGGAGTGAAGCATTACAAGGAACCACTGTACAGTGCTTCAAGGGCATGTCTTTGTGTCGGATGCTACGTCGGTTCCCGCTCAGCCTGAAGGTTATGTTCTCCAAGCTGTCGCTGGAACCTGCAAGGACTTTGCCAGGAGCTGTGGGCGGCTAAGACTTATTTCAAAGCCTCCTGCCCATGATGGTCAGTTGCCAAGGGGTGCCTGGCAATGTTGCCTCTAAGCTGTGGAGTCTTGTGAGCAAAAATTCCGCTTTTGTGAGCTACCGGCATTAACGTTGTGAGCGAGCGATTTGGCTGCTGCATAAAATTAGTTTGCTCTGGAACCCTCCTTCCTGAACGAAGACAAAAATGCGTGAACTGGAGGCTAAAATACGGTGAGCTAGCTCACCCTGACTCAGCTTGGAGGGAACACTGGTGCCTGGGCATATTTGCGTTCTTCCTTAACCAACTCCGGATGTGCCCTCAGCTTGTTTTCTTGGGACGGGATCCAAGAGGCTTGCCTTGCTTCTCTGGGACAGCAGAATCCTATATCATTACAGCTAAACGGATGGAAGCAAAGCGCTCGTTCCAAAGAGAGTCATTGATCCCTGGAGGGACAATTAATAACCCCAGAGAGGGCATGGCTGAGAATTACGGCTTGGCACCTGTTGCGGCATATTCTTCTCCTAAAGATATTCTCTCTGATTATCTGTTCCTCTTTGGTAAGGTTAACCCTGAAGGTAACAAAGAAAAGCCTATCGCTATGCTGTGTCCCGAGGAGCTGCGGTGGCTCAAGTGGTTAAGACGCTGAACTGCAGGCTGTGGAAGGTCAGTAGTTCAGCAGTTCAAGACCCGGGTGCCGCAAGACGGAGTGAGCTCCCGTCTCTAGTTCCAGCTCCTGCCAACCTAGCAGTTCGAAAGCAAGAAATTGCAAGTAGATAAATAGGTACCACTTTGGTGGGAAGGTAACAGCGTTCCGTGCGCCTTGGTGTTTAGTCATGCCGCCATATGACCATGGAAACGTCTTCAGACAGCGCTGGCTCTTCAGCTTTGAAACGGAGATGAGCACCACAACCCTAGAGTCGGATTCGACTGGCTTTCGAGCAAGGGAACCTTTACCTTTTACTATGCCGTGTCCCACCCAGAAAAGACACAGGCAGGCACCCTGCTGACCTGCAAAAGATCCCCTGCCCCCAATTTACCACCTGACAGCCACTACCGGAAGTAACCTTGCTGGAAGGAAGAGGCATCACGCATCAGCAGCAGGGAGGCCAGTCTCCAGACGAGGCCAAAACGAAAGAATCCTGGAAACTAGATGAGTATCCCAAAGCAAAACCGTGAAACCATTACTAAGATTTCTCCGTGCATATTTTGATTGAACAAACAACTTCAGTCCACAATGGACAATAGAGTTTACATTACACAGACACCTTAGAACAAGGGTGTCAAACAAAAGGCCTGGGGGGCGGATCCAGCCCGTTTAGGGCTCTTGTGTGGCAAGCAACTCGTGCAACGGAGGGAGTGCTGGGGGGTAGCGGGCAGAGCCATTCCATTATGGCTTAAGCACACCAGAACAACCTCGCCTGCAGCAGTCGAGCATCATGGGAGCATCCAGCCAGCATTGTAGTGCTGCCTCTCCAGTCCACCTCTGGGTTTTCCTCTGCACCTCCCTGAGCCCAGGGGGCCTTGCAGTGCGGATACACCAACTCGGAGTTTACCAGCTGCTGTCCTTGATACAGTTTCTCTCTCTAGTATCTGGCATTATATTTTATGGCTCACATGGCCAAGCCCGACAAAGGAACATTTGTGTCATATCCGTCCCTCGTAACAAATGAGTTTGACACCTCTGCCTTAGAAGGTGCGTTACCATCAAAAAATTTACTCCTTCAAAACGTCTCCAGTCTACTCTGAAGGCGATCCTTGTCAACTTCATATAGTGCCTTGTGCAGGAAAAGTTCTTCCTTGTCACCTGAAGGTTCCAGTATGAAAACAGCCAGCATTTGAGATGTGGCGAATACTCTGTTATACCTCAAAGATGATCTAGTCCTTCCTTTATGGGATAAGCTGCGCCCGTTCTGTCTGACGAACTCCGCCAGCCTGAGGGTCCGCTTGGCTTCATAAAAGGCGGAATGATTCAAAAGCTTCGTAATCCACATCCTTCTCACCTCTCACCTCGACCTGGAACCGCCCAGGCCCTCTCGCTCCCATGCTGAGGACTAGCCTCTTAGTTGCTGCAAGCCTCTGGGAGATTCCCAGCATGGGTCTTGGCCACGCTACCTCCCCATTCCCCACTGGTGGCCAGGGGTGGCCTGGAATCCTCAGTCAGCATGCTGCTTCCCACATCCACGATCCAGTAGGAACTGGCTCAGAAACGAAGGCCTATAAGGCTGGGTCAGGAGGGAGCTCTGAGAAAGACGGAGGTGCCGGGCAGGAGGAGAGAGTGGATTGTTTTGCAGCTAAAGCTGGCCAAATGCCATTTGTCATGGAGAAGGTAGAACTATTCTTGCAGACTCACCTCTGTCCAACCTCCACCTCCTTTCTATTGTCCTTCCTGGCCAAAAGGGCAGGAACATCAACCCTCCTCTTTTAGGGAAGGCTCTGTCGCATTTGGGTTGTGAGCCAGTTTGTTGCTGTGGCTAAATGTGCGGACTCTAATCTGGGAGAACTGGGTTTGATTCCCCACTCCCCCACTTGCAGTTGCTGGATGACCTTGGGCAAGCCATAGTTCTGTCAGAGCTGTTCTCTCAAGGACAGTTCTGGAAAGAGCACTCTCGGCCCCACCTACCTCACCGGGTGTCTGTTGTGGGGAGGGGAAGGGAAAGAAGTTTGTAAGCTGCTCTGAGACTCCGAGTGAAGGGCGGGGTATAAACCCAATCTCTTCTCTTCTTCTTCTTCTGTTTCATTATTAAATCAATGGACCGTCATGATACTAAGGTGGCCGGGCAGGACTGCGCTCATCCACTGGGGCTACCAGAAGGAGGTCCCTGGTAGAAATAGGGACCCAAGAGCAAGTCAGTGGAGATCCACGGACACAGACTCACCTGTAACAGAGGTCGGGTTGCCAGCTCTGGACTGAAAATACCTGGAGATGTGTGTGTGTGGAATCTGGAGAGGGTGGTGTTTGGGGAGGGGAAAGGCTTCAACGGGGTATAATGCCATGGAGTCCACCTTCCAAAGTGCCATTTCCTCCAGGTGAACTACTCTCTATTGCCTGGAGATCAGTTGTAACCCCAGGAGATCTCCAGCGACCACCTGGAGGCTGGCAACCCTAAACAGAGAGGAACAGGCAGCAATAGGTAACAGAGGCTACAGATCCAATAATACTTAATAATGGCCCCGGTCACACGGGCCAGATAACGTGGGGGGGAGGCGTGGCTGTTCGCCCCTGGAGTGAAATAAAGCGTGGCAGCCCGATCACACGGTCCCCTGGGTTGCTGTGCTTCGGCTGGTAGCTGCCAATCACACGGCGATGCCGAAGCGTGGCAAAGAAGTGGCGTGGTGTGATCACACAAGCGGCGCTGTGTCTTTGTGCACATGCGCCATTCCGGGGGGCGGAGCTGCTGTCGGTGTCTTGTTTGTGTGCATGCGCCGTTCGACGTTGGTGCACATCCTATGGAGACTTACAACATCCAATTTGTGATGGGATGTGGGCGGGCGCTAGATGCCACGGGATACTGGCGCTCCCGTGGTCAGATGCCTGCTTTTGCCCCACATTTCCCAGAAACTAGTATACTTTCCGTGATACTTTTTAACTCCACATCCTTGGCGGGATGCCACGGGTTGCCCATGGGAGCGCTACGCTTCCCAGATGTTGCGGTGTGATTGCGCCCCGAAAATGCGCCTAACATTCGTGCCTTCCGCGTGGCAAATTCTCCATGTGACCGGGGCCAATAATAATTATTTATTTTAGAAAACTGGGGAACATTGGCTATTGTGCTTCATTAGAAAGGGTCAGTGTAGCAGTGACTGTCTCTCCTCTCCTAAACTACCCGTTCCCTACTTACGATGGGGAGTCATCTGTATATTTCAGGAAGGAAAGAACCCTTTGATGAAGGCTAGGAAATGACAGCCCTGACCTGGATAGCCCAGGCGAGCCCGATCTCATCAGATCTCAGAAGCTAAGCAGGGTCTGTCCTGGTTAGTATTTGGATGGGAGACCCCCCCCAAGGAGGTCCAGAGTTGCTGTGCAGAGGCAGGCGATGGCAAGACCGCCTCTGTTTGTCTCTCCCTTGACTTGGATGGCCCCAGACTAGCTGGATCTCATTAGATCTCGGAAGCTAAGCAGGGTCTGCCCAGGTTAGTACTTGGATGCGAGACTGCCAAGAAAGTCCAGGGGTTGCCATGCAGAGGCAGGCAATGGGAAACTGCCTCTCTTCGTCTCTTGCCTTGAAAACCCAACGGGGCCATCGTGTCAGCTGCAACTTGATGGCACTTTCCACCATCAGGAATTGACAGTAGCAAAGGCAACTGTTCAGACATTCTTTGAACCTGCATGCGGATTCTGCCCTGGATTGGCAGGTCATGATTTGATGTTTCTCGGGCACAGCAAGAAAGTGTCATAAAAATTCCCTGCGTTGTGCAGGGAGTTGGGCTAGATGACCTTGGAGGTCCCTCCCAGCTCTGTGATTCTGTGGTTCTAGATGCGTTACTGGAAAGCTGCCCTGCATGTTTGGACTTCTTGGATGTTTTGCCTCACTTCCTTGCAAGCTCAGATTGTATTTTTGGGCGCTGCCTGGAGTCAGTCACCCAATCGACGGGGTTCTGAGAATCAACACTGTGCAAGGGAGTTGTCTGCAGGGAAGGTCATGTCTGAGATGGTCTGGGCTGTCTCCCACCTGGGCTCTTACCGTGCAGGTTTGCACCTAAGTGCATGCTCTGTAGAGCTTTGGTGTTCTCAGGCGCACCTGTGTGCATTTCTCAGGTGCTCGTGAGCCATTCTAATTGCTGATGGTGGCAAGAGAGGGGGAGAAAGTTTGTGCTCCTTGGGGGGAAATCACTTCCCCCAGGTGCTGTGCTGGGATCCGAGGAGCGAAAGCTCTGCCACTCCCTGCAGCACGCCGCCCCTGACATCACGTGCCGGTGGAGCCATGCAGGAAGGGCTGGGTTGCTTCTGGAGAACTGGAACAGAGAAGACATCCCTACATCCGAAGACGCACACAGAGCCAGGAAGCCGGCGAGGAAGAGACGCAGGCATCCCAGAAGGGCTCAAAAGAACCGATCGAAGGCGAAATGTAAACATCCGAGCAAGGCTTTCAGCCGCCGGGACAGTGGCTCAGGGATAATAACAAAGAGGAGGTTATTTTTGGGGACTGGCTGATGCCTAGTGACATCTCCCTTCACCTGCCTGTCCTTGGCACAGAGATGGAGCCAGAGATGCCGTTGCAAAACTGGGCAGACTTGTAAGTAAGTGGGAACCTGAGAGGCTTGACAGAAAACACCCTGGGCTGCTTTTGATTCTTACGATGCCCTTTGGAGTAGCCTCTGGGAGCTAAGCTCTGGACTCATCCTTCCACTGGGACTAGAAGCTGTGTGGGACTGCCGGCTCCGGTTTTTCCTATGGGCTGCGGGTGCCCGGGCTGGCTAGTGCCCGGTAGAGCACGGCCATGGTCCAAAACCTGCTCCCCAAGAAGTTCTCCTGCCACATCGTGGCTAAGCAGGTCTGCCGTCTCCGTGTCGCCTCTCTAAGGGAAAAACTGCCCTGCTTCAGAGTCATGTAAGTATTCTCACGTGTCGGGCTGGAGGGGGGAGAAGGGTCCGTGGCGCAGAATGTGTGCACCAGTGTTCCCGCTAAGCTGAGTCAGTGTGAGCCAGCTCACAGTTTCTTCGCCTCCGGCTCACACATTTTTGCCTTAGCTCAGGAAGGAGGGCTCCAGAGGAAAACTAATTCATGCAGCAGCCCAATCGCTTGCTCACAACTTTTAATGCCGGCAGTTCAGAAAGTAGAATTTTTGCTCACAAGACTCCACAGCTTAGAGGGAGCATTGGTGTGCACCCATCCCTTTTGTTCACCTGCATGCCCGCATGCGCAAAGTGTGGCTGTGAGTGGAAGTGTGCAACCAGAAGAATACAGGATTTTATTTTGTTCAATTTCTACCCCGCCCTCCCCGGCAGGTGGGCTTCAGGGTGGGTCACAGGTCACATCAGGCGTGGCAGTAAAACGAGTAAAATATCACCAATACTACAGGTTAGAATTTAAAGTTCAAAGAGTGATAACATTTGCTCTGGGGGGGATCAGACTGGGTCCATTGAGTTGAACATCTGGTTTCCAGGAGTCCCACAAACAGGGCACGAAGGCAGTCTTCCTCTCCCATTATATGACCCAGCGTCTGGTGTTTGGAGGTGTAGCGGCTCTGAAAACGGTGGTTCTAAGTGGATATCGTGGCTAGCAGCCATCGGAAGGCTGGCCTCCATGACTCAAGCCTGCCCTTTAACGAAAGCACTCCCAAATTAAGGGCCATCGTTACCACGTGCTGCAGCAGGGCATTCCGTCAGTTAAAATACGTAGGTGGCTTCTAAGTCCCAGGAGGGTGAAACTAAGCACATTAGTTCGATCATGGCTCATATGGGGCTGGCACTTGGGGGAATTACAGCTGTTTTTTAATTCAAGCAGGGGATTATTTTCAGCCTGCTGTGACTTCACCCGCCTGCTGCTTGGCAAGGGAAGCACAAAGTGAGCGAGTGGGCAGAGACTCAAGGGCACCAAAAAGCTGGCACTCTGATGACATGCAGAGGGCCCAGAGATGGAAGAGAGATGCTGGAGGAGCTGGTGGGGTCCCTGAACATAAGAGAAGCCAGTGTTGGATCAGGCCAGTGGCCCATCCAGTCCAACAATCTGTCACACAGTGGCCAAAAATACCAGGAGCCATCAGGAGGTCCAGCAGTGGGGCCACGACACTAGAAGCCCTCCCACTGTTGCCCCTCCCCAAGCACCAAGAATATGGTGCATCACTTGTCCCAGACTGAGAGTTCCTATCTATACCTTATGGCTAATAGCCACTGATGGACTGCTCCATATATTTATCCAATTCCCTCTTGAAGCCATCCATGTTTGTAGCTGCCACCACCTCCTGTGGCAGTGAATTCCACATGTTAATCATTCTTTGGGTGAAGAAATACTTCCTTTTGTGGCCAATGCCCACAGCAGGCCAACAGCTGGACCAGAAAGGCTCTTTGCTTGATGCTTCTTGCTTTGGATGTCAGACTGAAGAAGGGCCATCCCAATCTAATGGCCACTGGATTGGTGCTCCCAATCTAATGGCCATCATCACCACATGCGGTAGCAGTGAATTCCATCAGTTAAATATGTAGGCAAATTCTAAGTCCCAGGAAGGTGAAACTAAGCACATTAGTTCAACCGTGGCTCACACAGGGCTGGAACTTAGGGGAATTATGGCTGATTTTTAATTCAAGAATACCTGTGCAATCTTGACTAATGTACTTAAGAGTCCGTAAAATGGGATTACCTCCTCTTACTTCATACGGATATGTAAGGAGGCACTGAGTAGCTTTGACAAGTTTGGCCAGGTAGTTCAGGGCATAGATGGGAAGGCAATAGGAGGTTATGGAGGATTAATGTTTATCAGATCTGTCTGCTTGATAAGGTGCATGTAGGAAAGGCCAAAGGCATGGGACAGACTTCTGGTGTACTTAACTGGGGCGTTTATATTAAGCATGCCCTCCCATTGATTTTCAGAGTCAGTCTTACTCAAGAGCAGCAAGGCGTCACCCCAAATCACCACCTCAGGCTTACACTGGAGAATAGCTTTAAATAGTGGTGTACGATAGAAATGCAGTGCATCGTTTCACAGATGCGCTTTTCTTGCAGCATGTAATGACCCTCCCCAACCCCAGCTGGGAGTCGGAGGCCAATGGATAGATACTAGAGAGAAGTTTTACATAGTCCAAGACGGGGGAGCAATAAATAAAACAAAGGCTTGGGGGGGGGGGAATGGACATGGAATGGGGGAAAGGAAGAGGTGGGATAAAAGTTGAAGACTGAAAAATGGTAGAAAACAGGTCAGGTTTGAAACGTATGTAATAGGAAGAGGGAAGTGGTAGTTTTTGTAGACAGATTGTCAGAAAGACAAATACTTCCTATCAGAAAATCCCATTGTAACAACAGCTTAATCATCTCCTGGGGGCTAATGATTTTCATGTACCACTAACCCCCGTATGGCACATCTCCCTTACTGTGAATTCAGTCTATTTTTAGTCAGTGGATGTTTCAGCAAAGGTGCGAGTTGGCGCAAGATCTTAGCGCACGGATTGGCTGCCCCTGTTTGTACTTACAGGGAAACAGACCCTCATGCTGCCCTTTGTACATCACAGCGCATACATTTTTCCTGCACAGGCACTATGTCTGTACAAGAAGAAAGTGATTTATGAAATGCCCCCCATGTTTCATAACTGGGCTTCGAAGCTGACCCCAGAACTTCTTCCCTGTTCCTCCTCCAGAATGCAAAGATGTATGTAATTATTTATTTTTCACATTTATATTCCGCCCTCCCCACAAACGGGCTCAGGGTGGATCGCAACAATATAGTATTAATTAAAACCATTAAAACAATATACATCAGTTTGTATAGTCCACAAAACTGGTGTTGCTGAAATTTAAGGCTGTATAGTCTGGGCTGCATAAGATGGTATCTTCAGCAGGGGGCCCAGCTTGTTTCCTGGGTGCCTGTTGCCTCACCCAAAGGCCTGGCGGAACAGCTCCATTTTGCAGGCCCTGTGGAATGGTAACAGATCCCTCAGGGTCCTGATCTCACGTGGGAGCATGTTCCACCAGGCCGGGGCCAGGGCAGAAAAGGCCCTGGCCCTGATAGAGGCTTAACGGACGTCCCTTGGGCAAGGGACAACCAGCAGGTCTTGATCAGCAGAGCACAAGGCTCTCCGGGGCACATATGGGGAGAGGTGGTCCCGTAAGTATGTGGGTCCCAGGCTGCGCTAGGCTTTAAAGCTTAATACCAATACCTTAAGACGGATCTGGTGGGTCTTGGGTCCTGGCTCAGCTGAGGCTGACTTCCTCAGACAAAGAAGAGGCATGGCGCAACCCAGCTTCCTCCAGAGTCAGCCCAGAAGAGGAGCCTTTGCTAGCACCTGAGGGAGAAGAGGCCCCAGAATCTGCACAGGCGAAGAGCCTGAGGTGCAATCGGAGGAAGAGCCTAGTCCAGAGCCTGGCCCAGCACCCACAGTTGGAGAGACCCTGAGGCCAGAGTTCCCACCCAGCTCACCTGAATGTCCCAGAGGCAGGGCACACCAGCGTCTGGATGTGCAGGAGAGAAGGAGGAGTGCCAGACTTCAGCTGTTGCAAAGGCAGCATAAGGGGCTGTAAGTCTTTGCAGGTCGCCTCCCAAGGAAGGGAGGATCCGGTCATAAGCAGCAATGCTCACCTGCCTCGGTGTGGAGACAACCATGCCATCTTGGACCTTGTTCTGGCTGCCAGCCTCCGCTCCTCACTCCTGAGAACTCTGACTGATCTCCTGGCATTCCGACCCCTGGCACTGTTTCTCAACTTGGTTTGGACTTTGCATCTAGCTTGAGGATATGGTATTTGTGGTGACCAGCCAGAGCCAGCACACCAGTACACAATTGGTGGCCAGTGCAATTGGTGGAGTGCTGGCTGAATGTGTGCCCGTACAGGCAATGCAGATAGCAGGTGTGCCCTAGCATGTACCCAAATGCCTCAACTCCTTGTAATTCAAATACAATTCTGCCTGTACAGTTGAGATTCTGCAGATCTGACGTACCCACGTCTGATGTGAAAAAATTGGTTTACTCAAAACTTGTAATGTAGGCTCCTGTTTATGCTCTCTCTGGAATAATGAAGATTCAAAGGCAGCTAGCTCATAAATCTGGGTTCTGACTGCTTGTGTTTTGGGAGACCAGAGCGTCTCAGTGGTGTAGAAGCATTCATTCACTTTTCTTGTCGATGGCCTGCATGAGAGAGTCACAGGACTAATGTGTTTATTTAATGCCATTGACTTCTCCAGCTGAACAAGACAGGTATCCTTTGGCCTTTATCCTTTGGTCTTTTGGAGAGGGGTGGTGGCTGAGTGGCAGAGCATCTGCTTGGCACCCAGGAGGTCCCAGGTTCATTCCCTGGCATGTCCAGTTAAAAGGATGAGGTAGTGGGTGATGTGAAAGACCTCTCTACCTGAGATCCTGGAGAGCTGGTGCCAATCTAAGTAGACAATGTTGACCATGGTGGACCAAGGATCTGATTCAGTATAAGGCAGCTTCATGTATCCATGTGTCCTTTCTGTCGACTAGAAGCTGTCCAAAGTCAGGGCTAAAAAAGGCTGCACTGTTGACATTAGGGCTGTAAGCGTGGATCTGGGGCTTGGGAATCTGGAAGGAACTTTATGGGCCTGGCCTCTGAGCCATTCTTCTCCTATCCTGCCACCCACTACTGTTCCCCAAGTTTAGAGGTGGAGTGAGCAACTTAGCATGCCTGGACACTGCGGGAAGTGGAGCTGCTACATCACTCTAAGTGTGTATAGGTGTTTCTCCTTGAATGGGATGCCTCTCTTAGTCTCAACCTGGGAGCTGTTCTCTGACACCCCCCCCTCCACTCTCTTTGTCCTCTCACTCACGGCACATGGCCTTCCATGGAGACACATGTCTCTGCAGGTCTCTCCAGTAGAAACAATGCTCTCATACTCCCATACACATGATGATGGATCAGCTGGCCATTTGTGATAGGGAAGGTACTCTTTAGATCAGGTTTCTTTCTTGCCTTTCGACTGCATCCCGAATGTGAACTGGATCTCCTTGAATAAATATTAAGTTTTACCTTTTGGCAATATACTTCTTGGGAGATCTATTTACTGTCCTAAGTATCACGCTTCCATAACTGGGCAAAACACTGTTGTATGAACCAAATATCCCAATAGTTAGTATGGCCATATTTCCTCTGCCATTTGGAATCCAGAACGAGGCACACGCCTGTTGTTGAGAACATGTTTTGAGAACCTGATAGCAGCAAGTATACAAACAGGGACAAAATGAGGGTCATCCAGGGCTCTTTTTGTAGCAGGAACTCCTTTGCATATTAGGCGACACACCCCTAATGTAGCCAAACCTCCAAGAGCTTACAGAGCTCTTCTTACAGGGGCTACTGTAAGCTCTTGGAGGATTGGCTACATTAGGGAGTGTGTCGCCTAATATGCAAAGGGGTTCCTGCTACAAAAAGAGCCCTGGACCGTTCATCTAACCACAGAGCTGCATAATGTGACAGTGCGCATTTGGATCTGAAACTCTCAACCGCAAAGGCAAAAAGCCCACAGCCTCTCCATTTCCCGAAGGCCGAGCAGTTGGAAGGGAATAGCTTTCAAGATTCGCTGTGCTCAGCGTGTCTCTGGCTGTTGTACGATCAGCCGCTCATTGTTCCTCTGACGCCAGCATTGTTCCGCTCCCGAAGCGGCAGAGGTGGGCCGTTAATTATAGCATGGAGCATCACGGGCTGGTTGCTGACATTAGTTGAGGAACGTAGGGTTTTTGACAAGAAGTCAGCATAAGATGAATGCCTCCCTTTCTCTTCTGAACTTGGAGCCTCCTGCACCTGGCATACCAGCCTGGACGGCCAGAGCTCTTGAAAATCTCTCCCTCACGGGAGAAAAATAACATCTATTGTCCCAACACCACAAAGGCCTGAGATGTTCTGTCCTCAGGAGAACAGGGGCTGGCTTGTCACAGTCCTTGCTTCGCGGTCACACCCATCCCAGGAGCAGTGGCCTTCCAGAAAGTTCTCTCTTGCCTTGGCTACCCTGTCTCATGTAGGGTTGCCAACTCTAGGCTGGGAAATTCCTGGAGACCTGGGGGTGGAGCCCGGAAAGGGCAGGATTTGGGGAGGGGAGGGACATCGGCGGAGTTTAAGGGCACAGCTTCCACCCTCCATTTTCTCCAGGGGCATCGATCTGTTGTCTGGGGATCAGTCATAATTCCAGGAGATCCCCTGGCCCCACCTGGAGGTTGAGTAAACCAAGGAAGGGATCACAATTACAGGAAATTATATCAAACAAAGAAACACTGTGATAAAATTGACAATAACGTTTAATAATTCCTATGAACATCAATTTGTATATCCAGGAAATTGCTCAGGAAATTCTAACGTTTTCAGGAAATTCTAACGTTTTCAAGGAAAAGTCCAGCATCGTCAATGAGTAGCCGGTTATACACTCATTTCACCAATCTTCCTCAGGAATAAATCCTATTATGTGAGAAGGCATCAGCCTCTTGATACAACTTAACTTCTTTTTTTGCTTCCTTCAGATAGTTACACCTCAAACTTCTTTTTTACTTCCTTTAAATTATTGCAGCGTAACTTTTCCAGTTCCATTTCAAGTGTTTGAATTAGAAGCAAGCCAGTTAATTAATCTCCTCATAATTTCTTGCTACTATCAAGAAATTAATTAACTGGCTTGCTCCTAATTCAAACACTTGAAATGGAAATGGAAAAGTTACACTGCAATAATTTGAAGAAAGTTAAAATGAAGTTCAAGCTGCAACTATCTGAAGGAAGCAAAAAAAGAAGTTAAGCTCTGTCAAGAGGCTGACGCCTTCTAACATAATAGGATTTACTTCTGAGGAAGATTGGTGAAATGAGTGTGATGGCAGGAGTAGCCGGTTACACTCATTTGACGGATCGTCCTCAGGACCCACTTGGAGGTTGGCAATGCAGATCCCATCCCAGAGTGTCCAAATTTTTCCTTGCCCTCCCTCCCCATAACCTTGATTTTGGGGAGGATAGGCCAGCTGTCTGGGAAAGTCCCAGTCCTTTTGCAGAGACTCACAACCAAGGTGTTTTTTTGAGCTCTTGCATCTCAGGAGAGGATAAGGCTCAGTGGTAGAACACTGGTTTTGTGCACAGAAAATCCCAGGTTCAATCCCCAGCATCTCCAGTTGAAGACTGCAGGTACTGGGCAAGAACTTTGTCTGCCCGAGATCCTGGAGAGTAGCCACCAGTCAAACTAACACAGCACTGGGCTTGGTGAATTGGCGGTTTGACTCAGTACAAGGCAGCTGCACAGGTTTTGGCTGTACTTTCCTTCTTGTTTGGGCACCAGTGTTCCCTCTAAGCTGAGTTAGTGTGAGCTAGCTCACAGTTTTTTAGCCTCCAGCTCACACATTTTTGCCTTGGCTCAGGCAGGATGGCTCCAGAGCAAACTAATTTATGCAGTAGCCAAATCGCTTGCCCACAACTTTAATGCCAGTAGCTCACAAAGTAGAATTTTTGCTCACAAGTCTCCACAGCTTAGAGGGAACATTGTTGGGCACATACACTTTCTTCATATGCCACTCTGCTACTAAGATGTGGCTCTTCCCTCTTCTGTTTGAGATGCTGGGGACAGCGGCTTAGCAACACAGTCCGTGTTCTACATCTTTAGGCTCAGTCCTCAGCATCTCCAGCTAAAATCTGGTGGGTAGCTGTGTTGGTCTGAAAGCAGCAGAACAAAGTCGGAGTCCAGTCGCACCCTTAAGACCAGCACAGTTTTATTCAAGGTAGAGACATCACCCTGCCAACAAAAGTCCATATGGTCAAAGCAGTGGTATTCCCAGTAGTAATGTATGGCTGCGAGAGTTGGACCATAAGGAAGGCGGAGCGCCGAAGAATGGACGCTTTTGAATTATGGTGCTGGAGAAGACTCTTGAGAGTCCCTTGGACTGCAAGGAGATCAAATCAGTCAATCCTAAAAGAAATCAACCCTGACTGTTCCCTGGAAGGCCAGAGACTGAAGTTGAAGCTCAAATCCTTTGGCCGCCAAATGAGAAGGGAGCACTCACTGGACAAGACCCTGATGCTGGGAAAGACTGAAGGTCAAAGAAGAAGGGGATGGCAAAGGATGAGATGGTCAGACAGTGTTACCGATGCAGCAAACATGAAATTGAACAAACTCCGGAGCACGACAAAAGACAGGAGGGCCTGGCATGATGTAGTCCATGGGGTCACGAAGAGTCGGACTCAACCGTGTGACTGAACAACAACAAAAAAGCTTTCATGTGCACGCACACTTCCTCAGATGCAATGAAACAAAACCCACCAAGTCCATGCACACAGGTAAGCAGCAAATCAGTATAATGAAGATGTCTAACAGATTCAAGGAAAAACAAGCATAGTTTCTATGATATGTGACCGAACAGGCCTGCTTCTGCCCACTGCCTCTGTTGCGTTGCCAACTCCACGGAGAGAGCTATTCCACTTCCTCCCACTAGGGTACTGCTGCCTCCACTGTCCTGTTGGGGTCTTCCTGCCAGAAGGGACAGATGCCTGACCCCCCTTCTCAGTTGTGAGGCCTGGCATCAAAGTCTCCTGCTACCCAGTGCCTGGTTACCGTAGAGACCAAATGCAGCTGTGGGCTTCCCCTGGAGGAATGGCATGGGGTGCCTTCACTACTCCCCTCCTCCATGCACAAAATTAGCGCATCCCAGCAGCTGGGGAACTATGTGGCACAGAGATTTACTGCCAGCATTCAAAAGATTAAGATATTAAAAAGAGAAATAGGTTACAAGCACACTTAATCACAACATCAGATCGGCACACAGAAGAACAAAGAAAGGCTGGTTATAAGCGCATCCTTCTTTCCCTGGTTCTAAAACCTACTCTAACTAGATGTCACAATCAGAGTAGTCACCTAGTCTTAGAAAGTTACAAATTCTCTAACGCTTTTTCATTACCTTCTGGCTCCCTGCTGGCCTTCATCAAACCACATGGTCAAAGATGGCTGCCAGCCAGCAGTCTGTTCTCTTCCAAGGACCAGCACCAAGAGACCCTCCCTCTATGGAACAAGCACTTTTATTAAACCTCTGCCTCCACCCATCTTACATCAGTCGCTCTCTACCCCCTTGACCTAGTCCAACTTGGGACATGCAGGTGTATCCTGGGAGCCCTCCTGGAAGGCATTCTGGTAAATCTCCAGCTCATTCCTGGAGATCATCTGTGGGGGTGGTCTAGCCCGACACCTTCCATATTCTGTTTCCTGCCTGGAGAAAGGGGATGAGCTGGCTCATCCCGTTGTCTTTTTGGCCAGATCCATTAGCATTTCTAAAGAGGTAGCTCAAGTGCTTCTGGAATGCCATTGGCTAATTTCCTCCCTCCCTCCTGCTTGTTCCTAGCTCAGAGAAAGAAAGTTTTAAGGCCTGTGTGCCATCTTTCCAGCATTTCTCCACAGGTACATAATGGCTGCGATCACACACATGGAATAATTCACTTTCAGTCCACTTTCAATGCACTTTCCAACTGGACTTTACTGTGTGAACTGGCAAAATCCAGTTGGAAAGTGCATTAAGTGGATCGAAAGTGCATTATTTTGTCTGTGTGACTGTAGCCAATGACAGGGCTCAATCAAATACTCTCGGCATTCTACAACTGAAGATGTGCCCCTCAGTCTCCAGTTCAACATATTTATTGCCTCAGCTATGTCTTTCTCTCCCAGAGCTGAACCCAAACAAATAGTACCATATAGACTATGTGTCCGACGAAGTGTATTTATACCTTGAATAAAACTTCATATCCAGCTAAAGCAGAGATTCTTAATCTGTGGTCCATGGACCCCTAGGGGATACATGGATGGACTTTAGGGGCTCCATGAATTTCCCCCTTCTATTTCCTTCCTTATTTTGAACATTGTCTTTGTGGGGGGAAAAGTCAAATGATGTTGTTAAGGAATTGTTTCATTTCTAACAAGTGTCGGATGGCATGGTGTACTCCTGTACATGGTCAGGTCTGGTCACCATCATCATCTTGTTACGATGCCCACAATAGTTTCTCGTTGAAGGAAATGTACCCTGCCATTATGGCTATAGACATCTGTCTTTGTTTACATTGGCGCTCACGGATTTTGTGCGCATCTGTCTATGAGCATTTTTCTGGAGAGAGGGTCCGTCGCTTTCATCAGATTCACAGAGGGGCCCGTGACCCAAAACAGGTTAAGAACCACTGAGCTAAAGGGATCTTGGATAACTGAACTGTAAACTCAGCCCCAAAAGCTATTTCTAGTTGGAGGAGCTGGGGAGGATGGATCGATAGTTAGAATAAGGCAGCTCCTCTGAATACAGAACATTCTTCCCTTGTGTATCAGGGCCCAGTCCGTGGATGCTTCCTTCTGAACTGCATTTCTTTATTGTGTCCCTGTGGAAATTGCCCTACCTGGGCCTCCATCAGGGATGCTCTAGACCAGGGGTGTCAAACACGTGGCCTGGGGGTCAGGCTCCTGGAGGGCTTCTATCAGGCCTGCAGTGGAACTGGCTGTCTTCTGCTTGTTCTGCTGCTGCTGCGTCATCATAGATTTGCAGCTTACAGATACACATCTGAACAGCATACTCAAGACTGCAACAGCACAGACATTTTGATGCAATCATTCAGAGCAAGAGGTGTCAGTTATCAGACACTGTTCAATAAATGTTTTAAGCATGTTTTTATTGTAAGTAAAAAAAAACACCCTTTGTGTTTGTGTCCTTTATAAAGTTGATATCTCCGCTACCTGGCATTACGTTTTATGACACACGTGGCCCGGCCCCACAAGGTCTCATTTATGTCAGATCCAGCCCTCCTAACAAATGAGTTTGACGCCCCTGGACTCGGCTGATCCTGCATCGAGCAGGGGGTTGGACTAGATGGTCTGTATGGCGCCTTCCAGCTCTGAGAGTCTACGATTCTGTGATCTTTGTTCCTGTCTTCTCAGGTTTCAAAAGTGCCCTACCTACTCTCTGGTTGCTTCAAGAATGTTCTGTCAGCCACTCGTTATGTTTTTCCCATTTCCTGTTCCATTTCCCCTTTTAAAAATTGTTCTACATTATTCATTTGGAATGTAGTTTCATGTATTATTCCAACGTAAAGTGCTTTGAGCATCATTTTTCACGGGGAGGGAGGCTACCGCTGTGCACATAGAATTATTATTACCTCTGCTGCTGTGAGGGCGCTGCAGAGTTTAAATACATTAAAAGGCCAGGGCCCGTCTGCTGCAGAACTTTGTCGGTCCAGAAGCTGCTGCGGCCACTGTTAAATATTCACACGGCCATCATCCTCATAACGACCCTGTGTGGTGGAACACTGTCCTCAATTCGGTAAAATCTGGTGCTTAAGTAATGGGTACCAAAACCTGGAACCAATTTTTTCCCTCTGTCACTAGTCCACCAGGTGGCTTCACCTTAGACACAATTCAATGAGAAGGCAGGAGATCTGTGATGACCTTTCAGAGTTTTTTTTTTTTTAAGTTGAATGCAGACAATCAGGGAAGGAATTGCGCTGGGGGAGCAGTAATGGAGGAGGGCCTTTTGATACTTGGCGACCTTTGTTAGTTTCTCGATCTAAATCTGACCCCCTACCTGCAGTTGAGGAGCTGTGGTGGCACAAGTGGTGAAGGCGCTGAACTGCAGGCTGTGGAAGGTCGGTAGTTCAGCAGTTCGAGACCCGAGAGTGCCGCATGACGGAGTGAGCTCCCGTCTCTAGTTCCAGCTCCTGCCAACCTAGCAGTTCAAAAACAAGAAATTGCAAGTAGATAAATAGGTACCACTTCGGTGGGAAGATAACAGCATTCCGTGCGCCTTGGTGTTTAGTCATGCCGGCCACGTGACCACGGAAACGTCTTCGGACAGCGCTGGCTCTTCGGCTTTGAAACGGAGATGAGCACCGCAACCCTAGAGTCGGATTCGGCTGGCTTTCGAGCAAGGGAACCTTTACCTTACCTGCAGTTGACGTAGAGCAGCTTGAGGGGTGTGTGTGTGTGAGTGTGATTCAGATGAGAAAGACAGCACGAGGGGAAAGAGTTAAACGCCATTCTCTTCGCTTCACTCCCTCCATTTGATTCAGTCTTCTGTTCGTCGTGTCTACTTCCAGAAGGTCTCTGGGAGATCCAATTATGCCTGTACGTTAAGTGCCGTCAAGTCACTTCCAATTTACAGTGACCCTATGAATGAATGTCCTCCAAGCCATCCTCCCGTTAACAGCCGTGCTCCGGCCTTCCAAACTGAAGGGCATGGCTTCCTTGATCAAATCAATCCGTCTCGTGTTGGGTCTGCCTCTTTTCCTGCTTAGCTTCTGAGATCTGACGAGATCACACTCGCCTGGGCCAGCCAGGACAGGGCCCCTCTCCGTACACTGTTTCCTACACGGTTAGCAAATACACTTTTGTAACATTACAGAAGAAAGCTACTTGGGGGTGCAGAATGGAGGGAGGGACCTGCAACTGGAGAAATTAAACACCCGAACAGACGTTTCTCTGCTCAGAATTCCCTCATCCCAAAGCAGGTTCTCATTTGCAAAACCTGTCAGGAGGTCTCTGGTGCGTTGTGCTTCTACGTAAGGTCCGAAGTATCTCCAGAGAACAAGAACTTGAATGTCGCGTTTCGATTTGGAAACCAGGTCCAGCAAGATTCCCACCACTGGACTATGCCGATTCTCCCGTGAGAGCCAGTATGGGTCAGTCACGAGGGAAACTGGACTTAGCGAAACTAGTTTCTGCAATGGTTTAATTTCATAATTACAGGGCTATTTTTGGGCAGGAACGCACAGGAACGGAGTTCCGGCTGGCTCCCGAGTTGGCCACGCCCAGCAGGAACTCAGTAGCATAATAGGCCACACCCAACAGCAGGAACTCATTAGGATTGGCTACATTAGGGGTGTGTGGCCTGACATGCAAAGGAGTTCCTGCTACAAAAAAAAGCCCTGGATTTTGACAACAAACAAGGTAAACAGAATAAGAAGCAAAAGGTGGGTGTGGCTGGATGACCACACTTCTGGTAACATGGTAGTGTGGCCTAATATGCCAATGAGCTGTGCTATCAGGGGTGTGGCCTAATATGCTAATGAGTTTCTGCCGTTGGGTGTAGCCTATTATGCTAATGAGATCCTGCTGGCTTTTTCTACAAAAATAGCCCTGCATAATTATAATAATTAGGTGCCGTCAAATCGCAACCAACTTACAGCAGCCCCCTCATGGGATTTTCAAGGCAAGAGATGAGCAGAAGCAGTTTGCCATTGCCTGCCTCTGCAGAGCAGCCCTGGGCTTCCTTGCTGGTCTCCCATCCAAATACTAATCAGGGCTGACCCTGCTTAGCTTCCAAGATCTGAGGAGACTGGGCTAGCCTGGGCTATGGGTGATTAAAGATTCCTCAGCCCATTCTTCATAGGCAGCATGGAAATTCTGCGTGAAAGGGGTTCTTTTGTGCCCTGAAGCATCCCCCCCTGCTTCTTTTTGACTGAACATCTGGACTGAAGAAGAGTTCTGGGGGACCCAAAAGCTTGCTCACCAGAGTTTCCTCTAAGCTGAGTTAGTGTGAGTTAGCTCACAGTTCTTTAGCCTCCGGCTCACACCTTTTTGTCTCCACTGAGGGAGGAGGGCTCCGGAGCAAACTAATGTATGCAGCAGCCAAATTGCTCGCTCACAGCTTTCATGCCAGCAGCTCACAAAGTAGGATTTTTTGCTCACAAGACTCCACAGTTTAGAAGGGAGCATTGTTGCTCACTAAATGGTAACAATTTAATTGTTTCTAATCAAGGGAATTACATTTTTGCTGTACTTCATCTCCCCCCCCCCCACCATGGGCCAGTGTAACTACCTGAAATCAGTGACTAACAACAGATGTTAGGGCAAGCAGAATTAAAAGAGCATTGTGAAAAATGAAAATTCTGACCTATTTAAATAGTCAGTGCAAGCAAAGAGAGAATTCCTCTCCTCCCAGGAAGAAACTGTTGAACTCCTTTAGCACAATGCATAACCACTTTGTACATTAAATTTTTAAGGTGTGGCCAGTTTGTTCCTAGACATATAGTTGGTGCAGTTGATAAATGTGTGCATTCATCACATGGGTTAGTCCACTAGAAAGCCCTTATAATTGATGAGGTAATACTGGTGGGTGGAGATTGGCACAGATGTTCCCCCTTCTTTCTCGGTAAACATGTGAGCCTTCACAGAAGTGGTTTCCAAAGGGGGAAAAAAGCCTCAAGTTTTTGCTTTCCTGCTTCGAAGTCCACAAGGGCTCCTTGTATAGCCACATTCCGCCCGCTGATCTTATCTGGCAGGCCGGTTCTTCTGATAGCAAGTGAGGTTTTGGAATATTAAGGTCATGTTCTTGGCCTTGGAAAACAGAAGGGAAAGAGGATGGACTAGATTCCTGTATTCATCTAGGCCTTGCAGGTGTTGAAACTCTGCACCTTTTATGTGATATACTCTCAGCTGCTGTATCTTCTATCCAAAGTCCCTAAAAGTCTCTTGAGGAGAGTGTCAGCAGAAGGTAAAACTATGAAGTTGGAGCTTGAAAACTTATACAAAGGACCTCCTTGAACCCCAAGTAATATGCAGACGGTATCGTTTGCAAAAAATAATGTCTCCCCTTTCCAGTAAACATCTGCTGACCTTTACCCTGTTCCACCATCCAAGTTCATAGCTTCAGGATCACAAATGTGTGTCTCATTTTATGCTACAGAGGTATACACGTGTTGCATGAGTGTGTTGTTAGAGGATCACCCACTTCTTTTGGGCATTGAATGTTGGTTTGCTGTGGTCCAGATGTGGCTGGCAGAACTGGGTGGAGTGAGGGAAGATGTCTCTTTCTGACCTAGTGCATGCTGGGAGTGGCCCAGAGAACTAAAAATAGCGTAGAATTACAGGGAAGATGTATGTGACTGGTTAACCACACGGCAATTTTGCTTGCCAGCTCAATTGCTGATTTTACTGTCACTTTTCTCTTGAGGAACATCCTTCAGAAAGTGTTCAGATTCAGAAATATGGGGAGGGAGAGGAGTTGTGCTCATTGGAGCAAGCCCTTATAGCTTCAGAAAAGTGTGTAAGAGGAAGCACAAGTCCCCCAACAAAGGGATTGTTGGTAATTTAGACACTAAGAGTGTAAGAAAAAGTTGCCAAAGGGGTCGCAGATAGAGCTTCGAGGAAAACCGTGTGACATAGAATCATAGAATGTTGGAAGGGACCTTGCAGGCCATCTAGTCCAACCCCTGAACTCTGCAGGAACACAGCCAAAACCCCTACATACCTACAACATATCCAAAAGATGGTTGTCCAGTCTCCTCTTGAAAACGTCCAGCGAAGGAGCATCCACCACCTCCCGAGGCAGTCTGTTCCACTGCTCAACCACTCTTACAGTCAGGAAGTTTCTCCTGATATTAAGCCGGTAACGACTCCCTTGTAATTTCCACCCATTAGATCTAGTCTTGCAATCCGGAGCAAGAGAGAATAGATTCACTCCCCATCTTCTACATAACAGCCCTTCAAATACTTGAAGACTGCAATCATGTCCCCTCTAAACCTTCTCTTTCCCAGGCTAAACATACCCAACTCCCTCAGCCTTTCCTCATAAGACTTGGACTCCAACCCTCTCACCATCCTGGTCGCCGTCCTCTGGACCCGCTCGAGTTTGTCAACATCCTTCCGAAAACGTGGTGCCCAAAACTGGACACAGTACTCCAGGTGGGGCCTGACCATAGCAGAATACAGCGGAACTACCACCTCCCGTGATCTGGACACAATGCTTCTGCTAATGCATCCTAAGATTGCATTAGCTTTCTTCACAGCCGCATCACACTGCAGGCTCATGTTTAGCTTGTGATCAACCATAACACCTAGATCCCTTTCACATGTGCTGCTGTCAAGGGTTAAGTAAAAGGGTTAAGTGTCCTCTGCCTGTCTCCTCCAGAGACTGTGCCCTCTGAGCTCCACTTTGTAAAAGAGTAACAGCAGCTTGGCTTGAAGACATGATCTACAGGCCCTTGATTTGCCTGGGAATTCAAGTAGCCATGATGGATTAGGAGAAAATTTCATAAGCACGGAATCATGGATAGATTCAGGGAGGATAAGTCCACCAGTGGCTACTAGTACTGGCAGTCCTAATTCAAATGTTAAAGTTGTGGTATTTTATGCATTTTTTTTACTATTGTTGTTTTAGTTACCTTGGAAGCCGTCTTGAGTTCTGCAAGGTAGAACGGCAGCTCATATATGTTTTAGGTCGCGGTCACATGCACAAGATAAAGTGGGGGCGGGGAAGCGAGGCTGTTTTCTCTGTAGGAATTTGACCCGCAGTTGCACGATCACACAGCCCTTGGAAGCTGCAGCCACAGCCTGTCACTGCGTGATCAGCCGTTTGTTTCCGATGTGCTTCAACGAGGGATCAATGAATCACATTGCTGCCCTGAGGGCTCCCTATGGAGTCTGCAATGATGCGCATACCGAGAACAGGGGGGAACAATGGCACAGAGTCGGGATGGCCTGATCAAACCATCCCAACGCCTTGAGAGTGTGCTGGAGCGATCAGATAGGGGAAAGTCCACCCATTTGCTACCGGACTTTCCCTAGTGTCTTTTTACTCTGCTTCTGCGGTGGAGCAGAACGGGTTGCCGACGGGTGCTGGGCGCTTCCCAGATGTTGGTGTCTGATTGCGCCCGTTAAATCTGCCTAGCCTCCGCACCTATGGCGGGTCTAATTGTGCGTATGATCGTGACCTTACATGGATAAATCCTAGTTACAAAGACTAAAGGGAAACTAACACATTCAGAGGGAGCATACCATTGACTGGGACATCAATGGAAGGCCTTGGTCTCTATACCCTGTTTCTTGGCCCTCTGGGATGGTTGGCTGGCCATTGTGTGAGACAGGACACCGCACTTGATGGACCACTGGTCTGATCCAGCAGGGCTAGTCTTATGTTTCTGCAACTGGTCTGGGCCTGGCCCTGGTCAATACCTGGATGGAAGACCCCCTTGTCTCCTTGAGTTCCACAGAACAGTGGTGTAAACTAACAAATAATTCAGCTCTGTTCTGCAGAGAAGTTCACAAACTTGGTACGTTAGCCTCATCCATCCTCTGTTGGCTGTTCTGAATATCTGATAATCTGAGGTATATTCAGGGGTCTTTTCGTAGAAGAACAGCTGCAGGAGCTCATTAGCATATGGTATGCTAATGAGCTATTAGGCTATTAGCATATGCCACGCCCCCTGACGTCACCGGAAGTGATGTCAGAAGGGGAAGCAAAAGGGGGGAAGCATCTTCAAAAGCCTCCCCTTCCCTTCCCAAGCTGGTCTGGGTGGGGGAGCTAAGAGAGAAGGGGTTTAAAGTTTAAACTCCTTCTCATGAGAGTTGGGCCACAGAAGGAGGAAAGAGGGAAGGAAAGAGAGAGATTAGAGAAAAGGAAAGAAGGAAGGAAAGAGGGAAAGAAAGAGAGGGAAGAAGGAGGGAAACAGGGAAAGGAGGAAAAAGAGAAGAGAAGAAGGTAAGAAAGAAAGAAAGAAAGAGAGAAGAGAAGAGAAGAGAAGAGAAGAGAAGAGAAGAGAAGAGAAGAGAAGAATGAGAGAAAGAGAAGAATGAGAGAAAGAGGAAAAAGAAAGAAGGAAAGGAGGGAATGAAAGAAATTCAGTGGCAATTCAGCCCCATTATACCCTATGGGCCATTGAAGTCAATGGTGAAAACATAGGGTATATTCTGGGGGCTGGAGCGGAGGGAGTTTGAGGGAGAGGCTCCGAGATCACAGGATAGCTGATGGAGCCTCTCCCCAAGATACCCACCAAGTTTCAAGAACATTGGACCAGGGGGTCCAATTCTATGGGCTCCCAAACAGGTTGCCTCATTTCCTCCATTGTTCTCTATAATGGGAAAAAAAGTTATTTTTTCCCCACCATAGAGAACAATGGAGGGAATAGGGGCAACCTGTTTAGGGGCCCATAGAATTGGACCCCCTGGTCCAATGTTCTTGAAACTTGGTGGGTATCTTGGGGAGAGGCTCCATCAGCTATCCTGTGAGTTTCGAGCCTCTCCCTCAAACCCCTCCCTCCAGCCCCTAGAACATACCCTATGTTTTCACCATTGACTTCAATGGCCCATAGGATATAATGGAGCTGAAATTGACATTCGGCTGCCTGAAAGTCTCTCCGGGACGCCGGCTGGGGGCGGGGCTTGGCTCCTGAGCTCCCGGAGCTGCGCTCTGGTGCGCTCCCCCCGAAAAGACCCCTGGGTATATTGCGTCTGATTGGGTAGAGTCCATGCCTACCTCTCATGTCTGAGTGCCCCTGAGAGTCATAGCAAATGCCACGGAAGTATCTAATCTTGCAGCTCCTTCAGTTCCTTCTTGGCATTTCCTTATCATGTTTCTTTTTTCATTTCGACGTGCCAGAGTCCGGGAGATGTTCCAGATACGCCAAGAGGTTAGACGAGGGCTATCTGTCTTCCTATCAAAGTGATGTTCTTTTCTTTTAATCTCAAAATGTTTGGAATGGGGTTACGGCCAGAGCACAGGCAGCCGGGAATGCATCATGTCACGAGTGAGGCTGGAAATAGCAGACTAACAACCATCTGAAAGCAGGTTGTTTTCTGTTGCGGAATTAGGGCTGGATTGGGCCTCAGTCCCCTGCTAAACCTCTGGTACACCTATGATGCCTTAACTTCTATAGTGATTAGCCTCTATAGTTGAATCTGTGGTTCTGTTTCCCAGGAGGTTTCAGGACTCTGCTAAGTGCTGTGGCCTTCGGGTACCGATAACCCTGTGCATGACTTCTGCCTTACATAACTTTTGCCTTCTGGGAATGTTTATACATTATCAAATTCTAAATAGATGGAGTATCTGTAACTAGCTTCCCGGGACTCTCTTAGTCAGCCTTGGCTCTCTTGAATCAACCTCGCTTAACCCTGACTGTCCTGACCCGAGAGATAGAAAGGACTGACTTTGTCATATTACGTAAGATGTATGTCAAATGCTCATCACAGACTTGACTGACAGTTACCTTAGCTTCTGTAATTGGAAAAGGGGACTTAATGTCTGAGTTTAGTTTTGTTTGTTCTGGCCAACCACCCTCCGTTATGGGGTCTTGACAGAGCAACCAAGGGTGTCCTTTATAGAACTACGAGTGCACTGTTTATGCATTGGGGCTGTGTTGAAATATTCTCCGCTGAATATTGAAATGCTACAAGAGTGTTTTCTGACTTAAGAGTGCGTAGCGGAATAAATTGAGTTTTGGTTTAGAGCCACTGTCTCTCTCTCCCTCTCGCTCTCTCTGCCACTGGGAAGCCAGCTCCTCTCCCTCCCCAAAATGAACACAGTGGGGATGGGAGCGGTGTTCCCTCTAAGCTGAGTTACTGTGAGCTAGCTCACGGATTTTTAGCCTCCGGCTCACACATTTTTGCCTTAGCTCAGGAAGGGATGGCTCCAGAGCAAACTAATTTATGCAGTAGCCACATCGCTTGCTCGCAACTTTAATATCAGTAGCCCACAAAGTAGAATTTTTGCTCACAAGGCTCCACGACTCAGAAGGGAACATTGGCTGGGAGTATATGAAAAGGTTCCCGCACCCCTCATTTCCCCAACATTTTCTCTCTTCAACAATAGAACAGGTTTCATGGAAGCTTTCATGACCATACATGGTTGGCCAAGATGATTTCATGTATGTTGCCAGGTGTACAGCTGGTGAGGGGCTCTGAATGGTAGCCAAGTTCTAGTATATGTGCCTGCAGTTCAAATAGTGTTATGGGCTTGGTACCCTGACCTGTGTGGCTAGCCTAATCTTGTCACATCTCAGAAGCTAAGCAGCCTCAGCCCTGGTTAGTACTTGGATGGGAGACCACCAAGGAAGCCCAGGGTTACAACACAGAGGCAGGCCATGGCAAACCGCCTCTGTTCGTCTCTTGGCCTGAAAACCCTATGGGATTGTAAAAAGTCAGCTGAAAATAAATGGACTTGGCTGAGGAGCAAGTGTGAGAAAGCTGCAGGCTGTGGAATTATGACTGAGTCTCTCCTAAATCAACTGATCAGCTCCCTCCCATCTAACTATATTGTAGAATTAAATCAGGGGTGTTGAACTCGTTTGTTACGAAGGCCGGAACTGACATAAATGAGACCTTGTCGGGCCGGGCCACGGGTGTCATAAAATGTAATGCCAGGGAGCGGAGATATAAACTTTATAAAGGACACAGACACAAAGCGGGTTTTTTAAAACTTAAAATAAAAACATGCTTAGAACAGTAGCACTCTTGCAATATTTTGTTTATTTAACAGTGCCTGATAACTGACACCTCTTGCTCTGAATTACTGCATCGAAATGCCTGTGCTGCTGCAATCTTGAGTATGCTGTTCAGGTGTGTATCTGTAAACTGCAAACCTATGATGATGCAGCAGCAGCAGAACTGGAAGAAGAAGCAGAAGACAGCCAGTTCCACTGCGGGCCTGATAGAAGCCCTGGGGGGGGGCCTCGTCTGGCCCCCGGGCCGCATGTTTGACAACCCTGCATTAAATAATACCTTTTTACTAGGACCAATCAAAATATCACAAAACAGAGCTCTAGCTTTTGAGTTCCCCAGAACTCTTCTCCAGGCTGGAATTTCATTTAAAAATGAAATTGCAGAGGGGAATTCCCCTCCCTTTCCCCCCTTTATGGCGCGGTCCTCAGTCTGCAGGTTGTAAAACCTTGCAGTAGAATCCAGAATCTATTGTACTCTTCCTTGGATTACATCAAGTTGGATGCAAAACAGGATTCCGGTTGCACTGACTAACTTGCAGGCTCTTAAATTTTCCAACAAGGCACGGGCGTTCTTAATGTATTTATCGTGCCTCTCTGTGCCAATTTCCTTTGGCGCATCCTGAAATCTGTTTTGCACCTAACACAATTTAATCCCGTTAAATATGCAGCACATCCTGTATGCTGCAAATTTGTGGTCTCTTATTTATTCATTTACTTTATTTATCGTCCATCTTTCTCCCCGGGACTCCAGGCAGAAATCTAGAGACAACCCAACAGGAATAGTCTAAGACGCACAGTGAGCAATGCGATAAAACTGGATTCCAAAATCAGAAAACAGTGTAATAAAAAAACCCAGTCTTAAGACACGGCATAGCATAAGCAACACACAAACTGGATTACAAGAATTAGAAAACAATACAGCAAGAACAAGATGATGCATGCGACAAACAGGGTCATAAACGACAGACCCAGTCCTTTTATAAAAATGACCATCATGTTCTGAAACATCCCTTGCTTTTTTTATCAAATACCCTGCCTGATGAAGTTCTGCTGAATCCGAAAGGTTGCACACTGTTTTAGGGTATTTTGGTGGGCTTTTTTAAAAAAACTTTTAACCTCTTTATTTTAATATGTTGCAATACAGAAGTAAAAAATTCAACACCCTCCCCCACCAAACTTCTAGAGACACGGTATACCATACAGTACATAACAAGCTCCTTAAACATTACTTTAATAAAGAATGATGTGTCTACCTATGTGTTTGTGCACCTGTTATTAGAATAAGTCATAACCATTCCTTTTAACTCCTTGCAATAAAAAACCCCAGATAGCATGATGGTCGGCCCATTGAGAGTGTATTCTACTGATTGGAAAACCATTCTGTGCATCGATTAGTGGTGTTCCACAAATATAGGTCCCAAGTGTTTGGGATCCATTTATCCATTAGAATGTAAGGTACTACCAAATGTTCTTGTTAGGTGACCCAGTCTGATACTTTGTCTGAAATAAAATAGTCCTAGATTTTGATATGCCACTGGTTTATTGTCCAGGTACTCTCACTCTTCCAATGGGTAGCGATAACATTTTTAGCAGTGGTAAGTAAAACTGAAATCAAATCTCTTTCCGTGGCAAGGATATGGGTGGGTATTTTGGTTTTAGTCCCAATTTTTAAATTGTTCTGTTCCTTTTCCTTCTGCGGACCTAAAAGATTTATAAGGTCATGAAGATGATCTTTGGTTGATCCCAAATACCTGAGCCACATGGGTTGGCCTTTCTAGCATCTTGGGAGATTTAGACGGTCACCATGTTGGTCTGCAGTAAAATAGCTGGGTTCGAGGTCCAGTTGCACCTTAAGAGACCAACAAGATTTTCAGCGTAAGAGCTTTTGAGTGTCTTATGCAGGGAACTTGGGCTTTCGAAAGCTGATACCTCCTAAATCTTGTTGGTCTCTAAGATGAGACTGGACTCAAGCCTAGCATCTTGGTAGCACGGTGTAAGATGTGGAGAGCCAGCATGGCGTAGTGGTTAAGAGTGACAGACACTAACCTGCAGAGCCGGGTTCAATTCCGCACTCCCCCACATGAAGCCAGCTGGGTGACCTTGAGTCAGTCACAGCTTTTTCAGAGCTCTCTCAGCCCCCTAAATAAGTCTAGCTTGCCAGTGTTCCCTCTAAGTTGTGGAGTCTTGTGAGCAAAAATTCTGCTTTGTGGCATTAGGGTTGTGAGCGAGTGCTTTGGCTGCTGCATCAATTAGTTTGCTCTGGAGTCATCTTTCCTGAGCGGAGACAAAGATGTGTGAGCTGGAGGCTAAAAAACTGTGAGCTAGCTCACACGAACTGAGCTTAGAGGGAACACTGTTGCCACTTAGTGGTGCATTACATTAAAAGAGCTAGAACTTCAGGCTGCCAAACAATCTGAGAATCTTCTGGCTATACTACACATAATGCCATATGATAATAATAATGATTAATGTAAGGTGAGGCCTTGGCTCAGGGGTAGTAGGGTACCATCTTTGCATGCAGAATGTCCCAGATTTCACCCCTGACATCTCAAGTGAAAAGACCCAAGGTTGTAGGTGCTGAAAAGGACCTATACTCAAGACCTTGGGGAGGCCCCCCTCAGAGAAGATTCAACTGAGCTATATAAACCAACAGTCTGAATTGGTTTATGACAGCGTCATATATTCATGGCATCTCTGCAATGTACCACTTTTTTCTTTTTGGCTAATCCAGTGCTAAATCACTCAAAGATGACCTGATTCTGCCTCAGTCATTGCAACTTATTGAACATCAGCCCTTAATTGAAAAGGGGGATCCTCAGAACAGCATTGCTGGATCAAACCAGTTGTCTATCTAGTCCAGCATCCTGTCTCACAGAGTGGTCAACCAGCTACCCTGAAGGGCCAACAAACAGGGCATAGAGGCTGAGGCCTTCCCCTGATGTTACCTCCTGGTACTGATATTCAGAGGTCTGCTGCTTCCAAAAGTGGAGGTTCCCTCTACATGCCATGGCTAGTAGCCACTGATGGCCCTCTCTTCCGTGAAGCTATCTAATCCCTTCTTAGAGCCATGTATGCTTATGGCTGTCACGATGTCCACTGGCTCTGCCTTTTAATTACTTGCTGAATAAAGAATGTCTCCTTTTGTCCACCATGACTAGTAGCTGCTGATGGCCCTCTCCTCCATGAAGTTATCTAATCCCTTCTCAGAGCCACTGGCTCTGCCTTTTAATTACCTGCTGAGTACAGAACACCTCCTTTTGTCCACCATGATTAGTAGCTGCTGATAGATTTCTCCTCCATGAATTGAACTAGTCCCCTTCTAAAGCCATCTAGGCTTGCAGCTGTCACGTGATTCCACACTCGACCTTAAATCCTGGTTCAGCCCTGTCCCCAAACTTACATCATACACTACACTCAAGTTCACCCCTGTAATTACCTCGGGATATTTTTTGTTTCCGCATTACCTTAAGGTCACCCCGGTTTCGCCCCACACTTGTCCTGGGATAAACGGATGCTGTTATAACCAGGGATAAATGCAAGGTATTACATTGGGAGTTGAACTCTGATAAAACCAGAGATGAGATCCAAGTGTGGAAAGGACGGTAGAGGGTCAAAAAGACAAAACAGGAAGCTGCTTTCTTTCCATTGTTGTAGGTCTCTTTCCAGGTAGTTAATTCATTGTTATCATGAAGTCAAAAGTAGTGACTACTGGGGAGTTACACAGCTTGAAGGATGATGAGGAAGAAACCAAAATTGTTCAAGATTTTCTGCTCCTCAGCTCCATCATCAACCCAAAGGGAGACTGTGACTAAGAAACCAGGAGACTGAGGCCGGGCAAGGCAGCCTTGAAGGAGCTAGAAGAGATTCTTAAGTCTCAGGGTGTGTCGCTGGCAACCAAGATAGTTCACATATCATAGTATTCCTTGTTACTGTGTATCAAAGTTGGACAAAGCTGAAAAGAAGAAAGCTGATTCATTTGAAATGTGGTGTTGGAGGAGAGTTTTACGGATACTGTGGACTGCCATAAAGACAAACCAGGGACTCTAGTGTTGGAGTAAGTGACATGGCATGCCTGGACATTGGGGGGCGCTACATCACTCTATGTGTGTGTGTAGGTGTTATCTCCTTGAATGGGATGCCTCTCTTTGTGTTAACCTGGGAGCTGCCCTCTGACCCCTCTTCTGTCTTCTTTGTCCTCTCACCAGCTGCACATGGCCTTCCACGGAGACACTTCTCTGCAGGTCTCTCCTGTAGCGACAATGCCCTCATTCTCCCACACACTTGATGCTGGACAAACTGGCCATTTGTGACAGGGAAAGCCCTCCTTAGATTAGACCTCTTACCCTTCTTTTGACTGCAACCCGAATGAGAACTGGATCTACTGAAATCCATGTAAATTTTACCTTTTTTGCAATATACTTCCTGGGAGATTTATTTACTGCATTCAGTATCACGCTTCTATGGCTGGGCAAAACTCTGCTAGATTAACCCAGTAGCCCAGAATCTAGATCACCGAGAAGACAAACCAGTGGGTTCTACATCAAATCAAGCCTGTAATTCTGTCCCATTCTGGGAAGACAAGAGTCTCTGGCAAAGACAAGAATGCTGGGGAAAGTCAAACGCGGCAGGAGAAGAGCAAGATCCAACAGGAGATGGAGGGAAGCCAAGAGGGCACTCAGTTTGCAAGACCTGAGCAAGGCTGTTAAGGAGAGGAGGTTTCGGAGGACATTAATTCTTAGGGTCGCCAGAAGTCTGAAGCGACTTGAGCATGGCTCCTAACACCTGCACAGTTTATTATTTTACGCCCAGAGACCTGGGCTGATTCTGCATCGGCTTTTCTCTCCCTTGTTTTACCAAACCCACCTTGGCACAGAAATCCCCCTCTGCAATGCATGCTGCTTTCACTTCCTTCGATCATTGGATTTTATGGTACCTTCTGCACTGCAGCTGCTTTGACTTTCGTTGATCATCAGGTTTTATTGTACCTTCTGCACAGATTTACGGCCTTTCAGGGGTGACTTTGCAATCAGTACCGCCTTGCCCCCAGGTATTTGAATGTGGTTTTGAGCTGCACTATCTCCTCCCCCAGTTGAGAAAATGCCAGGCGAATGCTAGATGCAGAATCGCGCATGGAGCAGCTCAGAAAGCTCCCCAGACATCTGTAGAACTAGGAAACCTTCCCCCACCCCCCGTCACTCCTGCACAGCCCCCCCCCCGACCCGACGCTTCAATAACCTTCCAGCGACCTTCCCTGCAGACGAGGGGTGGCGGTGGGGAGGGCAGAACCACGAACCCCTCCTGGTCCCCCCCGCGGGAAAACTCGTCCGGAGCTCCGTGCTGATTGGTTGCTTGGGATGCCACAAAGAGAAAAGCCCATCTTTTGAATGAGTCAGCAGGCAGGGAGGGCGGCCAGGGCGAAAGCGGGCAGGAGAGGCAGCCGGCGGGGCGACCAGGCTGCCGGGGACCCACCTCGCCTGCCCTGCCGGCCGGGCGGCTGCAAAACCCCGGGGGATGGAGCCGGGCGGGAGGGAAGACGCCGCCAGGCGGGAAAGCTCCCCGGCCAGAGGAGCGTAGGGGCGGCGGCCCTGCTCTCCCCCGCCCGGGTCAACAGCCGACTCAGCCGAGCTTTTCTTCTCCTCTTGGGCTTGGCTTCCATGCCTTGAAGGCGCTGGAGACGCATCAGCCGCGCCGACGGTCCAGGCTCGGTGGTCTGGAACTCTGGATGCTCCCGAGGGCACGGCGGGGGGAGCGACGGCGCTTCGGACGGGAGCCACTCGCCGCTGGGACCGGGGAGGCGACAGCGGCGGCCGGAAAGAAAGAAACTCGCTCCTGCTGACCGGGCTTGGATCCTGCGCACTATCCACTTCCAGATCCGTTGGGTTCCAGTCCGGGATTCCTCTTTTAAGCTCCCTGGTGTTTCCCCACCCCCCTTTCCCTTTTCTGGGAGCGGTTTTATTATTTTTTTCCATTCTTTTTAATTGGTGAGCCCCCGCCCCCGGTGGCGGCAACAACAAGACAACAACAGGAACTTGGCCGGGAGGGAGGCGCACCTGCTGCCCGCAGCTGCGTCTGGCGCGCCCCCGGCAATTAGGGCTCCCCCTCCCGGGACAGGAATCTCCCCAGGGGGAGCCAAGCCGGGCGGGATCTTCGGCAAGCCCCTCCCGGATTTCGGTCGCCGCTCGGGCTTGTGCGGGGAGGGGCGGTTGCCGCTTCAGTGCCTTATGGAAAAAAAGCCAGCGCCGAGCCAAGCCCACCACTTGAGCCTCCCTCCCTCCGCCGCCGTGACTTTGCATCCTCCCCTCCGGTCTAAGCCCCTTTGCACCTCCGGAGTGCTGCCGGGGGTTAGGGTGTAGGACTGAGCCCGGATTTCTTCTCCCGGCCGGGTCTGACCGCCTCTCCCCCCGCCTCGCCTCGGTCTCTGCAGGGCGATTTCGCTTTCCGGACGCCGGGGCCGCTTGCAGCCCTTGGGACTGACCCCCGCGGCCAACCTCGCCGGGTTCCTTGCCTCCCCCCCCCCCCCGCGCTTCCTTCCGCTCTGGCTGCCTGACCCAGCAGAAGTCTGCTTCTGGGAGACTCCCGGGGGATAAGATGGAAGCACGCGTGGCCTCAGCGCGCCATGCACCGTGACAAGGTCAGCAGCCTTCGAAATCACGGCGCGCCCAGCGACTCTCCTCCTCCACCGCCGCCGCCCGCCCGTTATCCCCGGTCCCGGCTTGCTCTCTCGCCCCCCTTCCGTCCTTCTGCACACTTGGAACTGGAGGACCCCTCTTTGGGCTTCGCTCTCGGGGCCCTGCAGTCTCCCCCCCCCGCGCTGGTGGCCAGAGCCTTCTGCTTGCCCCCTCCTTCCCGCACCACCCCTCTCCCTTCCTCCCTCCCTGCTTCTGAAATGGGAAGTTTTGGGTTCTCTCCTCATAGGAGGGCAGTGTCCCCTCTGAACTGAGTTAGTGTGAGCTAGCCCTCCCAGTCAGTGGCAGATTAAGCAGACTAAGCACGTGCCTTAGGGCCCCAGGGCCAGAGGGGGCACCACAAAGTTGGGAATAGGGTGAAAAGAAAAAAAAGAATGAAGATTAAAAAAAAAAAATTGATAAAACTAGTGCAGACTCATCACGGTGCACCCTAGGGTTATCTTCTCTTTTTTGTTGGTGAGGTGCGGTGTCCTAGGCTATGTTTAAAAGTAAAATGCATGTGCTTAAAAGTAAAATAATGGAGTCAAATTCAGTTGTCATGACGGTCATTTCAATGACCCTTTCTGGGTCAGTGTGGAAAGGAGGGGGGGGGTACCAAGACTGGTCAGTGTTTAGGGCACCAGTGAGCCTTAATCCGCCCCTGCTCACGGATTAAGGCTCGCTGGTGCCCTTTCGCTCCGGCTCACACGTTTTTTGTCTTGGCTGGGGAAGGAGGGCTCCAGAGCGGACTAATGGATGCAGCAGCCAAACCGCCCGCTGACCACTTTGTTGCCAGTCGCTCGCAGAGTGGAATTCTTGCCCACCGGACTCCCCGGCTGAGAGGGAGCATCGCATGCGAGTCGGTCAGCGCGGGGGTGGGCGGGGCTTCCTCCGAGTCCGGTGCCTCTGGAGCGGTGCATGCGCCCTGCTCCGTGCGTGGAGGAGAGATGACTCGACCGAAATGCCTTGAGGAAGGGAGGCGAGGTGTCCCCGGCGCTGAGGCTGCTGCACCTCCCCCTTTAGCCTGGTCCCCCCCAATGGCCACTCTGACATGCGCAGCAGCAGGTGGGGGAAAGTGTGTGATTACCTTCTCTGTTTGCCTGGATCTCCACAATGGTCAGTTGGGGGGGCGGTATGTGTTGGCAATAGGGCTTTGGGCTGGGGAAGCTGCGCTGCTTGTTAGATGGATTGTGCACTGGGGACAGGTGGAAAGAGAGAGGACAGGTAGGACAGGTGTAAAGAGAGAAAGGGGCAGTCTGGGGCAGGTGATGCACTCTATTCTTGGTGCTGGAGGGGGCAGCAGTGGGAGGGCTTCTAGTGTCCTGGCCCCACTGCTGGACCTCCTGATGGCACCTGGTATATTTTGGCCGCTGTGTGACAGAGTGTTGGACTAGATGGGCCATTGGCCTGATTCAGCATGGGCTTCTCTTATGTTCTTAAGCGGTGCTGGTGGCCGGGCAGGTGATTGGGTCAAAACTGGGGTGGGGGGAGCATGCAACTGGGCCACACCCAGAGCCCCAGAAGAGTAACTGAGTTCTTAATCTCTGGCCCCTGATGAGTATGCTATGAGGCATGTTACTACTTTATGAGTATGTTACTACTTTACTTTATGAACGTGTTACTGCTTTACTTTAAAGATATTGCTCTTAACAGCCAATTCGGCTCTGAGCAGTGTCCCATGAAGACTTTTTTTTAATGGAAATTTATTTAATACATGTATCTATATAATATAAAGTTTAATACTTTTTAGTCTTAATCTGTTGAGAGAAGACCTTGGCTGCTGCCGATGCAATATTAAAATCCACCCCTGTTACTGCTAGATGTTCCCCAAGCCACGAGTAACAAAGTAAGACATCTAATGAGCAATGCTCCCTTTAAGCTGTGGAGGCTTGTGAGCAAAATTTCTACTCTGTGAGCTACGGGCGTTAAAAGTTTTGAGGGAGCGATTTGGCTACTGCATAGATTCGTTTGCTCTGGAGCCATCCTTCCTGAGCTGAGACAAAAATGTGTGAGCCAGAGGCTAAAAAACTGTGAGCTGGCTCACACGAACTCAGTTTAGAGGGAACACTGCTAATGAGGGCTCCAGACAAAGTGTATTCATGACGTGTGCATACGATATGCGGCGCACAGACATACCTTCAAGGAGACTCTTGTGCCTGATGACCATCAGACCAGTATTTAAGGTTAGGTTGGAGTCCCATTCATTGCGTGCGGCTCTTTAAGGGCCGGGGGGGAGAAATGGAGGGTCCTGGGATTTTTTTCTTGTGGTGGGGCAGGCGAGATAAACTGTGCTTTTCTGCTGCTTGCCAGAAACCATTGCAAGCAGAGACAAAAGGCTGCCTACAAACTCCAGCATCACCCATTTGCCCCCAAAAGTCCTGAATGCCCAAGGTTGCAAAAATTGCAGTGGGTCAACTGACCAGTTCACCAAGAAAGGGTATGAAGACTTCGTACGTGTGTGTTTGTGTGGCCCACGCTGGCCCAATCTCATCAGACTGGGGAAGCTAAGCTGAGTTGACCTTGATAGTACTGGGATGGGAGACCACCAAGGAAGACCAGGATTGCTACACAGATGTAGGCAACGGCAAACCACCTTTGTTCACCTCTTGCCTTGAAAGCCCTATAGGGTCACCTTGAGAAGAAGACCAGATTGGATTTATACCCCGCCCTTCACTTGGGGTCTCAGATTGGCTTACAGACTCCTTTCCCTTCCCCTCCCTACAACAGACACCCCGTGAGGTAGGCGGGGCTGAGAGAGCGCTAACAGAAACTGCTCTTTTTCAAGGACAGCTCTGACAGAACTATGGCTTGCCCAAGGTCATCCAGCAGCTGCGAGTGGAGGAGTGGGGGAATCAAACCTGGTTCTCCCAGTTTAGAGTCTGCACACACAGCCACTACACCAAACTGGCTCTACACCAAACTTAAATCAGCTATGACTTGGTGACAGTTTCCATGTCTCTCTCTCTCTCTGTATAAAGAGAATGAGAGAGAATGAATATATTCCACATGGAGGGCATCTAGTCTTAGTTTCCGTGCTGTCATGCTCAGAACTACAGCTTCCATCATGCATTGCTGATTAGGTCCTCATGTGCTTTCTCAGCTGCTCCTGCACACAGCATCAGCTTTCCTTGGGAGGGTGGGCCAAGGAGAGAGAGGCACCTCCCTACTCTGAGATTATGAGGTTGCAAATGCACCTTAAATGCCAGCAGACATCTAAGGCTGCAGCGCCCTTCTTCAGAGAAGACTCGGCGATTGATGCGTTTCTTTCAGGGTTCGCTTCTTTTGCCGTGTATGATGCGTGCCTTCTTGGCAACCCTCTTGCTCCTGTTGCCTTCTCCTTGGGCTCTGTTTTCTTTCATCAGGTTTCTTCTCCTTTTAAAATCCCTTAAATCTATTCTCCTTTGCTCTCTGTGCAAAGATGGACTGGATTCTGGAGGGACCGTGGCTCAGTAGAAGAACCTCTGCTTTGCATGCAGAAGGTCCCAGGTTCAGTCCCCGGCATCTCCATGTAAAAGGTGGGTAGGGAGTTGGTGATGTGAAAGACCTCCGCCTGAGACCCTGGAGAGGCGCTGCCACCAGCCTGAGTAGACAATACTGACTTTGATGGACCAAGGGTCTGATTCAGTATAAGGCGGCTCCGTGTGTGTTCATGTGCCTTGGACTGGAACGATAAGTAGACTGCCCTTCCATAACCCCAGCCTTCCCCTCTATTCTGTGGATTACTTTCTGTTGTCCTGCAGCCTTCTTCGTAACTGTGCTCTGACTGGATAAGCTGGGCTTTCTCTGCCATAGTCCAGGGTGCAGCTTGAAGTACTGTCGGTTGTAATTGGGCTAATAAGAACATAAGAGAAGCCAATGTTGGATCAGGCCAATGGCCCATCCAATCCAACACTCTGTCACACAGCGGCCAAAAATACCAGGGGCCATCAGGAGGTCCACCAGTGGGGCCAGGACACCAGAAGCCCTCCCACTGTTGCCCCCCCTCCAAGCACCAAGAATGCAGAGCATCCCTTGCCCCAGACTGAGAGTTCCTATCTATACCTTGTGGCTAATAGCCACTGATGGACCTCTGCTCCGTATGGCCAGTATCTGGGGATGTTTGGATAACAGGGTCCCAGACTCTTCCCAACAGCCAGGACTGTGTCTCTTTATTAGAGAGGAACAAAACTTCTGCCCAGTGTTCCCTCTAAGCTGAGTTAGTGTGAGCTAGCTCACAGTTATTTAGCCTCCAGCTCACAGATTTTTGTTTTCGCTCAGGAAGGACGGCTCCAGAGCAAACTAATTTATGCAGTAGCCAAATCACTCGTTCACAATTACAACTTTAATGCCAGTAGCTCACAAAGCAGAATTTTTGCGCACAATTAGAGGGAGCATTGCTCGTGACGGTTCTTTTGCTAACGCCGTATTCTGCTTACGCACGCTTGGCAAGCACAATTATTGTTTTTTTTCTGAATATGCCCACCCCTTCCACTTGTATAGTGATGTTGTATTGGCTGCATAATATTAGGCAGAGCCAACCTGTCTTTGGCTCCTCGGAAGGGGACCAGGAGTCCTGAAAACTTGTTAAACAGTTTGAACTCAGATAACACACACGCGTACTTTGTAGCCTCTGCTGAAGACAAAATGTCATTTCACATATTAGCAAAAGGACCCTGGGCCACCATGACAGGTAGATCCAGGTGGTCAGCCGTGTTGGTCTGAAGCAGGAGAACAAATTTAGAGTCCGGTGGCACCTTTAAGACCAACCAAGGTTTATTCAAGGTATGAGCTTTCGAGTGCAAGGCACACTTTACCAAATACATTGGACTGGTAGATGAGGTTCTAAACCTATAGACAGGGTTAACAGCAAATTAACCTGTGACGTGATGATGTTTAAGTTATGCAAAGTGAAAAAAACTAAACAACAAGGTTACAGATGTCATGGGAGCATATATGACCTTATCCCCCATGGTTTTTTCACATTAAAGCAGCTGTGTAGAGAACCAGTTTGGTGTAGTCGTTAGGAGTGTGGACTCTAATCTGGGAGAACCGGGTTCGATTCCCCACTCTTCCACATGCAGCTCCAGGTGTGACCTTGGGTCAGTCACAAGTTGTCTCAGAGCTGTTCTCTCAAGAGCAGTCCTCGAAAGAGCTCTCTCAGCCCCACCTACTTCACAGGGTGTCTGTTGTGGGGATGGGAGGGAGAAGGAGATTGTAGGCTGCTTTGAGACTCCTTCAGGTAGTAAAGGGCAGGGTATAAATCCAATCTCTTCTCTCCGTGGAGGCCCTCAAACCATCAGATGGAAGCTGCAGGACCAGAGAGAAGATTTTTCTCTTTCAATTTAATTTCCGTTATTATACCAAATAGTGGAAAAGGACAGGTACCTCTATTGTAGCTGCTGATTTTTCTACTGTGGTTCCAGTCACAGCTTTGGAGAAACAGAGCAGGAGGAAAGATTTAAAGCACACATGCACTCACCTCCGTCAGTGCAACTCCGAAACGAGAGAAGTCCACGGCTGCATCTTAGGTTTAAAAGGGTCGGATATTTAAACACTTTCCCCGTGCCATGTTTGTTTTGCTCCTGAATGACTTTTAGCAGAGTAGTTCGACCAATCGTCTGTCTCAGATGGGTATCCTGGTATGAGTTGTGTGTTTGCAGACAATAAAGATTTGCCGTGTTCGTGCTTTAGATTGTATCCATAGTTAGACGACTTAAGGAAGTGGTCCTAAGCATCCAAAGAGAGGAGACTGGCTTCAGTTCTTGGGACCCTTTGAGATCAGTGCTGTCTATCATAGCCTCTTAAGTGGTTTCTAGCCAGGTGCGCTGATGGGGTTCAGGTGCAGTCACCTGTACAGTATGAAAGGGGATGATGTGGGCATCATGATGCCTGGAGACCTTTTCTCTCGCACTGTACCAAATGAATCAGGTTTTTTTATTCACCGCTGGGTGGATGTAAGTGGCCCTCTATCATGGGACCAGCCATAGCTGAAACTCCCAACTTCCCAGAAAGCAGTCAAGCATTCTAGAATAGAAGTTTATTAACCCAGGTTTTCATATGACATTTTAGCTGGTGTTCCAAGTGAAAGCTCATGGCGATGGCGTGTCTGTTTGGCATGGTCTGTTCCCTCCTAAATGAGCACACGTGACTTAACTCCTTGTCTACATGTGTGTTCTGACTCATGGGGACCCTGTGAATTAATAACCTCTCAAACATCCCGTCCTTAACAGTCTTGCTCAGATACTTGACTCCTGAGCCTGTTTTAACTAGTTGCCACAAGGGAGTTAAAGAGGGGTTAAAAGGTTAGCGTTCCCCAGTTTTTCAGCATATGACTGCCAGTGAAACAAGGATTCAAAATGGTCTTACCGATTGTGAGGATGGCGGTAAGGGATTAATAGTTATTCAAGCAGATTATTCTGGGTCATGCAAATGAGTCTTTGCATATGTGCCTACATAACTCTGGGCCATTCACCGAGAAACGTTCTGCACTGATTCCCTTGCATTCGGCTGCTCTTATTCATGTGGACGCGCTGCTTCCCTTTCGCCAAGTTGTACGTGGTTGCCCATCTGTTATCTCTAGCCACTAATTAGAATAATTATAGGTAACACTTCTGAAGATTCAGAGCGTTTTCTGTTATTTCAGAATCTCTGCACCAAACCGTTACATGACAGCCAGTGTGGTATAGTGGTTAAGAGCAGCGGATTCTAATCTGGAGAGCTGGGTTTGATTCCCCACTCCTCCCCATGAAGGCTGCTGGGTGACCTTGGGCCAGTCCCAGTTCTCCCTGAACTCTTTCAGCCCCGGCTGCCTCACAAGATGACTGTTGTGGGGAGAGAAGGGGAAGGGGATTTTAAGCCGCTTTGAGACTCCTTAGAACAGAGAAAAGAGGGGTATAAACCACAACTCTTCTTCTTCTGCATTACATACTGCTACGGTGGCTCAAGTGGTTAAGATGCTGAACTGCAGGCTGGAAGGTTGGTAGTTCACCAGTTTGAGACCCAAGTGCTCCCGTCTCTGGTTCCAGCTCCTGCCAGCCTAGCAGTTCGAAAGTAAGAAATTGCAAGTAGATAAATAGGTACCACTTCGGTGGGAAGGTAACAGCGTTCTGTGCACCTTGGCGTTTAGTCATGCTGGCCACACAACCACAGAAACGTCTTTGGACAGTGCTGGCTCTTCGGCTTGGAAACGGAGATGAGCACCACGCTCCTAGAGTCGGATTCGACTGGCTTTCAAGCAAGGGAGACCTTTACCTTCACCGTATTCTTATATTGCAGACGTTGTACTAAGACCAGCTAATGAATTCACTGATGAAGTGAGATTCAAATCAAGGGCTTCCTGGCTCTTTGTGTTAGCCATGGTACTACACCTGCTCTCAAGAGAGAGTGACAGATCTGCAATTATCTACCCTTGGTAACATAACCAAGGGCCTAAACGCTAGGAGTGTACTAATACAACCCACAGGATTTTTATTTTTTTTAGTGTTGTTCTGTGCTTACACACCTCTGGCAGTGTTTTCAAGCAGTCTGTTTTTCCTCTCCAAGTTTTGTCTGCCCATAAGGGTTCAAGTGCCCGGGTTCCATAACAAATATCAGTTCTGCTCACTCATTAACACACAAGACATACTCTGTTGAACGAAAACCCACGGGACAAGGGTCACACAAACAGACTTCTCTCGGCAGTCTCGTGTATTTCTTTGGGTTTGGTGGAGATGGCGATAGCAGCTGCATCTTGTGCGTAACATAAAGGCAAGTGCGTGTTGGCGGTGGTGAATCTGTGTATCCGTAACCCGTGGTTGTAACAGAGTCATGCGAATCCTTGCTGTGTGTGGTTATGTCCAAGGGAAGGCACCTTTTTGCAAATGTAGGATTTTTTCCTGGCTTCTACCCACTGCCTCGTAGTGTTCAATGAGCAGACTCTCTGAATGTGATGACAGAACCCTACCCAGGGAAAGTCACCTTTTTTGCAAAAGAAAAAAAAATGTAGAATCTTTCTGGCCTCTAGCCACTGCATCGTAGTGTTAAATCTCTGCATTCCGAGTGAAAGCTCTGTGATACTCTATGAATGTGATGATAGAAGTCCATCCAGGGAAAGGCCTCTTTTTGCAAAAGTAGAATTCTTCTGGCTTCTACCCACTGCGTCGCAGCGTTAAATCGGCAGACTCCGTGAACGTAATGATAGAACCCCCGGCAATGTACCTGAGGCTTTGCAGAGCAATGTAAGTAAAAGACAGATCCCCGCCCTGTAGAACTTGCAGGCGAAATTTGAGATTGTGGGAGAGAAATAGCTAGCAAACCGGGTCGCGTGTTTTTCGGCTTCGACTGAAGCGTGGCACGGCACTAAAGGGTGGATTCTGACGAGAGATTGAAAGGGGGGAAGCGAGATGCTGCAAGCTCGTGCCTCTTAATCTGGTGCTTGTGTAGTAGTGAGAGGAGCAGTTTTGCTGCTAACCTCTTGGGAGAAAGATGGCTTGGGTTTCCCCGCTTTTCCCCGGGTGCGCTGCTCTTCTGGTCAGTTAAACCCCTCTGTTTCTGGGGCCGACAGTTCCGGGGAAGCCGGCTGATTTAGTGTAGTAAAATAGGCCGGGAAAGAGAACCGCAGTTGCTGTGAACGGAGAGAGACGCTGGCCAGCCGGCCAGCCGTCCGTCCCTGCTGGGCAGGAAAGCTCGAATGATGAATGGGGCCGCATGAAGTCATCGTGGCTCCTCCAATCGGGAAGCCCGGTTGGCTCCGAGAGGCAGGGGCCTCCTCTGCAGATAACAGATGCACATTTTATACCTTGAGATGATGACTTGATGTTTTCAGGGCCAGGGCAGAGTGGGTGGAAAGCAGAATTCTCAGGGAAGGCCCCGTCTTGTGTTTTTATTTTTCCAAGTGGGCTTTTTGTTTTGGGTGAGGTGAGTGCTTCCCCCCCCCACTCCCCCCAGAGTGTGAATGATGAATACCTGGCCTCCTTCCATCCTGCGCCTGGTTAGAGAGGATCTCTGGATTCTTCCTGCACTTCCGCTTGTGTTCCCGGCATCTCTCTGGCTTTCCCCCCCTTGCACTCCTTCGCTCCTTTCCCTTTGGACGCTTCCCTCCTCTCCTTTGCTGTCTGCCTCTCTCAAACGCCTCCCTCAAGGGCACACTGCCCCGGCCACCCTTTCCCCGTCTCTTCCCACATACTCCCCTTATATTTTCTAAAGTTTCATTGCTGGGGGATGCCTGGGGTCGATCTGCCTTCCCTTCCCAGTGAAAGGAAGGCAGGTCGGGCGCCCGTTCCCCGAAGGGGCTGGCGATGCAGGGAACTAGGAGGGTGGCATCCTTGGCAGCATGCAAGGCCTTGGAAGGGCTTGAGGAAAACAGCTTTTCAGACTCCTGCTGCACGCCTCAATCTGGATCTTCTCAGGGGAACCCGTGCGTCCGCTGCTTTATGGCATGGATGCCGGGGTCGGGCTCTTCCGTGGCCCTCCCCGGGAGTCGCTGCATGGATCGGGGAGAGCCGCTTTCCGCCCCCCTTCCCCTTCTCCAGGTCTTCGCCCGCCCGTAGAACTGTTTTGTCTCCTCCTTCTTACCACCACCTCATGTTTTATTTCCCCTTCTTTCCCCCTCCTCCCCCCAACCCCTCTCCTTCTCAATGATCTTGTTGACCGATAGGCCAAGCAGACAATATGGAGGCGTCTGATATGGCGACAGCAAAGGTAGGATGGAAATGCTGCCGGCCTCATTGTGCGTAAGTGGCTTCGCTTGGCAAATTCTTCCTTTTCATGTGTTATGTTTGCTCTCTGTGTCCCTTTCCCCGGAGGCCGTGCTGGAGCCGGAAGGTGCGGCATAGTAGGATCAAGGTCAGAGAGGGTATCTCCGTTCCAGTTCCGGAGGGGAAGAGTCCATCAATTCTTCCGCCTTTGCCCCCTGCCTTCTTCTGGGGGCCTTGGGTATTTCCCTGTCTTCTAAAAAGGTAAAGGTTCCCTTGCTCGAAAGCCAGTCGAATCCGACTCTAGGGTTGCGGTGCTCATCTCCGTTTCAAAGCCGAAGAGCCAGCGCTGTCCGAAGTCGTTTCCGTGGTCATGTGGCCGGCATGACTAAACACCAAGGTGCACGGAACGCTGTTACCTTCCCACTGAAGTGGTACCTATTTATCTACTTGCAATTTCTTGCTTTCGAACTGCTAGGTTGGCAGGAGCTAGAACTAGAGACAGGAGCTCACCCTGTCATGCGGCACCCGGGTCTCGAACTGCTGAACTACTGACCTTCCACAGCCTGCAGTTCAGTAAACCCTGATGCAGGGAGGACCTGGGAAGCGTGTTCCTCCCCCATACATTCCCATCCCCAGTTTTACTTAGGCTCTTGCAATGGTTTTCCTGCATTTGCTGTAAGACAGTGGCTCTCATCCTTTTTGGAATATAAGCTGCTCAGGGCCAGCCTAATGTTTTATGGAGAAGCAGGGACTTCTTGGATGCCTAGCCTGTTTGGTTGCAATACAACAGCACAACACTAGAGGGAGCGTTTGAGGTAGAGTTCCCATGCTAGGGAAATTGATTTGCACATTAGAAATCGCTTTGGGGTGGAGGGGACATGCAGGAATAAAAGGGAAAGTTGGAGTATGAGAGTGCCAGACTGTCACTGTCCTCAACCAAATGGCTGGTGGAACATCTCTGCTTTACGAGCCCTATGGAAAGGTAGTAAGTCCTGTAGGGCATGGGTGTTCTCTGGCAAAGAGTTCCACCAGATGGGGGCCAAGGCCGAGACGGCCCCGGCCCTAGTTATTTTAGCATGGACTTCCGTGAGGCAGCGCTCACTTCCTCAGAGACTCACGAAAGCTCCTTCTGAAATAACTTTTGCTCGGCCTTAGGATGCTCCTGGATTCTTGTGTGGATTTTTTGGCTGGCGACCAAAAAGGAAATATTGAGGTGATGGTAAAAAGGGCCTTTGAGGCGTTTCACCAATCATTGGTGACCTCTGTTTGGGCCGGATGGAAGCAGCTTCCTCCAGATGAGACCTGAAAACCTCTTTGGCCACAAAAGCCCGTGGCAGGTTCAGGGCGTCTCCTTTGCTCTTAATGCCTAGAGACTTGCCCTTGGTTATGTGTTGGAGCTCAGCTGGCAGTGACAGGCAGGGCAGGCAGGTTTCGTACTGTTCCTGCACCTTGAACTGCAACACGCCACACGGAAATGTAACTACAGAGGTTTTCCCCACTGCCCGTCTTGATGTCAGGGTGGAGGAGGGGGAATATTGTTGTCTTAGTTTCTGTGTGTGTCACCGTGGAAGGCACTATCAAGTCTTGGCTATGTTATGGCAACTCTTTAGGGTTTTCAAGGCTAGAGGTGTTCAGAGATAGCTTGCCATTGCCCGCCTCTGCATGGTGACCCTGGACTTCCTTGGTGGTCTCCCATCCAATTACCAACCAGAGCCGACCCTGCTTAGCTTCTGAGACCTGACCAGATCGGGCTAGCCTGGGCTATCCAGGTCAGAGCTCTGGGTATCCTACTGCTACTAAAGTCCGACAGCTGTTCTCTCAAGAGCAGTCCTCGAAAGAGCTCTCTCAGCCCCACCCGCCTCACAGGGTGTCTTGTAGGGAGGGGAAGTGAAAGGGAGACTGCTCTGAGACTCTGAGTGAAGTGTGGGATATAAATCCAGTCTCTTCTCTTCTTCAACACTAGATGTGCTTAGTTCTTGTGGCCCTTTCTTACACGCCCAGGGAAATGCTGATCATCACTTTGGGGTCAGGAAGCATTTTTTTCTCCAGGCCACTTTGGCCTGGGATCCTGGAGGGTTCCCCCCCCTCTTCTGGGCATAGAGCAGGGGTCACTGGGTGAGGGGAGGTATTTGTGAATTTCCTGCATCATGCTGGGTGTTAGGCGAGATGACCCTGGAGGTCCCTACAAACTCTATGATTCTATGTATTTGTCCTTTGTGATGCCCTCTGACATTGCTTCCCTTTACTGAGTTCCCAAATGGGCAGGCTGCTCAGCTCTCTCAATCTAATCTACCCTCGCAGGGTTGTTGTGGGGGGTTAACTGCAGGAGGGGGAACTACATGAAAAGCTGCTTTGGGTCCCTGATCAAGGAGAAAAACAGGGTATAAATGAATAAGAAATGAGTAGATCCAGATGGGTCACGGTGTTAGTCTGCCTGCCTAGCAGTAGAAAAGGCCAAGAGTCCAGCAGCACCTTCAAGATTAACAAAATATGTGGCAGGGGAGAAGGTTCCGTGAGTCACTGATATCTGAAGAAGCAAGCAGGGACTCACGCAAGCTCCTCCCCTGCCACAAATTTTGTTCGTCTTTCAGGTGCTGCCGGACTCTTGCTCTTTTCTACTAAAAAAAATAAGTAAATAGATAAGTAAGCACAAAAGGAGGTCGTGAGCAGTGTTCCCTCTAAGCTGAGTTTAGTGTGAGCTAGTTCACATTTTTTTTAGCCTCCGGCTCATGCATTTTTGTCTTCGCTCAGGAAGGATGGGCTCCAGAGCAGACTAATTTATGGAGCAGCCGAATCGCTCGCTCGCCATTTTAATGCTAGTAGCTCTCAGAGTAGACATTTTTGCTCACAAGACTCCACAGCTTAAGGGGGAGCGCTGGTTGTGAGTTGTGTTCTACACCAAGACCGAAACGGGGTCTTACTGTGAGTAATCATACCGCCCTGCAGTAATAATAGTGTGGTGCTTTTGACTGTTCTGAGCTCTGCATGTCCAGCCCTGTAAGGTAGGCTAAGATTGTGTCACCATACCGTAGACTGGTGGGTGGGCAGGACCACGGGAACAGAATTCATGGCCGAGGTACAGATCCACTGGCTTGCAGCTCAGTCTGTTGCTCTGTTCCAGTTTGGTGTCGTGGTTAAGTGTGCGGACTCTAATCTGGGAGAACCGGGTTCAATTCTCCCACTCCTCCACTCGCAGCTGCTGGTGTAACCTTGGGTCAGTCACAAGCTCAGGCACAGCTGTCCTTGAAAAAGAGCAGTTGCTGTCAGAGCTCTCTCAGCCCCACCGACCTCACAGGGTGTCTGTTGTGGGGAGGGGAAGGGAAAGGAGTTTGTAAGCTGCTCTGAGACTCCCTTGGGTAGTGAGGGGCAGGGTATAAATCCAATCTCTTCTTCTTCTTCTATTCTGTACCAGCTCTGGGGTCTAAAAACATCGCAGGCAAGAGCTGACCCCGGACTCTGAGCGGGCCCCATGTGCCTGCCCCACGGGCAGCCATGAAAATAAAGATCGCTGGCGCAACCCTTCCTCCCTTGCTTCCTTAATGAACATTTTGGAGTATCTCTCCCAGCATGTTCTGTCTCTGGAGCAGAGTTTGCTGCTTCTGCCGACTGCATCCTCCTTTACCATCTGTACTGGCCGTTTCCTTGATGTCCAGTGTGCTCTTTAACGTGGCCTGTGGCTGCATGCTTGGTTCCCCCCTCCCCCAGCCTCTGCCTCTCTCCCTTCCCAAATCCCTGGACGTGCGATTCTGCAGTCTTGCTTTGTCCTGGATTGCTCCAGGCACACGGGTCTCCTGACCCCATTTTCCTCCGCTCCTGTTTGCCCTCCTTTCCATGGCAACTCACACGCCCAAGGGACCCACCTGCCCATGGAGGCATGCAAGCTAGAAGGCAGCTGGGGTCCAGAGGTGGGGGGGGGGTCTCAAAGTGGGAGAACTGTGGGGCGAAGGCCTCGTGGAGGCTGGCTGGCAGTTTGTCGTGCTGCGCTCTGCAAAAGGCAGGCCGTCCTCGACCGTCACAACTCATTCACACATGAGAACGGAGGAGATGGCTTTCAGGTTCATAGCACGGGGCAACTTGTGGGCCGTATGATGACGGTAATAAATGTGTAGGTCATGACATCAGGGTGCATGGAGCTTTGTGAAAGGGACAGGTCCCTGCCCCGAGAAGCTTACACTATAAATATGTGATCCTGAACTAGTCAATAACTTGCAAACAGCATTCATTCATTCATTCATTCATTCATTCATTCATTCATTCATTCATTCATTCATTCCATTTGTATCCCGCCTTCCTCGCAAGCTGGCTCAGGGCGGCTCACATAATCGGCACAAAATACCATAAAATCCACTTAAAACATTAAAACATTTTAAAACAATCAATAATCAAAATACTCACAGTAGCAATCATTCCTTCATTAGTTAAGAGGGCATACAATAAGATGTGCTAAACAGAACTTCCAACTCAGCGATCTTCCGGCAACGCACGGCGGTGGTATGGCTCGATCTCCAAGCTGGGGCCAGCCCTTCACCACAGATGGTGGTGGCAGTGGTGGGCGGCTCCTAATTGAAAGCCTGGTGGAAGAGCTCCGTCTTGCAGGCCCTGGGGAATTGTAAAAGACCCCAGTATGGGGTGGAGGCAGGTGCTATCTACGCAGGTGGTGGGTGGGAAGTGCTGTCAAGTTACAGCCGATTTACAGCAACCTCGTGGGGTCTTCCAAGTCAAGGGACATTCAGAAGTGGTTTGCCATTGCCTGCCTCTAGCATAGCATCCCCGAAATATTATATATAACATGCGCGTGACACTTTTGAAGATTCAGAGCATTTTATATTATCTCAGAATCTGCACCGAACCTATATATGACAGCCAGTTTGGTGTAGTGGTTAGGAGCGTGGACTCTAATCTGGGTGAACGGGGTTTGACTCCTCGCTCCTCCACATGCAGCTGCTGGTGTGGCCTTGGGTCAGTCACCAGTTCTCTCAGAGCTGTTCTCTCAGGAGCAGTCCTCGAAAGAGCTCTCTCAGCCCCGCCTACCTCACAGCCGCAATGCTCCCTCGAAGCTGTGGAGCCTTGTGAGCAAAAATTCCACTTTGTGAGCTGTTGGCATTGAAGTTGTGAGCGAGTGATTTGCCTGCTGCATAGATTAGTTTGCTCTGGAGCAATGCTCCTTCTAAGCCACAGAGTCTTGTGAGCAAAAATTCTACTTTGTGAGCTACTGGCATTAAAGTTGTGAGCGAGTGAGCTACTGCACAATTTAGTCTGCTCTGGAGCCATCCCTTCTTGAGCTAAGACAAAAAGGTGTGAGCTGGAGGCTAAAAAGCTGTGAGCTAGCTCACACTGACTCAGCTTAGAGGGGACACTGCCCTGGAGCCCTCCTTCCTGAGCTAAGACAAAAATGTGTGAGCCAGAGGCTAAAAAACCTGTGAGCTAGCTCACACTCAGCTTAGAGGGAACACTGGTTACAGGGTGTCTGTTGTGGGGAGGGGAAGGAGATTGTAAGTCGCTCTGAGACTCCTTTGGGTAGTGAAGGGCGGGGAATAAATCCAACCTTCTCTTCCTCTTCTTCTTGGTGGTCTCCCATCTGAGTACTGAGTAGGGCCGACCCTGCCTAGCTTCTGTGATCTGATGAGATCAGGCTAGCCTGGGTTATCCAGGCCAGGGCACCTACAACAGATCTGTGTGTGATAAGCACCGTGAAGTCACTTCTGACCTATGGCAGCTCTCAATGTCCTCCAAAACGTCCTCTTGTTAACCGCCGTGCTCAGGTCTTGCAAAGGGAGGGCCCTCGTGGCTTCCTGGACGGAGTCCGCCCATCTCCTGCCGGGTCTTCTTCCCCTTTTCCTGCTGCCTTCAACTTTTCCCAGCATGACTGTCTTTTTCCCGTGACTCTTGTCTCCTTCATAAGATGACCAAAGTACGGCAGCCTCAGTTTGGTCATTTTAGCTTCTGGGGAGAGTTCAGGCTTGATCGGATTGGAGCTATCTAGGACCTGAGCATTTTATTCAGCATGGCTGGAACCTGATAAACAGCTGTACGATTTTGCCGTCTTTAAAATGGCTCTAACCAATTTTACGGCGATCGTTTATTTATTTGTTTATTGGGTTTTTACCCTGCCCTCCCGGACAAGGCCGGCTCAGGGCGGCTTACGTAAAACCAGTACATAATTTACACTAAAACATGAGTCAATTTAGATTAAGACAGTTCTAAAGTCATTAAATTATACAACTCAATAAAGTGCTAGTAGCATTAATTCCCGATGCCTATGATTACTCGGTCCACTCTTCCTTCTCACAGTTGGTTCCTCGATCTTCTTTTAATTGTCCATCCAGCGACTGACTCGAGCTGTTATTAAGAGTTCCGCGGAAACAAAGGGCTCTCCCTCACCTTCAGCTATCAGTTGTTAATGGTGGTGGTGTGGAAGAGCTCCGTTTTCCAGGCCCTGCAGTAATGGTTCTGGAAGTTCTCTTCTTGTCGCCCGCCCTGAGCCCTCTCGCCGGGAGGGTGGGATCCAAATCCAACCGATAAAATAAACGATCGTTACCTTTTATACATGCATGTAATCAGTGTTCCCTCTAAGCTGAGTTAGTGTGAGCTAGCGCACAGTTTTTTAGCCTCTGGCTCACACATTTTTGTCTTATCTCAGGAAGGAGGGATCCAGAGCAAGCTAATTTATGCCGCGGCCAAATCGCTCGCTCACAACTTTAATGCCAGTAGCTCACCAAGTAGAATTTTTGCTCACAAGACTCCACAGCTTAGAGGGAACATTGCATGTAATAAAGGAAACCACAGCACTTTCCAGTCTTGTATAGAGATTCAGATTTGGATGCCTGCGCTGATTGTCACTCTTGCTGTAAGCTGGGTTCCGCCATGGCAGAAACAGAACTAGAAGCTGAAACATTGTGAAGTGACTCCGGATCTCACTTGCGGCATTCTAGGGAGGGTATAGGATTATTTTACCATACGGTAATAATAAGCCCTTTCTTTCTTAACCGTTTTATATAGAAAGAGTTCCCGCATCAGGCATATGAGCCAGAGCCCAAATCTCTGCATGTCTGGGGGTAACACAAGATTTAAGGATTTGGTTCACCTTCTCTCCCCCCCACCTTGTGATAGCCTCCCATCGCCCCATTAGCATACATTCTCATGTTATAAAATCACCCCAAGACAAAAAAAAAAAAAAGATTTTATCAGCTGGTTTCATGAACCAGGGGTGGTTTTAGAGAAGGGGCAAAGAGGCAGTTGCCCTGAGCCCCACACCAAGAGGGGGCCCCAAGCAGTGCTCCCTCTAAGCCGTGGAATCTCGTGAGCAAAAATTCTACTTTGTGAGCTCCTGGCATTAAAGTTGTGAGCCAGCGATTTGGCTGCTGCATGGATTACTTTGCTCTAGAGACATCCTTCCTGAGCCAAGGCAAAAATGTGTGAGCTGGAGGCTAAAAGACTGAGAGCTAGCTCACACTAACTCGGCTTAGAGGGAACACTGCCCCCAAGCACCCCCAACCCTGCCTCCCCTGAAAGGAGGGGTCGGGGGGAGAGAGGACTGTGCTCCTGTTTCCACTGTCTCCCACCCCATCTGGGGCTCAGGCAGGTGGTGGGCAGTGTTCCCTCTAAGCTGAGTGAGTGTGAGCTAGCTTGCAGTTTTTTAGCCTCCAGCTCACAGCTTTTTGTCTTAGCGCAGGAAGGATGGCTCCAGAGCAAGCGAATTTACTCAGCAGCCAAATTGCTGGCTCACAACTTTCATGCCAGTAGCTCACAAAGTAGAATTTTTGCTCACAAGGCTCCACAGCTTAGAGGAAGCCTTGGTGGTGGGATCAGTCATTCTGGGACCTCATCCTGGCATTTTGCCCAGAGCCCCAGTCATGAACATGGCTAATGTGACAGAAATCATGGCACGGCCGTTTGACTCAACAGGGACCAAGTATTCTGTATTCTTTCCCGAGCGGCTGCCCAGAACCAACGCAATAGCTGCTCCAGGTTAGGTCTCTTCGGTTGCAAACCTCTACCCAGCTTAGCTTTGGGGTAACACTAAAGATAGAGACAACAGGCTTCCTTGGGTGACCCATGGTGGCTTTTGAGTAGGTTTGCTCATGCCCAGATTCACTTTCTAAGTCGGTGATTAAACAAAGGTCAGCAATTGCTGTGCAGGGAAATGTCCAACTCAGAACTGCAGAATTTTGAACTCAGGATGCAAGTGTTGTCTCTCGGTTGTGAGCTGTTGGGGCAGTTGTGGCCCCTGGGTCAGTCCAGGCAACCAGCTAGGGATGCCAGCCTCCAGGTGGGGCCTGGGGATCTCTGGGAATTACAGCTCATCTCCAGCTGACAGAGATCAGTTCCCCTGGAGGACAGGAATACTTTGGAGGGTGGACTCTATGGCATTGTACCCCACTGAGGTCCCTGTCCTCCCCAGATGCCAGCCCCAAATCTCTGGGAGTTTCCTCCCAACCTGGATCTGGCTACCCTGTCCCCCATTCCCACTGGGGAACCTGGCAACCCCACAACTAACGGAGCTCTTCCAGGGCTGGTTTTTGCCGTTATGGTGACGGGATAGGAGTGGCAGAGGGCCAGTGCCCTCTGAGAAGATGGCTGCCCAGTTAGGTTGGCTGCCAGTATGGAAGATGGGGACAGCAGCCTTTGCCCGTCTTTCCTGGCTCTGCAGGGGGACAGCATAGTCCTTTTCCTACTCCCTTTGCGCCTCCCCCCATTTTCTTTGACTGACAAAATTTTAATTCCGGGCCTGGGTTTCAAATAGCCCCCAGCCAAGATGGATCAGAGAGCATTCAATATGCCCTATAAACTGTGGAGTCTTGGGAGCAAAATTTCTACTTTGTGAGCTACTGGCACTAAAGTTGGGAGCCAGCAATTTGGCCTCTATATAAATTAGTTTGCTCTGGAGCCATCCTTCCCTAGCTAAGACAAAAAGCTGTGAGCTGGAGGCTAAAACACTGTGAGCTAGCTCACACTCAGCTTAGAGGGAACACCGGAGACCACCGGATCCCTGCTCCCGGAGCCTTCCTTGGAACTGCTCGCTAAGCCAGGGGTTTAAAGCCAGCCTCGCCAGGCCACCCTTCGAATGCGGGCGAGGCCGAAAGCTCTCCATCTCTCGCTTTTGCGCCAACGGTGCCGGTTATGGATTTCGAACTCAGGACTCAACCCGGGCCCCCTGCTTTTGAAAGCCGAGTTCTACCTAGGAGAGGGGCCGCGTTGGCCAGCGGAAAGGGCCTCTGATCCCGTGCAGAGTGCATTTCCCCTTCTCCGGAGCGGTTTCCCCGGTAAGAGGGGAAGAGGCTTCGGGGCGCCTTTGCACCCCGAGGCCCTCCCAGCCTTAGCCGGGCTTCTTGGGGAAGAGGCGCCCCCCATCGCAAGCCAGCGGGCACGCGGGCCGGGCTGATCCTCCTCGGGAGTAAGCCGGCTTACCGGAGGGGGGTGGTGGGGAGCCCGGCCTCCGTCCCGCCCCTCGGCCGCTTATCCTCGGCGGCCGGCAGGCAGCATCCCGGCTTCCTTCCTGCGGCCGGCGGGTGCGCCTTTAAAGGGCGGGTGCGCAGTGCCGGCCGGGCGAGTGGGCAGGCGAGTCGCGTCGCGCCGGGGTCGCCTGGCTGGGAGGACCCACCCGGTCGAGGGCGGCTCGGATCCGGCGCCCGCAGCCTCGGGGGGAGGGAGGCCGCCGCCGCCGCCGCCCCCGGCCATGGCATGATCTCCGCCTCGCTGGCGTGCCCGGGCTGCCCGCGCTCCTCCGCAGCGCCTGCCCCCGAGAGCGGCCGGGGAGCCGCCTGGGCCGAGCCTCGCCTTCCCGGCGCAGCAGGAGCAGCAGCAGCAGCAGCAACGTCGCCCCGGCCGCCGCCCCCGCTGCCGCCCCCCTGCCGCCGGGGCGCCCTCCATGGGTCGTGGCGCTTCCCCGGCAGCCTCCGCCTGCCGGGCCTCCTGCAATATGTCCTGGGAGCCGCTCCGGAGGCGTCAGTGGGCAGCCAAGGACACGGGCCCGGCCTCCTCCTCGCCGTACTGATGAAAGGCTTCAAGCTCGCCTGGTAAGGGGAGGGGAGGAGGGGGGCTGAGCCGGGGCGTGCCCTCCGGGGGGGGGCGCAGGAGCCGCCCCCCCGCCTCCATCTCCCTGCCTGCCCTCGCTTCTCTTCTCCCCCCCCGCCCCCCATTGCAGTTTGCTGTAGGGCTGCATCTCTGAGCAGCATCCAGGCCAAGGTGGGGAGGGAGAGGCGCTGGCCAGACCCGAGTTGGCTCCACTGCAGTTTCAGCCCGAGGACAGCTGCTGCTGCTGGAAAGGGGGGGGTGTAGGCTGAGCTTCACTGCGGTGCCTTAATGGAGGGGGAGGAAGGGTTGGCATCTTGCAAAGAGGCTCATCCTGGCACCGGCGGCCTCCCTGGCCTTGCAGCCGCTTCTCTTTCCCTTCTGCCCCCCCATCCCCCCACCCCCGCCACACCTCTGCCAAGGTGCTGGCAAGCAGGTTGCCGGGCCACCGCTGCTGGAAAACGGGGCGCTTCTTCTTGCCTCGCCTGGATTCTTTTTGCTCTTATTTGCCTCCCACTTGAACAATTGATCAGGGGAGTGCTGCTTCTAGACCTGCGAACTTGGAAGGGAGCTCTCTTGGCTGGCTCCGGTGGGCGTGGGTGCCTGCCGGCTTTGGAGTTACATAAAACTCTTTTGTCAAGGAGAAAGGAGGCAGAACACCTTCCCTTGGGTGTCAGAGGAGAGAGAGAGAGAGGTCAGCTGTTGAGCCAACATTTGTAGCTCACCTTGATGGGTCTGGCTAGACCTTGAGACATATCTCTGTTTTTATTTTCCAGTAGAAAAGAGCAAGAGTCCAGTAGCACTTTTAAAGGCTAACACAATTTTTGGCTTTCGTGAGCCGCTGCTCACTTCTTCCGATACCATGAGAGAAAGGGTTCTGTGTAACCTGAAAGTCTGAATGCTGCCATTCTCTGAAGAAGAGAGACCTCAGCAGGCCCATAGCCAGGATTTGTTATGTTAGGGGGCATTTAAATTTCTTAGGGGGCACTGGCTAATCAATTTAATCTGGAGGAGAAGGCCGTGACACTCCAGGCTAGATGGGAAGTCAGGGGCCTTGCCGGCAAGCCAGGGGGCCTAGCCCCGGGATGCCCCGCTGTGGTTATGGGCCTGGACCTCAGTATCTGGTCCACATTCTTCTCAAAATAGGTCCTCTGATGGAAATTCTAGCTGGCATAGTCATATACATGGCTGATTCCGCTTTGGGGTCCCAGAACTTAACTGGATTTGAACTAGCCATGCAATTGTTCTTGTAGGTTCCCAGATATCCCAACAGCATAGCTGAGGATCTCGGGGGGGGGCATGCTTGGATCACACCTTGTCACCTCCCAAAAAGATTGTTCTACCCCCTGAGAACATTGCTGTAAGCACCTTTGGGCTATTATGCTGGTCTGCCGGCAGAGCTACACTTATAGAGCTTATTAATAATATTCCAAAGCCTGCAGTTTGGGTGCAGATATGACTAATAAATCTTGATGTGTGATTTCCACTTTGTGGAAATACATCAGTTAGCTTAGTGGCATCGTTCGGTTCTTTCCTGAAAAGTCATTACAACCTGTGTTGATGGCGGGGGGGAGTGTTACCTCATCTCACTGCATCATGACTTGGGGCTTTTCAAATGGGCAGGCGTAGATCTCGGTTGCCTTAACATAGCCGGCTGATGTTATTCTTTAATCCGGTTTCCCCTCTGTGCAATATTGTTATGAATACCCACTTGCGTGGATGAATTAGGAGGAAGCAGAGAAGCTAAACTGTGTGACCCGTTTGTTGTGAGGACTGTGAGGGGTTAGGGGAAATGTATTTGCTGTTAAAATAAAGTCGGTGCAATTGTTTTATTTGCCTTTCTCAGTTTGGATGAAAAGTTTGTGCACCTAGATGTCCTGGGGGAGCCATCTTGAAATGGGCTTTACTTGGCGGGGGGGGGAGATGTGTCTTCCTTCACAAGGCCATTTCAATCGTTGACGCCTTCATTTTCCTGTGTGATTTTTGTAAATACGGTTGCAGAAGGGGTAGGCGGGTGTCGCTTGGAGCCGCACCGGTGAGAATACCATACCAAAAAGCCCCATAAATGTACTGATATTTCAATAGCTTCTCAGACTTCCTTGGGGTGTGTCTCTCTGTGTGTGTGTGTTTCTAATTGTTTTTCGGCAGCATGCGGTTCTGTTCTTGAATGAGCGAAAGAATGAATGAAGCGTCGGTTAGAGCTGGAGAGTTGCATAATAGCTGAGCCATTCTTCTTGGCAAATGAGACCTGCGTTACGCAGTCTGCGAGTAGTAACCCCCCCCCCGTCGTGTTTGTATCGGGCTCGGGTGCCCACTCATAAAAAGTAATTTCCTGTTAATTATGTAATTGCACCGCTGGTTTGCGTTGGAAATGTGTACGCACTGGAAAATGTGTATCCTTTAAGGTGGTTAGTGCTGGAGACTGCCTGGGCCTGTGACTCCCTCCCTCCCCCCCTACAGATCAGAGGCTAAGACGGATTGGCCAGGGACAGTACGATGCACGGCAGATTTGGTAGAGTCATACCCGGCATTCAGAAAGACGGTTCTTTCGTGGTACAGTAGGGGGTCACTCTCCCTGCTGGGGAGGAATGCACTCTGTGGGTGCTAGGGGGCGCTCTGCCACTGTCGGTGCTTCGTTTCCAATGCAGCTGGGGCTGGTGATAAAGAGGGCAGGCCGGCCTCTCTTATTATGGAAATACGGTCCAGATGTTCCCGGTTCACTTGCAGTCGTCCTCTGCCGCTCTGCTTCCCACGCTTCCGACAGGAGACACCCTTCTGTTCCGTTTGCGTCGGATGTAGCTGCCGCTGTCTAGTTGGTTGCGGAGACCTGGGAATAGTTGAAGACTCTGATCTGAGCACGGCTCTCCCGGGATTCGCCCTCGCAGCCCTAATTGAAATGGATGCACGCCCTTCCCTGCTTCTGTAAGGCTGCCTATTAGTACAACGTTAAAGTCCAATGGAATGGGGCTGCGGTGGCTCTGTGGTTAAGACGTTGAACTGCAGACCGGAAAGTCAGTAGTTCAGCAGTTCGAGACCCGGGTTCCGCATGACGGAGTGAGCTCCCGTCTCTGGTCCTAGCTCCTGCCAACCTAGCAGTTCGAAAGCAAGAAAATTGCAAGTAGATAAATAGGTACTGCTTTGGTGGGAAGCTAACAGCGTTCCATGCACCTTGGCATCTAGTCATGCTGGCCACGTGACCACAGAAACGTCTTCGGACAGTGCTGGCTCTTCGGCTTGGAAATGAAGATGAGCACTGCACCCTAGAGTCGGATTCGACTGGCTTTCGAGCAAGGGAAACCTTTATCTTTAAAGTCCAATGGCACCTTTAAGACCAACGAAGTTTTATTCAAGGTGTGAGTGCATACGGAAGCTTTGTCTGCATGCACACGAAAGCTTACGCCTTGAATAAAACTTTGTTGGTCTTAAAGGTGCCGTTGGACTCTAACTTTCTTTCATTGCTTCAGACCGACACACCTGCACACCTTGATCTCGCTTCCTATTAGTGTCAGTGAGGAGTTGCCATTGACTCCCCCCCCGGCAGTTTGTTTCTGCTGGGCGACTTCACGTTGCTGGCGTTGCTGTCCGCCAGGGAGAAGTATTTAAAACCAAAATGAAAAGGGAGGGTGTTTTTTTGGTTCTGCTTTTAGTGGCTATACTCAGGGGTCTTTTCGGGGGGAGCGCACCGGAGCACAGCTCCGGGAGCTCAGGAGCCAAGCCCGCCCCCAGCCGGCATCCCGGAGAGTCTTTCAGGCAGCCGAATGTCAATTTCAGCTCCATTATACCCTATGGGCCATTGAGGAGTCAATGGTGAAAACATAGGGTATATTCTAGGGGCTGGAGGGGAGGGATTTGAGGGAGAGGCTCGAAACTCACAGGATAGCTGATGGAGCCTCTCCCCAAGATACCCACCAAGTTTCAAGAGCATTGGACCAGGGGGTCCAATTCTATGGGCCCCTAAACAGGTTGCCCCTATTCCCTCCATTGTTCTCTATGGTGGGAAAAAAATATTTTCCCACCATAGAGAACAATGGAGGAAATGGGGCAACCTGTTTGGGGGCCCATAGAATTGGACCCCCTGGTCCAATGCTCTTGAAACTTGGTGGGTATCTTGGGGAGAGGCTCCATCAGCTATCCTGTGATCTTGGAGCCTCTCCCTCAAACCCCTCCCCTCCAGCCCCAGAATATACCCTATGTTTTCACCATTGACTTCAATGGCCCATAGGGTATAATGGGGCTGGATTGCCACTGAATTTCTTTCATTCCCTCCTTTCTTTCTTTCTTTCTTTCTTTCTTTCTTTCTTTCTTTCTTTCTTTCTTTCTTTCTTTCTTTCTTTCTTTCTTTCTTTCTTTTCTTTCTTTCTTTCTTTCTTTCTTTCTTTCTCTCTCTCTCTCTCTCTCTCTCTCTCTCTCTCTCTCTCTCTCTCTCTCTCTCTCTCTTTCTTTCTTTCCCACCTTCTTCTCTTCTCTTTTTTCCTCCTTTCCCTGTTTCCCTCCTTCTTTCCTTCTCTCTACTCTCTCTCTTTCCTTCCCTCTTTCCTCCTTCTGTGGCCCAACTCTCATGAGAAGGAGTTTAACCTTTAAACCCCTTCTCTCTTAGCTCCCCCACCCAGACCAGCTGGGGAAGGGAAGGGGAGGCTTTTGAAGATGCTTCCCCCTTTTGCTTCCCCTTCTGACATCACTTCCGGTGATGTCAGGGGGCGTGGCATATGCTAATAGCCTAATAGCTCATTAGCATACCATATGCTAATGAGCTCCTGCAGCTGTTCTTCTACGAAAAGACCCCTGGCTATACTAATTGTGTGCTGACTTATAGCGGCCCCAGGACCACAGGGTTTTCAAGGCGTGAAGTGAGCAGAGGTGCTTTGCCGTCGCCTTCCTCTGCCCAGCAACCTTGGTCTTCCTTGGTGGTCTCGCGTTCAAGTCTGAACTGTGGCTGACCCTGCTTAGCTTCCAAGCTTTGGAGGTGTTGGGCTCGTCTGGGCTATTCATGACTCTATGAGAGTAAAAATGAATTTCTGCTCAGTCTCGAATCTGGGTGACTGTGGGCAAAGTGCTGTGTGTCTCCACTTAACCTACCTCGTGGGACTGTTGTGACATTCAAGGCTGAACTCCGGAAGGAAATACGGGATGCAAATGTGATGAATTATTAGGGTGATTCCATTGTTGTTGTTTTTTAAAGCCGTGTACCATATATATGTCTCCTCTGTATTTAAGTGTAGAGGCTGTAGAAGTTTGTTGTGGTTTACAGTCGCTTTTGGAAAGAGCAGTCTGACGGGCTTCAGAGCAGTTGAATGGCATTTGCCGCCCCCACAATCCCCTGGCGTGTTTCTGCAGCAAGCAAACGTGGCTTTCAAAAAGCCTCTTGACTCGGCTGTTTTGAGTACAGTCAAGTAACACAACAGTCAAGGAGGTACGATCGGCTTGTCGGCACGCTTTCCTTGCAAATAAATTTCCCCGTATCCACATTGATCTTAATTCCACACTTCTCATAGTAATTGAGTGCCGTCAAGTTACAGGCGACTTATAACAACCTCGTAGGGTTTTCAAGGCAAGGGACGAGCAGAAGTGGTTGGCCATTGCCTGCCTCTGCCCGGTAACCCTGACCTGTTCGATGGTCTCCCATCCAAGCACTAACCAGGTCCAGTTGTGATTAGCGTCCAAGAGTTGATGAGCTTCGGCTAGTCTGGGCTATTCAGGTTGCTGCTATTCCCTACTTACTATTTCACTTAATTTTAAGAAGAAGACAAAGAGATTGGATTTCTACCCTGCCCTTCACTTGGAGTCTCAGAGCAGCTTACACACTCCTTTCCCTTCCCCTCCCCACAACAGACACCCTGTGAGGTAGGCGGGGCTGAGAGAGCTCTGAGAGAACTGTCCTTGAGAGAACAGCTCTGCAAGAACTGTGGCTTGCCCAAGGTCATCCAGAAGCTGCAAGTGGAGGAGTGGGGAATCAAACCTACTTCTCCCAGATTAGAGTCTCTTTCCCAGGGTCTTTCCCAACACCTGCTACCTGGGGTCCTTTAACTGGAGGTACCTGGGACTTCTGTAGACCAAGCAGGTGCCCTGCCACTGAGCCACAATCGTTCCCCTGGTATATTCGCAGCGGTTTACTCGCAGTGTAATGTTCAGTTGACAATCTGGTAAAATCCTTTGGAGGCTTTTGCCGCCTGTTATGCACGTGAAGTTGGCTTCCACTGAATCAGACCATCGGTCCATCAAAGTCAGTATTGCCTATCCCACACTGACAGCAGCTCTCCAGGGTCTCAAGTGAAGGTCTCTTCACATCGCCTACTGCCTGGCCCTTTTAAGAAGAAAAAGAGGTGAATAGATTGGATTTATACCTTTCCCTTTCCCTCCCCACAACAGACACCTCTTGAGAGAACCGCTCTGAGAGAACTTGTGACTGACCCAAGGTCACACCAGCAGCTGCATGTGGAGGAGTGGGTACTCAAACCCAGTTCTCCCAGATTACAGTCCCCGCTCTTCACCATTACACCAAACTGGAGATGCCAGGGATTGAACCTGGGAGCCTCCTGCCCGTCAAGCAGGTGATCTTCCAATGAGCCATAGCCCCATCCTGGGAATAGATTTACAGGGCTCTTTTTGTAGCAGGAACTCCTTTGCGTATTAGGCGACACACCCCTAATGTAGCCAATCCTTCAAGAGCTTACAGTGGCCCCTGTAAGAAGAGCTCTGTAAGCTCTTGGAGGATTGGCTACATTAGGGGTGTGTCGCCTAATAAGCAAAGGAGTTCCTGCTACAAACAGAGCCCAGGATTTGGAAGTTGTTGCCTTGAGCGGACCTGATGGCTTGCAGAGCTCGTCAGGCAAAGACTTACAGGGCCCATTCTCAGTTAACCTTTAAAAACATCTTTAACAGGATCATTGTGTGCGACCCCAAACCCGTGTGTATTCACTTTTGTGTGTTTGGGGTAAGTGTGATAGAAAGTAACAGCTGCCTTTTTAAGTCTGTAATGAACACTTGAAGCTGCCTTCTACGGAAGCAGACCCTCGGTCAGATCATCCACACAGACTGGCGGTGGCTCTCCAAGGTCTCAGGCAGAGGTCCTTCACACCGCCTATGACCCGGCCCTTTTAGCTGGGGATGCCGGGGATTGGATTTCACTCAGGACCTTCTGCATGCCAAGCAGATGTTCTACCACTGAGCCACAGCCCCTCCTCAAACGCTGAATGTCTTTCTTGGGAGGAAGTGAGTCCCTGTTTTGTCCGGTAGGCTGACAGTTGTCCTATTTGGTACTTGCCATCACCTTCCCTTACGTGAGGAATCTTAAAAGGAAAGAGTAACTTCAAGCAGCCGTTGGAGGCCCTTCACTGTTCGTTTATGAGCAGTGGATTCTTCTGTTGGAATCTGACAGTTGGACCTCCTGGTAAACCTCTGTTTCTGGCTTTGGTAGGCCATCGTTAAGGGGTGACCGACATCGTGGATTGTCCTGGAAACCCTTGACGATGTTTGTTTTCGCTGCAGTGAGGCTGACATGGACAGCCAGCGCGTTTTCTTTTAAAGGTCAAATGTCACCTAATCGCCAGACTCGTGCATCAGATACCAGCTGGTGGGAGGAGGAGGGCGATTGTGCTAATTTGATACCCTGGAAGAAGACATGAAGGGAGGGAAAGGTCTAAGGTTCACTAGCAAATTCAGGAGGGGAGGTTGGGTTGTTTTCCACTGTGAGATTAAAAGTCGTGTTTGGCCCACGACGTTATACTCGGAGATAGAAAGGAGGGTTCGTTTGTCTGTTTTGATCTGAAGTCTGTCTAGGGGCAAGAAGCAGTGAACGGAAGGCAACTCCAGGTAGGCCAAGAACGGCTAACTGGTTGGTCCCGAGGCCGTTTTTGATTACTAGAAGAGTTTGCGTTTACAGATTGTCTGTCGAAAGAAATGCCGGGGAGGGTATGCAGTGGAAACACCCAGAATTCAAAACAACAGCTCAAAAGCGGCCGCTTCCCCCTGCTTTTTGCAGGCGAAAAGACAGGCGGAAAGATGCTCCTGTCTGCTCTTACCATCAGGTTATCTGATAGCCCGGTGTGCCTTCCCTCTCCTTCCCTTAGATCAAGGGTAGCCAAACTTGCTCGATGTAAGAGCCACATAGAATAAACGTCAGATGTCCGAGAGCCGCGGGACAAATGTTAACACCCACGTGTTTATTAACTGCCAAAAATGAGACTGCCAAAAATAAAAACAAAAGGGGTAAAAACAGATATTGATAATGATATTTATTTATCCTGTGATAGTTATTTGTTTGCTAATGATATTTATTTGTCTAAGAGAGAGAGAGGTGAAAAGAAAGAAGGAAAGAGGTGGAAAGAGGGAGAGAAACAAAGAAAGTAAATAGAGGGGGAAGTGAGGGAGGGGGAAGGAAGGAAAAGAGAGGAAGGAAGGAAGGAAGGGAGAAAGAGAGAAAAAGAGAAAGAAAGGTGGAAAGAACACTAGCTGGGGAAGGGAAGACCGATTGGGGAGGCCTGCCTCCCCTTCGCTTCCCCAGCTGTCCTGCCGGGAGCTGCACGATATGTATGAAAGAGCCACGTGTGACTCCCAAGCCACAGTTTGGCCACCCCTGCCTTAGGGCAAGGTAACTAGGCCCTGTGGCACCATTCGGGAGGGGCTGGAACCACCACCAGTTGCCCGGTTCTCTCTCCTCCTCCCCTCAGAGCAAGGTGGTCCTTAAACAGCGTGTTTGCCCAAACGCTTATTTAACAAATGCACTTAGTGCTTGTTAATTCTCGTACTGTTCAGGCTGGCAGATGATTTCACCTGACCACGGAGCACGGTTACCAGCCTCCAGGCGGGACCCGGAGATCTCCCGGTATTACAGCTGATCTTCAGGGGACAGGGATGGGTTCTCCTGGAGAAACATGGCCACTTGAGAAAGTGGCATTATGCCTGGACGAGGACCCTCCCCCAAACCTGCCCTTTCCGGGCTCCACCCCCAGATCTCCAGGAATTTCTCAACCCAGAGTTGGCATCCCCTTCTGGAGTAAGATCATGATCTTTTTAAAAAAAACACACACACACAAGGAAAAGGAATAGTCCCTGCCTTTTATCATTGTCTTAACAGTGCAGGAATGAATGAGGTACACGGGGCTTCAGAGAGAAGTCGTTCCAGAGAGTAGCCATCTTGGAAATCAATGAGCATTTCAGGGTATAGGCATTCATCAGACACGAGTACGAATGGGGATCTCTGAGGTCTTTGGTGTCGTGGTTAAGTGCGCGGACTCTGATCTGGGAGAAACGGGTTCAATTCCCCACTCCTCCACTTGCAGCTGCTGGATGACCGTTGGGCAAGCCATAGTTCTGTCTGAGCTGTTTTCTCAAGGACAGTTCTCTCAGAGCTCTCTCAGCCCCCATCTACCTCACAGGCACTGTTCCCTCTCAGCTGAGTTAGTATTTTAGCTTCCAGCTCACACATTTTTGTCTTCGCTCAGGAAGGATGGCTCCAGGGCAAACTAATGTATGCAGTAGCCAAATCGCTCGCTCACGGCTTTAATGCCGGTAGCTCACAAAGTAGAATTTTTGCTCACGAGACTCCACAACTTAGAGGGAGCATTGCTCACGGGGTATCTGTTGTGGGGAGGGGAAGGAATTTGCAAGCCACTCTGAGACTCTGAGTGAAGGGCGGGGTATAAATCCAATATTCTCCTCCTCTCCCTCCTCCTCCTTTTATCCCCGTCAGAAGGTGAGAGAGGTCTTGTAAACGATGTGGCAGAGCTCTGGAGAGGTGACATCACCATCTCCAAAGAGAATCAAGACCGACTCGGAGGTTTCCCCATGACCTCTGTGAACGCGATCCTATGGAGTGGGAGGGTGGAGGGAGAGCCGGTTTGACGTACCCTTGGTCTTCAAATATGTGTAAAAGAGATCAAAATCAGATGAGCCCAGTTGGGATAACTCCTATGGAATTTGCTTAGGGATCAGTAAATACAGCCTAGGACCTGCTGAACCAGCAAATAACTCAGAACTGGAAGGGGACCTCAAGGGTTGTCTAGCCCAACCCCATGCACAACGCAGTACTTTGGAGTATAGTTGCCGGGACATCATCTCGAAGTATGCTAGGCTAGTGTCGCAGGGGCCAGTATGCTGGCGTTGTGCACAGATACCTACATCTGGAGCAGTTTTCCCCCTAAACTGAGTTAGTGTGAGCTAGCTCACAGGTTTTTAGCCTCCAGCTCACACGTTTTTGTCTTAGCTCGGGAAGGATGGCTCCGGAGCAGACTAATTTATACAGTAGCCAAACTGCCCGCTCACGAGTTTAATGCCACCAGCTCACAAAGTAGAATTTTTGCTCAAAAGACTCCATAACTTAGAGGGGAGCATTCATCTGGAGCATAAGTCAGATACCTAAACTGAAACACTTATCCTGGGCATACCTGCCCACAATGCTGGAGCACCCTCGAGGCGATGCTTCAACGCTGGCTTATTTTGGTTTGGCGTGGGGGGTAGGGAATCTGGGCAGATCACTTTCCCTCCAGCTCCCACGGGGCTAAGCTTTGCCAAGCGCTGTCGCCCAGAACTCCCGGTGTCCCCTCCATCTGTCCCTCTCCTTCGGGCTGGCGAGAATGATTTCAGCCGACTGAATTCCGATCGCTTGTAGCTGTTTAAAGTTACAGCGAGGGCTTTGATCAGAATCGCACTGGCCAGTCGAGAGCAGCTCTTGGGAATTCTAGAAGCTTCTGTTCCAGTGGGCCTTAAGTACAGGTGTCACTGGATCTCTGCCTGGGTCCTTTTGCGGAGAGGTCTCTCCCCTCCATTACCCCGCAGGGTAACAGGACACGAGGAGCAGTCGGCCCACCAGCCTTGCGCTAAAGCACTGCTTAGCTCGGTGCTGGTTTGGGGTGGCGGAAGCGCTCTCCTCTTATTGGCCTTTTTCAGCATCCCTTTGCTTTTTAAAAATACAACTCCCAAGCGGAGGAGGATTCCGAAGAGTGCAGCAAAGAGGAACGGGTGTTTAGAGCTGGCGGGCTTAAGGTGTTCCCAAGGGGCACTTTTGAAGTGTTGAGAAATGTGCATCTGTCGAGCAGTGGTGTGTAGCATGGTGGTTGTAAGCTAGGAAGTCCCCGTTCCTAGTCTTGCCTGTGCCACAGACTCGTGAGTGGGCCTGAGCGTGGCATGCTGTGACAATGACAAAGGCCGCACAAGACCCTTGCGTGTGGAACGACCCTGGAGGAAGAACCGACAGGAGGTGTGCATCCCCCGAACTTGGAAGTTATCTGGTTCGCTGCTGCAGCTTTGGTCAGCTTGAATAAGTGAACTTGGTATACTGCACGCAAGAGCTCCATCTGCTGACCCAGATATGTTCTTGGGCTAGGAAGTGGGGGACAGCAAACCACTTCCACTATCAAGGGCTGTTCTCACCCCACCCCACATTTCCTTCGAGCAGGGGTGTCAAACATAAGGCCCGGGGGCCGGAACCGGCCCGTCCAGGGCTCTTATGCGGCCCGCGAGCAAGGGATAGTGCAGGGGAGGGAACAGGAGACTGCTGGGGGGCGGGGCCACTCCGATTGTGGCTTCAGAATGGCGGAACAACCTTGTCTGCAGCAGTCAGGCAGTGTGGGAGCGTCTGCCCTTATAGGTTTTCCTTTGCACCCCCTCCCAGCGCATGGGGCCTTGCAGTGAGGATATAACAACTTGGGGCTTACAAGCTGCTAACCTTTATTATAAAGTTTGTATCTCCGGTACCTGGAATAACAGTTTATGGCACACATGGCCCGACCCAGCAAAGTGGCATTTATGTCAGATCTGGCTCTCATAACAAACGAGTTTGGCGCCTCTGCCTTAGAGAGTTTAAGAGCAGTGATTCTCAGGCTGGCTCCTCCATACCTGCATCTCTCCCTCTCTCTCTCCCTCTCTCTCATGCCGTCAAGTCGCAGCTCATATCGAGGATGGTGCAGAGTTGTTTTCTGTTGCCCCAGAACGTCAGACCAGAACCAATGGCTTGAAGTTAAATCAGAAGGGTTTTCAGCTAAACTTTAGGAAGAACTTCCTGACAGAGTGGTTCCTCGGTGGAACGGGCTCTCCTGTTTGGAGCCATCCTTCCTGAGCTAAGACAAAAACGTGTGAGCTGGAGGCTAAAAACCCGGGAGGTGGTGGGCTCTCCTCCTTTGGAGGTTTTCAAGCAGAGGCTAGATGGCCATCTGACCGCAATGCTGATTCTGTGGACTTAGGCAGGTCATGAGAAGGGAGGGCCGGAAGGGTTGCCTCAGTGCTTGGTTCTTGTGGCCCTTTCTTACACGCCCAGGGAAATGCCGATTGCCACTTTGGGGTCAGGAAGCAATTGTTCTCCAGGCCAGTTTGGCTGGAGATCCTGGAGGCTTTCTTTATCATCTTCTGGGCATGGAGCAGGGGGTCACTGGGGTGTGTGGAGGGGGAGGTATTTGTGAATTTCCTGCATTGTGCAAGGAGGTTGGACTAGGTCCCTTCCAACTCTATGATTCTATGACTTAGGATGACACCGTAGGGGTTCCAAGGCAAGAGACGAACAGAGGTGGTTTGCCATTGCCTTCTTCTTCATAGTGACCCTGGACTTCATTGATGGTCTCCAACCAAGTACTAACCAGGACCGACCCTGCTTAGCTTCCGAGATCTGATGAGACTGGGCTAGCCAGGGCCATCCAGGTCAGGGCCTCTCTCACCACCTCTGGGAAGACCAATTTTTGCATCTTCTTGGTTTTTAACAAGTGGAGCAGACGTCTCAGCCTGTTTGTCTGGCCGGGGCTCCTGGAGCCAGCCCCGCCAGATAAGGAGAAGTCCCGGAGGCTGTGCAGACTTCACTGTGCTGGGAAACCCATCTGGGTTCACTGGATACAAGCGGAGGAGATGAGAGGCCCGCCAGCCACTTCTCTCCTGACATTCAAGAGGCCCTGTGGGCTGATCTCCCGTCTTCTTGCCTGGCTGAGATGCCGTTGGAAAGATCCCCAGAGCAGCTCCCTCTCTGACTTGCTGCTTGCCCTTAATTTGTGCCGTTGTTTTGTCTGGAGAGGGACTGGAGGGAGTTGCTGCAACAATAAGAAGTGGATAGTTTTAATAGATAATTAATAGAAATGCAGTGTTTCTTTTGAATCTGTTGGATGGTTATTTCTGGATTATGTGTATGTACGTGCTGTCAAGTTGCAGCTGACTTATGACAACTCAGGGAGGGGCTTCCAAGGCAGGTGAGGCGCAGAGGTGGTTTGCCATTGCCTTCCTCTGCAGAGCCTTCCTTGGTGGTTTCCCTTCCAAGTACCTGCCCTGCTTAGCTCCCAACTTTTGATGACCCCAGCGAGGGGCTTCCAAGGTGGGTGAGGAGCAGAGGCGGTTTGCCATGGCCTTCCTCTGCAGAGCCGTCCTTGGTGGTCTCCCAAGTACCAGCCCTGCTTAGATTCCAACTTGTATTGACCGCAGCGAGGGGCTTCCAAGGCAAGGGAGGAGCAGAGGTGGTCTGCCATGGCCTTCCTCTGCAATGCTGTCCTTGGTGGTCTCCCTTCCAAGTACCCAGCCCTGCTTAGCTTCCAAGATCTGATAAGATCAGGCTGTACGCATATCATTCCGCATCCTCATTTCTGGATTTAACAAACAATAATTATGTAAGGGGAGGGGAGAGAGCCTCTGCTTTAATGAAAACATCTGCATTTCTGCACCTTGCTGCACGTCCTTCTTTGGCTGTATGATCAGTGCAGAAAGCAGAATGTTTTTCTCGCTTTGTTTTTGTGCTTCTGATTTCCATTTGGACCATTCTAGGGGATGCTGGAGTTTACCCACTCAGCATTTTCTGGTTCAGTGAGCTTCACTCTCTGCAAGATATTTTCCCCCCTGCCTCTGGGCACGAAACTGCATAGGGCTGCACAAATTCAGTAGGCCTAGTTTTGGGATTTAAAAAAATCAGCCTCTTTTTCCTTCTGAGCACCACAAACTTATGCCGTAGCACAAACAGGCAAGGCTTTCACATGACACTGCTTTCTACTGAATCAGAGCATTGGTCCACCAGGATCAACGTTGTCTACTCAGACCGACAGTGGCTCTACAAGGTCTGAGGCCTTTCCCTTCCCCAGTCACCTGATCCTTTTAGATGGAGATGCCAGGGATTGAACCAGGGACCTTCTGCATGCCAAGCAGATGCTCTACCCTAAACATTGCTACTGAGCAGGACTGTTTTCTTTTCTTTTTCTTTTTCGAGAGCCAGTTTGGTGTGGTGGTTAAGTGCGCAGACTCTAATCTGGGAGAACCAGGGTTGATTCCCCACTCCTCCACTTGCACTTGCTGGATGACCTTGGGCAAGCCATAGTTCTGTCAGAGCTGTTCTCTCTCGAGCAGTCCTCAAAAGAATTCTCAGCCCCACCTACCTCACAGGGTGTCTGTTGCGGGGAGGGGAAGGGAAAGGAGATTGTAAGCAACTCTGAGACTCCGAGTGAAGGGTATAAATCTAATCTCTTCCTCCTCCTTTTTTCTAAAAAGATGTGCCAGAACTCGCAAGAGAGAAATGAAGTTTTCAACCTGTCTACTGAAAACTCAAGAACTTTTAAACATTTTCAAAAGAATTTTGCCAAAGAGGTTCCGGAGCTCTGTTCCGGTGTGCTCCCCGAGGGAAAAAAGCCCTGCTACTGAGTATCTTGAGAAGACACAACTCACTGGAAAAAGACAGTAAGGCTAGGAGAAGTTGAAGGCTGCAGGAAAAGAGGTAGATCCAACATGAGATGGTTTGACTCAATGGAGGAAATCACAGCCCTCAGTTTGCAAGACCTGAGCAAGGGAGGCGCTGTAGCTCATGGGTAGAGCTTCTGCTTTGGCATGCAGAAGGTTCCAGGTTCAGTCCCCGGCATCTCTAGTTAAGAACCAGTCAGTAGGTGATGGGAAAAACCTCTCCCTGAGGTCCTGGAGAGCCACTGTCAGTCTGAGTAGACAGTACGGAGCTAGATGGACCAAATGTGTGATTCAGTAGAAGGCAGATTCATGTGTTCAAGGTTGTTAAGGACAGGACATTTTGGAGGTCGTTAATTCATTGGGGCGCCATAAGTCGGAAGCAACTTGGCGGCACGTAACACATGTATTGCCACCAAAATGTTTGTGCTGTTGTTCAGTCACACAGTCGAATCCCACTCTTCGTGACCCCATGGACCAGATCCTGTCTTCTGCCGTCCTCTGAAGTTTGCTCAATTTCATGTTCGTTGCATCGATGGCACTGTCTAACCATCTCATCCTTTGCCGTCCCCTTCTTCTTTGACCTTCAATCTTTCCCAGCATCAGGGTCTTCTCCAGGGAGTGCTCCCTTCTCATTTGGTGGCCAAAGTATTTAGAACCAAGTAAAAATTTGTGCTGCTAAGCATCATTTAATGCATTATTTGTACAGGGGACCACATTTTAGTTTCCACATTGAAAACCTGGGGTTTCCATTCCGTCAAGGTTTATGCGGCCGCCAGTGTTCCAGGGTTGCCCTGACATCGGCGGTTCACTGCCATGTTGGTCCAGTCTACATGCTGCTGAATTTGACATGGAAAAGTCACCACAAGGTGACATTTCTCATTCCCCCCTGCCTCAAGCAAGGCAATGCGAATTCCTGATTGTGTCCCCTTGTGGGGTGAGATCAATGCTTATGAGGAACCAGTGTGGTGGAGTGGTTGGAATATCCGACTAGGGTCTGGGAAGCCCACCTTGGGCCAGTCACAGACTCTCAGCCTAACCTCCCTCGCAGGGTTGTTGTGGGGATTAAAGGAGAACAATTTAAGCCAATTCAGGTTTTCACTGGGGAGAAAGCTGGGGGGAGAGTCAGGCTGGTGTAGTGGTTAAGTGCACGGTCTCTAATCTGGGAGAACCGGGTTTGATTCCCCTCTCCTCCACTTGCAGCTGCTGGATGAACCTTGGGCAAGCCGTAGTTCTGTCAGAGCTGTTCTCGCAAGGACAGTTCTGGAATGAGCTCTCTCAGCCCCACCTACCTCACAGGTTGTCTGTTGTGTGTGGGGGGACCAGAAGGAGATTGTAAGCCGCTCTGAGACTCCGAGTAAAGAGCGGGGTATAAATCCAATCTCCTCCTCCTCCTCTTCTTTGTCTTTTTCTTCGTCTTCTTCATGTTAAATAAATAATCACATTGAAGCAAAGGAAACAGTTTCCACACAGGGGGGATGTGCCTGTTCATGGAACAAGCAAGCATATTTGGGGTGAAAGGACAAGTGACGCGGCTCTCGAGTAGTGGGCGGAAGCTTTCGCCCCTCTTCTGTGCGGGTTGCCCCCTCTAAGCTGTGGGGTCTTGTGAGCAAAAATTCTCCTTTGCGAGCTCCTGGTGTTAAAGTTGTGAGCCAGCGGTGTGGCTACTGCATGAATTAGTTTGCTCTGGAGCCCTCCTTCCTGCGCTAGGACAAAAATCTGTGAGCGGGAGGCTGAAAAACTGTGAGCTAGCTCACACTCTCTCAGTTTAGAGGGAACACGGTCAGTGGCGGGGCCATTGGGCGGGGCCACGGGATCCCATGCAGTAGGCTGCTTGTAAGGAACGCGTTGCTAACATTTTGAGCTGTAGCAATCATTCACTTTTCCACCTTTAGAAGTTCCGCTCAGACTGAGGGAGAGTTGCTGGGAGTGTGGGCTGCTTGTGAGGAAGCCCACGAAGGCACCTCCGTAGCTCTCCACCGAAGTCACTTTCCCCCATTAATTCCTACCCGCCGTCAGGGAAGGGACGCCGTGGAGCAACAATGAGCTTCCTGTGTGAGCAAAATGCCGCGGTCGCAGGCAAAAAATGCAGCCTGATGTTCGTACTGGCCGGAGAAGAAAAGGCTCTTGAGCTGTGACGTGCAGCACCCAATTAAGATCAGAGGGCTAATTGACTAGCCGGGGGCTTCCCCACTGCTTTTAGCCATCTCCTCTGCTTTCAGGGGTTTTTGTGAGCTTTTCTGAGGGTGGAAGGAATAAAAATCCATTTCCTTCCTGTGTGTTCCGCTTCCGGTGCTCAGCTCTCTGTCTGCCTCCGAGGCTGGTAACTTTGCTTGCAGATATTCTTCCTAGAGCCAGTTTGGTGTAGTGGTTAAGAGCATGGACTCCCATCTGGGAGAACTAGGTTTGATTCCCCACTCCTCCACATGCAGCTGCTGGTGTGGCCTTGGGTCAGCCAAACTGGCTCTGGGTGTTCATGGTTTACATACGGACAAGCCTCACTTTGGTTCCTATGGGTCCTCTGTGATATTTAAAGCAATAGAGAGCGAGCATCCTCAGAAATGGGATCTCTGTACCACCAAAGAGCCTTGCTGCTTCAAGAGGGCCGAATGACCAAGTCAGACTTCATTCGAAGAACACGAGAAGAATGCACAATTTTTGCCCATTGTTTAGCAACGCAAGGGAGAGAGATCGGGGTTAATGAAAAGTCCAGGCTGTGTGGAATGAAGGGCATTTTTAAAGGGAAAGCCAGTCCTCCCCCCCCCGCCCGCCCATCCACTGGACTGCAGCCAGTTGGGACGCCAGCACAGACAGCGTGGTCGGAACAGACAATCTCCTTGGCCACCCGAGGCCATTATCGGATGGAGAGACCTTTCTTTGTTTTCCTTTGCTTTTCCCCATCGCCGTCAATGGCAGCTTACTTTTGAACATACAATATGCAGCAGAACAGTGTGCTTCCTGGGTGGATGGACTGTGCTCCATTTTGTTGTTGTTGTCTGGCGTTGATGGGATTGAAAGGTTTATGCCCACCGCCACTCCAGCTCTCTGGGACACGCCTGGCATCTTGGAGGAAGTAATACGGGAACTGGTGGCAGGCACCTAGATAGGCTTTTGCAGCAATTTTCAGCAGTGCCAGAAAGCAGCTTGCAATCTCCTTCCCTTCCCCGCCCCACAACAGACACCCTGTAAGGTAGGTGGGGCTGAGAGAGCTCTTTCGAGGACTGCTCTTGAGAGAACACCTCTGAAAGAATTTACGACTGACCCCAGGTCACACCAGCAGCTGCATGTGGAAGGAGTGGGGAAATCAAACCTGGTTCTCCAGATTAGAGTCCGCGCTCTTAACTAGTACATCAAACTGGATCATTGGTCTGATCCAGCACTCTTACGTTCTTACAGTAATGGTGAAGTCAAAGGGGCCCAGAGGAAGTGACTAGAGAAGGGAGAGAGAGGGCCGCATGTTTTGACCTTTTCTTTGTTCCCTTGCTAAGCCCAAAAGCTCGAACACGAAACATGTACTCTTTTATTTGTCTATTAAGTCTTCTTATAATTTGGACTCTCTAAGGCTGATCTCCAGGAACTCACCACGCCTGCCGTGCCTAGCTGTCTGAAGTGTTGTAACGGGGCAGGGCAGCAGAAAAGCTCGCCGCCTCTGGGGAACGATCGCTCAGACCCATGAAGGTGTGAAGCGAAGTGACCACTTTTGATTTGAGTAAAGGTGGCTGGAGGACTATGTGGGGCTGACACCTCCAATATTCCCTCTAAGCCGTGGGGTCTTGTGAGCAAAAATTCTACTTTGTGAGCGACTGGCATCCAAGTTGTGAGCAAGCGATTTGGCGACTGCATAAATCAGTTTGCTCTGGAGTCCTTCCTTCCTGAGCGAAGACAAAAATGCATGAACCGGAGGCTAACAAACTGTGAGCTGGCTCACACTAACTCAGCTTAGAGGGAACACTGGACACCTCTTCTTTGCACAGGGCTGTTGGCAGTGGCAGATTAACCATTAAGCAGGCTGAGCATGTGCTTAGGGCACCAGGGCCAAAGGGGGCACCACAAAGTTGGGAAAAGGGTGGAAAAATGTAGAAAAATGCCTTTTCAGGTCATGAGTATTGGAACTTTGATACATTTAACTCGTGAAATATTAAAACAGATGTTGTATTGTATTTTTGTAGAACTTTACGTAGCCAACGCTTGGCTTAGTTTGTACAGTATACTGTGTTATCATATGAATAAATTTTTGTATTGCTGCAGCCTGCATTGTATAGCTGGTCAGACAGGTCAACCACTAAAATGGACTGGGTCAGTGTGGAAATGAGGGGGGGCACCAAGATTGGTCAGTGTTTAGGGCACCAGTGAGCCTTAATCCACCCCTGGCTGTTGGGACCGCCTCTCCCCATACGTGCCCCGGGAGAGCCTTGCACATCTGCTGGTTGTCCCTGGCCCGAAAGACGTTCACCTAGCCTCAACCAGGGCCGGGGCTTTCTTTGCCCTGGCCTTGTGGGACATGCTCCCGACTGTAATCAGGGCCCTGCGGGGCCTGTTATACTTCTGCGGGGCCTGCAAAATGGAGCTGTTCCACCAGGCCTTTGGTTGAGGCCACGGGCATCTACCAGCTAGCCTCCTTATCACTGCTGCCGTCTGCTGTTATTAATGAGAACTTTATGCCTCAGCTCTGGTCCGTTCGCTCCCGGCTGTGGGAACATGAAAATTGAAATTTGTTGCAATGCTCACTTTTTTTAAAAAAACTGGTTCTTTTGCAATGTTCCCTCTAAGCTGTGGAGTCTTGTGAGCAAAAATTCTACTTTGTGAGCTACTGGCATTAAAGTTGTGAGTGAGCAATCTGGCTACTGCACAAATTAACTTGCTCTGGAGCCATCCTCCCTGAGCTAAGACAAAAATCTGTGAGCTGGAGGCTAAAAACCTGTGAGCTAGCTCACACTAACTCAGCTTAGAGGGAACACTCTTCTGTTGTATTAATTTAAAGTTTGAAACTTATTAACTGAATCATTTTAAGATTATATTGGGATTTATTGCTGTGACCCACCCTGAGCCTGCTTGCAGGAAGGGTGAGATAGGAATCGAAATAATAAAATAAAATAAATAAATGTCCGTAGCCAAGGGATGGCTAGCCGTCCCTGAAAACAGAGCTCTAGAGGGCTGGTCCAGAGCTGACACCTAAGATCTGGAAATAGGATCCTTTGCATTTTTTTTTAAAAGCTCCTTAGTAACCCTAGGTGTTGCTTTTAGGACTGGGGAAAAGGTTTGAGCGGATAACCCTGTTCTCTAGTGCACCTTCCACAATTTAAAGTATCCTTCTGTCAAGGGTCACCTGGCTCCCCGGACCTTCGGGGACAATGTCCCTCTCTCTCCTTACCTGGTAGTGTTGAGGGAAGAGCAGCCAGATGATGGGGACTGAGGCTGTCAGGGAGGGCTCCCAGGAAGAAGAAGAAGAGAAGAGATTGGATTTGTACCCTGCCATTCACTTGGAGTCTCAGAGTGGCTTACTAACTCCTTTCCCTTCCCCTCCCCACAACAGACACCCTGTGAAGTAGGTGGGGCTGAGAGAGCTCTTTCCAGGACTGCTCTTGAGAGAACAGTTCTTACAGAACTATGGTTGCCCAAGGTCATCCAGCAGGTGCAAGTGGAGGAGTGGGGAATCAGACCCAGTTCTCCCAGATTAGAGTCTGCGCTCTTAACCACTTAACCACTCCCCCAAACTGGCTGTCCTAACTGCCCTCTAAATGCTGCAGTCAGCTCTGAGTGGGGCGAAAGAGTAGGATCTGAACTTGCACCTTCCCCCAAGAGCCGATTACAGAATTGGAGGGACATTGTAAATGGTGGAAGGGTCATGGGCAGTGCTTCCTCTAAGCTGTGAGCAAAAATTCTGCTTTGTGAGCTTCTGGCATTGAAGCTGCGAGCGAGCGATTGGGCTGCTTCCTAAATTTAGTTTGCCCTGGAGCCGTCCTTCCTGAGTGAAGGCAAGAATGTGTGAGCCGGAGGCTAAAAAACTGTGAGCTAGCTCACACTAACTCGGCTTAGAGGGAACACTGGTCACGGGAGGGAATTATTAAACCCCGTCGCATGGAGCAGTCTTTCCCTGGTCTTCGAAGCATTTGTTTGTGGCTGTGAATTAGCGTTTAATAGAACTCAAGGAAGATGCACGCTCTTTTGCTTTGTGTTCCCCAGTCTTTGGCTGTTGGCCGATGGTGGGAAAATTCTGTTCCCGTGTGCTGATGTCTCCACACCTGCCCCAGGGATTATTCTTATTCGGATGACGACGCCCAGAGCAAGAAGATCCCTTTTATGTTGCTTGGCAAGGTCTGGGTGGAAGCGTTTGCAAACAGAAGCTTACTTTCTAGTCCCCATGTTGCTCTGAAGTGCTGTATATGCGGCTGCATGTGAGGATGGTCCGAAAGTTTCAGTTGGGACAAAATGTGGGAAATCGACTGCCAATTGGTGGTGGTGGTGGTGGTGGTAGAGAGTGCTGTGAAGTCACAGCTGAGTTATGGTGGCCCCCGTTGGGTTTTCAAGGCAAGAGACACTCAGGGGTGGTTTACCATTGCCTGCCTCTGCATCATGGCCCTGGTGTTCCTTGGAGGTTTCCCATCCAAATACTAGCCAGGGGCTCCTGCACCCAATTTGGAGTACCAGTTCATTAACTTTAAAGCCCCAAATGTCAGTGGTCAAGGTGTCTAAGGGACTGTCAGGTCCCATATATGCCTGGCCCTTTCATTGAGATCTCCCTTTTTGGGAGGTGAGCAGGACCTTCCCAGTGGTGGCCCTGAAACTCTGAATGCCTTCCTTTTAGCTTGTTCCCTTTGCACCGTGTCTCTTGAGCTTCCGGTGCCAGGTAGTAATGTTTATCCAGGCATTTAGCTGATGTATGCCTTTTCCCACCCCCACATTTATTGGCTTGTTTGGCAGCGGTTGGTGTCTGCAAATGATTACTTCTGCTGTTTTTTTTAAAGATCGCTTTTACAGTCTTGTCTTTTAATGACGCTGCTGTTTGGAAGGTTGGAGCCTCTATAAATCTTGCCATTTTATTCTTCCAAAGCTGTTTTAAAATATTTGAGAGAGTCCCGCTGTTGGCTTTAATGGATTCTGTTTGACGCCGTTATTTTTATCGTTGTGTCTTTATTAAACGTTTAGGGTTGGGTTTTTTTGCACGATGTCCAAAGAAGCAGTTTTGGTTCAGCGTAACCACAGTGAAGAGATGGTCTCGATCACCCGATGGCAGAAATGCTGGAGAAGGGCACATGGAATCACGTCTGCTTGAGTTTTGTTTGTTTCCAGTTCCTCAGTATCAAAACCTTTGCAGTCTGTGTGTTCAGCATGAGGGGGGATTGATTTAACGGAGTGGTGTGAGGAATGTGTCAGCTTCAAATGTGAAAATGAAAGATGGCTCTCTTTCGTGTATCACCTCCTGCGAGGAAACGTGCGCCCAATTCTGGCTCCAAAAACTTCCTGCCCTGGGGCCCTTGGTGGACTCTGGCGTCGCCTTTGCTGCGCGTGGGGGCGTTTGTGGGTGGCGTGGAGCGTCTGTTTTGCACCACTAAGGAGGGCTAATTAGTTCCTTTTTAGTGCCGCCTCCTTGCAGAGGTAGTTGACCTCTCGTTAATCCTAGATTAAGTTCTTAATGGAGAACCGGCTCATGGCGTGCCCCAGTTAAGACGCTGACACGCTGCTCTTGAGGGATCTCTCTCTCTGTCTCTCCGTACTTTTCCTTCCACTCTCCGGCTTTGCATTGGGAAGCCGTGAGCATGTTGGCCCGTCCTGCCTTTCCATGCTCAGCCGAATGCCAGCGGCTCTCATGGAATTCGTGTGATTTCATAACTGTCCTCAGGCTGAACGATGGAAGCAGTTGTGGGAGTGTGCCGGACACTGTGCCAGTCTGGTGACTCATCTAACCCTGCATCGCCCTCCCCGGCCGTGGCTCTCCAGAGTCGCAGGCAGAGGTCTTTGTCTGCCCTGCCGCCTGAGATGAACTGACGTGCCAGGAGTTGATCCTTTGACTCGGTGCGTGCAAAACATTGTGTGCAGACCTCAGCGCGGGGGATCTGTCACGCTATTTCTGGAGCCAGGGTCTTTACTGGCCCATGGATGGCATCCGTCTTCCCGGGTTCCATCGCCAGGGTTTACCTTTCCAAGAAAACCAAGGTGTATTGTTTCTTTTTACCTCTGCATCCGTAGAGAGGCAGCCTGCCCCAGTCTTCCTGGTTCTGCAATCGTATTCTCAGCACTCGATCACTGAACGGACCTTTTCGCCATCTAATCCAGAGGTGTCAAACTCATTCGTTACGAGGGCCAGATCTGACATAAATGTCTCTTTGTTGGGCCGGGTCATGTGTGCCATAAAATGTAATGCCAGGTACCGGAGATAGAAACTGTATGAAGGCCAGCAGCTGGTAAGCTCCGAGTTGGCATGTCCTCGCTGCAAGGCCCCATGGGCTGGGACGGGGGGTGCAGAGGAAAACCCACCTAGGCAGACTGGAGAGGCAGCAGTGCAGCGCTGGGCAGATGCTCCCACAATGCTTGATTGCTGCAGATGAGGTTGTTCTGCCATGCTCAAGCCACAAAGGAGTGACTCTGCCCACTCCCCCCCCAGCACTTCTGAAGAACATAAGAGAAGCCAATGTCGGATCAGGCCAATGGCCCATCTAGTCCAACAATCTGTCACACAGTGGCCAAAAATACCAGGGGCCATCAGGAGGTCCAGCAGTGAAGAAGAAGAGATTGGATTTATACCCTGCCCTTCACTTGGAGTTTCAGAGCGGCTTACAAACTCCTTTTCCCTTCCCCTCCCCACAACAGACACCCTGTGAAGTAGGTGGGACTGAGAGAGCTCTGACAGAAACTGCTCTTGAGAGAACAGCTCTGAAAGAACTTATGACTGACCCAAGGTCACATCAGCAGGTGCAAGTGGAGGAGTGGGGGAATCAAACCTGGTTCTCCCAGATTAAAGTCCGCGCACTTAATCACTACACCAAACTGGCTCTACCCAAACTGGCCAGGACACTAGAAGCCCTCCCACTGTTGCCCCCCCAGCACCAAGAATACAGAGCCTCACTTGCTCCAGAGTTCCTATCTATACCTTGTGGCTAATAGCCACTGATGGACCTCTGCTCCATATGCTCCTCCTCCTCCTTCTGTTCCAAATTAAATAAAATAAATAAAATTCCACCCTTGCATCAGTTGCTTGCGGGCCACATAAGAGCCCTGGACAGGCCGGATCTGCCCCCCCGGGTCTTATGTTTGACACCCCTGATCTGATCTGTCATTAGGCTCTGAAGAACATGAGCATAACCTTGCTCTTTTAGAAAAATCGTGTGGGCTGCTCAGGGGGAAAAAAAGATCCGCAGAAGGCTCAAGTATCCCCAGTGCCTTTGCTCATCGGCTCACTCCCGAGGTTCCCTGGAATCCTCCTAGTCCTCTCCTGCGCCGCATGATGCTGGCAAGCCAGTGGTAGCCCCATCTCATCTCTTTGTGATCCTGCTCCAGTTGGAGGAAGTTCCAAATATACATTGCTTTGTGGCCCTTTTTCATATCTTCTTGGGAATAGTTAAGATGTGCCCAAACCCACCAAGAGGGAGAGTGAGAAAACACATCCCTATCTGAATGGACTCTTTCCCTGGATACAGAAGTGCCTGCTGGAATCAGAACATAAGGGAAGCCACGTTGGGTCAGGCCAGTGACCCACCTAATCCAATACTCTGTGTCACACAGTGGTGGCCAGAATCCAGGCGCCATCAGGAGGTCCACCAGCAGGGCCAGATCTCCAGAAGCCCTCCCACTGTTGCCCCCCAAACACCAAGAATACAGAGCATCACTGCCCAAGACACAGTGTTCCCTCTGTCCTTCGTGGCTAATATGTTTATCTAATTCCCTCTTGAAGCTGTCAATGCTTGTAGCCGCCACCACTTCCTGTGGCAGTGAATTCCGCGTGTTAATGACTCTTTGGGTGAAGGAGTACTTCTGTGTAGTCTCAACCAGCCTGTTGTGACCAGCCATTCAGAATCCATGGCCAGCCTGCGGATTAGACTCCTACACTACCATCAATGCTCCCTCTAAGCCGTGGAGTCTTGTGAGTGAGAATTCTACTTTGTGAGCGACTGGCGTTAAAGTTGTGAGCGAGCGATTTGGCTGCTGCATAAATCAGTTTTTTTCTGGAGCCCTCCTTCCTGAGCTAAGGCAAAAATGTGTGAGCCGGAGGCTAAAAAAACTGTGAGCTGGCTCACACTAACTCAGCTTAGAGGGAACATTGACTACCATGAATTGGGGTAGGGAAAGCTTTGATGTGGAAGACCTCAGCCCGAGACCCTCGGGAGCCGCTGCCACTCTGAGGTCAATACTGGTCAATGCTGACCTTGATGGATGCTGCTCTGATTCAGTAGAAGGCAGCATCATGTGTTCACGTGAGATTGAACACTCTTTCTCAAGGGAGGAGATTCAGAGAGACCATCGGGAGACTGTTGCGGGGGAACTGTCTTGCTCTGTGGGCAGAAATACTTCTGTCCACAGAAACCCCCTGGGGGTTTCCAGCCATCACTTGTACTTTTCATAATTTCTGTAAGCATAATTTTCAGACTGTGGCCCGTGGATAGCTGATGGTTCCTCAGTTTTGCAGTTCATTTTGTTTCAGACGTTGCTAGGTTCCCATCACTCCTGCCTGTTTGAGGTTTTAGGGATCGGCTTTCTTCTAAGCAACGCAGATAGCCCAGTTTGGCCCAAGCTCATCAAAGAAGAGAAGAAGAAGAGATTGGATTTATACCCCAACCTCCACTCCCTGGAGGAGTCTCGGAGCGGCTTACAAACTCCTTTCCCTTCCCCTCCCCACAACAGACACCCTGTGAGGTAGGTGGGGCTGAGAGAGCTCTTTCGAGAACTGCTTCTGAGAGAACAGCTCTGAAAGAATGTATGACTGACCCAAGGTCACACCAGCAGGTGCATGTGGAGGAATGGGGAATCAAACCCGCTTCTCCCTGATTGGAGTCCATGCTCTTAACCACTACACCAAACTGGGAACTAAGCAGGGTCAGCCGCGGCCAACACTGGGACGGGATACCACCAAGGAAGACTGGGCCTTCAACATGGAGGAAGGCAGTGGCAAGCCACCTCAGCTCGCCTCTTTTCTCGAACTCCCCGTGGCTGGGATCGCCACGAGTCAGTTGTGACTCAGTGGCACCTTCTTCTTCTTCTCTTCTTCCTTCTACTTGGAAGTCCATGATTTGGCTTGAGATGGTCAGAAAACACTTGGCTAGCTGATCCTCTGCTGCGGCAGGATCTTTCCAAGATCTGAAATGCTGAGGACCCGGGCTGCGTCACACGCACTTCCCTTGTCAGTCTCAGGCTTTAATTACCTGGACAGGTGAGTCATTTCCCATCACCCGAGAGATGTAATATTCATGGAGAAGCTTGGGTTACAGCTGTTTCTGAAGCAGCCAAGCAGAAGGCTTGGCAAACAGTGAGAGAACTGACTGCAGTAAAGTATCCGCGGCCTCCTCAGTTCGTGCTGCCGGTGCCAAACGAATGCCTTACATTGGTCTGTATGTCCGGGAAATCCTGTCCGCTTAGCAAAAATTGCCTTTCAACTTGCTTGTGAGTTATAGAGAACAAGAGATTCCAGAAAGACTGTGAAGACTTGTGATAAACAGTAAGACCACATTATGGCTAGGGTTGCCAGCCCCCAGGTGGCGACTGGAGATCTCTTGGGATTACAGCTGGTCTCCCACTGACAGAGATGAAAGGGTGGACTCTGGCATTAGAACATCAGAGAAGCCAATGTTGGATCAGGCCAATGGCCCATCCAGTCCAACACTCTGTTAGACAGTGGCCAAAAATACCAGGTGCCATCAGGAGGTCCAGCAGTGGGGCCAGGACACTAGAAGCCCTCCCACGGTTGCCCCCTCCAAGCACCAAGAAGACAGAGCATCACTTGCCCCAGAGCCCCTGCTCATAGCCACTGATGGACCTCTGCTCCAGGTTTATCTAATTCCCTCTTGAAGCTGTCCATGCTTGTAGCCGCCACCACCTCCTGTGGCAGTGAATTCCATGTGCGAATCACTCTTTGGGTGAAGAAGGACTTCCTTTTATCCATTCTAACCCGACTGCTCAGCAATTTCATGGAGTGCCCACGAGTTCTCCAACTGACAGAGATCAGCTCACCTGGAAAGGAGGGCTTTTTGGCATTATACCCTGGACTCTTTGGAAGGTGGACTCTATGGCATTCTACCCTGCTGAAGTCCCTCCCCTCTCCAAACCCTGCCACCTCCAAAATCTCCAGTTATTTTCCAACCCAGCAACCTTAATTATGGCTTAGGCCATAGCTCTGTCTTGGGAAGGAAGAGGTTAAAAAAATATATCTAAAAACGAATGACCAACAGTGTTACTTAACCTGCCGCACTACTTAAGCGTTTGCTTCATTCATATTTAAACAGAAGTCACAATAATACAGAAAGAGGGATGTGAAATTGCTTGGCCATCGTTATTGTTTCTTCCCTCAATATTGAGTGTAAAATTTCCCGTTGTTCACCATTTGTCTGCTGTTGACCTTCCTCACTTGTACTGTGATCTGCTGATCTTAACTACTGTCCATAGTTTCCTTCCCTGTAATCACTTTAGTCAACATTATCACACTTCCCAAATCAAGTTTGTAGCAGCCTGAATAGCCCCGGCTAACCTGACCTTGTCCGATCCCAGCTGCTGAGCAGGGTCCACCCTGGGTAGTACTTGGATGGAAGACCTCCAAAAGATGTCCAGGGTTGCTGTGCAGAGGGAAACAATGGCAAACAACCTCTGCTCATCTGTTGACTTGAAGACTCCATCAGGCGTTTGCCATAAGTTGGCTCCAACTTTGATGGCACTTTATTATTATTTATAATGCTTTATCTTAGAGCAAAAGCCCTCCTATATGAACGGCTGGACAATTCTGGAGCAAATTGTCCAGTGTTTTTATACAACAATTTGGATGGTATCAGCACGTTCTTACAGTTGCAGCCTTATTAATATAACCTGCTTTGAGAGACCATTGTGCGAAAAGCGGCCTATAAATCTAACAATACACCGCCAGGTATAATTTCCTGTTGTCCTCCCTTGCTATAGCATCCTTCATCTCTTTTGAAGTGGACAAGCTTCCTTGATGTGCATCCTTCATCTCTTTTGAAGTGGATAAGCTTCCTCGATTTTTCCAGTCTGGAAGTTCTGTAACAAACCCAGTACCCGTGTGGATCAAAAGCTGTTTCAAAACCAACTCGGTTATTTGCCGGCCATTTTTCAGAATGGATTTGCCAGTAACGTACCGGGGGGGGGATTTTTAATCCATCTGTTTTAGCCACACTGTCTCGATAACATGGTTGTTCATATCACCAACTCTTCTTGTGGATTGGTTTACCGTGTGGTCCTAAACTGAATCACACTCTTCTAAAGCGGTGGAAAGCAATGCTCCCTCTAAGCTGTGGAGTCTTGTGTGCTCCTGGCATTAAAGCTGTGAGCGAGCAATTTGGCGACTGCATGAATTAGTTTGCTCTGGAGTCATCCTTTCTGAGCTAAGACAAAAATGTGTGAGCCGGAGGCTAAAATACTCAGTTTAGAAGGAACACTGGTGGAAAGTATCAGTTGCAGTGGACTTATGGTGATCCCGTAGGGTTTTCAAGGCAAGAGGCATTCAGATTTGGTTTGCCATTGTCTGCGCCTCTGTGTAGCAACCCCGGACTTCCTCGGTGGGTCTCCCATCCAAACACTAACCAGGGCCCACCCTGCTTAGCTTCTAAGATTTGACCAGATTGGGCTAGCCTGGGCTATCCAGGACTAGCATTCTCCTAAGTCCAGTTAAGTCAATAGGTTGCCCTGTTAGTTCCTAAACCTGCCAATCAGTTAGGTCTCCCTTGTGCATGGTTGATAGAAACAGGGAAAGAGCCAGGCTCGGTTTATTTTTTTAGCATGTTTCCAGCACCTTGAAACATCATACGACATCAGATTACTAGATTAGCCAGAGGTTTACCTGTGCTGTGTGATGATAACAATGGCATTGAGGGTGTTTTTGTTCCTGCTAGTTTCCGTTTCAGGGAGATTTCCTTTCAAAGGGTGCCTTACAGTGTTCGAAGCACCCTTGTCCACATCACATCGGTGATCCTAACGACAGCCCTGTAAAGGAGGTCATTATCGTCTCATTATGATAGGCTGGTTGCCGTCTGTGTGTGCTTGTGTATTGAATGATATGTCGAAGGCCAGCTAGTGAATTTATGGCAGAGGAGAGATTTCAGTCGGCGGCTTCCTGATTGGCAGTTCAGCTCATTAGCTCGCAAGTTGCACAGTTCATTTCTATGTCATCGTGATTACAGTGCACATTAGAAGATACTAATTCCCTTGCCCGTATTATTAGACTTCCTATTGTTTTATGTGATCGTCTCAAAACTTGCTCTTTAATGCACTGAAATTAAAGAGTGTCAGACAGGCAGTGTGGTACAGCGGTCACAGTGTCTGGGATCTATGGGAGCCAGGTTCAAATTCCCACTCTGCCTGCCATGGAAACTCACTGAGCTCATCCTCTCTTAGTCTAACCTACCTTACAGGGCTGTTATGTAGGGGGGAAGGAAGAGGGGAGGCCGATATTGTAAGCCACTGTGAGTTCCCATTGGGGAGAAAATGTGCAAGTCCAAAGTAATAAAATAAAGGTGGAAGACAATTTTTTAAATGAGCTAAAATTGTAGCTGGAACTTCAGTGGCTACACATGCACTTAAAAAAACGATTTCTGCTGAGCTCCTTAGCAAAAGAGAAGTTGGTGAAAAAGCCAAACTTCAAAGTTTCAATTTTTTTAAAAAAACCCTCTTCACGTATGCTTAAAGCCTGCATTGCAAGGAATGGGTGGGCTAACTCCCCCAATAAATAAAAAAAAATAGCATCACAGAGTGGGAAGGGGCCATAGAGGCCATCTAGTCCAACCCCTCGCTCAGTGCAGGATCAGCCTAGAGCACCCCGACAAGGGTTTGTCCAGCCGCTGCTTAAAGACTGCCAGGGAGGGGGAGCTCACCACCTCCCTAGGGGAGCTGATTCCACTGTTGCACAACTCTGTCAAAAAGTTTTCCCTGATATCCGGGTTTTGAGTCTAACACCCAACTTAGTCCGAGGCTCATGAGATCTCAAAAGCTAAGCAGGAATGGCCCTGGTCAGTACTTGGATCAGAGACTGTCAAGGAAGTCTAGGGTTGCTATGCAGAGGCAGGCAATGGCCAACCACCTCCGCCCCTCTCTTGCTTGGAGCACCCCGTGGATGGAGCTGTCGTGAGTCGATTGCGACTTGGTGGCACCTTCTTCTTCAGTCTAACTTTGGTTCTCCTTTCTGGTAACTTCTGCTTTCGTAACACTTGACAGTCCCTAAAGACAATCTGCTGGGAGGGTCTTTGGATGTATGGTGGGAAACCGTGCATGCCTTTAGTCTTGGTAGGAATCCAAACTTCATCTCTAATTAAAAAACCACAACGACGACATAAAGACTGCATCATGAAATCAGGAGACAGATGGTATATAGGCAATATATATAAACTTTTTGTGTATGTGCATAAGTTCTTGGAGGGCTGCAGTAAGCATGCTTCCGTGTTTTCCCTCTCTCAGAATGCATTTCTATGTAGTAGTGGTGTTCAGGGGCTGTGGTGGCTCAGTGGTTAAGATGCTGAACTGCAGACTGGAAGGTCGGTAGTTCAGCAGTTCGAGACCCGAGTGCCACATGGCAGAGTGAGCTCCCATCTCTGGTCCAACCTCCTGCTGACGTAGCAGTTCGAAAGCAAGAAAGTGCAAGTAGATAAATAGGTACAACTTCAGTGGGAAGGTAACATTGTTCTGTGTGCCTCGGTGTCTAGTCATGCCAGCCACATGACCACAGAGACATCTTCAGATAGCACTGGCTCTTTGGCTTGGAAAAGGAGATGAGCACCATATCCCTAGAGTCGGATTTGACTGGCTTTCGAGCAAGGGAAACCTTTACCTTTACTTATTCTGATTTTTGGAGAAGGAACCTGGGTGATTCCTGCAGTAAGCACATGAAGGACAAATGAGACAGGGCTTCCCTTGATGTTCAGGGGTCCTGAGTGCAAACATGGTTATTAAGGACAGGTCTCTTTCTTCCGTATCAGACTTTTTTGCTGGTAGAAATTATTTTATTAGATTTCTATCCCGCCCTCCCTGCATAGCAGGCTCAGTAGAACCCCAGCATAACCGTGTAACTAGGTTGCTGTGTCAATTTTTATTTATTTAGCATATTTGTGGCCCACCTTGCTTCCTGAGACTCAAGGTGGACTGCAGACAGCAGACAGAGCAAATGAAACGTCCTAGTATACAGTATAGGACATTGAATGGAAAGTGCGATAGGTTTAGGAATGCAAAATCGAAGGACAACGCTAGCAGCTATGCCAGCAGGCAGGCTTAAGGTATACAGCGAACAGTGCAATGGACCCAGGAGTATAAAATTGAATACCAGTGCACTGGGACTAGGAATCCAAGATTAGAGGATGGTGTGAACTGCGAACTGCCAAGGCCAGCATACTGCGGGCAATGCAGAGTGTGGGATTACAGATGTTCAAAGGGGGTGCACTATCCGCTCCCGTTTGAAGGTGCCCTTCTGGACCGGTCTGTCCCACTGTAGATCCGTTCCATTACAAGAAGGTCCTGTCTTGCTCTTAAAAGGCCCACCCAAGAGCTCAGGAGGTGGAGGCGGGGATTCTAGCTGGTTGTGTCTGTTTGTATATTACCAGTGAAATTGACAGGTCCGAGGAACTGGTCCAGATTGACCGACCTCGGTAGCATTATAAAGGACAGTACGCTCAGTGATTCTAAAGAACAACCTGATAATTCTACTTTTTAAAAGTCCAAAAAACACCACGAACAAACATCAGAACATCCGGAAAAGGCTTGCTTCTGCAGTGTGCATGATGCCCGAACCCGGCAGCCGTTCTTCCCAGTCCCCCCCTCCGTTTAACTCTTGCAGTCCAGAGGGGACTGCCCCCCTCCCCAAGGCTCCATTCAGGGCAGACGTGAATTATCCAGGCCGCCGACTGCACCAAAGGGTTACATTATGTAAACAGGCAAGCGAGCAGGCTCTCTCTCTCTCTCCCTCCCGTGCGCTGCGCCAGAGTGTGTGCGTGCGTGCGTGCGCATGTATGTGTGTGAGAGAGAGCATCTGTGTGTTCGAGAGGCAGGGAGAGGAAAGGGGGAAGGCAGGGAGACCTCGGTGGCGCCGGCAGGCAGACTAAAGTCCTGGGGCTGAGGAGGAGGTGGTGGTGGTGGTGGGGTGGGGTGGGGGGGGCATCAGCTATGGCCGGCGCTGGGCAGCTTTGCCGTGCTGCAGAGAGGGGGGCTACTTTCTGGGGTGAGCCCCCCTCTCCCTGCCTGGGGGAGAAGGGCTCCACGATGGTCCGGGAGGGGCACGGCCCTTCCACCTCCTCTCCGGCCCACCCCCTCACTCCCCCCACCCAAACCACATGAATGAATGAATGAACTCCCGGCTGCTCCACTTTTATGCGCCTGGTCCCTAATGGCTAGCAGGTTAGTGGTGCTCTCTGCTCTCCCTTCAGCCGCTGCCCGTCTCTCTCTCCCTCTCCCTCTTTCTCTCTGTGCCGCTCTGTCTGTCTTCTGTGTTTCTGTGTGTGCCTGCAGGCGTTCCAGCCGGCCCCTTCGCCCTGGACGTTTTATGTACATGTTCCAGAGCTGCGCGCTACCCCTGCACCACACCGGGAGGCTGGAGAGCGAGGCTTTCCCCCCGAGACAGACAGTTTTCCCGGCTCGGATGAATAAATCCGGGGAGTCCATGTTGACGGTGGCCGCAGCAGCGGCTTCTCTTCCCCATCGCTGGGAGAGGGGGCGGGGAGGGAGAGAGACGAGGTTGAACATGAAAGCAGCCGGTGTGACATCATGTTGCAGAGAGATGCCTCGGTTTCTTCCCCTCCGGTCCAGGCGAGGGGGTTACAATCTCTCCCCCACCCACCTACCCCCAGCGGACACCACCTTCCGTTGCGGCAGAATGATGGTTCAGGGGAGAGATGATTCTGGGGTATTCTTCCCCACCCCCCAGTCTTTTTCTCTTTTCTCCCCCAGCTGGGAAGAAGAGACAGACCTCCCCCCCGCCCCCCCCGCCCCGTGCTTTCAGCCTTTGAACAGCAAAAGGAAGAGACGGGGATGGAAAGGGAGGCAGGCGGGGAGCTGGCCGAATTATCGGTGCGTCATGCGGTGGTGGCCCCTCGCAGCCTGCCCTGTGTGGCCATGTGGTCCCTGGCTACATGCTCTCGCCCTCCCCCACGGCGGCTCCGTGGGGTGCCTTTCCCCCTTTTGTTTCACGGTGATGAAAAGCAGGAAAGGGTGGGGGGGAGGCCGCTGGCTGCCTTCCTTCCGTCACCCAGGCCCACGAGGGGTGGGGGCGAGGAGTGGGCCGTCAGCCACAGGCAGAGAGACGGTCAGGAGATGAAGGTGTGTCCGTGGCCCCCCACCCGTCACCTCCTCCCCCTCTTTATCTGCCAGCTTTTTTTTGCTGGCCTGGTTGTCGTTCATGCTGGAAAGATGCTGCACACACCCCTTTCTACGGTCCTACGAGAATAAATCTCTGCCGAAGGGAAGTGGATGTCTCTGGGGAGCCCCGCGTGTCACCCCCCCATGGGATGGAATTAAAGTTCAGGTAGTGCAGGCTCAACCTCTGGGTGAGTTTCTTTCTTTTTTTCTATTAGCAAGATATTAAAATATCAGGGGAAAGGCTCCCTCCTGGCTTGGATCCGGTCCTTGGAAATGGAAATATAGGGCCCCGTGCCCTCCCGGGGTCGGGCACAGGCACTGACCTTCAGGACTCATAAAGCTGTAGGTTGTATGGAGAGTTTAAATTCCGCTGTGCTCGGCCCCGGAGGGAAGGGAAGGTGAGTGCCGCTCCAAAGGGAGGGGCTGCTGGGTTGGGAGGGGGGGAGAGAGAAGCGCTGAAATATTGATCTTTCCAGGATCCGACCTGAAAGGAGTGTCGGATGACCCCCGACAAAGGAAAATGGAGTCCGTCCCCCTCGCTCAGCGCTGAAGATCACAGTGTCTTCCGCTGGCCTGTGAAAGTTGATCTCGCCCAGCCGCAGGTAGCCAGCGGGAGGTTTGTTCAGATGCTCCTTCTGCCTTGGGAAAGACAATTTCCCTCCCGGCTCCTGCTTTGTCACTAGGAGGATACGGACTTACTCCCCAGCCCCACACTTTCTGGGAGGGAAAGAGTCCCTGCCCCATACTACAAGGTGTAAAATAAATTTTGATGGATTGGGCTGGTGTTGTGGTGCGTCTGCCCGTGCAGCGTGTTCCCATGGTGCAGTTGCGATACCACGACAGCCAGTTGACTTTCAACAGTGGTCCCAAAGAAGTGTTAGAAGGGTTAGAGGCAAACTAGAGTGGTGGGTGGTGTCTTGCTGTGCCAGACAAAGGAGGACTTTTGAAAAGAAGACTTAAATGCTAAAGAATTGTGGGCCAAATTATCTCGAGGTACCCTGGAATTCCTCCAGTGCATGGGAAACGATGGTTGCCCATTTCTAGCTGTTTTTGCTTGAGTGGTATCCTTCCCATTGTCCAGCTAAGACCTGGATGCTATGATCATTCTAAAGGTGGCCTCCTTTAATCTCTCCTGAAGTCACAAGGAGAGAATCCTGTCAGAAGTGGTGGCTACCTTGGTTGTCTTAGGAAATCCCTTTCCAAGCCCATTTCTTGAAAATGCATATTTATTTTAAAGTGGGTTTCAGAATAGGTGAAGGCAAGTGGTGTTTTTTTTTTGGGGGGGAGCTGTATAGGCATGCTTTAAGGCTGCAGAGTGATCTTCATCCCCTTTCTCCAACAGAAATGCATGAGATATTTTCTCTCATTCTCTGGGATCACCCGAGCCAAGCTCCTACATTGGGTTTTTATCGCATGCTGTTTTCACTTGTTTGCAGAGGTGGTAATTGTTTTGTTGTGATACACGAGAGTTAGTATTTTATACTTGTTAGCCTTGATTGCTGTGTATGTAGCAGGAAGCAGGGTGCACATTCTTCTCGTTAATATTAAACGTTGTCATCTTTTTAGTCTAGAGTCAGGTGGGGAGCCATGTTGGTCTGAGACAACAGAACGAAGTTTGCTTCCAATGTCACCTCTAAGACCAGCAAAGTTTAATTCTGGGTTATCAGCTTTTGTGTGCATGCACACCTCTTCAGATGCACATGAAGAATTACACCTAGAATTAAACTGTGTCGGTCTTGAAGGTGCCGCTGGACTTGAACTTTTACCTTTTTTATTATGTGAGCCTGTTGATTCTGAATTGTGTTTATGTACATATTGTAGGTTTGCGAAACATTGACATCATTGCAACAGTCGCCTGTATCCGAAGTCTGTAGTAGAAGTTGTTGCTAGGCTGATCTCTGTATTGATTCTTACTCTTGCAACAGATGGTTTCAGAGGGCGGCTGTGCTGGACTGCGGTAGGAGAGTTAGATTCAAATCCAGTAGCTCCTTAAGAGGCCAACAAGATTTTCAGGGTATAAGCTTCTGAGAGTCAACACTCCCTTCGTCAGACCACGAGTAGAGCAGAACTGTAGATCCTCCCACCTTCTGACTAGGATTAAAAGGACTCAGATCTACATTTCTTTTCTGTGGTGTCTGAAGAGAGCTTTGACGCCTGAGAGTTTATATGCTGAAACTCTCTCGTTGGTCTCTTAATGTGCTTATGGAGTTGAATCTAACTGTTCCTGCAGCAGAGCAAAGTTGGAGTCCAGTGGTACCTTTAAGACCAACCAAGTTTAATTCTGGGTACAAGCTTCCATGTGCGTGCCCACTTCTTCAGCTTATACCCAGATTTTAAATTTCGTTGGTCTTAAAGGTACCACTAGACTCAAACTTCGTTCCGTTGCTTCAGACCAACATGGCTACTCACCTGTTCCTGTCACAGAGAGGCTGAAAACTCAGAAGTCTCCGGCCAGTGTAGAGAGTTTACAGACAGATGCTTATACTTCTGAGTGGGAACAGTGTTAGTTCATGTGCTGGGAAAGGTGTTGGATCACTCCTGCTTCATAGCAATCGCACCCGTCTCTCTTCTTTGTGGTCTTTGTTGACTGGTAAAGAAAGCTGGGGAGAAACTTGCACTAATTTCAGTTCGGGCTTTGTTAACTTCATCATCGACACTTGTCAGGGATGCTCTAGGCTGATCTTGCATTGAGCAGGGGGTTGGACTAGATGGCCTGTATGGCTCCTTCCAACTCTGTGATGATTCTATGATTCTATGATCATCCTCTTTTTCAGTCTTTTCCCATGGTAAGCATCCTATTCCTTTTATTTTAAATGCTGATCCCAGTCTGTATACCTGCATTACTTGAAAAAAAAAGCCAGTCACTTATGAATCGTGCTACAGAAGTTAGCGCTTCCCGAAAGTACTGTAACTAAAATCTGCAGTAATGTCTTCAGATTGTTTCTGCAAGATCCTCTCTATGGTGTCCTGTTTACGAAACTTCTGCCTCTGTATTGGTAGCATTGTATTTCAGAGGAAATTCACTTACGTTGGAAGCAGGCACCAGTCCTCTTAGTCATTGTTGCCCTGCCTCATCCCCGTTGTTATGTTTTGATTAGTCCGTTTTATTTATTTCAAGCATGCATGTTGGTTGCTTCAGACTCCATTTGGAACAAGAGAAAACCCATTCATAAAATGATAGCTGTTTGAGGCATATGGTTAAACGGTGGGCACTAGATGACTGTGGCTCAGTGGTAGAGCCTCTGCTTTGCTTGCAGAAGGTCCCAGGTTCAATCCCTGGCATCTCCAGTTAAAAAGGACCAGCCTGAGACCCTGGAGAGCTGCTGCCAGTCTGAGTAGACAATACTGTAGCCTCAGAAAACAGATCTGGAGGCGAAGGAACCGCTGTTGCAATGAGTGCTTTCCCACTTGTGTCTGAGCAAGAAGAAGAGATTGGATTTACACCCCACCCTTCACTACCCAAAGGAGTCTCAGAGTGTCTTACAAACTCCTTTTCCTTCCCCTTCCCACAACAGACACCCTGTGAAGTAGGTGGGGCTGAGAGAGCTCTGACAGAAACTGCTCTTTTTCAAGGACAGCTTTGCCAGAACTATGGCTTGCCCAAGGTCATCCAGCCAGGTGCAAGTGGAGGAGTGGGGAATCAAACCCGGCCCTCCCAGATTAGAGTCCACGCACTGAACCACTACGCCAAACTGGCTCTCTGGACCCAAAGGAAGGTTTGACTGTTGAATGCTTATCCTCTGGAAATCTCATTGGCCATTAAGGTGCTGCTGGACTTCCCTTGTTTCCCTAAGTATGACCTGGCTCATGGTTCACTGCCTCCCACCTCTGGGTCTTAGCACATTTATCAAATCCATTAGTGTGATGAGATACGACTAGAGTCTTTGCCAAATGGACTAACATTATATAGGTATTTCAACGCTTCCCACTTTGACAAAGGTATATACGAAACGAGATGCAATATGCATGGCCCGTTGGTGTTGAGGGCGTTTGAATAGCTTCCAGTAAACCGGATACTGAAAAAAGAATTTACAAGTTGGTGAAGAACCTTTGTTTTTTGGCACAATACATCATGGTTGTTTGCTTCCTTTCAGCCTCCAGGCGGCGGCTGGAGATCTCCAGGGATTTCAACTGATCTACCGGGGATAGAGATCAGTTCCCCTGGAGGAAATGGCCGCTTGGGAAGGTGGACTCTGTGGCATTAGACCCCACTGGAGTCCCTCCCCTCCTGAAACCCTGCCCTCCTCAGGCTCCACCCCCCAAATCTCCAGGTATTTCCCAACCTGGAGCTGACACCCCTCCTCCTAATGGACCCGCCGTCTTAGCAGCGGAGGCCTGGAGACTGAGTAGGCTAGCTTCGGATTGGTTTCTTGGTAACCTTTTTCTTTTTAAGAACAGTGAGACTCAAAGCTTATGAAAAATGAGCTTCTAGTACTCATGGTTCCCAGAGGTAACTTTGAGACATGTGACGAAGGGAGCTTTGGCCCTTGAAAGCATCCAGGGCTTTTTTTTTATAGAAACCCCCAGCAGGAACTCATTAGCATAATAGGCCACACCCAACAGCAGAAACGTATTAGCATATTAGGCCACACCCCTGTGTTACCAGAAGTGTGGTCATCCAGCCACACCCACCTTTTGCTTCTTATTCTGTTTACCTTGTTTGTTGTCAAAACCCAGGGCTTTTTTTTTTTGTAGAAAGAACTCCTTTGCATGTTAGGCCACACACCCCTAAGGTAGGCAGTCCGAATGAGTTTCTGCTGTTGGGCATGACCTGTTATGCTAATGAGTTCCTGCTGGGCGTGGCCAACTCGGGAGCCAGCCGGAACTCCGTTCCTGTGCGTTCCTGCCCCAAAATAGCCCTGAAAGCGTCTACCCTGGAAGTTTCATTGCTCTTGGATGTGCTACTGGACTCAGATTTAGCCATTTGGAAAATTAGCGGCCCAAGCCCAATGGAAACATCCCTCCCATCACGGGAAATGTTAATAGAGGAGGCTTCCAGAGGGAATTAGATAAACATATGGAGCAGAAGTCCATCAGTGGCTATTAGCCACAGGGTATAGATGGAAACTCTCAGGCTGGGGCAGGTGATGCCCTCTATTCTTGGTGCTGGGGGGGCAGCAGTGGGAGGGCTTCTAGTGTCCTGGCCCCACTGCTGGACCTCCTGATGGCACCTGGTATATTTTGGCCGCTGTGTGACAGAGTGTTGGACTAGGTGGGCCATTGGCCTGATTCAACATTGGCTTCTCTTATGTTCTTATGTTCTTATGAACGAGGCTGTGGAGCCGGTGCTAAGGGCCCAGTTTTGCACGTTGTTGGCTTCCTGTTTGCAGCAGACGTTCTTGTTAAAAATCACAGACCCAGAGGTGCGACGGTGTTAATTGTCAGACAGGAGAAATGATGGTGCGCAGCCATTTTCTTGGCTTTGCAGACCTAATGCCGGGCCAGACTTTGTGTGGGGAGATTCCTTGTTGGAGGGGCAGCAGTGGGATGATTCTGAAAGTGCAGAGCAAACATCCAAGGGAGACGTTTCCTTGTTTCCCCTTGGTCAAACTAGCTTCTTGCCTCTCTGAGGCCCGTGGTGAGTGGAGAGAGAGAGAGATGGTGGGGTTGTGTCCAGACTATTGGATCCACCTGTTCCCCCTTCCCTCTGTAGACCCTCATTCTATTGTTCCTTGGGGGGGGTCCCCTCTCCCCTGACAGCCCGAGAGCCAGTTTGGTGTAGTGGTTAAGAGCGGGGTTTGAATCCCCACTTCTCCACACGCAGCCCGATGGGTGACCTTGGGTCAGTCACACTTCTCTCAGAGCTGTTCTTTCAAGAGCAGTCCTCAAAAGAGCTCTCTCAGCCCCACCTGCCTCACAGGGTGTCTGTTGTGGGGAGGAGGAGGGAAAGGAGTTTGTAAGCCGCTCTGACACTCCGAGTGAAGGGCGGGGTATAAATCCTGTCTCTTCTTCTTCTTCTCTTCTTTTTCTGTGGAGAGAAGTGGGGCGAGAGGAGGAAGGAAAGTTCTGCTGATAGGTAACTTTGTCTGGCTCCAGCCCGATATGTAAATGAGTTTAGAACAACAGGGAGAGATGTTAAAAGCCTTTATTATTATTTATGCACTGCCTTTGTCCCCAGAGGGGAACCTACAGTGGCTTATATTGTCCTCTTCGCCTCCGTTTTATCTTCACAAATCACCCTGCGAAGGTAGGCTTTGCTGAGGGTGTCTGATTTATTTATTTATTTCATCTAGATGTTTTTATGCTGCCCTTTGCACCTGCTCGGGATCCACAATGCAGCGATGGTTGGCCAAAGGTCACCCAGCGAGCTTCCTTGCCAGAGTGGGGATTCGAACCTGGGGCTCCCATATCCTAGCCCCGATGCTCTAACCACTCCGCAACACCATCTTAGTGGAACATTTTTGGCTCCTGTCTTTCTCATCAGGAGTTGGTTTTTCAGCGTTGTGCCACGGGCCACGTGACAGGTTTTGGATGGATTCTCAGGAGAGTCACCCAAGCAAGAGGGGAGCAGGGAGATTAGATAAAGGTTATATGTTGCCCTCCAAATTAAGGCTGCGTGGCGTTAGATGGCCCTGGAGCCGATGGTTGTCCTCGGTCACGAAGGCTGTAGCCTTCGAAAGTAGAATGTTTCCCTGTGAAGGGAATTATCCAGTTTCCATAAACATGCATGGCTGGCCTTCTCTTTCTTTGTGTGTGTGCGCCCACATGTACACAGATGAACGTAAAAGGTTCCTGATGTATCTGTTGCCACGACATAAAGATGCTTGCTCATTCAGCTTTGGAGGTCTCTTACTGGAGCTATTTGTGTTCCAAAATTCTGTGCAGTGGCTGAATGCTGCAATCTGTAAAAAACTGTGCATGTGCTTCACCTTGTGTACATTTTCCTGCCACTCTTTGTCACAAAGGCAAGAAAGGCCGTGTGAGATCCTATCCCATCACCAACGCAGCCATCCAACCACATTCCTGCTCCTGAGCTTGCGATGGATCTTTTAAGTTTCTTGCCACACGCTTCCAAGTTTCTCTTCACACCCATGGGAAACAGTAAAGTAATAGAAATAAATGGACGAGTGAACACGGTAACTGAGATTGTCCGGAAATTGAAAACCCGTGCTTTCTGTATTTGCTCAGAACCACAGAATGTACATTACCTGGTTAATAAGTTCCAATTATATCACTTTCAGTTATACATAATTATTTTGTAGATGTATCACTCACAACTTTTTTTCTCTGGTAATATGCAGAACTTATTCCTTTTTTGTTTCGGTGGCGTTTTCGGCAACTCTACCCCGTGGTTTTTGGATGGCCACAGAACCTCTAAAGCACTGGTTCCCAAAGTGGGCCATACTGCCCCCTGGGGGTCGGTGGAACGATCCAAGTGGGCGGTTAGGAGCGTTGGGTGCAATTGGGGGGTGTTGAATAAAAATAAGGGGACAGTGGAAGCATAAAGAAAGAAAAGTCCAGAACCAATCTAAGGCAGCCTTTTCCTGCTTTCTCCTGGTCTTCCCTGGGATCAGGGAGGGAGGGGGAGGGGGAGAGGGGTCTCCACAGCCAATCACAGCCATGCATTTGCAAAGTGCAAATGCTTGTGCACCCTTGTAAGACTGGTGTTGCTGCTGGGCTATTGCGTGGTGGTTGCTGCTGGCCCCTGGCTTCAGGCCAGCAAGATCTTTCTTTACTATGTGCAAATTTGTCACTGCATCTTTTTGTCCACTTCTTGAAGGTAGATTTCCAGTTGGGGGTTAAGTAATTTTTTTTCTGAAAAGGGGGTGGTAGGCCAAATAAGTTTGGGAACCACTGCTCTAAAGCAAGGGTGTCAAACATAAGGCCCGGGGGCCGGAACCGGCCCACCCAGGGCTCTTATGCGGCCCACGAGTAACTGGAGCAAGGGAGAGAACAGGAGACTGCTCAAGGGAAAGTGGGCAGAACCCCTCTGATTGTGGCTTCCCACATGCCCCTCTGACCCCCCAAAGGCAATATGTTTTGTCTCTCCACGCTTTCTTGTGCATCCTCCTATCTGTTTGGAAAATTCAGCACTAATCGTGCACATTTTTGCTCCCTCCTCCAAGCCCTCAAAGAGTGTCCCACCTTTGTAGCAAGGCCTCTTTCCTCTGGAGGTGAAATTGATAAGAAGCATTTAATTCCATGTCAGTTTCTCCTCTCTTGCTTGATTTCCCTAACAGATCAGGCAGCTTACCTGTTCTTTCTGTATATTTTACATGTAAATATGAGACCTCTGGTTAAGTTTGGTCTAGTGGTTTGATGTAGTGGTTAAGTGTGTGGACTGTAATCTGGGAGAACTGGGTTTGATTCCCCACTCTTCCACTTGCACCCGCTGGATGACCTTGGGCAAGCCATAGTTCTGTCAGAGCTGTCCTTGAAAAAGAGCAGTTTCTGTCAGAGCTCTCTCAGCCCCACCTACCTCACAGGGTGTCTGTTGTGGGGAGGGGAGGGGAAAGGAGTTTGTAAGCTGCTCTAAGACTCCCTTGGGTAGCGAAGGGCGGGGTATAAATCCAATCTCCTCCTCCTCCTCCTCCTCCTCCTCCTCCTCCTCCTCCTCCTCCTCCTCTTCTTCTCCTTCTTCTCCTTCTTCTCCTTCTTCTCCTTCTTCTCCTTCTTCTTCTTCTTCTTCTTCTTCTTCTTCTTCTTCTTCTTCTTCTTCTTCTTCTATAGAAGGGATGACTATGACTTTTTATAATGTGTTTTATACAGACATTATATGACTTTTATAATGACTTTATAGATAATTTATTATATATTATATGACATTATATAATTTATTATATATAAAGACATTATATGACTTTTATAATGTCCAGAGACTGTATGAGCAAAGTTGTTACGTCTGGTGTAGGCAGATTATATCTTGCCAGCTGAATCAGTGCATTGTTTTCGATAGATGGCAGTCACAGGTATGCGGAGGAAGACAATATCACAGATGCTTCAGAGTTCAAATTCTGACTCAAGTATTGTCACGTCACCGGTATGGGAAAGTTTTATAAGTTGTAAAATAGCAAGAAAGGTTTTCGTAGGGGGGCTCAAAAGCTTGCTTTGTGGGTTGTGACTTTGTCATTGTGTACATAAGTGCTGTCGAGTCGCAACTAAGTTGTGGCGAGCCGGGCAAGGGGTTTTCCAGGCAAGGGAGAAGCAGCGGTGGTTGGCCATGGCCTTCCCCTGCAGAGCTTTTCTTGGTGATCATAAAAGCTAAGCAGGGTTTGCACTTGAATGGGAGATCTGAGGAGAGCCGGCTACACCACACCGTCTTCCCTCCCGATGTTGCAGTTAGTGCTAATAAAATGTAAGAAAATGTGTTCCTTAAGAAGCAGGGGATGTACATGTTGTGAGATAAGGCTTTCCAGTTTCAATTTAACGTGGCGCGTCTGAAGTCCTGCTTTTCTAGCTTTACCTTATGATCATGACGGCTAGGAACCCGCTTCCTCCTTGCGAAAGGCTCAGCCCTTGCAATCTTACCCCAGATCCTTGAACTTAAAGGCTGTTCACAGGAGACTGTCTGCTGGGTAGCCTTGGCAGTGTTGTGACTACGACGGGCTTCCGGAGAGTGCAGGCGGGAGGTTATCTGGGGTTCTGGACCGCCTCCGGCCAGCCGGTCTCATAAAGCATTATTATAATTTTTCCCCCCCAAAGTGGGTCAAGCCGTTTTTGTCATTTCAAGCGTGGATTCTTGGTTCTTTTGCAAGCCCTGGTTGCCATGGGAACGGCAGAAGGCATTTGTCATGGCTGTTCTTGGGCCGGATTCAAAACTCTGGGATTGAAACAGGGAACAGTAAAGGGTTTTTTTTGAGAGAGAGAGAGAGATGGGTTGGGGGGTGGCTGGCTGTGGGGAAGGCAGACAAATGAGAATTGCCCTGCCACGTGCCCCACATGGATACGTTGCTCCTGTTCCCTCTGGCTGCTGAGCAGAAATGCTGGATCGAAAGCTTGCAGGCCCCAAAATCTGGTTGGTTCCTAAGGTGCAGCTGGACTTGGGTGCTTGCTTAGGTTAATGTGCTGCGTAATTTTTAAACGTAAGCAAGTAGAGCATTTCCCTGCCCCATCTGAACATGTGTTTGAGCCAGGAGCCTCCTTGAGCTGACCCATCCCCAAATTGCCCACACATAATATAAGGCTTGGTCAAACTTCGTTGTCGCTGCGTATCCCTGTAGGACAGCAATGTGTGACCCGGGCCTCTGTGGATTGCTTCGAGAGAGATCCGCAATGCCTTTGAAGTGGTCCACCGCGTTGGGGAAGCCATTTTCAAGGACCCCATCAGTGAGTTCTTTTTTGCGGGGGGGGCTAGAGGAATAGAGAAATGGGGTTAGTTTGGTGTAGTGGCTAGGAGCGCGGACTGTAATCTGGGAGAACCGGGTTTGATCCCCCACTCTTCCACATGCAGCTGCTGGTGTGACCTTGGGTCAGTCACAAGTTACCTCAGAGCTGTTCTCTCCAGAGCCGTCCTCGAGAGAGTTCTCTCAGCCCCACCTCACGGGATTCTGTTGCAGGGAGGGGAAGGGAAAGGAGATTGTGAGCCGCTCTGAGATACAAAGGGCATAAATCCAATCTCCTCCTTCTCTTCCTCTTCTCCTCCTTCTCCTCCTCCTTCCTCTTCTTCCTCCTCCCCTCCTCCTCCCTGTTCTTCCTCTTCCTCATCTTTCCCCCCTCTTCCTCTTCCCCACCATTTCATGTCACTTGTGAATATTTATCAGGACCCCCTTGCGGACTGATAAATGCTCCTCTCTTTATCTGCCATCGAGACGTCTTCCCCCTTTCTGGTTGTTTTTCCTCCCTCTTTGCAAGACGTGATGCTCCGTAACGTTGGTGTGCGACACCATGCGTAGCCAGTTGCGTGTGAGATAGGCAGTAGGCAGATCTCAGTCTGAGAGCGCCAGTGGCCCTGGTTTGAGGAGGAGGGTATTATGGGATGGCTGGAACACTGGGACTGGGAGGCCTCGATCAGCCACGGAAGTCATTGTGTGGCACATGACTCATTCTGCCTCTCTTACCTCACAGGGTTGTTGTGCGGGTAAAATGACAAGACAGCATGGTAACTGGGGCCTTGACAGGGAAATGAAGAATTTTATAGGGTTGCCAGGTCCTCTGTGGCCACCAGTGTGGGATGGATTGGGGGTGGGGTTGCCAGATCCAGGTTGGGAAGATTTGGGGGTGGAGTCTGGGGAGGACAGGGAGGACGGGGACCTCAGTGGGGTTCAGTGCCACAGAGCCCACCCTCCAAAGCATCCCTTTTCTCCAGGGGGAACTGATTTCTGTTATCTGGAGATGAGCTATAGTTCTGGGGGATCCCCGTGCCCCACCTGGAGGCTGGCATCCCCAGGGCTATTTTTGGGCAGGAACGCACAGGAACGGAGTTCCAGCTGGCTCCTGAGTTGGACACGCCCAACTCATTAGCATAATAAGCCACACCCAACAGCAGAAACTCATTAGGATTGGCTACATTAGGGGTGTGTGGCCTAACATGTGAAGGAGTTCTTGTTACAAAAAAAGCCCTGGGTTTTGACAGCAAACAAGGTAAACAGAATGAGAGGCAAAAGGTGGGTGTGGCTGGATGACCACCCTTCTGGGAGCATGGGGGTGTGGCCTAATATGCTAATGAGCTGCACTGTCCGGGGGTGGTGGCCTAATAGGCTAATGAGTTTCTGCTGTTGGGTGGGGCCTATTATGCTAATGAGTTCCTGCTGGGCTTTTTCTACAAAAAAAAAGCCCTGGGCATCCCTGTGAAGAAATCTAAGCCAATAGAAGCGAGAGAAATGTTAGTGGGGCTGTAAGAAGAAGTGGCCCATTGCCTGTTCTGCCTTGTCCAGACGATTGGTTCACACCTGCATCTACGCCACTGGGTATCTTTGCACTTGAGTACTGGCAGCAGAGTCCACAGACTGGGTTCATTGTCATGGATTGCGTTGGGGTGATGCAAAAGTCCTGTCTGAGGCGGTGGGCCATTCGCCACTTGCAAATCGTCACTCGACGTTGCAGTCATAAGAACATAAGAGAAGCCAATGTTGAATCAGGCCAATGGCCCATCCAGTCCAACACTCTGTCACACAGCGGCCAAAAATACCAGGTGCCATCAGGAGGTCCAGCAGTGGGGCCAGGACACTAGAAGCCCTCCCACTGCTGCCCCCTCCAGCGCCAAGAATAGAGTGCATCACCTGCCCCAGACTGAGAGTTCCCATCTATACCTTGTGGCTAATAGCCACTGATGGACTTCTGCTCCAGATGTTTATCCAATTCCCTCTTGAAACTGTCCATGCTTGGGGCTGCCACCACCTCCAGTGGCAGTGAATTCCATGTGTTAATCACTCTTTAGGAATGAGCAGGCACATGTGGAACAGCTCAGTTACCGTATCCAACGTGCTCTCATGTCATAACATAGCCAGGCATGCATGCCAGCCTGGCCTGCCAAAGGTGCCGGTGCTGCTCCCTGGGTTTTGGCAGACGAGCTTTCAGTTTCACTTCTGCGGAATTAGGTGGCTGATGGAATTGAGGCAGTGAGAACGTCACCGTTTTTCATAGTGGGGGAGGAAGGGTCCATCCGACAGGCAATCCGTGTCCAAGGAAGTAGGTCATTGCAGAGATCCTGACGTTGGTACCTTGCTGGACACAGCATTGTGAGTTTTTATCCATACTGGACAAGGGGTTGCGTTCGGATTGACACGCAAATAATGGCAAAGGAGTCCTCAAATGTGTGTTTGCTGACTGCGGATGAATGCAAAAGAAGGAACCGGTATATAAATTACTGCCGAGTCAAGTTTGGGTTTCCTGTGCTTACAGGAAAATGATTAACATATGTGTTCGTTGGACACAGTTAGGACCTACTGAACTTTTCTTTCAGCAGCGTAAATCTGGGTAGATCGAGGTGAGGAGGATCAGTTGAATCCCTCTTGAGGGATGCCCCGCGGAAGCTCTCTTGATCCCTTTCACTCCTTCAGACTCCTCCTTCAGGAGTCAACCAGCTTTGGGATGTCCTGAATTTGGGAATGCTATGCAGGACTTGAAGCCTTTCCGTCAGGAAGCCAAATTTGAGAACTTTTGTGCCCTGAGAGCTAGTTTGGTGTAGTGGTTAAGTGCGCGGGCTCTGATCTGATATGATTCCCCACTCCTCCACTTTCAGCTGCTGGATGACCCTTGGGCAAGCCACAGTCCTGTCAGAGCTGTTCTCCCAAGGACAGTTCTCTCAGAGCTCTCTCAGCCCCGCCTACCTCACAGGGTGTCTGTTGTGGGGAGGGGAAGGGAAAGGAGTTTGTAAGCCACTCTGAGACTCCGAGTGAAGGGTGGGGTATAAATCCAGTTTCTTCTTCTTCTTCTTCTTGTGCTTTTTTTGGAATAGATTTGCCAGCTCTGGGTTGAGAAATAGCTGGAGATCCTGGGGGGTGAAGCCTGAAGAGGGCGGGGTTTGGGGAAGGGCAGGACTAGGGTTGCCCAGGTCCTTTTCACTCACTGATCGGGGGGTGGGAGGGAGCTCTCTGGGAGTGTGGAGGCAGGGCAACGACACCATGTGCGACGTCCGCAGCATGAAGACATCACACAGAAGTGGCATCTTCACATGGGAATGTTTTGTAACGCTCTGGTATTTGGGGCAAAACTCTATGGCTACCATAGTTTTGCCCAAAATACCAGAGTGTCTCTGTGTGATGTCCCACGGTGATGATGTCACTTCTGCATGACGTCATCATGCTGGGGACATTGCGCTGGGTGGTGGCTGTTGGAGGCGGGGCTTTCCCCGCCGGCCAACTGGTTGGCGACAGGCAGGAGCCCACCAAATCGGGGGAGGACTTCAGTGGGGCCTAATGCCATAGAGTCCACCTTCCAAAGAGGCCATTTCCTTCAGGTGAATGGCTCTCTATTGCCTGGAGGTCAGTTGTATTCCGCCACCTGGCAGTTGGCAACTCTGTTTTGGATTCCACGGATGGCCCATCATAGTCTTATCTATCTGCTCTGTCGTGGCGTTCCTTTTGAGGGTTACTGACTCCCCTCTCCCTTTTCTTCTCCCCCCTGCCAGCACTGCCAGTAACTCGAACCGCAGCACTCCCGCTTGCTCCCCGATCCTTCGCAAACGCTCCCGGTCTCCGACACCCCAGGACCTTCAAGGAGACGCCATGGTGGAAAAAGGCTCGGACCACTCGTCAGACAAATCCCCTTCCACGCCAGAGCAAGGCGTGCAGCGGAGCTGTTCCTCTCAGTCCGGTCGTAGTGGGGCCAAGAATTCCAAGGTGAGCCCAGTTGTCTACCCTTCGGGCGTCAGGAGACGGACCGCCACATTAGCGCCTCCTCTCCCTCCGCTGTCTTCGGGCGACTCGTTCTTTAAGCAGCTGTTTCCTAACTTTCTCCTCTGCTAACAAAATAACTGGGTGGTGCCTGATTATCTGCTAGCATGCTGGTGTGCTCTGGGGTTGCCAGCCTCCAAGTGATGGCTGGAGATCTCCTGGGGTTACAACTGATCTCGAGGTCAGGGAGATCGATGTACTTGGAGAGAATGGCAACTCTGGAAGGTGGGCTCCGTGTTGAAGCCCCTCCCCTCCCCACCCCCCACCCCCTCCTCAGGCCACACACCCCAAATCTCAACCCGGAACTGGCAACCCAAGTGCACGCGTGCGACCCCCCCTCTAGAAATTGATGGACCTGGAAAAACCTATAAAGGCTTCCATGGATGACCCTTTTTAACTGTGAAAGTCCCTTTCTTTAGCATGTATCCATCTTCTAGAAAGCTAAGGAGAGCAATCATTCGGTTTCTAAATTATATAGATGAGATTATTTCAGTTACTGATTTAGAAGGGGGTAAGGAACGAGCAGTCATTTTCAGCAAGCTTGGCCGGTGTGGCACATGACATCAGCATGTGCTGTTCAGTGTACAGAGATTCCTTGGAAGATAGCCAGTTAACTTTGAAGGAAGAAAACATTTCTGGAAGGTAGAAAGTTTCAAAACCTGTGTACTACCTTGGTGCATGTGGAGATGTCTCTTCTGTACCTTCTGCCTCCACACAGAGGTCACAGTGTGGCCCCAGAATAAGGCTGTACAGCTGTTTTCTAGCAGTCCTGACCCCACGTGACGTCTTGAGCAATGCCTCCCTCTAAGCTGTGGAATCTTGTGAGCAAAAATTGTACTTTGTTCGCTACCGGCATTAAAGTTGTGAGTGAGCGATCTGGCTACTGCACAAATTAGTTTGCTCTGGGGCCATCCTTTCTGAGCTAAGACAAAAATATGTGAGCCGGAGGCTAAAAAACTGTGAGCTAGCTCGCACTGACTCAGCTGAGAGGGAACACTTGAGCAGTACTCCCTCTAAGCTGTGGAGTCTTGTGAGCAAAAATTCTGCTTTATGAGCTCCTGGCATTGGAGTTGTGAGCGGGCGGTCTGGCTACTGCATAAATTAGCTTGCTCTGGGGCCATCCTTCCTGAACTAAGACAAAAACGTGTGAGCCGGAGGCTAAAAAAACGGGGAGCTTAGCTCACACTGACTCAGCTTAGAGGGAACCACTGGTCTTAGCTAAATTATTGTGGCTCTGTGGACTCCGTGTCACATTCCGCCTCTGAACTGACGGGCCGACGTGTTGCAGGAAGAGCTTATTTTCTTTCACCGGAGACAGTTCTTCAGTCAGCAAAGAGGCAGGATTTATGAGGCTTCCTGGAACACCTGCAGTCGCTCCTGAGAGAGAAGTTATTATAATCGGTGTTCGTGAGAAGAGTTGTGATAGATCTCACGGTACCAGGCTGTGTTTTTGTTTTTTTCTTTAATTCTCTGTCTTATTGCTTTAGTCAGCGGGGCCTTATAAAATCCAGATCTCTTGTCATGAATGAACAGGGCAGGATATTACAGCTTCCTGTTGGAGAAAAAAAATGCTTATGGGGATTTAATTTGCGAAGATGAAGTGTTCATTGAGGTACGGGACTGCTACTCTTGTTACTGTGTCAGACGCCACGAAACGAGCAGGCGTGTTGCTTGGGGTGGGGCGTAATTTTCAGCACCCCTAAAATACATCTGTTCTGTTGTCTGTGATGCTGCCACCAGCCGTGGGTATATTTTAGGGGTACTGAAAATTATGCCCAACCCCCAAGCACTGAAGTGTGATGCCTTCAGGCACTGATGCAGAGACCAAGTTTCCTTTCTCCTCCAGGCAGAGATCCCCTTAAATAGGGTTGCCAGGTCCGACTCTGGAAATAATCTCGGGACTTTGGGGGCGGAGCCAGGAGCGAGGATGTGACATCACTTTTGCGATGTCATTGGGGATTGCCAGGTGAGGCTGGCAAGCCGGAAGGGAGTTCTGGCTGTCACCTTTAAAGGAACCACATTCCTTTTAAATGCTTTCCCTCCATTGGAAGTAACGGAGGATGGGAGCACCTTCTTTTGGGGCTCATAGAATTGGACCCCCTGGTCCAGTCTTTTTTAAACTTGGGTTGCTTTTTTCAGGAGAGGCACTGCCAGCTATGTTGAAAACTTGGTGCTTCTACTTCAAAAAACAGCCCCCCGAGCCCCAGATACCCACACGTTGATTCTCCATTGTACTCTATGGGGACCGGTCTCCATAGGGTATAATGGGGCTCCCAGTGGCCATTCTTCCCCCTTCCCCACTTTCTGAGAGCACTGAAGTGGGGGAAGGGGCTCCAAACCAGGGGATCCCCTGCCCCCAACTGGAGACTGGCAATAATGTTCCCTCTAAGCTAAGAGCAAAAATTCCACTTTGTGAGCTGCTGGCATTAAAGTTGTGAGCGAGCGATTTGGCTATTGCGTAAATTAGTTTGCTCCGGAGCCCTCCTTCCTGAGCTAAGACAACAAGTGTGTGAGCCGGAGGCTAAAAAACTGTGAGCCAGCTCACACTAACTCAGCTCAGAGGGAACACTGTTGGGCAACCCTACCGTTAAAGGGAAACACAAACCGTGTTGCTCGTGGAAGCGTCTTTTTGTTTAAAGTATTTTACCTAAAACATTTATTAGCCGCTTTTCTTCCTCACGGAACTCGAGACGGCTTCCTGCACAGACAAAAACACGTGAAATAAAAGACATAAAAAACACAAAGCCCCAGATTTTAAACCGCAGCTTAGGACTGCCAGTAAATTTAACCCAACGTGGTCCTAAACAAAACTGTGTGTCGGCTACCTTCTAAAGATTGAAAGTGATCGAGCCAGGTGCACCTACCCGGGGAGGTTGCTCTATTACCGATCGTGGGGCAGCGATGGAGAAATTTAAATGTCTCCGCCAGCTGCCACTGAAAAGTCTGTCTCTCAGGTACCCAACCAAGCAAGTTTCTTTGTTTGATGGGATCGTCAGGTGGGCCTGTCCCTGCGATCCGAACTCCTGGGCAGGAACACCTTGGAGAAGATGGCCTTTTCCAAGCCACGTAGGGCTTTAAAGTTGGCTTTGCTGTTGCCATGACGTGTCGGTGGGCGGGCGAGCAGGTGGGGATTTAGGGCTATACCCAGGGCCTGTCTGACCTCTGAAAGGGATATTTCCTGCTCTGTTTGACTTTTTCCTCCTCCTGAATTGCAGGTTTTAATTTTCCTTTTCCCTCCCTTTTCTGCATGCTTTTTCCACACTTTTTCTTTGCACACAAGCGCCTCACTAAAGTAAGCCTTCTTTCTCTTCTCCGGTCCACCTCACCGTAGAATCACTCTTTGGTCCCACCCGTGTGCTGTTGTGAAGTCTTCCCTCCGCCCGCCCGCCCCCGCCCCCTCCGACATTCTCCCGCTTGTCTCCAAGGGAATGTTGATGATCATTTCTTTTCCCCTCCTCTATTCAAATGCTTTTGAGCTGTGCAGCTGGGTTCTCCTTGAAGGCCCCACCTCGACATTCTGGCCTAGCTTCTGAGTAAGAATCCTTTACCCTGCGGCCTGTGCTCTGTAACCTTGGGATGCCCATCAGCCAGACAGGATGGGTTCCACCCCCCCTTTGGTAACTGTCTCGATGCTGGAGATCCGCAGCTGAACATCAGTTCCTTCGGGAAACTGAGAAGATCCCTTCAGATCCAGTCCTGTCCTGAGGTCTCCTTGGGAGCACGTTGGACACGATGCCTCAGCTGCTGTATTTGCTGGCCTGTTGTCCCTTCTGCCCTATCACGTTTGGCGAGAAGAGCCAGAATCCGGTGACCTCAAAGGAACCTGGCGATTAACACAGATCCCCAAGCCACGCCCGGGCTAGAGACTTATTTCCCAAAGAATCCTGGGAATTCCTGGGCTCTGCGTGAAAGGTCGGAGCTGCAGCTGCTGGATCTGGAGCGCCCCCCCCCGGACTGTGGCAGAGGAGCGTGCTGGCAGTGAACAGGCTAGAGCTGTATCTTGTTAGCGTCTCTGTATAGAAGGAGAGGTCGGGCAGTTAATGCTAGGGAATGCGTTCTCATGTTTCCAGCCCCTTTCAGCATTTCACCTGGCTCGGGATCATATGCTCGCCTAGCTGTCGACCCTCTTTGTGCAGTGGGTCTGTCAGCCACGCAAAGCGGCGTGCCCTTGAGAGCAGTGCTCCCTCTAAGCTGTGGAGTCTTGGGAGCAAAAATTCTACTTTGTGAGCTACCAGCATTAAAGTTGCGAGCGAGCGATTTGGCGACTGCCTAAATTAGTTTGCTCAGGAGACATCCTTCCTGGGCAAAGACAGAAATGTGTGAGCCGGAGGCTAAAAAACAGTGAGCTAGCTTAGGGGGAACACTGATTGAGAGCTGTGCAGTTATGCAGCGTGCACACCGATCTGAGTTGTGCAACCTCCCCCCCCACCGCAGTTGTTTGAAAAGGGAAAGTCAGGCAAAACTTTTACTTTCAAGTTTATGCCCCGTGGGTGGTCTGTGGCCATGTGAATCAGCAGCCAGGTGGATGTACAGATTAGTCTCTTGACTTCCTGTCAATGACAGTTCTAGTTTCATTTTCCAGCATCTTCTCCTCTGACTCATAGAAGACACTTGAGCCTCTTTTACGAATCTTCCCTTCATATTTTGTAGCTACGGACTGGAATATCAAATGGGTCCGTCTCTGGACAAAAGTTTTAAGTGGTTCCGAACTCTCAGAGTGTGTCCAAAGGCCAGGGGTTATCCGTCTTCATTATATGGTGCTCCTGTCCTTGTGTTGATTTAGTAGTCGGGTGTGACCCCTGCCCCCCCCCCGAAAAGAAATGGGAGCAGCTCTCTTGGCCTCGGATTTCTCTAATCTTGGGAAAGAGGGCACTGGACTGTGTGTCCGTGTGGTGGTGGAAAGTGGCTTCACGTCGCAGCAGGCTTATGGCAACTTCCAGGCAAGAGGTGAACAGTTTGCCATTGCCTGCTTCCGCGTTGCAAGTCTGGGCATTCTTTGGCAGTCTCCCTTCCAGAGACTAACCAGGGCTGACCCTGCTTAGCTTCCAAGATCTGACAGCATTGGGATAGCCAGGTCAGTGATTCCAAGAAGGCACATTTAAAATAAGAAAAAAAAGAGTCTATGAAGAAGGTGATAAATTGGATGCGGAGTCCGCACAGAGCCAAATAGGTTTCACGGATGAACCAGCAAGGTTCATCACAAGGGCAAAATTAAAACATCGAAGTGGCAGATATCAAAAGATGCAAAACCGCTTTTTAGGGAGGCAGAAGAATAAATGCATGGATTTGACAGGCTTTGCTGCCTCTGCTTTAAGGGACTCCCTTCTGAGTCAAGTTAGCTTTGGAGAATTAAGGCAGGGACTGGGTCATTCTCCCATTTCCTACTTCCCCCACCCCTGTGTCCCGGTTTCTTTCTGATCCCCCCGCAAGTTGCATTGTTTGCCCTAGGGAACCTCTGTGACTGGCCTTTATCCGTGGTGTGTGGAAGGAATTGTGATGTTGCAGGCTCCTCTCCAGAGGAAGACTGGGAAAGAAAAGGTGGAAATTCCAGGGGTAGAAGCAGCAAGCGGGGGATCCCGTAGGGGCAGAAGTTGTTGTGTAAAGTTTGCAATCTGAGAAAGGAATAAGGTGTCAGGATATTGGTGAAAGAGGTAGAAGGGACGGATGGGCAGTGAGGAGATAGTTTCAAGGAGAATTGGCATCCTGTCAAAGCATCTTTCCAGAACAAGATTTGGGAAACAGAGAAATTATGTGAACAACGTTTGAGTCCAGGGGCAATTTTAACATCTGGTTAAAGGATCTTTCCAGAATGGGTTGCGGGAAACACAGAAAGTATGCAAGCAACGTTTGAGTCCAGGGGTGCCCTTTAAGACCAACCAAGTTTTATTCCGGATACAAGCTTCCCTGTGTATGCACACGCCTTCAAGAATGAAACTTTGTTGGTCTTAAAGGTGCCGCTGGACTCAGACTTCACCCTACTGCTCCAAACCAACACGGCTACCCCACCTGGATCTACAGAAAGTACGCCTGAGAATGACAAAAGGAAGGGACGCTAGTGCAGAGGTGTTCTGTTGTTGTTTGAGGCTGCGACAGGGAGGAAACTCTTCTTGGGCCTGGCTTGCATCTGCATTCTCCTCAAAAATTCTGGGTGCATAGAAAAGAGCATAGAGGTTCCCTTTTGATCCTGTTGGACATCAAAGCTCAGGAAGGGCAGTCCAAGGCCACCCTCTGGACCTAATAGCCTCCTTTTCCTTTAGAACCCGGCAGCCCTCTTCAGATTTTTTTGGGCCATTTCTTGTCCAGAATGAGTCTCCTTGGCCTCTGCCAGGTGCACAGCAGAAAAGTTGGGCCCGTGTGATCTCCCCCAGTGCAGAGGCCATCTTGCTGTCCACCCCATACCCCATGGTTTGGTACAGGGCAGACACTTTCACAGTCTGACTTTGGGTCAGGAATAATAGATCTACGCAATGGGGAAGAGGTGGACTTTGTACGGGAATGCACCAGACCTGGACGTGTGGCTCTCCCATACGCAAGGGTATACAATCCGTTAGATCAGGGGTGTCATTAGCTCTGTAAGCTGCAAACCCACTTTTGATTTATTGACATTCACCACAGAAATCTCATGCTCAGAGTTCTGGTCTAGGACACAGGTTTAAAGATGAAATGGCTGAGTAACTAAGAGAGTCTGGTGAAGTAAGCTGTGATGCAGCAGCAGAACTGGAAGCAGGAGATGGCCAGTTCCAGTGCGGGCCTGATGGAAGCCCTCCGGGGGTCTGATCTGGACCCCGGGCCACATGTTTCACACCCCTGTGTTAGATGAAACCACCCTGAGTCCATGAGTTTTGACCTATCTACCGCTTTGGTGGGAACAAGAACATAAGAGAAGCCAATGTTGAATCAGGCCAATGGCCCACCTAGTTCAACACTCTGTCACACAGCAGCCAAAATATACCAGGTGCCATCAGGAGGTCCAGCAGTGGGGCAGGGCCTGAGCCCTCCCACTGCTGCCTCCAGCACCAAGAATAGAGTGCATCACCTGCCCCAGACTGAGAGTTCCCATTTTACCCTGTGGCTAATGCCACTGATGGACTTCTGCTCCATATGTTTATCTAATTCCCTCTTGAAACTGTCCATGCTTGTAGCTGCCACCACCTCCTGCGGCAGTGAATTCCATGTGTTAGTCACTGTTTGGGTGAAGAAGTATTTCCTTTTATCTGTTCTAACCCGACTGTTCAGCAATTTCATGGAGTGCCCACGAGTTCTTGTATTGTGAGAAAGGGAGAAAAGTACTTCTTTCTCAACCTGCTCAATCCCATTCATAATCTTATAAACCTCGATCATGTCACCCCTCAGCCGTCGTTTCTCCAAGCTAAAGAGCCCCAAGCGTTTTAACCTTTCTTCATAGGGAAGGTGTTCTTCATAGGGAAGGTAACAGTGTGCTGTGCACCTTGGCGTTTAGTCACGCCGGCCACATGACCACAGAAACTTCTTCGGACAGTGCTGGACTCTTCGGCTTGGAAACGGAGATGAGCTCTGCAACCCTACAGTCGGATTCGACTGGCTTTCGAGCAAGGGAACATTTACCTTTACTGTTCCCTACTTTAGATCCTCACCTCCCTTATTTTGTGTGCTGTCATGACACAATTTTGCCACCTGAGGGAGCTCTCTGGCTAGCTGAGTTTTCCAAACGTGTGTCTGGGAGGCAGCAGAAGCATTTTCTGCCGCAACCATGAGAAAGATCCTCTGTTGAGACAGGAATTCCACTCCATTGTGTACATTTCACGCCCAAATGTGCCCTGAGGCAGCCAGTTGCACAGTCCCCCTTTGGACAGCACATCAGGCGTGCAGATGTACCCATGCTTCTCCAAGGACCTTGCTTTTAAAGCAAAGCAGCCTTGTGAATCTTTGCCGAAGGGAAGTGTTGATGAAAAAGCCTACTGTGTGAAAAGTTTTGAGGGGTCCCTGCTGTGTCATCCCGCAAGGAGGGGCTGTAGCTCAGGGGCAGAGCATCCGCCTTTCATGCAGAAGGTCCCAGGTTCAGCCCCCAGCATCTCCAGCTAAAAGGATCAGGAAGGAGGTGAAATGAAAGTTCCCTATCTGTGACCTTGGAGAGCCACTGCTAGTCTGAGCAGACGGTACCGACCTTGAAGGACCAGGCGCCAGATTCAGTATCAGGCAGCTTCTGCAACTGGGTCCAAGAGGAGTTTTGTTAATTTGGGAAGGGGCCGGGGCTCCATGGAAGAGCCTCTGCTTTGCATGCAGGAGGTCCCAGGTTCAGTTCTCAGGATCTCCAGGTATAAAAGGGTCAGGAAGGGGATGAAACGAAAGTTCCCTGCCTGAGACCCGGGAGAGCCGCGGCCTGTCTGAGTAGACAATACCCACCTTGATGGGCCCAAGAGCCTGACTGAGTATAATTCAGTAGCTTTATGTGTCTGCATGTCCTAACACACAGTTCTGTGCCAGATGGGCAGCTCTAAATCCGATTTGGGTAACTCTCACAAGAAGTTTGTGTCGTTCTGAATTGGTAGTCGAAGGAAGGAAGGAAGGAAGGAAGGAAGGAAGGAAGGAAGGAAGGAAGGAAGGAGAAGATGGATTAATACCCCGTCCTTCACTTGGAGCCTCAGAGCGGCTTACAAACTCCTTTCTCTTCCCCTCCCCACAACAGACACCCTGGGAGGTAGGCGGGGCTGAGAGAGCTCTGACAGAAACTGCTCTTTCAGGAACAGCTGTGCCAGAGCTTGTGACTGACCCAAGGTCACATCAGCAGGTGCAAATGGAGGAGTGGGGGAATCAAACCCGGTTCTCCCAGATTAGAGTCTGCGCACTTAACCACTACACTAAACTGGCTGTCCTAACTGAGCCTAGGACCCAGGTGGAAACATGAAATCGCTGAGCACCTGAGAGAGTCTGGCGAAGCAAGCGATGATGCAGCAGCAGCAACAGAACTGGAAGCAGGAGATGGCCAATTCCACTGGGGGCCTCATTCGGCCCCTGGGCTGCATGCTTGAGACCCCTGGAGTGGACCATTAGGCATGGGACTGGATGCACTCGTAATCAGGGCTTTCTTTCCGGGAGAATGCGCCGGAACGGAGTTCCAGAACCTCTGTGACAAAATTATTTTTAAAATGTTTAAAAGTTCATGAGTTTTCAGAGTACGGACTGAAAACTTCATTTCCCTCTTGAGAGTTCTGTCACCTCTTTTTTCTAAAAAAAGAGAGCCCTGCTCGTAATGTCCTCTTCTTCTTGTTGGGCCCGATTCATCCAGCAGGCAGGGTGGAATGCATGGGAATGGGTGTGGACTTGTACTGGCTGGAGCTGAGCTGAGCTCTGTGAGAGAGGCTCTCCCTTAGAGGAAGAAGAAGCAGAGTTGGATTTATACCCCACCCTTCACTCAGAGTCTCAGAGCGGTTTACAATCTCCTTCCCTTCCTCTCCCCACAGCAGGCACCCTGTGAGGCTTGTGGGGCTGAGAGAGCTCTTGAGAGAACTGCTCTTGAGAGAACAGCTCTGAGAGAACTGTGGCTGGCCCAAGGTCTCCCAACTGGCTGCATGTGGAGGAGTGGGGAATCAAACCCGGTTCTCCCAGATTAGTCTTCACCGCTCTTAACCACTACACCAAACTGGCTCTCACTTCAGGAAGGGCTGAAGAGTCTGGGACTTTTCATTCTAAGGAGAGACAAGATAGGTACATATTTATCTATGTTATTTATAGTCCGCCTTTCTCACAGACACTCCAGGCTGGTTACATAAAGTGAGTCAACACAATCAGCACAATCAACAGGATGGGTCGTCCAGTAAACAATGAACTAGTGTTTGGATTGTAGAACCCCTCAGAAATCTAAAAAACCCCACCCAGAACCGAAGCAAAGCCACAAGTGTTAACATAGCACATGAAATGATGCAAAATTCCATAGCAGGATGCAGTTTACAGCAAGTGGTTAAGATGCTGAATTGCAGGCTGGAAGGTCGGTAGTTCAGGAGTTCGAGACCCAAGTGATGCATGACGGAGTGAGCTCCCGTCTCTGGCCCCAGCTCCTGCCAACCTAGCAGTTCGAAAGCAAGAAATTGCAAGTAGATAAATAGGTACCGCTTCGGTGGGCAGGTAACAGTGCTCTGTGCACCTCGGTGTCTAGTTACGCCAGCCACATGATCACGGAAATGTCTTCGGACAGCGCTGGCTCTTCGGCTTGGAAACGGAGATGAGCACTCACTCCCCTAGAGTCGGATTCGACTGGCTTTCGAGCAAGGGGAAACCATTACCTTTACTTACACACACAGTGGAAACCACAGCCCTTAATAATTTGTCCCAGTAAATTTGTCGCAGGATAGTGATGTCCCATCCCCTGCGTAGGAGAGTTCTCTTGAATAATTCAGTTTTGTGTAGTTTACGAAAAGCCAGGAGGGTGGGAGCCACATCTGTGCTGTCACGTTGCAGCCGGCTTACGGGGATCCCAGCAAGGAACTTTCAAGGCAAGTTTTAGAGGGGATTGTATTGTGGCTGTATTGTATATTAGTCTACTGTTGTAAGCCGCCCTGAGCCGCCTCGGCGGGAGGGCGGGATACAAGCCTAACAAATAAATAAATAAATATAAGTTAGAAGCAGAGGTGGCTGGCCATTGCCTTCCTCTGCAAAGTCTTCCTCCGTGTTCCCTCATCCAAATACCTACCTTTCTTAGCTTCCAACGAGATCAGGCTATACCACATCACATCCTAAAGACAGAGGTTTATCGAATTAAGCACGGCATGGAGAAAGTGTATATAGAGAGCTTTTTTGTCCTGCTTTCGTAATGTCAGAACGTGTGGGGCACGCAGTGAAGTGGAGAAGCATAGGTTCAGGACAAATAGAACAAAATTCTTCCCTTAATGAGTCACTTAATTGTGGAATTTGCTGCCAGCGGACATACTGAGTAACACAAATGGCCTTCAAAGGGAATTAGACAAATTCGTGGATGACGCATCCCTCAATGGCTATTAGCTGTGGTGGGTTAATAGATCCTCCATAGGCAGAGGTGGCAAATCTCTGAATACCACAGTGCTGGGAGGGCAGCATCAGGGGAAGGCTTTGCCCTCTGTGCCCTGTTTGTTGGCCCTCCCAGAGTAAGTGGTTGGCCGCAGTGTGAAGCAGGGTGCTGGACTACTAGATGGACCACTGGTCTGATCTAACGTGCCTCTTCTGGTGTTCTTACGATTAAGTGGACCACTGGTTGGATCTAAGGTGCCTCTTCTAACGAGAGCCAGTTTCATGTAGTGGTTAAGTGCACAGACTATTCTGGGAGAACCGGGTTTGATTCCCCACTCCTCCACTTGCACCTGCTGGATGACCTTGGGCAAGCCGTAGTTCTGATAAGAGCTGTTCTTGAAAAAGAGCAGTTTCTGTCAAGAGCTCTCTCAGCCCCACCCACCTCACAGGGTGTCTGTTGTGGGGAGGAGAAGGGAAAGGAGTTTGTAAGCTGCTCTGAGACACCTTTGGGTAGTGAAGGGCAGGGTATAAATCCAATCTCTTCTTTTTCTCTTCTTCTTCTTCTTCTGGTGTTCTTGCAATTAGATGGACCACTGATCTTATCCAACGTGCCACTTCTGGTGTTCTTATGATTAGATGGACCACTGGTCTTATCAAGTGGGGCTCTTGTGTTCTTATGATTCAGTGGACCACTGGTCTGATCCAGCAGGGCTCTTCTGATGTTCTTATGATTAGGTGGACCACTGAGAGCCAGTTTGGTGTAGTGGTTAAGTGTGCGGACTCTAATCCGGGAGAACTGGGTTTGAATCCCCACTCATCCACTTGCACCTGGCTGGATGACCTTGGGCAAGCCATAGCTGTGGCACAGCTGTCCTTGAAAAAGAACAGTTTCTTTCAAGAGCTCTCTCAGCCCCGCCTACCTCACAGGGTGTCTGTTGTGGGGAGGGGAAAGGAAAGGAGTTTGTAAGCCACTCTGAGACACCTTTGGGTAGTGAAGGGTGGGGCATAAACACAATCTCTTCTCTTCTTCTTCTCCAAGTGGTGGTCTTACGATTCAGTGGACCACTGGTCTGATCCAGCAGGGTTCCTCTGATGTTTTTAACCCTTCAGAGTGCCTCTGCTAAGCAAGTAAATTGGCAATTGAAGAGTGAGGCATGCCTGACTTGGAAAGTGGTTGATACCTTCCTGGATAGTTAAGGGTGCTTCAGAGGCCAAGTCCATATTGTCTTCCTGAATTGGCCGCCTCGGTCCCTGCAGCCTGTTACCCACGCTTTCACTCCTCGGCAGCGAGGTGTGCCATTTCTGTGCCATCAACTCTGCCAGCTCATTGAGGGAGTAAGCGGAGTTGGCAGAGCACGCAGTATAGACATGAAGTCTTTTGCTGCTGAATCAAATGGCTCATTGAGAATGTGGATGCCAAACAATGGCAGCCCTTAGCAATTGTGAAGTGCTTTCAAGATGTCCAGGATTTTCATGTACATTGTTTTGTAAGCCTTTCAACAGCCCTACGAAGTATGCTGTCCCCTTCCCTACGTTGGAGAGGGAAGGCTGAGGCTTAGAGAGGGCAGCTTGCCGCAGGCCTCCTGGTGGGTTTGTGGCCGGGGCAAGACTTGATCTAGGGGCTTCCTGATTTGCAGCTTAGACTGTTTTTGTATACCCTGAGATCACCTAGGGACTCTGCATTCCACTCCCAAGGATTCGAAAGATGGCGAGCGTCTGAGCTGTTCCAGTGAGCAGCTATTCCAGGCTGAAAGAGAAGCCGTGAAGGAGGCCTGGTCTTTGCATGGAAGCTGCTTTGCCTTCAACTTGCTGGAGACTCCAGATTAATCTTTGGAGGTTTAACCAAATGGAGGGCTGAAGCAAGAGAACGGAGGGGTTATCCCGAGATAACCGTTCCCTCACAAACCTGCTGTAGGGGGAACATCACAGCCCTGTCCAAGCTAGAACAATGCATGACCTGCCGCAGAGGGCAGAGAGAATTCCTCTGACCTTACTACTTGGACATGCTGCCCAGCTGTATTTATTTATTTTTTATTTGTTTGTTTGGCTTCTAGCCCCCCCTCTCCCGCAGGCAGGCTCAGGGTGGGTTACGACGCCGACAATAAATAACAGCGACAATAAATAACATAGTCGGACATTTAAAATATATTTAAAATAGAACAATTACTAAAACCCAATCATGATAAAACCAGTTAATGTCGACAATAGTAATCGATCCAGGCGGTCCATCTCCGTCACCTGCTCCCACGTAGGTTCCTCCTATGCTTGCAGGTGGATGGCAGCTGATATGCAGGGAACAGGCAGATGAAAGGCAGTGCCGATGACAACAGTGCAGGGGAGGTCACAATAAATAGGTCTCCGCCGCCTCAATCATAGGCCTGGCGGAACATCTCTGTCCTGCAGGCCCCGGGGAACTGCATTAAAATCCCACAGGGCCCGGATCTCAGTAGGGGGAACATTCCACCAGGCCAGCACCAGAGCCAAGAAGGCTCTGGCTCTGGTTAAGGCTATGCCAGACCCATAGCCAGGATTTTGTGGCTTGCGGGGGAAATTCTTTTTCTGGTGGGGCTGAAGTTCTCAGTGCCGAAAGAAAAGCCATTTAGCCAATAGAAAGGCTGTTACCAGGATAGCTCTCTAAATTGCAGGCTGTCCACCACTTGAGACGACCGTTCACAGCCGCTGCAAGATAATCCCTTCTGCCAGCCTAAGCAACAGTTCTGATAACAAGCCGGCAGGTGGGGGTGATGACTTCTATAAGCAAGAAAGCTAACACGTAGGCAGAAAAACTCTCTTGAAGGAGACCAGTTTCTTGACACAGAGTTAGAAGGGATCCTAGAGGTCACCCACTCAAACCCCCCTTAGTTCAGTGCAGGAATCAGTCAACGATAGCACCCCACTCTGCTTAAAGGAGTGCATGCCTTTAAAAAAAGTTTTTAAATGATTGGGAGAAAAGCATTTAGAGGAGAAATCCTTGCAGGGCTGTGCCTTTAAGAAAGGGGGCAGAACCCCCAAAATCCCCACTGTAGCTACAGGCCCAGGCTAAGTGAACATCTCTAGGGCTGGGGCTCACCAGCAGATCTTGATCTATCGAGCGTAATGCTCTACGAGGGACATACCGGGAGAGGTGGTCCTGAAGGAATGTTGGTCTCAGACTGCAGAGGGCTTTGAAGCCGTAGAAGTGTGTGCAACGGCATAGTCGACCATTTCCCCAATGGCCAGAGTAGCTTTTGTACTCCGCTAGTCTGTAGTTCCTGCCTTTGCCCCCCCATGCAAAACATTTCCCGCCCCATATTTCCCATATAGTTTATTTCCCTTTCTTTTCCGTTCTAATGTTTCATGATTTTTCTTTTTCCAGTATGACAGATTAAACCTGATCAAAGTAAGAATCTGAATCTCTCTCTCTTTCTTTCGGTACCCTCCCGCTGCTTCTCTGGCTTCTTCTTCCTGGGCCTGGCACCCATTTAATCTCTACAAAAGAGAGGGTGGGGGAAGGCCCACTCTTTTGATGTCAAAGGAGTATCCGGGATCAAGTTGGGGAACCACAGGCCAGGCAGCAGCAGCTGGAGATGTTCTCTGTCTCGAAAGGTATTCTGGTTAGGGGTGTCAGGGAACCTGCCCTAGAAAGCAAGGACTCCGCTCTTCCTAGAGCAGGGGTGTCGAACTCATTTGTTATGAAGGCCGGATCTGACATAAATGAGATCGTGTTGGGCCGGGCCTTGTGTGTCATAAAATGTAATGCCAGTTAGCGGTGATATAAACTTTATAAAGGACACAAACACAAAGGGCGGGTTTTTTTTACTTAAAATAAAAACATGTTTAAAACATTAGCTTTTTTTAGAGAGAAAAGACCTCTTGCTATAAAGTTAAAAAGCAGTTGACGTTCCTTTCATAGTCGAAGATCGGTACTTAGTCAGCTCAGTCCTTTTCTTTAAATTGCCTCCCGAAACAAAATATCTATGTAATTAGCACTACTCAACTAAATAGTATAAGGGCACATTAAAATGTATTATTAAACTTTTTTTAATGCTTTTCTTAATGTAGCTCACCAAGTTGATAATGTTTGTATTGGTCTGTTAAACATTGGAAAATTTTAATAAAAATAATTTTAAAAAAAGCTCTATAAGCTGCAAACCCACTTTTGATTTATTGACATTCACCACAGGAATCTCATGCTCAGAGTTCTGAGTCTAGGGTCCAGGTTAAAACGTGAAATGGCTGAGTGATTAAGAGAGTCTGGTGAAGTAAGCCATGATGCAGCAGCAGAACTGGAAGCAGGAGAGGGCCAGTTCCAGCGTGGGCCTGATGGAAGCCCTCCGGGGGCCTAATCCGACCCCCGGGCCACATATTTGATACCCCTGTCCTAGAGACTTTCTTGGACATGACTTTCCTCTTCTCTCCATACACACCGTCCCAATGGTGCAGCTGTGAAAGCTGTGATTTTTGTTTTTGTATATGAAGGGAAGCTGCTTCCAACTGTGTGGTCGGTTTGATTTAGTTTATTTTTATTGATTTTATTCATTCATACCTCCCCCTTTATTTCTTTATTTTATTCAGTTTATATCCCACCCTCCCCACCGAGATGGGCTCTGGGTAGCTCACCTAAATACATAAATAATCACAAATGTAATACAAATACTCATTAAAAATCCTCCTTAAACATTAAAACATTAATAAAACATTGGAACAGAGTTAATAAGCAAGAGCGAGATTATTTATAAACAGCTTAGGCAACCATATACTCCAATGATGTTCACACTAGCTCAGTTCTCCTACTATTATGCAGTGGTAAGGTGATTAGCTGGGAACAGGCTGGAATAAGGATGGTGAAGCCAAGGCACAAGGCACTCCTCCGTGTATAGCGTGTCTCCTTAATCAAAGGCCTGGCAGAAGAGCTCCGTCTTGCAGGTCCCACGGAACTGTAAAAGGTCCCACAGGGCCCCGATCTCCTTCAGAAGCTCATTCCACAAGTATGGAGCCACCACCGAGAAGGCCCTGGCCCTGGTAGTTGCCAGCCTGGCATCTTTGGGGCCTGGGAGGGCCATCCGATTTTGGGCCCCTGAACACAGTGCTCTCTGGGGAATGTATGGGGGCTTCTCCCCAAAGGGGTATTACATTGTCCTCCTCTCTTCCATTTTATCCTCCCAGTGTCCTTGTGAGGCGGGTTAGGCTGAGAGTGTGCTGCTGGCTCAAGATCACCCAGAGAGCTTCCGTGGCAGATTGGGGAACCCAGCCTTTGTACCGTCTGCTGCCTTCAAGTATTCCACCTGAGATGGGCAAGCTGGAATTGTACTCGAACAGTGCAATCTTGTGCAGAGCTATTCCAGTCTAAGCGTATTGAAATGAATGGACTCAGAAGAACTTTGAATAGGCTGCACCGTTGCTGCTGTTATTATTTTAATTTGTAGTCCACCTTTCTCACTGGGACTCCAGGAGGATTACAATGGCACTGCGATTCTTGTTGCTTCATTTCCAGTCCCTTTCCTAATAAATCCTAACATTGGCCTTTTTTCGTAGCTGCAGTGTTCCAGCAATGGGCTTTCTACTGCATTTTGTCCTGTTTGCTTAGGGGCAGAGAGACATCCAGTTACAGCACGGGGTACATATAGAACAGAGAGACTCTTTGAATTCAAGACAGACACTTCAGTCAATGCAGTCTACGTGCTGGAACACGCTACTCTGGCACGACTGAAAAATCACATTGTGGGCTGCGTAGATGTGGCTTCACTAAGTATCCTACTAAGCCATGTGGTTTATTTCGTGGCAGCGATGCCAGCAGACCGGAGGGCAGTGTCCCTTGTGTTTATTTATTTAAAACATTTTCGTGCTGCCTTTCCACCCAGAGAGGGTCCCCAAGTTGGCAAACATCACAATTGCACTACATTTTGCCATTAAAACAACTCTCTCTCTCTCTCTCTCTCTCTCTCTCTCTCTCTCGTTTGATATAAAATATTTAAATAATATTTACATTATTACTCATTAAAAAACACAAATTATTACTCATTAAAAAACACAAACACACAACACCAAAACCAGAGAGAAGAGCCATTACCAGTGTCATGACCCTAGCAGGTTGCCACCTTCAGCTGCCACCACTCTGGACTTAGGGTCCCTTGGGAAGACACAGAGTACCCTCTCAAGCCCAACCAAAATGCCCCTTTTTTAAGCTGAGAATTATAGGCATGATGACCAGGCAGAGAACAATTAAACAAATGGTTTATTAATACCGTAATGGCACAAGGAAAGACAAGGTGCTTTAAAATATATAATAGTGTTTAAAGGAAAAAGAAACAAATCTAACATGACTAGCTATTTCTTCTTAACTGGTTACTACTTCAAGGCCCACAGCCCTCTTATACCTGGCCTGTGCCTGTACTCACTCTGTCCCAAGTGAGGGATCTTTCTCTCAGACCAGACTGTCCCCTCAGTTTAACTCTGTGGAAGGGAAGACTGCAGAAGAGAAAAGAACACAGTTCCACAGTACAAAAGCTTAAGTTACAATCATCTCACACAATCCCTTGACACCGATTGGTTACAACTGCCGCTAAGCATTCTAGGGATTGTAGGCTGTGTCGGCTTTCCACTCCCACACAGGTCTCTCCTGGGCCTAGGCCTCTAGGCCTTGTCTCCCAGTCCTTCACAGGTCATGACAACCAGTCACTGGGGGAATGACAAACAAAACAGGAATGTCCTTACCTGTTCGTGGTAGACAACAATAGAGGGATAGAGAGGGATCTCCTTCGGGGAGGAACTTCCAGTGTTTTGGTGCCACAATTGAGAAGGCCCTGTCTTGAGTTGCCACCGTTCTAGCCTTAGGTGGTGAGAGCAACCAAAGCAGGGTCTCTAAGTTGACTGTAGTGGGCGGGCCAGTTCATTTGAGAGAAGGCGGTCCTGAAGATACACTGGCCCTAAGCTGTGGAGGGCTGTAGAGGTCAAGACCGACACCTTGAATTGGGCCTGGAAGCAGACTGGGAGCCAGTGTCGGTGGAACAAGACTGGCGTGACATGGAGCCAAATGGCTTTGGGAAGGACATGATCTAGACCTAAGTAAATAAATAAAGGAGGGGGAAATTAAGTGCAGGTTTCCGTTGTGGCGCGAGCTGAAGTGCAGCCCCTTTGTAAGGTCCTTCATCCATTCATCCGTCTGTATGGAGGAGCAGCTTGGTCCAGTGGGTGGAGTTCGAAGGTTCAGCTGTAAAACCTGTGCCTTCTTCCCTCCCGGAGTCCGAAGATCAGACCTTTGAATGTGCAGGACTGTGCCTGGTAACGGGTGTGTGCCATCAGGAGCCTCTTCCAGAAACTGTCCTTCATTTCTTGGCCTTATTTTGCACATGAGGACTGAGAAAATGGCCCAAGTTTGCGCAGCGAGTCTGCACAGGAATCCAGGCTGGAGGCTAGACTCTCATTTCCTCCGTGTGTCCATTTCTGCCTTGGGCTACCTGTGAATTTGATGTAGGAAGGACTACTAATCGCTGTTTGGCACTTCCAGGTTGGAGGCGACACACCAAGTATGAGCGATATTGCTCTCTTCTTCTGCCTGGTTGGTTGGGGGGTGTTACGCCACCAAAGCAGCTCTTCTTTGCCAGTATTTATTGCAGTTTGGCCAGCTGAAAAGAAATGCCCAAATTCCTTGTTTCCATTCCTTTTAGACGTCATGTTTGTGTCTAACCCACCCCCCTCTGGTTTGTTATTAATAACGACCAACCTTTGTTATTAACACCCCCAAAAAAATCCTTTTCCTCCTCCCCTTCTTTCCCTAGCGCCAGGATCTCCGTACTAACTAACATTTTTTTTTAATTTTGTCCTTACAGAAAAGCCAGAGTTGGTACAACGTAAGTATTTCAGTTTCGTTTATCCCTCAATTTCACGCAGGGAGGGAAGGCGGGGTGGGCGGCCTGGGCAAATGAAATGAAATCTTCCCGTTTCATCAGGCGTTTCAGTTCTGACCGGGGTGGGGGAATGGGCCAGGCTTGTGCTTGGGGAGGGGGGGGCCGGGTTCAGGGCCGGCCAGAGTTTCACCTTCTCACAGGAGAGGTTCTCGATAGGCTGAGAAGGTGCTAGAACCATCCAATGAAGTCATGGATTTCCCGCTGCATGTAAACCAGAGGAGTCCTCCCGAGCTTGCCTGCTGACATCTTCCATTGAGTCTCAGAAAAGGGTGCATTTTGTGTAGCCAGAACAGACCAGATGGCACATATATCAGGATGGAACAGAGTGTTCCCTCTTTCGGTGTGGATGCATGTAAAATCCTTATGCCTCACCATGCCACCTTTGCCATCCACAAGACACTTTATTGCAATAAAAATAAGGCATTTCCAGTGCCGTCCTGTCACAGTCTGGGGTGCCAGTCCAAGGGAGTCCAGAACAGGCCAAGGTCAGGAGCCAAGAAGACAGTGCAAAGTCCAAAAAGCCAAGCCGGGGTCAGGAGCCAGAAACACAGAGCCAAGTCCAAAATCACTAACCAGAAGTGTAGTCCCAACACCAAGCCGGGGTCAGGAGCCAGGAACACAGAGCCAAGTCAAAAGCCAGGGGGTCCGAAGGTCTAGGTGCAAGAGCCGAGCCAAAGTGGATGCAAGCAGCACGAAGCTGAATTGTTGCTTCCATGAAGAGTACTGTCCAGAGTGTGGACTTAAATGCTGCTACCAATTAGCCAGCTGCACGATCGCCCAGGCTCCTGTTAGAACTCTGGGCTAGCCAAGCGTCTTCCCTATAGCCTGGCCTATTATTGCCTGGTTGCTAAGTTTTGCCACAGTCGCTCCCTTAAACAAGTCACACATGAGGGTAAGTCAGGAGGATTTTCAGCTTGCAGTTCTTCCCCCTTATCTGGGCCAGGTGTTACAGGCAACTGCCAGCTCTCCTCCTCTGCTGCTTCAGAGAGGCCAGCTGCGGTTTCTGCAAGCTCTGGCTGCTCTTCCTCATCCACACCCATGACACATCCTAAGCAAAGTTAAGTCCACTGCACTCAATTGGCTTAGAAGGGTGTAACTCTGCTTAGGATGGTACCATTGAGAAGACAACACAATGCCACGTCATGGCAGTGAAAGCAAAGGGCTAGCTAATTCCGTGCAGTCCCAGGAATCGAGCTTGTCGTACCCCTCCCGTTCTGCCTGGATTTTCGGCCTCCCTTGCTCAAGTGGCAGTGTTGGCTTTGTGCAACAGGGTCCCCTCTGTTACCTGCTCTTTAGGTTACAAGTAGGGCTTGTGTTTCACCCTTCCTCTTGGGCTGAGCGTGCCCCAAACGGCTTCAGACAGGCAGTTCAAAAGGTGTTGGTTCCTTTGTGCCTGGCTTCCCCCCACTCTCAAGCCTGGAGGGTTGAGGCTTTCAACTGGCCATGCTGGCCTGCCCTTCCTTTTGTCCATTCCCCACTCACTTTCCTCAATGGCAGACTAATCCCATTTGTGGCCCGTTCTCCTTATGTACGGTCCACTGTCTTTCCCTGCTCCCTGGCCCTGTGCCGACCGTCGACAAAGCATTGCCTCTGTGGGCCCGGCTGTTTGCCACAGTTCTCTGCTCCGATATTAAGAGACCAAGGGCAGCATTTTCTTGACATAAGCCCCTATACTAGAAGAGTAGGATGTTCTTTACCCTCCCGCTTTTAAGGTCTACTCGGTTCTTACTTCTCAGATGTTACCAAGTGCTTCATGGTGTCCGTATCCTCTCTAAGTCCAGGAAAGAGATCGGGTCTTATTAAGACTGGGAGTAACTTTCTGACGGTTCTGTTTCGTTACCTCCCATGCAATATTGCATATGCCAAACTTACCTGAGGCCCATAGCAAGGCAGGGCAAATATACGAGCATATGAGAAGCCAATGTCAGATCAGGCCAATGGCCCATCCAGTCCAACACTCTGTCACACAGTGGTCAAAAATACCAGGTGCCATCAGGAGGTCCACCAGTGGGGCCAGGACACTAGAAGCCCTCCCACTGTTGACCCCCCACAAGCACCAAGAATACAGAGCATCACTTGCCCCAGACTGAGAGTTCCTATCTCTACCTTGTGGCTAATAGCCACTGATGGAGTTCTGCTCCATATAAGAACATAAGAGAAGCCAATGTTGGATCAGGCCAATGGCCTATCCAGTCCAACCCACTGTCACACAGTGGCCAAAAATACCAGGTGCCATAAGAAGATAAGAAGAGGTCTAGTCCTGCATCCTGTCTCGCACGGTGGCCAAGCAGTTATTCTAGAAGGCCAACAACAGGGCATAGAGGCCGAGCCTTCCAGATCAAAATAAGTGCTTGCCTTTGGATCCCACAGTTTTGGATACAAAAAACACAGGAATTCCCACTTTTCTTTTTCTTAAAGGTGGGCGGGGGGGGGGTGATCCAGGTCAAAATTTCCACTTGTGATAGAGCTCCTATGTAAGTGGAAGCCCGAAACAAAAACAAAAACCTGGCCGTTGCTGTGCTGAATCAGTCTTGCCATATGCCCACTTGAGTTTCTGCTTGCGCAAGATCTTATGCAACCAATTCCTGGGTACTATAATGTATAGGGAGGAAAGTGCTGGATGTTGTTTCCCAAGTTTTAGGTGGGGGTGGGGTGTTTTTTCTGTCACTGCTCAACTGGGTGGCAGGAGAAAAATAAAGTAAAAAATTGAGGGCGGGACACTGCCAGAATTCTGACTCTCTGATGTCACTTCCTGTGGAACTGGAAGTGAGGCCAGTGTGTGGTTGGGGAATGCATTTGGGGAAAGCTCTATGGTAGGATTTTGCCCGAATGCTAGAGCATCCCCGGTGCCACACTGATGTCTCTTCTTGCAGCACAGGAAATGATGTCAGCGTGTCACATGCGATGTCATTATATCATCAGTGAGGGCCCCCACCACCCAAGGCAGTCTTCCACCGGTTGTCAGCTTTGTGCCGCCCACCTTAGTGGCACACGATCTTGCGCAAACAGAGCACTAAGTCCGTTCACGTTTCCACTTGCGCATCATTGGGTCCAAGGCATGGGGTTTACCTTTTTGGCCTTGTGACATTTGCATTTTCTGACTTTTCTCACCCTCCACCTCAGTGCTGTTGGTCTTCTGTAGATTCTGAGTGGCTGCTGGATCTTCACCTCCCCACCCCCCAGAGCAGCAAATAGCAAATGACTGAGATCACTGAAATGGCCTGGGGAGAAGAATTAACTCCTCCCCCTTTCCCATGTGACTATTTCCCATTTTAAAATGGCTGGAGGTCATCCTTCAGGGCTCATGTTGTGCCTTCTTGTTCCCCAAGGCAGATCGACTTAGGGATAAACTTCGCTCAGATCAGCTTTGGTTGGTGAAACCACCTCCTCGAACGGGCCGCCCGCCATTGCCTGTAATATGACCCTCAAAATAGGCTGTGTTTTCTCCTGGGAGAGTCCTCGGGAGGGTCCACGGGATTTGAACGTGGGTCATATCCAATGCTCCCTCTCAAAGCTGCGGAGTCTTGTGAGCAAAAATTCTACTTTGCGAGCTACTGGCGTTAAAGTTGTGAGTGAGCGATTTGGCTACTGCATAAATCAGTTTGTTCTGGAGCCCTCCTTCCTGAGCGAAGCCAAAAATGTGTGAGCCGGAGGCGAAAAATCTGTGAGCTAGCTCACACTCACTCAGCTTAGAGGGAACATGGGTCATCTCTCACCACCCAGAGCCCTGCTTCAGTGTGTGAAAGGTCAGAGTTGCTCTTCTCTGGGCGAGAACTCCCCCATCTCGCTGTGAGGACCAGGCTCACTTAGACAGCTTGCTTCCCACTGCAGGGTGGCCAACAGCGCTCGAAACTGGAGGACTCACAGAGCCCAGCAAGGTCTGCTCGACGTGCCTCCTCCAAGTCCTTTGCTCTCTGCAGCAGTTTGGCTCAGAACCTAAAGTCCAAGAGTTTCTATTAAAACCAAACCTTCCTCCAGAAATACTGAAGCCAGGACTGGCTTCCATCCGGATGGGGAGATAAGGCCTCAGCGTAGATGAGACAGGAGCAGCAGTGTTCTGGAAGTATACATGGCAAAAAGAGACGTGCAGTTTCCCTGGAAGGATACGGTGCAGTTAAAGCCTGGGAGGGAGATAGTTAGTTCGTGTATTTACGTTTATTGGCTGCTTTCCTCCCAAATGGGTCCCAAGCCATGCTCCCTCTAAGCCGCGGAGTCTTGTGAGCAAAAAATTCTACGTTGTGAGCGACTGGCATTAAAGTTGTGAGTGAGCAATTTGGCCGCTGCATAAGTTAGTTTGCTCTGGAGCCCCTCCTTCCCGAGCTAGGACAAGAATGTGTGAGCTGGAGGCTGAAAAAACAGTGAGCTGGCTCACACTAACTCAGCTTAGAGGGAACACTGGTCCCAAATATACGATAAAAGGAATACAGTTTCAGTTTCCAAAAAGAGGTGACCAGAACAAACTGTATCCTGGGGCTGGCGCAGAACCTTAAGAGGCCAGTTGTCCAGGCCCAAGACTACATGAACGCATGAAGCTGCCTTATACTGAATCAGACCCCTGGTCCATTGAATTCAGTGTTGTGTATTCAGGCTGGCAGCGGTGCTCCAGGGTCTCAGGTGGAGGTCTTTCACATCACCTACTTTCACATCACCTACTACACATCACCTACACATCACCGGTCCCTTTAACTGGGATTGAACCTGGGATCTCCTGCATGCCAAGTACTTCTTCATCCAAAGAGTGATTAACACATGGAATTCACTGCCACAGGAAGTGGTGGCAGCTACAGGCACGAACAGCTTCAAGAGGGAATTAGATAAGCATATGGAGCAGAAGTCCATCAGTGGCTATTAGCCACAAGGTATAGATCGGAACTTTTGGTCTGGGGCAAGGGATGCTCTGTATTCTTGGTGCTGGAGGGGGCAGCAGTGGGAGGGCTTCTAGTGTCCTGGCCCCACTGCTGGACCTCCTGATGGCACCTGGTGTTTTTGGCCACTGTGTGACAACAGAGTGTTGGACTAGATGGGCCATTGGCCTGATCCAACATTGGCTTCTCTTTCTGTTCTTAAGCAGATGCTCTGCCACTCAGCCCCAGGCTCTCCTCTTGGGCCAAGAGCTCTTCGGCAGCTGCCCTGCATCTCACACATCATGTTTGATGCCCAAGGTAGACAAAAACACAGTGCCGAAGCCACAACTGCCAGCAGGTAGATGGCGGTCCTCTTCCCTTATCAGGACGGCCTATTTATGCAAGAGCTTTAGGAAGGATTTCCAGTGGAGGCATGCAGCTGGAAAACAACATGACCCCATCTGGCCACCCGCAAGAGACTGTCCAGGGAGACCCCCCCTTTTTGCAGATCTTTCCCGAAACATTCCTGGGGAGGACTGGTTATGCCTCAGGAGCTTTCCCCCCACATGCACATACGAGTGGAGTTTCCATGAGTGCCCACTTAGACAGATAAGTTACATGGGAAGTGCTCCTGTGAGCAGTGAGTCGCGTGGCCAGGGAGACGGAGAGGTGCTTGAGGGATTTGACAGAGAAGGGCCGGGTGGCCAAAGAGGGCGCTGAGATCTCTTTGCTTTGACCCCCCCCCCAACTGCAGTCTGTTTTTGTGGTTCCGAGTGTGCATGTCTCTGTCTTTGCTTTCCGGGGTGTCCTCTTTATTTCATTTTCTGTTCTTTTGTTTCTCCCCCATGTATTTCCAGCATGAAAGACAACAGATCCGGAGAGTAAGCCCTGGCTGTTTTGTTTTTTTTAAAAAAAATTCTAGTCTAGGATAATCCTCGTCTTTTTACCAGGTGAAATCAGCGGTGCCACAATAGGGCTGGAATGCCCCCTCCCCAGGTGCACTCGTGCTAATGCCGAGTCTTCCGAATCCGACTGTCCGCGACTTCACTGGCTCTTGCCAGTCGGTCCTGTTCAAAGTCACGCTCAAGGCGAAGCTACACCAAAGATTCTTTCCTGTACTTGGGCCTCACTTCCTAAGTATGCTATTTTCCGCTGTTAAACTTTGGAGACGCTTCGTAAGGATTGAACACCTCTGCAGAACAGAACGGACCGATAGTTCTGCACCTGCCCCACCCACCAAATTGCCTTGGAATAAAAACAAGCAGCCTTTATGGACTGGTTCAAGCCTTCAGCTTCTTCTTAGCAGCCGGAGAGAAGCAAGATTTGACTCCAGTAGCACCTTAAAAAGATTAACCAGGTCTAAACTTTCAAGAGTCAGTGTTCCCCTTGACGGGGCTTTGACTCTTGAAAGGTTTAGACCTTGAAGATCTGGTTAGTTCTGGAGGTGCGACTGGGCTTGAATCTTTGACTGGGGAGAAGAAGCTGCAAACTCGAACCAGATCTTCTTAGCAGCAAATTGCCTCGGAGGTGGAGCCCCCAGCCCTATTCCGACAGGTTGCTTTTCCCCCTGGTTTTCTCGCACTTGTGTTGGACGTCTTCCTTTAACCCCCTCGCCAACCAGTCTTGCTCACCCCGCATTACCTCTCGTCTTTCCGGTGCTCTCTTCCCATGCTCTGCCTTCAACCACCTGTAACAATGTCTTTTGATCTGTAGAATACCAAACCTCTGCTCGGTTAACTTGCTTCTTAGCCACCCAACTTGTTTCGGAAGATAGGTTTGATTTGTGTAGGCTGAAGGAGACTAATCCAGCCCCTGCTATGAATAGGCAAATACTCTCTTTATGATAATGGGAATGCCCCCATCATCTTGGGTGTTCTCCATCTCTCCCGCCTGGGGCTTTTCACACTTTCCCATGAAAATGTGGACCGCTGTGGAGATTCCCAAGTCGCTGTGATGGGTGATGACTCTGGCCGCCTGAATTCAATGGGCAGAATCATGCTTGTTGTTCCAGCGTCCCAACAGAGTGCCGGTGGCCCAAGGAAGGACCAGGTGAAAGTGGCGCATCACACAGGCTGGTGCTCGCTGGGCATGCTGGGAAACATGGCTTTGTGGGTCTTCGGGCCAGAGGTCCTCTCATCCTGCCTTGAACTCTCTCCATACATGACGCCTTCGCAGTGCATGCAGCGATGCTTTCCTGGCTGGCAGAACAAATCTCGCAGATGTCGGATTTTTGCATTTGGACTGTGCTTTTCTTTTGGAGGGTGAGGATTGTGCTTTTCTTTTGGAGGGTGAGGAAACTTGGGGAGACCAGTGCTGCGTATGGAGCGCCTGCTTGAAACATATTTAAAAACACTCATTTCCACTTCCTCAGCCTCTCTTCATGCGCTGGTGTCCAGCTCCAACTGCAGAGTTCTTCTCACAAGGATTAAATGCTGACAGGAAACCCGTGTGCAAGGTTTTGAATTGTCTGATGTTTTACGGACAGTTTTTATGCTGCTTACGTCTTAACGGGTCGTGGTTTTAATTGTAAGCTGCCTCAAACAGGACTCCGAAGAGGCAGCCTGGAAACCTTCTAGAACATTCCTGACAGTGGCTGTGAAGCAAAAGTGAGGTAGTTTTGCTCTGCTGAGGGATCTGAATGGTTGTGCCCTGGACCTGCCTGTCTCGGGGAAAGCATGTGCTGACTTTGGTACATCGAGGCACTGGAAAGCCAGCTTTGGCAAGAGCCACAAATCCCAGCTCCACGTGGAGGCATCTTCTCTACAGCAGCACAGTGACCCTGGGTGTTTGTACCAAGCTTGAGCATTCTGTGCATTTCATGGGCATGGTCTCAGTAATCCTTACAACTACCCTATAAGGTAGCGCAGTGTTACGCTTCCCATATTGTAGACAGGGAACTGAGCGATTAGTGGCTTTCCTGAAGCCACTTGGTGAATTTTGCATCTGAGTTGGGATCTGAGTGACGGATTTCCCAGCTAACACCTTCAGCCATGATTTTGTGCCTGGCAAATGTACGGCTTATGCTGAAAAGTGTATCCAAAGGCCCCATCCAAAGTGACTGCAGAAAAACTCTGATTCGGAGCCACGTTGCCTGAACCGCGGGGGCCCAGGTTGTGGCTCGTGACCTGGGTGGCACGCGGGTGCCGTGCAACGGGGTGACACGACCTCTGTGCGTGAAACCATTTAAAACTGTGCTGCTTCAGATGGCTCCGTGTGAACGAGGCGGCCTCTAAACTACCGTTCATAATCCTCAATTTTGTTTTTAAGGCTGTTTCTTCATGGTGGTCGTCCGGTGGGAATTTAGACCTCCCAGGACCAATTTTACTTGGTGGCTTAAAGCAAGCCTTTGTTCTCTCAGCCCTGTATCCTTTCTGTCCGTAATACGGGCATGATGAAGTTGGCCTGTCTTACAGGAGTACCTGGAATAAGGTATAGGAAGCACTTAGGTTGCAACTAGAGGAGGGGTGGGAGATCTCTGAGCAGATTTCCCAGTCTGTGGTGAAGGTTGAAACCAGGGGCGGGTGAAGGCTCCCTGGTGCCCTGAGCACTGACCCATCTTGGTGCCCCCCCTTCCTTTCCACACGGACCCAGTCCATTTCAGTGGTTGACCTGTCTGACCAGATATACAATGCAGGTTGCAACAGTACAAAAATTTACTCATATGATAACACAATATACTATACAAACTAAGCCAAGCTTTGGCTACAGAAAGTTCTACAAAAATGCAATACAACATCTATTTTAATATTTCACCAGTTAAATGTATCAGCGTTCCAATACTCATGACCTGAAAGGCATTTTTCTGCATTTTTTCACCCTTTCCCCAACTTTGTGGTGCCCCCTTTGGCCCTGGTGCTCTAAGCATGTGCTGAGTCTGCTTAATGGTTAAGCTGCCACTGGTTGAGACACACCTGCGGGGGACCCCATTTGGATCAGGGCCACAGCCCGTGGGAGAGGAAGTGCTGTTTTCCCAGTGGAAATCCTTCCCTCCGAGCTGCTCTTAGCCCTGGTACCTCTACCCAAGGACAAGAGCACCTCAGGACAGGAGTAGGGCTACCGACTCCGAGTTAAGAAATCTCTGGAGACTTGGGGGTGGAGCCTGGGGAGGGGAGGGACCTCAGCGGGGTACAATGCCATAGAGTCCACCCTTCCAAAGCTGCCATTTTGCTCCAGGGGAACTGATCTCCAGGCCCCACGTGGAGGTCGGAAACCCTGTAGTGAAAAATGCTCATGGATAAGCCCTTCCCCCGACAGCTTCATAACCATAAAAATGCCTCATACCACAGTTGCAATGATTGTTGTTGTTATTCTTTGCTGCCGGCCCCAGTCCAACTCCTGCTTGCACGTTTTCCAGTTCTGTCCCCTTTGGGGGTCTGGCCCAGCCCAGCTGTAGCATTCCGTAGTTCTCCAGCTGCCAGCAGCAGGGAGGGGGCTCTTTCAGAGAGAGAGAGAGAGAGAGACTGGGTGGCTACAGCCAAGCCCACCCGTTCAGCCAGTGACAGGCGAACGTGCCGCTCCTCCTGTGAGATGCATTGCTAGTATGGAAAATACCAAGGCTGCATGTCTGTGTGATCCTGTATGTGTGTGCAGGAGTGAGTCCCGGTGAAACGATTGCTTCTGAATGAGTGCAGATTTTGCTGGGAGATTTCCAAGTAATTGAGGACTCAGTTTAAGTATGCATTTAGTTTGTATGTATACCTTACCTTTCTCCCCAATTTGGAAGATTTCCTCCCTGTTTTCCTCCCCCGGCTTGCCAGCGTCCAGGTCAAGCCTGGTGTCAGGTTCAAAAGCAAGTAGATCCAAGCATTCTTTGGTTAAGAAGGGCTTTATTGGAATACAGTGCTAAAACCCACAGCAAAGGGTCATTGTCAGGAATGGCGGGAGAAGCTGCTCAAGCACGGTTATAGTGTGATGTAAAGTGCGACTAGCAAATGAAATATAAGCGCGCGCGCGGGAAACTCCCGGCAGGAGAGTTACTTAATGGGCGGGAGACGACTCCCTCCTCCCCTCGTCTTCACAGGACTGGAAAATTCTCATAAGCTCAAGAATAGCCCAAAGCCCACATTCAAGGCCACTGTGATAAGACTGAGCGGCAGAGAAGAAGCTCCCATGTTACAGCAAGCATACCTACGCAAGCGCAATGCAGGGATGAGATAGGGAACACAGAACAATGGACTCAGTGTAAAATAGCAAACAGACATTTCTGACACCTGGAAATCTCCCAGAGTTACAGCTGATCTCCGGGTTACAGGGATCAGTTCGCCCTGGAGAAAATGGCTCTTTTGGAGGGTGGGCTTTATGTAGGGATCCCAGCCTGCTGGTGGGGGTAGGGGATCCTTCAAGTCCCACCCACAAATGCATGTTCCCCCTGCTTCTGGGTGATATCGTCACGTCGGGGACACTGGTGTGGTGATGCTCTGCTTTTAAGGCAAAACACTATGGTTGTGAGCAATGTTCCCTCTAAGCTGTGGAGTCTTGTGAGCAAAAATTCTACTTCGTGAGCTACTGGCATTAAAGTTGTGAGCGAGCCATGTGGCTGCTGCATAAATTAGTTTACTCTGGAGCCCTCCTTCCTGAGCGAAGACAAAAATGTGTGAGCTGGAGGCTAAAGAACTGTGAGCTAGCTCACACTAACTCAGCTTCGAGGGAACACTGGTTGTGAGGTCAAATTTTCCACAGAGTTTTGGCCAAAAAGCAGAGCGTTGCCCCAATGTGATGATGTCACTTCCAGGTGACATCATAATGGGGGGGGGACACTTCCGGTTTGACCAGAAGATGCTCAATGCAACTTCCGGTCACCCAGAAGTGCCCCAAGAACCCACCCCCCCAGCTAGGTGAGTACACCTGACAACCCTATATGGCATTATATCCTGCTGGGAACCCTCGTCTTTCTTCCAAAACCCCATCCTCCAGAGGCCCCGCCCCCAAATTTCCAAGAATTCCCCAATCCTCTCCTTTTTCTTGTTCTATCTTCTCAACAACCCTGTGAAGTAGGTCAGGCCAAGACTGTGTGGCTGATCCGAGGGCCACCCAGTGACCTTCCATGGCAGAGTGGGGATTTGAACCTAGATCTCCCGGATCTTGGTCCAGCTCTCTAACCACAAAACGCCACACGCAGTCGATCTGGGCAGAGTTCCGTTTTTTACTTGCTTTGTATCTCGCCCCTTTCCTGAAGCGAGCATGACCACCTCCCTGCACTGCCTTTCTTTTTGATCCGATGTGGGTTCGGTGCTAATAAACCCCTTGGCATCCGAAGGACATCTTTTGCGTCTCACTCTGTTTCTTTCCTCTGCCCGTGGTCCGTGGCCTCCGTTTGCCCCCGGCTTTGCATCTCAGGGCCTCCCTGTTTTCCTCCTCTTAGATTTCCCCGTCCAAAGTTATTTCTTTCCCCCCAGGGTTTTCTTCAACAACAGCTGCAGCCAATGGTTTTTTGCGGGGTGAAATCCACCCCGTGAAACCCCTCTCCACCCTCTTCCTGTACCATTTTGTCCCGGCTCCCTGTGTTTGTGGTAGAGTTAATGTTTACCATCTCCGCCTCCGCTCTTGGATGCTGCTCCCTGTTTCTTTGGGGAATGTGGGTGGGGGCGCGGAGGCAGAAGGAAGAGCAGGGAGATTCCTTCTAACAACTTTCTCACCATCCTCCTGGGGAGGGAGGGAGGGAGGGAGAGAGGGAGAGAGGCGGGTGGGGCACCCGCAGTGGCTGGCACTGAAAGGGCACAGCCCTTTACCGAAGCAGCCAGCCTTCACCTGAAGCCAAGGGCTGCCAACCGGCCTGGAGAAAAAATGCCCTGTCCCCTTTTAAATTGAGGCTTACAGGGATGTTGTTTGCTAGGCGATGGTCTTTACCTTCGTGCCATGCACATTCCTGTGTATTATACCCCATAGCTGGCTCGCCCACTAGGCGAGCTAGGTGCTCACCTAGAGCACAGTGACCGGGGGCGGTGGCGGAGCGCTGGCTTTCCTGGGCCCCCCGCGTCTTCCCATGCTTGCTTGGGCACCCCGCAGAGCGCCAGTGCTTGGGCACCTCAGCTGCGGAGCCCCCAGGAAAGCCGGCGCTGGGAGGGAGGGGGCGGTGGTTTAAATCTCCACCCTCTTCCCGGCTTCCAAGGGGGTCCTGCAACCGCGGAGCGCCCAGGAAAGCCAGCGTTCCGCCGCCGCCCCCGGTCTCCAGGCCCCACTGGGAGGTTGGCATCCCCGGTGGGGGGCACCCCTGCTGTCCTGCCTAGGGCGCCCAGACACCTGGAGCCGGCTGTTAAAATTATGCCTCTGTTAAAACACCCTAGGCTAGAACGCTCAGGATACTTAGCACCCAAGATGCTGCATTTTCTATACTGATGGCATGATTTAAGGCCAAGGAACAGTGCAAGAAAGAATGGAGACAGATGGAACTGGGGTGATTGGAAAGGGGACAGATCCCTTGAGAAAGAAAAGCAACTGGGAAATGGGCCTTTCCAAGGAAAAAGGGTGGGGGGGCTCCCTGGATGCCGGCATCTTTTTTCTTAAAAAGAAATCTTTTAAAAACTGCATGTTGTTTCCCCCCAGCCCAGCCCAGCCTGATTTGAACTTGGTGCTGCAATTCAGCATTCTTCTCTTGTGTAGAATCTGCGAGTGGGCAATGGTGGATTAAAAAGCACACCCACCCCCACGTGCCAGCACTTAATGTGGACAACATTTAATGTACGCTACTGGTCATTGTCCCTGGTCCATGTAATCACAGCACGTGTGCAGTCTAGCGAAATCTTTTTAACAAAGTCTGAGTCCAGTGGCACCTTTAAGACCAACAAAGTTTGATTTAAGGAATAAGCGTTTGAGCGCATGCGGGCTTCTTCAGATACAGTGAAATGGAAGATGCCGGTCCATACATTTAGGAAGAGGGTGAGCTGCAGCTTAGCATACAGCATAATAAACGTGTTTAACAGATGCAAGGTGTTAAACAACTGAAGAAGTGTGCATATGCATGAACACTTATACCTTGAGTGAACCTTTGTTGGTCTTAAAGATACCACTGGACTCAGACTCTGTTCTGCCGCTTTGGACCAACATGGCTACTCACCCATCTGAATAAATCTCTTTAACTGCGCTGCTGGGTTGCTTTGTAGTAAATGCTCTTTTGGAACGCTGTAGTGTGCAAAACAGCTTGTAGTGGTTGGTTGTTTTTTTTTAAGCTGGCGTTAAGGGAAGGGCTACGCCCCCTTTGCTGCCTCAGCTCTAACTTCCCCTCTTGCAAAACCCCTTTTTTTTCTGCTTAGAAAATTGCTTTGTGCATTTTGAACACTGTGTGTGCATGAGAGGCATGGGATCCTTGTGCCTGCGTCCTCCCTGCTCCCAAAGCTTTTCATCACAGATTTCTGTAGAAGAAGCAGGTCTCCACGTTATGCTCCTTTGCATCTGAGGATCTTTATCTTTCCCTGAAATCAATAGAGAATGGGAACCGGTTGCATGTAACTGAATTTGCACAGGACTTTACAAGGGGGGAGGGGGGGCTCCTTCTCTCCCCCCATTCATCGGCCTGCTTTGATAAAGCAGGTATTTGCAAATCAAATCTGAAGTCTTTGCATCAAAGTTCACACCGTTATCAGTTGATCAGCAGAAAACCTATTGTCCAGGTGACCAGCATTGAAATGAACTAAACAAGCTGACTAACATTCAGTGTTGACAGATTTTGGCTTGGCGAAACAAGCAGACAGAAGATTGAGGTACAAGCTGTTTCAACGTGCAAAGTTATAAACTTTAAACTTAAAAAGTTAAGTAATGAGGTAAGGGATAGCAGGAATAACGAAAGGGAGTCACCTGGACAGGCAAATCCAAGAGGGCAAATTATAAGACAGGTTCAAGTTTGCAACTGGTTGCCTTGAAAAACAGTTGAGGTTTCCTTCTGCTCGGACTCTCCTCATTGTTGGCGACTGACTCGGAAAGGTACCTTTGCCTGGCTGGCTTGCACCCCTTTGTTACTGCAGAAATCTGCCTATCCCGACTCGTTTTGTCCTCCCCCTCAGCCCAGATCTGTTTCCTCTTCTTTGGCAGAGGAGCGGGAAGAGAAACTATCTCCATCCCTGCTTGTGCACCCCAGATTTGGCTAGGCAGAAATCTCTCCTACCCACACTCCTCCTTCCTCTGGCCTTGAAATAAAGCGTGATGCGAGATTTCAGTCGCAGGTTACCAAACGTGTCCGGCGGCCGTCCTGCACATTGAACCCTCCCGTTTCCCGTAGCACCTGTCTGCTCTCACCTGCCACTTGCCATTCATTCACAGTCCCTGATGTTGCTGCCTGTAACCCCGCCCGTCTCTCACCATCAACTCACCTGGATCCTTAAACCTCATCTAGGGCTCCATCTTTCAAACACCAAGCTTTGCAAGTTGTACTCCACGCCCTTCCCTATATGTGGAATCCAAAGCTCTCGGTTCAGTTTTCAGGCGCATGAGTGTGCATCTGTGTTGAGACCTCAATGCTCATGTCAAATGCGCCGCCCTAATCTATTGAGTAGGAGCTGCGGTGGCTCGAGTGGTTAAGATGATGAACTGCGGACCGGAAGGTGGGTAGTTCAGCAGTTGGAGACCCGAGTGCCGCTTGACAGAGTGAGCTCCCGTCTCTGGTCCCAGCTCCTGCCAACTTAGCAGTTCGAAAGCAAGAAATTGCAAGTAGATCAATACGTACCACTTTGGTGGGAAGGTGACAGCGTTCCGTGCACCTTGGCATTCAGTCACGTGATCCCAGAAACATCTTCAGACAGCGCTGGCTCTTTGGCTTGGAAACGGAGATGAGCATTGCAGCCCTAGAGTTGGATTCGACTGGCTTTCAAGCAAGGGAAACCTTTACCTTAATGTATTTGGTAATGTTCCTTTGGGTGCTGGAGGATGGAGGGAAGCAATGGTTACTCATACTCCTAATTCAGAGATCCCCCAACCTTTTGGGCCCTGCAGGCACCTTTGGAATTCTAATATAGTATGGAGGGTGCAGCCACAAAACGGCTGCTGCAGCTTACCCCCAAGTCACACAGGGAAAATCCTTGCTTGGTGGTGGCAGTTGCTGCCAAACAATTTATTATTTTTATTTTTTTTAATTCAACACAGCCAATCGAATAACCAATGGCCGATCAAAAGCCTTTCTCAGAGTACTTGGCAGGCATCCTGGTACCCCATCCTAATTCCAAGAAACTGAGATTCTCTGGTCTGCTTCTCTGCCTAAATCTTGTCTTACCTACTCTAGTACTTATTCTTCCTGTAGTTCTGGAGGTACTAGATATTGCAGTGCCATGGTCACTGCATTTAAAACATAACTCCTGCTCAGTCGCGAATTCTGTCATGTGTTTCGCCCAGTTCGCCGAACTACCAGTGAAAATGGAGCGAACAAGTTTCCACTAATCTCAAAAGTTTCTGGATTCAGGTTGAAGGGCAAGGGGGGGCTCTCTTGTGGCCATGGAGTTACACCGTCAGTTGTTTCCTGGAGGAAGCCCCGGTTTTGCTGGTGATGAAAGCACAATGGATCCAGGGAGCAGCTGACGAAAACAGCCGTTTTGGGTCTCCTATTGCCAATTTTCATCATCTCCCGTGCTTCTACAGACTGGCCTCTGTGTCGTCTCTTCCCCACCCCTCAGCACTCAACTCAGTCCAACAACTTTGCATTACAGGAAACATCTGCCGGGAGGGGAGGGCCCAGGCTAGGTTACTTTAGGGCATTGGCCGGCAGAAGAATCACACTGAAACTTCAAGCTTGTGCAAATCATTCCAGTATCTTCCCCCCCCACCACACACACACACACACGCTGCTTGCACAAGAAAACTGAACCGAGAGCCAAGCTGCCCTTCGAGGAAGTGACAGACCAGACCGAAGAGGGGATGAGGCCGTCAGCGGACGGCCGTTCGGAGGCTGTGGCTTGAACCAGCCTGTTGACTTATTGCTGCTTTGGAGATGTTGAATGAGCCTGAGACTGGAGAAGGTGGTTAGATCTCTGAGGTGCTTTTGGCCGATCGCCCCGCTGGAGAGTCAGCTCTTATGGTTCTGTTCCAGCCTTGGAATTTTTGGACAATTCCTAGGAGCTAACGTGTGGTCTCCGTAAGAGTCCCCAGAGGCTGGGCTTTTTTGGCACCTTTGCTCTGCCGGGTGTGCGGCAAAGTTGGGGGTTCTCTAGACGAAGGGACCCCTTTAGAGCCACGCTGAAATAGGAGTCTGGATGGTACATCGGCTGGCAGCCTGGCTTGAACAGGATCGTCTCTCCCGGACAATCTCAGGAAGGAGATTTTATTTTGTTTCCCTCCCATTTCCGGACCAACCCCCCCCCCCCGGCGTATTAGGGTTAGCTTGCGCCCTCATTTAGCAAGCATCAGCTGCAGGGAATAATTTTGGCGGCAGCTCAATGGAAGGATTTTTCAAAGTCCACGTTCCGCTTGGGGACTGAGGAACGAGAGTGGCCGAAGGAGGGGGGGGGCGTCGATGTGACCCCATGGATTCCCTGGCCGAATGCGGAGTGCTTTGGCGTCTCCTCCTTGACCTCGAGGACAAGAGGCTGCTGTGGCGACTGGAGCTGCTGCATGACCTCCCCGAAGGCTGTGGCGGTGCGAGATGGGAAGAGGTTCCAGCTGTGAGTGCCTTCCGGGTGCAGCCCTCCCCTTCCAAAAACAGATGTGCTGCCGACCTCCTCCTCACCTAGATTTGATGGATGGGCGAAGCTTCTGCCAGATTCTGCATTCCTTTGTGTTTGGGAGCGTCGGCTCTCCCAAGGAATTGGGAAAGGCCGGGCATAGGGAAGTCTGTGAATCTTGCAGTGCCTTCCGCTCTTCCTCTTTCGCCCCTGTCCAGCAAATTGGGACGGAGATGTGGTCCTTCGGTCCTCTTGAGCTTTTGCAGAAACTCAGTCTGGGATTCGTCTGTCCAGCTTATCTAACCCTCTGTGGGCTTCCCAGCACCAAAGTTAGCCATTTCCTTCCCCTTACAGTGATCTCTCGCCAAGTGTCCGCCCCAGACCATTTTGTAGTAGCCCATATGTATTCCCACTATGGTTTCAAAGATCTGTAGGTATCAGAGTTGTTGGTAGTGGTGACTTCAAGAGAGAGAGGATGTGTCCAGGCTGTTAAGTACTCTGGTAGGAAGGGAGGCTGCATGGGTATCTTTTACCCAGGACCCGTGTGAGTATATTTTACCCCGTATATTTTCCCCAGCACCTTTGACCAGTGCTTCATGTTGGTTCCCACCCGCACATCCCAGTTTGGGTGCCTTCTACCTTCACTGGCACATTCGGAGAAGTGATGCTTTGTGGTGTTCTGAGACCCTGAGCTGTGTGGTTGGCCCTTCTGGAGCATTACTATATAATGCTTTAGAGGAGGGGAGCTACAAAGAGTGATTAGCACATGGAATTCACTGCCACAGGTGGCAGTGGTGGCTACAAGCATGGATGGCTTCAAGAGGGAATTAGATAAATATATGGAGCAGAGGTCCATTGGTGGCTGTTAGCCACAAGGTAGAGATAGGAACTCTCAGTCTGGGGCAAGTGATGCTCTGTATTCTTGGTGCTTGGGGAGGAGGGGGGGCAACAGTGGGAGGGCTTCTGGTGTCCTGGCCCCACTGCTGGACCTCCTGATGGCCCCTGGTATTTCTGGCCACTGTGTGACAGAGTGTTGGACTGGATGGGCCATTGGCCTGATCCAACATTGGCTTCTCTGATGTTCTTATGTACTTTTCCTGGGTCACCTTCCCTTGGGATAATGTTGAAAAGAGGAATACAGCAGTAGGCCGGCTATCAGCACTGCAGGCTGTCGTTTTCCCGTCTTGCTCAGCGTTGTCTAAAGATGGGAAGGTCTTATTTTGACAAGTCGGTTCCTTGAGGAGCATAAGATGCTATAGCTGTCTGAAATATGCGCTGTGGAGAGATTTTTAAAAAGCAACAAAACACCACAAGGGGTGCACCAGTAATTTTTCTTGTGCAGCCCTTTACTTTTAATGACTGCTTCCCGGACCTGTTTCGAGTTAGGCAAAAGTTCTTTCAGTAGCCCGTCTTTTCTCCTAGTTCAGCTAGAACTGCCCTGGATCTCCGGTAGCCCTTAAAAATGTTTAATGGATTGATTGCTGCTAGAGAAGATCTCTGTGGCCCACCGACAGATGCCATCTCCATTACGCCAACCTAAAGTGTTACTAAGTTTAGGGAAAAGTTAAGAGTCCAGTGGTACCTTTAAGACACACAAGGTTTTATTCAGGGTGTGAGCTTTCGTGTGCAAGGCACTCTTCATCAGACAATGGAATGGAATTGCAGATCATAGTTGCATATATAGATGGTGGCTTGTTAAATTAGCATGCAAAATAGTGAAGATGTTTTTTAACAGATTAAAGAAATTACAAACTTGCTTTCTGGTTATCGTCTGCTTGGGTTCGACTGGGGGGGAACACAGATGATAATCCAAACAGATGATAACCAGAAACCAAGCGTGTCATTCTTTTTATATGTTAAAGAAGAAGAGGAAGAGGAGAATGGATTTATACCCCATCCTTCACTTGGAGTCTTTGCATGCTAATTTAACAAGCCACCATCTACACGTACAACCATGATCTGTAATTCCATTTCATCGTCTGACAAAGCATGTGTGCACACGAAAGCTCACACCTTAAATAAAACCTTGTTGATCCTAAAGGTCCCAATGGAGTCTTTGTTCTTTTGCTTCAGACCAATGCGGTTGCCCACTTTGATCTCAGTTTAGGAAAGACCTAGCATTCCTCTACTCCAGCTGCCAAAGGGCCCATTACTAACACAAGTATATTTTTCTAGAACATTCTTCGATTGAGAGGGTCAATAGTGGTGGCTGCAGAGCATTCCATTATTTTTGAAACTGTGTCCCGTGCAGTTTCCTTGTTCCAGAATGTCGTACCCCCTCCCATCAAAGCCAATATTGCCCCCATGGAGCTGTGATCCGTGTCCCATCCTGTTGTCCAGGGTGGCCACCAGTAAGGTTTAGAGAGAGGAGCAATCCTGTCTTCAGCGTTCATCATCTCCAGGGGATACCTGCCATTGTCCTGCAGTGTGTCATTTTTTTTCTGGGGAGGGGGACACACACATTGTGATGGCTGCTGTATCTATTCAGCATTGAATCTAGAATCCAACCAAAGGGGAGGGGAACCGATCTGGCTTTCGGGGAAATTTTAACTTTCTAAAAACAAAATGCAAGTTTCTAATCCTCACGGAGATGGAGTTTGTTAGCGGGTGGGTCATGTAATATAAAGGAATCACAGATCGAAATAGCAGCCCCACTGACAGTCTTCAGGATGGACAAAAGGTTCAAAATGGACAAAAGGAAATACTATTTTACACAGAGAGGGATTAAAAAGTGGAAATTGCTGCCAGAGGATGTAGTGATGGCCACCGGAATAAACAGCTTTAAAAGGCAATTAGATAGATTCATGGAGGGGAAGTCTATCAGTGGCTATAGGCCATGGTGACTGAGGGGAACCACTAAGCCTCTGAATCCCGGAGCCAGGAGGCAACATCAGGGGAAGGCCTCGGCCTTCATACCCTGTTGTTGGCTGTCCAGAGGAACTGGTTGGCCACTGTGTGAGACAGGACGCTGGGCTAGATGGACCAGGGATCTGATCCAGCCAGGGCTCTTCTGATGTTCTTACATCTTTTCTTTCCTGGGCTTTTAAATCTTTTACTAGCTGTCTGACCTTCTCCTTCCTCACCCTCTACCATCTTGATCCTTGGCAAAGAATACGTCTAACTTCCCCCAAACTAAGCATTGTGGTCCAGATGACTGCAGGGAGACCAGCGTATGGGTGAGGGAGGCTTGCAGGATGTGGTAAAGCTACCTGGTAATGTTTTTGATGCAAACGATCCCCTGCCGTGTTTTATAGCGCCGGGTTCTCTGATGTGATCTGCGAAGAATGGGATGGCACCTCTTGCTCACGCTTTCCTGACAAATCCAATTCTCTCATAGGCTGTAGCTCCCCCCCCATACATACTAAAATTAGCCCCCCTCTGCAGCTATCACTGCCAGTCTTTGACAGCAATGGGATAACATCTCCTGCTTTTTCCATGCTTAGTTGCAAAGACTCATAGAGCCCCCCTCCACCCCGTAGTATCTCCATCTCCGGCTCTCCGTCCCCTCCCTCCTTCCTAATGAACTCTCCGCTCTCTGCAGGTGCTGAGTCCAACCTACAAACAGCGGAATGAAGACTTCAGGAAACTCTTCAAACAGCTTCCCGACACAGAGCGCCTCATCGTCGGTAAGGCTTCCTTCTTCCCTGGGTAGTAAAGGCCGGCCTTCCCAGGGCTGGCTACAGAACTCATTGGGAGACGTCTGTTGCCGAGAGAGGCCCGTCTGCTGTACGCAAAAGTCGCTTTTTGGGCCGCCACTGAACTTGACGTTAACTTTTCTCCCTGATAACCTGCCCTGCTAAAGTATGTATCTGGTATCCACGTGGCGCTGCTGCTGCTGCTGCTGCTGCTGCTGCTGGTGGTTGTTATTTATTAGTCGCCCTGTTTATTTATTTATTTAATTTATACCCTGCCCTCCCTTCCAAGGCAGGCTTAGGGCGGCTTGTACAGATGCATAAAAGTATAATTAAAATCCATCATAAAATTCCATCATACCCAAAACATACCGAGCTCTGGGTGAAGTACACGGCACGATGCCATAAAATATACAAAATCTTTAAAATGCAATATATAACTTAATAAAAATTACAATACGGAATAAAAGACCCAGGATGACTGTTTTCCTATAATATTATTTTGTCCCAGTTCTGGACTACTGGCCCTTTTTCTAGGCAGGGGGAAAGGGAACTCGGAACAAAAAAAGTGGGGGGAGGGTCCTAGCCGATGAGGTAACCATTGCTGCCCTCAACCAAAAGCCTGGCGGAAGACAAGGAATCAGCCGAAAGTGCAAGAAGGCGTGGGCCGTGGCTCAGTGGCAAAGCCTCTGCTTTGCATGCAGAAGGTCCCAGGTTCAATCCCCAGCATCACCGGTGGCAGGTGACGTGAAAGACCTCTGCCTGGGACCCTGGAGAGCTGCTGCCAGTCTGAGTAGACAATACTCACTCTGATAGATGGACGGTCTGGTTCAGTACAAGGCAGCTTCATGTGCTAAAGAACAACTTTTAATTGACTTGGAAAAAAAAATCCCTTCCATTGCCTTGTTTGCCATATTTTCTGGGTAGCCCCCTCCTGAAGAACCATTTACTTGTTATCTCTGACTTGGATTTAGAATCTGATGCTTTGGCGCAGTTCCTCCAGATACAGGTGAACCGTCCAGTAAATGCATTTCTTATGTGCCGACTGCGGGAACTGTCGTAATGCATATGAAGAAAGGTTAAAACGCTTGGGGCTCTTTAGCTTGGAGAAGCGACGGCTGAGGGGTGACCTGATCGAGGTTTATAAGATTATGCGTGGGATAGAGCAGGTTGAGAAAGAAGTACTTTTCTCCGGTTCTCACAATACAAGAACTGGTGGGCACTCCATGAAATTGCTGAGCAGTCGGGTTAGAACAAATAAAAGGAAGTACATCTTCACCCAAAGAGTGATTAACACATGGAATTCACTGCCACAGGAGGTGGTGGCAGCTACAAGCATGGACAGTTTCAAGAGGGAATTAGATAAACATATGGAGCAGAGGTCCATCAGTGGCTATGAGCCACAGGGTATACATGGGAATTCTCAGTCTGGGGCAGGTGATGCACTCTATTCTTGGTGCTGGAGGGGGCAGCAGTGGGAGAGCTTCTAGTGTCCTGTCCCCACTGCTGGACCTCCTGATGGCACCTGGTATTTTTGGCCACTGTGTGACGGAGTGTTGGACTAGATGGGCCATTGGCCTGATTCAACACTGGCTTCTCTTATGTTCTTAATGCAGGAATGTGTAGTCATAGCTGTACATTTTCAGTACATAGAAAATGTGGTGTGTGTGTTAAGTGCCAACAAGTGGCTTCCAGCTTATGGCGATCCTATGAATGGATGACCTCCAAAGCGTCCTATCAGTAACAACCTCGCTCAGGTCTTGCAAACGGAGGGCCCTCGGTGGTGTCCTTGATGGAGTCCATCCATCTCCCGTTGGGTCTTCCTCTTTTCTTGCTGCCAGCAACTTTTCTTAGCATGATTGTCTTTTCCCATGACTCTTTGTCTTCTCATAATGTGACCAAAGTACAATAGCCTCAGTTTGGTTGTCTTAGCTTGTAGGGAGCGGTCAGGCTTTATTTGGTCTAAAGCTCCCACTTCTTTGTCTTTTTGGCTGTCTGCAGTCCCTGTAAAAACTCTCTTCCAGCCCCACATTTCGAAGGAATCAGCTTTCTTCCCGTCTGCTTTCTTCGTTACCCAACTTCCACACGCAATAATATTAGTCCGTATACAATAAATATTGCACTAATCTCAGAATTCAGTTCAGAAGAAGTGATTACTAGCAATAAGGATGAAACTTTTAGAAAGTTGTTTTTGTTTCTTGAACCCGTATGTTGCTATTTTCCCTTTTTTTGTGTGTTTTTAGGGGAGAATGGCCTTCCTTCCCCCCCACCCTCAATTCACCCTGTTTTTGTTTAGTTGGGCCTTTTATTTTGTACTGATTGTTTTTCTCCCAAGGAGTGTTTGGATAAATTATTGGAAATATTCTCCTCCGTCCCAAAAAGAGGATACATAAGAACATAAGAGAAGCCAATGTTGGATCAGGCCAATGGCACACAGTGGCCAAAAATACCAGGTGTCATCAGGAGGTCCAGAAGTGGGGCCAGGACACTAGAAGCCCTCCCATTGCTGCCCCCCTCCCCGAGCACCAAGAATGCAGAGCATCACTTGCCCCAGCCTGAGAGTTCCTATCCATACCCCGTGGATGTGATCAAGTTTGTGAGATTGCATAAAATGAATGAGGGTGGTGACTCATTAATTAAAGACCGTTCTTGAGACATCATGATTTTCATTATCAACAACTATCAACATGATTTTCGTTATCAGCAACAAACATTATCGAGAATATCAGACCTCGGAAGGAAAAGAGATTGACAGGGAAATGGTTAGATACAGAGATGCTTTTGATAAACAGAATGGACTTGAAAGGATTGGAATTGGAAACTAAGTTAAATGGATTTATTGAGGGAATATAAAACATTCCAGAGAGACCATGCACAATTAAAACAGGAGAGTGCATCCTTTCTGGAAAATGGAGCAATTAACCATTGATCACAATGAGGCAAAGTGCAAACTGGGTCATTATTATTTTTAAATAGGGAATGATATACTGTTTTAGAATTTTTAAGGATTATCTTGCGACTTCTTTTCATCATCCTAACTTGCCTGTAGACACTTCCTCCTGTCTGTCTGTCTGTCTGTCTGTCTGTCTGTCTGTCTGTCTGTCTGTCTGTCTTCCTTCCTTCCTTCCTTCCTTCCTTCCTTCCTTCCTTCTCCCCAGTCCCCAGTCATTTGTTTACCGAATATTTAGAAATGTCCACAGGGCTCTGCTTCCTTTTATTCTGTGTGCAACCTCTGGTTATTTCCCAGTCCCTAATAAATACTGGGGCCGTTGTGGCTCAGAGGTTAAGACTATGAGCTGCAGACCAGAAGGTCTGTAGTTCAGCAGTTCGAGACCCGAGTGCCACGTGACGGTGTGAGCTCCCATCTCTGGCCCCAGCTCCCGCCAACCTAGGAGTTCGAAAGCAAGAAATTGCAAATAGGTAAATAGGTACTGCTTCGGTGGGAAGGCAACAGCGTTCCGTGCGCCTTGGTGTTTAGTCACGCCGGCCACATGACCATGGAGAAGTCTATGGGCAGTGCTGGCTCTTCGACTTGGAAACGGAGATGAGCACCACCCCCTAGAGTCGGATTCGACTGGCTTTCGAACAAGGTAAACCTTTATCTTTACCTTTAATCAATATCACCGGTATTGTTTACGGTCCCTTCCTCTCGCTCCTCTGCAGATTATTCCTGTGCACTTCAAAGAGACATTCTCCTGCAGGGCCGCCTCTACCTCTCTGAGAACTGGATCTGCTTCTACAGCAATATTTTCCGCTGGGAAACCTTGGTGAGTGCCGCTCGCCTGCTCGGCCCCGCTCAACCCCACGCAGTAGGACCGGTTTCGGGACCTTTCTGGAAAGGCTTTGGTAATCTTCTTTGGTAACCTTTCTTTGTCGCCCTCAAAAAAAAAATAATGTTTTTGGCTTGCCTCCGATCTTAGTTGACCGTTCGTTTGAAGGACATCTGCTCCATGACCAAGGAAAAAACCGCACGGCTCATTCCTAACGCTATCCAAGTTTGCACTGACACTGAAAAGGTACGTGCCGGAATCCCTCCGCACCTAACCTGTGTGTGAGGGACGGGAATCGAGAACATGGAGTCGAGGCGTATCAGGCCCGTTAGCCAGGAATTTTTTTGGGGGGTGGGGGGAATTAAATTAAAACTAAAGCCACTGTAAAATAATTTTCAAACTAAATTCAAGTAATCTAAATGTAATTAAATTAGCGGGGCGGAACGACGCCAGCAGTGAGCTTCTCCTTGTGGCACATAGAGCTGAGCCCAGGAATTGGCGGGAACTAGATATAAGAGTACTTTTGGCTGCATGCAACACAAAGAAAACATACCCCCCCCCCAAAAAAAGGTATTCACTTTGTCTGTGAGAGACAAGAATCGAGAAAATGAAGTCAAGGCATATAGAGCTGAGCCCAGGAATTGGCAGGTACTAAGTAGTGTCCTTTTGGCTTCATGCAACACAAAGAAACAGGAAACACCGGGGCAGGCGGGCTGGGTGGGGAGATTCACTTTGTAAAGCGGGTCAAAGCTCAGTCAGTACTCAGCCTGAGGAGGGGCAGTGGGGTTCTTTTGTGGTGCAGAGTTGCAGTTTTTGTGGAGCTGATGAGCACTTGAGTGAGGTTTCGCTCCCTGCACCTTACAGCACATCCAGATACTTTGCCCCGCTCTTGATTTTGCCATAGCAGGTTTTGCATATTTGACACAAAAGTTGACATGACACAAAATTGAGTGTACTGGAGGGACAACTGGGCTGTAGAGTACAAACTTCAAGCAGCAGATCCCCCCCTCTCAGACCGCCTTTAACAAAATGCAGAAGCTCAGCACCTCTCTCTATGAAGCCTGCAGGGTTTGTCCCTTCGTGGTCTTAATGCTTAGTTGAAACATTAGTTGAATGTCCAGTCCGGAGAAGAGGAGGTGGAGGGGGGACAGGATTGCTCTCTTGAAGTCTTTGAAGGGCTGTCCCTTGGAAGAAGAAGAAGAAGAGTTTGGATTTATACCCCACCCTTCACTGCCCAAAGGCGTCTCAGAGCGGCTTACAAACTCCCTTCCCTTCCCCTCCCCACAACAGACACCCTGTGAGGTAGGCGGGGCTGAGAACTCTAACACAAACTGTCCTTAAGAGAACAGCTGTGCCAGAGCTTGTGACTGACCCAAGGTCACATCAGCAGGTGCAAGTGGAGGAGTGGGGAATCAAACCCGGTTCTCCCAGATAAGTGCAGGGAGCCGTTCCCATCGGCAGCAGAGGAGAGGACTTGCAAGAATGGGTTGAAATCAAGGGAGGGAAGGTACCAGCTGGATATTAGGAAAAACTTTTTTCCGCTCAGAGTTGTGCAACAGTAGAATCGGCCGCCTAAGGAAGTGGAGAGCTCTCCCTCGCTGGCAGTCTCTAAGCAGCAGCTGGACAGACCCCTTGTCAGGGATGCTCTAGGCCGATCCTGCATCGAGCAGGGGGTCGGACTAGATGGTCTGTATGGCCCTTTCCAACTCTGTGATTTTATGATTCTACCTGCTGATGTTACAAAGCCTTTGTGTCTGCCCCAGTCCTTTGGCCAGATGTCCTCTGAGAGTTCTGAATGTAATTTGCTGATGGGTGTGGGATTGACCTGGTTTGGGCCTCTGGGGGGGTTGGGCCTTAAGCCTTTCTGCCCTTACCCAGGTATGTTGCTGGTAAAATTAGGAAGATCTCATCTTCTTTGCCAACATGCTCCTGGGCAGCCTTTTAATAAGCAATCTCTTTGCCCTTCGCAGCACTTTTTTACTTCCTTCGGTGCCCGAGACAGGACGTACATGATGATGTTCAGGCTCTGGCAGAACGCCCTCCTGGAGAAGGTATTTTATTTGTCCGTTTGCTTTCTTTATTCTGAACGCTTACTCCTCGCCTCGCCATACGAAGTTATCTCCAAGGGTCGCTTGCGGAAGAAAATTATCACGTCAAACAGCTACTGTAAAAACAGCCGTGTGAAAAAACATAAGTTCATTAAAAAGTTGCAGATGTGGAAAATCTAAAATAAACAGGACCGAAAGCGCGGCTGTTGGATAAAGGGTTGAAATTGCCATCCTAAGCAGACCAAGCCCATTGACTTCCATGCACTTAAGGTAAAGGTAAAGGTTCCCTTGCTTGAAAGCCAGTCGACTCTGACTCTAAACACCAAGGCTCACAGAACGCTGTTACCTTCGCATAGAAGTGGTACCTATTTATCTACTTGCAATTTCTTGCTTTTGAACTGCTAGGTTGGCAGGAGCTGGAACTAGAGACAGGAGCTCACTCCATCTTGCGGCACCCGGGTCTTGAACTGCTGAACTACTGACCTTCCACAGCCTGCAGTTCAGCGTCTTAACCACTTGAGCCACCGCAGCTCCATGCACTTAGAAGGGTATAATTCATGGAGGATAGTTCATAGTCACAGCGACTAAAGGGAACCTCCACATCAATCTCTGAATCCCATTGCCAGGGGCAACATGAGGGGAAGGCCTCAGCCTCTATGCCCTGTTGTTGGACCTCCAGAGGAACTGTTTGGCCACTGTGAGAGACAGGATGCTGCTGGACTGGATGGGCCACTGGACTGATCCAGCAGGCCTCTTCTGATGTTCTTAGCTCTGCTGAGGATGGTGCTAGAACTGCGAGATCTCAGGCAGTTACTCCAATTTAAGCTGGTTGACATGGGAGTAACTCTACAGAGGACTGCACGGTTAAAAGCATAAGTGCAACTGGTAGGTCTCTTTTTTTAGGCTCGTAGCCAGGATTTTGTGGCTTGTGGGGCAGAAAATTTTCTGGCAGGGCTGCCATTATTTGCCATAAAGAAGAAGGGTGGCACCCCTCTCCCTCCGCTACGACAAGACTTAAAGGGCCCTTCAGCTGATCAGTGGGGAGCACACGGCCCGCTGATCAGCTAGGGCCTTTTAAATCTTGCAGGAGAGGGGGAGGCGCCACCTCCGCTTCTTCTGAAAAGCATTTAAAGAACCCCTTTAAGTGTTTTTGGGAAGAAACAGAGGGCCCTTTATGGAAATCCCACTGCACCTAAGGGCCAGGTTCCCCCCCACAAAAAAACCATTGCATGCCAAAACTCTGCTGAGCCATATGTCTGAACTTGGATCGTAGGTTCTTGGTGGGCAGAATTTCAACAGGGGATTGCTTTTTATCATCAGTTAGCACAGTTTTGTCAGAAAGGTTTTCTTGAGCCCTTGCTTATGAGGCGAATTTATTTATGTAACGCATTTCTGTGCCACCTTTCTACCCAAAATAGCACTTCCTCGGGCAGTTTACATCAGGCACTATAACATTTGAAACATTAAAACGGCATTTAAAACTTATATCTAATTATTTAATGTCACAATAAAAACATATAGATGTATAAACAGCAAGCACGCGTACGCCAGGCTGGAGGGGTCAATAGGAGTTGTAATAAATTGTACAGGTTGTAATGAAATAAATAAAAATGTCCCCGTTGGTAGGCGGAGTGATTTAAGAGACTGTCAGAAGATATATAGTGGCTGCCACCTTTGGCGCAAGTGGCATAAATTGACTCGTTGCGTAAGATGAACAGTGAATGCATTTCAGACTGTTTCGCTGGCATCTTAATTCTAGCAATAGCAAAGAATGTGATGCTGATTCGAATCAAGTTGAAATGAAAGTGTGAAAATGTGCATGCCAGTGTGAGGCAAAGCCAAACTCTTTTGACCTCGTCCTGTGCAAACTTATTTATTTAATTCATTTGCACCCTGCCTTTCTCTCCAGTGGTTCACATCGCTGTCCTCTCCACCATTCTGTCCTCACAACAACCCTGTGAGGTAGATGCAGGGGGGTAGTCATGTTGGTCTGAAGCAACAGAACAATTTTTGAGTCCAGTGGCACCTTTAAGACCAACGGGGTTTTATTCTGGGTATAAGCTTTCGTGTGCACTCACACTTCTTAACTGCAGACCGGAAGGTTAGTAGGTCAGCAGTTCGAGACCTGAGTGCCGCGTGACGGAGTGAGCTCCCGTCTCTGGTCCCAGCTCCTGCCAACCCAGAAGTTTGAAAGCAAGAAATTGCAAGTAGATAAATAGGTACCGCTTTGGTGGGAAGGTAACAGCGTTCCGTGCACCTTGGCGTTTAGTCATGCTGGTCACATGACCACGGAAACATCTTCAGACAGCGCTGGCTCTTCGGCTTGGAAACAAAGATGAGCATTGCACCCTAGAGTCGGATTTGACTGGCTTTCAAGCAAGGGAAACCTTTACCTTTACCTAAAATTAACCTTTATTGGTCTTTTTTTTTTTAAAAAAGATATTTTTTATTTTAAATTTTATATAGGGCACAGAAAAAAAAGAAAAGGTGTGAGGGGGAAAGAAAAATACACGTAAGGCACTTTTTTTACAAATATTCAAGACAATATAAAAGTAAATGAATTAATAAATCTAGGTAAATCATCATAACACTACCAATAATGCCGTTTCCTTAAAATACATTATCCGCTATTCTCAAACTGAAAACAAAAACTACGAAGAAATCATGTAAACAAACATTTTATATCGACTTAAAACTGCCGGAAAGCCATTTAAAATGATTTATAACAACAAGGAAGTAACAAGTTTAAAAAATTCCAAATAACTGATAAAAATCATGCAACTATGAGGAACTGGTAATCATTGATTAACTGAATAATCCAAACATAATACTGTAACTGTCTTAAAGCTCTCTGTATACTAGGTATAAAAGGCTTTGTTGGTCTTAAAGGTGCTGCTGGACTCAAACTTTGTCCTGTGCGGTAGGCGAGGCCGAGAGAGTGTGACTGGCCTAAGGTCACCCCGCAAGCTTCCATGACACTAGTGGGGGCTTGGACCTGGGTCTCCCATGTCCTAGTCCGATATTCTTAACCGCTACACCACGCTGTCTGTCTTACCTGGTGGTAGAGCAATGGCCACAGCAGAGTCTGCCCCACCCCCATTCTTCCAGACATTGCAGCAGCCAAATCTTAGGCACAGGGGGCTCCTGGGAAATGTAGTTTTCTTGAATCCAGTGCCAACCTAGCCGTTCAAAAGCAAGAAATTGCAGGTAGATAAATAGGTACCACTTCGGTGGGAAGGTAACAGCGTTCCGTGCGCCTTGGTGTTTAGTCATGCCGGCCACATGACCATGGAACCGTCTTCGGACAGCGTGGCTCTTCGGCTTTGAAACGGAGATGAGCACCGCGACCCTAGAGTTGGATTCGACTGGCTTTCGAGCAAGGGAACCTTTACCTTTACCTTTATGCAAGCAGTGGTTAAAAATCTGGAGGATTTATTTATATGGCAAGAAGAGCTCACAAGAAGTGAATTAAAACCAGGGTGAGCTGGTAGCCGTTTGCTTATCCACAGTGTTAAGACGGACTTCTTTTAGGAGACCCAGTTTTCGTAAGCTCTGGCAGTGCCCAGCAATTTCTCTATTAATATTAACAAAAATTATGTCAGTGATTATAAAAACAGATATTCCATTCTCAGTTATTTTTGTTGCCCGTAACAAGGGATGTAGTTACAAATCAAATGATTGTTACTAAGGGTTTTTTTTGTTGTTGACTAAACACTAGGAAGAAAATAGCCAGCTGTTGCTAGATGAATTTTTAGGTGTCGTTTGGGGACAGCCTTATATTTCAGGAAATGAATGCCTGATATGAAATTAAGAAATTATCCAAAGAAGGAATTGTTTGTGCAAGAAGATGTTTCCTTTTAATTTTATATTGAGATTCCAGATAACGACGGTATTCATGACATAGGGTCTAATTTAATTTGATATTCTGCGTTGTACCATAAACCTTTTCCCCCCTGTATTGGTCCATTCCTCCTCATTATAAAGCAAAGCTGACTTTTGCTATCTTTGGGAACTGAAATCACAAGTTCCTTTGCTAAAGTTTATGGCTTACATTGGGTCATGTGACTGTCTCATGCAGGAGCCTGGACATCTGGATGGTTATTCAGCTTGACTTTCAAGAATGCCTTTTCTGTCTCCTTTCTTTAGGGCTAGCAGCACATTTGACCTTTGAAATGAAATGAAAGCTTTGTATTCTATCGAAAGCCTCAAGGGCACATATAGACTGTAGCTCAGCTCACGTTACTTTTTTTTCTGTGAAGAGTCACGGGTAGCTTTCCATTATCAACCTAGGGATTCTCCTACAACCGTAGCTTCCAAATGCGTGTAGTCGCAGCAGAAAATAGATGCTTGCGTGACAACAACGCATGCAATTTTGGGGCCAATCCTTTCATAGAAATAAATTATACATTAATTTATAGTTAATATAAATAAATAAGTAATGTAAACAAACATACAGATCGCGTAGCAGTCAGCTGAGACAGTCTAGGGCTAAGCAAATGATATCTTTTTTTGGTCTCCATTTACATATTTTGCAAATGGTTTTTTGGGTCTCTGCTCTTTGCTGTTGGATTTGTAGAGTTGCTGGAACTGTGTGAGTTCATTCTACAGTTCTTATACACTGAAGTGCCATAATAATATCCCAACATGGGACTGAATATATTATATAATTGGTGGGATATAAGTACAATTAGGGCTATTTTTGGGCAGGAACGCACAGGAACGGAGTTCCGACTGGCTCCTGAGTTGGCCACACCCAGCAGGAACTCATTAGCATAATAGGCCACACCCAACAGCAGAAACTCATTAGGATTGGCTACATTAGGGGTGTGTGGCCTAACATGCAAAGGAGTTCCTGCTACAAAAAAAGCCCTGGGTTTTGACAACAAACAAGGTAAACAGAATAAGAAGCAAAAGGTGGGTGTGGCTGGATGACCACACTTCTGGTAACATGAGGCTGTGGCCTAATATGCTAATAGGCTGTGCTGTCGGGGGTGTGGCCTAATATGCTAATATGTTTCTTCTGTTGGGTGTGGCCTGTTATGCTAATGAGTTCCTGCTGGGCTTTTTCTACAAAAAAAGCCCTGAGTACAATAATCATAATAATAACTTACATTATTTCCACCTATAATGTAGAAAGCCAATATATAGACACCCAGATAACACCGAAAGTTGTGTACATTTTGCGGCAAATATTTGTTGGGAGGAGACGGCATGATTTCTAGTTCAAAGCGGTTGGGAATGAGAAATCTGGAATCTTCCCCAGTACAGACCTCAGTCATTGCACTGTCAGTAACGAAGCATCACAAAACTTTAGGGCAGGGGTGGCCAAACTGCGGCTCGGGAGCCACATGTGGCTCTTTCACTTATATTGTGCGGTTCCCGGCAGGGCGGCTGGGGAAGTGAAATGGAGGCGTGCCTCCCAGATCGGTCTTCCCTCCCCCAGCCAGTGTTCCCCTTCCTGGGTAGGCTTGAGGTGGGGGGGAGCAGAGAAAGAAAGCAACTTTAAATGTGTTCCCAAAGGGCACACACACCCCCACCCGGCCAGCTGGCTTGGAGAAGGCATTTGTCTCTTTACTTCCCTTCTTCAAGCTATACTAGCCAGCACGGGGACGGGGGGGAGGCTTGGAGGACACATTTACAGTTAGTTGCTTTCTTTCCACCTCTCCCTCCCCTCCATCTATTTGCTTTCTTTCCACCTTTCTTTCTTTCTCTCTCTCCCCTCCCTCCCCACCTAAAGTTATCGATTTAATGGTACTTAAAAGCAAATTTGCATATTTCCAGTAAAAACATGTGTGTAATATTCATTCATGTCTTGTGGCTCTCAAACATCTGACGTTTATTCTGTTAAGCAAGTTTAGTCACCCCTGCTTTAGGGCCACGGTCCCCCATATGACGCTGATTAATTTTCAGTGGGTGCCAATCCTTGCTGTCTTTCTCTCCCTCTCCCCCAGCCCTTGTGTCCGAAGGAGCTCTGGCATTTTGTACACCAGTGTTACGGTACTGAACTAGGGCTGACGAGCGACGACGAAGACTACGTGCCTCCTGATGACGATTTCAACACCATGGGGTAAGCCGAGTTTGCCCGAAAGTGATATGAGAAAGTCGCCTGAATGAGCACGAGTCAAATGGCTCCTTTGCCTTGGGCACTCCGGCAGGAATTGCAGGTACAGGTCGGAACTGTAGCCTACACCAGTATCTCTGGCTTCTACAGTGGAACCCAGGGTCATATTTCTTTGGCGTTTGTATTTATTATTACACATATGTCCTACCTGCCTTCCATCAAACAAGGCAGCACTCATGGGGGTTCCCAGGAGGTCTCCTAGCCAGGTATTGACGAGATTCACACCTGCATAGCTTTGGCAAGGTTGCTGCATCATGCTCCTTCAGGCCATACCTCGAGCCCTTATGATAGCATGGCAGTCATTATTACTCACATGGCAAAGGGCTACGTATAGAAAGTGTCCTGGCAGTCCATGCCATAGACGGAGCCTCGACCAAACATATAAAAGCAGCCTTAAAAAATGTAAACAGGATCTGTTTTTTACAAAAATATAGTGATATAAGATAAACTATCATGCAAAGTACAAAGTGCATTATTACATTAAACGACATACAAATAAAAGTGGAACATAAACCCTGCTGAAATACAATCTTAAAGGGACCGAGCCTATAAACAGTCCTCTTAGGCTGTAAGAACGGAAAGAAACATTCTCTGTACCAGCTGAAGATAAGTCCCTTGGAGCATGAAGGTGTCAAGGTTTGTAATCCACGACAGGCCTGTTTCGAATCAATACCTTTATCAAGCTGTCAGTCTTCATAAGGCTGGTGGGATTTCCACTGGTTTCTGAGAATTCACAAGTGCACGGCGGCAAGCCTTCCTAATGACAAGCTTGGGATAGCCGCTATAGATTGAGCCTCTGCAAAACAGAAGCTGATCTGTCTGTTCTTTCTAAAGAGCCAGTTTGGTGTCGTGGTTAAGTGCGCGGACTCTAATCTGGGAGAACCGGGTTCGATTCCCCACTCCTCCGCTTGCACCTGCTGGATGACCTTGGGCAAGCCATAGTCCTGTCAGAGGTGTTCTTGAAAAAGAGCAGTTTCTGTCAGAGCTCTCTCAGCCCCACCTACCTCACAGGGTGTCTGTTGTGGGGAGGGGAAGGGAAAGGAGTTTGTAAGCCGCTCTGAGACTCCTTCGGGTAGTGAAGGGCGGGGTATAAATCCAGTCTCCTCCTCCTCCTCCTCCTCCTCCTCTTCTTCCTTCTTCTTCGTCTTCTTCCTCCAGTGCTTTAGTTCTCTCTGGTAGGGAGCTGCTCAAAGGCTCACGGATTCTGTTTGCTTCTTTTAGCTACTGCGAAGAGATCCCAGTGGAGGAAAACGAGGTGAACGACAGCTCCTCGAAAAGCAGCATGGAAGCCAAACCCGAGGCCAGTCCGCAGCTCCCCAAGAAGTCTGTCACCAACAGCAGCACGTTGACGCCCACAGGAAGCACCGAAGCTCCCGTCCCAGTAGGTATTCCCCTCATCTGACTGCTGTTAGCATGGAAATCATCTGTTCTGGGTTGGGTCACACCCAGTGCTCCCTCTAAAGCTGTGGAGTCTTGTGAGCAAAAAATTCCACTTTGTGAGCGCCTGGCATTAAAGTTGTGAGCGAGCGATTTGTCTACTGCATAAATTAGTTTGCTCTGGAGCCCATCCTTCCCGAGCTAAGACAAAAAAAGTGCGAGCTGGAGGCTAAAAAACGGTGAGCTAACTCACACTAACTCAGCTTAGAGGGAACACTGGTACACCCCCCCCCTTGAAGGAACAGGCCTGTAGTCTGGGGGTGCTCTTGGATGCAAGCCCAGTGCTGGATAAGCAGTTGGCAGCTGCAGGCAGAGGAGTGCCTTTGACCAGCTCTGACTGTTTAGCCAGCTACGGCCTTTCCTGAGCAGAAAAGATTTGGCCACTGTGGTGCGTGCCCCGGTTACATCTAGATTAGATTACTGCAAGGTGCTGTACGTGGGGCTACCCCTTGAGGACTGTCTGGAAACTTCAGTTGGGGCAGATGCTGCAGTCAGGATGTTGACTGCAGTGTGTCACACCAGTCTTGGTCCATCTACATGGGCTCTCAGTCTGTTTCTGGGCACAATTCAAGGTACCAGTGCTGATCTTTAAAGCCCTCTCATGTTTGGGAACAATATACGTGGTGGGCCACCTACTCCCTTATAAACATACTCCACCACTACAGACATCTTTGGAGGCCCCGCTGTGGGTGATCCCGCCTTCTGAGATTAAGTGAGTGGCAACTCAGGAAAGTGCCTTCTTAGTCACGGTACCGAAGCTCTGGGACTCTCTTCCTAGGGAGACTCATCTGTTCCCTTTCTGTCGCCATCTTCCTCTGGCAGGTGAAGCCTTTTTTGTTTTGTTTTGTTTGGCATCCCCTTAGTGATCCTGACTCCCTGCCCAGTGTTCTATTTGTCGTTTTAATGCTTTTGTATGTATTTTAGATCTAGTTTTAATGGTGTGGCTTTTGTTGGTTTTAATGATTTTTTAAAATGTGATTTTTGTTATGTATGTTTTAGCTGCCTCTGGTGGCCCTTGTTAGGGCAGGAAGTCGGGATATAAATTTTGTAAAATAAATAAAATAGAGGCAACAATCTATTTAACTTTGTGATGGAAACTGGACCAAAATTTAACCTACCATTTTGTTGTGGCTTCAGCTCATGATACGTCAGGTTTTCAAGGGCAAAATAAAGAAAACTGTAACTGCCAGGGAGAACTTGACTCCCTAGAACTGAGGGGAAGTGCTGGAATTCCTTATGGATCTGAGGCAAGAAATTGATCTTGGCTCACCTGTCCACAAGTGCACATTTTAATTTTTAAAAAATGGGTTTGCTTTGTGCATCATTTTAAACAAGTTCAAAGTGGTGTAGTCGGAGGTATGATGTGTTTTAAAACATCTTTGTGTTATGGTTGCATTCAGACATCCCAAACAAAGCTCAGGTCGATCATGGCCAAAGCAAACCTAGAAGCGCTTCAGTTTGCAAGCTCCTCCCTTCTCTCCTTGTGAATGGTGCGGAAAGTAAAGATGTCATGAGAACATAACATAAGAGAACATAAGAGGAGCCAATGTTGGATCAGGCCAATGGCCCATCCAGTCCAACACGCTGTCACACGGTGGCCCAAAACACCAGCTGCCATCAGGAGGCCCAGCAGTGGGGCCAGGACACTAGAAGCCCTCCCACTGTTGGCCTCCCCACAAGCACCAAGAATACAGAGCATCTCTTGCCCCAGACTGAGAGTTCTTACCTATATCTTGTGGCTCATAGCCATTGATGGACCTCTGCTCCATGTGTTTATCTAATTCCCTCTTGAAGCCGTCCATGCTTGTAGCCGCCATCACCTCCTGTGGCAGTGAATTCCATGTGTGACTCACTCTTTGGGTGAAGAAGGACTTCCTTTTATCTGTTCTAACCCAACTGCTCAGCAATTTCATGGAGTGCCCATAGGTTCTTGTATTGTGAGAAAGGGAGAAAAGTACTTCTTTCTCGACCTGCTCTATCCCGTGCATAATCTGATGTCCTGGCTTGGAACATGTTATTTAAAGACCGCCTTTCTCTCTGGGACTGAAGGCAGATACGATGTCCATGTTCCAACCTTCTCTTCCAGGGAGATTAATCTATCAGATTTTTATCACACCTTTCCCCCAAGAGGCTCAGTGCGGCATTCACTCTTCTTCCATTTTGTCTTCACAACAACCCTTTGTGAATGACTGGCTTAAGGTCACCCAGCTTGCTTCATGGCTGAGTTGGAAACCGAACCTGTGTCTCCCAGGTCCCATTCCAGGACTCTAAACCACTGTGCCACACTGGCTCTGACGTCGTTGCTTATCTTTACGATGCAAAGATACAGAAGTAGCTATGCTACATAATCTACGTATCCTGCATACAGTTTAATTTTTTCAAGTTACGAGTCAACAATGATGTCAGGAGGAGGGTCATAACTTCTCAGATAGTTTAAGACTCATGCTAAAACCCATAATCTTCACAGGGCACAAGTCCATAGGCGCATGTAGACTTTATTGAGCATGCACAGATCATGCCCATTTCGTAGGCTGCAGTGAGAAACTCAGCACTTGGGGTATTTGGGAATTGCAACTGGGGTTGACAGGCAGTGACCATCACCCTTGAGGTTAGCAGTAATGTGATGACCTTTGTAATGTGATGACCTTTGGCCCCACTGCTGGACCTCTTGATGTCACCTGGTATTTTTGTCCGCTGTGTGACAGTGTTGGACTAGATGGGCCATTGGCCTGATTCAACATTGGCTTCTCTTATGTTCTTACGTTTGACCCTCTTTTAGTATGAAGGGATTGTTCCTGAGGAACAGGAGGTTGTGGACATCCCGGTAGAGAAGGAGCTGACGATCGCAAACATCATTGGGGACAAGATAGAGATCATAGCGCCCGTGAATTCCCCTTCCCTGGATTTCAATGACAATGAGGACATTCCAACTGAACTCAGCGACTCCTCAGAGACGCACGATGAAGGTACGCCCAGGGGCACCGTGGTGGAGTTGGGTGCTCTTGTAGTGTTTGCATTAACCTTGTATACCATCATAGTCAATGAGTGAAGGACCAGGATTCCAGAGTCTAATGGGCATGGGTTGCTCCCTCTTGACCTTCCGTTCTGTCTTGTGTTTGGTGCCACCTCTGTTCAATGTTCTTTCCGTTTTGAGGCTCACTACTGTGTATTGCTTATTTCCATCTAAATAGCATTAAGAATCTAGAGCATCTTTAGATTAATGGGTATAATATCCAGGCACCATCAACCAGGAGTGTCTTCTGGGTATGTGCCACATCCACGTCTTGTACAGGAGGTCTTTCCAGAAGATAAAGACCAATACTAACGATTATTCATGTGACTCTTCGGACTAGCTAAGATGCTTACGAGGTGGTAACAGTTAAAGCCATCAGTTTGACTGAATCAGGCCCAAAGATTTCTTTTCTTAATTTAACCTTTTGCAGTCCCAGATCCAGTGATCACCTGCATGCGGAAAGGTGACACTGGGAAATGTTTGAACAAGCAATTTATTCTGAGGATGAATCTGTGAGCTAGATTGGTTTCGTGTTGGGTCTCGCTTACAAATTCATTTCTGGAAGAGTTTGTGGAATAACCAGATCAGTGTAACTTTTCCATACCTACAAGATCATCTGAGCCCAGATCATGACATGATGTGCTTTAAAAAAAACAAGCCCAACCCTACAGTATAATCTCTGCTTCCTATTGCAGGGGAAGTTCAGGCCTTTTATGATGACCTGAATGGTCGGCAGTACATGAACGAAGTGTTCAACTTTAGCGTGGACAAGCTGTACGACCTGCTCTTCACGGACTCTCAGTTCCTGAGGGACTTTATGGAGCAGCGGAGGTTCTCTGGTGAGTTCGATGCTCTCCTGCGCCCGCGTGGCCTCATGTCCCAGCTGGCATCAGTTCGGCCGGAACTTTGTTTTGATTACTTTGTCTAAGAGATACACGTACATACATACATATACATACATTCTGCCTTTCAATCAATATGGAATTGGATCCAAAGTTTTAATTAAGGGCATGTCTGTACTACAGATATGGACAAGTAGGACTTTTTTTGTAGAAAAAGCCCAGCAGGAACTCATTGGCATAATAGGCCACTCCATGACAGCACAGTGTATTAGCATATTAGGCCACACCCCATACCTTCCCTTTGCTTGCCTGAGCACCCCGCAGCTGCAGGGAGCCCGGGCAAGCCGGCCCTTGGACAGGCTGAGGAAGGCACGGGAGGCATTTAAATGCCTCCTGGATCCTTCAGGCCCCCCTGGCCTGCCCACCTTGGAGTTGCTAGCGGGGTCGCTCTCCAGGCCTTCTCTCTGTAGCCACACACGCAGAGGTTTTGGCTGTAGTGGGCGTGGCCAACTCTGAAGCCAGCCAGAACTCTGTTCCTGTGCGTTCCTGCCCCAAAATAGCCCTGTGGACAAGTCTGATGATATTTGTTGAGCTGTCATAGCATGCGACCTTTGAGAGGGGCCATGGTTCAAAACTGAGACAAAATGATGTTATCCCAGGCCCTATGTGCGTGCAAGAGAGAGAGACCTGAAGTTCAGGAAGGCCAGATGGCTGTCAATAGATCCTCCTTCCTTCTAAGGTTCTTGAGGACAATGTCTTGGACTAGCGAGCAGGATCCAGTACTGTGGGTCAGTTGCTAGATGTTTGGCTTTGGAAGACTCGGGTTCCAGTCTGTTTCTCTGTGTTGCCTTGGACCAAAATAAACACACCATCTTCCATCTTTCCTGCTTCTAAAATGGGAGCCACTGATGGGAGCCATGGATATGAGAAGGCAAAAGACTTTCTTTCTCATGGCGAGGGATGACGTGCTTCACAATGGAGCCTTTTGTCAGGGCTGCCAACGGGGCTAGAGGTGGAGGTTACTGGCTGCCTGTGGCCTTGCTGCTGGCCATGGGAGTCTGTATTTTCCCCTGGGAACGGTGCTACACCCTGCTCTGCTCAATTCACAATGAAGGTCGTTCCAGAGGGCGAGCTGTGTGGGTGCAATGGCTGGATTCAACTCCAGTAGCACCTTAGAGACCGGCAAGGTTTTGGGAAATGGGAGTTTTCGAGAGTCAAAGCTCTGATGAAGGCAGCCTTGACTCTCGGGAATCCGTACCCCCAAAATCTTGTTGGTTTTAGGTACTATTGGACTGGAATCTAGTTGCTCATTAGCATGATTTTCTCACCCGGTGATGCGTTTTCTCTCTCTCTCTCTCTTCCCTCCCTCCCTCCCTCTCTCTTTCTCCCTGCCCCTCCCTCCCTCTTCCTCCCTCTCTTTCTCCTTCCTCCCTCTCTCTCCTTCCCTGCACCCTCCCTTCCTCTCTCCTTCCCTCCTCCCCTTTATCCCTCCCTCTCTCTCCCTTCTTCCCTTTCTCCCCCCCTCCCTCTCCCCCTCCCCTTCCTTCCCCAACTCTCTCCTTCCCTCCCTCCCTCTCTCACCCTCTTGCCCCTCCCTCTGTCTCTTTCTCTCTTTCCTCAGATATCATCTTTCATCCGTGGAAGAAGCAAGAAACTGGAAATCAGAGCCGAGTGATCCTCTACACCATCACCCTCACCAACCCTCTGGCCCCCAAAACTGCCACAGTCACTGAGACTCAAGTAAGTACGTGGAAGGCGGAAGCCTCCCCCCACCCATACACCCCCCGTAGACTCCAGAGACCAGCGCGCGACTCAGCACCACCTGCCAGAGATGCTTTCCCCGCGCGGGTCCCCTCGCGGCGTCTCCCTCGGCGGCCTAACCCGTGTCCTGTCCCGCTTCTCTCCACGCCCTCCAGACAATGTACAAAGCGAGCCAGGAGAGCGAGTGCTACGTGATAGACGCAGAGGTGCTAACGCACGACGTCCCCTACCACGATTATTTCTACACGATTAATCGTTACACGTTGACGCGCGTCGCCAGAAACAAATGCCGACTCAGGTGGGCAAGCCAATCTGCGTGTCCTTGGTGAGGAAGGAGGGGGGGCTGTTGATTTTGAAGGGCACCTGCGCAACAAACCGAAGGAGGACAATCCCTTTAATTTGGGAGTGGGGAGGGGGAAAGGAGCCAATGGCCTTGGGTGAGACCCAGTTTCTCCCTGCTGGTGCCCGGCCTTTATTTTTTGTTTTTCTTGTGTGTGTGTGTGCATGTGCACACCTGGAAGTCATGGCGACCTCTGGTGACTGACCCCTACTGGGCCCCCGGAAGATATGCAGAGAGGTGGCTGAGTAAAGCCTGCCCCCGCCTCCCGGCTCTGGTATTCCAAGGAGGTCTCCCATCCAAGTCCTTGCCAGAGTTAGCCCTGCTTAGCTTCCGAGGTTTGCCTGGGCTATCCAGGTCAGAGCTGTTTTTTTGCTTTCCGTGCCCTGCAGTCTCCCAGAAGTGTGTGCGCATGCGTAAAGTGCCTTCAAGTCACAGATGAATTAGGGTGACCCCATGTGGTTTCCAAGGCAAGAGAGGTGTTTTGCCATTGCCCGCCTCTGCCTAGCGACCCTGGGTTTCCTTGGTGGTCTCCCATCCAAGGCTGACCCTGGTGGGCTCCCGAGATACGGTGAAATCAGACTAGCCTGGGCCATCCAGGTCAGAGCTTGCAACTGGCAACTACAGTTGGCCAGTCCAAATACAGATGTGACAGCGGTTTAGACTGGGGCAGGAAAGTGACCCAGAGTTCCTCCTCCACCAGGGTTTCTACGGAGCTACGATACAGGAAACAGCCGTGGGGGCTAGTGAAATCCTTCATTGAGAAGAACTTCTGGAGCGGCCTGGATGATTATTTCCGCCACTTAGGTGAGAGCCACGTGCCGGGGCTGGGTATGTTTGTTTTTACACTTCTTCACTCAAAGAGTGATTAACATGTGGAAGTCACTGCCACACGAAATGGCAGCAGCTACAAGCTATGGACAGCTTCAAGAGGGGATTAGATAAACATATGGAGCAGAGGTCCATCAGTGGCTATTAGCTGCAAGGGATAGGTGGAACACTTTGTCTGGGGCAGTGATGCTCTGTATTCTTGGTGCTGGAGGGGGCAAGAGTGGGAGGGCTTCTAGTGTCCTGGCCCCACTGGTGGACCTCCTGGTGGCACCTGGGTTTTGGCCACTGTGTGAAATGGAGTGTTGGGCTAGATGGACTATTGGCCTGATCCAACATGGCTTCTCTTAAGTTCTTATGTTCTTGAGTGCCAGAACAAGGCTTTCAGTGGGCATAGGGTTGCCAAGTTCCTCCTGACAACTGGCGCGGGGGACGATGACATTTACCTGGAGTGGGAGGGAGGCCTAAATCTTGTTGCCAGTGATGCTGTGGTATTTGGGCAAAAACTCTGTGGTAAAAATGGCTTCCACCATAGAGTTTTTTGCCCAATTACCAGAGTGTGTGCAGCGACACAATGGCATCATTTCCGGTGCATGCTGGAAGTGACATCACTGTGTTGCTAGTGACAAACCATAGGCCTTCCTCACGCTCCCAGTAAGTCACTGCTGGCCAGCTGATCGGCAGTGGGCTGGTAGGGGTGGTGGTAACCATAAGTGGGCACTGTGAGTGCAAGAATCAGGCTTGAGGAGCAGTTCAGTGTTTTAGTTTTAGTAGTTTAGCTTTGCCTGTGATGGTGGTGGTGGAAAGTACCATTAAGTCGCAGCCGACTTACGGTGACCCCTGGTGGGGTTTCAAGGCAAGAGACAAGCAGAGGTCTCTTGCCTATCTCTGTGTAGCGCCCCTGGACTACTTTGGTGGTCTCCCCTTCAAGTAATAACCAGGGCTGACCCCAGGCCCATAGCCACAGGGGCATTTTGGGGGCAATGCCCCACCACAGATGAGCGCTGCCCCCTCGGACAAAAACATTCAAGGGGGGAAATTTTTAAAAACAATGTAAGATGTGTATCGGGGTTCCAAAATGACTCCAGGCACAGTCAGGGAACCTTCAGTCACATTTTCTTTTCCCCCGGGCCAAGAAATGAATAGGTTTTTAAAAATGCAAAATAAAATAAAATTGCAAAAAGTAATGTAAAACTGCAAAATGCAAAGAGAGAGAGAGTTGGAGATTTCCCCCACCCACCCACCCTTCCCCGGCTTACGCAGAAAAGCAGCCTGGAATTGAGTGTCTCCAACTGAAAGGACTAGAGGAAGACTAGAGGTCGCAGTGGGGCTGGAGCTGAGGAGTGGGGAATCAAACCTGGCTCTTCCAGATCAGAGTCCATGCTCCTAACCACTGCACCATACTGGCTCTCTTTGGGTGGTAAGGTAGCACAGAAATGTATGCCAAATGGAACAAAAGTATCTTTGCCCACTAAAATGAGACAGAAGAATCTCTCTGGGGAAGGCGTTCCAAAGTTTTGGTGCCACCACCAAGAAGTCCCTTTCTCGGGTCGCCCCTTGCCCTGGCTCTGCCCTTATACCTCTTTTTTTGGCCAAGATGAAATCAGTCTCCTCTTTCTTTATTGAACGGGTCTTTCCTTTGGCAGAGAGTGAACTGACCAAAACGGAGAGCACATACCTAGCCGAGCTTCACCGACAATCCCCCAAAGAGAAGGCAGGCAAACAATCCACGGTGCGGCGGAGGAAACGGCCCCACACGCACTTGCGGGGGCCGCACCTGGAGGAAGTGCTGAGCCCTGTAACTACTCCCACAGACGAGGAGGCAGTAGGTCGAATCAAGCGTGTGGCAGGTAAAGGAGCGGGAATGTCCGCCTGGGGGGGGCGCGGGGAGGTCGGGGTTTCTCCGGTCCTCTTTTGCTGAGGGGTTTCTCTGGGGGGGGGGGATACGGGTTTCTTGGAAGGTTATTGATGCAAAGTCATGGACTGGCTGACCTACAGGAACTGTCTGTCTGCTAAAGAATTCCGCTTCCTTTCTCCCATTTGTCCATTTTAGGACTTGCAGTAGCAGGCTGCATTTCGGGGCAGGATTGCCAGCTCTGGGTGGGGAAATTCCTGGAGATTTTGGAGGGCGGAGCCTGGGGAGGGCAGGATTCCAGGAGGGGAGGAACCTCAGCAGGGTATAATGCCATAGACTCCACCCTCCAAAGCAGCCATTTTCTCCTGGGGAACAGATCTTGGTTGGCTGGGGATCAGTTGGAATACTGGGAGATCTCTGGGTGCCCCCTCGGGATTGGCAACCCTATTTAGGGGCTAGCCAACTTCCTCTTTTTAGTGGCCTAGCCTGGTTCAGGATGCTACTGCAAGACAAGCATTGCGTTTCCCAGGTTTTGTACCAAACCCTCTTTGCAAGGTAGGGAGGGAGTTCCGTAAAGTTAATCTGGGGCTGCAAGTCTGAAACAACAGCCTAGACTGACCCCCCTCCGGGAGAAAAAAATGGGAGAACTGGGTCAGGGTCATCCATCAGAGAAGGGAATTTACATCTCGCCAGAACTTCCTGCCATGCGTAATGCGTGCCAGTTTGGTGTAGTGGTTAAGCGCGCGGACTCTAATCTGGGAGCACCGGGTTTGATTCCCCCCACACCTCCACATCCCCCAATCCGTAGAAGGCAAGCTTCGTATGTTCATTACAGACTTAAAAGGCAGCTGTGTCTTTTTATCGCACTTACCCCGAATACACAGAAGTGAATTCACAGTGGTTTGGGGGTCGCACAGAATGATTCTGTTAAAGAAGTTTTTAAAGGGATAACTGAGTACGGGCACTGGGAGTCTTTGCCTGACAAGTTCTGCAGGCCGTCAAGGTCTGCTCAAGACAACAGCTTTCAAAACCGTTCCCAGGATGGGGCTATGGCTCAATGGAAGATCGTCTACTTGACAGGCAGGAGGCTCCCAGGTTCAATCCCCGGCAGTTCCAGTCTGGTGTAGTGGTCAGGAGTGGGGGCTCCAATCTGGGACAACTGAGTTTGATTCCCCACGCCTCCACATGCAGCTGCTGGTGTGGCCTTGGGTCAGTCACAAGTTCTCTCAGAGCTGTTCTCTCACAAGTGTCCTCGAAAGAGCACCCTCGAAAAGGGTGTCCGTTGTGGGTAGGGGAAGGGAAAGGAGATTGAATGCTGCTCTGAGACTCGGAGTGAAGGGCGGGGTACGAATCCAATCTCTTCTTCTTCTCTGCCGCCTTCCAGGTTCCACACAAACACGGCACATCCCCGAGGAAAGTCCCAGCGGCTTCCACTTACAGAGTGTCTCCAAGTTGCTGCTCATTATCAGTTGCGTGTAAGTGATTCCTTCGCCCCTTCTGCCCCCGGGGAGGGGGGGATTGTCTCTTTCCTCTTTTGCCTTCTCTCCCCCCCTCTCTTCCTCTCTCTCTGTCTCTCTCTCCACATTACTCCCCAGTCTAGTTTCTCTCTCTGAAGCCGAAAGGGTCTTTGCAAGAGATCGCTGATTGTTTTCTCCCCATCTCACAAAAAGTATTCTCCCTTTGTGTGTTTGGGATTGAGAAGACAGGACTCCCTGAGAAAGACAGCGATGCTAGGAAAAGTTGAAGGCGGCAGGAAAAGAGGGAGAGAGACCCGACGGGAGATGGACGGACTCGGTCAAGGAAGCCACTAGGGATGCCGGGTTCTCCTGGGCACCAGCTGAGGATGGGGGCATAGGGTTGCCAGATCCAGGTGGGGAAACTCCTGGAGATTCGGGGAGGACAGGGACCTCAGTGGGGTACAGTGCCATAGAGTCCACCCCCCAAAGCATCCCTTTTCTCCAGGGGGAACCGATCTCTGTAGTCTGGAGATGAGCTGTAATTCTGGGGGATCCCCGGGTCCTGCCTGGAGGCTGGCAACCCTACACTGCCCTCAGTTGGCCAGACCTGAGCAACTTAATGGTAGGACGTTTTGGACAATGTTGATTCGTAGGGTAGTCGTATGTCAGAAGGAAACTTATGGCCCTTAACACACGGACAGTGTTTGAAACCCGTCGCTGGTTTTTGTAGGATCCAACCCTATTTCCTTTGTTCAGAGACTGGTCCATTCTCTTCGGGCTGGGCTGTGAGCATTCCCGAGAATCCTAGGGGGTGGTTTGGCTCCCGTAGATGTCAGACAGGGAACAGCTGTTGATCCAGACAGGGAGGGAAGGGTGTGACGTGGGGGTTGGCAGCGAGAGTGGAGAAACGATGCTCACAGGCAGCCGTAGGAGGACTATGAGATAAATTCCCCGTCTACAGTATAGGAGATGGAGAACAACACGGGGGGTGGGAGCAGGGCAGCAGTGGAACGATTTCAGATTTTTTTGGCGAGGTTTATTGTTAAAGGGGAAAAAAACACAATTCGTGGCACGCAGACAGCTGCGTTGCTTACTTAGCTGGTTATGATTTGCCATTTCTCCTGCACAAGGGTGGGAATCTTCACTTTTGTCAGAGGCATCTAGAAACCTAGTAGGGGCCCAAATAAAGCCTCATAAAATGTTCAGAGTTATGAATACACACACAAAAAAAGGACAGTGTATGACCTGACCTGACGCGTTTCGGCTCACAAGAGCCTTCTTCAGAGGCCAAATAGTGCAAAATGAAACAAGCGACAGCGTCCCTGTGACACGTGTAAGGCAATTCACAATAAATAAGGTCGGGCCAAAATTGGAATGTTCCAATATGGGATTGAATGGCGCAGCAAAAAGTTTCTATTTGAGGCCACAAATATATCTGGCCTTGTGTCAGAAGTAGTTGTATATACTGGGAATAATATGTACCTTCCAGTTTAGGTCCTAAGAGTGCAAATAAAATTGCCTTGTCAGCGACAATGTGACATCGATATGTGACTGTCACACACATTCGTGCGTCATTCAATTCCATATTGGAACCTTCCAATTTTGGACCTACCTTATTTATGGTTAAGGAGCTGCGGTGGCTCAAGTGGTTAAGACACTGAACTGCAGGCTGTGGAAGGTCAGTAGTTCAGCAGTTCGAGACCCGGGTGCCGCAAGATGGAGTGAGCTCCCGTCTCTAGTTCCAGCTCCCGCCAACCTAGCAGTTCAAAAGCAAGAAATTGCAAGTAGATAAATAGGTACCACTTCGGTGGGAAGGTAACAGCGTTCCGTGCACCTTGGTGTTTAGTAATGCCAGCCACATGACCACGGAAACGTCTTCGGACAGCGCTGGCTCTTCGGCTTTGAAACGGAGATGAGCACCGCAACCCTAGAGTCGGATTCGACTGGCTTTCGAGCAAGGGAACCTTTACCTTTACCTGTTTATTGTTAATTGCCTTACACGTGTCACAGGGATTCTGTTGCTTGTTGTATCTTGCACGATTTGACCTCTGAAGAAGGCTCTTGTGAGCCGAAACGCGTCAGGTCAGGTCATACACGGTCCTTTTTGTGCGTGTATTCGTAACTTTGAACATTTTATGAGGCTTTATTTGAGCCTTTATGTTTTAACTTTTGGCCCTCAATAAGTTTTCTAAAATTCCTTTGGAGGTTTGTGCTTTTTTGGTTTAGATTTCCCCCCCTTTTTTGGGGGGGAACCTTCACTTTTAGCTTTCTCTGATCCAGAGGGAAAGCAGAGTATTTATTTAACCAGCTTAGGTGGAAAAAAATTTCTCCCTTTGTGTGTTGGAATTGAGACCTGGCCTGAATTCTTCTGTCCCTCATAGGCATTTCAAATAGTCCAGCTTTCCTTTTTAATTCCAGAGTTCTGTGTTGGACCCCTGGTGGGGCTTAATTCCTTTTACGGTACCACTTGGTGTTTTATTAACCCCATTTGGGGCTTATTTAATTGTGGAGGGCATGGACAGTCGGCCGGAGATCCTGCTTGAACTCTGCTTGCTTTAGATAAGGGGCTGTGGTGGCTCAGTGGTTAAGAAACTGAGCTGCAGATCGGAAGGTCTGTGGTTTGGCAGTTTGAAACCCAAGTGCCGCATGATGGAGTGAGCTCCCGTCTCTGGCCCCAGCTCCTGCCAACCTAGCAGTTCGAAAGCAAGAAACTGCAAGGAGATAAATAGGTACCGCTTCGGTGGACAGGTGACAGCATTCCGTGCACCTTGGCGTCTAGTCATGCCATTGCTTCCACCCGGTGACTGATTTTAACCTACCTCGCGGGGTTGTTGTGAAGATGAAATGGGGAGTGCTGTCCACCGTTGGGGAGAAAGCTGGCGTAGACACGAAGTCAATTAAACATTTACCAGGGGTGGCCAAACTCTCTTAACGTAACAGCCACACAGAATAAGCGTCAGATGTTTGAGAGCTGCAGGACATGACCAAATATCACACATGCATTTTTATTGGAAAATATGCAAGTTTGCTTTTTACTAACGTTAAATTAGATTGTGTGAAAGAGCTGTATGCAGCTCCTGAGCTGCAGTTTGGCCACCCCGATTTAAACCATTAAGACGTTTAGCTGAAGTGATCCCAGCACCGTCAGTCCTTATCTGCTTTTGGGGGGCGGTGGTGGGTAGGACAATGCTGCAGCTCCCCACGCTCAGTGCCACGCGCCAGCCATCTGCCACGGCTGGCACAAGCGCCATTTTGTTGTCTCAGTGGCCAGTTGGTGTGTTGGGGGGGAGCAGTGGTGGTGTGGGCTGGTGGCATCCACAGCAGATGGGTGGTTGGGCAGTGGGGCATCCCAGCATGCCCCCCTACCCAGCACAGGGCTTGGGGCAGCTGCCCTGGTTGCCCGGTCTCTGTGGCTGCCCCTGGGTGTGCTATCCAACCAAACGGATACAGAGTATTTTGCAAGCTTTTGAACTCCCCAGAACTCTTTTTCACGCTGGATGTTACAATATCTTAAATGGATAGGCGGTTAGCAGATTTTTTCAGCCCATGATGGTAAGGCCTGATTGTGCATGTTAAGGCCTGATCGTGCATGCCTCCTTTGTGAGGTCAGCTTTATGGCTGAAATGGTGTCTTGCGACGGCACATTCTCTGGGAAACCGCACTCTGTATGCGCCGTCCGCTCTTTGTCCATTCCACTGAAAGAACTACCATCTCAGAGCCTTCAGTCCTGTAGCGCCTTTAAGACCAAAAAAGGTTTATTCAAGGTACGAGCTTCCATGTGCACGCACACTTCTTCAGATACATGGAAGTGGAAGCTGAACATTCAGATATATAGGGCGATGTTTGACATACTTGAACCGCTAGCTTCCATTTCAATGTATGTGAAGAAGTGTGCCTTGCACACGGAAGCTCATACCTTGAATAAACCTTTGCTGGTCTTAAAGGTGCCCCACCGGACTCAAAATTTGTTCTGCTGCTTTGGACCAACATGGCCGCCCACCTGGATCCATCTCAGAGTCTGTACGCCCGTGTGGTCTTCCCCCACCCAAGGACCAGTGGGGAAAAATCCAGATGCTGCATAAGCTGTGCACATTCATTCTTCTTAATTCGCGTACCTGGTTTAGATGGAGTCTTCTGTTTCTGAGCTGCACGCACGTGGCCAGGTCTGGCAGCTGGATGGCAGGCAACTGGGCTGAGAGAGGCCATGGAAATAAGGGTCGGGGATCGCAAAGGGCGGGATGGCAGCCACATCTGGCCACGGGCCCAGAAGCTGCGCTCGGAGAAGATGCCTTCTCCTATGGCCAGAACACTCTCCACGCCCCTTCCTTGTTTCCGGCTGTTTGCAGAGACTCTGTAGAGATGCCAGGGATCCCGAGGACTAGAAACGGACTCTCTTTGAAAGCCGCGTTCCTCATTCTGCATTAACTCCGTCTTGTGGTATGCACATTCCTGGCCCCCCCTCCCCGCCACTATAGTGCTAGGTCACCCTCCGGTGAAGGGCAGGCGTGTTCAGGGTGTTCTCTTTCTCTTTGCATGCTCTCTCTCTCTCCCCTCCCCGATCTGTGTGTGTTCTGTGTCCTTCAGAAGACCTTCCCTGGCAGTTTCTCCTCCGCTCAGCTCTGGTGTGCTTCTAACCTTCTCCTCCTCCATCTTTTCTCTTCCCTGCTCACATTAGGATTTGTTTCAGGTACTGTCTCCTTTTATTACCTTCCTCCTCGTCCGTCCTCCTCTTTCCATCTCTCTCTCTCTCTCCATTCTAATTGGTGGGTTTGCTCTTTAACACCGTCTGTCTGAACGCCACTCACATTCTTCCGGGCCACGTCCTTGTCTGTTGCTTTGTAGAATGAGCTTATCCTTTCCGCCCCGTCGTTTCTCTCTGCTCCCCCAACAAAACCTTTTCTGCCCCCTTTACTGTTGGGCTCCAGTGAGTGTTAGGCCTAGCTCCTTCTCCCACTCTTCACGTTTTGAGATGCGCACACACAGGCTTTTACATCCTGTCTTGGGGCTGAGAAATGGCTGCAGAAGAACGGAGAACAGCATGCATGCCAGGAAGGGGTGCCCCCTCAAGCATTCAGGTGAAGGCCCAGGACCATTCCGCCCTGCCACCTTCCCATTGTTCATTTTTGGCACAGACATGCTTGGGTTGTGACTTACTGCTTCCCAAAAGATGGGCTTATTTTACCCTCTTGCTCTTCCTGAGACTAAGGGCTTCCCCACATTCTCAGTTTCCTTGCTTGTAAGTTCCTGTTTCTTCAGGGGAGGGGGCAGGTTTCTGTTCTGCACACGTGTGCTCCCTCTAGTGGTTGGTTCGATATCACACCAGGTTGTGTCTGGTATAAAAACCTGCTGTTTAAAGGGAGTTAACGCTGGACATAAGCCGATGTAATATCAAATTGACCACTAGAGGGAGCAAAACATGTGCCGAACAGGAAAAAAAAACCTCCCAAAGAAACAGGAACTTACAAGTGAGAAATATGAGAATGCCTTGCACCCAGGCAGTATAAGCTAAATAACCTGTTTTTTTGCGTAAATTACTACTCAGAACTTTCTCTGCTGATGTTCATGCACCTTCTTTGTTGTGCAACCAGAGCATGTTGAATCTTGAAGGTACATACTGACCCATTCACATTTGGGCATGGCCCAACATGCTCAAAGACCTAGGACACGTGAGTGCACTTTGACACATTATAAAAGGATTCTGAGAGTCTTCCCAGGGGGAATAAGGACCACGGTCCCAGCCGCCTGTCTTAAAGACGCATTCTTTTTCTTTTGCCTCCGCAGTCTGGTGCTTTTGGTAATCCTCAATATGATGCTGTTCTACAAACTCTGGATGTTGGAATACACCACCCAAACCCTCACGGCATGGCAGGGCCTGCGGTTACAGGAAAGGTAGCCTCTGTTCCTTTATTCTGTACTTCACGCTCACGGACCAATGGGTCATAAGCAAACAAGTTCGATAGTCCATGTGGTACAGAAGAATGCGGTCCAAAAATACGGAAAATAAGCAAGCAACCAGAAATACAAAGTACAGCAAATAAAATATATCACCGTGGATAAAAGTCATTAAGAACCATTGATAAAAATTTTGCCAGAGCAAGGTTTTGGCCGGTTGCCTTTCCCCACCTCGCTGCTGTCTAAATCGAATCTGTTTGCTCCGCTACCACTTTAGTGCCCAGATGTTAAAAGAGAATGAAGCGCCTCTTCCTTCTCAGTGCACCTCACTTGCACCACTGTGCCTGGTGTTGCTTTGTTACTGGAAGTCCCGTCTTGGAACAAGAGACCTCTTTCCTTAAAAAAAAAACATGGCTGCCTAGATTGCCACAGTGGGTCGAACAGTGGCTCCCCTGGGTCATCTCGGGACAGAGAAACGGCACGGGGAGGGGTAGACTTCCCCTGCCCTCCCGCATGTGCAGTGGTCCCAATCAAATTAAGGGCCCCCCAGGCCCCTGAAAATTGAGGGATGCATAAATCACTGGCTGCTCCCAACGTAGAACTCCCAGTGGATATTTGGTTTGGACTGGTGAAAAGCTGAGAGCTTGACAGTCTTGCTGAGACCCACTTGGCTTGTTGTGTTTCTCCGGCACACAGATGACTTCTCCAGCAGGAATGTATAATATCTGTGAGGAGCATCTAACTGGCCAGCCTTAGTTGCCAGCCGTGCCGTGCTTTGTTACGTTACAGCACATGTGTGTTTTCCAGGTTACACGTGACCTCCATGTAGGCCACCCTGGTGTTAAGGTCTGCCAGTTTCCATTCTTTACGGTAGAGAATTAGGACTGCTGTATTCTGTTTTCCTCCCTATAGTGAAAGGCAGGGGGGTCCCCAGCATAGTGTCTGTGGGTGTAGTGTTCTAAATCTGTCCGGAGCGCTAAAGACCAGCTTATCTCTAATCAGCTCCTCAGAAGTCGAGCCAAATTCACAGCTGGCAGCCTTTAGTTTGAGTTCAGTTGTAAATTGCTCCGCTGACACACTCTGCTCCCAATTGTAAGTCCAGAAACAATAATGCTCAGATATCAAATTCTTCTGAGGAGTACAATATTCCTTAAACTCCGCAAGAACCTCATTCAACATCTTTGGCTCTCCATCCTCAAAAACAAATGTGTTATATATCCTGACGGCCAGTCACACTTATCTGCAACATTATCTGTGGTGCTGGCAATTAAATAAAATTGGGAAAGCTTGCTCGCAGGGTCTTCCAGTTTTCTGCAAGATCACCGGTCAAAGCAAGTGGAGGCGATGGCCGAAAGTAATCCCACTGCTGACACCATGTCGTGTTCTGCTGTGATATGCCTCATCTGGTAAACAACAACACCCAGTTGTTGTTGTTTATAGGGCAGCTTTATTCAGTTGAAGAAGACACCAAGAAGGGAGAGCAAAGAACAACAACACATATGCCTGAAAGCCCTGTGACCCTCTCCATTCTATCAGGTTAAATACATCACAATAGAATGGAAAGCCATCTCCTTAAAGATACACACACATGACAGTGGGGGTACCGTGGCACCCTCTGACACCTCTCCTGGTGCCCACCAAGTGTTCTTAGAAAGAGGGTGGGGCTGGGGGGAACCCCAGCAGGACTTCACTACCACAGGAGGTGGTGGCAGCAGCTACAAGAGGGAATTGGATAAACATGTGGAGCAGGGGTCCATCAGTGGCTATTAGCCACAAGGTGTAGGTAGGAACTCCCAGTCTGGGGCAAGTGATGCTCTGTATTCTTGATGCTTGGGAGGGGTCAACGGCAATGCTCCCTCTAAGCTGCGGAGTCTTGTGAGCAAAAATTCTACTTCGTGAGCTACTGGCATTAAAGTTGTGAGCGGGCGATTTGCCTACTGCATCAATTAGTTTGCTCTGGAGCCCATCCTTCCTGAGCTAAGACAAAAATGTGTGAGCCGGAGGCTAAAGAACTGTGAGCTAGCTCACACTAACTCAACTTAGAGGGAACACTGGTCAACGGTGGGAGGGCTTCTGGTGTCCTGGCCCCACTGCTGGACCTCCTGATGGCCCCTGGTATTTTTGGCCACTGTGTGCTCAGAGTGTTGGAATTCCAAAGGTGCCCACCGGTTCGAAAAGGAAGGGGGGACCCCTGTTTTAAGGGATCCCAAAGTCACTCGCAGTTTTCCCCAGAGCTCATCTTTAGGGGCAGATTAAGTGCCCTAAGTAGCACTGACCCATCTCGGTGGCCCCCCCTCCTTTCCACACTGACCCCGTCCATTTTAGCGGTTGACCCGTCTGACCAGATGCACAATGCAGGTTGCAGCAATACAAAAACGCACCATGATCATTTTGCACTAGTTCTATCATTTTTATTTTTATTTTTACAAATCTTCATTCTTTTTTTCCCTTCTTTTCGCCCTTTCCCCAACTTGGTGGTGCCCCCTTTGGCCCCGGTGCCCTAAGCACGCGCTGAGTCCGCTTCATGGTGAATCCGCCGCTGCTCATCTTTGCGTCTCTGTCTCGGTAGGCTACCCCAGTCGCAGACAGAATGGGCCCAGCTACTAGAGTCCCAGCAGAGGTATCACGACACGGAGCTTCAGAAGTGGCGGGAGATTATCAAGTCCTCTGTGATGCTCCTAGATCAGGTGAGGAAGAAGCCGGCAACCTACAGGCCATCGTAAGGACGGGACTCGCGTTCCTAGCGCATAAGCCGCCAAGGTCGCACAGAAGAGCGGGCACGCCAGGGCGGGCTGCGGTAGTGTGGCCCTGCAGTATTACGATCCCCGCTTATCATGTAGGGAAGAGGACTTCAGTCAGCCACGCTGGAAATACAGTGGACTCAGGCAGATCTTGAGAGGGAGGGCAGGAAGGGCTGCACCACGGCTTCGTTCCCGTGGCCCCTTTCTTACACGCCCAGGGAGATGCCAATGGCCACTTTGGGGGTCAGGAAGCAATTGTTCTCCAGACCTGGAGGGTTCTCCCCCCTGCTTCGTAGAGCAGGGGTCACTGGGGGTTTGGGGAGGGGCAGTATTTGTGAATTTCCTGCATCATCCAGGGGGTTGGACTAGATGATCCTGGGGATCCCTTCCAACTCTGTGATTCTAGAATCCAAAGGCACTTTGGAGTTAAGAGGCTGGCAAAAGGTGGTTTTAGGCTGAGGCTTCGTTGGTTAGCAGCCAACGTACCCTGGGCTGGTCAGAGTTTGGGAGCGATGCAGGAAGATGGGAGGCACCCCCCACCCCCCCAATTAGGGTCGCTGTGTGGAAATGGCGGTTGCCACTTTGGGGTCAGAAAGCAATTTTTGTCCAGGCCAGTTTGGCCGGGGATCCTGGAGGGTTTTTTGTCATCTCCTGGGCATGGAAGAGGGGTCACTGCGGGTGTGGAGGGGGAGGCATTTGTGTATTTCCTGCATTGTGCAAGGGGGTTGGACTAGATGACCCTGGTGGTCCCTTCCAACTCCATGATGCTGTTCTGTGATTCTATGACTGTCAAACCACCTCTGCTCATCTCTTGCCCAGAACACTCCATGGATGGGGTCTTCATGACTCAGTGGCAATTTTTTCTCTCCTTAGTCGGCAGCAGAGTATCGAGCAGAGAGATTTTCATACTGCTCAGGAGGGCTAGGATGTTTGGTGTAGTGGTCAGGAGCGCGGACTCTGATCTGGGAGAACCAGGTTTGATTCCCCACTCCTCTACATGCAGCTTGCTGGTGTGACCTTGTGTCATTCACAAGTTCTCTCAGAGCTGTTGTCTCACAAGCAGTCCACGAAAGAGCTCCCTCAGCCCCACCCACCTCACAGGGCATCTGTTGTAGGGAGGGGGAGGGAAAGGAGATTGGAAGCTGCTCTGAGACTCCTTCAGGTGGTGAAGGGCGGGGTATAAATCCAATCTCCTCCTCCTCCTCTTCTTTTTTTTTGGGGTGGTGGTACTTTAATGAAAACTGGTGACTTTTGAGTTTCTGAGTTATAACTTGGGCATTTCCAGTTGCCCGATTCCCCTTTCCCAGTGTGCCACGTCCTTTTGGGAGTTCTTTCGTGGCAGCTTGTTTTCTGAATGCCCGTCTCGTATTGCTGGTCACCCACGCCTTTCTCTGTGCCCTGCAATGCAAGGATGAAGCCGCCAGTCCCATCCCGCAGTCAAATGCCCATGGCCCGCTGCCCCAATTGCTTTGTGGGGACAGGGTTTCAGGATACCCGCGGGGCTCCCGCAACTGCGGATACGGTTGTGGTCTCTTTGAGGGAGGGGGGGGCGCTTTCATTCACGCCTCCTTTGGCTGACGGAGGCGTAAATTGAACAGGGAAGTCTTAAGCCAGCTGGCGTTGCTTTCGGCAAGCGGGGGCCGTGCGGAATTCCAGCTGCGACCCGGTTTGTTTCTGTATTTCCTCGTCAGTCATCGCTCCCCCCCCCCGCCCCACTTTGCCTTGCAGATGAAAGACTCACTAATAAACCTTCAGAACGGCATCGGGTCTCGTGACTACCGGTCGGAGCCAGACGAGAAGCGGAAACGGTTCCACTAGCAGGCGGGGGGACGCAAGCGGCCAGAGGACTGTGTGCAATATGTATACATAGAATATATATATATATATACATACATACAGAATATAAATATATATATATATATATATATATATTATATACAGATTTTAAAAGGAGAAAAAACAACAACGCCGCCGCATGTACCGAGGAGAGGGAGCGGGTGCCGATCGACCTCCAGCACCGGTTGAAGCGGAGGGTCCCTGGGGCAGGGGTCGGATGTCGCAGGGTGGTGCCCGACCAGCGCTGGGGCAACGCATAGCCCGCGCCATCCCGGGCCACCCCACACCCCTCTTGGTATTTTCCTGGCTGTCTGTCCGTCCGTCCACCCGCCCGTCTTTTCCAGTTTTCATTCCGATAGGGAAGACTCGGAGGGAGTGAAGCCGCAGCTCGAGCCGGAAGTTAAGCAACGTGCACTTTGGCGTCCGGGACGGCGTGCCGAGGGCGACGGGGTGCGTCTCTGGCTCTCGGCTCCGTCTCCCCCGCGGGGCTCCGGGTCGGCAGGTTCTGCAGGAGTGGCCTCCGCGTGAACTGTGAACCAGTGTTCATTTCACCGCATCCTTCGGACAGGGTCGTGTGCTTCTCCCCCGCTTAGCTTGGCGCGCGCTTCTCCCGGCCTCTGCGACTCCGGCCGAGGGCCCTGACGAAGGTTCCACAGCGTTCCTTGTCTCGTGGAATGAGTCTATGTGACGCGAGAGAGAGGGAGGAGGCGGGTTGCTTGGGGAGAGCCCCGTGTTCAGGTCTGTCCTTGGCACTAACTGTCTTTACGTGGGAGGCGTTAGAGGCCAGCGTATTTCCCCTTTGTTGTAAGTTGTCCTCTTTGGGTGTCGGGGATTCTCTGATTGTAGTGTGTTCACATCGTCAAACAACTCCCCCCCCGTATGTCCCATGGAACTGCTGCTTCTCTGAAAAGGGCTACACGTACTTATATCCATCTCTCCTTACTGGAGGTGGAGGGGAGTTCCCGGGCTGAGAACCCTATTCACAAGGCATCCCTTATCGATTGTAATATATTTCCAGATCTCCCTCTGCCCAAAACCGAGTGAATCGGAGCTTAGGACCAAACCTCAGACTTTATTGAGGGGCTTCAAACATCTACTCCTGCAACCGAACTTCCCCGTCCCAATTCGTGAGAGTTTGGGGTAGGGATTTCTGGTTTTATCCACCATGTCCCCACCTACATCCAAGCAAGAGATGCGATAGGAAAAACAGAACTGTATTAAAAGTGGGAACTTTCTGTCGCCTAAAGCAGGCGAATGTATCCGCATTGAGAACCCAGCTGCCTTCCCAGCAGGGAGCCTGTCCCTTGGAGAGGTTAGGAGGCGGAAGAACAGCGGGCGGACTGGGGTTCTGTGTGTATTGTCAGGCAGACTGGTAGTTCCCTTCACAGAGGACTTCTTTGAACTCTTAGTAGCCCACAAAAACCCCTCTCTTGCATTTTTGGTGACTTTGACGAGCCAGCACTGGCAATCTGGGGCAGATGCAGGAAATACGGAGTCAGTCGTGTTGACTGGCTGGTGGGCTATAGAAACGGTGAAAAATACATACTTAAAAAAAAAAAAAGTTGTAGACCAGTCGTCCCCCCCCCCCCACAGCAACCTTGGATGGGTGAGAGTCAAATCCTCCCCGTCCTGTTCTTGTTATCTTTAACGGCAAAGATGCAAGTCAGAGTTGACCAGGATTGCGATCCTCTGTAAAAAGAGAAGGCGGGTTCCCTTTCTTCTCTGGCTTGTCCGTCGGCCCGAGGGATCCGTCACAAACAGCAAGGGAACCTTTCCTGCTTCGGTGAACGGTGCCGGTTTCTGCAACCCCCCCCCCGCCCCGCTTCCCGGCTGCTGAATTGATATTGGAGACAAACTACGTGATGTGGGGCTACCCGGGATGTGACGCATCCATTTCTCGCAGGTGAGAAATGAAGTCATCAAGCCGAGCCAAGAAGTCCTTTGGAAGTACCAAGTCGCAGACGCTCCGCACCTTTCCGGACTGGGGCTCTGCACCTTCCCTTAGTCTGAAACAGTCCTGTCCTCTTGCAGGGTGAGAGAGGCGCCGAGGATTCAATCACAGGGACTGCAAAAAGCGGCTGTCCTCTCCTTAAGTGGTTTGGCACAGGAGCTGAGCCCGTATGGGCAGTGTTGTGAATGCACCATGCACAAGACTTGTGGGTCAGGGAACGCCCTTTGGGGCTCTTCTCCCGAGCCCACAGTGGATACCCAGGTCGGTGCCAGAGGTCTCTTTCTTGTTGCGGACTCACGTTGAGTTCCCCTGCTTGCCTTTAGCCTTGGAGAGAGTCCATTCATTCTGTGTGCAGCAGCAAATGTTATTTATTCATCCCTCTAACCAAGAAGCAAGGAAGGGCTCTCGTGGAGCCTGGCCGGGAGGGGGCGGGGGGGGAGATCTGTCTCCCTACAGAACCAGCTGGCTGGCAAAAGGCAGCATTTCCTGAATAGGGCTCGGAGGGGTTCAGTGACCCACACTGTGAATACCTGGGCTGGGGATGCCGTTTGGGGCAGGGGTTGGCGGGCTGGTGATGGAGCAGTGAGAAGCCGCAGGTGAGGTGTTCAAGAGCCCCCAGGGTGGGTGTGGGGGGGGCGGGTAGAAGTTATTTATGTAATTTATTGTATTTATATAGAGACGCGTTGATGCGATGCTGCTGATTAACTGGCGGCGGGCAGGAAACCTCCGCCGGCTGTTTGTAGGAGCTCCAAGAAGGCCTCCTGGCTCGGGAAGACGAAAGGGCGGCCTCCCTGCTCCGTCGTTTCAGATGTGCCGACAGAACTTTCGTACGAGGGTTCCTCGTTCGGAGGGCGCATCGAGGCAGAAGCAGCGAGTCGGAGGCAGAGAGGAAGGGGGGAGAGATGCAGGGTGAAGAAGACAGTGCAGAAAACCCAGCCTCTTCTCTGCCTGAGCGGGTCGGCCAGAATCCCTCGCAGCGGTTTGCGGGACGAACCGCACCGAGAATGGCATTCTGCCCCCCCCCCCCGACATTCAGACATCATTTGATCAAGAAGAAAGCCTGGTTCCTAGTCTGAGCATGACCTAGAAGCCCAGTTTGCTTTTAACAGAAGGATCTCACCTCTATGTCCAAACAATAGACATGTCGCCCTTTCTATAGTCAAAGGGAAATGGGGTTGTCCTCCTTGCTGGGGAAGGGACCGCTTCTTTGTGCCCTAGGTAAAGCATGAGTTTGGTGGCAAGTCAGGGAGGAAAGTCCCTCCTGAGTTTCTGTGAAGCTTAGGTGTATCTAATCTCTCCCCCCCTGCCCCAGCAACGTATGTCTTAGCAGTTTCACCTGAGTGGAAGCGTGTCTGTTATCTTTCTCCGGATTGTAACCACTCCACCTACGGGTGTCTTTAGGGTGAGATCCTGCAGTCTGAAACATTTTGGCAATCCCTCCCGGGTGTTTTTAGCTGGTGCATGGCGAGAGAAGGGTGTCGATAGGCAGGCGGGTGCCTTCGTACTTGCTTCTGCCCAGCGAATGATTCCCCGAAGGAAGGGGACTCCTCTTTTAAAGGGTACTGCTGGATTTTTAACCATCAGCTTCATTTGTGTGCCCCAAACTCACCCCCCCCGGTCGATCTAAGAATTTTGCCTCTGCCACATGACTTTTGTTACAGCTACACCACAAGCCAGCAAATGTGCTCGCAGTGGCATCTGGGGACTCCGTCAAATTAAATAATCTCTTAACGGCCTTCGTGGGCCTCCCGGTTTCATAACCTGGCTTAGTGGAGTTCTGAATTTTTCGGCTCAAAAGATCTCCGTTCCGGTTTCGGCAGTGCTGGGGAAGGGAAGACCCAGCCTGCGAAGCAATCTGGGCAGTTCCCGACTGTTCCACAAGAGGGGGTTTGTCTCCAATTCTGTTCCTGGGCTCTCCTCCCCCTCCTATTTTCGTCCCCCCCCCCCCCCGGGCTCAGGCATTGTCCCTCGTGCTTTTCCGAAGCGGAGGTGAAACTATTTTTGTGCCATAACATCTTCCCCTTCACCCCCACCCCCACCCCACGTGCACATCCGCCAAAACTGGAGCGTTAACCCGCGCCCGGTCTTGCTGAGATGCAACGACACCCCTTCCTTACAGAAAGAAGGTGCAGGTTTGCTGCTTTGTGCTAGAACATGCTCATCCCCCCCCCCCCGGAAGGAGGCAAAACCCGATGGCTTCTTCCTTTTTCTATGCATTCTGCCATCCCTCCACCGCCTCTCTGCCTAGATGTGGTACAATCGTTTGCCACTCCCCTTTGGATCCCGGGCTGCAGGGGCTGATGTGGTGCTACTACCCCCCCCCCCGTGTTTCTCTTCCCCACTTTCCTTCCCGGGCTGTGCTCCGAAACGAGCGTGTGGTCTCGCGGTGAGGAAAAGAGGAAAGCTAGGCTCTCCCCTTCCTTCGGAAGGAAGGAAGGAATTCGGTTTGCACATGGCCCAGAGGGGGGGGGGGAGGGTCTTCTCTCTGGCCATTTTTTTTAATTACCTCACTTCTTGTCGTTTTCTCTTTTGGAACAGTTTTGTTGCTAATGGGTTTGAAGGACTGGCTTCCGAACCCGAGCTCTTTTGGGGGCGGCGCAGCCCTAAGCTCTGGACCGCGAGCCGCACGGGTGACCACTCCCCCCTCTGGTTTTTCAAGCTCCCCTTTGCAGTGTGAGAGTCCCGGAGTGTCTGACTCCCTAATCAAGTAGCAGCTTGGGGGGGGGGGAGAGAAGGGGTCATGTTGAGATCGTCCCGCCCATTGGCAAGGATGACTGTGGCGCTCCCTCTCTTCCTCCCCCGCCCCCTTCAGCATGACGATCCGGCCTAGACCCCTGACCATGCTTGCTCCCATAATGAAGCTCCCCCCCCCGCTACATTTCAACAGTTTAAATGAAGGAGGGTTTTGTGTGTGGAGGGGAAGAGGGATAAAGGGCACGGAGGAGAGACGGAGCGGTGCCCTCCTTTGCTCCCCCTCCGGAGTGTTTCTTGCTGCTGGGAGGGTTTGTGGAAGTAAGACAAAAACAACAACGGAGCCTGGGCCACGTGCGGGAGGAGTCCCGGTTGTGTCTGTCGGAGATGTCTGGCTGTCCGCGTGTCTGATTCTGTAACTATAATAAAAGCTTTGCGCTGTGCGCAAGGTCCAATACAGATTGATTTAAAAAAAAAATTAAAAAACCACACAAAACACACAAACTTGACTGCTAGAACCTAGGAGTTACAAAGGCTACAAAGCCAAAATCTTAATGTAAAGTAGCTAGGGAAAAAAAATGGAATAAAAGTATGAATAAAAAATATAATGAACCAAATAACGGCACCGTGTCGATTCTTTTGCTTTTTATCAGACCGTTTTATTCCAAGTCTGCTGTGAGTGTTCCGTACACAAAGAACCATAAGGACATAAGAAGAGCCCTGCTGGATCGGACCACTGGTCCATTCAGTCCAGCATCCCGTCTCACACAGTGGCCAGCTGGTTCCTCTGGAGGGCCAACAATGGGACAGAGAGGCCGAGGCCTTCACGAGAAGGGCTTTGCTGGATCAGACCGGTGGTTTGCTTAGTCCAGCATCCAGTCTCACACAGTGGCCAACAAGCTCCTCAAGTCTAGAGAGCCAACAACAGGGCAGAGAGGCCAAGACCTTCATAAAAGAGCCAGTTTGGTGTAGTGGTTAAGTGCGCAGACTCTAATCTGGGAGAACCAGGATTGATTCCCCACTCCTCCACTCGCAGCTGCTGGATGACCTCAGGCAAGCCATAGTTTTGTCAGAGCTGTTCTTGAGGGCTTCTAGTGTCCTGGCCCCACTGCTGGACCTCCTGATGGCACCTGGTATTTTTGGCCACTGTGTGACAGAGTGTTGGACTGGATGGGCCATTGGCCTGATCCAACATTGGCTTCTCTTATGAAAAGAGCAGTTTCTATCAGAGCTCTCTCAGCCCCGCCTGCCTCCCAGGGTGTCTGTTGTGGGGGGAGAAAGGGAAAGGAGTTTGTAAGCCACTCTGAGACTGTGTGTGAAGGGCGGGGTATAAATCCAATCTCCTCCTCCTCCTCCTTCTTCGAAGTGTTCTGCTGGAATAGACCAGTGGTCCATCTAATCCAGCATCCTGTCTCACACAGCAGCCCACCAGTTCCTCTGGAGGTCCAGCGACAGGGAGGCCTCTTCCCGATGTTGCCTCCTCACACTGGTCTTCAGTGGTCGACTGCCTCTGAACATGGAGGTCCCCTCTAGTCACCTTGGCTAGGAGTCACTGGTAGACCTGTCCCCCATCAATCTGTCTTAACCCCCTTTTCAAACTGTCTGGGCCTGGGGTCATCACTGCCTTTCTGGAGGTCAACCAGAAAATACCATCTGCCTTTTGAGAGGAACACTTTGGACAAGCTGTCCCGCCCCGTCTCCCATGTGTCTCTGGCTGCAGAGGTTGTGCCGGCTACCAGAAATCCCTCCTGAACTATTAGAGTAGAAGACAGACACAACAAAAGGGTTTTTTCCCCTTCTGTTAGTTTAGTGACCAGAGCGGCTCAGCTGCTGAATGTGGCGAAGGGCTTGTCTGTTCCACAGCTGCTTTCAGAGTGTGTGCTAAATCCGTGCAGTGGGGAGGAATATTCTCAGATGAGTTGATTTCATGTGAAGAAGGCGGAGGGTATACGAGGTAATGTATGGTGAAGTGAGGAATTACTTTCCAGGCTCAAGAAAGAAGCTCTAGAGGTAAGCCTGCATTTGTGCCACAGATAGAGCTTTTTGAAAACGAATGAATGTGAAAGCTGAATTTCACCTCAGTGTTGCTGGTAAGGGTGTGAATAAGTTAAGAAGGGGACCCTTACACCCACAGCCTTTAAGTTCAAATGTTAGCTCACACCCCTCCACCTGCTACAAAGGAGATAAGAATGGCCTTCCTTCCCAGAAAAAGACAATAATGCTAGGAAAAGCTGAAGGCAGCAGGAATGTTTTTGGGTATTTTTTTTTGTAATATTTGTGTGTGCGTGAGCCTGGAAGTCATGGTGACTCCTGGTGACTGACCCCTACTGGGGGCCTGGAGGATATTCAGAGAGGTGGCTGAATCAAGCCTGCCCCCGCCTCCCACCTCTGGTATTCCAAGGAGGTCTCCCATCCAAGTACCTGCCAGAGTCGACCCTGCTCAGCTTCCGAGAGCTGATGAGATCGGGCTTGCCTGGCCATCCAGATCAGGGTATGGCAGCGGTAATAGAAGACGACCCAACATGAGGTGGATTCACTCAGGCAAGGAAGCCATTAGGGCCCTCCGTTTGCAAGACCTGAGCAAGGCTGTGTCCAGATCACGGGAGGTGGTGGTTCCGCTCTATTCTGCTATGGTCAGGCCTCACCTGGAGTCCTGTGTCCAGTGTTGGACACCACATTTTAGGAAGGATGTTGACAAGCTCGAGCGTGTCCAGAAGAGGGCAACCAGGATGGGGAGAGGGTTGGAATCCAAGTCTTATGAGGAAAGGCTGAGAGAGTTGGGTATGTTTAGCCTGGGAAAGAGAAGACTTAGAGGGGACATAATTGCAGTCTTCAAGTATTTGAAGGGCTGTTATGTAAAAGATGGAGCAGATCTATTCTCTCTTGCTCCGGTTTGCAGGACTAGATCTAATGGGTGGAAATTACAAGGGAGTCGTTCCCTGGAAGGCCAGATACTGAAGCTGAAGCTCAAATACTTTGGCCACCAAATGAGAAGGGAGCACTCACTGGAGAAGACCCTGATGCTGGGAAAGATTGAAGGTCAAAGAAGAAGGGGACGGCAAAGGATGAGATGGTTAGACAGTGTCATCGATGCAACGAACATGAAATTGAGCAAACTTCAGCAGACAGCGGAAGACAGGAGGGCCTGGCGTAAACTGGTCCATGGGGTCGCAAAGAGTCGGACTCGACTGCGACTGAACAACAACAAAACGTTACCAGCTGGAGATCAGGAGAAACTTCCTAACTGAAAGAGTGGTTGAGCAGTGGAACGGACTGCCTTGGGGAGGTGGTGGATGCTCCATCCCTAGACGTTTTCAAGTGGAGGCTGGATGACCGTTTTTTGGGTATGTTGTAGGTATGTTAGGGCTATCTTTTGGCTCTGCTCCTACAGAGTGCAGGGGGTTGGACTAGATGACCTGCAAGGTCCCTTCCAACTCTAACATTCTACGATTCCTCTGATTCTAAGGCTGTTAGCAAGAGGGCGTTTTGGAGGTGATTAATTCAGAGGTTCAGCAGAAGCCAGGAGAGACTCGATGGATCGCAATGGATAACCTCATAGGGAGCACTCCAGGGATCACTGAGAGAAGCGCTTAAAGCTTTTGCGTAGGGTGAGAAAATGCTTTGTAAATGCCCAGTATTTTCCTGACCTGGAATGGGGGGCATCAGGGAAGACTGATGGGCAGGAAGTGCGCTTTGTAAGCGGTGGCACAATAGTGGTTGCAGTGAATTTTTTTTCTGTGCAGCTTGCCCGCATACACAGGTGTTTCCACAGGCTTGCTGGTGGTGCAGGCGTCACCCCCTGGAGCTGTCCCGTTGCCCCAAAGAGGAACTGTTCCTCTGTGCTGACATGCTCTTTTGCCTTCCGTTCCAGAACCACTTCGAGCAAAGCTTTCTTTCCGCCCACGATTGCTCCGAAACGTAATGTTCACCTGAATTTAAGAGCACAGAAGGTTTCCCGAAGCAATCATCCACAAGCGAATGCATCTGTCCCCTCCCCTACCACAACAGCCTGTCTTTCCGCCTGCCTGCCTCTCCAATTAGAAGGGAGCTCACTCAGCTGATGGGTGGGGGGAGGGATCCAAAACACAGTGTTGTGTAGGAATCTGTGTTGTGTAGGAAACACCCATCCCTATTGCCTTTAACTGCTGACAGGTTCCCCCTGTATTGTTGTGTTACATGGAAAAGTGAAGACCAGGGTGGTTAACAGTAGTAGCAGAAGGAGAGATTGGATTTATACCCCGCCCTTCACTCAGACTCCCAGGGCGGCTTACAAACCCCTTTCCCTTCCCCTCCCCACAACAGACACCCGGTGAGGTAGGTGGGGCTGAGAGAGCTCTTTCAAGAACTGTCCTTGAGAGAACAGCTCTGACAGAACTATGGCTTGCCTAAGGTCATCCAGCAGGTGCAAGTGGAGGAGTGGGGAATCAAACCCAGTTCTCCCAGGTTAGAATCCATGCACTTAACCACTCCACTACACCACACTGGCTCCCCTCCCAAAATTGTAAGAATAATCTGAAGCAAGGGGGAGTTTGCATGGGGGGGGGAGTATTTCCACAGTTTGATGTTATGGTTAAATGCACAGACTCTAATCTGGGAGAACCGGGTTTGATTCCCCACTCCTCCACTTGCAGCTGCTGGATGACCTTGGGGAAGCCATAGTTCTATCAGAGCTGTTCTCTCAAGAGCAGTTCTCAAAAGAGCTCTGTCAGCCCTGCCTACCTCACAGGGTGTCTGTGGTGGGGGGAGAAAGGGACAGGAGTTTGTAAGCTGCTCTGAGACTCCGACTGAAGGGCGGGGCATGAATCCAATCTCCTCTTCCTCTTCTTCCTTCCTCATGGCTGAAAGAGCTCCCTTAGAAAAGAGGCCACGATCCCTGGGCTGGTGACTTGCTACAGTCCGATAAAGGCTAACAGGCGAATCTACGTAAATTCGCATGGCCTTGGTTCCCACGGCGGAATTCTGCACAAGGTACTGAACAGTTTGAGTTTCATGAGAGGTAGCTATGTATGGCACATGGCAAACTATCCACAGAAACCAAAAGGTCTTTGAAAAGCATTAAGCCTGGTGCTTAAATCATAGAGTTGGAGGGATCTCCAGGGTCATCTAGTCCAACCCCCTGCACAATGCAGGAAATTCACAAGTACCTCCCCCCACACCCCCAGTGACCTCTCTTCCATGCCCAGAAGATGACAAAAAGCCTCCAGGATCCCCGGCCAAACTGGCCTAGAGAAAATTTGTTCCTGACCCCAAAGTGCCAATCAGCATTTCCCTGAGCGTGTAAGAAAGGGCCACGAGAACTAAGCACCGAGGCAACCCTTCCTGCCCTCCCTCTCGTGACCTGCCTAAGTCCACAGAATCAGCATAGCAAAGGAAGGGGGAAAGTCAAACCATCCGCAAAAGGGGAAATGCCAAAAGGAGTTCTTTGGCGCCCAGCTCTGGGCTTTTATCCTGCTGCAGGAATAACTCACTAGGAATCATCTGTCGTTATATGATGAATTCGCCTTGTTTTAACACAGAAGGACAGTTGTACAAATTGTAGCTGGCAGCTGAACTCCGGGCCACTGCCTGGCTTGGCTTGTTGCCAATGCCGTCAGAGTCAAGTGTGTCCTTAACTCAGTGTCTGATTGTGGCCTTCGACTCCTGCAGAGGACTCAGCTATTTATTCTTTGCCAGTAGGGTTACTTGGGGGTCAAAGACAAGGGAGTAACATGATCTTATGCCATCCAAGACATTTTGAGTAATTTCAAAAAGAGAAAAGAAAATCTCTCTGCTGCTTCCGTTTGTGACTTCCACAATTGGTTCTCTTGAGTCAAACTCAGTTCTCTTGCCCGCACGCGGTCTTCACATTTCTTCTGCAAACGTGCAGTAGTCCCCAGCTTTGCAAAATATTATGAGCCACTACACCAGAGAGATGTGTGCGTCTTTGCTCATATTAAAGAGTGTGTCTGTGTGTACGCATGCCCATATGCTATAGAGGGCCTTCCTCTAAAAGTCTACGGAAGCAAGGAAAATGGACAAGCTACTGGTCAGGGTTCAATCTCGAGATTATTTAATAGAAAACATTGGCTGTTTAATTAGCAAAAAGGTACCTAGGTACATCAGTTACTCGGTCCTCTCTTAACGTGTCGGCCAATGCTGATCCCAGGGCCTACTTCCTAGAGTATTGCTGAACCTTTAAACGTTGGCAGGTTTAACTCCTGCTGTTACGACTCCTCTGTGCTAGGAGACCACTAGCAGATTTCCCAGCGTCGCCTGCCTGTTCGAGACACTCGCTCCCTTGGAAAATAAAGACAGCATCAAGAAACCGCTGCCTAACCGAAATTCTATCCCAGGGGAGTTTTCCATTGTGCTTTCACCGCTTCAGTACATAACTGAAAGGACACCTGGTAAGTTCCCTCCCCCTTGGCTGGCTTGGTCGTCCAAGCGACCGGGAGAAATTTAACATCTCTCAGGTGGAAATGTGAAATGGCCACTGGTAACCACCCCTTCTGCCTGACGGGTAACATTAAAAAAATGGCTACTCTTCTACTAAAACCACTGAACAGCTAGTTACTCTACACACCCTTTGCCCCAAACACAGTGATGCGACATACCATGGCGTGCTGGAATATGGAAACCGCTTATTATGCAAATGAAAGGTGCTTTTGGATGTTCCCCCCACCCTCCCCAGTTTAAATCTGCCATGCTGTACAGCATTACTACTATGTCTCACATTACAGAACACGCCCCAGAAGTATTTCTGGCTCCTCGGTCGTTTCCTCATTTGCAACACAGTTTTGTGAACAACCGTATTAAAATCGGTCTCCCCCTTGCATGCCCCCTCCCCCGCCCGGGTTCTCCCCCCCCCATATGATCATGATGACATCAGCCCAAACATAAAAGCAATACCTTTGCTGCCCCCGGGAAATGCGGTCAGCTTTCAGGGCCGTCAGTTGGGCTTTAACGTGCTAACACGCATGGACAGCTAATGCAACAGCTACGGACTTAATATGTCACTTGAACGTCGGTGAAATGCAGGACCTTTGCTTCATTCCAAGGTCACGGCAATGTCTGAAAGCCCCCGAAGGGGAGTGGTGTGCGTTGGTGAGAGGGAGAGCTTATCTACAAAGCGGTCGAGGGGGATGAGGGGGAAACTGTAGCTCTGTCCCCTTCCCCTTTGACTCAGCATGCCTCAAAGGAGAATTCCGTAGCAAATGGGGCAGGCAGCTCAAGAGATGGGAGCCATGAAGTCAAAGCGGTGCAATGTCCCAGACAAACAGAAATGGATTTACACTCTTTCTTTGGTCCTCCTCTTCCTCCTCCTCTGGTTATTGGGCTCCCACAAACCTGGCGGCGGCGATTCGGTCCTTGCGGCTGGAGACTCCTTGAAGGCAAGGTAAAGGCGTGTGATGCATTGTACTCTTTCCAAAAACTGGAGGAGAAGCTGTGCGTACGGAAGGCATTGCCCGCGCACAGGAGCAGCAGCAGCAGCGCAGACGCCCACATGGGGCACCCACATGCAATGCTCAGTCCCAAAACTGGCGGTGGTGTTTCTAAATTTTACATGCAAGGAACTGCCAACAAGAATTTCTCTTAACTGTGGTCAAAATAAACAAAGAGAACTCTCAGAGCTCATGAAACGACCAGCGTGTGTCCCCCGGCCTTCCACAAGGCCCCTTGTAGTATGTGACGTGATCTGCCTAAGCGCTTATACTTCAAGGACATGCCCACCTGGATTTGCACCCATTCATAATTAGGGGAGGTAACTCTACACAGCCAATCACCTCACTTCAAAGAACCTGGAGAGCTGCTGTCAGGCTGGGTAGACGATACTGACCTCAATGGACCAAGGGCCTGATTCAGTATAAGGCAGGTTCAGTATAAGGCAGGTTCGTACATATAGAACTTGGACAAGGACCGGTCTGCAGGCCATGTGACAGCAGGTCCTAATTCTGCTAGCCACAGAGCTCAATTCATGGCCTTTCTCTGAAGACAACAGGATTTTGGATGCCAATTGGCCATGAGTTATGCTCCTTTACATCCTTGGCGTTTGCGCATTTTTCAGACCCACAATCAAATCTGCGTGTTTACTCTCCTTCATTCCCTCACTGCAATACTTCCCGACAGTGGCCAGAAGACTTACCGTCAGTGATGGGGATCGCCAAAGCTTTTTGTGCCAAAAATAATCATCCCCACGGACCTTCTCCCGTGGAAGAAAAGGAAAAGGGCGGGAACAAAACGTCAGCCCCAGAATGTATGTCCGTGGCGGGAAACAAAAGAGACGGTTGGCTGACCGCTAGCTCCGTTGTTGCGAAAGGGCTGCAAGCGCAATACGTGGGCCTACGTATGGCTGATGCTTGGAGAACGCACTTCGTGCCTAAGCCCCCTGCAATCTCCCAGCGGTGGAGTCTGTTCCTTCTACTGACGAGTCTTACTCAAGGAATAAGGCTTCCTTCACCAGAGCCAGGCTCCTTACTCAGTAGAAGGAGATCGGGAGCCAGCTGTACGTCAAGCACACATTTATCGAAGAATCCTCCAAATCTGATGAAATGCTAAGGCCCAGGGGTATCGAACATAAGGCCCAGGGGCCACAACCGGCGTGTCCAGGGCTGTTATGTGGCCTGCAAGCAACTGGTGCAAGCAGGGCTCTTTTTGTAGCAGGGAACTCCTTTGCATATCAGGCCACACACCCCTGATGTAGCCAATCCTCTAAGAGCTTACAGTAGCCCCTGTAAGAAGAGTTCTGTAAGTTCTGGGAGGATTGGCTACATTAGGGGTGTGAGCCCTAATATGCAAAGGAGTTCCTGCTACAAAAAGAGCCCTGGGTGCCCGGGAGGGAACAGGAGGCTGCTCGGGGGGGGGGGATGTGGGTGGAGCCACTCCAATTGTGGAGTCTGCAGGAGTCTAGCAGAACTCCTTCACTTCAGGGACAGCCTCACCGGCAAGTCGGGAGCCACTGCAGCTACATTCATAGCTCCCCACTCGGCGTGCAGCTCCGGGGGATACAGTCCTGGATGGCCTCAGGGATCAGTATTTGCATGTGGGGATGTGTGCAAATGATCCCCCATTGGGGCACTGCACGGCTGGGCCTCCAGTCTGCACCCCGCCCCCCCAGCTCATGGGGCCTTGCAGCGAGGACACACAAAGTGGGAGCTTACCAGTTGCTGTCCTTTATAAAGTTATATCTCCTGCAATACCCCTCTAAGGTGTGGAGTCTTGTGAGCAAAAATTCTAACTTTGTGAGCTCCTAGCGTTAAAGTTGTGAGCGGGTGGGTGGTTTGGCTGCTGCATCAGTTAGTTTGCTCTGGAGCCCATCCTGCCTGAGCCAAGGCAAAAATGTGTCAGCCGGAGGCTAAAAAATGGTGAGCCAGCTCACACTAACTCAGCTTAGGGGGAACGTTGATCCGGTACCTGACATTATGCTTGATGACATACATCACCAGGGCCGGCCCCGGGTGTTTTTGCACACTAGGCAAGGAGACCTTCTGGCGCCCCCACCCAAGGAAGGGCCAAAGAAAGGAAGGAGGTTTAAACCCCTTCCCTTCCATCTGAGCGCTGGCTTGCCGGGCACTCCACAGCTGCGGGGCACGTCAGAAGCCAGGGAAGGGGCGGGGGGTTAAACCCCCATCTCTTCCATCTGAGTGCTGGCTTGCCTGCGTGCCCCGCAGCTGTGGGGCATGCCAGAAAGCCAGGGAAGAGGGCGGGGGGATTTGGCAGGGGGTTTGGCAGGGGGCTTTTGGCACCCCTAAGGGCCGGCATGCTCTAGGCGAACGCCTAGTGAGCGAGCCGGCCCTGTCCATCACCCAGCCCGACAAAGTGACATGTCAGACCCAGCCCTCATAACAAAGGAGTTCAACACCTCTGTTAAGGAGAGGGGAAAGCACAATTCCACCTCCCCCCCAGAGAGACATTGTATTCAGGCAACCCCAATTAAACTGGATTCTGACGCCCAGCATGTGGAGACTCATGGGAAAGCTCTTCCTCAATAATTCATCTCCATCCCATGATCTCTACAGGACTAGTTGCTCCTGGGATCACCCAGAACTGCCACGCTGATCCATGGGCGTCTTTGTCCTAGCTACAACCGTTCCAGCGTTTCTCACGCTGCAGCCCAGCTTCCTGTTACCACACACGTTATGCACATGGATTTCAACGCAGCTCTTACCTTGGTGGCAAACCATACCCTGGGGGGGCGGTTCTACCTGCTACTCCTCCACAGGTACAGCACAGTTCTCCTTGTTTTCTGAGGGAATGGCGAGGTAGTCGGTCCTGTCAGTCAACATGAAGAGGTTAGCGCAAGAAGAAACGTACCAATCCATGCCCTCTTTAAAGAAAGGCAAAAAGGGAAGATATACCTCTGTCTAGGGGAGGGATATAGCTCAGTAACAGACTTAACATCAGGCCCACAGCTGCCGTGGGGCATCGTGGGGCTAGGCCCCCTGACTTACAGGCAAGCCCCCCCTGACTTCCCACCCAGCCCAGGGCCCCTGAGTGGTGGCAGGGGCAGGGAAGGATATGGGTATTCCTTTAATTCGATTAGCCAGTGACCCCCTAAGAAATTTAAATGCCCCCCGGCTGAAAAAATCTTGGCTACGGGCCTGCTTAACATGCAGAGGAACCTTGATTCAATAGCAGGCATTCTCTTTTAAAGGAGCTTGGGGGGGGAGGTTTTTGGGACATGTGGCTATAGAAACCAGCTGCCTCTGTTCATGGCCCCCAAACAGCCTCTTTGGGAGTCCTCTGATGGTGTGTCCTGAGTATGGTATTCTTCAGTCATTTCAATGGAGCTCCACATAGGGAGCTCCGGATGTGCAACAGAGCCTCCGCAGCTATGGAGCACCCCCCCCCATGTCTCTCTCATATTCCATTGATAACTTCATCCATTTCTGATGGGCTCAATTCTATGACACCCTTTTGGGGGCAGCTCCGGATTTGTCACTTACGCATTTTCCTGGGCTACCTCCTCTGCTTTGGAGACCTTCCTGTAGCAGTAGACCATCTCGATCAGAAGCCACAAGGTGAGGAAGACCAAGAGGATATACATCATTATTTCCGAGATGACCGATGTGAAGTCTTCGCCAGCTGCAAAGGGGACAGAGAATGAAAGGGATCCTTGAGGCATTCCAACAGCCATATTGGCAAAGCCTGGGATCTCGGCCACCGTGACCTACTTTGCGGGCCGCTCTGTGATTCCCCCCGCCCCACGTGCAGGCATGTGTGGCTTTCTATATTTTCCACCATTGGATTACTGTCATGCGGAGACTGGGTGGCCGAGCTTCGGGGCCCGCATTTCATGCCCTAAGTCAGTTCAGGAGACATTTATATGCCGATCGATTCTCATGGAACAAACTGTGCCGGTGGCAAAGGGCGGGCGTCTTGCGTCCTAGAATAAAAACACGCACAGTCCTGATGCTCTGGTCAGCTGCTGGAAGTGGTACGCGGGGAGCAGCGAAGCCTCAGGGGTTTGGTCCTCCCGATTGCAATGAAAGAATCATACAGACAGTGCTGAAACGCACTTTGCAATCAGTCGCTGCTCCGGAGTGTTTGGATAATCAAGAGCTCCGGAGAAACAGCGATGCCACGAGGTGACCTGGGGGGAAGAGGGGGATTTCAGGGAACTGTGAGCCCCAAATGACAGAACAGGAGCGCCGTCATCCCTTAAAAGACCTTGCAATTCCTCCATTTATTTATTTATTTATTTATTATGTTTACACCCCACCGTCTTTCCCATTGGGAACCCCGAAGCAGCCTCACATCATTCAAACTGGAGAGCCAGTTTGGTGTAGTGGTGAAGTGTGCGGACTCTAATCTGAGAGAACCGGGTTTGGTTCCCCACTCCCTCCACATGCAGCTGCTGGTGTGACCTTGGGTCAGTCACAAGTTCTCTCAGAGCTGTTCTCTCCAGGGCAGTTCTCGAGAGAGCCCCACTTGCCTCACAGGGTGCCTGTTGTGCGGGGAGAGGAAGGGAAAGGAGTTTGTAAGCTGCTCTGAGGCTCCAAGTGAAGGGTGGGGTATACATCCAATCTCTTCTTTCTTTATGCTCACAACAACCCTGTAAGGTAGGTTAGGCTGAGAAAGTGTGATTGGCCCAGCAAGAGTCCTTGGCAGAGTGGGGATTCAAACCTGGGTCTCCCAGATCCTAGCGTGACGCTCTAAGCACTACACCGCACCGGCTCTCCCATCCCAAGTACGTGCTTAGATGTGCAGCATTTCTCAGATTACCCACTGCAGAGATTCAAAAACTCGTGTTTATTCCCAACCTTGGAACATGCTAGACCCCCCTTTATTTCCTAATTATCTCCTATCTGCAAATGTTTTATAATGTGCTGACGCCAAGGAAACAAAGAGCGCTACCGTGAAATGGAGACAACTCGGGGAGGGCCCCTCAGCAAGGGGAAAATACAGGAAAGAAGGGATGCAGTTGGGGGGGGGAGAGAATAAGAAAGACGCAGTGCATAGGAGAAGATCTTGACAGGAGAGAGCCACCTTTGGCTCAGCGGATCACGCAGCTCTGCTCTTCTCTCTGGGGAACTTCCGCAGCTCCCGGCAGGCCCTTGGAGAATAGCGTGTTGCTGATCTCATCCCCAGGTGATCCTGGGCCTGTTGACACCTTGCGATAAACACAGTGCCCAGCTAAGAGCAACTCTGGAGCGGTTGGAGGGAGGTGAGAGAGAGCAGAGAAGAAGAGATGGGATTTATACCCCGCCCTTCACTACCCAAGGGAGTCTCAGAGCGGCTTACAAACTCCTTTCCCTTCCCCTCCCCACCACAGACACCCTGTGAGGTAGGCAGGGCTGAGAGAGCTCTGGCAGAAACTGCTCTTTTTCAAGAACACCTCTGACAGGACTATGGCTTGCCCAAGGTCATCCAGCAGCTGCGAGTGGAGGAGCGGGGAACCAAACCCAGCTGTCGCAGATCAGAGTCCACACACTTAACCACTACACCAAACTGGCTCTCAAATATGAACTAAGTCTGGCTATCCTGGGTTGAGCCTCAGCCCAAACTGTGCTGACGGAAGACCCGAAATACGTTAAGTTGGAGATGGGAATCTCCAAGCACTCCTAAAGGAGGAGGGGGAAATCCCCTGTAGGAAAATGAACAACAACAATAAAAAAGCCCTAAGCTTTAAACGGCTCCTGCCAACCTAGCAGTTCGAAAGCAAGAAATTGCAAGTAGATAAATAGGTACCACTTTGGTGGGAAGGTAACAGCGTTCCGTGCACCTTGGTGTTTAGTCATGCCGGCCACATGACCACGGAAATGTCTTCGGACAGCGCTGGCTCTTCGGCTTTGAAACGGAGATGAGCACCGCAACCCTAGAGGCGGATTCGACTGGCTTTCGAGCAAGGGAACCTTACCTTTACCTTTACTATAAGCTTTAAACGAAGGGGATGCTTTGCACTACAGGGGGGCAGGGAGAGGAAGGCTGTTTTATGACTTACCATTATAAGGCCCGTTTCATTAGCCTGCCTGGATCCACTAATGGCCTGTTACAAGGAATGGAGGGAAGGAAGGCTAGAGGCTGATCCAAAACTGTGTGCAGATGCCTGAAGGGCTGAAAGGTCTACTGGCGGCAAAACGGTACATGTGCCAATTGCTACATAGACCATCCTGTGCAGAATCAGTCTGGCATCCTTTGCCTCTTAGGCACGGGCTGCTTAAGACTGTGCAGCTCACTCATCAGCACCTTCCCAAAGAGGAAAGGCTGAAGCGTCTGGGACTTTTCAGTTTAGAAAAGAGACGACTAAGGGGGGGACATGAGAGAGGTTTACAAAACTATGCATGGGGTGGAGAGAGCTGACAAAGGTACATTTTTCTTCCTCTCCCTAAATACGAGAATTCGAGGGTATCCAATGAAGCTAACGGGCAGTAGGTTCAGGATGGACAAAAGGAAATAGTTCTTTACACCGAGAGTGAATAAAATGTGGAATTTGCTGCCAGAGGATGTAGCAATGGTCACAGAAATAAACAGCTTTACAGAGGGATTAGATAGATTCGTGGAGGAGAGGTCTAACAGTGGCTACTAGCCATGGTGACTGAGGGGAACCTCCACATTCAGAGGCACTCAGCCTCTGAATCGCAGAGCCAGGATGCAACATCAGGGGAAGGTCTCAGCTTCTATGGCCTGTTGTTGGCCCTCCAGAGGAACTGGTTGGCCACTGCGTGAGACAGGACTAGATGGACTATCGATCTGATCCAGGAGGTCTCTTCTTTTGTTATATTCTTATGTTATCAGTGCTGGAGTGAGTTAGTCAGCATGCCTGGACACTGGGGGGCACTATGTCACTCCCAAGTGTAGACAGGTATTATGTCCTTGAATGGGATGCCTCTCTTTGTCTTAACCTTGGAGCTGCCCTCTGACCCCTTCTCTCTCTCTCTCCCTCTCTCCTCTCTCTCTCTTTACATGGCCTTCCATGGAGACACACGTCTCTGCAGGTCGCTCCCGTGGAAACAATGCCCTCAGACTCCCACGCACATGATACCGGACAACCTGGCCATTTGTGATAGGGAAAGTATTCTTTAGATTCAGCTTCTTTCTCTTCGTTTGACTGCAACCTGAATGCCAGCTGGATCTACTTGAATAAATGTAAATTTTACCTTTTTTGCAGCATACCGTCTGGGAGATTTATCAACTGCACTCAGTATCATGCTTCTATGACTGGGCAAACTCTGCTGTATTAGCCAAGTATCCCCATAACAGAAGAATAACTTTTTGAATTACTTTAAGTCTCAATAGCTAGTTTTCTAGCCTAAAGGGATCACCTTGCTCTTCTAAAACTGTCACCCTTTAAAACAAAGTTTAAATAAACCTCCACCCCAAACCTGGCCTTTGGAGATTTGAGTGATGTGCCACAGTCCAGAATCACAGGGGATGTTCGCGTCCCCCAGAGAAACAGCATTCATAGTGATGCAAAGGTTACACGATATCGAGGCTAGAGAGCGCCAAACAAAATCTACAGTCCACATAGCAACTGTCTTTGGCTGCCTGAAAAGTCACCCTTAATTTGATGTTTATCACCACATCTTCTGTTTCACTCTGCTCAGAAGTGGAAGATGCGAGAGAAACAGCTGCAGCCCTTCCTTACACATAGAACCATGGACCCCCCAGGGCTGAATAGGGACATAGGGTTATTAACTCACTACAGATGCTCATTTTCTGCCCCCAAGCATTTCCCCTCTGCTCTAGTTGGTTATAACATGCATGGTACCCTTGCATCCTTTACTAGCATTCTTCACAACACTCCTCCTACCTTCTGACTGGGATGCAAAGACCCACAGATCCCCATTCCTGCTCATGTCTGACGAAGGGAACTCTGATTCTCGAAAGCTCCTACCCTGAAACTCTTCTAGGCCCCTAAGATGCTACTGGATTCAAATCTAACTAACTTCCTTACACGAAAAACACTCAAACTTCTACCACAGGAAGGTATTCGCTGCCTCGTTTCTTTGCGAACGGCCTGGCCATTCACAAGAGACATCAGCGCTAACTCTACAAGCCAATTCAGAGCGAACCCTACAAGTCAATTCAGAGAAAACTCTACAAGTCCATTTTGAGCTAACTCTGCAAGTCAATTCAGAGCTAACTGTAAAAGTAATTTCCTCCGTACCCTCCTTCACGACTGTGAGATGGATCAATGTGGAGGTGGTGACAGTGTGGTGATGGATGTCGAAGTCAAACGTCCTGTTGACCTTGCAGGTGTAGACCCCGGAATCATTCAGGGAGATGTTATGCACAGAGATGGACACATCCTGCATGTCTTTACTCCCGTTCCACATCAGCCGCCCGCTGAAGCGGGTCAGTGGCAGTATCGGCTGTTTCTCATTCTCATACACATAAATCTGTAGGGAGAAAAACAAAGAAGAAGGCCGGTCAGTCCCAGCCTGTACTGGAATCACTTAGAAAACAACAACAGCAGATCATTAAAAAATGTTTGCTGGCTTCTTCATCTGAAAGACATGCTTTTGCACAGCACTCATCATGCAAAGGATCAGAACTGTTTCCCCCCCATAATTTATTTATTTCTGTGTATTTATTGATGTTATTTATAGCAAGGCCACCGTTCTCATTTATCTTATTTATTTATTATTTGTGTTTCTATCTCACCCATCCCGTGAACGGGCTCAGGGTGGGGAACATCAGTTCTAATGAATGCAGTTAAAATTTAAACTTCGAACACAATACAAACGTTAAGATTGTGAGTTACAGCTTAAAAGCAAAAATGCAGCTGATGGAATAGTGGCCAGCTATCAGAGTGTGGGAAAATAAGACATAAAGCTTGGGGGGGGTGTCAACCAACCCTCTGCCCGGATACGGCAGAAGCTGCCATGGCATCGAGGCAACAAGGTGCCAATGTGATCCAGTTTGCCAAGAGATGCATAACCGACCAGATGCATTGAGATGCATTGAGCAGGTTGAGAAAGAAGTACTTTTCTCCCTTTCTCACAATACAAGAACTCGTGGGCACTCAGTGAAATTGCTGAGCAGTCAAGTTAGAACAGATAAAAGGAAGTCCTTCTTCACCCAAAAAGTGATTAACACATGGAATTCACTGCCACAGGAGGTGGCGGCGGCTACAAGCATGGACAGTTTCAAGAGGGAATTAGATAAACATATGGAGCAGAAGTCCATCAGTGGCTATTAGCCACAGGGTATAGATGGGAACTCTCAGTCTGGGGCAGGTGATGCACTCTATTCTTGGTGCTGGAGGGGGCAGCAGTGGGAGGGAGCTTCTAGTGTCCTGGCCCCACTGCTGGACCTCCTGATGGCACCTGGTATTTTTGGCCGCTGTGTGACAGAAGCGTTGGACTAGATGGGCCATTGGCCTGATTCAACATTGGCTTCTCTTATGTTCTTATGACCTGCCGTAATAACTGGCCTTGTGTGTCAAAACTGAATGATGAGAAGGCATCGTGAAGACGGTTCTCCCGCCAATAGCGACTTTCTCAACACACCCCAGGGCAATTTTTTGCTTTGGGTGGATTAAATTTAATATTACATTTTTAAAAGGGGGGGGGAAATTGAGAATTCGGCCAAGACCCACGTGCGCCCCACTACCAGCCACTTATTCTTTCCTCTGCCTATGCCTCATTGGTCAGGTTCCCAACTGAACCGATGCTCCCTCTGAGCTGTGGAGTCTCGTGAGCAAAAAGTCTACTTTGCGGGCTACCGGCACTAACGTTGTGATAGAGCGATTTGGCTGCTGCCTAAATTAGTTTGCTGAGCTAAGACGAAAAACGTGTGAGCCAGAGGCTAAAAAACCTGTGAGCTAGTTTGCACCAGCTCAGCTTAGAGGGAACACCACTGCTTGCCATTTTAAGGGAAGCATTTCCTACGCCCTGGTCTCATGAACACCCAGGAAGGCAGCCAATAAGTGTTTTCAATAGATAAATGCATTTCTGCACTGTTTGCAAAGGCAGCCTCACACAGAGCGCATTGGATGTGTTCAGAGCATGGATTGCTGTGGCCAGTGATGTGCTTTTTAGAACGGCTTTGTTTTTAGGACGTGCTTTCACGATGCTTTAATGGTGAGCTGCCTTGGTGGCCCTGACTTGACCGGGCAATAAGGCAGGACAGAAACCTTATGAATGGATGCATCCCTCCAGCTTTCATGCTTACAGCATGCTTACCCAACAAGTTACTTACGAGGTCATCCACTTCTTCTCCTTCAGCCCTGTAGAACCATTCCACCAGAGTATTGGCCGTGACTTCTTCTCGCTTCATGCAGGAGATACACAGTAGCTTCATGTGAGATCCCTGGACCGCCTCCGTCTCGGACGGCACTTCGACACAGACGGCAGAGCAGACTCCGACTTGGGGTGTGTGTGAGTTCGACAGAGCAGGCACCACGGCACAGAAGGGGCGGCAGCCAATTTGCATGCGTGAACATGTATGTGTGGCAGAGGCCCATTTCCATGTCGGGGGGGGGAAGGAGACAGATGACAAACACACACGGACAGGGACAGCGGGACACAGAGAATGATCTGTTATTCGGGTCTCCTCTGTTTCTCAGTGAAAACAAATCTTTTTAATTCAGGACTGGCATTCACCGAGAACAGATTAAATAACCCGGATTTGCAGAAGCTTCCCACTTCACCGGGATCTCGACCAATAATCCCTATTTAATAATATCTTGGCATGGAAATGACGGGTCGTTTTCAGATTTACGAGCTGCCCCTTCCCTATTCATCAGCACAGGAATCTGTATCTCACTGTCACGGTGCTTAATTCAATTTTGGGTAAAAAGTGGAAGCAAGCAGCATTTTCTCAATAAAATAATTTAGATGCCAGTGGACACGTGATGTGGAGACGGCCAACCAGGAGTTTTCTCAGAATCTGCTGACCCACACAAACAAAGGGGACATGTTCTTTTAAGAAGAAGGAAGGAACGGACTATCTTTCTGCACAAAGCTTTGGGTTCAGTTTTGCACAGGGCAAGTGCAAACATGTCCAAATGCTCTGGACACACCGGCTCTAGTAACTGCATGGTCACTTTTCTTTATAGACATGCATATACTGTACCACCTCTCCCAAAAGAACACAAATCTGTATCTCATTCCTAAAAGCCATTTTCAAGACTCCATAGAACTCTTCTTCGGTGTTCTTTCAAGAGATCACTGGAGATTGGAATGTTTGCAACATTATGTTAGGCTATCTGCCGTCTTTCTCTCTCACACACCATGGGTACGCATCTCCATACCCAAGCCCGCACGTGCTGTTTGCTCCTAAGGCTGGGGTGATGAGTACTGCTCGAAGAAGAAAAAAGGCATTGAAAAAGTCTCTCATTCAGACCTGCAGACGAGTGGTTCTTCCTAAAACCTTTTCAGCCAACCGTTCAACAGTGACAGTTCGTGCTACAGTGAACCGTGCCAACTATTTCCCCAGCGCTGTGAAATCCAGCAATAACATTATGTTCTTCCTGGAGTGGAGAGGCCGCCACTTTGGCTTTTGCCATTTATAGTTAAGGAAGTTCTCGCAAAGGTTCCTAAATATACTGCTGAGACTCTCTCACACTGTGCCTGCAATTATGTGAACATGGTTCTTTTTTTTTAAATGGAAAACAGCTATTTTTAAAGAAAGCACATTCCAGCCAATGGAATGATTTTTCAGAGGTGGGAAGTGCAAAACCCTCATAAGTGTCACGTGTGGGAAATGCTCCAAGCCCCAATGCTCCAAGCCCTCAAAGAGCACAGAATCTACTGGTGTTGGCCAAAGAGCAAAACTGCAACCGTGTAGTTGCTCCAAAATGCTTTCTCTTTACGTCTACATTCGAACTGGACTCTCATCAATATGCTCCTCTACAATAAAAAAGCATCCCTTTCCCGGCACTGCCCTCCTTCTCAATGCCCTCTTTACTGCCCGAGCTCTTGATTCAAGGGGGCGCTATCTGACATCCACAGCTGAAGATCCCTTTTCGTTTATAGTTTCCCCTTCCCCTCTCCTAAAACATAACCTCGTCCCCCAAATCAGCTTAAGCAGTCTCCAAACTCCAAAAACAAACAAACAAAAACCCAGACACCCACATGCTTGCAAATAACTTCAAAGTAGCGTGTCCCCCAAATAGTATTTACAGGTTGTTGGGTTTTTTTTAAGGCTATGCAGGATTTGGTTTTTTTTTTTTTAATGTAACTAAAATGGAAAGGATGCCAGTCAAAATCCCATTGGCTTCACACTCATATAGAGAACCACAGGATCTGCATTCATGCCCCCCCCCGCTTCCTTCAACAACTAACCACTCCCCCCCACCCCCCGCTGAACTGAGAGGCACACAGCATCCTTGCCATGACAGCCCCTAAGAAGTGCAAACCCAACAATATAACCGGAGGATTCCTGCCCTTTACTTCAGGGTTCAGCTGCAAAATCTACCCTCGCCGCCCCCCCCCCCCCCCCGCCCCGTTTATTCCAGGCTGCCTCCCCTGGGAGACCAGCAGCGCCTGGGCTGCCTCGAGAGACCGACGCGGAGTGGAGCGGAGCGCCTACCTACCCCACAAGACCACCAGGAGGGTGGAGGCGCCAGCCACCTTGGTCAGCGCGGCCATTACTCCGAGCGGGGCGGACGAAGCGGCCGGGCGCCTGGCTGCCGGGTCTCCGCGGCTGGCAGGGCGACGAGGTCGCGGGGCTCCGCGGCTGCGATGGAAGCGAACGGGGCGGCGGCGAGGAGGCGCGCCGCCGTCGCCTGGGGAGCCGCCCGGGGCCGCGGAGCGCCAGGCAGGAGTCCCGCGGGAGCCGCTTTCAGCACCATGGAGAGCGCCGCCCTCCCTGGACAGCTCCGCACGGCGAGGCGAGGCGAGGCGAGGGCGCCGTCGGGGCTGGGCTGGGCTGGGCTCACGCGGCGCTTCCCCGCCTCCGCCCAGATGTTCACCGCGGCCGCACCGCTGGAAGAGCAGGAGGCGGCGGGCGCGGCGGCAGCAGCAACAGCAGCTCTCGACCCGCCCTCCGGCCCGGCAGGGGCATCTGCTCCAGAGGCAGCAACAGCCTCTGCGGCCGGAGAGGGGTCCGGGGGAGCCGCTCAGGGCCGCGGGGACCTGTTACTCTCGGCCAGCCCGACGGAGATTCCGGGCGCCGTCTCCTCCGCGCAAGGGAGGCGCGTCTTCAGCGGCTTGGTGTCCCGGGAGGCGGATGGACCTTTCTTCCCCTCCTCCCGTAAGGCCAACAGGGCCAAGGCCAGCCTTCTTCACAGGGACACCGGGGGTGGGGGTGGGAAACAAGACCTGGAGTTAAGCATGCGCAGATCTCTCCTTGCTTCCAAAAGGGGTGGAGTGGGGGGATGGGGTGGTCTTCTCCTAAGCCTCCCTGACACCAAGCGGTGCGTCCAGTCCTCCTCCAGGCTCGCATGTTTCTGGACTCCGGGCCATTCTACCCACTGCAAGAATACAATTGATCCTATGCGATTAGCAAGAAAATGCCCTTGTTCGGGAACCAGGCGGGCAGCACGCACCTCTTCCACCGAGCCCCGACACAGAAAGCACAAGGCAGGGAAATGGGAGGAGGAGAGCAGCTGCCTGCCCTCCCTTCCTCTCTCCAGAACACAAAGCCCTGGCTTGCCTTGATCTCATGCTATGTGCCTTGGAGCTAAATCTGGGGGGTATCTTTTTTTTTTTTTGCCCTGGGCTGATTCCAAAGGTCAGGCATTTGAACAGCTCCAAAGGTCACGCTTGTCGCAGCTGAAAGCCTCGCCTCTCATGTGTTGGGCCCCGGCCCGGAAGATTAGTGGCGGGAGCAAGGTGGGTCCGCTCTTGTTCCGAGGGTTGCCACAATACCCGCTGCACAGATCTCCAGCTCTGCCAGGCACTCGGAGTCAGAGCTGCAGATTGAGAAAGAAGGGATGCCCATCAAGTGTTTTCTCTCTCTCTCTGTCTCTCCCCCCCCCTTTTTGCAGTCAAGTCACAGCCGACTTATGGTGACCCCTGTGGGGTGTTCAAGGCAATGGATGAGCAGAGGTGGTTGGCCATTGCCTTCCTCTGCATGGTGACCCGGGACTTCCTTGGTGGTCTCCCATCCAAATATGAACCAGAGCTGATCCTGCTGAGCTCCTGAGATCTGATGAGATTGAGCTAGCCTGGAGGAAGGAGGAGGAGGAGGAGACTGGATTTATACCCTGCCGTTCACTACCTGAAAAGTCTTAAAGTGGCTTACAGTCTCCTTTCCCTTCCCCTCCCCACAACAGACACCCTGTGAGCAATGATCCCTCTAAGCTATGGAGTCCTGTGAGCAAAAATTCTACTTTGTGAGCTACTGGCATTAAAGCTGTGTGCAGGTGATTTGGCTACTGCATAAATTAGTTTGCTCTGGAGCCATCCTACTGTCAGGTTTGAAATCAAGTAGATCCAGTCATTCTTGCACAAAGAAAGTTTTATTAGGATTATCTTGCTAAAACCCACAGTAGGAGGTCATTGTCAGGAATGGGGGCGAAGCAAAGCAAGCCAACTTATAGTGTGATGCAATGAAGCGCCTAGCGAATAAAACTTGAGCACTCGCGCGGGAACTCCCGGCGGGAGAAATACTTAATGAGCGGGAGACTACTCCCCCCTCCCCTTGCCTTCCCAGGACTGGAAAATTCTCAGCTTAACAAGAATAGCCCAAAGCCTACATTCAAGGCCACCGTGATAAGGAAAAGCGGCAGGGAAGAAGCTCCCACGTTTCTGCCAGCATAGCTACGCAAGCGCAAAGCGGGGTAGGAAACATAAAACAATGGATACAGTGAGAAACAACAAAGGCACCTGTTCTGACATTCTGCCCTTCCCAAAATACCACCCGCCCACCACTCAGGAAGGAGAGAACAAGGGCCCTCCAGGTTTATAAGGGTATCGAGTGTGAAAGTCTTTTAGGTGATCAGGTGCATTGATATCAGATACTTTCACCCACTCCCTGTGTTGGGGCCCAAAGTGTACCCATTGAATAAGGTACAAGAATTGTCCACGAAGCATCTTAGAGTCCAAAATATCAGCAATTTCATAGTGCTCCTCATCGTCAACCATCAGAGGGGGGGAGGAGCCGACATCTCAGCTTGCCATTTAGTCGGGGGTAACGCAGGTTTGAGGAGGCTGTAATGGAAAATTGGATGTATTGCTTTAAGAGATTTAGGCAAATCCAGTTGTACAGTTACTTGATTTACACATCTCAACACTTTGAAAGGGCCAATATATTTCCAAGCAAGTTTTCTAGACTGCTGCGCTAGCTTTAGGTTCTTGGTTGACAAATACACAGAGTCTCCCGGTTGCAGCTTCCATCCACCGGATCTTTTTTTATCGGCCTGTTTTTTGTACTGTGCCTTGGCTTCATTCAGAGTTTCAACAATCAGGGGCCAAGAATCACGGAAAGTTTTACACCATGCTGAGGCTCTCCCCCATTCTCACCAGGCTTTAAGAACGGGAGAGGGGGCTGTCATAACCCATGGCAGCTTTGAAGGGTGACATTTTTGTTGAAGCGTGCCATGAGTTGTTATACGCAAACTCCGCCAATGGCAATAAATCAACCCAATTGTCCTGTTGATAGTTAGAAAAACATCTCAGGTATTGTTCCAACGTCTGGTTTACTCTCTCCGTTTGCCCATCGGTTTCAGGGTGATAGGCAGTACTGAGAGCCCGTTCAATCCCCATTAGAGTCATTAATTCCGACCATAACTTGGAAACAAATTGAACCCCCTGTCGGAGATTATCTTGAGTGGTAACGTATGTAGTCTGGCAATGTGTTGGAGGAATGCTTTGGCCAAAACTTTGGCTGTTGGCAAACTGGGGAATGGTATAAAATGAGCTTGTTTAGAGAATAAATCCACGACCACCCAAATGACCGTCATATGTCTAGAGGGGGAAGATCAGTGATAAAGTCCATAGAGATTACTTCCCAGGGTCTGCTCGGGGTGGGTAGAGGCTGCAAGAGACCTGGAGGTTTTCCTGGTCTGGCTTTGCAACGATTGCACGTTGGACAGGACTGTATATAGAGGGATAAATCCTGTTTCATTCGGGGCCACCAGAAACCACGTTGCAGAAGTCGTAAGGATTTTACATATCCAAAGTGCCCCGCCGCTTTTGAGTCATGAACTGTCTGCAACATTTGGGATCGGGTAGCTTCTGGGACAAACATTTTATTTCCCCTGTACCAGCAGCCATTCGGACCACAACTCACATCGTCTCTGGCTTGTAAACTATTTATTTCCTGTGGTGTGATGTCAGTTAGAAATTGTTTTTCCCAGGTTAATGTCTGGATGGGATTCATTGATGCTTGTTTGGCTTTCCGGGTTACAACTGCACCAACCAACTGTTCTGGGGTGAACATAGACTCCCTTACTTCGACCCTCTTAGAAAAATGTTGGGGAAGGCGGGAGAGAGCATCCGCCAGATGATTGGCTTTCCCTGGGAAATGGTGAAGGGTAAACTGAAATTTGGAGAAAAACTCAGCCCACCTGAATTGTTTAGCATTCAGATTCCGGGGTTTTCGCAGTACCTCGAGATTCTTATGATCAGTCCAGATTTCAAAAGGTACTTGGGACCCCTCTAACCAGTGTCTCCATGTGATCAATGCTAAACGTATAGACGCAGCTTCTTTGTCCCAAATGGGCCAAAATCTCTCGGTATCATTAAATTTCCTTGATACATAAGCAAGGGGTTGTAGCTGTTTCTGAGCGTTCTCTTGCAAAATCACCCCACCCATAGCAGTGTCCGATGCGTCTACTTGGACCACAAATTTTTTTGTTTCATCAGGGTGTGCTAGTATGGGCTCAGACGTGAACAACCGTTTTAGTTGTTCAAACGCTTGCTGACACTGCGGGGTCCAGTCCAAAGGGGCCCCTGGCACCGAAGCCTTATATCCCTTCCCCTTAGTCTTTAGTAATTCCGTGAGGGGAAGGGCTACTTGGGCAAAGTGTGGTAGGAATTGACGGTAAAAGTTGGCGAAACCGAGGAAACTTTGGAGCTGTCGCCTAGTTTTGGGGGCTCCCACATTAATACATCCTGGACCTTTTTGGGTCCATTTCCAACCCCGCGGAGGATATGCGGTATCCCAAAAAGTCAATGCACTCCTGGTGAAATTCACACTTTGACAGTTTGACAAACAGTTTGTGTTCTAATAGCTTTTCCAAAACTTTTCGCATAAGGTTGGTATGGGATTCTTGATCCGGGGTATAGACCAAGATATCATCTAAATAAACAACCACCCCCTTGAATAAATAGGGGTGTAACACTTCATTAATTAAGTTCATGAAGACCCCTGGTGCCCCCTGTAAACCGAAGGGCATCACCCGATATTCAAATTGCCCCAGCGGGGTATTAAAGGCAGTCTTGTATTCATCCCCTCTCTGATACGAACCCGAAAGTAGGCATCTCTTAAATCCAGTTTAGAAAACACTTTCCCTTTAGCCACCTCTGCCAGTAAGTCTTTGATGAGGGGCATTGGGTAGGCATTAGTTGCAGACACTGCGTTAAGTCCCCGGTAATCCGTGCAGAGTCTGAGCCCCCCATCTTTCTTTTTACAAAACAATACAGGTGCTGCAAAAGGGGATGACGCTGGTCTAATAAATCCACGGGCCAGATTTTTATCAATAAAACGGCGCAGTTCTTCCTTTTCACTTGGACTCATAGCATAAATTTTCCCTTTTGGTAATTTCTGGCCCGGAAGAATCTCAATTGCACAGTCAGAGTTACGGTGGGGGGTAGTTCATCAGCTTCCTCCTCCTCAAAAACCCTGGTTATATACTGGTAATCCTCAGGGATGCGATTAAGGTCCTCCGTGGCTAAACAAGCTCGTGGAGGTTCATTGCATGGGGGATTTCCCCACCCTGGGTCCCATTTGTGTTCTGCACATTTTTGGGAGATAAATTGTACATCCCCTTCTTCCCATAGAATGTAAGGGTTATGTCCATGTAACCAGGGGCTACCCAACACTAAGGGAAACTGGGCTTGCGGAGCTATCACGAACGAGTGTAGCTCCCAGTGGTCACCAATGCCTATTCTTAAAGGAACAGTCTCAAATCGGCATGGTTCCTTCATTGGAGACCCATCCATCTGCGTGAAAGTTATCGGGTCTTTCAAGTGGACCACGGCTGCCTCCAACCCCATAACCATAGATGGGTTTATGAGATCCCTCCCGCACCCAGAGTCAATGAGGGCTCGAACCCGAATGTGGGTCATCATTGCGGGATTCATCACCAGAACAGTCACAAAGAAGAGAGAGGGGTAATTGCTCACCAGTTTAGGCGCCTCAGGTGTTGGGTCCTGCTGTGTAGCGCCATTCACAAACAGGACCATTTCATTTCCCTGCATCTCACTCTCTTCCTCCAGCATCAAGGTATCCGCTTGGTCGGGGCTAGCAAAAAGAGCCCGCGTGTTGCGTGGTTTTGCTGTACCTTTTCTCGGGGTAGGGGTTGTCCACCTTCTAGGCTCTTCTTGTGGTAGAGCTCTATTGGGATCCCCTTTCGGGCATACTGCGGCGAAATGCCCTTTCTCCCCACACCGCAGGCAGAGGCCCTGTCGCATACGCTGATCCCTCATTCCACTTGGGGTGGACGTTGGTTTGGGTCTGGCTTGGCCTGCCGCAAAACTGGGACGGTTGTTACCCAACGAGAGATCTAGTTTCATCATACGCAAGCGACTTTCGGCCTTCTCGGCTTCTTCCATCCAACCCTGGAGGGTGCGGGGTTGCTGAGAGCTGAGGACATTATTGCGAACGTCTACAGCTAGTCCAATTCGGTATTGTTGGGCCAAAACCGCATCGGTCCAGTCTCGAATTTTCACGGCGTGCCTTTGAAACTCCCTTGAGTACTCCCGTACTGAGAGTTTGCCTTGTCTGAATGTGCGAAGGAAGGCTTCAGCTTTTTGGGCCGCCCCGGATCCTCGAAACGGTTTCTCAAGGCCCACATGAAGTCATCTACATTCCCCAACTCCGCTGCCTCCAGATCATGAAGGGCTACATACCAGCTGGTAGCACTCCCCCGGAACCTGGATGCGATAAACTCCACCTGTTGTTCTTCGTCCGGGAATACATAGCCCCATCTTTGCACAAATTTTCCAACTTGCAATATGAAAAAAGACACAGTCTCTGGATCCCCATCAAATGTGATCTCAAGCATGTCCTTGGGGCGGATTACCGGGGGGCTGGCGCCATGATCGGTACCGGAACCGGCTGCATGAGGGGTGCAGGAGCAGGGGGTTGAGGCGGAGGCAAAACTGGTGGCTGGATGGGTCCTGGTTGCCCTGGTCCAGGTCCTGGCGCTGGGACGACCGGTGGAGGTGGGGCTGGTGCTGGCTGGCCCGGCCCCGGCCCTGGAGGAACTGGTTGGCCCGGCCCTGGACCCGGTGGTACTGGTTGGCCCGGCCCCGGGCCCGGAGGAGCAGGAGGTGGCCGTCCCGGTATCAACGGTGGCACCGGGGCTGGTGCCGGTCTAGGTTGTGTCAACGGATGGGCTCGAATTGCTTGGTCCATCATCTGGGGTAGGGACTGCATTAGTTTGCTCATATCCCTTACCAGCCGACGAGTATCGTCCTGAATAGAATCCATGCGGGCATCAGTATCTTGGCTGGATCCCGTTCTGGGAGATCCCCGAGACACCCTCCCTTGGGGAAGCCCAAAACTACCTCTGGGATCCAAAAGGCTGTCCCGGCTCTGGCTTCCCGGCATAGTCCAGGTGGTCTGGGTAGTATCCAACAAGTTCTTAGTCCAATCGCGTGATCTGCGATAAGTCACCCCTTTATCCCAGGGTGTTGGGACTCCTGGCACATAGGTTCGTGGAACCGCACCTCCCTGACTTTGTATAGGCCCGGCCGGGCTGTAGATCGGGAGTGTGTACGGAGCACCAATTGTGCCAATCGATGGCGGGGTAGCCACCCCGGCTGCTGAGTAGAGTATGGGTGCCGCCAAAACTGTAGTTGTAGTCACCGGAACAACGGTGGTGGTCGGAACAGTGACCACTGGAGCTGCCGCCGTAGTAACTGGAACCGTGGCTCCTGAAGCAGTAGTCACTGGAACGGCGCCCGTGGCTCCCACAGTAGCTATAGCTGGAACTGCACCGGAGGCTCCCGCAGTAGTAATCACTGGGACTGTGCCCGTGGCTCCCTTCCCCGCTCCGCTCATCGTGGTAGACGGCGGAAACTGACGGTGAGGGAATGATGATGATTCCTGACAATTTCTGTCAGGTTTGAAATCAAGTAGATCCAGTCATTCTTGCACAAAGAAAGTTTTATTAGGATTATCTTGCTAAAACCCACAGTAGGAGGTCATTGTCAGGAATGGGGGCGAAGCAAAGCAAGCCAACTTATAGTGTGATGCAATGAAGCGCCTAGCGAATAAAACTTGAGCACTCGCGCGGGAACTCCCGGCGGGAGAAATACTTAATGAGCGGGAGACTACTCCCCCTCCCCTTGCCTTCCCAGGACTGGAAAATTCTCAGCTTAACAAGAATAGCCCAAAGCCTACATTCAAGGCCACCGTGATAAGGAAAAGCGGCAGGGAAGAAGCTCCCACGTTTCTGCCAGCATAGCTACGCAAGCGCAAAGCGGGGTAGGAAACATAAAACAATGGATACAGTGAGAAACAACAAAGGCACCTGTTCTGACACCTACCTAAACTAAGACAAAAATGTGTGAGGCTTAAAAACTGTGAGCTGGCTCGCAGAGGCTAAAAAACTGTGAGCTGGCTCACACTAACTCAGCTTAGAGGGAACACTGCCTGTGAGGAAGATGGGGCTGAGAGAGCTCTTCTAAGAACTGCTTGTGAGAGAACAGGTCTGAAGCAACTTGTGACTGACTCAAGGTCATACCAGCAGCTGCATGTGAAGGAGCAGGGGATCAAACCTGGTTCTCCCAGATTAGAGTTCATGATCCTAACCACTACACCTTTGCACTGGTAAATATGGGGTGTGTATGTCTCTGGATTACATGGGCTAGTCCCAGAACTGGACTCCAAGAGAGACTATTGGTCACTGAAACTGAACCACACACAGTTATTGTGTCACTTGTGACTGAAGCTATCGACCTCTGTTCTCATTAGAAGACTTGTAACTTCTCAGAATATTTAATGATGTTGGAAATGTTGACCCAAATGGCCGATCCCTTTCCTGGAAGGAGCCACAGTCTAGGTCTTGAATTCACATTGGGGTTTTATTAGTTATTGCATTTATTGAATTGTTTTATATTGTTGCAATCTGCCCTGAGCCGGCTTTGCTGGGAGGGCGGGGTAAAAAATCTAATGAAATAAATAAATAAATAAATAATATATAAAAAATAGATCTTTGGTATAAAAATGATTGTCTTATCCTGGAATCGATTCACTTCTAGAAGGTATCAGTCATCTTGGTATTCTTTTAACATACACATTTTATTTATTATATAACTGGAGGGGTACAGAAGAAAAAAGGGGAAAAGGATATCAAAAAGTCATTAATCATCAGAGGCATTTACATTTCACATTTGCTGAGGACACAATTCTAATTCTTGGTATTCTTGTCCTTCGTGGATTGGAACAGTGTGTGTGCCCAAAACTGGCACAAAATTAGACACTATTACACCACCTGGAAGAAATTTCTACAAGATGGGGAGGTGGAGTTCATGTTTGTCACGTGAAGGAGAGACAGCTGTTCTCTCTTATTTTCCACTTCACCCATTGGAGTAGAGTATTTATTATTATTTTAAATTATATTTATGGAAAACATTGGTTACCCGCCTTTCTTCCTGGTGGAACTCAAGGTGGCTTACCATATAAATAAAACATCATAAAAACACAATAAAAACGACAATTATCAAACCTATAAATATAATCTCAGGAAGATACAGTACATTGAAGAGAAGAAAAGAAGAGATTGGATTCATACCCCACCCTTCCCTTGGAGTCTCAGAGTAGCTTACAAACTCCTTTCCCTTCCCCTCCCCACAACAGACACCCTGGGAGGTAGGTGGGACTGAGAGAGCTCCGAGAGGACTGCTCTGGAGAGAACAGCTCTGACAGAACTATGGCTTGCCCAAGGTCATCCAGCAGCTGCAAGTGGAGGAGTGGGGAAACAAACCCGGTTCTCCTAGATTAGAGTCCACCAGATTAGAGTCCACTACACCAAACTGGCTCTCTCATTGCTTTTCTCTAAGGGTCAAAAGTGATTAATGTCCAATTCTCCCAGTACGATCTATCCTTAGTGGACAAGATACTGTCTGGTAAATCTTTTCCTAGATCTTCAGATCTGAAATCAGGAGCTGGGCAGTCTTGCCTGATAGCCATATGCCCTCATAAGTAGAACTTACTGACATCTCCTTGTATCAAGTCCCCAGATGCATGACTCCAGAGAGCAAAACCCCTGGGATGCGGCAGAGCTGTCGAGTCAGCAGAGTATAGGAAAGTTGCTGTAAGCGCAACCATCTTATAGTCCAAAGTCAGCAAAGGGGGAAAGAGAGGGTTTACACAACAGCCTGTGATTAAGAGGAGGACTGGACTGAGCCTGCTGACTTAGCGCCTACAAATGGCCTCTTTTCACTCCCATTTATAAGAAGGCTCATCCATCAGACACATGACCCAGATTTGTTCTGCTGGAGGAAACCTTCCCGTTCCTTCAAACCCCAGGGTCTAGCAAGCCCAGGGAAAGAGGCAAGCAAAGCATATTGTGTTCTTGGCTTGTCTGCTGCTAGCAAAGTTCAACAGGAGTTGAATGCCATCCTTTTCAAGACCGCACAAGCATGGCAAGGGGCAACTTTAGCGTCAAGTGTATTTGATCAGGTCCGTAGTGACAGTGGGGCATTTGGGGACCCTGCCCCCTTAATTAAAAATCCTGCCCCACAAATAGCCATGCCAGAAATCTTATTTCTTGTAGAGACGTATCAAGATGGGATTAGTCTAAGGCACATCTCTGTAGTCTACTGAAAGGCTGAAAGAGTTGGGTATGTTTAGCCTGGGAAAGAGAAGGCTTAGAGGGGACATGATTGCAGTCTTCAAATATCCGAAGGGCTGTCATGTAGACGATGGAGCAGATGTATTCTCTCTTGCTCTGGATCGCAAGACTAGATCTAATGCGTGGAAATTACAAGGGAGTCATTACCGGCTAGATATCAGGAGAAACTTCCCAACTGTAAGAGTGGTTGAGCAGTGGAACAGTCTGCCTTGGGAGGTGGTGGATACTCCTTTGCTGGATGTTTTCAAGCAGAGGCTGGACGACCATCTTTCAGGTATGTTGTAGGTATGTAGGGCTCTCTTTCGGCTATGCTCCTGCAGAGTGCAGGGGGTTGGACAAGATGACCTGCAAAGTCCCTTCCAACTCTACCATTCTATGATTTTATACTGTCCTGCATGATGTAAATCCTGGAAGCAGTCTCTGACTCAGCCGGCCATTGTCAGCTCAGAAATTTGAAAACTGGCAAGTCTATCTCTCGTCCTCATTGTATGAGTGTACTCACTCACTAACTCACTAACTCACAGACCTTTATTGGCATTACAGCACAAATCCAAATAAAACACACTGGAATCTGTGGTCAGAAAGAACATCTCCTCCTAGAGGCCTGGTAGAGAACTTTTGCTACAGGTTCAATGATTTCGCTCTTATTTGAGGCTAAAAGCATAAAGATCTCACGATCCTCGGATCGACCCTCCAAAGATAGCACAAAAGGCTTTAAAAATATGGCACGAAGAGCATCATAAAATTTACAGTGCAAAATAACACGATCGTTATCTTCAATCTCACTCATCCCACATGGACACAACCTATTTGTACATGGGATTTTCTTAAAACTCCCATATAACACCATAGATGGGAGAACATTAAAGATGGGCTAACAGTGTGAGAGGAGCTGCGGTGGCTCAAGTGGTTAAGATGCTGAACTGCAGGCTGTGGAAGGTCAGTAGTTCAGCAGTTCGAGACCCGGGTGCCGCATGACGGGGTGAGCTCCCGTCTCTAGTTCCAGCTCCTGCCAACCTAGCAGTTCGAAAGCAAGAAATTGCAAGTAGATAAATAGGTACCACTTCGGTGGGAAGGTAACAGTGTTCCGTGCGCCTTGGTGTTTAGTCATGCTGGCCACATGACCACGGAAACGTCTTCGGACAGCGCTGGCTCTTCGGCTTTGAAACGGAGATGAGCACCGCAACACTGGCTTTCGAGCAAGGGAACCTTTACCTTTACCTAACAGTGTGACTGTAAAGTGCTCTCAAGTCACAGCAGACTTACGGCAATCCCAGCAAGGGACTTCCAAGGCGAATGAGAAGCAGAGGTGGCTTTCCATTACCTTCCTCTGCAGAGTCTTCCTTGGTGGTCTCCCATCCAAGTAATGGCCCCACTTAGCTTCCAGCGTCCAACAAGATCTGGCTCCACCGTGCTGCCTTTCCTCCCATCATCCTCATTATACTGTGGATATCCACCTGACTCTGAATTCCTTTTGTGAGCCTCGTCATAGCTTCCTTCACCACCCAGTATCCTGAAGTGGTCATAAAATGGTTAGTGCCCTAACATGCCCCCCTTCCTGGTCACTGTCCCAGGCAACCGTACGCTTGAATCCACGGGGGCACATCCTGTTCAGTATGCGCTGATGTTCTCCGTGCATCAATGCAAGAAGGCAAAGCAGAATCATCATAGTGGTCCCCACTGACACCTACACTATGAAACTAATGCTCCAGCACAGAGATCTAATGCAGCACATTAGAAATGCGGGAGATGCATTACTCTTGAGTTCACTGCTCTCGCATACAGATAAATAGCCGTAGAGCTCTTTTATCACAACAGAGCCGACCATAGCCGCCCATACTAGGTTTCACCTCAAGTGCTATTTCCAGTTCTGCATTTAAGTACAGGAGAACCACCAGATCAGTGTCAAATGACTCGGGGCCTAGTCTCCATGCTACTGAGTGACCGCCAGAGCTGGATAGACAGTTATGCATAGCACAGCACAAAGAACCAAATTATCTGCGATTCCAGCTTGCTGTGAGTCTGTTAGACTCCATACCAGAAAGGTTAAGATGCTGAGCTGCAGACCGGAAGGTCTGTAGTTTGGCAGTGCAAGACCCTAATGCCATTTGATGGTGTGAGATCCCGTCTCTGGCCTCAGCTCCTGACATAAGAACATAAGAGAAGCTAATGTTGAATCAGGCCAATGGCTCATCTAGTCCAACACTCTGTCACACAGTGGCCAAAATACCAGGTGCCATCAGGAGGTCCACCAGTGGGACCAGGACACTAGAAGCCCTCCCACTGCTGCCGCCCCCAGCACCAAGAATAGAGTGTATCACCTGCCCTAGACTGAGAGTTCCTATCTATACCTTGTGGCTAATAGCCACTGATGGACTTCTGCTCCATATGTTTATCTAATTCCCTCTTGAAACTGCCCATGCTTGTAGCTGCCACCACCTCCTGTGGCAGTGAATTCCATGTGTTAATCACACTTTGGGTGAGCAAGTACTTCCTTTTATCTGTTCTAACCCGACTGCTCAGCAATTTAACAACCTAGCGTTCAAATCCAAGAAATTGCAAGTAGATAAACAGGTACCACTTCGGTGGGAAGGTAACAGCTTTCCATGCACCTCAGCATCTAGTCATGCTGGCCACATGACCAAGGGGATGTCTTTAGACAACGCTGGCTCTTCTGCTCAGAAACAGAGATGAGCACCGCCCCCTAGAGTCAGATTTGACTGGCTTTTGAGCGAGGGAAACCTTTACCTTTTAATCTACGGCAGTGGAATTGTAGGAGTCTATTGCGCTCTTTTACTTAGCCTGTTGCATTCTGGGAATTCTTGTGAAGGCGGAAATATCCTCGATGACAAGCCACCTGATAACGTGTCATGGCGTGACCATGATGCCTGAAGGCAATCCTCAAGCCCCCTATCTAAGTTCATCAGTTTCAGGCGACCTCCTTCTCTCTGATGGGACTATCAATGGCTACTGCTCACGATGCATATCTACTCCCCTCCTGTACCAGAGGCACTGTGCCTCTTTCTATCAGTTGCTGGGGAGGGCGGGCGGGAGGAGTCTGTTGCAGCCATCTTGCTTGGGGGCTTCCTATGGGCAGCTGGTTGGGTGCTGTGCGAACAGAATGCTGGACTTGATGGGCCTTGGGTCTGACCCAGAATAAGAACAGAATCATATGAAGAGCCCTGCTGGATCAGACCAGTGGTCCCTCTAGTCCAGCCTCCTGTCTCACACAGTGGCCATCCAGTTCCTCTGGAGGGCCAACAACTGGGCATAGAGGCTGTGGCCTTCCCCTGATAAGAACATAAGAAGAGCCCTGCTGGATCAGATCAATGGTCTATCTAGTCCAGCATCCTGTCTCACGTAGTGGCCAACCAGTTCCTCTGGAGAGCTCACGACAGGGCATAGAGGCCGAGGCCTTCCCCTGGTGTTGCCTCCTGGCTCTGGGATTCAGAGGATTAGTGCCTCTGAAATTGGAGGTTCCCCTCTGTCACCCTGGCTAGTAGCCACTGATAGACCTCTCCTCCACGAATCTGTCTCGTCCCCTTTTAAAGCAGTCTATGCTGCTGGCCATCACTACATCCTCCGGCAGCGAATTCCTCATGGCTCTTCTTATGTTCTTCTGTTGAGTGAATGACTGAAAGGCTGCAGCCTCCAGGCCCAGCCGCTGACACTTTCATCAATCACACCCATTCATCAACGCCAACCCCATTCTGAGCGCTCAGCGATGCTTCAGATCCCCTCCTCCAACTCAGCACCCTGAATTTGCTCAGCACTGCTAAGAAGCAGAGCAGGGAAAGCTGCGAGGGACCTGGAGGCTGCATCGTCAGGTGCTGATCCCGCGACTGCTGCTTCTTGCTCAGAAAACTTCCACACCTGCCAAGGCAGCGAGGGTATGTTTCTCGATTTGGAAGGCTGCCATTCCAATGTGAAGGTGGTCCCCGCCTTCCCTCTGGCCAACTGACATCCACCAAGCAAGAAGCTGCTGTTGCCAGTCTTCCCTCTAAGCCGAGTTAGTGTGAGCTAGCTCACGGCTTTTTAGCCTCCGGCTCACACCTTTCTGTCTTAGCTCAGGGGGGACGGCTCCAGAGCAGTGTTCCCTCTAAGCTGAGTTAGTGTGAGGTAGCTCACGGTTTTTAGCCTCCAGCTCACACCTTTCTGTCTTAGCTCAGGGGGGACGGCTCCAGAGCAGTGTTCCCTCTAAGCTGAGTTAGTGTGAGCTAGCGTGCAGTTTTTTAGCCTCTGGCACACACCTTTCTGTCTTAGCTCAGGGGGGACGGCTCCAGAGCAGTGTCCCCTCTAAGCTGAGTTAGTGTGAGCTAGCTCGCAGTTTTTTAGCCTCTGGCACACACCTTTCTGTCTTAGATCAGGGGGGACGGCTCCAGAGCAGTGTCCCCTCTAAGCTGAGTTAGTGTGAGCTAGCTCACAGTTTTTTATCCTCTAGCTCACACCTTTCTGCCTTAGCTCAGGAAGGATGGGCTCCGGAGCAAACTGATTTATGCAGCAGCCAAATCGCTCACTCACAACTTTAATGCCAGTAGCTCCCAAAGTAGAATTTTTGCTCACAAGACTCCGTGGCTTAGAGGGGGCATTGATTATTTGTAGCCATTAAGCAAGAACCTCGTTTCTCCCATTGCCAACCTTTGGCACGCTGAGCCCGTCATCTTTATGGGGGAAAGTGGAGAGAAGCAGTCCTCCTCCCAAAGGGCGCCGAAGTTCTCTGTGACCACCAAAGACTCAGATCTCTTTAGCCCTCCGGCCAGAGCAGAGGGAGCCTGGAAACTGTGATGTCTATGAATTCTGAATGCTACACTGAACAGAAGCACATTCTGTGCAGGGGTTGCCATGGCAACCAGGGCAGCCAGAGGAATACAGGCTAAAAAAAAAAAAAGCCTGACTGTTGATATCGGAACAAGGAGGATGGGCACTAAAAAGAAACGCCACAGTCAACAACCCCCAATTTCCCGAGCAATGCCCCTCTGAGCTGGGATTCGGATGGGAAATGCAAGGAGTATCTGGCCCAGTGGCCCAAATGCCTCCTCTCAGCCATCACAGCAACGGCAGAAATGCCTCTCATTCTCCAAATGCATATCAGACATGCCATTCCATGCACAGCCTTCTTGGGCCTGCCAAGAGTAAGAGGGGATCTGGGTTTATTGGCAGCTGCTCCCTGTCCATCACGCGTTTTGAATGTGGCTCAATCCAAGTCACAAGGAGGCCCGGTATGCCTGTTTGTTTCCCAGCCAGGCTCTCTAGGGGGGGAAAAGAGCACAGGGGCTGCCATACCAAATTGGCCAGGGCAATGTACGAGGAAGAGGAAAGCTAGCCCAGCTCCTTATTTTCTGCATTTTTTTCCAACAGACACTTCAGCGTTGGATCCACCAATGCCCCCTTTTCCTGTTGCAGACCCACCCGTGACCCATGGCATTCCTCAGGGTCTCCTAACCCGCAGGGAAAACATTTTGTGGAGATCAGTAGGAGAGGGGAGTCACATGAATACATGGAGCTGCCTCATAGTGAATCAGACCATTGGTCCATCAAGGTAATTTCTGTCTATTCAGACTGGCAGCGGCTCTCCAGAGTTTCAGGCCGAAGTCCTTCATATCTCCTGCTATCTGTCCCTTTTAACTGGAGATGCCTTCAGCATCCCAAGCAGAGGCTGTTAAGTACAAGACTCAACAAGGTAATGATTTCAACAAAGTGATTTCAGCTTTATTTAACAGCAAACTAGCACACACACACACTAGTGGAGCATAGCTCCCTTTTTAAATAATCTGGTCTGTCAAAGCCACGCCCATACTTCAGTTAACAACCAATCATAAACTAGGGAGAAAGATCAATGAGGTCTGTTCCCTCCATAAAATATATATACAGTTCTTATTGGTTATTTACAAGGTTTCACAGAAACAACCAATGGGAATGTCGACTCTTACACCCACTTTACTGACTCAAGCTTAACATAACAAAAGATAGGACTGATTCATGATTCAGAACATAACAGAGGCTCTACCCTCTTCCCCTCCAGAAAGTTCCTTCTGTCGCAGAAAATCTAGCTTGGATCCAACCCTTAGTGCACAAGGATGAGTCTCTGACCACCTTGATGGCAATGAACCAGACTCTTCTCCATTCATATGAGTTGCTGTTTGAGATCTCTATGGGACACAGAAGGTCTCATGTTGGTGTAGTGGTTACATCAGTTTGGTGTAAGAACATAAGAGAAGCCAATGTTGGATCAGGCCAATGGCCCATCCAGTCCAACACTCTGTCACACAGTGGCCAAAAATACCAGGTGCCATCAGGAGGTCCAGCAGTGGGGCTAGGACACTAGAAGCCCTCCCACGGTTGCCCTCCCCAAGCACCAAGAATACAGAGCATCCCTTGCCCCAGACTGAGAGTTCCTATCTCTACCTTGTGGCTAATAGCCACTGATGAATCTCTGCTCCATATGTTTATCCAATTCCCTCTTAAAGCTGCCCATGCTTGTAGCTGCCACCACCTCCTGTGGCAGTGAATTCCATGTGTTAATCAGTCTTTGGGTGAAGAAGTACTTCCTTTTATCTGTTCTAACCTGACTGCTCAGCAATTTCATTGAGTGTCCACGAGTTCTTGTATTGTGAGAAAGGGAGAAAAGTTCTTCTTTCTCTACCTGCTCTATCCCATGCATGGTCTTGTAAACCTCAATCATGTCACCCCTCAGTGGTAATGTACACCAGTTTGGTGTAGTGGTTAAGAGCAGCAGACTCTAATTTGGATTACTGGGTTTGTTTCCCCCACTTCCTTCACATGCATCTGATGGTGTGACCTTGGGTCAGTCACAAGTTCTCTCAGAGCTGTTCTCTCAGGAGCAGTCCTCGAAAGAGCTCTCTCAGTCCCACCTACTTCACAGGGTGTCTGTTGTGGGGAGAGAAAGGGAAGGAGATTGTAAGCTGCTCTGAGACTCTGAGGGAAAGGCGGGGTATAAATCCAGTCTCCTCCTCCTCCTTCTCCTGGCATTTCCAGTTTAAAAGGTCCAGGTAGTAGGTGATGAGAAACTCCTCATCCTGAGACCCTGGAGAGCAGCTGTCAGCCTGAGCAGACAATACCGACCTGGGTGGACGAATGCTCTGATCCAGTACAAGGCAGCTTAAAGTGGGCGCATGGCCCCTCTGTAGTGGCCCTCCCCACCAGGCAGGCACAATGTTCCAATTCTTTTGAAGAGACTAATTCGAACCGACTGTGCAGAGACGTGTGCGCAACCAGGAGGCTGTCCCAAGAACATCTCATGTTTCCTCTAGTGACTGCCCACGCTTCCGTTCGGGAGAACCACCACAGACTTTGTGATCCAGAGCTCCAGAAAGCTGTGGGCACAATTTTGGATGCATCGGCTGCCAGAAGGGAAGGACAGGGAGTCTGTGCGTGTCTCTGGTCTGTCCTCTCTACATGCACAGACAGATGGCCCGCTGGAATTTTTCTCCGGAACTGACACTGTACGGCTTCAGTCTTCTTAGTCCTTGGAATTTAAGTTCAGTTCAGCTTCATAAGAAGTCCTCTGGTGGGGCTGATGGGGGCTAGCTCTTTCATTTTCCGTGTGCTGAGATCTAGCGGTGTTTATCACTGGGGTTGGGTGGGACACATACCCAACTCAGAAACCTTGGTTACAGGAGGTAAAATATAAGTGTCAAATACCTTGGGATCTGCGGAGACATGGGGAATGTTTGTCCATTCTGCAGGTGAAGCAGAAAGGCATGAGCCCCTGTCTGGCTCCGGCCATGTGAAGATGCTTTCCTTGTTCCCTGCGGTGTGGGGAGGGGCCATAGCGCAGTGGTAGACCCATCTGCTTTCCCATTCCTTCCCTCAGGTTCCTGGGCTGAGCCAGCAACCAAAATATTATACTGTGACGGGGTGGGGAAGAAGAAAACAGTCAACTAGGGCAGCTCAGTCACAAACGGGAAAGAAAAACGGAGGGGAAATCTTGCCTCTGAGGGAGGGAAGAGGACGGGGTCGTCATACATGACGCAGCATCGTGGCCCAATGAGAACTGCCTTGGTGGACTTAGGAGAGCAGAAAGGCAGCGTAAAAATGTTGTTAAATAAAAACAATGTGGTCTGCTCAGGGCTACCTTTGAAGATGCCTTGGAAACGGCAAGTGGTCCAGAACACAGCTGCCGGATTGCTGACAGGAATCAGCGCATATAACCAGTGTTCCCTTGAAGCTGAGTTAGTGTGAGCTAGCTCACGTTTTTTTTAGCCTCTGGCTCACACATTTTTGTCCTAGCTCGGGAAAGATGGCTCCAGAGCAAAACTAATTTCTGCAGTAGCCAAATCACTCGCTCATGACTTTAATGCCAGTAGCTCACAAAGTAGAATTTTTGCTCACAAGACTCCACGGCTTAGAGGGAGCATGCATATCACACCTATCCTACGGCAGCTGCACTGGATCCCAGGTAGTTTCCACTGCCGATTCAAAATGTTGGTACTTACCTTTAAAGTCCTAAATGGCCTGGGACCCTCATACCTTCCGGACTGCCACCCCTGGCATGACCCTCCCCGTCTTTTCCGCTCTTCGTCTTGGGATTTATTGGAGCCCCCTGGTCCACAAACTGTCTGCCTTGTGTTGACAAGGGCAAGGGCCTCCTCAGGAGTGGCCCCTGTCATCTGGAACCAGCTGCCTGAAAGTGGTGTGTGCCTGGCGGGAGCTTCCTGGGTTCCGCAGGGCATGCAAGGCTGCTCTTTTTCAGGCAGGCTTTGGGTGATTGTGATCCACCGGGCCGCTGGTAGATGATGCCTCAGCTGTGTCTTCACCATCCATGCGTGGGAATGGGTAGATTTTAACCAGGATAGATTTTAAATCATTTAAAAACCTATCTTAGGCCGCCCTGAGCCTCCTATGCAAGGAGGGCGGGGTGTAAATCGAATAAATAAATAAATAAATTTAAAGTTTATTCATTGTATCTTTTGTACTGTTTTATCAGATGCATTTTATATGTTGTTAGCCCCATTCAAGGAGCTGCGGTGGCTCAAGTGGTTAAGACGCTGAACTGCAGGCTGTGGAAGGTCAGTAGTTCAGCAGTTCGAGACCCGAGTGCCGCATGACAGGGTGAGCTCCTGTCTCTAGTTCCAGCTCCTGCCAACCTAGCAGTTCGAAAGCAAGAAATTGCAAGTAGATAAATAGGTACCACTTCAGTGGGAAGGTAACAGCATTCCGTGCGCCTTGGTGTTTAGTCATGCCGGCCACATGACCACGGAAACGTCTTTGGACAGCGCTGGCTCTTCAGCTTTGAAACGGAGATGAGCACTGCAACCCTAGAGTCAGATTCGAGTGGCTTTCAAGCAAGGGAACCTTTACCTTTACCTTTAGCCCCATTCAGGGGAGAGGGAGGGAGATATAAATCTGATAGATCAGTCGATCGATGCAGGAAGTTAGCGTGAGTTGCCCAGTTGCAGGAGATCTGATTGGTTGCTTAGCACCACCACATCATCTTGCTTGCTGCATGATTCTTAACTGGCTAGGATCACCCAGTGAGGCAGAAGACAAGGAGTGCAGGAAAGCGACTGGGAAGTGATACTTCAGCCCACTCTTGCTATTCCAAGTTTCTATCATTGTCGGTCTCATGACTGAACGGGCAAAACCGCCTTTCAGTTCAAAACCAGCCTGCTCGTTCAGCCATGTAAGTGGGTGCAGCTGAAATGTCAAAGGCACTCAGCCCTCCCTCACCTTCCTGAGTAGATATAAATTACCTGTGTACCCTTTTTCTTCTCGCCTTGACCCAGAGAGTACTCCATCTGTCTGTGTTATACCTCTGAGGATGCCAGTCACAGCTCCTGGCGAAACGTCAGGTCCTCCAGTGCCAAGACCATGGCCACATAACCCCCAAAATCTACAGCAACTAATGAACTCTGGCTGTGAAAGCCTTCGGCAACACCACAGACTGTTCAACAGTTGCCAACAGGCCTGGAGAAAAATGTCCTGTTTTTTTTATAAGAGGCGAAACGTGTGGAAACGTTCAGGTGAAGCATTTCATGGTGCACAGGTAAATAGCAGCACCCACGAAGCCTCTGTTAGAGTGACTTTCCCCCCCAGGCCTGTTGGCAACCATAAGCTTTTTGAGGGTTGCAACCTGGCGGCAGAGAGATACGGAGAATGCCATGTACATGCACATGTTAACTCAAGAGGCTGCAATAATTAAGGCATGGAATTCACTGGTGGCTACAAGCATTGATTGCTTCAAGAAAGGATTGGATAAACATATGGAGCCACAAGGTAGAGGTGGAACACTCTGTCTGGGCCAGTGATGCTCTGTATTCTTGGTGATTGAGGGGCAACAGTGGGAGAGCTTCTGGAGTTCTGGCCCCACTGGTGGACCTCCTGATGGCACCTGGGTTTTGGCCAGTGTGTGACACAGAGTGTCGGACCGAATGGGCCACTGGCCTGATCCAAGATGGCTTCTCTTATGTTCTTATGTCTGTGGCAGTGATGCTCTGTATTCTTGGTGCTTGAGGTCAACAGTAGGAGGGCTTCTGGAGTTCTGGCCTCACTGGTGGACCTCTTGATGGCACCTGGTTTTTGGCCACCGTGTGACACAGCATGTTGGACTGGATGGGCCATTGGCCTGATCCAAGATGGCTTCTCTTATGTCCTTAATAATTTCCTACATAAATTGAAATGGAGTTTGTGTCCTGTACTAACGGTTAGGGTCAAGTTGGATACAAGTATTTCACAGTATCTTTCAGAACACAGTGAAATGCAGGCAGATCAAGGCCTGCTGAGGAGCACTCAAGTCATTGTCAGGAACTTCCAGATTTCCAATGGCTCTGGCTCAACAAGAGTGTGTCGCCTAATTTTGCTTCAGATTTTGGGGGAAAATTCGCTCCTGAAGTTCATTTAGAAGGTAAGTTGAATGAAGTTTGGAAACATATTACAAGAAAGATGATGTCAAAGAGAATTCAGCTGGAGGAAAGTAATAATCATGGTTGAGAACTCAGCTTCTCTTCCCAGGCTCTCCGAAAACCCTAAGGGCATACATTACAACACGAAATTAAATCTCTTTGCAAAGAGACAGGAAGGAAGACCCAGAACTGATGCTATTATTTTGCCCCTGAGAAAATCCCGTATTTACTCAAAAGGAAGGCCACCCTAAAATGTAAGACGACCCCCCCCCAACTGTTATACCCCGAAATAATTTTTAATGGACCGTACTGTATGTGAATGCAAGAAGTCCCCTCCTTTTTTGGATGGCATACTTGGGTGGAAAAAAACTAGTCTTGCATTGGAGGACATCCTGTACTTCTATGCATCTGAAGCAGTGTGCATGCACTCAAAAGCTTATACCTTGAATAAAACCGCAGCCCCTGGACTCAGTGGCGCCTTTAAGACCAACAAAGTGTTATTCATGGTATAAGCTTCCCTGCGCATGCACACTTCTTTCAGATCTTTGTTCTATGCAAAGTGACATTTAGCATTTAGCCACACGGGGGCAGTGCAGAGAAGAAAGAAAGGCATCGGGAGGATTTGCTGAAGGTTTTCTAGCTGGCCTCAGAAGAAATCACAAATGATGGCGAGTGGAAAAAAAGCCAGGAAGAAGAGCTTGGATAGGTAACTTCTACTTTCTAGAAGTCTCCTTGAGAGTTCCTTGGATCTTTCCCACCAGGCTTTTTAAGAATAAGGATGGGCTACTAAATAGGGGCTGTGGTGGCTCAGTGGGTAAGACACTGAACTGTAGACTGGAAGGTCAGTAGTTCAGCAGTTCAAGACCCGAGCCACTCCCGTCTCTGGTAGAAATTGTGAATAGATAAATAGGTACTGCTTCGGTGGGAAGGTAACAGTGTTCTCTGTGCCCCAGTGTTTAGTCATGCCGGTCACATGACCACGGAGAAGTCTTTGGACAGCGCTGGCTCTTCAGCTTGGAAACGGAGATGAGCACCGCCCCCCTACAGTCAGATTTGACTGGCTTTCGAGCAAGGGAAACTTTTACCTTTACCTTACTAGATGCAAATGTAACCAGGAAGCCCTCCAGTATTTCATAGATGGAAACAGGCATTTACATTCTCACACCAAGGATCAATTTCAGAGTTTGCTGCTCAGTCTAGGGTTGTCAGCTTTGGGTTGAGAAGCACCTGGAGATTTTGGAGGGTGGAGCCTTTGGAGGGTGGGGTTTGGGGAGGGACCTCAATGGAGTGCAATGCCATAGAGTAGTGTTGTAGTAGCTTCCTGCGCACAACACCATGTGTGTAGAAGAGGCGCGTAGACAAGCATGCCCTCACCGACATGCGATTGGCAGAAGCCTGTGTGCAAGCAGCTGATGCATATGTGTGTGTGTTAAGTGTGGTCAAGTCACTTCTAAAACGTCCTCTCATTAACAGCCTTAAGAACATAAGAACACAAGAGAAGCCAATGCTGAATCAGGCCAATGACCCATCTAGTCCAACACTCTGTCACACAGCGGCCAAAATATACCAGGTGCCATCAGGAGGTCCAGCAGTGGGGCCAGGACACCAGAAGCCCTCCCACTGCTGCCCCCCCAGCACCAAGAATAGAGTGCATCACCTGCCCCAGACTGAGAGTTCCCATCTATACCCTGTGGCTAATAGCCACTGATGGACTTCTGCTCCATATGTTTATCTAATTCCCTCTTGAAACTGTCCATGCTTGCAGCTGCCACCACCTCCTGTGGCAGGGAATCCCATGTGTTAATCACTCTTTGGGTGAAGAAGGACTTCCTTTTATCTGGTCTAACCCGACTGCTCAGCAATTTCATGGAGTGCCCACGAGTTCTTGTATGGTGAGAAAGGGAGAAAAGTACTCCTTTCTCAACCTGCTCAGTCCCATTGATAATCTTATAAACCTCGATCATGCCACCCCTCAGCCGTCGTTTCTCCAAGCTAAAGAGCCCCAAGCGTTTTAGCCTTTCTTCATAGGGAAGGTGTTCCAACCCTTTTATCATCCTAGTTGCCCTTCTCTGCACTTTCCCCAATGCTAGAATTTCCTTGCTCAGGTCTTGCAAACCGAAGGGTGTGGTCCAGTAGCCCCTTAAAGATTGGCATGATTTTGGGGGCAGGAGCTTTCAAGAGGTCCCTCCTCACCTTCGTATCTGACCAAGGGACCTTTGACTCTTAAGAGCTTCAACCCTGGAAATCTTCCTGGGCTTTAAGGGGCTACTGGACCTGAAGACCTTAGTAAAGTAACCTATTCTAGTCATTTCGCACCAGCCACTGTAGAGGGGCTATCAAAACACTTTGGCTGATTCTGCATTGACTTTTCCCTCCATTGTTTTAGCAAACTTACCTTGGAACAGAAATTCCCCTCTGCATTGCATGCCGCTTTCACTTCCTTTGTTCATCGGATTTTATGGTACCCTTTGCATAGATTTATGGCCGTTCAAGGCTGACTTTGCAGACAGTACAGCCTTGCCCCGGGGTATTTGAATGTGGTTTTGAGCACCACCTTTTCCTCCCAGTTGAGAAAATGTAGAGCGAATGCCAGATGCAGAATCACCCTTAATCACGGAAGCCTTCCACCCTCACCCCACTGATCCTCCTGAGGCCGAAAAGAATTCCAGGTCTGCAGGATAACAAAGGGAAAACTTGTGAAAGTCTCATGCCCTGAAACTCTCGTTGGTCCCTAAGTTGCTAAGAGATTAAAAAAAGAAGAAGGCCAAGGCCGATAATGCAAAATAACATTTTATTACTTTGCTAAAATTCCAAAAATTCCCCATGCATTTTACCAACAGACGTCTTCAAGGGAATCTGTAATCCAGGGCTATTTTTGGGCAGGAACACACAGGAACGGAGTTCGGGCTGGCTCCTGAGTTGGCCACGCCCAGCAGGAACTCATTAGCATAATAGGCCACACCCAACAGCAGAAACTCATTAGGATTGGCTACATTAGGGGTGTGTGGCCTAACATGCAAAGGAGTTCCTGCTCCAAAAAAAGCCCTGGGATTTGAAAACAAACAAGGTAAACAGAATAAGAAGCAAAAGGTGGGTGTGGCTGGATGGTCACACTTCTGGTAACATGGGGGTGTGGCCTAATATGCTAATAAGTTGTACTGTCAAGGGTGTGGCCTAATATTCTAATGAGTTCCTGCTGGGCTTTTTCTACAAAAAAAGCCCTGCTGTAATCTATAACATGCAATTACATTACTGAGTTCTCATACATAATAGTTATTTAGTTACAATTATGTAAATAAATAAAGCATTGTGTTAAAAGTCAAATTACAGGTTGCACTGTAAAATATCAACCATGCACAAAACCACTAGAGTTTATACTGCCCTTAAGATCACCTGATAGAAAATGAAAGAGAGAGGAAACAACTCCTGATATTTTAGAGAGATAAGAAAAATTGTCCAGCACCTGACAGGTTTTGGCTCAAATTTAAAGGAACTTCCCCCCCCCTGCCTAAATGAATGTTACAAATCCGTTAGTCTTGCAGTGTTTCTTCAAAAGAAGTACAAAATCAATTGCAAATTTCCCCTGGAAGGACCCTTCTATGTACCAGTGTCTAGTTGACACAGTATCTCTCTATAGAAGCTGATGCAATTCCAGAGACTAATTTAGTCCTTTAGATGTCAGGATCTGGAGTCTTAACAATCCAACTGGCTTCTTTTTTCAACAGCAGCCTTTCATTTTTACAAGTTAATTTCTGCACAGCCCAAAAAGATAAAGCCAGAAGAAGCAAGATTGTTTAGGCACTGGGACACTTATTCTTTTCAATTCAATATTACTTATCACCAGTTTGGTGTAGTGGTTAAGAGTGCGGTTTGATTCCCCACTTCTCTACATGCAGCTGCTGGAGAGACCTTGGGTCAGTCACAAGTTCTCTTAGAGCTGTTCTCTCAGGAGCAGTTCTCTCAGAGCTCTCTCAGCCCCACCTACCTCACAGGGTGTCTGTTGTGGGGAAGGGAAGGGAAAGGCTATTGTAAGTCGCTCTGAGATGCCAAGTAAAGGTGGGGTATAAATCCAATCTCTCTTCTCTTCTTCTCTCTTTTGTGTTCTGCTATGACATTCTTAGGTTCTTTGTTTTTCCAACATAAAGTTCATTATAGAGCATTATGATGATAATAATATCTGTGCAGAGTTCCATGTTGTAAAATCCTTTCGTGTACATTTTTTTCTTATCTAAAGTGTTGATAAGGTATTCCATATTGCATGCTGTGTGTGTGTAAAGTGCCATTAAGTTGCAGCTGCTTAAGTTGACCCCAACAAGGGACTTTCAAGGCAAGTGAGAAGCAGAGGTGGTTTGCCATGGCCTTCCTCTGCAGAGCCTTCCTTGGTGGTCTCCCTTCCAAGTACCAACTCTGATTATCTTCCAAGATCTGACAAGATTAGCTTATACCAGGGGTGACGAAACTTGCCCAGTGTAAGAGCCACATAGAATAAATGCCAGATGTTTGGGAGCCACAAAACATGAACAAATATTATGTTTTTATTTAAAATATGCCAATTTGCTTTTTTATTAACATTCAATGAGACTGCCAAAAATAAAAAAACAAGAGGGGTAAAAACAGATATTGACAATGATATTTATTTGTCCAATGATATTTATTTGTTTGCTAATTATATTTATTTGTCTGTGAGAGAGAGAAAGAGAGGTGGAAAGAAAGAAGAAAAGAGGTGGAAAGAAATAATAATAATAGTATTAATAACAACAACAACAATAACAATAACAAATAATAATAATAATAATAATAGATTGGATTTATACCCCACCCTTCACTACCCAAAGGCGTCTCAGAGTGGCTTACAAACTCCTTTCCCTTCTCCTCCCCACAACAGACACCCTGTGAGGTAGGTGGGGCTGAGAGAGCTCTGACAGAAACTGCTCTTTTGGTTTGCCCAAGGTCAGAACTATGGCTTGCCCAAGGTCATCCAGCAGCTGCAAGTGGAGGAGTGGGGAATCAAACCCGGTTCTCCCAGATTGGCAAGAGAGAGAGAGAGAAACAAAGAAAGCAAGTAGACAGGAGGGAGGGAGAAAAAGCATGCCTCTCCCCTTCTCTTCCCCAGCTGTCCTGCTGGGAGCCGCGGCACAATATGTGTGAAAGAGACACTCCTGAGCCACGGTTTGGCCACCCCTGGCTTATGCCATGCTTCCTTCCCTCCTCACGTTGCTTGTTAGCTGACAACAATTAGAAGTTCCACAGGCAAAATGTTCCTGGGGAGGACTGGTGCCAGGTAGGACTCTTTGATGACGGGCACATTTATGAGTGGTTACTATGGGCCAGATGTTCCCTCAGATTCTTTGTTCTCCTAAAAGCAGTCATGGATCTCTTGTCACAGAAGGGAATGTTCTCTAATATATACCAGTTTTTACAAATACTCTTTTTAAGATCCACATTGAGAAGACTACACATAATCTGATCACCAGCAGTTCCTCCCTCGTTCATGAGGGGCCACGGCTCAGTGGTAGAGCATCTGCTTGGCATGCGGAAGGTCCCAGGTTCAATTCCCCGCATCTCCAGTAGAAAGGACGAGGTAGTAGGCGATGAGAGAGACCTCTGCCTGAAACCCTGGAGGGCCGCTGCCATTCTGAGTAGACAAGACTGGCCTCGATGGACCAAGGGCCCGATTCAGTAAAAGACAGCTTCATGAGTAATTTCTTCCTATTTGATGCCAAGGCTTTTAAATGAGCGTATTTGAGTGTGCGATTCGGACAGCCCTTGCTAGCAATTGTGCTCAAGAATGGGAGCTTCCCTTCCGAATTCATAAATATCTGAGCAATTTCTTCTAAGCCATAAAAATTGGTTGAATGGCAAACCATTACTCCTAAATTTGGGATGGTGACCATCATATCTCGAAAGGAAGTTATTATCTGTTGGATTTTTTTAAAATAAAGATTCATATAGAGTTTATTCCGTTCCCTTATGACCATGACATCTAAAAAAATATATTTTTTGGTCATCCACACGATGGTCAGATTTGATATTTTTGACCTGTACTTCCAGCCAAACATGGTATTTTCACAAACTTCTGTGATCCCCTTTCTATATATATCATCTATATCATCCAGATATTGCCACCACTGAATGATACCATTATGGAAAAGGTTATTAGCAGAATAAATAAACTTATTTTCAAAATTGTACCTCAAAAAGGATATTATAGCATTGGAAAAAGTGCAGAAGAGGGCAACTAGAATGATCAAAGGGTTGGAACACTTTCCCTATGAAGAAAGGTTAAAACGCTTGGGGCTCTTTAGCTTGGAGAAATGACGGCCGAGGGGTGACATGATCGAGGTTTACAAGATTATGCATGGGATAGAGCAGGTAGAAAAAGAGGTCCTTTTCTCCCTTTCTCACAATATAAGAACTCATGGGCACTCAATGAAGTTGCTGAGCAGTCGGGTTAGAACAGATAAAAGGAAGTACTTCTTCACCCAAAGAGTGATTAACACATGGAATGCACTGCCACAGGAGGTGGTGGCAGCTACAAGCATGGACGGCTTCAAGAGGGAATCAGATAAGCATATGGAGCAGAAGTCCATCAGTGGCTATTAGCCACAAGGTATAGATAGGAACTCTCAGTCTGGAGCAAGGGATGCTCTGCATTCTTGGTGCTTGGGGGGGGGTCAACAGTGGGAGGGCTTCTAGTGTCCTGGCCCCACTGCTGGACCTCCTGATGGCACCTGGTACTTTTGGCCACTGTGTGACAGAGTGTTGGACTGGATGGGCCATTGGCCTGATCCAACATTGGTTTCTCTTATGTTCTTATGCTGCTAGCAGGCTCCAACAATTCAAGAGGCTCTTCTATTTGTTCCTACCCTTCTGCCACTAAGGGAAGAACCTGTCTACATCTGCCATGTTCCTTAGCTCCAGGAAGTCATTGTAGATAAAAGGCGGCGGGGGGGGGGGCTCTTTAAGTCTGGACGTGGCAGCTTAACGGGCAATATTTTACAGCCCTCTGTGCTACCACGGGTGGCAACTGCAATGCGTAGGTGCGTGTGCACCCAGATGTGTGAAAGAGTAAGCATCAACTGCCTGCACTGCAGATTGCTGCCTTTTGCCCCAGCGGTGCAAGCGTCCCATGCTGCAAAGTAAGAGGGAGCCAGAGAGTCCTTTGCAACCTGCTGATTCTGCACCCATCTGTTTCCTCGCAGTTTTTCCACAGCCACGTCGGGAGGTTAATCTCCTCTACACTGCATGCCGTTTTCACTTCCTTTGTTCATCGGATTTTATGGTATCTTCTGCCCAGATCTATGGCTGTTATGGGGTGACTTCACGGTCAGCACGGTGCTGCCCCGGGGTATTTGAATGTGTTTTTGAGTGGCACCTTTCCCTTCCTCCGCTTCTGATATGAAGGGAACAATAAGCAGATAACTTAACACGGCTTCACTGATCTCCCCAGTTCCCCTGCCCCTATTTCTCCCCCTGTATTTATCACCTTGCCATGAATTACTTGGCTCAGGTGGCTAATGACCGCCGAGGCAAGTACTGACACAGGAAAATCTGCATACCAATGATCCAAGGCAATGCAATGGAAACAGATATTCCGAGGCAAAGGGGAACCAGGTCGAATGCTGGGGAAATGTGGAGGGAATGCCAGATGCAGAATGGACCTCTGTGTTTTGGCCGACGCTTGCAGCATGAGCTCTCTAAGTCATCTACCGCGGCTGCTGTGCACTTTCCAGCACAGATGCCTCACTCTTCCCCGCTCCCATGTGCTTGCCTGATATCCCTCAGTGTTCTCTTTCACTTCCGTATCCTCTGCTCTGACTGTCCCTCTCCAATTTCCCTTCTCTGCCATTCTCAGCCAGCTTCCAATGTCCCCACATGCCCAGCACTCTGCCTTAATTCAGTTACCCCATCCCCTCTCTACTTTCTGGGGGTATTTTTAAAAATGTGCACATGAGTCTTTGACTCGATTTGTTGTGATCCGCTCGGAGTCCGCTTTGGGGAGGGCAAAATAAAAATCCCTAAATAAATAAATAAATAAAGTAAGTGGGTGTGGTGACCTCTGATGACCAATGCTCCCTCTAAACTGTGGAGTCTTGTGAGCAAAAATTCGACTTTGTGAGCTACTGGCATTAAAGCCGTGAGCGAGCGATTTGGCTACTGCATCAATTAGTTTGCTCTGGAGCCATCTCTCCTGACCTAAGACGGAAACGTGTGAGCCGGAGGCTAAAAAACTGTGAGCTAGCTCACACTAACTCAGCTTAGAGGGAATACTGCTGATGACTGACTCCTACTGGGGGCCTGGAGGATATTTGGAGAGAGCCAGTTTGGTGTAGTGGCTAGGAGGGCGGACCCTAATCTGGGAGAACCAGGTTTGATTCCCCGCTCCTGCAAATGCAGCCGCTGGTGTGACCCTGGGTCAGTCACAGGTTCTTTTAGAGCTGTTCTCTCATGGGCAGTTCTTGAAAGCGCTCTCTCAGTCCCACCTGCCTGAAGGGTGGCGTATAAATCCAATCTCTTCTCTCCAGAGAGGTGGCTGAGTAAAGCCCGCCCCCACCTCCCGCCTCTGGTATTCCAGGGAGGTCTCCCATCCAAGGACTTGCCGGAGTCGACCCTGCTTAGCTTCCAAGATCTGACGAGATCAGGCTGGCCTGGGCTACCCAGGTCAGGGCTCCCTTCTCTACTTTTAATACTCCCCTCGACTGACTGCCCTGCCTGTTTCTGCACACCTGCCTCCCAGTTTTCATGTCTTCCCCTTCCCCTTTCCCCCTCTATGCCAGCCACATGGCCCACTCTTGAACGTGTATCCCCCTCCCTTACGCAGGCAGATATTTTTTTCCTTCTAGCTGCTCTGTTTCCAACCTGAACATTTTGACACGCGTTCCCCCCACCTCCCTGCATAGTCTCTCCCTTTTGTCTCAGACAATGGAGGCTGCCGTTGCCCCGCTGGGGGAGGACGTATCCCTTGACAGTATTAAAAATAGATTGCATGCTGCATCCAGTAACCAAACAGCATGAGCCACCCCTTTAAACAATGTGGTAGACCTTATAAAACATTGACTATAGTTGGGCAACCCAATGTGCTTAAGGGAGTGAGTCACCATTGGCCGCTGATATCATAGGACTCTCTTTGTTTCCTTGAATGAAATTGTTCAGGTGCATTTTTTTTGGGGGGTTCTCCCACATGCATAAATATTGCTTGGGAGATGATCGTGGGGCAAGTATGCTCTTAGCAGGTAAATGGAATTCAGCGATGACACCACTTCCAGCTTCCCCGGGGACAAACAGGATGAAGATTTCGGTGACTCATGGCCAGTGGCTGTCGATTTCGAAGGGCCATGAGCATTGCAGCACACTTGCCACCCGGTATGTAGGTCATTTGTTTAGATCGAATAGGGACAGACAATTATCCCCACGGGTCGGTGCCGTGTGGCCTAAATGGTTTTGGTGGCAATCGGTTCGGGATGGAGGTTAGTTTCTCACCATTAGCCTATATTTTAAGGGCATCTTTCGCCGGGTGGAATAACATCAGAAAGTCAAGCCTCCACCTGCACAGGGAAGTTTTCCTGCTGCTCTGTAAACTGACGGCAGAACTACAACTGAGCGGTGGGTGGAAAAGAAATTTCGAATCTGGGTGTGTGGGCCGGTCACCAGCACTGACTTATCACCAGATCGCTACATGGTTATGCCGCATATGCTTACTATTAAAATAAAGCATTTAACACATATGGCAAGTGGCACATTTTACCATAAACATAAGCAGAAAAGATGTTGTTGCTTCAAGGGATGTTGTGGCTTCAAGGGAAAAGACTTCGTTGCTTCATCGTACTGATCACTGTAAGCCGCCCTGAGCCCATTTGCGGGGAGGGTGGGGTATAAATACAATTAATACAACAACAACAACAATAATAATAATGATTATTAGTGAATATTTCCATAATTTTCTATAGGCCTCAAAACTGTTGGAAAGTTCGTGTTTTTCTCCATAGCAACCCTGTGAGCCAGATTCGTTGGAGGAAAGTTCGTCAAAAAAGAAATTTGTGTCCTGCAGCTGAATAGCACTTGGAAATGTTTCACATATCTATCTATTGCCCGCTGCATTGGGAGGCCCAAAATTAAGCTTCTAGAAAGTTATTTGAATTTCCTGCATGGATTTTTGGATCATTTGTTCGTTTGTTTTTTTAAAATTCCCTCTTCATTTCTCCTGAACAGAAACATCCAAATTGACTTCAAAATTTTGACGTAGGGAAAAATCTGGTGGCAGCTCAGAACCTTGGTCGCTCCTTGGTACAGTATCCAGCCACTCCCAACAGCAGATCCATCCGATGCAGACGAAGACGCATTTTCTGTGGCTTCCATATGTGGATACACGGAAACCCACTGAAAAATATGGCTAGTCTGATCAAAACTCGTTGGGCTTACCTTGCGATTCCTTGGCGTTTTCTTCCCAGACTGGAACCTCCCAACTCACCTCATAATCACACTTCAGACAAAAATTCAGCAGAAGTTTCTTACTCCATTTTAAAATAGGCACAAGTGTGAGTAACTGTCCACCGGAATAGCTAAAACGCCTCAGAGGACTTTCTCCAGCGAAACCAAAACCGTCGGAGTCCTTTTTGTCTCTAGAGAGGCAGAAATTCTGAGATGACACAGATCCCTCTATGGCCTTTATGAAGGTCACAGTTTGCCTGCACACGGGGCGATAGGTCAAACTTGTGACCTAATTTGAAATGTAAGGCACACAGTCATTCTAATGGGCCGAGGCGTGGCTGTCAGCAACTAATGGTTCAAGAGGTATTGGCTTCCCATCAATCATGCCAGGATGTTCACGCATCGATCCCTGTTCTCTTGCTAAGCGCCTAATTGAGGAAGGGAAACTATCAGGAAAACAAAAGGCCTTTTTATTTCACTTCACAAAAGCACAACAATTATGACACGCTAGAAGATTATTATCTGCTCAAACTGGGTCAGGGAATATTTCTTCTCTATCGAATCGCTGAGGATAAATCCAGCTCCTGTGTCCTTTATCTCAAAGGGACCCTTCCACTGTTATCGAACCGTTCCCTATTTAGTGCAGCAATATGTCAACATATAAAAACATACCCTTCGGCGAGGGAAATTTGTAATGCAATCGCACACACAGCTGGAAGATTCCAAATCATTTTTGCCCCTGAAAATGAAGAGTCAGGAGGATCAGAGGAGATCAACCAAGAAAACCCAATGACGTTAATGCAGGGTCTCTCCTGCCCCCTCCCGTACCCCATACTAATGAATAGGCCAGCTCAATCTCATCAGGTCTCACAAGCTAAGCAGGGTTGGCCCTGGGTATCCTTTGGATGGGAGATCACCATGGAAATCCAGGTTTCTCTTTTGCACTCTAATTCATGGTAGGGCTGCCAGGTCTGGGTTGGAAAATACCTGGAGACTTTGGGGGTGGATCCAGGAGAGGGTGGGGTTTGGGGAGGGGAGGGGCCTCAGCACGGTGCAATGCCCCAGAGCCCACCCTTCAAAGCAGCCATTTTCTCCAGGGGAGCTGATCTCTGTCAGCTGGAGATCAGTTGTAAAAGCAGGAGATCCCCAGGCCCCACCTGGAGGCTGGCAACCCCAATTCAGGGCATCGCTGCCATGGCCGGCCCATCAGCGAAAGGCTAGGGAATCCAGCCTCCCAGGTCTGCCGGTTGCAGAAGGCAGCAGACCCTAGCAATAGTCTCGACAACAGGAAAGGTGGCACTGGAACAGGTATGCTTTTCCTGCTGAAACGAGGCCAGACCGGGCCTGGTTTCAGTTGGAATTTCCTCTTGTGGCCAGGATAACGTTCCCCAGCCCATGCCTGCAGGGATCAGTTCTGGCTTCACATGCAACGCGGCCTCTTTTCCATTGTGGGGAAGAACCTGGAGGCGGGGCGGGAGCAATAAGTGCACGGTCCCTCTGCCTGTTCCCAGAGTATGTCGTGATGACAGAGAGCAGGCCGCTCACGTGTTTCCCAGCAGCAGCTTCTTGAATGGAGGTGAGCAACCCCGTAAAAAGCCGACAGCTTTAAGTAGGGCACCCACTTCTGTGGCAGATGGAGTCAGCTGAAGAAGAGGCAGGGATGGGTGGGTGGTTTGCCTGCCTGCTTGTTTACCTGAAGGCCAGGAACTTGCAAGCAGAGGGGAGGTAACTCAGGGCCTCCAGGAGCAGATGTACGAAAGCATGTAAGCAACTTATTGGATGGAGCACTGGACTGGCCCAGTGGAACCGAAGAACATCAGAAGAGCCCTGCTGGATCGGACCAGTAGTCCATCTAGTCCAGCATCCTGTCTCACACAGGGGCCAACCAGTTTCTCTGGAGGGCCAACAACAAGGCACAGAGGCTGAGGCCTTTCCCTGATAAGAACATAAGAAGAGCCCTGCTGGATCAGGCCAGTGGTCCATCTAGTCCAACATCCTGTCTCACACATTGACCAACCGGTTCCTCTGGAGGGCCAACAACAGGGCAGAGAGGCCGAGCCCTTCCCCTAATGTAGCCTCCTGGCTCTGGGATTCAGAGACTTAGTGCCCCTGAAGGTGGAGGTTCCTCTCAGTCACCATGGATAGACTTATCCTCCATGAATCTATCTAATCCCCTTTTAAAGGTTCTTTATTCCTGTGGCTGTCACTACACCCTCTGGCAGCGAATCCCATGTTTTAATCTCTCTGTGTGTAAAGTAGTCTTTCCTTTCACATGCATTCAGGGGTCACAGACTTACAGAAAGTAACCTTTTCCTAAATTTCCTGTTTCTGTAATATGGGAGTAAGAGGGATTCCCACACTTCCAGAGTAAGCTAAATTGGAAGAGAATGAACTGCAAGCCCAGGTTGCCAAACTAGGCATGATGGCATCCACAGGTTCAACGAGGGTTGCCAGGTCCCCTCATCGCTCCAACAGGAGGATTTGGGGGGTGTTCCATGATGCCCCCCAGCATGATAATACAAAAACAGAGACCCACAGCTCTTGGAGCAGTACAATGGGGGAACAATAAAAGCCGTGTGTGTGTCTGCTAAATAACACTGCCGGAGTTAATAATAACATAAGATATATTATAATAAAGATCCAAAATCATATACATGTGCAAAAAGAGGTCCAAGACAATAAAGTTAATGAAGTTTTCTGGATTACAAAGTCAGTTTCATAGTCTTCATCCGAACAGGACCATGTGTATCTTTTAAAGCTGCAGAACTTCATTTTTGGCATGTTGCATAATTCTATAAACAGTCAATCGATCCAAAGCCTCACAATGCTACAACACACAAGTCAAACAACTCCGTAGCAGGCTTCTCCGGTTCTCCATCACTCAGAAGTCATGTCGTCATGTTGGGGACGCTCGTAGCGGGATGGTCTGGTTTAAAGGCAAAACTCTGGGGTAAAACCGGCAAACCCCCATGAGTTTTGCCTTCAGACCAGAGTGTCCCCTTCACAACATCCCTGGCATATTGATGTGACTTCCGGGTGATGTCATCACGTCAGGGAAGTCATAAGGGGGACATGGCTGTAGGCTTCCCAAGAACTTACCGCGTGCCGGCGGGGGATGGATACGTCCTCGCAGGACCATCCGCAGGGGAAGGAGAGGCGCGGAGCACCATGCCGTCGCCAGGAAGGGACGGAGGCGACGCTCTGGCAATGGGGCTGGAAACTCGATGGTACCATCGGAGCTCAGCCCCATTGCCAGAGCGTCACCACGGTATCACTTCCTGGTGACGGCATGGTGCATTACCAGGAAGACTGGTCCGGCCGGGGAGCATTCGTCCCCCGCCCCCAGACGGTAAGTACTTGGGAACCCTACATGGCTGTTTGGAGGTGGGGTTTGCCTGCTGAAACAGGGGAGCCTCCACCCTGACCTGGGGACTGGCAAGCCTGGGTCCAACCCATGGATGACAATGCAGTTGTAAAGCCAAATGAAAATGCAGCAAAGGCAGCACAGTGGACTGAGGCAATCTTGTCCCCCCCCCCCAATGCCTTTGCAAGTGCCCTAACAGCCATGGGTGTATGTGTATGTGTGTGCACGGCTGTTTTGGCACTTGAAATGATGTGGGGGAGGGGAACAAGAGTACCTCAGTGCACCAGTTTGGTGTCGAGAGCCAGTTTGGTGTAACGGTTAAGTGCGTGGATTCTAATCTGGGAGAACCGGGTTTGCTTCCCACTCTCCAACTTGCAGCTGCTGGATGACCTTGGGCAAGCCATCGTTCTGCCAGTTCTCTCAAGACAGTTCTCTCAGAGCTCTCTCAGCCCCACCTACCTCACAGGGTGTCTGTTGTGTGGGGAGGGGAAGGGGAAGGAGATTGTAAGCCGCTCTGAGACTTTGAGTGAAAAGGCAGGGTATAAATCCAACTTCCTCCTCCTCCTCCTCCTCCTTCTTCCATGCTGCAGGGCCAATCAGGCCTGGGCCTTTGCAGCATGTTAAAGTTGCTTTAAAACTTCAGCAGCATAAGTTGGACCTGTGGATGCAGTCATGTCTCGTTTGCCCCCGCCCAGTCAACAGTTAAGGAGCTGTCATTCAGTGCGAAGGTGTGCCTGGAAGTTCCATCTGAATGGCCAGAAGGAAGAGCCGGATGTCAATGGAAACCACGAATAACTGGGCAACGGGCACACTGCACAGGAGACCTGGCTTCCGATGGTCGTTTTGTTTAACGTCAAAAGGCATGCATGCAGGGCTTCAATATATACTGGGGCTGTGCTCCTCAGGCAGGTTTGTTTTAAACTCCCTCCCAAGACACCCAGTGTTCCCCGAAACCTCACTCCACTCACAGTTGTCAGCCGAGAAAGACATAAGAACATAAGAGAGCATAGGAAGATTAGAGAAGCCAATGTTGGATCAGGCCAGTGACCCATCCAGTCCGACACTCTGTGTCACACAGTGGCCAAAGCTCAGGAGCCACCCGGAGGTCCACCAGTGGGGCCAGAACTCCAGAAGGCCTCCCACTGCTGCCCCCCAAGCACAAAGAACATACAGCATCCCTGCTCCAGACACTGGTTCCATCTATACCTTGTGGCTAAGAGCCCCTCATGGACCTCTGCTCCATATGGTTATCTAATCCCCTTTTGAAGCAGTCTATGCTTGTAGCTGCCACCTCTTCCTGCAGCAGTGAATTTCACATGTTAATGACTCTTTGGGGAAGAAGTACTTCCTTTTATCTATTCTAAGCCGTGTTATTGTTCAGTCGCACAGTCGAGTCTGACTCCTTGCGACCCCATGGACCACATCATGCCAGGCCCTTCTATCTTCCATCATACTCCAGAGTTTGCCTAATTTCATGTTTGTTGCCTCGATAACACTGTCTAACCATCTCGTCCTTTGCCGTCCCCTTCTTCTTTGACCTTCAATCTTTCCCAGCATCATGGTCTTCTCCAGTGAGTGCTCCCTTCTTATTTGGCAGCCAAAGTATTTGAGCTTCAGTTTCAGGATCTGGCCTTCTAAGGAACAGTCAGGGTTGATTTCTTTTAGGATCTAAACCTACTGCTCATCAGGGCTATTTTTGGGCAGGAATGCACAGGAACGGAGTTCCAGCTGGCGCCTGAGTTGGCCTCACCCAGCAGGAACTCATTAGCATAATAGGCCTCACCCAACCACAGAAACTCATCAGGACTGGCTACATGAGGGGTGTGTGGCCTAACATGCAAAGGAGTTCCTGCCACAAATAGAGCCCTGGGTTTTGACAACAAACAAGGTAAACAGAATAAGAAGCAAAAGGTGGGTGGTGGCTGGATGACCACACTTCTGGCAACATGGGGGCATGGCCTCAATATGCTAATGAGCTGTGTTGTCAGGGTGTGGCCTAATATGCTAATGAGTTCCTGCTATTGGGTGTGGCTCTATTATGCTAATGAGCCTTCTGCTGGGCTTTTTCTACGCAAAAGCCCTGCTGCTCATTAATTTCATTTAGTGTCCACAAGTTCTTATATTGTGAGAAAGGGGGGGAAGTACTTTTTTTCTCTGCCTTCTCTGTTCCATGCATAACTTTGTAAACCTCTGTCATGTCACCCCTCAGTTGTGGTTTCTCCAAGTTAAAGAGCCCTGACCTCTTTAACCTTTCTTCACAGTGAAAGCGTTCCATCACCTTAATCATTTTCGTTGTCCTTTTCTGCACTTCTTCCGAACACTATAATATCTTTTTTGAGGTGTGGTGACCAGAACTGTATACAGTACTCCAAATGAGGTCGCACCATTGACTTATACAGGGGCATTATGATACCGGTTGATTTGTTTTCAGTTCCCTTCCTAATAGTCTCCAGCACAGCATTTGCCTTTTATTGCCATCACACACTGAGTTGACATTTTCAGGGAGTTATCTACCATGACTCCAAGATCTCTCTCCTGGTTACCCTCTGCCAGTTCAGACCCTATCAACATGTATGTATAGTTAGGGTTTTTGGCTCCAATATGCAATACTTTGCACCTGCCCACACTGAACCTCATTTGTCACATTGACACCCACTCGCCCATCCTCGACAGATCCCTTTGAGTGCCTCACAATCTTCCCTGGTTCTCACCACTCTGAACAATTTGGCGTCATCTGCAAACTTAGCCACTTCACTGCTTACTCCCCACTCCAAATCATTAATGAACAAGTTAAAAAGCACCAGACCTAGTACCCACCCCACTACTTACCATCTTCCACTGTGAAAATTGCCCATCTACAGGGCTATTTTTGGGCAGTAACTCATTAGCATAATAGGCCACACCCAACAGCAGAAACTCATTAGGATTGGCTACACAGGGATGGTGTCAGCATACCCTGAAGTGGGGCAACTGCTGGTGACCTCCCCACATGTTACCTTCCCCTGCCACATGCCCATATGCCTTTTCCTCTTCACAGCAGGGAGGGGCTGTGGCTCAGTGGTAGAGCATCTGCTTGGTATGCAGGAGGTCCCAGATTCAATCCCCGGCATCTCCAGTTAAAAGATCTGGCAGGAGGTGATGGGAAAGACCTCAACCTGAGACCCTGGCTCAGTGGTAGAGCATCTGCTTGGTACACAGGAGGTCCCAGGTTCAATCTCCGGTATCTCCAGTTAAAAGACTTGGCAGTGGGTGATGTGAAAGACCTCCGCCTGAGACCCTGGAGAGCTGCTGCCAGTCTGAGTAGACAATACTGACTCTGATGGACCACTGGACAGATTCAGTGTAAGGCAGTTTCATCTGTTCCTGTGTGCTGGGAAGCACTCCACCACCCATGCTCTCAGCTTCCAGGCATTGACAGGGAAGGACACGCCAGTGTTGCACAGCGTCAGTGCTCCTTGATGGCCACAGCACCTGCACACAGCGAAGCAGGAATGCACACAGGTGGATGACTGGAAAGGGAGGCATTGGGGGGGGTGTCTGGTGGTGGACGGAAGAGAGGGTCCCTTGGCGCTCTCTGCCCAGGGTCTTCCCAGAACCTGGAATCAACAGTACGGCAACAAACCAAACCTGCTTCGGACCAGTCACAGATGACAGTAAAACTTACCAGGGGCACTGCTATGCTCTCCCACGCCTCCCATTTGCTTCAATAGGGCATGCAGAGGAGACCCAACAAACAGGGTGTAGCCAGAAAATTTTGGTTGGCGGGGCATTGGGAAATCTGGAGCGGGGCGGGGGGAGAGGGGGCAGGGAGCGGCAGGCAGGCAGGTGAAGAAGAGAAGCGGTACTCATTCACCTTGGCCACTACAGGAGAGGGAGAGCCAGCTGGCCGGTGCGATTAATACTCAGTCATTATGCGTTCTGTGTTGCAGTAGCGGCAGGCCTTACCTGCCCACTACTGTAGCAGAGAGTGCATACTCGCCAAGTATTAATTGCACTGGCCAGTTGGCTGTTCTCCTGTAGTGGCTGAGGCAAACGAATGTGACCAGCAGGTAAGGGCACGGGCATGGGCAGGGGCAGTGGAAATTGTGGGGTGTGGGGCACAAATGAGGGGGCATTGCCCCTAAATGCCCCTCTGTGGCTATGGGCCTGCCAACCAATGCACCTCGCTAGGCACCAATGCTCCCTCTAAGCTGTGGAGTCTTACGAGCAAAAATTATACTTTGTGAGCAACTGGCATTAAAGTTGTGAGACAGCAATTTGGCTGCTGCATCAATTAGTTTGCTCTGGAGCCCTCCTTCCTGAGCCAAGACAAAAAGGTGTGAGCCAGAGGCTAAGAAACTGCGAGCTAGCTCACACTAACTCAGCTTAGAAGGAACACGGCTGGGCACATGTAATGTCATTTCTCTGCATGTGCCGGAAGGAGGGAAGCACAAGGAGCTCTGCATTTGCTGTTTACAAGCACGCTGGTGCATCAGGGAAGATCTAAAAAATGGCAACCAGTCTTCCCTCTTGAGATAAGAAAGTAGCACAAAGCACACTCGGGTGCTCCCATCCACCCGCCCGTGGCACGAGACGATCCTGGTGACAAACTGAAAAGCTCTGACAACTGTCAGAATTCCTCTGGGATTGGCCATGGGTTTATTACACCATCACACCGTTCAAGGATGTACACAGCTCTCCGCTCCTTTCCAAGTGACCTACATAACAAACCCAAACAAATTAAGAGCTGACTAATAGCCTCTCTGAAGGTAGGAGGTGGCACGGTTATTTTAGGCTTAAGAAATCACGCTCGTCTGCTTCCTGACTGATGAACCTAAATGAGATACGAGTGGAATAGAGAGGGATGCATTCAAATCATGCTTAATCTAGGATGAGAGATTCTCAATAATGTCCATGGGAGAGGGATGCTATATGCTTCTGATGCTTTGGGCATAAGCCCAAGTACTAACACCAGTTTGGTCCTTGCATCTGTTAAACACTTTTTATTATGTTCATGCTAATTTGCTGCTCACCCTCTTTCTATATGTATGGACTAGTAACTTCTATTTCGATGTATCTGAAGAAGTGTGCGTGCACACGGAGGCTTAACATAAGAACATAAGAGAAGCCAATGTTGAATCAGGCCAATGGCCCATCTAGTCCAACACTCTGTCACACAGCGGCCAAAAATACCACGTGCCATCAGGAGGTCCAGCAGTGGGGCCAGGACACTAGCAGCCCTCCCACTGCTGCCCCCTCCAGCACCAAGAATAGAGTGCATCACCTGCCCCAGACTGAGAATTCCCATCTATACCCTGTGGCTAATAGCCACTGATGGACTTCTGCTCCATATGTTTATCTAATTCCCTCTTGAAACTGTCCATGCCTGTAGCTGCCACCACCTCCTGTGGCAGTGAATTCCATATGTTAATCACTCTTTGGGTGAAGAAGTACTTCCTTTTATCTGTTCTAACCCGACTGCTCAGCAATTTCATTAACTGCCCACAAGTTCTTGTATTGTGAGAAAGGAAGAAAAGTACTTCTTTCTCAACCTGCTCAATCCCATGCATAATCTTATAAACCTCGATCGTGTCACCCCTCAGCCATCGTTTCTCCAAGCTGAAGAGCCCCAAGCGTTTTAACCTTTCTTCATAGGGAAGAAATATACCTCAGGCTTATACCTCAAATAAAACTTCTTTGGTCTGAAAGGCGCTACTCGACTTGAACTTGGTTCTGCTGCTTCAGACCGACACGGTGACTCACCCGAATCTATCGGTCCACTAGATTGTCCAGGGGCTTTGCTATCCAAGAAAAACAAAAGAGGCGGGGCAGAGATAAGGAGAGAAAGAAACTGTGGAACAGAGAAGACAAACCGGTTTATCGAAGTGACCGTCATGGAAGCTGAATCAGCTCCATCTGCAGTGAGTCTCCAAAGAGGCTTTGGAAGAACGCGCAGATCTGCATCGCTCATCGGAACTCCCATATGTTAACCTACACGGACCGCGAGTTGACATTCACCTTGGGAAAATAACCCTCTAGCCTGGAGTGGGCTCATTGGAACGGAGGCAATTTAAATCACTCTGTTTAAACCAGTTTGGTGTAGTGGTTAAGTGTGCAGACTCTAATCTGTGTCAGGTTCTCCAGAAAGTCAGTCAAACACCAGACTTCATAAAGAAGATAGCGTTTATTGAAAGCAGTTCTAAGAGACACGGTAACACTTCATTGTCAGTGATGACTAAATCTAAAAAGGCACCCACAGTTATACCAGCTCGAAATGCCCCCCCTTCTATCTGCCAATAGTTGCCGAGCCCGCGCACGGGAAAAGGTGCAAAAGCAATAAAGCAGTAAATAACCAAAACGCCCAAGAGCTGTCCCAAACAAAGGAAAAGACTCTGTGAGACCCAAGGACATTTGGTGAGATAACAGATTGCCCAGGCGGTGTAACTCTGAGTCTCCTAGGCAACCTGTACACCTCCCTACATTCCAGAGCATGAAAAGTTGCAGACCATCCCTCCCTCCTACCCTTCCATCCATCTGATCTCAGGATTACCTGACAATCTGGGAGAACCCGGTTTGATTCCCCACTCCTCCAATCGCACCTGCTGATGTGACCCTGGGTCAGTCACAAGCTCTGGCACAGCTGTTCCTGAAAGAGCAGTTTCTGTCAGAGCTCTCTCAGCCCTGCCTACCTCACAGGGTGTCTGTTGTGGTAAGGGGAAGGGAAAGGAGTTTGTAAGCCGCTCTGAGACTCCAAGTGAAGGGCGGGGTATAAATCCAATCTCTTCTTCTCTTCTTCTTAACTGAAATAACAGAGAAGAGTGTTTAAATCAATGATTTACATAACAATGCCCATTGTGAAAAGCGTACGATTCCTGAACAAGCCTGTATAGCAAACATGTGCCGCACCGCCACAAATATATTGGTTTGTAGCTAAACAGACTCACACAATCTATGAGCATCCACCAAGCAGGGGCAGACCCAGGATACCCAAGGTAGATGGGGCATCTTCCCCGGGCCCAAAGCTTCTCTCAGGGCCCAGTGCCACCATTCCCTGCCTGCCCACTTCCTCTGCCACCTATCTGTGTAGGGTTGCCAACTCTGAGTTGGGAAATACCTGGAGATTTGGGGGGTGGAGGTTGTAGAAGGTAGGGTTTGGCGACGGGAGGGACCTCCTTGCTTGGTATATTGTGTCCTTGGTTCCACCCTCCAAAGCAACCATTTTCTCCAGGGAAAGTGATCTCTGTCATCTGGGGGTCAGTTGTAAAAGCGGGAGTTCTCCAGGCAGAGAACCAGAGAAGCCTCCTATCAAGTTTTTTTTTATTTGTGTATTGCAGCGTTGTGAGCTTTGGCTGAGTGCAGCAAGCTAGCTCTTTTTATTGTGTGTATTGTGTTATAATGTATTTGTAATTCAGTTCCAGGAAAAATAGTTTGCCTGAAGAATAATTTCTCGAAACACGCAACTGTTGCCTCGGAGGCATGTTGCATCAATACTTACCGTGTCTCTTTTCGGAAAGCGAAACAGCCTACGATATTGGCATTGACGACTGCTGTATCTCTCTTCTGAAAGCGAGATATTCTACAGCATTGAACCCTGTCTGCATACTCATCTCTGCAGCTGTGGACTTTTCTACAAGATATATATAGTGTTCTTTAGGTTATTGTTATCAATATACTATAATTAATAAGACACACTAGGGTCTTTATTGTATACTCAAGTACATGATTTAAACGGATATATGAAGGCATAGTAGCATATCAGAACTGTGTGTTTTGTTCGAACACGGTGTTTTTCCACGTTTACAGCACCTGGAGGTTGGCAACCAAAGTACCCTTCCCCTGCCCGCATGCTGGCATGATGCCCCCCTCCTGTGCCCACAGCTGCCCAGCACCAACGATGCAAGCGATGCTTCTGATGGTCACAGCAACAGTGCTCCCATCCACACACAACGGCCCGGTGCTGTTGAGGAAAGGGCCTGCTGGTGGCTGAGAGTGTGGGCGGTGGGAGGGGCCATGAACAGGCTGGGGAAGGACACCCAGGCAACTGCAGGGCAGGCGGGGAGGGGGGCAGGAAGGGAGGAAGTGTGAATGGGGGTTCCTGGTGGTGGGCAGTGGAGGGGAGAGAGGCCTCTGAACGCTTCCTGCCGAGGTCCCCTCATAGCCTAGAAGCAGCTCTGCACCAACTCTTTGCCTCCCATGCACTGGGAGTTTCACCTGATGGAAGAGACGGATTTCTGTTCACCTTTCTCGATGCACATGAGCAGGGTCACTCGAAAGCTGAAGCTGCAACCCTGTGCTGAATTATTTGGAAGTAGGAGCCCTTGGGGAGTGATGCTCACTTCTCAGTAAACATGCAAAGGGTTAGACTACAGTTACCTGGAGCAGGTTTGCCAACCTCCAGGTGGTGTCTGGAGACTCCCTGGGATTACCACTGATCTCCAGGCGACGGAGATCAGTTCGCCTGCAGAAAATGGCCCCTGTGGGAGCTGGACTCGATGGCGTTAGACCCCACCGAAGTCCCTCCCCTCCTCAAACCCTGCCCTCTTCAGGCCCTGCCCCCAAATTCTCCAGGTATTCCCCAACCCGGAGCTAGCAACCCTAATCTGGAACTTTCCAAAAGCAAGGGCTGTCTATTATTGGGCACCATCATGTTTCTCACTGAGATGTGAATAAGTTAATAGCTGTGCTGTTAGCAGGGCCATAAAAATTCATAATTTGTGGATTGCAATTCTTCTAAGGTAGAAAAAGAGCATAAAACAGCCACGCAAGATCACCCAGCTGGGTTCCGTGGACAATCCTGATAACACATGGGAGGATACGTCCTGGATCCTCATGCCGGAGACGACTTTCTAGGTCAGTTTGAAGCCCATGTTTAGGAAAACCAGAGCTATTTTTGGGCAGGAATGCACAAGAACAGAGTTCCAGCTGGCTTCCAAGTTGGCCATGCCCAGCAGGAAGCCATTAACATAATAGGCCACACCCAACAGCAGAAACTCATTAGGATTGGCTACATTAGGGGTGCGTGACCTAACATGCAAAGGAGTTCCTGCTACAAAAAAGCTCTGAGTTTTGACAACAAACAAGGTAAACAGAATAAGAAACAAAAGGTGGGTGTGGCTGGATGATCACACTTCTGGTAACATTGGGCGTGGCCTAATATGCTAATGAGTTTCTGTTGATGGGTGTGGCCTATTATGCTAATGAGTCCCTGCTGGGTTTTTTCTACAAAAAAAGCCCTGAGGAAAACCATTGCAATCACACACACTAAATAATCCACTCTCAATCCACTTTCCAGCTGGATTTTACTGTGTGCGAACTGGCAAAATCCATTTCGAAAGTGCATCGAAAGTGGATGGTTTAGTGTATGTGATCGCAGAGGCATTGCAGGGGTCCCCAGTCTTTCTGAGTCTGCGGGCACCTTTGGAATTCTGACACAGCGTGGTGGGCGCATCCACAAAATGGCTGCCACAAAATGCCTACCGTCGGCGGTGATGCCAGCCACAAAATGGCAGCTTACATTTGGCCATACAGCAGAGATCCTTGTGTTGCGGTGGCAGATGCTGCAAAAATAATGCTGTTGTTGTTTTTTTTAAAAAAAATTGAACAAGCAACCAAATCTCCAGTGGCTAATTAGAAGCCATGCTGGGCCAAAGAGAAGAGAGCACCCAACACTCAGGTGCTCAGTAGTCATGGGATAAGAGGAGAAGTCCTCTTGTGGATTAAAACCTGGTTAATTAACAGAGCTGTGGTGGCTCAAGTGGTTAAGACGCTGAACTGCAGGCTGTGGAAGGTCAGTAGTACAGCACTTCAAGACCCGGGTGCCGCAAGACAGAGTGAGCTCCTGTCTCTAGTTCTAGCTCCTGCCAACCTAGCAGTTCGAAAGCAAGAAATTGCAAGTAGATAAATAGGTACCACTTCGTTGGGAAGGTAAGAGCGTTCCGTGCGCCTTGGTGTTTAGTCATGCCGGCCACATGACCACGGAAATGTCTTTGGACAGCGCTGGCTCTTCGGCTTTGAAACGGAGATGAGCACTGCAACCCTAGAGTCGGATTCGACTGGCTTTCGAGCAACGGAACCTTTACCTTTACTTTAATTAACAGGAAACATAGAATGAGTATAGATGGGCAGTTTTCACAGTGGAAGGTGGTAAGTAGTGGGGTACTGCAGGGCTGAGAAGAAGGAGGAAGAGGAGGAGGAGGAGATTGGATTTATACCCCGCCCTTCACTCGGAGTCTCAGAGCTGCTTATGATCTCCTTCCCCTTCCCCTCCCCACAACAGACACCCTGTGAGGCAGGTGGGGCTGAGAGAGCTCTAACAGAAACTGCCCTTTCAAGGACAGCTCTGACAGAACTATGGCTTGCCCAAGGTCATCCAGCAGCTGCAAGTGGAGGAGTGGGGAATCAAACCCAGTTCTCTCAGGTTAGAGGCTGCGCTCCTAACCACTACACCAAACTGGCTCTCAGAGGTGTCAGTGGGTGCCATGGTGCCCATGGGCACTACATTGGGGACCTCTGATTTACTGCATTAATTATGATGCTTAGAGAACAATCCCCAGCAGGGCCTTCTCAGAATCCTACTTAAGTCTACGTAATGGGGTCAGCTCCTAGGAGACTGTTCTCAGAATGGAACTGTAAATCCCAGCAAATATTCTCCCTCATATTCTTTTTTACGCAGAAAAGAAGCTTTAAACTTGTTTGACTTTAAACGTGCTCGAAAGAAGGTCATGGCTCAGTTGTCAGTGATTATCAGGATATCTGACCGCCTAGGGCTTGATTCTGCATGGACAGCAAATCTGTGCAAAGGGTCCGCCACGGCTGCCATTTCCAGTTCTGCAGACCTGAGGAAATCCCCAGCCAGAGACGGAGGGACACCGTGACTTCTCTTGTTGTCAACACGTAACATTTTCAGTTTGAAACTTTTTAAAGAAAAAAAATAACGATTGTTGTTCAAAGTGGGGTTTTTTTTAAAAAGCCCTGTCTCTGTACTTTTAAAAATGTGCAGATTCCAGCAATGGTTCATTTACAAGGGTGGGATCCGAGTGAACTGTGCAAAACCATGGAGAAACAGAGTGGTAGAGTGGTTACTGCATCGGACCAGGACTTGGAAGGTCTGGGTTGAAACCACTGCTCGGTCACGGAGTTCATTGAATGGCCTTGCGCCAATCGCACGCTCTCTGTCCTTCTGATTAACCCTATTTCACACAGGACAAAATGTGAGGAGAAAGCATTGGGATATTGGGTTAATATAGCAGAGTTCTGCCTAGTCAGAGACGCGAGCAATGTTCCCTGTAAGCTGTGGAATCTTGTGAGCAAACACTCTACTTTTGTGAGCTACTGGCATTAAAGCTGTGAGTGAGTGATTTGGCTGCTGCGTAAATCAGTTTGCTCTGGAGCCCGTTCTTCCTGCGCTGAGACAAAAATGTGTGAGCCGGAGGCTAAAAAACTGTGAGCCAGCTCACACTAACTCAGCTTAGAGGGAACACTGATACTGAGTGCGGTAAATAAAAGCTCCCAAGAAGGAGATTGCACAGAAAAAGGTAAACTTAGGCCCCGGTCACACTACCGTGAAAAGCTGCGGCGGAAGTGCAGCTTTTCAGAGGCGCGGCAAAAAGAAGTGCGGGAGCAGGATCACACAGATCCCCCGAGCCGCTGCGCAGTTGCTCCTCGGCGCGATCACATGCCGAGGGGGAAGCAACGGGATGACGGGCGAGGTGAGGCAACTGTGCATTTGTGGGCATGCGCTGTTTGGCAGAGCCTCACTTACAACAGGAGTCGGGCGCTTCAGCGATCTCACACACACCCTTGCCGCGGATCATCGGCTAGGTACTGCATTTTACCTAGTACCTTTTTGATCCACGTTTTCGGCCGGATGGGACGGGTTAGGGGCCGGTGCACGACGCTTGCCAGATGGTGGCATCTGATCGCGCCAGTTTGATCCGCCTTTAATCCGTCCCATCCGCGTAGCTATTTCTCCGTGTGACCGGGACCTTACGTTTATTCAAGTAGATCCAGTTCAGATTCAGGTTGCAGTCGAAAGAAGAGAAAGAAACCTGATCTAAAGATTACTTTCTCTGTCACAAAGGGCCAGTTAATCCATCATCAGGTGTGTAGGAGAAAGAGGGTATTGCCTGTATAGGAGAGACCTGAAGAGACATGCATCTCCATGGAAGGTAGGCTTCCCAAGTACTTACCGCATGGGGGCGGGGGAAACATGCTCCCCAGACAGACTATTCCCCCCTGTAACACACCATGCCGTCGCCAGGAAGTGACGCCAGGCAACGCTCTGGCAATGGGGATGAAAACTTGATGGTACCATCAAGTTTCCAGCCACATTGCCAGAGCGTTGCCTAGTGTCACTTCCCAGCGATGGCATCATGCAGCACGTCTTTCCTTTCCCCGGGGATGGTACTGCCAGGATGTATCCGTCCCCCGCCGGCACGAGGTAAGTATTTGGGAAGCCTAAGGGAAGGCCATGTGCAGATAGTGAGAGAACAAAGGGAGACAGGAGGAGTCAGAGGGCAGCTCCCCGGTTAAGAGAAAGAGAAGCATCCCATTCAAGGAGACAATGCCTGTATACACATGTAGACTGATGCAGCACCCACCCAGTTTCCAGGCATGCTGAGTCATTCACTCCAGCAGAGAAAACCCAGTGTATACTTTTTAGACTAAAGGTGCAATCAAACTGTGGTAGAGACAGGCATACAGATGGGGAGGGATGCTGTCTCTGCTGCTGTGAGCTCCTCAATGAAAGGATGGGATCCAAATGTGCCAGTTAGATGCAGGTGCTGCCAGGCAACCAGGTGTGTCATGCACCACAGCTGCATTTGCTTACCTGAGAGTCAGGTGGCCAAAATGTAATCTATTCAATTACTCTTGCATTTTGGCCCTTCTTGCCTAATTTTGTATGCTGGTGCTCTTATTTTATTGACTGGTTTTGATTTACAGCCCGGATGGCTGCTGGTAAATCTCACAAAAAAGAGGGTCAATCTTCAGGTAAATCTCACAGCAAACCTCAAGATGAAACTGGATTCATTTCAGACTTTCATCGTTAACATCGTTACCAAAGAAAGGGCTTTTGAAGCACTCAAAAGATATTCCAGGGGGGACTTTGGTAGGGTTGTCAACTCCATCTCGGGGGAATTCCTAGAAATTTGGGGACAGTGCCTGGGAAGGGCAGAGTTTGGGGACGGAGGTCAGCAGAGATGTGATGCTGCAGAGTCTCTAAAGCTGCCATGTCTTCCAGGAGAAATGATCTCTGTAGTCTGGAGATTAGCTGTAATTCTGGGAGAACTCCAGGTAGCACCTGGATTGGTAACCCCAGATTGCAGTGGGAGGGACTATCTCTCTTCAGGTAGCCAGAACTTTATCGTTGATTTTCTGGTTTCCTCAAGAGTCTTCAGTCTGGAGATTACATAGCATCCTTGGCTCTTTGTATAGTGTCACACCTGAAATCTATTGACGGCACTCGACCACACCCAGATCTAGACTCCATCTTCCACTCAAACAGCAGCCCATTCAAATTGGCGGAATGTGGCTGCCAACGCAATCCAAGTTAAGAAGCGCCATGAGCAATGGTACGGGCAGAACAAGCATCCTCCAAGAGCAAGATGATGGTTGGGAAGTTGTTATGCATCCATTCCTGGAGAAGGACAAGCAAAAGCCTCATCATCAAGTCACAAAGCATTATGGGAACTCTCTCTAGCAAACCAAAGAGGGGCTGTGGCTCAGTGGAAAAGCCTCTGTTTGGCATGCAGAAGGTCCCTGGTTCAATCCCTGTCATCCCCCAGTTCAAAAGGACCAGGCAGTTGGTGATGTGAAAGACCTCTGACTGAGACCTTGGAGAGCCAGTCTGAATAGGCAATACTGACCTTGATGGATCAGTGCCCTGATCCAGTATAAGGCAGTTGAGCTCCTTGTGTGTTCACGAGTCCTGCAGCAATTCTTATATTAGATGACAAATACTTTCAGACAGTATCAGAAGCTGCGGTGGCTCAAGTGGTTAAGACACTGAACTGCAGGCTCTGGAAGGTCAGTAGTTCAGCAGTTCGAGACCTGAGAGTGCCGCATGACGGGGTGAACTCCCATCTCTAGTTCCAGCTCCTGCCAACCTAGCAGTTCGAAAGCAAGAAATTGCAAGTAGATAAATAGGCACCACTTCGGTGGGAAGGTAACAGCGTTCCGTGCGCCTTGGTGTTTAGTCATGCCGGCCACATGACCACGGAAATGTCTTTGGACAGTGCTGGCTCTTCGGCTTGGAAACGGAGATGAGCACCGCAACCCTAGAGTCGGATTCGACTGGCTTTCGAGCAAGGGAACCTTTACCTTTACCTTTTACTTTCAGACGGACACCTTGCTTTATCAGGCATCTGTTCACTGTTGGGTTTTTTTGGGAAGCCTGCCCTGATATTTTGGACCAGACCTCTGTCATCCAACGTGGATCAGTGGGAGCCAGATGTTTTCAGCCATTTACAGGATTACCCCAGATCTGACCTTCTTATAGCTCTATTCTATCAGTCCAGGAAAGATGGATTTGTAAACTGTATGTCTGGGATCAGCAAATTATAGCTGCAGGAAATGTTGCAATATTCTAATCAAAATTAATCACAATAGGTCTCTCGATCTGTAAGACACCCGGCTGTGGCGTCTGTGCAAGTTTTCGTTCACGGAAGCTGATAGCATAAGAAATCTTGTCTTGAAAGGACTGCATAATGCCTTTTTGGTTTCTGCATCCTGTCTTTATTGTCTCAAACTGAAAGCCAGTTGCCTAAAAGTTCCCAGGGTTTTGAAGCTTCTCTGCTTTGCTGCTCTCTAACCGGTGACTGAAAACTTCACGTTCTTCTGATTGATGTATCTGATAAGTCCATCACCAAAGTCAACTTGTAAAATGTGAGCTGGTTACAACAAATGCTAAAAATTTAGCACCACAGGCCTGGGCAAGCCAGACGAAATAACAGAGTGACTTCCAGGGAAGCAAGTCACAGGACCGAACAAGCACACTACGCTGGCTTGCTACCAAACACTGTTAAGGGCTCTGGTAATTTCTCACACAGATCTCAGTTGACTTACACCTGCCCTACACTTTGTTGGAGGCCTTCCTCTTTTTCAAGCAGCAAACTGCTCTACTTAGTGGGACAAACAATTCTGAGCGAGGGGGAACAGTTCTGTCAAGTAAGTGGGCAAACAAGGGGATGGGTGCATCTGATGTGATTATACATACAAATTGATAGATTGCTACTAGGCCAGGTCTGTAGCTACACTGGGGCATCTTGGGGCCTGGCCCCCTGACTTATTGCCAAGCCCCCCCAACTTCTATTTTTTATTTTATTTGCGGTGCTCCCTTGGGGGGGGAGGTGCGGGGTGCCCCCGACTTATTTAAGATGCCCCCGACTTATTTGAAGCCCCCCTCCGAATAAAAAAAATCCTGGCTACGGGCCTGTACTAGACAAATAGTTGTTTCCACATACACAACAATTGCTTACTATTAACTACAAACAATTTTTGCATTTCACAATTCTGGCACCAAAAGAACCCAGAAGTGGAGGACAAGTGTCTCACTCTGCATAAAGGGGGAAAAAAATAGATTTAACGGGGGTCTCTTCACTGTGGTCCCCAAACTTACCGGCAACCACGTTAACCCTTATTTGCACAGTCAATAAGAGCACCTTCTTACCTGTACTGTGAAGCAAACAGCAGATCAATAACAGATATATTGAGGAAGGGCGGAACCAATGGGAAACAGGGAGTGATTAAAATGTGGAATTTGCTGCCAGAGGACATAGTGATGGCTACAAGAATAAATAGCTGTAAAAGGGGATTAGATAGAGACATGGAGGATATGTCCATATCAATGGCTACTAGCCATGATGGCTGAGGGGAACCTCCATATTCAGAGGCACTAATCCTCTGAATCCCCAGAGCTAGGAGGGAACATCAGGGGAAGGCCTCAGCCTCTGTGCCCATTGGCCCTCCAGAGGAACTGGTTGTCCACTGGACAAGACAGGATGCTGGACTAGATCCAGCAGGGCTCTTCTGATGTTCTTGGTCAACACCTTTCATCGTGGGCAACGGTCATGAGAGCTGACCAGCAAGAACAGCTCTGAAACGTGTTCTAGTAGTTCGTGGACAAGAGGAAATCGATGTCCGTCAGCATCAACGCTCCATTATTTTACCCACAATTTCTCCTAGTTTGTCTAATCAAATGCAAAAAAGACTCCTTCCTTGACTCCTTGCTTGTAAACTGAATATAAACCGTATACTCATAAATCATTCTTTTGCTGTTCCTCTAGGATGATTATTTATTACTCTGTTATATAATTCAGCTCACTGTTCCTAGTTTGCTCAACAGCCAGACTATGAAACAAAAGCAATATTTAATAGGCGGAAGGGTGCATGCACACGAAAGGATATACCTCGAATTAAATTTTGTGGGTCTTAAAGGGGCCACTGGACTCAAACTTTGTTCTGTTGTTTCAGACCAACACAGCTGATCACCTGGATCCAGTCCTACGCAAAGTTACACCCATCGGGATCCACTGAACTCTTCTTAGGACTGTGCTGTATCTTGGGTCAAACTGATCAACTTTTTAATAAAGAAAGTTTGCAATTCTAAGCTCCTATTCTCTGGGGATCTTGCCAAATATATTTATGTAGGTGAACAGCGTTGCCAGAACAAGCGCACGTCAGTTCAAATAGATAATATCCACCCCCAGGGGCTTTATTATGATATATCACCGGGTTTGAATACTTCTGTTGCAATCAAAGCCAACTCGCGAAGATTATGCAATATCTACCTTAACCTTTTGGGAAGCCAGTTATCACAATTACCATGTGCGAACACATTTCTGTTTGTAAAGGGCTGCATAAATACTGATTTATTATCCCACACACAATGGACTGGTGGTGCAAGAAAGGCAGTGCTGCTATTTCCATTTTACAGGTTGGGCAACTGAGGCACAGCAAGGTAAAGAATTACTCGGCTTTCCTTCCTGATGATGAAAAGGCAGCAGAACGACCGTGTAAAGGATTGGAACTTCTGGGCAATTTGGGAAAAGAATAAAACCGTCTGAGAAACTGATGTTGATATTACAGATACTGATAATAGACTGCTTCTCACTGAGCCGAGGTCCATCAGTGGTTAACAGCCACAAGGGTATAGAGAGAACAGTGTGTTTGGGGTAGTGATGCTCTGTATTCTTGGTGCTTGGGGGGCAAGAGTGGGAGGCCTTCTGGAGTTCTGGCCCCACTGCTGGACCTCCTGATGGCACCTGGGTTTTGGCCACTGTGTGACACAGAGTGTTGGACTGAATGGACCACTGGCCTGATCTAACATGGCTTCCCTTACGTTCTTATGTCTGGGGCAGTGATGCTCTGTATTCTTCATGCTTTGGGAGGCAAGAGTGGGAGGACTTCTGGAGTTCTGGCCCCACTGGTGGGCCTCCTGATGGTACCTGGGTTTTGGCCACTGTGTGACACAGAGTGTTGGACTGGATGGGCCACTGGCCTGATCCAAGATGGCTTCCCTTATGTTCTTATGTCTGGGGGCAGTGATGCTCTGTATTCTTCACGCTTTGGGAGGCAAGAGTGGGGGGCTTCTGGAGTTCTGGCTCCACTGGTGGGCCTCCTGATGGCACCTGGGTTTTGGCCATTGTGTAGCACAAAGCGATTGGCCTGATCCAACATGGCTTCTCTTATGTCCGTAAGACTGCCAGGCACACTGGGCATCCCATAAACAGTGTATTAATGAGAAGCATAATAATACCCCTCTGTATGCAAGAGTTTAATGGGGCAGCCTTGCTGTTGGGGTAGGTATGCTCCAGTTCACATCTTTTAAAGACATCAGGCAAGCTGTGCCTCCCATGCAAAAGTACAGAGGGAGACACAAAAAGTAAAAGGCTCATGTGCCTCCTTCTTGCTTCCAGCGTATAGCTGTGAACTACAGCAGCTTTGAATATGTGTCTTAAGACCCTCCCCCATTTGACGCTTCAGTGACAGCATCCTAGATGGGTGAGGGGCAGACAAGACTCCGATCCTTCACTAGATTGTAGACATAGAACACAAGCTGGGTCCAACGGCACCTTGAAGACCAACAAAGTTTAATGCTGGGTATAAGTTTTTGTGTGCATGGGCACTTCATCAGTGTACAGCTTGTGTCAGTGATGGCCACATACAGTAGGGCCTAGTAAGATATACTACAATCAAACATCCCCCCCTCATACAGCAGAAGCCAATGAATACAGTTCGTGCGCGCGGGCTGAAGGAGCGGGCAAGCAAGCATAACCTCTAGGAACTGTTCAGGTTCCCAGCCGAAACTCCATCAGCTGGAGTTACAAGGTCGGAGACCTGATAATGAAATGTGAGTGAAGTTCAGAGATGAGCGGGGAGGGGGAAGGGGAGAGGATAGCGATGTACTCCCTCCACATACCAGACATATGGCAGGGCTACCTGACACTCTATTGCTTCACACCAACACAGCTAACCCCCTGAATCTAGGTTCTAGATATGTGGTCTAAAATAACACCAGGGTGGTGGGCTGAGACAAGAGAATTTGCACATCCCGAAATTCGCTTTAAGGACTCTTTCCTTCTTGGCATCTGGTCATTCCCTGGTGGCATTATGACCGAGGGATGGGTTTTCCTATGACTAGAGCAGAACTAGAAGCTCCAGTTGGAAATTACAGAATCTCCCCTCGATGCATCAGTGGTACCAAAAGGTGTGGGGATATTTTTTACTGGACGAGACCTCAGACTGGATTGCACAGCTGGGGGGGCGGGGGCAGCAGTGGGAGGATGTCTAGTGTCCTGGCCGCTGATGGCACCTGGTAATTTTTGGCCGCTGTGTGACAGAGTGTTGGACTAGATGGGCCATTGGCCTGATTCAACATTGGCTCCTCTTATGTTCTTAAAATAGACAGGTTACCTCTACTAGTATTATGGCCCAAATGGTCCTTATGGCTAGACAATCTTGCTGACCCAGAAGGAACTTTACAGAAAGCACCTTTAATTGATTCACACAACTTATATCTTTACCATTAAGTAGCTGAAGGATCTTTAAAAATGGCCTGAACTCCATTCCCCCCCCTTTTTAATTATTCGAACAATAGGCTCAAAATTAGCAGATTAATTTGTAATGGCAATCCTTGATTCACCACAAACTTAATGACCATTTTGTAATCGTTTTCAATCATGCTTTACTAAGTACTGCATTGCATTTTATTTTGATCTTCAATAAACAGTTTAATTAAAAAAAATAGTTCCAGCCAAGGGCTTTAGTTTGCTGACTGAATTAACTCTGGAATCAGTTTGAGAGTCTTGAGCCAAAGGAGACACTATGGCGGCCGTGGATCCAAACTGTGACGGCTGAAATTAGGTTCTGAGGAGAATTTAGCCATTTAAAAATGGCCACAAGGGCCCAGTCCCACGGTGCATTGGCACTTGAGGTCTTGTTAAGATTGCGAGATTGCCCCTGGCAACCAAAGGGGGATAGAGGGCTAGGGTTGCCATTAGAGTTGCCAGCCTCCAGGTGGGGCCTGGAGATCTCCCGCTTTTGCAACGGATCTCCAGCTGACAGAGAACAGCTCCCCTGGAGAAAATGGCTGCTTTGAAGGGTGGACTCAGTGGCACTGGACCATGCTGAGACCCTCCCCTCCCTCCCCAAACCCTGCCCTCTCCTGGATCCACAACCAAAGTCTCCAGGTATTTTCCAACCCATGACCTGGCAACCCTGGCAGCCAGATCCAGGTAGGGAACCTCCTGGAGATTTGTGGGTGGACAAGGAACTTAGTGGGGTATAATGCCATAAGAGTCCACCCTCCAAAGCATCCATTTTCTTCAAGCGAACCTGATCTCTGTAGCCTGGAGATGAGCTGTAATTCCAGGGGATCCCCAGGTCCCGCCTGGAGGCTGGCATCCCTACATCTCGTCCCCCCTATGCCTTTTCAAGTGCTGAAACGGTCTAGCTTGGCCCTTTAGGGTTAAGAATTCCATCAAGCACAGGAAGCCTCCTTCTGTCAACTGTATTCTCTTTGCACACAAACAAATTAGCTGCCGGACCAGAAGACAGCCGGTCTGACCTTTGCCCTGCTCCTCCCAAGGCCTGCAAAAGCCGTTCCAATTGGCTACACTTTTGTGGCTACAGGAGGTAGTCTCAACTCTGACCCACAGAGAAGGTTTATAATAAGGAAGTGAAGCACACAGCAGCCTATATCCAAAAAACCAGAAGGGTGGGAAAGGTGACAAAAAAGGATGTCATAAGAACATAAGAACATAAGAGAAGCCAATGTTGAATCAGGCCAATGGCCCATCTAGTCCAGCACTCTGTCACACAGCAGCCAAAATATACCAGGTGCCATCAGGAGGTCCAGCAGTGGGGCCGGGACACCAGAAGCCCTCCCACTGCTGCCCCTCCAGCACTCTTGTGGTTTTTTTTTTTTTTGGTAAATACAATTTATTATTGGATATATCACATGTTCAAACATTTTCAACCAACCTACATATCCATTTTTCTAATTTCCCTTCTCCCCCCCCCAAACAAGGCTTCCCGCACTGCTCCAACCCCATTAATATCTCTCTTATTCTGTTACAGTTATTTCTAAACTTATTTTCTCTAACAAACGGTAACAATTCAGAAATCTAATTCTATTTCATTTTCCACTTAATAACTATCAAAACAGATCAAACCACGTTTAATGTCCCAATTTTTCAACAAGTATTTTTGAAAGTCTTTCCAGTCTTCAAAAAAAGTTTCATCTTCTTCGTTGTTTAATTTTCTTGTTAATTTGTCCATTTCTGCTAAGAACAACGTCTTTTTAATCCATTCCCATGTTTCAGGTACTTTATCTTGTTTCCAACATTGAGCAAAAGTCAGTCTTGCTGCTGTAATCAAGTACCATAGTAGTGTTCTCTTGGCTACATTTATTTCTTCCATTTTAAGACCTAGCAATAACATCTGTGGGTCTTTCTTAAAAGTACAATTCAAAATTTTTTGTATCTCATTGTGGATCTCTGTCCAATACTTTACTGCTTTATCACATGTCCACCACATATGGTAAAAAGACCCCTCATGTTTTTTACATTTCCAACATTTGTTGGACATACTTTCATTTATAATAGCAATTTTTTTAGGCGTCATATACCATCTATACATCATTTTATAACAATTCTCTTTAACATTTACACACGTTGAAATTTTCATTGATTTTTTCCACAAGTATTCCCAAGATGTCATTAATATCTCATTATTAACATTTACTGCCCATTTTATCATTTGCTCCTTTACAACTTCATCCTCAGTATACCATTTCAATAACACCTTGTACAGTTTAGAAATCATTTTTTTATCTTTCTCAAGCCATACAGTTTCAATTTCAATATTCTTTTCTCTAAAACCATGTTCTCTTTTATCGGTCTTAAATAGATCATAAATCTGTCTATACTTCAACCAATCATATTCAAATTCAACATCAAATCTATCTTTTAACACAAAATTTTTCCCTTCAAATTTTAAAAGACTTTTATAGGGTAGCCAATCTAACCCTTGATTTCTTGAATATGGATTAATCACTTCAGCTGGTACAATCCAAAGTGGTCTTTCTTCCGAGAAGAATTTTCTATATCTCGTCCATGTCTCGAACAGTGATTGTCTTACAAAGTGGTGTTTAAAAAATTTATCCATTTTTACTTTTCCATACCATAAATATGCATGCCATCCGAATTTATTATCATGTCCTTCAAGGGCCAATAACTTCTTATTCTCCAAATTAATCCACTGTTGCAACCATGTTAAACAGACGGCATCATAATACAGTCTTAAATTTGGTAGTTGTAAGCCTCCTCTCTCTCTTGCGTCACATAAAATTTTCATTTTAATCCTTGGCTTTCTTCCTGCCCATACAAATTTGGATAATTCTTTCTGCCACGAATCCAGTATTTTCCTTTGTTTTAGTATTGGAATAGTCTGAAACAAAAACATCAAACGCGGCAAGATATTCATTTTTACAGTCGCGATTCTTCCCATCAATGATAAATTCAAAGTATCCCATTTCTTCATATCTTGCTGAATCTTATGCCACACCTTTTCATAATTGTTTTTAAACAAGTCAATATTTTTCATGGTTAAATCAATTCCAAGATATTTAGTCTTTGTGACTACTTCACATTGTATTTTCTCTTGAAGTTCTGTTTGTCTTTGTTTCGTCATATTTTTGCACATCACTTTAGTTTTATTTTTATTAACATAAAATCCCGCAACTGAACCAAATTCTTCAATTTTTTCCATCAATTGTGGTATTTTCTCAATTGGGTCTTGAATCATAAACATTACATCATCTGCAAATGCCCTATATTTATAGGCGAAACCTTTCACTGTAAGTCCTTCAATACTGTTATCTTTTCTTATCGCTGTCAATAATATTTCCAATATCCAAATAAACAACAACGGGGATAACGGGCAGCCTTGACGTGTTCCCTTTTGGACTCGGAAGAAGTCCGTCTTTTCTTTGTTTATGTTCAAAGCCGCTTTTTGTTCTGAATATATTGCCACAATCATGTTTAAAAAGGACTGACCAATATTCATTTTTTCAATAACTTGCAGCATAAACTCCCAATTTAAATTATCAAAAGCTTTTTCCGCATCTAAGAAGAGGAATCCAACTTCTTTTTCAGGGTGCTTGTCATAATATTCAATTGCATCTATCACCACTCTTAGATTGTCTCTAATTTGTCTATTTGGTAAAAATCCCGCTTGTTCTTCCGCTATTGTATCTTTCAAATATTTTTTCAATCTCTCTGAAATTATTTTTGCAAATAATTTGTAGTCATTATTTAATAGCGATATTGGTCTATAATTCTTTACTTGAGTCAAATCCAAACCTTCTTTAGGTATCAATGAAATGTTTGCTTCCTTCCATGAATCTGGGATCCGCTTGGTCTGTCTTATCTCATTTGACAGAAGTACTAAAATAGGGGTTAGCTCCTCTTTAAATTTCTTATAAAATTTTGCTGTAAAGCCATCTGGTCCTGGAGCTTTGCCCAACTTTGCGTCTTCTATCGCCATTGTCACTTCTTCTTTCGTTACTAAACCATTTAATAATTCTTTAATTTGTTTTCCCAGCTCTGGAACTTCAATCGTCTCCAAATATTTCTTGATTCTCTGTTGGTCAATTCCTTTCTTTTGGAATAGTTTGGCGTAGTATTTAAAAAAAACTCTTTTTATACCATTCAGGCTCATCACCTCCTTTCCATCTTCAACAATCTTAGATATAAAGTTCCTATCTTTTCTATTTTTCAATTGCCATGCCAAAAACTTTCCTGATTTATTTGCACCCTCAAATGCTTTTTGCTGTAATTTTTTTAAATTCCAATATAATTCTCTGTTTAAAAGAACATTCAGCTGATCTTGCAGGAAGTGGATCTCTTTAATAATTTTCTTCTTCCCTGGTCTTTTTTTTAATTCCTTTTCTTTTTGTCGAATTTTTTCATGAAGGTCTTTCTGTTGCTGAATCTTTTGCTTTTTATCTTTGGAGTTCAGAGAGATAAGCATACCTCTCATTACTGCTTTGTATGTATCCCATACAACTTGTATATCCGTGCCTTTATTCAAATTTAGTTCAAAAAAACTTTTCGTTTCCTTTTTTAAGATTTCATTAATTTGTTTTTGATCCAGTAAATCTTCATTAATTCTCCAAAATAACTGTTTAGGTTTTGCTTTAGATATTCAAAGTAGGGGATTATGATCAGAGTTAGTTTTCGGTAAAATTTGTATTTTATAAGTTTTTTGCGCCATCTCCTCTGACATCCAAATCATGTCAATTCGAGAAAAGGAATTATGTCTATTCGAATAAAACGTGTAGTCCTTAGTCTTAGGATTCCACTTCCTCCAAACATCTTCTAATTTCTCTTGCTTCATCAATTGAAAGAAATTTTTTGGTAACTTTCCAACTGTCTCTCCACTTGCTTTGGACTTTCTATCCAATGTGTTGTTCACTGTACCATTAAAGTCTCCCGCAAGAACAATTTGGTCATAATTTAAACATTCCAACTCTTTAGTCAGATCATTAAAAAAGGTCTCTTTTGCACCATTGGGTGCATATATATTAACAAGCAATGTCTTTTTTCTATCCATACAGATTTCCACGCCAACATACCTTCCTTCTTTGTCGGAAAAAATTTGTTTAGGATCCAAATCTTTTGAAATATAAATCACTGTTCCTTTTTTCTTGTTAACTGCTGAAGAATGAAATTCTTCTCCCAATTTTTTATTAGTCAGATATTTGTCGTCTTGTTTTCTTATGTGTGTTTCTTGTAAACAAATTATATTACATTTTTGTTTTTCCAGCCAATGATTCACCAGTCTTCTTTTACCTGGTGAATTTAATCCATTTAAGTTCCAAGATAAAAATTTGTAATCCATAATGGTGTTAAATTAAATATCTTTAAAATCGTCCAGATTGTTCGCTTTAAATCTATATAAGTCTCCTTCAGATTTAAGAGTTGATCTCACCGAGTTGTACATAAATGTAAGTCCATATGGAATCTCCCATCTGAACCTAATATTCATTTCTTTTAGCCTGTCTGTCAATTTCTTGAATTTCTTTCTATCTTGTAGAATCGATCTCGGAATTTCTCTCAAGATTATTATTTTCTTTCCATTAATTTCCAACGGTTGTGTAAATTGTTTCTTGAAAACGTCTTCCTTCATCTTTGTTGTCACAAATTGAACAATTACATCTCTAGGTAATTGCTTTCTTTTGGCATAAGCTGAATTTACTCTGTAAATCAAGTCAAAGTCTGCATCCAAATCTCCTTCATCTTCCCCTATATAAGTTGTCAATGTCTTAATTACTAGGGCCCGTAGATCTTGATCTTCCTCCTCTTCTATCCCTCTCAATCTCAAGTGGTTCTGAGTATCCCTGTAATCCATCATGGTCTCCAGCCTTGCATTTTCTGACAAGGTTTTTTTAACCTTTTGTTCCATATCTTCAGATTTTGTCACCAGACTTTTGACTTCCTTTTTAAGTTCTTCTGTATCTTTTTTAATCCCTGACACTTCTGCAAGTACCAGTTCTTTCAATTCTTCCATATTTTTTTCTGTACTTGGATTTGCACTTGCTCTATTTGCTCCAATTGTTGTTGCAACTGTGATTCTATTTGTTTTCCAAGATTCTCAGTCATCCGTTTTTCCATCGCTTCCATAGCTGCTTGCCACTCTTTTTTTCCTTTGCAGTCATTCTTGGGCTGGGTGATGAAGCAGCTCTAGGTCTTGTTCTCAAATCCGTCTTGGAGGCCACTTCAATGTTAGTCAGACTTTATATTAGCAATCTTCAAGCCAAATCGCCACCTTTAGAACTTGTTTAAGCACTTTTTCGGCTTGAAAATAACATTTTAAGTTTTAGTCCTCCCCAAAATGTCGGGCGCAATTTCTCTATGGTTTTCCGGCTAGAGTAGGCTCCTTTCAAACTTCCTGTTCACCTGTCCGTCTCTGTAATCCAACTTCCGGTAAAGGTGGTGTCACACAATAAAATGTCCATCCGCTTCAAACACAGCAGCCTCTAAAAACCTCCACTCTAGCCCACTTCCTGTATCACAGAGTCACAGTTAGTTTCATTTTCTAGTAACGTTTAGACTTGGCTGACCACAGGAATGCAAAACAAAGTCTCTTTTCAGCCTTTTTCTCTAACGGAAAGCTTTCTTTTTACTTTTAATTCAAGCGAAATAGTTCCTTAAAGGTTTCAACGCTTATCCGTACGTTTCAATATCACAGTCTCCTTTAAACCGGTAAGCGCTTAATCGTTTATTTGTTACCTTGCTTGTAGTCTCGGGGTTTCGTGGTGCTTCTTCTGTAAACGATGTTAATCAGATGATAAAGAGATCGGTAGATGGCGAATTTATGCTGAATTCTCAGCCCGGCTGGCATCTGTAGAGTTGATTTGCAACTGCCCTCTTCACGGAGGGAGATCAAAGTGTAAACAAGCTTCCTCCGAAGCTTATCCACACCGATCTCAACCCCCCCTCAGGCTTCGCTGCTTGCTTGCCACTCCCCCGCCTGGAGAGTGCTGCGCTGGGCCAAATAGAGCCCAGACTGTCGTCAGATGCCGCAGTACACTCTGCACAACTCGCAAAGTGTGTCAATTCGCCATTTTCTCCGACCGGAAGTCTCCCAGCACTCTTGTGTTTTGAGGAGATACTCCTGGCTCATTCAAGATGACTGGAAGATGTAGGATAGACGCCTGAGAGGGAGGGCAGGAAAAAAGTGCTTCCAGATCATCATGTTCTGCTCTACACACAACGGGAACAGGCACTCGACTCAAGAGTTCCTTTCCCGTAGGCAGATTCCGCTGGGTGCCCATGTTGGTCTGAAGCAACAGAAAAAAAGTTTTGAGTTCAGTGGCACCTTTAAGACCAACAAAGTTTAATTCTGCAAGCACCAGTTTGGTGCAGGGGTTAAGTGTGCGGACTCTAATCTGGGAGAACCGGGTTTGATTCCCCACTCTGCCACTTGCACCTGCTGGATGACCTTGGGCAAGCCATAGTTCTCTCAGAGCTGTTCTTGAAAAAGAGCAGTTGCTGTCAGAGCTCTCTCAGCCCCGCCTGCCTCACTCAAGGTGTCTGTTGTGGGGAGGGGAGGGGAAAGGAGTTTGTAAGCCACTCTGGGACTCCTTTGGGTAGTGAAGGGTGGGGTATAGATACAATCTCCTCCTCCTCCTCCTCCTCCTTCTCAGAATTAAACTTTGTTGGTCTTAAAGGTGCCCCTGAACTCAAGACTTTTTCCCATAGCCAAGTATTCCTTAAAATTATTAACACCATCTTTCCCCACAATATCATGGGGATTGTTCAAGATGAAACATAGACCAATTTCTAAAGTCACCGTCTTTCAACATAAGGAATCTCAAGGAAAGTTGTTGTCAGGTGGGTTCTCTCTATATAAAGAGCAAGACCATGTGGCATCCCCCTTATGCTAACTGTACTCCTCTGTCTGCAACTAGCCCTAAGGTTGCCAGTTCTGTGTTGGGAAGTAACTGGAGATTTGGGGGGCGGAGCCTGAGGAAACCGGCGTTTGGGGAGGGACTTCAGTGGGATGTAATGCCACAGAGTCCAGCCTCCAAAGAGACAGTTTTTCTCCAGGCGAACTGATCTCAAACACCTGGAAATCAGTCGAAATCCCAGGAGATCTCCAGCCATCACCTGGAGGCTGGCAACCCTCATGAACCCATCCAGTTGTTAACCTTCAGTTACAAGGGATCTTTTATATTCAGCACAAAAGAAGCAAAATCCCATTGGAAAGCCACTGGACACAACCCAAGCAATACTCCCTCTAAGCTGTGGAGTCTTGTGAGCTAAAATTCTATCTCGTGAGCTACTGGCATTAAAGTTGTGAGCGAGCAACTTGGCTGCTGCATAAGTTAGTTTGCCCTGGAGCCATCATCCCTGAGCTAAGACAAAAGTGTGTGAACTGGAGGCTAAAAAACTGTGAGCTAGCTCACACTAACTCAGCTTAGAGGGAACACTGGACTCAATTCCTCTTCAAGCCCTCTGTCTCAGCTGTACAACAATGGTTATTTTAAGGCAACAAGGTTCATCTTGTCATTTCCGCTTCTAATTACAGCTTCCTCAACCCACAAGTTCTTCAGCCAAGAGGACTTGCATCTATCCGTCCAATAAACCCCCCAATGATAGATCCTCTACCTGCTCCTCAATCAAGAGAGCTAGCATCAAAACCAGAAACCACAATAAATTCTAACACATTTTATCTCAGTGCCAGCTCTTTCACAATACCAGATTGCAATAACCTCAACAATTTCCGAGGGCAATATGACAATAATAAATGAAAATCCACAGCAACTAATGAACTCCGGCTGTGAAAGCCTCCGACAACAATAATAAATGAGTTGGCCACTTCTCATTTAATTGGATTAGTCAGTGTGAAAGATTTCAGGCCAGCATTCTTTGGACTTCCTCAGAAGTGGAGGTAAAGGGTAACCTGGAAAGAGAGAGCGTGATAGAGTGGCCAGAGGCATTTCCCCTCACACTCTAGTGTTCTTCTCCTACGTTTATATCCTTCTTAAGGTATCTTCCCCTGCATACCATGGGCTTACATGGCAAAGAAATGCCAGAAATGATAATCCTGGACAAATCTGTTATATGAGTTCTGGATTCTTACCAGCTCATTATAAGGATGCCAGTCTCCATGTGGGACCTGGGGAATCTTGCAGAATTATAGCTCACCTCCAGACTAGGGGGATCAGTTCCCCTGGAGAAAATGGCTGCTTTGGAGGGTGGACTCTGTAGCACTGAACCCCAATGAGGTCCCTGTCCACCCTGGGATTCATCCCCCAATCCCCAGAAGTTTCCCATCCTGGATATGGCAGCCCTTTTGGTTGCCTGGGGGAACTGGTAACCCTCGTTTATTTTATTTTATTTATTTAATTTTATATCCCGCCCTTCCCGCCGGGGCAGGCTCAGATTGTCGTCATCCAAGTACTGAAGGTCACTTGGCCGAGGATCTTGCCATTAAAACTAAAAGATGTTCGCCATACGAACCCCAAGATTTGGCCATAGTTGTCGCCATGAATATTTAGTTATTAAGGGGAAATGTGCAAATCCTCGTGAATTTCTCAAAGCCAGCATTTCATTGTTTTGAACTCCCAAGTTATGTTGTTCTTGAATGAGTCCTATCTCATTGACCTTAATTTACCAAGGCCCACCCAAAAACATTTCCAAGGCCCTGTTCACACTGAACATTTGCCCCGGTGAAGGCATGGGAGCCCTATAGACTTTCCATGCGCGATCATATGAGCACATCTGGGAGGCGTAGTGCTCCCGTGGCCAACCCGCAGCTTCCCGTGGAAAACGCGGAGTAAAAAACTACTAGGTCCGAAGTACTAGGGTGATTTCCCACTAAAGCTGCTGCGGGGTTGCGCCGCCGTTTGCCCCAAGACTATTAGTCAATTTCACACCCGAAGCCACGGGGCTGCATTTTGACCCGCGGCTTCGCCGATTTCCCCCGCAGTTTCATAATCCTCAAAAAACAGGATTACGAAACTGCGGGGGAATGGCGAGCCGCGGGTCAAAATGCAGCCCCGCGGCTTCGGTGTGAAATTGACTAAAATCTCGGGGCAAACGGCGGCGCAACCCCGCAGCAGCTTTAGTGGGAAATCACCCTAGTTTCCGGAAACCCTGGGGCAAAGGCTGGCATCTGATTGTGGGAGCGCCAGTATCCCGCGGCTTCCGATGCCCGCCCTTGTCCCCGGGGTTTCCGGATGTTGTAAGTTTCCACGGGATGCGCACCAACGCTGAACAGCACATGTGCACACACAAGACACTGACAGTGGCCCGTCCCCCCCAATGGCACATGCACACTTCGCAACACTTCACACTTGCGTGGTCTGCTGCGCTGCTTTTTTGCTGCACTGCAGCAGCGCGGTGTGATCGGGGCGCAGAGCTGGAGCGTGGCAACCTGGTGGCCCCTGTGATCAGGCTACTGCGCCTTATTTAGCTCCGGGGCAAACTGCCACGCCTCTCCCCGGCATTTTCTGGCCCGTATGACCGGGGCCCAAATTACCTGACTATCGCCATTAACATATAAGAGACCAGGGCTATTTTTGTAGCAGGAACTCCTTTGCATATTAGGCGACACCCCCCCTAATGTAGCCAATCCTCCAACAGTTTACAGAGCTCTTCTTACAGGGGCTACTGTAAGCTCTTGGAGGATTGGCTACATTAGGGGTGTGTGTCGCCTAATATGCAAAAGAGTTCTTGCTACAAAAAGAGCCCTGTAAGAGACCATGTATCATACATTTATCCTCTCATAAATAGATCAATAAATGACGTGCCCAGACCTTGAGCTTTGTCCAAGCCTTTCTGAATGGCCTCTATCTGAAAACAGTCTGTCTCAGAAACAATATTCAGCAACAGCTATCTAGTAGGCACTCAGGTCCCCAAAGTATCCTTTTGTGGTCCCTCAACTAAAAGAAAAAGAAAAAAGGTTTAACATATGTTTATGATTTGCACGCTTGGCCTTGCAGGAAGTGTGACCAAATGACAAGAGGGTTTAAATGCACAGGGAGAAGGTGCTGCCTAGTTCTGATATTCCATGTTATATACTTCAGGCAATCATGCAAACAACTCAACACAACCTGTAACAGCCTTATAGATACCAGAAGTTCTTCTACCCCAATCTCCTCACTCTCCTTCTGACCTTTCTTATGTCTCCCAGGTCCCCTGAATCCCAACCTGACATGTCAGTTGGGTGGAGTAGTTAGGAACACGGATTCTAATCTTTGAGAACCGGGTTTAATTCCCCACTCCTCCACATGCTGTTGCTGGGTGACCTTGGGCAAGCCACAGTTCTCTCAGAGCTGTTCTCTCAAGGGCAGTTCTCGAAAGAGCTCTCTCGGCCCCACCTACCTCACAGGGTGTCCGTTGTGGGGAGGGGAAGGGAAAGAAGACTGTAAGCCGCTCTGAGACGCCAAGTGAAGGGTGGGGTATAAATCCAATATCCTCTTCTCTTCTTCTTCTTAACATCTGACTACTTCAGTTGTTTATCCTTCAAGAGACCTTTCTCTCTCCTTCTGGACTTGGCAAACTCACATTTCTCAGCTCCTTTGCCTTGACGGACCATTTAAGTAGCTTAATTGTGGCTATTTCCTAACTCGTTGCTATTTCCTAACTTCTGACATTCCAGACTCAGTATTCCGGGATCTCACCCCAGGCTCCCCCACACTACAATACAACAAAAAGTACTAAATACGTGGCTCCAGAGTAGCACATTAAAAAAAAAAAAAAACTATTTGCACCATTATTTATTTATTTCACAGTGCTGACACCAAACATTACACGCTAGGCAAGAAATCAATTAGAGGTATTCTATATCATGAAACAGGGCCGTGGTGGCTCAGAGGTTAAGACTGGAAGGTCAGTAGCTGCAGACTGGAAGGTCAGTAGCTCGGCAGTTCGAGACCCGAGTGCTCTGTGATGGAGTGAGCTCCCATCTCGGGCCCCAGCTCCTGCCAGCCTAGCAGTTCGAAAGCAAGAAATTGCAAGTAGATAAGTAGGTACTGCTTCAGTGGGAAGGTAACGGCATTCCGTGCGCCTTGGTGTTTAGTCATGCTGGCCACATGACCACAGAGACAGCGCTGGGTCTTCGGAAACGGAGATGAGCACCGCCCCCTAGAGTCGGATTCGACTGGCTTTCGAGCAAGAGAAACCTTTTTATTTCACATGAAGTATCAGTTCAAACAATTACCCAATAAACTGATCATTTAGAAATCCAACCTGGCAGTAATTTACTGAGAAATGTTGTAAATCTTCATAGTAATCAGCGAAGAGATGTTAATTGTTGGGATGGTGAGGGGTGCCAGCGCCAACTTGGAAGATTCCTGGAGATACAGGGGCAGTGGGGTTGGAAGAGGGACGGGAGCTCGGCAGGGACACGATGCCACAGAGTTTGCCCTCCAAAGCTGCCCTTTCCTCCAGGGGAACTGATCTCCGCAGTCTGGAGATCAGCTGTATTTCCAAGGCCCCGTCTACGGGATGGCAGACTCTGCTCACCAGTGGTTTGATTTGGGAAAAGCAGTCCGATTTTCAAGCAGAACCACAAAAGAGGCCTGGGTTTTTTAAAAACAAACAAACAAAACTCCACACATAACACTATGTGTCCAACAAAGCTAGGGGAGGTTAGTGAGTTCTGTACAGCGTCCGAGTTACAAAAAAATAATTTTTGTTATGTATCTATCTCTATCCTCTTATTCAAGCCGCTGCCAAAGCTACTTACAGTAAGCGAAATCTAGCACAGGTATCAATTAAAATATCATTTTAATGAGGTTCAATCCAGGTCGCTGCCTCTTTGCCGGCTGGATTTGCCGCTGGCAGTTGGCGGCTGGGAGGAGGAGACCTCTTAGCTGGACCCAGGCCTCAGGAAGGGATGGCTCACTGCTACTTTTTTGCCTCTGGCCTTCCCGGTGGCAGCCAGTATCATTCTGTAGAAGAAGTAGAATAGATTGGATTTATATCCTGCCCTTCACTCCCCAACGGAGTTTCAGGTGGCTTACAAACTCCTTTCCCTGCCCCTGTCTGCAACAGACACCCTGTGAGGCAAGTGGGGCTGAGAGAGCTCTGAGAGAACTGTCCTTGAGAGAACAGCTCTGACAGAACTATGGCTTGCCCAAGGTCATCCAGCAGCTGCAAGCTGAGGAGTGGGGGAATCAAACCCGGTTCTCCCAGGTTAGAGTCCACGCACTGAACCATTACACCAAACTGGGTCTCAGCAAACTGTAGCATTAGTAAGGACCGTATGATTTAAAAATGCTTTGACTGGTAATAACTTGCAGCTAGCCTTGCTTTTTTCACACGCCTTATAAGTAATAGAATAAAAATAAAGTAGGGTTGCCAACCTCCAGGTGGTGGCTGGAGATCTCCTGCTATTGCTCTCCAGGTGACAGAGATCAGTTTTCCTGGAGAAAATGGCCACTTTGGAAGGTGGACTCAATGGCATTATATCCCATTGAAGTCCTTCCCCTCCCCAACCCCCCCTCAGCCCCCCCCCAAACCTCCAGCTATTTCTCAACCCAGAACTGGCAACCCTCCTTATTAGAGTGCTGCGCTTGGGTGCTTCCAGCGCTTGCTGCCAATGCTCCCTCTAAGCTGTGGAGTCTTGTGAGCAAAGATTCAACTTTGTGATCTACTGGCACGAAAGCTGTGAGTGAGCGATTTGGCTGCTGCATCAGTCAGTTTGCTCTGGAGCCCTCCTTCCTGCGCTCAGACAAAAAAATGTGTGAGCCAGAGGCTAAGAAAACTGTGAGCCGGCTCACACTAACTCATCTTAGAGGGAACACCGCTTGCGGTATGTCTAATGTGAGTTTAAAAGTCACCAAATTCCTGCTGGGTTTCCTCAATGCTGAGCTCTCTTTCCGTATTCAGGCGTAGTTCATAATCCATGCAGATTAATTTGCACAATCAACGCAGATTACTATAATTTAATATTATCACCTTGGCAGCAATCCTGTCCATAACTGAATAACCTCTGAGAAAGTCTGGTGTAGCTGGCACAACACTCCTTTCCCATCACTTGTGTTGTGTAGGCAGGAGTACATTTAACCCAATTTGGATGCTGGCATTCCATGCGCCTGCTTTTTAAATATGAAAACGAATCCTACTGGCACCTTGAGCAGTCTCCAGTCTAAATTGTGATTGGGGAAGGACCAGTTCAACTCTCAGACAAAATCTTATCAGAAGATACGGTTGCCGTCTCCGAGTTGGAAAATTCTTAGAGATGTGAGGGCAAAGCCTGGGGACGGTGGGGGTTTCAGGACAGGAGAGACCTTAACGGTGCATAATGCTACAGAGTCCACCCTCCAAAGCAGCCTTTTCCTTCAGGGGAACTGATCTCTGCGGTCAGGAGATCTGTTGCAATACTGGAAGACCTCCAGGCCCCACCTGGAGGCTGATAACTCTGTCTGATGACCTTAGACAATGCTTAGTCTCTGTTCCCCATCTACAGCATGGGGATAACAATAACTGGCCTACTTTACAAGGCTGTTGTAAGGGGTATGGTGAGGATGTATGTGGAGTGCTTTGAACACTGAAAGAGCTATATAGATGCTAAGTGTTCCTATATGAAAATGAGCCAAGTTTCATTGATTAGAAAATGAGCCATATTTAATTCTGCATATAAGCTTTTGTGTGCATGCACACGAATGCTTACATGCAGGATTAAACTTGATTGGTCTTAAAGGTGCCACTGGATTCAAGCTTTGTTCTATTGCCTCAGACGAACACGGCTACCCCACCTGAAAATGAACATGCCAGTTTGGTGTAGTGGTTAAGTGCGTGGACTCTAATCTGGGAGAACCGGGTTTGATTCCCCACTCCTCCACTTGCAGCTGCTGGATGACCTTGGGCAAGCCATAGTTCTGGTACAGCTGCTCTTGAAAAAGAGCAGTTTCTGTCAGAGCTCTCTCAGCCCCACCTACCTCACAGGGTGTCTGTTGTAGGGAGGGGAGGGGAAAGGAGTTTGTAAGCTGCTCTGAGACTCCTTTGGGTAGTGAAGGGCGGGGTATAAATCTTCCTCCTCTTCTTCTTCTTAGTGTGCTAAGAATAGGGCATTGTTTACTCATGCATGAGAGGAATGATTTCCCATCTCTTAAAACAGGCTGCTGCACTTCTGCATTAATCTTCCTCATCCAAAATCCAAGCAGAGAGCACGTACTACTTTGATCTCACACAATCATTATACAAACATAACACCCATTTAGCTGTAACTCATGAATGGTGATAGTATTGCAGTTGCCATTGAGGAAGAATTGCCATCGAGAAAGGAAAAGAGAAGACAGGTGCATTTTCAGACCTTTTAATTCTTCTAATCCTAAATCGGAAAAGGTGTCCTTTCCCCCCTCTTGTTATCAGATAACATCTCTTCTGAGGACATTCCGAAGTCATAGTAAACCTAACACCTAGGTTAAATTAAACCCAGGTTATACCATACTATCTGAAAGCAGAGAGTTCAAAAGTCTGGGGATGCTTGGCCCCAAATCAGGATTTCAAACTAACATCTGTAGTGATTTGTAAACCATCGTTTGTACTAACTGTGATCTGTTGCAACATCTTGAGTCACACAAACCACGGTTTGTCCAGTGGCGCTACCTCCACTGACTGCCCGGCCCCAGAGAAACAGACAAACTGAGATCTGTGACTTACATCAAGTACAGTAATGCATTCCTAGACATTAGCTCTCCTTTGGCCTACTGACCTCAATGGACCTTGACGCATTGCAATGGTGCTTAGGAATTAACACCACAACTTGGTTAGGAAAAAGGTGAGTTTACATACATTAAACAAATAGAGTTTGCTGTGCACGACAGGGTTTATTCTGATGTCTCAGTAGCTGCTGAAGGGCTCAGGTTTGACATTCTCTTGACCCAAGGAGACAATCATCACTCGACCCTTGGATTGTCAGCTTCTGACCTAGAGACAGCCATGTGACTTTAATGACCCCTGGGCAGCCAGGTTTTGGGAACACCTCCTACCCCTCTGCTAGGACGTTTCATTTATCTACTCCCTCATCTAGCCTGCAGGTATTACTCTCTCATCAATCATGTGGACTAAATTTTACCCCATTGTGGAATGAGGCTAGTGTTGCCATCAGTAGGGGCAGGGTGGGGGAAGAGTTGCCAGATCTAGGTTGGGAAACTCCCGGACATTTGGGGATGGAGCCTGGGGAGGACAGTGGGGCACAAGGCCACAGAGCCCACCCTCCAAAACATCCATTTCCTCCAGGGGAACGGACCTCTGTAGTCTGGAGAGGAGCTGCAAATCCCAGGGGATTCCCAGGTCCCACCTGGAGGGTGGCATCCCTAAATGAAGAAGTGCACAGCTCACAGTTAGTGGGTGAGAGAAAGGGGTTTTTTTTTTGGGGGGGGGGGATTTCTCATCTTATGGCAGCTTTCCCTCTTGGTTAGTATTTAAGAAGCCCCCAGCCCCAGTTCTATGTGTCGTTGGTGATACTTGTAAGAAATTGAATCAGAAGGATTTGCCACCGTAAAGGAAGTAGGCCAAAGGTCAGCGGCCACTCATCAGCCATCGCCGTATTGAGGAGGCCGCGTCACACAAAGATGGAAGAAGCCAAACGGAACAACAGCCAGGGGCAGGGCAGACGAAGACTTGTCACAAATTGGATACCGCCACGAGGAAGCCCAGGCCTTCCGGATTGCAAGCGTCTCTCCAAGTACCACACAGCCAGATTTCGCCACTCACTTCAAAACATTCCTTTTGGAAGGCCTGTTTCTCTCCAGAGCCTCGGTGGGCGGTCAGAGTCTCCCCATGCTCTCGAGCAGAGTTTGACGGCCTTGCCCGCCAGCGCACACAAACCGCGAAATGGCTCTTGAGACTTCAGCCCGGCAGCTGTTGCCTAAACGGTGAGGCAGCATCCAGGAATTCCCTGCTGGCAGGGCGCTGCGCTTAGGTCCCGTCCCTGAGAATTTGCATGCTCAACTCAGAGGTCAGAACCGCAGAGGTCAGGTTGCGACAGCTGGCCGTGATGGAAATATTAATTGCTTCGGTAAAACACCTTAATACTCTCAGTTTGACTCCGACTTTGCCACCCTGTAATAGAAGCCGAATGTACAGTCAACAACTGTCCTTAATTAATTAACGTACAGGCACATGTACACGTGTATAATATCGGCAATACGATAGCCGGGCTCACGGCACTAATTATTAAAAAAAGGTTATTCCATGTAGCAGCCATAGCGAGCCCGTAACTCTCGCCTATGGACTGTATTTTACAGGGACGGGATAATTAAACCGGACGCCTCAATCAAGCAAGCTGAGAAACCAAAGCAATATACAAAACACACACACACACAAATTCGTAATTCACACCATTCCCCAGCTATGGCATAAGCTGAGGTTTGTTCACACTTTCTGCTCACCCTTACGCCGTTGTATTGGTGCCCCCGTTCTGAAAATAAGAGGGTTCGGCTGCATATCTGAATAACGGATATCATTTCCCACCTTGACTTCTGCTGGTTGCTCTGCAAATAATTGGTGGAAGAGATATGTATTTGATGTTGATGTTAGAATTGGCATCCTGAAAATCTCGAGTGCCACACTTTATGAAAGCATCTCGGAGAGGGCAGCATGGGACAGGAACAACTGCCTCTTTTTCGAATTCAGGGGGTCCCCAGGCAGGTGACCCCCTATGGGAATCTGGAGAGCCAGTATGGGGTGCGACAACAAAATGGCGGCCAAGGGAGGGGGAGCTAATCACCAAATCTGAGAGCCAGCTTGGTGTAGCGCTTGAGAGCGGTGGACTCTAATCTGGAGAACTGGGTTTGATTCCCCACTCTCCTCCTCATGAAGCCAGCTGGGTGATCTTGGGTCAGTCACAGCTCTCTCAGAGCTCTCTCAGCCCCACCTACCTCACAGGGTGTCTGTTGTGGGGAGGGGAAGGGAAGGCGATGGTAAGCTGCTCCGAGACTCCTTTGGGTAGTGAAGGGCGAGGTATAAAACCAACTCTTCTTCTTTTTCAAATGGCTGCCATGTCGGGCTAGGTTCAATCAACAAAATGTTGGAAGCCCTCCACCTCAAGCATTTCCCTGTGACTGGAACAGTTTCTAAATCGGTGTACCTTGCAGATACAAAGGTGGTGCCCACGGGGCTCTTCTGAAACCTGCCAGACTCCAACAGAGTGGTGGAATACCGGGACTGGCTTTTTCCTTGGGGGAAGAGGTGCTTTGGGGAAGAAGAAAGAGGGCATCAGCAGATACACTGAGCAACCCCATGGTACCCACAGGCACCACACTGGGGTGGGATAAGGAGCTGATAAGGAGCTGGTGATGAGATGACAAGTATCTAGGGCTGCCAACCAAGGCTCCCTCTAAGCTATGGAGCCCTGTGAGCGAAAATCCTACTTTGTGAGCTACTGGCATTAAAGTTGTGAGCAAGCAATTTGTCTACTGCATAAATTAGTCTGCTCTGGAGCCCTCCTTCCTGAGCAGAGCCAAAAATGTGTGAGGTGGGGGCTAAATATCTGTGAGCTAGCTCACACTAACTCAGCTTAGAGGGAACACTGCTGCCAACCTTCAGGTGGTGTCTGGAGCAGTGTTCCCTCTAAGCTGAGTTAGTGTGAGCTAACTCACAATTTTTAGCCTCCGGCTCACATATTTTTGTCTTGGCTCAGGAAGGAGGGCTCCAGAGCAAACTGATTTATGTAGCAGCCAGATCGCTCGCTCACAACTTTAATGCCAGTAGCTCACAAAGTAGAATTTTTGCTCACAAGACTCCATGGCTTAGAGGGAGCATTGGTCTGGAGTCCTCTGAGAATTACAGCTGATCTCCAGATGACAGAGATCGGTTCCCCTGGAGGAAACGGCAGCTTTGGAGGGTGGACTCCGTGGCATCACGCCTCAAGCTCTGTCCTCCCCAGCAGTGCTCCCTCTAAGCTGCAGAGTCTTGTGAGCAAAAATTCTACTTTGTGAGCTACTGGCATGAAAGTCATGAGCGAGCAATCTGGCTGCTGCATAAATTAGTTTGGTCTGGAGCCCTCCTTCCTGAGCTCAGACAAAAATGCGGGAGCCGGAGGCTAAAAAACTGTGAGCTAGCTCACACTCACTCGGCTTAGAGGGAACCCTGCCCCCCAGGTTCAATCCCCCAAATCCAAGGAGTTTCCCCAGCTGTAGCTGGCAACACTACCAGCACTGGAGTACTAAAGATCTGCATTGTCTTCAATGATGCATAGTGGCTTATGCAGCCGAATCATAGAACCATAGAATCATAGAATGTTAGAGTTGGAAGGGACCTTGCAGGTCATCTAGCCCAACCCCCTGCACTCTGCAGGAGCGAAGCCGAAAGATAGCCCTAACATACCTACATACCTACAACAAAGATGGTCGTCCAGCCTCTGCTTGAAAACGTCCAGGGAAGGAGCATCCACCACCTCCCGAGGCAGTCTGTTCCACTGCTCAACCACTCTTACAGTTAGGGAGTTTCTCCTGATATTTGGCCTGATATCTAGTTTCTCCTGAATCCGCAGTGGCATCCGCCACAAGATGCATGGCGTGTTCCTGTCCTGCTAAGACCCCCACCCTTGCCAGTCCTATCACTGCTGTTTATTACAGCATATCCAACAACAGGCATGCGCTAGTGAAGCTGGCTCTGTGGTATCTGGAAACACTGAATGCCTCATTTCGAAACTCTGCTGCCCATCTTATCCCCTTTTCACCCAGTGAGATGCCTTGCATCTGATGCCGGTTGCTGCAGCAATCTTCCGTGTTAGACTCGGGAGACACGGGCCAAGTGGTGTTGCACGGCTGCAGCTGTCCCTGTGCCCAGTCCTGTCCAGAAGTCTGCCAGTGCAGATGCTCAGGGGATCTAGCTGGCTGCAAATGATGTGAATTTTGCTGGAAGATCCAGAAGAAGTCACGATCCGTTGCGATGCATTGTTGACAGTTGCTATATAACCCTCTCCCCTGCAAATAGCAGGTCTGGAGCTTGCCTTTAGATCAGGGAACCAGCAAAGAACTAATCCCTCCCTCCCCAGCACTGCAGTTCCAAACTGATCCCCCCCTCCTCCGAGAGAGCTGCTGAATGCCCAGTGCCTCTTCAGCCTGCTCCTAAGTAGAGCTCCTCAGGTTAGAGCTATTCTTCCAAAGTGAGTCCCCCCCTCCTTCCTATGGCTGCTATAAGCTTTTCTTTTAAATGCAGGAACTCTGAACACTATTCTCTCAGCCGGGGGGGTCCCTTTCTTGGCGCCCACCAATTTTTAAAAAGAAGATGGGCGGGGCTCTTGCTCAACAGGGCTTCTGATTGGCCACTGAAGAACCAATCGGCAATGCAGATTAAAATAATGTTGTTTCTGTGGCAGCGGCTTGATTCTTTTCTCTTTCACTCTTCTTTCCCGGTGTCACTCTTGAATGACCTCTCTTCTCTATACTTGGGCTTCCCCTGTGGCAGCCATTTTGGGTAGGGTTGCCAGCCTCCAGGTGGGGCCTGGAGACCTCCTGCTTTTACAGCTGATCTCCAGGTGACAGAGATCAGCTCCCCTGGAGAAAATGGCTGCTTTGAAGGGTGGACTCTATGGCACTGGGCCATGCCAAGGCCCCTCCCCTCCCCTCCCCAAACCCCGCCCTCTCCTGGCTCCACCCCCAAAGTCCCCAGGAATTTCCCAACCCAGACCTGGAAAACCCTAATTTTGGGGTTTTGCCCACCACCCTGTATCAGAATTCCAAAGGTGCCCACAGGCTCAAAAAGGGTGGGCACCCCTGTCCTAATTCCCCCCTGACACACACTGTGGCACTCAGATTGACTTTGAAGGGGGATTTCAATCACAGCAGTGGCAACTGGCAGGGGGAGTTAAACATACATACCTCCAGCACCCTCCTTGGCTTTGCTCAAAATCAGAGATGCCCGAGGCTGCTTGGAAGTTTAACAGAGAGAAAACTTGCGTATCATGTCTACTTTACGAAGTGTCGGCACGGCAGTGCCCTTGTTCTTCTTCAGGTTCCTGCCCTACTGGAACTTGAGGTACCTGTAACTAATAGTAGAGAGGAGTGGAAGGCAGCACCAGGAAGAAGGAAGGAAAAAAGGAAGCCACCTCCTGTATTTTAGGGCTGATAAGATCCCTATGCAAATTGACTCCAAAACCTGTAAATCTATAGCCACGGTCTCAGTTTGACAGGTCAACCAATTCGTGTAATACATGTACCACTGCTGATCCGACTGACAGACAAACCTCTCTCCTTGCCTTTTTCTTTTTTATAAAGTGGAAACTGTGATAACATAGCCTCCCGAATACCACAGACTGGCCAGAGCTTATCAGAGCTTGGCCATTAAGTTGGGTTGTCCACGGTTCATACTTTCATGAAGACCTGAGTTGCTATGCAGAGGAAGGCCATGGCCAACCACCTCCGCACATCTCTTGCCTTGGAAACCCCAGGAGGGGCTGCCATCAGTCAGATGACGGCACTGAATGATGACGATGATGAGGATGATGCAGGGTGGGTTGTATATCTTGTTCCCTCATTCATCCAGTTCAATTATTTATTCATTCATGTACTGAATGCATTTATCTCCCACCACAAAGCTAATTTCTGATATGGTGAATAATTAAATCAATAAAATACTGTGAAATCTAACAGTATAGACATTCCCAAAAACCGCACCAGAGACTGAAAAGGCTGAAACCAGAACAGTAATAAGTAAAACAGTAGAAAGCTGAAAGTAGCCTCAAACTAGGGTTGCCAGCCTCCAGGTAAGGCCTGGGGATCTCCCGCTTTTGCAACTGATCTCCTGCTGACAGAGATCAGCTCCCCTGGAGGAAATGGCTGCTTCGAAGGGTGGACTCTGGGGCATTGTACCATGCTGGGGCCCCTCCCCTCCCTAAACCCTAGTTTTGGGGATCAACTGCCCTCTCTTGGATCCACCTCCCAAGTCTCCAGGTAGTCTCCAACCTTGACCTGGCAACCCTACCTAAAACAAGCAGCTGAAATGGAGAGGGGAGGTCAACAAATGACCCATGTTTTAACCGGATGCTGAAAAACCATCAGAGTTGCATATGGGGGGGTGGGGGTGTCCCAGGGAGGCCATTGTGCAAGCGAGGCAACCCACCTCCCTTCAGAGGGCAGGAGGGAAATGAGCAGGGCCTCCGGAGCTGATCTTCACCATTGGGCAGGTTCATACCCTCACACTACCCAGGTCCCAGACTTTATTTTAAGCTAAGCCCAGAAAACAGAGTGGCAAGTAGTGGAGCTCTTTCAACGCTGGAGCTCTTTCAGCCCTGCAATCAGCGCCTGCTAACAGGTTTTGCTGCTGCAGTTGATGTGGCTGACTCATTTTTTCAAGGCAGATGTTTAAAAATGTCGCTTTGAGAGCCGCTGCCAGCACAGCGCAAGGATCTTTCCCAAGTGGCTGAAGGTAAACAGTGTGATTGCGGGAAAATATATTAAAGCAATAGAAAAGAGCAAGTGTCCAGCAGCAGCTTCAAGACTGACAAAGGCCCAGTCTGCCTCTAGCATTTGCTCCGCTCTCTACCACACTGGAACAGAAATTCCCATCTACATTGCATGCCACTTTCACTTTGGTCGAATCTGCATTTGCATTTTTAAATCAGTTGCGTGCTGCTGTGGCGCCGTCTTCCTCTATGCTTGTTTGAATGCTGTTTGGAGAAGATTCTTTTAAAGCAGTGCGGAGGTGCAACGGCAGTGGAGCCGCCCCGAAAGGACGATAAACATATGTGGACGTGTGAAAGTATGCTAGCACTGTTGAGGTGTGAAAACGGCACCCAATTTGGACAGCTTTTCTGAAGACGGAGTCAAAAGGTGGGGACACTGGTGGGAAGGACAAATGCAGATTCGGCCTTTGATTGAGCGTCGCATTTTATGGCAGCGTCCAGACTGCATGCCGCTTTCACTTCGTTTGATCTCTGCTTTTATGGTGGCTGTCTGCATAGATCTATGGCCGTTTCATGGCCATTCGTGGGTGACTCTGCAGTCAGTACAGTGTTGGCCCGGGGTAGCTGAATGTGGTTTTGAACTGCATCTTTTTTCTGTTCCAGTGCGGGTTTGGTAAAACAACGGAGCAAATGCTAGATGTAGACTGGCCCAAAAACTGTGGCAGGGGATGAGCTCTCGTGAGTCACAGCTCACTTCTTCAGATACTTCTTCAGAGACCTCCAGATACCCGAAGAAGTGAGCCGTGACTCATGGAAGCTCCCCCCCTGCCACAGATTTTGTTAGTCTTGAAGGTGCTCCTGGACTCTGGCTCTCTTCTACTGCTGCTTACGAACACGGCTACCTATCTGATCTATGTTAAAACAATATGTTCGTTTTAAAAGCATCCCATCAAAGAGAGATTCTGCCTGACATGTTGAAAAGCTCCCATTAAGAGTTATGCATAACTTCATTCCCTGACATTTTGCGCTTGGCTCTGTCTCCTAAAACAGTCATTTTGTGGTTGGTTCGTCTGCCTTCTGCGGCAGCTAGGGTTCCCAAGTACTTACTGCGTGGGAGTGGGGGACGCATACTCCCTGGCCGAACCAGTCCTCCTTGTAACGCACCATGCCATCGCCAGGAAGTGATGCCAGGCGATGCTCTGGCAATGGGGCTGAAAACTCGATGGTACCATTGAGTTTCCAGCTGCATTGCCAGAGCGTCACCTAGCATGGTGCTCCGCGCCTGTCCTTCCCCCAGGGATGATCCTGCGAGGACATATCCATCCCCCGCTCCCATGCGGTAAGTTCTTGGCAAGCCTAGCGGCAGCCCTTTTCTACCTGTGCCCACCATCCCATGTCGGAATTCCAAAGGTGCCCACAGGCTCAAAAAGTTTGGGGATCCCTCCTATAGGGAACAGAGATAAATGCAAGTACAACCACCTACTGTAAGTTAAAAAATGCTTCAAGTGTTAAAAAAGCATTTCAAGGTCCTTATCTCCTTTAGCATAGAAATGCTAAAAAACCCCAAAACCCTAAAAACAAAAATAATTTGGTTGGCTCAAATGTCCAAGAGCATCAGCAAAATAGCCGATAGGGCTGTTCTGCAAAATACCTGAGCAAGATCTTGTGCAAGTTTCACGCAATGATATAATGGCTAAGTTTTATAACAGTTATCATCATGGTTTTGCATGTACAAGAGATTGCGCAAGCTCCTAAGCAAGCAGAAGAGCATTGCTGGAAATTAATCTTACTTCTCTCAATCAGTGCTCTAGGGCAAGGTGTAAGAGGGCCCTCCTGAGCAGTGTTCCCTCTAAGCTGAGTTAGTGTGAGCTAGCTCACAGTTTCTTAGCCTCCAACTCACACACTTTTGTCTTCGCTCAGGAAGGATGGCTCCAGAGCAAACTAATTTATGCAGCAGCCAGATTGCTCGCTCACAACATTGGCAACCCATTCTGCTCCACCGCAGGAGTAAAAAGACACTGGGGAAAAATCGGTAGTAAACGGGTTGTGATGGGCCATGGATGAACTTTCCCATGTCTGATCACTCCAGCGCGCTGTAATGTCGTTAGGATGGTCTGATCACACCATCCTGACTCCGTGCCATTGTTTTTTCCCCACTTCTCAGTATGCGCATCATTGCAAACTCCATAGGGAGCCCTTGCTGCGGAGGTGCAATTCGTCGATCCCTTGTTTAAGTGCACGGAGGAAAAAATAGCACACACGCACAAAAGACTCACCCGCAGTCGCACTGACAGAGTGTGCCCGCAGCTTCAAGTGGAGGTGTGATCGTGCAACTGCAGGTCAAAGTCCTCCGGAGGAAATAGCCTCGCTTCCGCCCCTGTTTTTTTCTGGCATGTGTGACCGCAACCATAGTCAGCTGCCATTCATGCACATACATTGCATAGGCTGAGAAAGAAACTTGGCACGGTATAACAAGGCTTTGCCTATGTTCAGGCTGACCAATCGGATAGCCCTTGCTAACGGCTAGTTAGATAGAAAAGGGCTGCCGCTAGGCTTGCCAAGATAATAGATATCACGGTTAGTCTCTCTTTTTTTTCAATCTGTAATTTTTATTCAAGAAGATTTGCAACAATACAAAACAAATACAGTATAATCAGTTTGTACATTACAGTCAGAAGATAATAAACAAGTCTTTTTACTAAAAAGTGGTAACAACGCGTGCACAACTAGAACATATATAAAGTGAGACGTCTAAGACTGTGTTTCCAGCAAATTGTAAGTATGAACTAGCAGACCGAAGAGGGAATGAGCTGCAATCCTAATTTGATCGTCGTCAGGTAAGTATCATCAGGTAGGTCAGTTATTATTATGCACTTGTAAAAGGTGTATGGAAGAAAGAAAGTAGAAAGGCAAGGTAAAGGTAAAGGTTTCCCCTGCTCGAAACCCAGTTGAATCTGACTCTAGGGTTGCGGTGCTGATCTCCGTTTCACAGCCAAAGAGCCAGCACTGTCTGAAGACATTTCTGTGGTCATGTGGTCGGCATGACTAAACACCAAGGCGCATGGAACGCTGTTCCTTTCCCACCAAAGTGGTACCTATTTATCTACTTGCAATTTCTTGCTTTCGAACTGCTAGGTTGGCAGGAGCTGGAACTAAAGACGGGAGCTCACCCCGTCATGCAGCACTCTCAGGTCTCGAACTGCTGAACTACTGACCTTCCACAGCCTGCAGTTCAGCGTCTTAACCACTTGAGCCCCCCGCAGCTCCTAGAAAGGCAAAGAAAAATAGAAAACTTCAACATAGGCCACACATTTAGACGAAGCAACCGAAAAAGTACCCCAGCGTCGTATCCACTGCTGCAACTGCGACCATCCAGAGGAAATGAATTTGTTTTGTGTCAGGAAATCGAGTATAGACGACCATTTTTCCTCAAAGAGAGATTTCACCGGTTTAGTCAAAGACATGTTGATTTTATGAGTGATGTTATCTGTAAGATACTGGTCCCAGCGCTTATTATACCAGAGCTCTAAGCTTGGAGGGTGTGCTTCATGCCACATGACACTTATCGCCGTTCATGCCGCAAAGAGAAGAGCAGCAGAGTTAGTTTGGTGCTACGTACGTCTAGAGGGGCAGGCCAGTGATCTAAAAAAAGCGTTTCTGGAGCAAGCGGGACGCAGATTCCCTGTTATTAGTTTAATGTTAGTAAGAACCAAAGTCCAAAAAGATTGAATTGATTAGTCTCTAATTTTAATGACCACTTTAATGACCTCAGGCAAAATGGCCTTGTTTTTATGGAATCCGTTGTGAATACAACTCGCCTGAAAAACCTGCTGGAATGGTACATGTCCAATCCCAAACCCTGAATTTCCAAACCAGGTTTTCAAAGTTAACTTTACAAAGTTACAAAATACTGGGATTGTCGGAGTCTGTCTTTGACAACAGTTCTTCCCTTTAACTAGAACAATTAGGTACTACTTGCTCTTTTTTTCTTCCTGTAGTTGTAATTTACGATCCCGAGATCCATCATCATCTCTTGCTTTACAGTCCCTGTGTACCTAGGCTTCACAGTCTGCGTGCACAATTGTGCGAGTACGTCAGCCTTTAACCTCAGTCTAAGCACCCGTGTCCAGCAATAGACAAATGCCCCTGGCATAATTGCTGACCTTGAAGATGTCACTCAACGGTGTCAGACCACAAGCTCTTTACTTGCCCCCTGGGCAACTATGTTACTATTGACGTAGTAAAATTTGCATGTGCTCTCTGTGTCCCGGAATGAATAGCTGAAATGCAGAATTAAAGGAGGCGTCTTTGCCAAACGTCTGCTTGAAGGGCCCTTTGCTTGTGCTGGAACTTCTGGGGAAGGAAGTCAGTGGGCAGAGTGAATGCTTCTGGCTGGCTCTTAGCCTGTGCTCAGTCCAGCTGTGGCCTGTTAAAAATTAGTTGCCACCTCCAGCCAAGTTGTTTTCTAAGGGTAAGCAATGTTTTCTAAGGGACCGCCTCTTCCCATATATGCTTGAAAGAGCTTTATGCTCTAGTAATCAACATCTCCTGGTGGTCCCTGGCCCAAAAGATGCCAGTTTAGCCTCGACTAGGGCCACGGCCTTCTCTGCCCTGACCCCCACCTGGTGGAACAGGCTCCCCATCAAGATCAGGGCCCTGCGGGATCTTACTCAGTTCCGCAGGGCCTGCAAGACGGAGCTCTTCCACCAGGCTTTTGGTTGAGGCAGCAGGTGTCCACGTATGGCCTCCCCGAGGTTGCCGTCTCCTACCTGCTGGTCACTCATCTATCGGCAACTGGCCATATCCATCAGTATTAATGGGCCGGAACTTTCACCAGCAGCTGTAACTACTGACTTAAATGTTTATATTGTGTTTTTAAACCTTATTGTATTGTTGAGGATGATGTGACCCGCCCTGAGCCCACTCGCGGGATGGGTGGGACAACACAAAAAACGAACGAACAAACGAACAAACAAACAAATAAATAAATAAATAAATAAGTTGTCGCAGGCTTTCATGGCTGGAGTTCATTAGTTGCTGTAGATTTTCCGGTTTGTGTGGCCGTGGTCTTGGCATGGTAGGACCTGACGTTTCGCCAGTAGCTGTGATTGGCATCCTCAGAGGTATAACACAGAAAGATGGAGTACTTTCTGTGTCATTTTTCTGCTCACCTTGACCCAGAGAGTACTCTGTCTTTCCATGTTATACCTCTGAGGATGCCAGTCACAGCTACTGGCAAAACATCCTCCCCTGGTCACTGGGGAGTGCCACCGACTCCACCCTCCAAAGCATCCATCTTCTCCAGGGGGAGCTGATGTCTGGAGATGAGATGTAATTTTGGGGGGTCCCAGGGTCTCACCTGGAGGCTGGCATCTTTAAGTCTAGAGCCAGATTTTTGAGATGGCAGTCGGACCCCAGCTTTTGTTATAAGCCCCACTATCGACTCACTCCGTTATTTTTGCTCCTTGGGCCACTTATCCATGCATCAGAGGGCAATGAAAGGAGAGGAAGAAAAATGTACAAAGCAGCTTCTAAGTCATCGAAATGTCTGTTTCTTCTCTCTCCAATCCATCTGGGACAAAAGGCCCGCTGTGGTAGTCAGGATTGCCAGCCCTGGGCTGGAAAATGCTTTGGGGGTGGATCCAGGAGAGGGCAGGGTTTGGGGAGGGGAGGGGCCTCAGCATGGTACAACGCCACAGAGTCCACCTTTCAAAGTAGCCATTTTCTCCAGTGTTTTTTTTTTTAATTCCTCTTTCTCCATGAACATGACTGGTCATTTTTGGAGGCGTAACCCCTGGGGGTATTAAGTCAAATTGACAATACTCTAAAAGGGATGATGCGTGTAAACTCATGCAAATGTCTTTTTTGTGGAGATACTCCAGCTGAGTCCAAACTGTGGGACTTCGATTGGTATTTCCCTGTCTTAATTTGGGTACATTGCCAAGTATTCTATCTCATTCTATCTCAGAAAAAGTAACATCTATTACTGGCATGCGTCGTGAATCCAAAACAGGTAGGTTAGTACAGATATAATGGGTTACAGTTCTGAAAGTAAAATCCACAATAGATCGCAAGAAAATTGCAAACACAAAGGCTAAAGCGATGAACCAAAAAAATCTATGTAATAAGTGTACACCCTTCAAAGCAGCCATTTTCTCCAGGGGAGCTGATCTCTGTCAGCTGGGGACCAGTTGTAAAAACGGGGGATCTCCAGTCCTCACCTGGAGGCTGGCAGCTCTAGTGGTAGTAGTCCCAATCGAGGAGGTCTCAGTGCTGGTTACGCAGTGGGGAAACAGGAATCATCCGATTGGACCAAATGTAATTAAATGTTGGGCAGGTGAGCTGAGCGTACAGAATACCATAAGAAATTATCTTGCTTGCTGTAAGATGAAGAAGAAGAAGAAGATGAAGAAGACGAAGAAGAAGAAGAAGAGGAGGAGGAGATTGGATTTATACCCCCGCCCTTCACTACCCGAAGAAGCGTCAGAGTGGCTTACAATCTCCTTTCCCTTCCCCTCCCCACAACAGATACCCTGTGAGGTAGGTAGGTGGGGCTGAGAGAGCTTTTTTGAGGCCTGCTCTTGAGAGAACAGCTCTAAGAGAACTGTGACTGACCCAAGGTCACACCAGCAGCTGCATGTGGAGGTGTGCGGAATCAAACCCAGTTCTCCCAGATTAGAGTCCGCGCTCCTAACCATTACACCAAACTGGGTCTCTAGTGCAGTAATAGTACACTATATTGTATTGTCACATAGCTCCGAGTATGATGGTATTTCAAATATCACTGATGTTTGGAAAGGGTATTAATTTTGTAGATAATGTGTCACGAAAGCCTCCAAACCCCATTGCTCATCAAAGGGCTATACTTCATCAGTTCCCTCACGGAAGTCCTAATTTAATCTAAAATAAAAATGATACCAAACAACCCATTCGCCCACGTTTCATTTGCACCAGCTCGGCTAGGATTTCGATGCCACGGCTGAGTCATACCACGGGAACTAGGAAGTATGAATCAGGGATTTAGGAAGTAAGAAAAGGACTCGGGTTCACTCTCATGCCATTATTCATCCACACATAATTTGCATTTAATTTGCCTTGGGCTAATTACAGTGTGGATCTAACCTGATTTCACCCTGGCCAAAATCAGTAGAAGTTTCACAAGGGAACTGAAACTCCGCTTTTAAAGGATAATTCAACAATGCCGTATATACACTATCGCCTGTGACTGGTTCTCTCCCACCTTGTTGTCTGCTTCTTTGGGAAGGTTTGTGGCTTGATGAGGGCTAGGTAGCTGCAGAGGATATTTCAGAATCTATTTTGAGTTGAGCCAGATTTTGCATTTGGACAGCCCTGATTTGAGAACGCTGCAAGCTTTTCAAACCTGGTAAGCAGCAACATTTATAAGAAGCCCCAGTAGCCAGGGCTCATTTCCTGCAGGAGCGCACAGGAGCAAAGCTCCGGCAGTAAGGAGCCTAAGGGGCGGGCACATGCAGCAAGCCCCACCCCCTGCTCCCAGCAGCCCCTCCTTGTCTTTCCCGGCCCGCTCGCCATCCAAAAGAGTCCAGTGGCACCTTTAAGACCAAGGTTTATTCAGCTTCAAGCTCTCCTTCATCTGTGAGGGCAGATCTGCACACTTCCCCCCCCTCCCCATAGCTAGCAATCCGAAACAGTCCAGTGGAGCCCGAGCGGTGGGTGTTGCCTTCTGACACACTTCTGGTGATGCCAGGGGGTGTGGCATATGCAAATATGTTATGCTAATGAGTTATGCTAATGAGTTCCTGCACCTCTTTGTCTACAAAATGACCCCTGCCGGTAGTAATGTATGGCTGCAACAGTTGGACTGTAAGGAAGGCTGAGTGCCGAAGAATAGATGCTTTTGAATTATGGTGCTGGAGGAAGACTCTTGAGAGTCCCTTGGACTGCAAGGAGATGGAATCATTCCATCCTAAAAGAAATCAACCCTGACTGTTCCCTGGAAGGCCAGAGACTGAAGCTGAAGCTCAAATACTTTGGCCACCCAATGAGAAGGGAGTGCTCACTGGAGAAGACCCTGATGCTGGGAAAGATTGAAGGTCAAAGAAGAAGGGGACGGCAAAGGATGAGATGGTCAGACAGTTTTATCGATGCAACGAACATGAAGTTGAGCAAACTCCGGAGGACGATGGAGGATAGGAGGGCCTGGCATGATGTGGTCCATGGGGTCGTGAAGATTCGGACTCGACTGTGCGACTGAGCAACAACAACAAATTATAAGAAGCATATATTTGGTTTTTGGCTGGATGCTTCTTTTTTGTTCCAGATTAGTTTTGTCATGATCTTTTAGGACTGCCAATCTCTATGTGAGGCCTGGAGTTCTCCCAGAAGTACAAGTGATCTCTACACTTCAGAGATCAGTTTCCCTGCAGAAACTGGCAGCTTTGAAGGGCAGATCCTATGGTATACCATAGAGTTTAGGTGAAATCCATCCCCAGAATGCCCCTCTACAGGCACTGCTAAAGTTGCCAGTTCTGGGTTGGGCAATTTCTAGAGATTTGGGGGTGGAGCCTGGGGTGGTGAGTTTTGGGTCCCCCCACAGCAGGGTATAATACCAGAGAGTCCACTCCAGGGGAATTGTTCTTTTTTCATTTGGAGACCATTTGTAATTCCAGGAGATCTCCAGGCCTTACCTGGAGGCTGGCAACTCTAGGTACAACCCCCAAATATCCAGGGATTGCCCAAGATGGAGTTGACAACCTTGTGTGAAATAGCTGGAAATGTAACAATAAAACTTCCTACGGTCACATGTTATTGCAGAAGAGGGAATTCGTTAAAAGGAAGTTGAAGGGGACAGTCAGGAAGGTCAGATCCGTTCAGGACACTTAGAAGCTGTTTCAAACCACCATCGCATAAGCTCATAATGTATAGAAATGGTAATATTTGTACATCCACACAAACAGATGGCATGAAACATCCAAAGTGATTGCAATGTGGGTAAACAGTGATGCAAGAAAGCTGTAAAAAAAGCAAGGAAAGCCTTTTAAAAATGCAAGTCTTATTGAACAAGGGGAGGGGGGGGAGCCACCGAGTTGATCAGGCAAGCAAAGAAGGGGTTCGAGGACCAAACTGCTAATGGCAGGAAACAACAAAACAGTCCTTCGATTTCAAGAGGAAAGGCAGAGAGCAGCAGTTATTCTTAAGGCAACAAAGATATTAAAGGAGTAGCGATGTGGAGACAGCAGAGCAGTTAAATTAATTTTTTGCTAATCTTTGCTCCAGAGGATGTTGGAGAGACACCCACATCCAAACTATTGTTTTCAGGCAGGGTGTCTGACAAACTGTGGCCCCATTCACACGGAGCATTTGCCCCGCTGAAGGCAAGGTAGCCCTGTGGACTTTCCGTGCGCGATCATACCAGCACATCTGGGAGGCATAGCACTCCTGTGGCCAACCCGCGGCTTCCCGTGGAAAACGCGAAGTAAAAAACTACTAGGGTCGAAGTACTAGTTTCCGGAAACCCAGTATCCTGCAGCTTCTGATGCCCGCCCATGTCCCGGGGTTTCCAGATGTTGTAAGTTTCCATGGGATGCACACCAACGCTGAATGATGCATGTGCACACGCAAGACACTGACAGCGGCCCACCCCCCAACAGCACATGCGCCCTTTGCTACAGCGCGGCTTGCGTGCTCTGATGTGCTGCTTTTTTGCCACGCTGTAGCAGTGCTGTGTTATCGGCGCTCTGCACCAGAGCGTGGCAACCCGCTGGCCCGTGTGATCGGACTACCGCACCTTATTTTGCTCCGGGGAGAACTGCCACCCCCACCCCCCCGGTGTTTTCTGGCCCGTATGACTGGGGCCTGTGTCAGATAAGATGCCAGCCTCCAGGTGGGACCTGGGAATTCCCTAGAATTACACCTCATCTCCAGGCTACAGTTCCCCTGGAGAAAATGGATGCTTTGGAGGGTGGGCTATGTCTACTGAGGTCCCCATCCTCCCCAGCTCCGGCGGCTGCCCTGCAGGGGAGGAGCCGGGGGACGAGGCTGCCCGGCTGCCCCGCACACTGGAAGAGGGCACAGAGCCCAGAAGGGAGGGGGCCGGTCTGGTGTCTTCCCCTTTAGAGGGAGGCGGGGCTCAGAGGGGGAAGGGGCCAGGAGGGAGTGCGGGGGTAATAAAAGGCAGCAGAAGGGACACGGCTGGGGAGGAGGAAGACTGGGCTGGCTGGGACTGGCTGCAGAGCATGGGCTAGCAAGAGAGACGACGTCACAGAAGCGTACAGCTTGAAAGGCCAGACCCAGGACAGGCAAGAAGGGTGAAGAGAACCCTCTGGCAAAGCCTGTCTTCTGAGGCCGCTACCTGAACCGTCCGAGGTTGTCGCTACTAGCCCTCCTGGCCCCATCCGTCATACCCAGGCGAGTTAGGAGGCCGGGTCTACCGCTTAGGACCGCGGCTGACTACAGCTGCCAGAGGACGCCTTCCTGCACGCCAGGGAGGGCGTCGCAGTTAATGAGTTTCTGCTGGGCTTTTTCTACAAAAAAAGCCCTGGTTAGAAAGAATATTGGTCTGCAGTATTCTATAGCAGTCCATGAGAGCTTGAGTACAATACCCATGTACTGGAGTACTCAAAATCTGCTGAGGCTTATTGGCTAATGCATCAATCAGGAAACCTTCATCTGAACCTGGCCTCTGCCATGAGCTCACTATATAAAGGCAAGCTACCCTCTGTCTCAGCTTCCCATTGGCAGTTTCCTTAAGAGGTTTACAAGATAATTTTGAACACCTGAAAGCGCTATATAAATGCTAAACATTGTCAAAGTGTTGGACCTGGACTTTATGGAGCGCTCGTGAGTAAACGATTGTTGCCGCCGAGTGAGGCTGACATTGTGGGACAACCTGAGCTATCACACCAGCACAGGTGAGCAGGAAATCGTCTCATTGGGTGGAGCTGGAAAACCACAAAGTCGGGATGGAGTACCTATCTCAGAAAGCCTATGGGTACTTGCAAGCCTCTGCCACTTCATTCACTGGTAGAACACTCTTCTGACGGTTCGAAATGGATCTTCCTTTGAGATTTTCTTCTCATCCCTCCACTCATCCAGGGGCGGATTAAGGCTCACCGGTGCCCTGAGCACTGACCAATCTCGGTGCCCCCCTCCTTTCCACACTGCCCCAGTCCATTTTAGTTGTTGACCTGTCTGATCAGATATACAATGCAGGTTGCAGCAATACAAAAATTTATTCATAGGATAACACAATATACCGTACAAACTAAGCCAAGCATTGGCTATACAAAGTTCTGCAAAAATGCAATACAACGCCTATTTTAATATTTCACTAGTTAAATGTATCAAAGGTTCAATATTCATGACCTGAAAGGCATTTTTCTACATTTTTTCACCCTTTTCCCAACTTTGTGGTGCCCCCCTTTGGCCCTGGTGCCCGAAGCACGTGCTCAGCCTGCTTAATGGTTAATCCGCCACTGCCCTCATCTCTTTCCTTGCACAGATGGCTGTTCTTGATGCTCTCCGCTATCGTCACACGGCCACAAAGGTAGACCAGCATTATCAGCCCCTTACTGGGTACTGAAGCTGGTGGTGGAAAGTCCTATCAAGTGGCAGCCAATTTATGGCAATCCTGTAGGATTTCCACAGCAAGAGACAAACAGAGGCGGTCTGCCATTGCCTGCCTCTTTGTAGCAACCCTGGACTTCCTTGGTGGTCTCTCATCCAAGTACTCACCAGGGCCGACCCTGCTTAGCTTCTGAGGTCTGGTGAGATCGGGCTAGCCTGGGCCATCCACGTCAGGGCCTTGAGGCCTAAGAGAGCAGAAGTCTGCAGAAGGCCATAAAGTGAGTTCACGGAAGAGGTGTAATGTGAACGGGGAACCTCCTGACTCAAAATCTGTTGCCTTAGCTGGTGCTACCCAACAATTCCATCATTGGCTGCATTGTCACTATTGCCTTTAGTAAAGACATCACCTAACAGCATATTGTTAGCTGCTCCGAGACTCCTTTGGGTAGTGAACAGCAGAGTATAAAAACCAACTCTTCTTCTTGTTGAACTATGTTAAAATGATGGACATCGGCATGATTATATGATTGCTTATTCTATTTTGTTACTAACAAAACGAATGTTTGGTCAACACTGGAAGGCACTGACATAACCACATTCAAAAGAATTGTCACAAAATAATAATACGAACATGAACACATGAAGTTGCCTTATGCTGAATCCATCAAAGTCAGTATTTACCCAGACTGGCAGCGGCTCTCCAAGGTCTCAGGCTGAGATCTTTCACATCACCTCCTACCTGATCCTTTTAACTGGAGATGATGGGGATTGAACCCGGGACCTTCTGCATGCCAAGCAGATGTTCTGCCACTGAGCCCCGGTTCCTCATTTACAGCATATCAAAGATATCAACGGAATATTAAAATAAGTGACATATGATGGTGAAGTGCAAATTACAACTATATGCAGAACTTTTGATTCTGAATTCTGTAAATCTGACATTCGCTTGCATTGTTGTTTAGGAACATTAATATGTGTGCATTCCCTAAATAGGTTTTTTTTTTAAAAAAGGAATGGGACATAAAATAGTTGATGGTTTGTGAACTCATCAAACAGGAACACAATCTTTACTGAAAAGAAAGATTAAACTAGAACAGCCAGAAAGTAATTTTCTATTATTTCAAAATACCGAAAAGTAATTAAATCTGTCCTTATGTTGGATAACTCTAGCAGGAACAAAATATACATACCATCAGAGCTTTTTTTGTAGAAAAAGGCCAATAGGAACTCACTAGCATAATAGGCCACACCCAACAGCAGACATTAATTAGCATATTAGGCCACACCCCCATGTTACCAGAAGTGTGGTCATCCAGCCACAGCCACCTTTTGCTTCTTATTCTGTTTATCTTGTTTGTTGTCAAAACCCAGGGCTTTTTTTGTAGCAGGAACTCCTTTGTATGTTAGGCCCCACATCTCTCATGTAGCCAATCCTAATAAGTTTCTGCTGTTGAGTGCAGCCTATTATGCTAATGAGTTTCTGCTGTTGGGTGTGGCCTATTATGCTAATGAGTTCCTGCTGGGTGTGGCCAACTGGGGAGCCAGCCCCTTTCTGTGCTGTTCCTGCCCCAAAATAGCCCTGCATACCATTTTAGACTGATCCTTCTTAATTTGCTTAAGTGCCAGAAGTAGTAAAAAAAAGGTCTCTTTCTGATCCCTGATTACAATCTCACCCCCCCCCCAAAAGTGCCATTCCATGTAGATATGATGAACCATGTAAGACAAACCTTTTTAAAAATACAACTCCCTCTTGGAAATTGCTCTTGCTTGTAAGGACCAGGGCCAAAGCCTTCAGTTAAAAGCTTTAAAAAGAATATCAAGTCATTTTCTCAATTTCACAGCTGAAGTCATTATGTAGAGGAACCCCGTATTATTATAGTTACAGGACATTTTCCCCAAAACTATGGCATTCCATAAAACTCTTGAATAGTACAGAAAAGATGTCTTGAGAAATGCTCCCTCTAAGCTGTGGAGTCCTGTGAGCAAAAAAAATCTACTTTGTGAGCTACTGGCCGGAGGCTAAAAAACTGAGCTAGCTCACACTAATTCAGCTTAGAGGGAACACTGGTCTTGAGTACATCCCTTCTTTCATCTTTCCTTATTCCTTTCCAGATGTCGACATCGCTGGAAAGGAAATTGTTGAGGCACGTGGAATTCCCTTTTCTATAAAAAAATCTATATATCGAATATATCAGGGGTTAAAAATGACGCCTTGAAGGAAGTTCCTGTCCTGATCAAGACAAACCGACAAGCCAGTGGCGGGATCAAGCATTGCAAAGCATAATTAGAAGCTATCTGACCTGGAACTTGTATGCCTATTACTGAGGTATTTTTCCACCTACTGTTTAGTGAAGCAGAGGACGGGGCTGGCCTCAGACTGGAAGGAGGAGTGGCTATGCAACATTCATAAGGGCCGGCGAGAGACAGACTCTTCCCACAGGCTCTGAAAGGTGAACCTGTCCTACCTGAAGGATGCCTAAGTATAGGGGAGATTCCAGCTAACATTGGCTTTCCTGCTGGGAAGAAGGCGACGGCCTCTGGGAGCCTCGTATTCCATCACCACTTCTGCTCCTAGATTCTTGGGTCTTGCTGGTTGTATTTTGTTCTTTTTTAAAAACTTTTTTCCCCCCGAAGCATCCTTGGTATCTATTTATTGGCTTTGCAAGAGGCCTGTTCTTCCACTTGGGCAAAGGAGAAAGACGTTTATAATGGGGAAGGTGAGTATTCCTGTATATGCATTCCTGCAGTTTCGGTGCGACTTTGACAGGGCTTCCCATCCAGAAGGCCTGCATGGGATTAAAGCAGTTGATGCTGAACAGCTGACTTCTGTCGTGTTCCTGGCACGTACCTGTGCTTGGTTTCCCAATGCACTAAATATTGTCAGAGGAGATAACCCCAGAAGTCATCTGGGCTGTGATTGGAATGGCTTTTTTAATGCATAGATGCAGTAAGACAGCGGACTCTTACTTCCCTTTTATCATTTGAATTATAACTCTCTAGGAGGAGAGGGATACTGAACACAGAATAATTCATCCACATAACAAAAAAAAAATTAGAGTTCTGAGCAGTGTTCCCTCTAAGCTGAGTTAGTGTGAGCTAGCTCACAGTTTTCTAAAACATGCAGCAGCCAAATTGCTCGCTCACAACTTTAATGCCAGTCGCTCAGAAAGTAGGATTTTTGCTCACAGGACTCCACAGCTTAGAGGGAGCATTTGTCTGAGTTTATTTATATATTTCCAACACTTAGACCCTGCCTTCTTGCCTCACCAGCGCCACCAAACTGGCTATCACATGAACACATGAAGCTGCCAGTATTGTCTACTTCAGGGTCTCAGGCAGAGCTCGTTCACATCGTCTACTGCCAGATCTTTTAACCGGAGACCTTCTGCATGCTGAGCAGATGCTCTCCCACTGAGCCACAGCCCCTCTTTTCCGACAGCTATAGAAATCGTACAATTTAAACTCATCCTGAAATTTCAAACAGAAGGAACCATCCCGATCAAAGCTCCCTCTAAGTCTTGTAAGCAAAAATTCTACTTTGGGAGCTGCCGGCATTAAAGTTGTGAGCGAGTGATTTGGCTGCTGCATAAATCAGTTTGCTCTGGAGCCCTCCTTCCTGAGTGAAGGCAAAAATGTGTGAGCCGGAGGCTAAAAAACTGTGAGCTAGCTCACACTAACTCAGCTTAGAGGGAACACTGGTCCTGATTTACTCACTGACTAAATAAACTTTTGGGTAAACAAACTTTGGGTAAACAGGATAGTTCAGGTGCCTCAATTTAACCTCCGAGAATCTTTCTATAATGGGACATTTCCAACAGTCCACAAAATTGTTTTATCATCTGCTCCTACTCACCATCAAAAGAACCACAACAGTTTGCTAAGAGCCATATCACACAAACTGACTCACAGTATTTGGGGTTTTCCTTCAAGAGACAAGGCAGTCGAGAGTCATCTGTTTACAGTGGAATAGATTTAATGGAGAGTCAAACGGCTGCCAAGAAGAATTACCTGGAAATTAATTTCAAATGGCAGAAATAGGATGGCATTTCAGACGCAAAGAAGGAAATTCTGCCATTTAGCTGGGGTTTTTTTGGTTTTTTTTTGAGGTGACAAAATCAGTTTTACTAGCAACGATTCAACTGAATTCTTGCAAACATTTTATTTTCGTTTTGGTAGAAGCGGTCGTGTGTCGGCTTAGAATTAGGACAGGATGCAATGTTCCCTCTAGCCGAGTTAGTGTGAGCAAGCTCACAGTTTTTTAGCCTCCGGCTCACACATTTTTGCCTTCGCTCAGGAAGGAGGGCTCCAGAGCAAACTAATTTATGCAGCAGCCAAATCGCTCGCTCACGACTTTAATGCCAGTAAGCTCACAAAGTAGAATTTTTGCTCAAAAGACTTCACAGCTTAGAGGGAGCACTGGACAGGAGGCGAGTTGCGTCAAATAACATCTGGGATTTGGGCTGCAGAATGCTGATACGGAGGGAAAAAAGTTTAACCCACAACTCATTGTTGTAATTAAAAGTGGCCAACCGTACTTATTTAAGTGTGTGGGCGTTCAGAGTTAAGCTCCCCTGCCAATAAGCAAGCTGCGACTTGAACTTCAGTCACCGGGTATGACACTTTTGGAAAACTGAGTAGTATAATCCTCAAGGAATCTGGAAAGAAATGGGGTCAGCCAATACCTGTCATTCTACAGAATGGCATGCAATTTATGGGGCAATTATGAACGGCAAAGTTATGTATATAAAAGCCGACAAGCTCGCGCAAAACAGGAAGCCTGCCTTTGGAGGATAATCTATTAGTGAGGCAGTGATGAAAAAAAAATGGCTTGTCTAGGTACCCAAATTAAGTGGGATGGACGGCATGACTTCCATTATGAAGGGCAGTTGCTGCTAAGGCATCCCAATTTATGTCATCTATGACAGGGAGAAAAGTTTGGTGACTTGCATGTACTCTGAAAGAGGAAATAGCTGACTGGACACCAGGCATTCAGAGATTGTGTAGGTGCCTTTATACATTGCACCGGTGCACACAGTGCTCACTACAGATTTTCTCCCCCCATTTAAAGCAGAAGGCCAAATTGATACATTAAACGGGATGCAGAAACGGATGGGAGACAGAATCTGATGCTCTGGGCTTTTCGCCAAATCGGGGATCTGACTATCTGTTCGCAACTGTAATGTGTTCTTGTGATGTACCCTTGATGTGCCAATGAGATCTTTAAATGGGGAATGAGGTTTCAGATGTGCATGAACGAGATTACTGTTGACACAGTCCATGGCTATCCAATTTTTTCAACATGGCAACGCTTGCAATCACAGATGCCTCCATTCTGAGATATGTTCAAGCATGTTCAAGTAGTGTGTTCATACTTCTGAGTATGTCGGAGGGAGGGCTTCTGGAGTTCTGGCCCCATTGGTGGACCTCTTGATGGCACCTAAGTTTTGGCCACTGTGTGACACAGAGTGTTGGACTGGATGGGCCACTAGCCTGATCCAACATGGCTTCCCTTATGTTCTTAGGAACGCTCAGTCTGCGGCAAGTGATGCTCTGTAGTCTTGGTGCTTGGGGAGGGTGGGTCAACAGTGGGAGGGCTTCTAGTGTCCTGGCTGGACCTCCTGATGGCACCTGGTATTTTTGGCCACTGTCTGACAGAGTGTTGGACTGGATGGGCCATTGGCCTGATCCAGCATTGGCTTTTCTTACTTCCTTATGTACTTAAGATTTTAGCATACCATAGGAATATTACACTTCCTCCACCTGTGATTCTCCCAGTTTTTTTGAGGTTTCTAATTAGCTTCTTTGCAAAGTGGTATAGATGAGGTAGAGAGCCACCATTCTGCCGTATTTGATTTCCAGACTTATATATCCACCCGTGCAGAACACAAAAAAGAAAGCTCGTGTAATCACGTCATCACGTCGAGGTTTCTTTTTGTACAATCTTTTAATCAATGTGCATATATACTTGTGAGCTTGTAAAATGTTCGCTTTAGTGCTCTGAAGGATTTTTATAAGGGGCGTGTGTCTGTGTGTGTATGTTGGTGTATGCGTGAGAGAGAAGATACGAGGCAACGCCAGTTAGGAAACAGTTTCGTGTGTGAGGTAATCTATGGAATAATTTCCATCCCTCCAGAGCCTCCCCCCAAATGCTTCTGGGCATAAGAGGGATAAAAAGAATGTAAACTCACAAAACTAAGCCAACCTACTTTCCTGCTTACATTTCAGAAAAAGCCGGACATTTACTCGGTCGAGATCCATGGAACAAAAGACTTGAAAAAAGAGGACCTAGAGAACGAAAAGGAAAATTATAAAGATTTAAAAGGGGAGAAGTGTAAAGGCAAGAAGACCGAAGACCTCAAGAAGGAGCTGGACCTGGTAAGTGCCTTCAGAAATTCTAACAGCATCTTCTGCAAATACTTAATTTATCCCAATATAGGGCTAAATACAGAGGCTGAAACCAGAAGCTTGCAAATTCCAGGGGAAATCTGTGGCAGATGACAGTGCCAAATTTTCAGTCTCAAGCAGGGATGAGTTATCTACCACTAAACGATTTATCCCCAACAACCACTAACTGTCATTTTGGACTGTACAGCAGCCACACTGTTGTAGTGATTTTCAGCATTCAAAATACTTTAAAATACTCTTGACATTTTTATTCAGTAAGCAGATATTAGTATCATATTACTATGTTTAGGGGCTGCAGTGGCTCAAGGGGTTAAGACGCCGAACTGCAGACCGGCAGGTCGGTAATTCAGCAGTTCGAGACGGGAGTGCCGCATGACGGAGTGAGCTCCCGTCTCTGGTCCCAGCTCCTGCCAACCTAGCAGTTCAAAAGCAAGAAATGCAAGTAGATAAATAGGTACCACTTCGGTGGGAAGGTAACAGCGCCTCAGCGCCTCAGCATCTAGTCATGCCAGCCACATGACCACGGAAATGTCTTTGGACAGTGCTGGTTCTTCGGCTTTGAAACGGAGATGTGCACCGCATCCCTAGAGTCAGATTCGACTGGCTTTCGAGCAAGGAAAACCTTTACCTTTTACAATGCTGCCCACCAGCCACTATACCATTTGGATTTTTCATCCTAGAGAAGATCCATTCAGATCTCATTTCACTTCCTCTGAAGTTGCACTGGACAAGAGAAGAAAATTGGCACACAGAATTATGACTACACTATTGGGACACAAAGCTGGGACCTATGCAATTCTTCTTCCTGCCCAATTTGCAAACCTGTGAACATCTGGATCCCAAGATATACCAGGAGGGATTCTCTAGTCAATCAATCATTGATCTTGTCTTTGAAAAAAAAGCTTTGTAACTTCCCCTCTCACTGTTTACTATAAAGGTGTTATCAGTGTAATCGTAGCATTTCATTCCAAATCTCATCAGTTGAGCTAAAGCTCAGATTTAATCAGGCAGAGGACGGTACTGACGGGATAGAGGTGTGGGGAAATAGGTGAGTTCCCTATTTCAGCTCATGCAACCTAATGGCGGGAACTTCTTCCTTCTTGGCATTACACGCGACCTATATTTTCTTCTGCGCTATGACAGATGGCTCCTGGAAGACGATGCCGTCCCAATAGTATTGCAAGTATAGACCTGTGAGAATTTGCATAGTTTCTGTTAGTACAGATTGCTTGTGCCTTCAAATCCACATCACGGTGTCAATTTGGGCAGCGCCGTTTTCAGTGGTTTGTTCGTTCAGATCTATCTGGGGGCACATTCTGTTTACCTCAAGGTCCTCTTTTTAAACTGAAAAGGGGGATTTTTCTCCTCACAGGATGTACATTCTCCAAGCTCGATTTCCACTATACTTTAAACTTTGAGGAGAGCCTCAGTTTGGCATTGTGGTTAGGAGTACGGATTGTAATCTCGGAGAACCAGGTTTGATCCCCCACTCCTCCACATGCAGCTGCTGTTCTCTCAAGGGCAGTTCTTGAGAGAGCTCTGTCAGCCCCACCTACAGGGTGTCTGTTGTGGGTAAGAGAAGGGAAAGGGACTGTAAACTGCTCTGAGACTCCTTTGGGGAGCAAAGGGCGGGGTATAAATCCAATCTCTTCTTCTTCTCCTCATGCCTTGCACTGATGCGGGGGGTAGGAGACTAGAGGGGCTCTTTGCTTCCCATTAGTGCCTCGGACCCTCCCACCCCCACCCCAGAGATTTGAGCACTCACACATGTGCACTGTTTGCAGCTGCCAGGGTGCCATGGCAACAGGATGGCACATATAATTAGAACCTTGTGCACTGTCTCATTTCGGACCTCCTCAGGTAGAGAGGCAGGTGGTACTTTGAATTTGAGGGTGTGAGACGGAGGATTTTCAAGGGAGCCAATTTGGCCTTCCATGTTGCTTTTTTTGAGCTAGATGCATTTTTCTGCCTACTTCAGTGATAGGGGAAAGCTCAATTTCATTACAAATAAATATACATTAAATAGGTTTTTTAAAAATAGACTCTTTTAATCCAGCCTTTTGGCCGTGATTCTGCGTCATTCAATGAGCCAAGCTGGAATGAAATCATGAGTTGCAAATACGACCAGAATTAACCAGTACTTGTGATGTGCCACAACTGATATAAGCCATGAATATATCACAGCCTGACAGCCCTCCTGTTTTCGAAGCTCCAGAAAGCCAGCCAAAGCAAGCAGTTTGGCTTGGAGAGTTACAGGCCTGCTCTAATGTAAACCAGCCCAGGGTATTGGGGGATATAAGATAATATAAGGAGCTGCCTTTTACTGAGGCTGATTTCCCACTACAGCTGCCTCGGGGTTGTGCTGCCGTTTGCCCTGATACTATTCGTCAATTTCACACCCGAAGCCGCGGGGCTGCATTTTGACCCGCGGCTTCGCCCAATTTCCCCGCAATTTCGTGATCCTGTTTTTTGAGGATTACGAAACTGCGGGGTAAATCGGGTGAAGCCACGGGTCAAAATGCAGCCCCACGGCTTCAGGTGTGAAATTGACGAATAGTATCGGGGCAAACGGCGGTGCAACCCCAAGGCAGCTGTAATGGGAAATCAGCCTGAGTCTCACATCCATCTAGCCTGTTTAACCTATCTACCCTGGCTGGTCACAGCTTCTCAGGGTTTCAGGAAGAGGCCTTTTACAGCCCCTTTACCTGAGATTCTGTAGCTGGAGATGTTAGAGATGAGGGTTGCCAACCTCCAGGTGGAGGCAGGAGTTCTCCTGGAATGAAGAAGAAGAGGAAGAGATTGGATTTATACCCTGCCCTTCACTACCCAAAGGAGTCTCAGAGCAGCTTACAATCTCCTGTCCCTTCCCCTCCCCACAGCAGGCATCCTGTGAGGGAGTTGGGGCCGAGAGAGCTCTTTCAAGGACTGCTCCTGAGAGAACAGCTCTGAAAGAACTTGTAACTGACCCAAGGTCACACTGGCAGCTGCATGTGGAGCAGTTCTCCCAGATTAGAGTCTGCATTCCTAATCACTACACAAAACTGGCTCTCCAGACGACAGCTGATCTCCAGACTACATACGTCACCTATTGGTTGTCTATTTAAAACATTTCTTCCACTTCCCCTGGAGAAAATGGCTGCTTTGGAGGGTGGACTGTATGGCATTATATCCTGCCGAGGTCCCTCCCCTCCCTAAAATCCCACTCCCTCAGGCTCCACCTTCAAATCTCCAGGTATTTCCAAACCCAGAGTTGGCGACCTTATTAGGGCCTGAACCTGGGATCTGATGCATGCAAAACATGTGCTCTAGCACTGAGCAGTGGTCACTGCCTACAGGAAAGCCATACCTCATTTCACTGTATGCGGGTTTAACAGCCCATAAGCTGTACGGCAAGAAAAAACATGTAAGAATTAAAAACGACAGCAAAGAAGAACTTAGCCACATCAACTCTATGGGCTTTCCAAAAGCCACTCTGAAACAATCTTAATTTATGGGCATCAGAAGTGGCTGAATATTTTAACCACCATTTCGCAAGAAATTCCTCTCTGGCAACAGGGTGTTTGGAATAAAAGAAAACGCGCCATCACAAATCAACCGTCGGCACGGAGCAAATCACAAATGCGTCGTTCTGAAGGCATCCCAGCCAAATGCCCCTCCGTCTGTGCTGTAGGCAGTGCGTTAACAGTGTGCAAGCATATGGTTGTCTTAATTTAGGAGATAATGCCATTAATACCTGTAACGGATTAGGTTGCGTAAAAGCACTAGAGGAAGACTGAGACAGCTGCCTAGGAACGTGGTGCTTTCCAAGAAGGGATTGTCCAAATGACTGCTTTCATCTCTACAGATAACAGAGCATCGTCTCTCTGTCAGACTAAGATGCTGGGTTCATCCCAGTGCTGTAATTCTACAGCCAACAGGAGGATGGCGCCAAACCTCAGAAACGTAAACCTGGCCTTCAGTTCCGTACTCTACGTTTACATCACCAGTTCTACAAGTTCAGTTAAACCAGCTGCAAAGGAACAAAAATCTGAGTCCAGTGGCTCCCTTAAGTCCATGCGCGCACATGAAAGCTTATATCCAGAATAAAACTTTGTTGGTCTTAAAGTTGGTCTTGCCACTGGGATTCAAACTTTGTTCTGCTGCTTCAGGCCAACACAGATACCCACCTGAACCAGTTGCAAAGGGGCACCCGTGGCAGTGTAGCTGGATAGGTACAGGAGGGGTTGCGTGTTATTTACCATCCCATACTGAGTAAGTTGTACTGGCAACTGCCACTCGATTTCACCTAAAGTAAACCCCCAGTTGCCCTAATTGGATGGCCCAGGCTAGCCCAATCTTGTTAGACCTTGGAAGCTAAGCAGGGCTGACCCTGGTGAGTGTTTGGATGGGAGACCATCACGGAAGTCCAGGACTGCTACGCAGAGGCAGGCAATGGCAAACCAGTTCTGGGCATCTCTTGCCTTGAATGCCCTATGGGGTCGTCATAAGTCAGCTGTGTCTTTTGGGTGGAATCACTGTGGAATTTTGAAGCATGCAAAAAAAGTTTTGCTCTGGAAAATTTCCTCTGATGACTTTCTTACATCCCTAGGTAAAACAGTAAACATCACCAAGGTGTTCTAATGTGCAAACAGAGAACCAATATGTATGGGTTTTTGTTAACCTATCTTTTTTTCCTTATTATTATTTTAGGATGACCACAGACTTAGTAGTGAAGAGCTGGAAGAAAAATATGGCTCCAGCATTATCAAGGTGAGTGAAGAGACAACAGAAAACATAGCTTTTTCTTCATTTGGGGTAGGGGATGTAAATGGTAGTTGGTGCTGCCACTTTTGAAGCAAAGTTCTAACCATAAACCTGGAAGATGGGTCAGTTATTATCTCCAGTCAGCTGGAAAGCCTCTGTCTAGCTCCTCAATATCAGAAATAATCAAGCCACACACTTGACTGCATCAGCTTTTAAGAACATAAGAAGAGCCCTGTTGGATCAGACCAGTGGTCCATCTAGTCCGCATCCTGTCTCACACAGTGGCCAACCAGTACCTCTGGAGGGCCAACAACAGGGCATAGAGGCTGAGGCCTTCTCCTGCTGTTGCCCCCAGGCTCTGGGATCCAGAGGTTGAGTGCCTCTGAATGTGGAGGTTCCCCTCAGTCACCATGGCTAGTAGCCACTGATAGATTTATCCTCTATGAATCTATCTAATCATCTTTTTTTGTTGTAAGCCTCTGGTGCCCTGAACGTGCCAATATGATACAGGAGTCCTTGCATGATACTGATGCATTCTGGCAGGACAAAGACTCAAAGACCGTATTGAATGGGGCTACTGACTTGCTGCCCTAAAACTGGAACTGGTTCCTCTAATCATGGTACCTAAGTACCCAAAGCAGTTCATAATGTCAGGAAGTTGGAGTCTGCTATGTACCAACAGCATTATTCCAAGATAGGGTTGCCAGCCTCCAGGTGGGGCCTGGGGATCTCCCGCTTTTACAACTGATCTCCAGCTGTCGGCGATCAGCCCCCCTGGAGAAAACGGCTGCTTTGGAGGGTGGACTCTGGGGCATTGTACTATGCTGAGGCCCCTCCCCTCCCCAAACCCCACCCTCTCCTGGCTCCACCCCCAAAGTCTGCAGGTATTTCCCAACCCAGACCTGGCAACCCTATTCCAAGATAAGAAACAAGGCTGGAAAGAGAACTGGGGGAAAAATCACTTTGAAAGAACACCCTTAGGAATGATATCCTAGAAAGCCAAGAGACAATTTATGGTGAAGCAATCCTCACATGATTTATTTAACAAATTTGCATTAAACAGGAGAAGTAACTGCCTGTTTCTCTCCACAGTCCGAAACATACAACGATCTATACATAGTCAATTAGAGTCACAAGAATGTCACTGTTAACAGAGCTGTGGGCAAATGAAAAGTCAAAGCAGATGATTAATTTGCAGCATGCAATGACAGACACCCCCCCCCTTCTCTACCTGACAAAGTATATAATATTCCTCTGGAGCACGGAAATGGGGAACAGGTTTCCTGAAATAGCACAGGGTGTCAAGAACATAAAAAGTCAGTCTCATGCAAGTCAGCAGCTACACCCAGTCTATAAAATACTCTTTCGGGCATGATCTATTGATGTAAATTAGGCTTACCTTGATGTCGTACTTCCTGAGATTGAGATGAGGCTTGGATACCTTTTGCACCAAGTAGTATCTCAGGAATTGCACGAAAGATGGGCTTTGGTTCCGATTAAATTTTTAAAAATAATCTATTGCTACAATGCCATCGTAGTGAGAAACACAGACCCAGCAGACCCTTTGACCAGTTGTTCTGCTGAAACTTAAACCTGTGGATAACTGCTCTCAGTCTTCAGGATGGGGTGGGCCATCCGTTTAAATAAATGACTCAACATCTCCATCAGCATCCTGAATTCGCATTCGAACATGATAAGAACATAAGAACATAAGAACATAAGAGAAGCCAATGTTGCATCAGGCCAACGGCCCATCTAGTCCAACACTGTCACACAGCGGCCAAAAATACCACGTGCTATCAGGAGGTCCAGCAGTGGGGCCAGGACACTAGGAGCCCTCCCACTGCTGCCCCCTCCAGCACCAAGAATAGAGTGCATCACCTGCCCCAGACTGAGAGTTCCCATCTATACCCTGTGGCTAATAGCCACTGATGGACTTCTGCTCCATATGTTTATCTAATTCCCTCTTGAAACTGTCCATGCTTGTAGCTGCCACCACCTCCTGTGGCAGTGAATTCCATATGTTAATCACTCTTTGGGTGAAGAAGTACTTCCTTTTATCTGTTCTAACCCAACTGCTCAGCAATTTCATGGAGTGCCCATGAGTTCTTGTATTGTGAGAACGGGAGAAAAGTACTTCTTTCTCAACTTGTTCAATCCCATTCATAATCTTATAAACCTTGATCATGTCACCCCTCAGCCGTCGTTTCTCCAAGCTGAAGAGCCCCAAGCGTTTTAACCTTTCTTCATAGGGAAGGTGTTCCAACCCTTTTATCATTCTAGTTGTCCTTCTCTGCACTTTTTCCAATGCTATAATATCCTTTTTGAGATGTGGTGACTAGAACTGTACACAGTATTCCAAATGAGGTCGCACCAATGATTTATACAGGGGCATAATGATGATGATTAAATTTTATGATTTTATGATTACGATGATGTGCTCCGTGAGAACTTCTCACTCTAGTAATGTTCCTTGTCTCCATTAGGGTCTTACCAGTGCGAGAGCCGCAGAGGTTCTGGCCCGAGATGGCCCCAATACACTCACTCCTCCCAAATCGACCCCTGAGATTGTCAAGTTTCTCAAGCAGATGATCGGAGGGTTTTCCATCCTGCTGTGGTTTGGAGCCGTCCTCTGCTGGATTGCCTTTGGGATCCTGTTTGCCCAGGGTAAATCTGGAGCATCGGACCAGGTAAGCGGCATAACGTCACGTGGCTTCTGCATTTCTCATGGGTGGACCCCCAGATGGGGGGGGGGAAATTAAAGGCAAAACTACATTTTGGTGTCTCTGAACCAACGTATCCATTTTGAATTCTCATGTGAGCTCCAGTACTTGTGTTGTTTTAGATCTCTTTCTAAGCCATAGCTTACCTCCCAAGGAGCAGGCGTCTTTTAATTTCATGGCTGCAGTCACCGTCTGTAGTAATCTGGGATCCCAGGAACGTGAATTCTGTCACGGCTTCCACGACATCCCCTTCTATTTGCCAATGACTGATGGGGTCGGATGCCGTGATCTTAGTTTTTTTGATGCTGAGTTTCAAGCCAATGTTTGTGCTCTCCTCTTTCATTTCTTGCAAGAGGCTCTTTGGGTCCTCTTCACTTTCTGCCATTAGAGTGGTATCGTCTGCATATCTGAGGTTGTTGATGTTTTCCCCAGCAACCTTAATTCCGGCCACCATCTGTATATACTAGCACCTGCTGTAACTGTTTTTATTATAAATTTTATTGTATTTATTGGTTTTATTGTATTTTAACTTATGTAAGCCGCCTTGAGCTAGTCTGCACCGGTGAGGCGGAATATAAATTGGAAGCAAATAAATAAATAAAATAAAAAGCCACATGACCATGGTTGAAGCTTCTCACTGCCAGACAGAATCCTGAAGTCTTCCAGTATTTCCATCATCTGTTTTTGTAATAATTCTCTCGATCTGGGCAGAAGACGTAACATTCTCGCCTATAACTTTTAGCGGTGCGTCTCATTTATGGATATGCTGTACTATACTCCCCCCCCTTGCCATTTTATCGAGCTCATTCTTTCTGGATTCGGTGATTTCAATATTGTATTGCAGCTCAGGAATGATCAGTGTTATATTTTAACTAACTTGGATCATCTTCTTGGACTTTTAGCTCTACCTGGGTGTGGTCCTCGCCTTGGTCGTGATCCTTACTGGGATATTCGCTTATTACCAGGAAGCCAAAAGCACCAACATCATGGCCAGCTTCAAAAAAATGATACCACAGGTGAGTGTGACCATAACTGCGCAATGGATCAGTTGGACTAAGAACCAGGCGGTGATTTTAAACGGCATCCTGCAGTCAGTTGGGAAAATGGGTTGACTTCACGCCATACGATTGAATGAAAGATCTTATCGGCCTCCCGTCGCTTCCAACAACTCTTTTTTTTAAAGAACATTTTTAATTAATTTTTTCCACTTAAAATACAATAAAAATAACAAGTTACGTTTATGCTGGAAATGTGGAAGTCCTGGAATGTACAAGCAGTGTGGGTGGGAGTGTGCAGTCATTCAGAATTTCTGGAGCAAAGTTTTATCCCAAATTTATTTTCTAACTGGACGTAAGACTCCACAAAGACCTGAGCGTATTCTATTGAATTACTGAGATGCAACAAATATTAGATTATCTGAGAAAGCTTTAATTACTTTATTGCTGTCAGCAGCTAAGTCAACAACAGCACAAAAATGGAAGGAACCCACCCCCACCTACATTAAGTCATTGGTATGCTAAGGTATGGGGCCACTTTACAATGGATAAGATCTCAGTGGGTCTGAATGTTCAAAATTCCGACAGCTCTTGAAGGCGATGGCGAGGCTGTGGGTAAATTATAAAGTTAGGGGGGGGCCCATTGCTATGAAGCGAGAGCGTCAGTTCTGTGGCTGTGTCTGACAGCTGGAGTCGGCCTGGCTGGAGGGATGGCATCAAGGCCTTGAGCAGTTAGGGGCCCATGTACCTTTGGGACTGTCTCCTCCAATACATCCCCAGAAGAATGCTGAGATTGGCTGGTAACAACTTGCTGGTGATCCCCGGCCCTAGAGAGGTCTGGCTGTCTTTGACTAGAGCCAGGGCCGTTTTGGTCCTGGCTCTGACCTGGTGGAACTCTCTGCCGAGTAATCTGATGCAATTCCGCAGGGCCTGTAAGGCAGAGAGATGTTCTGCCAGGCTTTTAGTTGAGGGCAGCAACGGGAGGGTAAGACTGGCACCCTCCCTTTCTCTTCTATGGCCCCCACGCACCCTTTTCTGCCCTGCCGTGTGGGGCAGTGGTATGGCCGGCAAAGGGGGGATTACTATATTACCATCTCGGATCGGTTTTAAATCATTGACTCACTGTTGGCAAACTTAATTATATATCGATTGCATTTTGAATGTTTTATAAGGTTGTAAATTGCACAGCACCTGCTTGCAGGGTGGGCAATTCATCAGTCTAATAAAACAAACAAGCAAATAATCATTACCAGCCTGGCATTGGGTCCTAGAAAGTGGTGTGACAGAGGTCATTTACTCTTCTGCCCACTGGATAAATCAGTCTTGATTACCTGGGCCCATAGCTATGATGCGGCTTTTGGGGGCTCTGCCCCCTTTCTTAAAGGCACAGCCCCACAAGAATTTCTCCAGTAAATACTTTTTCCCAATCATTTTAAAGCTTTTTAAAAAACCATGCACTCTTTTAAGCAGAGTGGAGTGCTGTAGTTGACTAATTCCCACCCTGAGCAAGGGGGTTGGAGTAGGTGACCTCTAGGATCCCTTCTAACTCTGTCAAGAAACTGGTCCCTTGAAGAGAGTTTTTCTGCCTAAGTGTCAGTTTTCTTGACTATAGAAGTCATCACCCCGCCTGCCAGCTTGTTCTCAGAATGGTTGCTTAATATGGCAGAAGTGATTAACTTACAGCAGCTGAGAGCTGTCATCTAAAGTGGTTGACAGCTTGCAGTTTAGAGATCTATCTTGGTAACAGCTTTCTATTGGCTAAATGGCTTTTCTTTCTGCGCTGAGAACTTCAGTCGCACCAGAAACACATTTGCCCCACAAGCCACAAAATCCTGGCTATGGGCCTGCGATTACCCCTAAATAATGCCGGCTTGCCCTCGACTTGTGGATAGCAAAACAAAATACGTTGCCAACAAAATTATACAACTTTTAAGCAGATCAGCCTGAATTATTTTTGCTCCAAGTGTACAGCGATCAGACCAAGGGTGTAACCGGGCTCTCTGTCTTTTCACCTTCTCCCTAGCAAGCCCTAGTCCTTCGAGATTCCGAGAAAAAAGAAATTTCAGCAGACCAGCTCGTGGTGGGAGACATTGTGGAAATCAAAGGTGGCGACAGGATACCAGCGGACATCCGGATACTCAGCAGTCAGGGTTGTAAGGTAAAAAAAAACCCCCAAACCCAGATATGAACCAAGAGAGAAACAAAGTTATTTCTCCTGCAAATACATCTCTCTGCAGACTAGAGACGCAACAGCCACACACTAAAAGAGAGGCCAGTACAGCAGCCAGGTGAAACTTCATCCAAAAATAGCCACGACTCCCTTTTGAAGTTTTACAAGAAAGAATCTTCCCACAGCTAGGTGGATTGGATCCTTAAGTCACAACAAAAGTCATGTGGGCGGCTGTCTCTCCCTGGGGCTGTTGCATAACCCAGCTGTTGAGGTAACATCACCCTTGACCAACTTGAACCGTGTGTTTGTTTACATGCGGCTGCCTTGAGAAAAGGCTCAGAAACTGGCACCGATTCAGGATGAGGCTTCCGGGTTAAGCACTGAAACTGGCTGCTCAGAGCATATCGTTTGGTGCTGATCCCCAGTTCGTTCCCAGGCCTGTGAGCCATGCTCCCTCTAAGCTCCCTCTTGTGAGCAAAAATTCTGCTTGGTGAGCTACTGGCATTAAAGTGGCGAGAGAGCGATTTGGCTGCTGCATAAATTAGGTTGCCCTGGAGCCCTCCTTCCTGAGCGAAGACAAAAATGTGTGAGCCGGAGGCTAGAAAACTGTGAACTAGCTCACACTAACTCTGCTTAGAGGGAACACTGCTTGTGAGCCTAGATCAGTGTTTCGTATTCCCCAGTGTTTGAGGTGAAGGATGGCCTATGATTCCCCCCCCACCCCCAGGTAGTTCCTCTGCTGTTTAATTTTAAATTATTACCGTCTACAGCAAATAAAGCAGTTGAGTATTTTGCTTGCGGTTAGTTTATTAGCCAAAGGCCGTCACTTTCTCAGCAACAAATCAGAGCTCAAGGAGATCAACCATCAAGCAGATGGACCAGCAGCCAGTGTTCCCTCTAAGCTGAGTTAGTGTGAGCTAGCTCAACAGTTTTTTTAGCCTCCAGCTCTCACATTTTTGTCTTCGCTCAGGAAGGATGGCTCCAGAGCAAACTAGTTCAGGCAGCAGCCAAATCGCTCGCTCACAACTTTAATGCCAGGAGCTCATAAAGTAGAATGTTTGCTCACAAGACTCCACAGCTTAGAGGGAGCATTGGTATGAAAAGAAACATTAAAGCATTAAACCATCTTAGGTCCAAACATATCGTGTGGCAATTACCTATATTGAAAATTTGCAAGACAAATATATGCTAAAATTACTGCAATTGTTCCATCAACAACCACTGATATCTCAGTGCTGCAGTACAGTAAAATATATCCAAATATTCAATAAAATTCTATCCCACTATAATATACTTAATATGCTATACATATATTCAAGTAACCAAAAATTGTTGGATTGTATCAATCCTTATCTAAGGTTACCCATATTTAACCAAGTTTTCCTCCTACTGATGACCATCCAGCCATATTTGGCTACTTTAAAAATGATTTCCCTATTCCTAATCAGCTAACATTATTAAAAGTTAATCCCTGCTATCTTTCCCAGGCAGAGTAGCAATTATGGGTTTAAATATATGTTCATTTATTTTACAATCAAAGAAAACATGCACTAACAAGCAGTTGAGTAATTATTAGTCTTGGTGAGAAGTGACAAAGGATATTTGTACCACTTGCCTTCTACCTGTGATAAGGTTAAACCTGTGCATGGTGTACAGTTTGGTGTAGTGGTTAAGAGCACGGACTCTAATCTGGGAGAACCTGGTTTGATTCCCCACTCCTCCGCATACAGCTGCTGGTGTGACCCTGGATCAGACATACTTTCAGAGCTGTTCTCTCAAGGGCAGTTCTTGAGAGAGCTCTCTCAGCCCCAAATACGTCACAGGGTGTCTGTTGTGGGGAGGAGAAGAAGCAGATATTGGATTTATACCCCGCCCTTCAGCAGCTTACAAACTCCCTTCCCTTCCCCTCCCCACAGCAGACATCCTGTGAGGTAGGCGGGGCTGAGAGAGCTCTGAGAGAACTGCTCTTTCAGGAACAGCTCTGACAGAACTATGGCTTGCCCAAGGTCATCCAGCAGCTGCAAATGGAGGAGTGGGGAATCAAACCCGGTTTCCTAGATTAGAGTCTGTATACTTAACCACTACAGCCAACTGGCCCTGGGGGAGGGGAAAGGAAAGGGATTGTAAGCCGCTCTGAGACTCCTTTGGGTAGTCAAGGGTGGGGTATAAATCCAGTCTCTTCTTCTTCTTCTCTTCATCATGACAGAATTGTATTATTTATTGGCTAACAGCTGCTACCAGCAGAATTATTGAAGTTCCACATAAAATGTAATGATAATGAATACGCACAATGAAAGCTCACCCAGTCACGTGTGGGGATTTGTTTTTGATCAACAGGTGGACAATTCTTCACTCACGGGGGAGTCGGAACCGCAATCCCGTTCCTGTGAATTCACTCATGAAAACCCCCTGGAGACCAAAAACATTGCTTTCTACTCCACAACTTGCTTGGAAGGTATGGGTGTACAAGACTACAGACATATAAGGCAAAATATTTCGACAGATTTTGTGCCTGTGTAAAGTTATGGCAGCCTTATGGTGTCTTCATGTCTTTTGCAGTGGAATCCTATGCAGAGTTACAATAGTCTAAGCCCATTGAAATGAAATGCACTGTCAATTACCTTAAGCATTTAGGTGTGAATATAGCAAGTTATACTGGGGGCCGCAGTGGCTCAGAGGTTAATATGCTGAGCTGCAGACTGGAAGGTCGGTAGCTCGTCAGTTCGAGACCCGAGTGTCGCATGATGGACTGAGTTCCCATCTCTGGCCTCAGCTCCTGCCAACCTAGCAGTGTGAAAGCAAGAAATTGCAAGTAGGTAAATAGGTACTGCTTCGGTGGGAAGGTAACAGCGTTCCGTGTGCCTCGGTGTTCAGTCGTGCCAGCCACATGACCACATGACCATGGCAGCTACAAGCATGGACAGTTTCAAGAGGGAATCAGATAAACATATGGAGCAGAAGTCCATCAGTGGCTATTAGCCACAGGGTATAGATGGGAACTCTCAGTCTGGGGCAGGTGATGCACTCTGTTCTTGGTGCTGGAGGGGGCAGCAGTGGGAGGGCTTCTAGTGTCCTGGCCCCACTGCTGGACCTCCTGATGGCACCTGGTATATTTTGGCCACTGTGTGACAGAGTGTTGGACTAGATGGGCCATTGGCCTGATTCACCAATGGCTTCTCTTATGTTCTTATGAGAAGTCTTCGGACAGCGCTGGCTCTTCGGCTTGGAAACAGAGATGAGCACCGCCCCCTAAAGTTGATTTCAACTGGCTTTCGAGCAAGGGAAACCTTTACCTTTATAGCAAGTTATAGAAACAGGCTGCAAGGGCCCCCCTCCTTTGTATTAGTATAGGCTTACACGGTATCTTGAAATGCAATTCTGAGTAAGCACCATTAAATGTGAAACCAAAACACTGATTAAAGAGTCCATACCGTTTTGTCTAGTTGGAAAGGCTGAGAACAATAAGTGGAAATATGAACCCAAAGAAACCTGGAAGATACATCTCTTTTTGATTCAAATTGGATGTGTCATGGGGTGAGGAGGAGGGATTGCCAGGAAGAACCACCAACAGAAAGTAGAACTGTATTGATAAAGTTTGGGAGAAAACGACATTGATATCTTCCTCCGACACGGAGCCCATTTTTTTCAGTGCGTTGCTATGTTCATGTATGCATAGAAGAGACGCTAAAAGAACCCAGAAAATCTGTGGCGTTATTACCCAGACGTGCAAAGAAGACAGCTCTTGACTAAGATCGACTCTTTCTCCTTAGGAACTATTATGGGCATGGTCATCAACACAGGCGACCGCACCATAATCGGACGGATCGCCTCACTGGCTTCAGGAGTCGGGAACGAGAAGACACCCATCGCTCTTGAAATAGAGCATTTCGTCCACATAGTGGCAGGGGTGGCTATTTCCATTGGGGTGATTTTCTTCGTCATCGCCATCTCGATGGGCTACGAAGTCTTGCATTCCATCATCTTCCTCATTGGCATCATTGTGGCCAATGTGCCCGAGGGCCTGCTAGCCACAGTTACTGTAAGTATGAGTGGGTCTATGACAACGGTCCGTATGGTTCAGTGTATAAGGGCTCATAAGTCTCTGTGTTACTGATTATAGGATACATCCCAGTAGTCAGCGGTGCTGGTCTGAAGCAGTCGAACAAATTTAGAGTCCAGTGGCACCTTTAAGACCGACAAAGGTTTATTCAAGGTGTGCTTTTATTCAGAAGTGTGCTTTGCACACGGAAGCTCATACCTTGAACAATCCTTTGCCATTACATATGCAAACTCATTCAGTCCTCACATAGGTATTCTCATACAGAGGGACTATACATCCTCTGCATTTTAGTATATTTCTTTTTCAGAATAGTACATTCGAATACTGAATGATATAGAAGTAATGCTCCCTCTAAGCTGTGGAGTCTTGTGAGCGACTGGCATTAAAGATGTGAGTGAGTGATTTGGCTGCTGCATAAATTAGTTTGCTCTGGAGCCCTCCCTTCCTGAGCTAAGACAAAAATGTGTGAGCTGGAGGCTAAAAAATTGTGAGCCAGCTCGACACTAACTCAGCTTAGAGGGAACACTGTATCCAAGGAATATTGGATTGTCTGGCTGACATGCGCTGCTTCCAACTTGAAAGAGAAAGTAAAAATGCTGTTAAGTGAACCCCACATTCTGATCATATTGTAACTGGACAGTAATTCAGTTTATGTCACTTACACTGGGTTAAGTTATACATGAATATAATAGATAGAATCTGGACATGTGTAATTTTCAGGGATAGAAAAAGGTTATAGTTCCCTGAGGGTCCGTGGTGGCTCAGAGGTTAAGATGCTGAGCTGCAGACCAGAAGGTCTGTAGTTTGGCAGTTTGAGACCTGAGTACTGCGTGACAGAGTGAGTTCCCATCTCTGGTCAAAGCTCCTGCCAACCTAGCAGTTTGAAAGCAAGAAATTGCAAATAGATAAAAAGGTACTGCTTGGGTGGGAAGGTCACAGCATTCCGTGCACCTCAGCATCTAGTCATGCCAGCCACATGACCATGGAAATGTCTTCGGACAGCGATGGCTCTTTGGATTGGAAATGGACATGAGCTCTGCCCCCTGGAGTCGGATTTGACTAGCTTTCAAGCAAAGGAAACCTTTACCTTTACATGTAGTTCCATAAATGATGTTGTAAGCAATGCCTGACTTGCAGGCTGATTGATAAGGGTTGTGATTTGCTCCAAACTCTTAGGTAAGCTTGTCTTTGACTGCCAAGAGAATGGCCAAAAAGAATTGCCTGGTGAAGAACCTGGAAGCTGTGGAAACCCTGGGCTCCACCTCCATCATTTGCTCTGACAAGACCGGAACCCTTACACAAAACAGGATGACGGTCGCCCATCTTTGGTTTGACCAGCAGATCTATTCCGCTGACACCAGTGAAAACCAATCAAGTAAATAAAAAAGAGGCTGAGGAGTATGTTGGGGGGGGTGAGGGGATGCCCCCGTTCCTCTGTTTCAGAACTTGGGACTGCTCTCTTTTGAAATGAGGGTTGCCAGCTCCAAATTGAGAACCTCCTGTATTCTTGGGGTGGTACCTGGGGAGGGCAGAGTTTCAGGGAGGCGAGGGAGCTCAGTTGGGATATGATGCTGTAGGCTCCAGTCTCTGAAGCTGCCTTTTCCTCCAAGGAACAGATCTTTGCAGATCAGCTGTACAATCAGGGCTCTTTTTGTAGCAGGAACTCCTTTGCATATTAGGCAACACTCCCCTGATGTAGCCAATCCTCCAGGAGCTTGCAGTAGCCCCTGTAAGAAGAGCTCTGTAAGCTCTTGGAGGATTGGCTACATTAGGGGTGTGTCACCTAATATGCAAAGGAGTTCCTGCTACAAAAAGAGCCCTAGCTGTACTTACAAAAGAACTCCAGGCCCCACCTTGAGGTTGGTAACGCCATCCGACATGCTATAGAATTTTGCCGCTCTCTTTTCAGCTCAGACTTTTGATCAAACGTCTGGCACGTGGGCAGCTCTGTCGAAGATTGTAAGCCTTTGTAACCGGGCAGAATTCAGACCAGGACAGGAAGATGTACCTATCATGAAGGTAACGATCCCTTTGTTAACCTATTTCCTGAAAACTGAGGATTGATCTGGATTGCAGCTTTCTTTGCTGTTGTTTAGAAAGAATACTGTCTTTTAAAACACCCGAGACTCGCTTGTACTTTCCTGCTCTCCCTCTAGAATGATGCTATGATAAGTGCTGCAAGACCCTCAGTGGTCCAAAATGTTTTAATGAAACAGGGTTGCCAGCAATGCTTCCTTGAAGATCTGGAGTCTTGTGAGCAAAAATTCTACTTTGTGAGCTACTGGCATTAAAGTTGTGAGCGAGCGAGTTGGCTGCTGCATAAATTAGTTTGCTCTGGAGCCCTCCTTCCTGAGCTAAGACAGAAATGTGTGAGCTGGAGGCTAAAAAACTGAACTGTCTCACACTAACTCAGCTTAGAGGGAACACTGGTTGCCAGGTCTCCCCTGGCCACTGGTGGGGAATGGGAGGGTTAGAGTTGCCAGGTCCTGGAGATTTGGGGATGAAGCCTGGAGAGGACAGGGACCTCAGTGGGGTACAATGTCATAGAATCCACCCTCCAAAGCATCCATTTTCTCCAGGAGAAAGGATCTCTGTAGTCTGGAGATGAGCTGAAATTCCAGGGGATCCCCAGGTCCCACCTGGAGGCTGGCATCCCTATAAGTACCGATAGGCTTTTTAGTTACACACTGCCATTTTTCAGGCAATCACTCGTAACCTTTCCCAAACCCAGTTTGGTCCAAGGAAATATGTCACACCACCTTCTTGTTTCCTTGCAACATTCTTTACTTGCAACGTCAGGAATGTGTGTCGCTCAAGAAAAAGAATTTTAAACCGCCTACCAATTAAGAGTCTGGGATTCAAACAAAGATGAAGTAAGAGTTCTCATACACCATGCATATCATATGGAGAAACAATGTAATAGACAAAGTGTGGTAGCCCAAGCTTTTAAATTAATTTCTTTCACACTAGTGTTCTGTGCTACTCCCATGGAAATCATTATAGTGCGATTTAGTTACATCAAATATTAAAAATAAATAAAAACAACAGTGTAAAGAGAGAATGTAGAACTCATTAGAGCCACAGATCTCTCATGGCTTATGTTCACTCCCTTATGGGTATGTTCTCTAGAACCTTGGCATTGTAAAATGAATGTCCCTTGAGAAAAGAACTACAAAAGCAGTCATTTCATAGAATCATAGAGTTGGAAGGGACCTCCGGGGTCATCTAGTCCATCCCCTGCACAAGGCAGGAAATTCACAATAGCCCCTTCCCCACCCCCACTGGCCCCTGTTCCATGCCCAGACGATGGCTAAAAACCTCCAGGATCCCTGGCCAAACTGGCCTGGAGAAAAATTGCTTCCTGACCCCAAAGTGGCGATCAGCATTTCCCTGGACGTGTAAGAAAGGGCCATAAGAACTAAGCACTGAGGCAACCCTTCCTGCCTTCCCTCGCATGATCTGCCTAAGTTCACAGGATCTGCATTGCTGTCAGATGGCCATCCAGCCTTTGTTTGACAATCTTCAATGCTCCCTCTAAGCTGTGGAGTCTTGTGAGCAGAAATTCTCCTTTGTGAGCTACCGGCATTAAAGTTGTGAGTGAGCAATTTGGCTTCTGTATAAATTAATTTGCTCTGGAGCCCATCCTTCCTGAGCGAAGACAAAAATGTGTGAGCTGGAGGCTCAGCTTAGAGGGAACACTGCCCACCACCTCCTGAGGAAGCCTGTTCCACTGAGGAACGTTTTGATTTAATTTCAACCTGTTGGTTCCGTTTCATAGCTCATGATTTAATTTCAACCTGTTGGTCCTGGTCTGATCACACTTCTGATCACACACATCCGATTATACATCTTCTGTAAAAGTTATAGTACTTTGGTGCAGTGTGCATATAACACAAGTTATGTATGTTAGAGCTTTAGATATCATATAACACTTACTGAAACCCACTTTTAAAAAACGTCCTCAGAGAATTGTGGTGGGGGATGCCTCAGAAACGGCCCTGCTGAAGTTCTCTGAAGTTGTCTTGGATGACGTACTGGAAATCCGGAAAAGAAATAGAAAAGTGGCTGAGATTCCCTTTAATTCTACAAACAAATTTCAGGTGAGCTTTATTCCTTAGAGAGAGAGACATGTAGAATAAGTGTGTGTGGTACTGAAAGGCAGTGCATTTCAACTGTTGCATCTTCATGGCATCCAGCTTTCCATCCATGAGACCGATGACCCCTACGACAAACGTTTCCTGCTGGTGATGAAAGGGGCCCCAGAAAGGATTTTGGAGCGGTGCAGCACCATTATGATCGATGGAAAAGTGGAGCCGCTTGATGCAGAGAAAGCAGAGGCCTTTCAGACGGCGTACATGGAACTGGGAGGCATGGGAGAAAGAGTACTGGGTGAGCAGACCTGTTGCAAAGGAACATGCATTGAGGGCAACGCAACGTTCAAGGAATTCAAACCTTAATTAAAAAAATAAATATTATCTTCCATTGTGTCCATGGGAATAATGGTAATGCTATATTTGCTTACATAACCATCCAGCCTCTTGTGTGTATGGCTCTATTGCTCGGGATGTGCCGGAAGGCTCCAAGCCTCCCAGACAGCTATAAACTAATAATAATACTTAGCATTTGTATAGTGCTTTTGGTATCCAAAACGATGCATGTATATTATCACAGCGATTCTTACATCAGTCTTGAAAGTTAGGCTGCAGGGATGCGTAAAGCCATCGTGTGAGTTTGTGGCTGACCATGGAGAGTAGAACTAGGGACCTCCACGATTACTGCTCTCATTCTTCTAGTGACACCATATGCCAACTAACTGCTATAAACAGTCCACAAGAATAACGCACAATCCCAAGACAGTCTGGTATGAAAAAATATACAGATGTGTGCAGGGCTCTTTTTGTAGTAGGAACTCCTTTGCATATTAGGCGACACACCCCTAATGCAGCCAGTCCTCCAAGAGCTTCCAGTAGCCCCTGTAAGAAGAGCTCTGTAAGCCCTTGGAGGATTGGCTACATTCGGGGTATGTCGCCTAATACGCAAAGGAGTTCCTGCTACGAAAAAAGCCCTGGTTGTGTGCTAGATGCCCACAGAACAATACAGTAACAAAAGAGACTAGATTAAAGCCATAACATCATTTAGTGTCTGGTAATAAAAAACAACCACTCATTCCTTCATAGAAAAAATACAAAGGTCAATAAGATTCCACATAGCAGTCTCCTCCAGGCTCTCTCAGTCTATATCCCTCTAACAGTCTTGTATTCTCAAAAGCAGTCTGCTCCAAATTCAATCAATCTGTGTCTCTCTTTCCAATACTTTTTCCCGGATATTTAAGTGTTTCAGACCTCTGGTCCTTCCTCAGGAACGAATCCATAAACAAAGAATTCCAGTGATAGTACATTGAAATTACATTATATTATACTGGATTATCAGTCTCTATAAAACAAAGTGAGTATAGAAATTTATAAGTGAATCCATCTTACCCTATATAGGAGTCTTACATTCAGTCTTACATTCAAGTTGGCATTTTCATTGATTCTGAAAATACATCAACATTAGTCACTATATTGTTGGATCAAAACTTATTTAGGATTTCACCTGTAATACACTTACTACTTTTCTGTTAATCCATTTGGGCAAGGTCTCCTCACTTATTTCCAAGCATGCTACTGCTGCCACCAAAATCAAATGGACCCACACTATGCCTCACTACCTCCGTCCTTCTAAGAATGTAAATATGGTCTTAATTAGTTGCAGCAGGGTTTCTGAAGCCTTTATTGAAGGCAAAAGGTGTCCTTTCTTTCTCTCATTTGTTTTAAAAAATATACTATCTGGCAATTTTACAGGAAACTAAACAACAAATTCACAAAAAAAACCCCCCATGAGAGATCTAATTCTGAATTCAATCCACTTGGTTGCAAAGTTCCAATAGAGTGTATATAAAAAGCTTCTCTTCTTAGGAGCATTTTATGAATTCCAGACCTTCCTTTGTCTTCAATAGTTCCCACTACAGTGTACTTAAAGGCATCATAATTACGATTGCTTTCAACAAATTGTTGTGCCAGACAGGTATCCATATTCTTTAATTTAAACTTTGATTGAAATGATGGAAAAATTGAGTAAAAGTAGTGAAAGACGGTGGTGGGGAGAAACTTCGAACTGATGATCAGATTAGTTTATCGCTGCCATCTAGAACCGAACTTAGAATACAATATACATAGTGGAATGCCTACTATCAGAGTGTCGCCAATGATTGCAATGTTTTAACTCTAGGCTTCTGTCACTTCTACCTCCCGGAGCAAGAATTTCCAGACACGTATCCCTTTGACACTGATTCCATGAACTTTCCTACATCCAACCTTTGCTTCATTGGGCTGATGTCAATGATCGATCCCCCTAGATCCACTGTGCCAGATGCCGTCATGAAGTGCCGGAGTGCTGGGATCAAGGTAAATCTTCTAAGAGCAGCTTGAAACGGTTGGATTTCAAAGGGCCAATAGCAACATACCGCACCCTGTATTGCTCTTTCCAAAATTCCTCCTGTATCTTGGTGACGAGGATTCCACCTGTGTTCTCTTAGGAACGGCCTCCTACTGATCGTTATTTCAACTTAAAATCTGGAACTAGAAATTTAAACTAAAAACTTAAACAAGGAGCAACGACCAAAGTTCCAAACATGAATGAACTCATTCAGGATCCAGCTACAATCAGACTATTTGACAATTCTCAATTCCCAAATACTGTACCAAGATTTTAAAATAAAAAATTAAATCAAAGAACTTAGAGTGTTTGCCAGGATTAATTGGCAAACATACACATTTTTTAGAAAAGACTGTTAATAGGAAACCTTTATAATACAGCTACTCTCCTTAATGCAAAAAGTTTCTGATGGGTTCCAAAAAAGCCAATGCATTAAGAACAATTTTTTTTTAAAATCAGGAGCAATGGAGTGCCACCAAATGTATCTTCAATTTGGATCATTTGCGTTGCTTATGTGATCCGCACCTCTGTCCTCTCTTTAGGTGATCATGGTCACTGGTGATCATCCAATCACAGCCAAAGCTATTGCCAAAAGCGTAGGCATCATTTCAGCCACCAGTGAGACTGTGGAAGACATTGCTAAGCGCCTGAACATTCCTGTCGAGCAGGTGGACAAACGGTAAGAACAATGCAAGATTTCAAGAATGAAAACTGCCTCTTCTTAATCTAGTTAGTAACTTAAAAAAAACCCCAAAATTCATTCTGTAATTTGGCACAATCCATGCTTTTAGGGTTGCTAGCCCCCCCCCCCACACCGGCTACTGGCAGGGGATGGTGGGTGTAGGGTTGCCAGATCCAGGCTAGGAAACTCCTGGGGATTTGGGAACGGAGTATGAAGAGGACAGGGAGCTCAGTGGTGTATAATGTTATATAGTCTACCCTCCAAAGCATCCTTTTTTCTCCAGGGGAACTGAGTGTAGTCTGGAGATGAGCTGCAATTCCAGGCTGGCATCCCTATCAATGCTTCCTCTAAGCTATGGCGTCCTGTGAGCAAAAATTCTGCTTTGTGAGCCACTAGCATTAAAGTTGTGAGTGAGCAATTTGGCTACTGCATAAGTTAGTTTGCTCTGGGGCCCTCCTCCCTGAGGGAAGACAAAAATGTGTGAGCTGGAGGCTAAAAAACTGTGAGCTAGCTCACACTAACTCAGCTTAGAGGAAGCACTGATCCCTACAAGATGCTCTAGAGTGATTAATTAGATTTCTTGTTCCTATTGAATTCCCCCTCCCATGTAGATAATTTTCACTGAATTCTGGCCTTGCTTCCTTAATTCCTTAAGGCAATACATTCAGTCTGTGGGTTACAAAAAAGGAACCCATTATTTAAATGTCACAGCCAGAATCCAGAAGTTATAAATCCAGTAAATTTATTCTACTCATGTTGTCTCACCACCAGCAGAAATTTCTTTCTTAGACTGAATTGCCCCTCCATTGTACCCTAATTCTAAGAATACAGTTGCTGAGGCATCCTTACTATGCTTTGTTGTACATCTGCTGCATCTTTAATGCAGCCTTTTCTAATGTGGCCATATGAACTTTCTCTTATCTGATTCTCATACCTCGCGCCGTCCTTTTTAATTGTAATTCCCTCCGGCGATTGCAGAGAAGCCAGAGCTGCTGTGATTAATGGAATGGAGCTGAAGGACATGACTGCCGAACAGCTGGACGAGATCCTGCTCAACCACTCGGAAATTGTCTTTGCCCGCACTTCACCCCAGCAAAAACTGATCATAGTGGAAGGGTGCCAAAGGCAGGTTAGTGACTAATGTGATGAGGAGCATGTACATTTCGGTGGTAGTGGGGTTGCATTGTGTGTGTGTGGATGTGTCTGTGCCTGGAAGTCGTGGTGACTTCCGACGACTCCTACTGGGGCATGAAGGATGTTCAGAGAGGTGGCTTGATAGCCCGCCTCTACCTCCCAGCCCTGGTATTCTTTGGAGGTCTCCCATCCAAATACTAACCAGAGCCGGCCCTGCTTCGCTTCTGCCTCTGCCTCCTGGCCCTGGTATTCTTTGGAGGTCTCCCATCCAAATACTAACCAGAGCCGGCCCTGCTTCGCTTCTGCCTCTGCCTCCTGGCCCTGGTATTCTTTGGAGGTCTCCCATCCAAATACTAACCAGAGCCGGCCCTGCTTCGCTTCTGCCTCTGCCTCCTGGCCCTGGTATTCTTTGGAGGTCTCCCATCCAAATACTAACCAGTACTGGCCCTGCTTAGCTTCTGAGATCTGACGAGAGCGGGCTTGCCTGGGCTACCCAGGACAGGGCTAGAAACACATACATTTGACTGTACAGCGATGGTCTCTTTGGCACTGAAGTTTTGCATGGAAAATGTCTATGACAACAAAGGCTATCTGAAACAAGCGGAAGGGAAGAATTCTCTTATTCATCTTTTTCTCAGCAGGTTTCTTGAATTTCCGGTTTGAATCCTGCACGGAAAGAAATCCATTTCCACGGCAGTTTGCCCTATTTTTAAAATCTCCGATATATTTTGCATTCTAACATTTATTTCAAGAGTAATGTTTAGCTCTTTAACAGATGAAGAACAGGGGGGGGGAAGACGTGTATGTACACGCTCTATATTTAGTAACCGGAGCCAGTAAGCTCTTTGGCACAGTATTATTTATATCCACTCATTACATTAACTCCCCCACAGACAAGACATCCAGCATTTGTCTTAATCAGGTTTTCCCTCTGACTGCTTAATTCGGCTCACAGCGCACTGGACGCATGAGGCACTTTGATGATTGCCAACAGGGCCGGCTGCATGACTTTGCGACTCATCAGGACCTTTAGCTTCCTGCTTAAATCCAGTCAATGTGAGCGAGAAACATGTCACTGTCATCAATTTAAGAATTTAAGGAAAGAATCTTCTCTAGTATCAGAGAATCTCCACTGTCTGGTTCTTGGTCGTTAGACATTTCCAGCTTTGCAAGTCGTGATCCGATTGGTCCATGTGACCCTTTGCAAATACTACTTGATTATCTGAATCAGTGCTCCCTCTAAGCTGTAGAGTCTTGTGAAGAAAAATTCTACTCCGTGAGCTACCGGCACTAAAATTGTGAGTGAGCGATTTGGCTACTGCATAAATCAGTTTGCTCTGGAGCCATCCTTCCTGAGCTGAGACAAAAATGTGCGAGCCAGAGGCTAAAACAACTGTGAGCTAGCTCACACAAACTCAGCTTAGAGGGAACACTGATCTGAATGTGTCGGATATTCCTGAGACTATTTGGATAAAGGAGGGCTGAGTTCAGACTGGCAGTTTGCCCTGAGATAGGTATGTTTCAGCAACGTTTCACAACCGTATTAAAGGCGGCATTCACACAGGCACATCTGTCTGGCGTTCCCCACCCGTAGTCAACCTGTCGTGTACCACTTCGCTCCCACGTTTAAAAGATACCTGGTGAAAGTGGTAGCAAATCCCGGAGAGCGTGTTTATCCCACTTCATTCCGCTTCCGGGAAGTGTGAACGCTAACCTGAAAAGTTGGGAACAACCCGCGGTAATAATGTCCGGCGGGTGTTTCTGCGCAAGGTACACTTGATTGCCTTAGAGAGGCAGCAGCGATATGATTGGATGTGCTCCGCTCTACCGCCCAATGTGGTGCCGGCACAACGGGATCCTCCCCAAATCACCCTGATGTGCTTATGCGCATGAGCGCATATGTGCACATAGCCGAATTACCAGGAAAAAGCCATTTACAGCCGCGCCTCTGGGCCAGCAGTCTGAAGGCTCCCGCGCGCCTCCTCCCGGTACGCTCCCGCATCAGTCGGCGCAGTGTGACCGGGAAAACCCGGGGCTTTTTTGCCACGACTGGCTCCCACTTCAAACTGCCAGTCTGAACTCAGCCGAGGTTTTGCCCTATAAGAAATAGCAAATTACAGCAGGAAAAGATAGAAAAGGTCAGAAGTCCGGTAGCACCTTAAAGACAAGCGACATTGGTGGCAGGGGGTGAGCTTCCGTGAATCACCGCTTGCTGAAGCTGTGCTCTCTGACTCACGAAAGCTCGTCCCTTCTTACAAATCTTATTAGTCTCTAAGGTGCTCCTGGATTCTTGCTCTTATCCACTGCGAGAGACCGACTAACACGGCCACCCATCTTGATCTATCTAGCAGGAAATGGTTACTTTTAAAAAATTACTGTAGTAATGACAGAGCAAGAGCGGAATTCTGTTTCCATTGCAGAAAGCGACACAGGAGATTTCTTCAGGCAGAAAGAAGGGATCGTTGTAAGCTGCCAGGCAAGCCGTGGGAAACCTTAGGCAGCCAGGACTGGGATTCTCACAGCATCGATGAAATGCTTATGCCTTCTGGGCTGCCCACCTCCCATCATAAATCAGAGCATAATCACTGCCTGGGATAATCTGGAGCTATTTTTAGGAGATCAGTATATCAGAGGTTTAACTGAAACAAGGGAAGGGGTGTGGGAAGAAGGAGAGATTGGATTTATACCCTGCCCTTCACTACCCGAAAGAATCTCAGAGTGGCTTACAGTCTCCTTTCCCTTTCCCTCCCCACAATGGACACCCCGTGAGGTAGGTGGGGCTGAGAGAGCTCTTTCGAGGACTGCTCTTGAGAGAACAGCTCTGAAAGAACTTGTGACTGACGCAAGGCCACACCAGCAGCTGCATGTGGAGGAGTGGGGAATCAAAGAGGCCACAAGATATAGACAGGAACTCTCGGTCTGGAGCAAGTGATGCTCTGTATTCTTGGTGCTTGGGGGGGGAGGCAACAGTGGGAGGGCTTCTAGTGTCCTGGCCCCACTGCTGGACCTCCTGATGGCCCCTGGTATTTTTGGTCACTGTGTGACAGAGTGCTGGAGTGGATGGGCCATTGGCCTGATCCAACATTGGCTTCTCTTATGTTCTTATGCTCAAACCCGGTTCTCCCAGATTAGAATCCGTGCTCCTACCCACTACACCAAACTGGGAACAGTGTGTGCAATAGCCCTTGTCCCTTATATTTTCCAGAACGCTGTAGTGGCAGTGACGGGAGATGGCGTCAATGACTCCCCAGCTTTGAAGAAAGCGGACATAGGAATCGCTATGGGCATTGCAGGTTCTGATGCAGCTAAGAATGCTGCTGACATGGTCTTGTTGGATGACAACTTTGCTTCGATCGTCACTGGGGTGGAGGAAGGTAAGAAGACGGCTTGACCCTTATTTGTAAAGCTTAAGTAATGTATACGGAGGCACAGGAGTGGTAGATGAATGCATGCCACCATTTGAGCAGACTCAAGGGCAGTTTTTGTTTATCTGCAGATGACTGTGTATCTTGTATAATATGGAAGGGGCTGTGGCTCAGTGGTAGGGCATCCGCTTGGCATGCAGAAAGTCCCGGGTTCAATCCCCAGCATCTCCAGTTAAAAAGGACCTGGCAGGTGGTGCTGTGAAAGACCTCTGCCTGAGACCCTGCCTGAGCCGCTGCCCATCGGAGAAGACAACACTGACTTTGATGGACCAAGGATCTGATCCAGTATAAGGCAGTTTCGTTTGTTCATGTGCTCACCCTCTGCATAAATAAACACAGGCAGGATGCACATACAAGTGAACGACCTCTTTAAACGATGTTTCCAGACACAGTTTCCTGTTGTGTCTCCTGGCGCAGTCCTCGTTGGGTCTCGTGCACTCAAAGTGAGCCCCATATGCCACCCCTATCTTTTCATCTGCTGATTAGAAAATGACTTAAAATCTTCCAAGAAGCCCCTCTCTACACTTTCATTGTCACATGCAGGAGAATGTGGTGAGGATAAGGCGCGAACATAATCAGACTATAAATGGAGGATCGTGGCGGTTCCTATTTTAGAACATCCCCCTACACGGGCAAATCCCTAAAAATAGAGCAGCAGGCCAAACAGCTTATAGAATCATAGAACCACAGAGTTGGAAGGGGCCATAGAGGCCATCTAGTCCAACCCCCTGCTCAATGCAGGATCAGCCTCAAGCATCCCTGACAAGGGTTTGTCCAGCCGCTGCTTAAAGTCTGCCAGGGAGGGGAAGCTCACCACCTCCCTAGGCAGCTGGTTTCACTGTTGCACAACTCTGACTATCAAAAAGTCTTTCCTAATATCCACCCAGTACCTTCCTGCCTTTAATTTAAACCCATCATTGCAAGTCCCATTATTGCTTGCACAGGAAGCAAGAAGAAAGGGTAGAGGTTTTCCCCCAGCGCAGCTCGTTTTCGTGATTGGATTTATACCCCGCCCTTCACTACCCAAAGGAGTCTCAGAGCAGCTTATCAACTCCTTTCCCCTCCCCTCCCCACAGCAGACACCCTGTGAGGTAAGTGGAGCTGAGAGAGCTCTCTCGAGAACTGCTCTTTTCCAAGAATAGCTGTGCCAGAACTATGGCTTGCCCAAGGTCATCGAGCAGGTGCAAGTGGAGGAGTGGGGAATCAAACCCGGTTCTCCCAGATTAGAGTCCGCACACTTAACCATTACACCAGACTGGCTCTCTGAAAAACCGTCTCCTTGCCTATGTTACCACGTACCAAATACAGTGGTCACACTGCAACTTGGTAGCCGTTGTCCCCCTCTAGGGTGCCCACCTGAAATTGACCCTAGTCTGGGCCTTTTCCATCACAGCTCCCACATTGTGAAATGGGCTCCCTGAAGGCATGAGGGGAGTCCCCTTGTTTCCAAGGGGCTGCAAAGCTTGTTGTTTCTTTACCATGGCTTTTGATGGGGTACGAACAGCAGGCATCTTGCCGAAGGGAGGTATATGGGGTTGTTTATTCTTTATCGGGTTCTTAATCTGTAATGTTTTAATGATTCCCTGTAAGCCACCTTGAGCCAAGAGGACAGGTGGGGTTCAAGTATTTAAATAAATAAATAAGCCCTCAAACCCTGGCTATATTAATGAGAGTATGTATTTGGTGTAGTGGTTAAGTGCATGGTCTCTAATCTGGGAGAACCTGGTTTGATTCCCCACTCCTCCACTTGCAGCTGCTGGATGACCTTGGGCAAGCCATAGTTCTGATAAGAGCTGTCCTTGAAAAAGAACAGTTCCTGTCAGAGCTCTCTCAGCCCCACCTAACTCACAGGGTGTCTGTTGTGGGGAGGGGAAGGGAAAGGAGTTTGTAAGCCGCTCTGAGACTCCTTCAGGTAGTGAAGGACGGGGTATAAATCCAATCTCTTCTTCTTCTTGTATTTCAACAATAATAAAGAGTGCAATCTCAACAAGTCATAGGAGAATGTGGCTATTAGCCACAAGGTATAGATAGGGACTCTCAGTCTGGGGCAAGGGATGCTTTCTATTCTTGGTGCTTGGGGGGTCAACAGTGGGAGGGCTTCTAGTGTCCTGGCCCCACTGGTGGACCTCCTGATGGCACCTGGTATTTTTGGCCACTGTGTGACAGAGTGTTGGACTGGATGGGCCATTGGCCTGATCCAGCATTGGCTTCTATTATGTTCTTATGTTATGTTCATAAGTATAAGTAGTAAAAATATGCAAAGCTTTTTGAAGATATGAATGCTCTCTGTGAAATGTAAAGATGTCATGTTGTATGTGGTGATTGTCTATTTATAAATCAGCCTTGGCAAAACGGTGGCATTTAGGCTAGCAAATCCCTCTGATGGACTGTCGCTTTCTACTCTTTGAAAATATTTGGATATAACAACTTGGAAGCAAGTGACTACTTGAAAGCAAGGAGCACAAAACAATTTATATCTCTCATCTACAGAAGCACTTTAGAGCTTGTATATTACGACCATAAATGACAACAGTCTACTATCTTTAAAGAAGCGCTTTATTGATGGTGCGGCACTTTACTACTACTTTTTTCCAGAAGATAAAGAATATCGGACTATTAAATGTATATGAGATTTCCTGTGGTTTCCATTGGAATGTATACTATATGAGTCTTGCTTTATTAATGCGAATGTATATTTATACTCATGACTTGTTGAGACTGCACTCTTTGTTATTGTTGAAATAGAAACTCTCCTTTGGCGCATACTGGAAAACTGAAGGCAGAGGTCACAAAAACACGGCAAACTTGTCTTTTCCACAAGCAATTTGACAGTTGGACATTTCTGCCCTACAGGTCGCTTGATCTTTGATAATCTGAAGAAAACCATTGCCTACACCTTGACCAAGAACATTGCTGAACTTTGCCCTTTCCTGATCTACATCATGGCCAGCGTCCCTCTGCCAATTGGCACCATCACCATCCTTTTTATTGACCTGGGCACCGACATTGTGAGTTCTTATCTGCCGGGAGACAGAGCCTTCTCTTTCCTGCATCCTGACTGCCTGGCAGCTTGATGTATATTTTGCGTGACAGGAGGGTGAATCTATTTTATCATCTTTACAGTTTTTGCAACCAGAGTCATAAACAGCACGCCCTCATTCCACAATAAACCTCGTTCCACAGGAACACATGGCAGAATGTAAAGGTTGCTACTGCCAAAGTTGTCATGTGATTTGACAACAGCTGCTAGAAATTTGGCCACACGCAGGGTAGTTTGTCTTTGTCCCTTAAGGAACCAGGGTGATTTTGCTGCTGGAGGGAGGAAATCCTGATCAAATAAAAGGGAGGTCAATTCATCCCTTAGAGCTGAAAACTTGGGACGCTCCAGCAGAATGTGATCCAGAGAGTCAATTTTGCTGCTGCCACAATTTCAGAGTCGGTCTGAGTACGAAATCCCATTAAATCTTCCTGACATCACTGCTGAAGGTAGGGCATTCAGACACACCAGCATGAATGCCCTTCTATACTTTGGACGAATTATCTCGGATAAGTAGTTTGGCATTGTTGTTGGAGGCCAAATGCCTACTGGAAAGGTTGAGCACACTCTGTGGCAGGCCCATAGCCAAGATTTTTAAAGTCAGGGGGCATGTAAATTTCTTAGGGGGCACTGGCTAATCAAATTAATCTGGGGAGGGGGAGGTTGTGACACCCTGGGCTGGATGGGAAGTCAGGGGGCCTTGCCAGCAAGTCGGGGGGGCCTCGCCCCAAGATGCCCCACGGTGGCTATGGGCCTGCTCTGTGGGCTCTAATCGACATGCTCTCGTAATCAAATTCTCTCCAACGTCTTCTAACAGTTCTTGTGTGACAGTTCTTGTCTGCTCGTGACTTCTATCATGTCATGGGGGATACCCAGATATAATGGTTTACGAGAAGGGTGAACCAACAGAGTTCTCATGCTCCTCATAGCATGAAGTAATCATATAAAATATGAGCTTACCTGAGTAGCCTGGATTTTTTTCGTTTTGTCATTGGAGAAAGGAAACAGAAACAAAGCTGCATCGATCCTACAATCTACCGACAGACTCACGGGGGGCCTCTTTCTAATTTATTTCACTCACAGATCCCTTCCGTTGCGCTCGCCTACGAGAAAGCTGAAAGCGATATCATGAAAAGGAAGCCGCGGCATAAGAAGAAGGACAGGCTGGTCAACCAGGAGCTTGCCGTGTACTCCTACTTACAGATAGGTATGATGAATAACTTGATATAAGTCGGGAATGGTGGCAGTTCAGATCTGTTGAGAGATGGGCTCTGGTCTGACCTGAAGGCTTCACTGACTCTTCCAATTTGCTGCCCGGTGGAATGAAAAGTCCTCAATAAAACTAGCATAAAAACCATTCAATCAGGATTTTGTCAGCTCCTACCACTGAATAAAGGAGCCATGGTGGCTCAGAGGTTAAGGAAGGTCTGTAGCTCGGTAGTTCGAGGCCCAAGTGCCGCATGATAGAGTCTCTGGCCCCAGCTCCTGCCAGTCTAGCAGCTTGAAAGCAAGAAATTGCAAGTAGATAAATAGGTACCACTTCAGTGGGAAGGTAACAACGTTCTGTGCATCTTGGCATCTAGTCACGCCAGCCAAATGACCACAGAAAAAGTCTTCGGACAATGCTGGCTCTTCGGCTTGGAAACGGAGATGAGCACCGCCCCCTAGAGTTGGATTCGATTGGCTTTTGAGCAAGGAAAACCTTTACCTTTACCACTGAATAAACACACAAGCGTCTTTTCCTCTTTCTCTCCTCTGCAGGCATCTTGCAGTCCATTGGGGCCTTTCTGACTTACTTTACTGTGTACGCTGAGCAAGGCTGGCTGCCTTCCAGCTTGCTGCACATCCGCGTTGACTGGGAAGATCTACACAGGAATGAGTTGGAAGACAGCTATGGACAAGAATGGGTACGATGCAGTTTTCATTCAGTTTGATCACAAATCGTTTAATAGTCTAAGGCAGTCACTGGGAGGGTAGGAGGCATGCCATAGCCTGATCTTCTCAGATCTTGAGAGCTAAGCAGGATGGGGTGGTGGGGTGGGAGACCACCAAAAAAGACTCTGCTGAGGAAGGCAACGGTGAACCATCCCTGCTTCTCACTTGCCTTGAACGCCCCATACTGGGGTCACCATAAGTCAATTGCAACTTGATGGCACTCATACGTGGATGTAAGACAGTCACTGTATCCCTGTAGGGCAGAAGTGTTTTAGCTGAATTTATGTGAGCGGCTAAATCCACATAGGGACATGTTAAGGGAGGAATGACTGGGAACGCTAAGCCTCTGAATCCCAGAGCCAGGAGGCAACATAAGAGGAAAGTCTCGGACCCTTCCAGAGGAAGTTGTTAGCCACTGTGTGAGACAGGATGCTGAGCTAGATGGATCATTGGTGTGATCTTATAAATGTCTTGGCCTCTGTGCCCTGTTGTTGGCCCTCCAGAGGAACTGGTTAGCCCCTGTGTGACACAGGATGCTGGACTAGATGGACCACGGGTCTGATCTAGCAGAGCACTTCTTATGAAGGTCTTGGCCTCTCTGCCCTGTTGTTGGCCCTCCAGAGGAACTAGTTGGCCATTGTGTGTGACAGGATGTTGGTCTAGATGGACCATAGGTCTGACCCAGCAGGGCTCTTATGTTCTTATGGGTTAAAGGAAGTAGCTAGTGTTCCCTTTCCTATCAATGTATTCCTGTAGCAGCTCAGAGTGGTTTGTATTCATATAACTTCACTGCTGTCCTCTAAGAGGCAGGCAGTGCATATCCATCATTTTATAATCACCTGCCAGTTGCATAAAATTGGTCACTACAATATGCAGCTGTGTATGGTTTGCTTCCATAAGTGCTCCCAATGGAATGCCGCTCTGCCCTTCTCAGGCTCACCACACTTCTTTATTAATATTATTTGAGTACCACAGTTAGACCATATCCAGGAAACCACTGCTGAGCCAGCACCTCATCCTTGGTCAACTAGTGTTTTCTACACAGAGTCCCATGTTGACATCACAACCTTTGTGCCCAGTGCAGCATCCTCATTTCCTGGTTTACCAGCTCAGGACCCTAGCTGAATAGGTTACTTTTTACAAGGTTCTTTTTGTAGCAGGAACTCCTTTGCATATTAGGTGACACACCCCTAATGTAGCCAATCCTCCAAGAGCTTACAGAGCTCTTCTTACAAGGGCTACTGTAAGCTCTTGGAGGATTGGCTACATTAGGGTGTGTCACCTAATATGCAAAGGAGTTCCTGCTACAAAAAGAGCCCTGCTTTTATATAATTAGCATAATTCTGTCTGAGGGTCATACCCTTATAAAGTCACTGCAGTCCATTCTACAAACCAGAATACAATTTTGCGTTGCATGGCCTTTGCAAAAAAAGATTCCCCCAGATCTAGAACATACCATATTGAACTGATGGTCGGATAATAGTACACCTTGCAGAAATCTACCTCTTCCAGCAACCAGAATAAACATAATTGCAGTAGTCTGTTGCCTTGAGGAACACTTCAGGTCAATCCCTGGGTAGCGTGTCATCTGTAGGTAGACGGGAGGCATCTGGCATGTTCATAAGGGCCCATTCTCTGGTAGACACATCAAGTTACCACGTACTAATAAGTTTCATTAAAAAGCTCTCTAGTATGTGGCCACAAATGGAGGCTCCATGAATCATGCAGCCGTGGTGAACAGGGACTCTGTTTCAGCCCCGTAACGGGCATCAATGACCCGAGCTCAGTTTCTGATCTTCATTAGACGAGTGGAAATACAAACAGCTTCCCATTAATGTACATGAACAGCTTTAGTGTTAACAGGAAGGTTCCATCTGGCTTTGAAATGGTTTTGGTACTGCGCTGCAGCTCCATGAATTTTAAAGCCAACTTGCACAATGTATGATCCTTCAAACATTCCCCCACCAATGTCTTGATAAAAAACCCAAAAAACTGACTACCCATCTGGGGCTATGACAACAGTGTGTTGGGCGTACCTAGCAGGTGAATGGCTTCAGGGTTGTGTTCAGCTTGATGGCTCACGCAAATCAGGAAAGCCTGCCTTCACCTCGGGCTCTTAACACAAAAGCGTTACATTGACTCTTCGTTTTCAGACTTTCTCCCAGAGGCAGTACCTGGAGTGGACGGGCTACACAGCCTTTTTCGTCAGCATCACTATCGAGCAAGTGGCCGACTTGATCATCAGGAAGACACGACGGAATTCCATCTTCCAGCAAGGTCTTTTCAGGTAAACGTCTCTGTGGTTTGTTTTCTATCTTACTGTGATCTCAACCACTAGAAGGGCTTCAGGGGAAAAAAAACACAGCCCTCATCTCCAAATAGGGTTGCCAGCCTCCAGGTGGGGCCTGGGGATCTCCCTCTTTTACAATTGATCTCCAGTTGGCAGAGATCAGCTGCCTTGGAGAAAATGGCTGCTTGGAAGGGTGGACTCTGTGGACTTGTACCCCACTGAGGTCCTTGTCCTCCCCAATCCCCACCGTCTCCTGGCTCCACCCCCGAAATCTCCAGGTATCTTCCAACCCAGACCTGGCAACCTTATCTCCAGAAGGGCTGAGAAGAACCCCTGGCCAAAGGGACAGTTGAAACTTTGGGCAGACAAAGGAGTCAGGCGATCATAAAATGCATTTGCATACTTTCACCTCCACCCCCAGTCACTCCCTGATGGCCTTGCATCAGTTATGAGAAATGCCATGGACAGAAACATTCTTCCTCACTTGTGTTACAGAGAGGAACACAAGTCTCTCTTGAAGGGCCTTGGTAATATCCCTTCCTGGATCCATGAACCGGCAACCAACTAAAGTTCACAGCATATGAACGCATAATGGGGGAGGGAACTAGGTAAAGGGTGAGAGCAAGAAGGTGAGGGCAGATTGGCCCCTTGCCTGGACATCTGACACCCAGCTGCGGACCATGAGGTGCAAGTTTCAGCCGTGATCTAACCCTAGTTTCCTACCTTCCAGACAACCAGTCTTTGGGCCAGTGAATCAGAGGGCAGGAAGTCCCATGTAGGTGGCCCATTTAAATACAGGCAGAGCACGGCATTTGAGATGACATAGCCCATGCCGCCTGTGATTCCATTTGTCCATTCTTCTCCATGCCAAGTATACACCATCACTCCAACTGAAGGACAAAGAACTTTGCTTATGAATTGGAGGGGTAATGCCTAGGCCTAACGTTCCACATTATGAAGGCACAAATGATGGTCTGATATTTGAGCATGCATACAGAAGTACAAAACAATAATAATCATTGAGTTGTTTATGTATGTAAATCACGTGTTTTCTTTTTGACCCCCTTGCAGGAACAAAGTCATTTGGGTGGGCATCTTCTCCCAGATAGGAATAGCTTTGATCCTTTGCTATGGACTTGGAAGCATTCCTGTCTTAAACTTCACACCCCTCCGGTGAGTTCAGTGTCTTTCCTGCAAGGTTCTGGTTTTCATTTATGCACTGTTAACAGAGGTAGGCAGAGCAGAAGGAAACATTTGAGAATGAGACTAGCGATTTAGCGGAAGACGGGGGTATGGAACAGTTGCTAAACGGAAAAGACTCTTCTTACAAAATTCCATCTCAGTCGTAAACTTTTATGAATCTGTTAATTTCTGCATTATAAATCTTTTTTTTTTTTTGCCTAAACTTAATTGAAGTGTCTTTTAAAAACTATTGCATAAAGCTCCAAACTAGTGTTGAGTCACTCCATATTATTTGAGAATGGCTCCTTAAAAGGCATATATAGGAGTTGGATATGTTGACAGTGGCTGACTCTGCACTGGCTTTTCCCTCTGTTGTTTTACGAAACCCGCGTTGGAACAGAAATTCCCCTCCGCATTGCATGCTGCTTTCGCTTCTTTTGATTATGGAGTTTTATGGTAGCCTCCCCACTTCATGCCACTTTTGCTTCCTTTGATCATCGGATTTGATTGTACCTTCTGCATAGATTTATGGCCGTTCAGGGGTGACTTAGCAGTCAGTATAGCATTGCCCCGGGCAATTTGAATGTGGTTTTGAGTGGCACTTTTTCCTCCCAGTTGAGAAAATGTGGAGCGAATGTCAGATGCAGAATTGCCCAGTGGGATTTTTCCCCTTGTGACATCGAACCACATAAAAATCAGCCTGCAAGCAGATCTCTTTAAACTGACTGCCTAGGCAAGTGAATTCAATTACAGTTTAAGGACTGGAAAGGTAAAGACTCCGAGTCCGGGATATTTTAGCCACATCAGATGCAAAGCTGGAGATCTCAACCATTGAACCAACTGGATAAACCATTTTCAAGTGAGCGCTAATATCTAATATTCTCTTTTCCAGGGTTCAGTATTGGTTTGTTGCTGTGCCTTATGCCTTCTTGATATGGGTATACGATGAAATCCGCAAGCTGTTAATCAGGCGGCATCCCGGAAGTAAGTAGCATAAACCTTTCACATGCATTTAAGCACCAGTTAGGGATGCCAGCCTCCAGGTGGGACCTGGGGATCAGTGTTCCCTCTAAGCTGAGTTAGTGTGAGCTAGCTCATAGTTTTTCAGCCTCCGGCTCACACATTTTTGTCTTAGGTCAGGAAGGATGGCTCCAGAACAAACTAATTTATGCAGTAGCCAAATCACCTGCACACAGTTTTAATGCCAGTAGCTCACAGAGTAGAATTTTTGCTCACAAGACTCCACAGCTTAGAGGGAACACTGCTGGGGATCCCCTGGAATTACAGCTCATCTCCAGACTACAGAGACCAGTTCCCCGGGAGAAAATGGTTACTTTGAAGGGTGGATTCTAGGGCATTGTAGCCTACTGAGGTCACCGTCCACCCCCAAACTTCCAGCTTCCCACCCTGGATCTGCCAACTTTACCCCACCCCGCACTGGTGGCCAGGGGGACCGGGCAACCCTAGCCTCAGTTGATTCTCCTGCATGGACAATTTCAAACGAGTGTCCATCATTGCTGGTGATCCTCAGTGCTATTGCAGAAACCATCAAAAATCTGAACGAGTGTGTGTGCAGGCACACGAAAGCTTATTCCCAGAATGAAACTCGGTGGGTCTTCAAGGTGCCACCTGGACTCAAACTTTGCTCTGCTGCTTCGGACCAACACAGCCACCCCCACCGGAATCTATCCAAAGTACGGTTATTTATAAGCTGAGGATCAGTCTCTCTGGGTTCCATTCAAAGCGAACGACTCAATTTCATCTTATGTTGGTCGAAGGCTTTCACGGCCGAAGTTCATTAGTTGCTTAGATTCTCCGGGTTGTGTGGCCGTGGTCTTGGCATTGTAGGACCTGACGTTTCGCCAGTAGCTGTGACTGGCATCCTCAGAGGTATAACACAGAAAGATAGAGTACTCTCTGGGTCAAGGTGAGCAGAAAAATGGTAGGCAGGTCATTTATATCTATCCTGGAAGGTGGGGTAGGGCTGAGTCATTGTCTTGTAGTCGTTCTCCAGGCTATGAACATGCTAATGGAGGAACTTTCCTGAAGAGGTTCTTTTGTCTATGGATTGTTTCCTGAGGAGGTTTCCTGTTTCCTGAGGAGGTTCTTTTGGGTGTGGAATGGCTATTGAAACTCTAATCTTATCTGTAGTGCTATTGTCAGCTGTAGAGCATTTTGTGTTTTTCAGGACCATGCCCTATTCAATTTCATCTTGATTTGGTGGCTTTTATTTATTTATAGGTTCCCAGTAGCATGTTAAGGGCTTGGATCATGAGGGTAGTCCCTTCATCAAGGCCTTAGAATGAGGCCTGTCAGCCTCTAGTCCAATTGATGGATGCGTATCTTTAACACACAAAAGACATCCCGTGTTCAACAGACAAGGCTTCTTGCCTCACAGCTCCGCAGTGACGGGTGTGGCGGCACTTGGCGAAGATGTACAAAAGGCACGGGAGATCCTTCAGGGGATTCTTCATGGGCTGGGCCGTTGGGTTAGGCCTCAGGTGCCGCATCGTATTTGCATTCTAACAAGCAGTGCAGTGGCTGAGAGACAATTCAAAGAAGGGTGACAGAAAATGACGTTGAAGGGTTAGAAACGCCTGCCATCTCATTGACACCTCAAATCCCACAGCTCTGGTTGCACTGAGTTGGCATCCCTCAGGAAAAGGGGGCAGGCTATGCTGCACAGCATAAACTTCGATGCTCTGTGCCTAGATCCCCTCATCCCAATTCTCCTGATTCTTACTGACATGAGAGATTTGAGCAGGACAGAAACCCATGCGTGAGCATTTTTGAAACTTTGGAGTAAGGTGGAAGAAGAAGAATGAATTTATACCCCACCCTTCACTACCTGAAGGAGTCTCAGAGCAGCTTACAACCTCCTTTCCCTTCCCCTCCCTACAACAAACACCCTGTGAGGTAGGTGCGGCTGAGAGAGCTCTTTCGAGGACTACTCTTGAGAGAACAGCTCTGAAAAAACTTGTGACTGACCCAAGGTCACACCAGCAGCTGCATGTGGAGGAGTGGGGAATCAAACCCGGTTCTCCCAGATAAGAGTCCATGCTCTTAACCACTACACCAAACTGGCTCTCCTAGGCCCTACAGTCACATACTTATGGGACACAGGTAGCAATGTAGGGATACCATTCCCCAGGTGGGGGCAGGGTAACACCCACTTTTGTGGGCTCCTGCTCGCTGCCTGCCAGTTGGCCAGTGGGAGGAAATTCCCACCCACCCCCAATGCTGTGTGCAGTGCACTGATGTCACCCGGAAGTGATGTCAGCACATTGGTGACGTTGGGGGAGGAGTGTGACGCTCTACTTTTGGGGCAAAACTCTATGGTTTGAGGCCGTTTTTTACCATAGAGTTTTGCCCGAAAAGCAGAGCGCCACCCTCGATGTTGCTGACGGCACTTCCAGGTGATGATGACCGTGTGTTGCTCGATGACCCCGCCCAAATGCCCCCCCCCATCCCCTCGCTGGCACAACAAAGGGTCCTGGCAGAGGGAGCAGATCACGTTCCTCCTGCTAAAAAATCATGCCAGTGAGCTGTCGCCACTTACGAAATGCTTAATTCCTTTCTGTCTTCCGTTCCTTTCAGGCTGGTGGGACAAAAATATGTATTACTGAGCGGCATCATCTCTCATTTCTCCACGCTGGAGAGTGTGTTTTAGCTGCCTCCTTGAAGGTCCTGGCTGTGCAACACCGGCCGACGAGAAACTGCTATCGGAAGGACGAACAAAGGAGAAAAGGATAAGAAATGGAACTCGACAGTACTGTAAAAACTGACCCTCTGGTTATCCACTTGAACGTTTCCTTTTTTTTTTACAACGCCCGAACTCCTTACTGTTTAAAGTGTATAAAGTTCCAAGGAAAGGAAAAAAACCCCAACACCCTGTATATATATCATTAAAGAAACCACATGTTTGTAATAATAGGAAGGTGAGGCACCGACTTGCACTAGGTTTCTTGAAGCTGAATTTGTTGTTGTTGTTCACGTGCATTTAATGTTTTACATGGCAATCCAACTAGTATGTGCAGACAAGATAACATGCTGCTAGGGACTGCTCTTGTATTGGCACACTTTGATAATAAAATATCTCTTTTTACAAAAAAAAAGGACCTGTTCGTCACTGCAAACGCTTTTCAGGTGGCTGGAGGGAGGGCAAAGTGACAGCCATGTAAAGCAGAGGCTAAAGAGGGAAAGGGTGTCTTATAAGGTTGCCAAGCTCCTGGGGGCGGTGGAAGATCTCCTGGGATTACCATTGATCTCCAGGTGACAGAGATCAGTTCCCTGGAGAAAGCGGTCACTTGGGCATGGCGGACTCCAGTGTTCCCTCTAAGCTGAGTTAGTGTGAGCTAGCTCACAGTTTTTTAGCCTCCAGCTCACACATTTTTGTCTTAGCTCAGGAACGATGGCTCCAGAGCAGACTAGTTTATGAAACAGCCAAATCGCTCACTCACAACTCTAATGCCGGTAGCTCACCAAATAGTATTTTTGCTCACAAGACTCCGCAGCTTAGAGGGAGCATTGGTGGACTCTATAGCATTATACCCTGCTGAGGTTCCTCCCCTCTCCAAACCCCACCCTCTTCAGGCTCCACCCCCCAAATCTCCAGGTATTTCCCAACCCAGAGCTGGCAACTCTAGTTTTTTTTTTTGTCACAAGGAGAAGTAGAGAAAATCTGGCCAGGTGTAAGGCAGTAGAATACGGCTGTGGTCAGACTGCAGGGTCGGCGTGGTCTGCCCCCAGCTCTAAGCACTCTGTTGCAGTTTGTAACAGACCGTCTCAATCATACATCCCACCCTGACCTGGCCTCACTGTGCGCTCACCCCATGGTTGACTGTTCAGATTATTGCTGCGCGACAACCACGGAGTGGGAGTTGGGTGACTTCTTTTTTAAAGAATTGTCTTTTGCATATGCGTGCAGCTGCTTATTCAAAGCACCTGTCATGGGTACTGGCTCTGCTGAGGCTGACTACTCCTCAGATGAGGAAGAGGCGTGGAGCAACCCAGCCTCCTCTGGAGTCAGCCCAGAGGAGGAACCCTTAACAGCACCTGAGGGAGAAGAAGCCCCAGCAGCTGCACAAGAGGTGCAGCCAGAGGGAGAGACTGAGCCAGAGCCTGGCCCAGCACCCCCCCAGTGAAGACACCCCAAGGACAGAATCCCCACCTAGTTCTCCCGAGTGCCCCAGACACAGGGCACGCCAGCGGCTGGATGTGCAAGAGCAAAGGCAACGTGAGGGGCTATGAGTCTTGGCAGATTGACTCCCAGGGAAGGGAGGACCTGGTCATAAACACCCCCACGCACCTGCCTCAGCACAGAAGCAACCATGTGTGCTTGGACCTGATCCTGGCTGCTAGCCTCTGCTCCTAGCTCCTGCACCCTTTGACTGATTTCCCAGCTTTTGGACCTTTGGCTCTGTTGCTAGACTTGATTTTGGACTGTGTATCCAGTTTCCAGTAAATGGTATCTATGGTGACCAGCTGGACCAGCACAGCACTGCTCTGTTTTGACAGCTGGAGGAAGCTGCCTCCCCCTCTGAAAAAACTCATATCTTCAATTAACCCCTTCCCTACCCTGTGTGCTGCAAAGCTGTAGGCAAAGGAGCCAGTATGAAAAAAGACAAAGGAGGCTTCTCAGCCTGCCCTTCCATCCCCCCCACCACCTCAGAGGACAGCTGAAAGCTTGCTGGTGTGCACGAAGATGCAGTTATGTGCACATCACTAACTGACTAAAAAAAACACCCCAAGGAGTGAAAATGGAAGAAGAAAAGAAGAGAAGAGATTAGATTTATACCTCGCCCTTCACTACCCAAAGGAGTCTCAGAGCGGCTTACAAACTCCTTTCCCTTCCCCTCCCCACAACAGACACCCTGTGAGGTAGGTGGGGCTGAGAGAGCTCTGACAGAAACTGCTTTTTTTCAACAACAGGTGTGCCAGAACTATGGCTTGCCCAAGGTCAACCAGCAGGTGCAAGTGGAAGAGTGGGGAATCAAACCCGGTTCTCCCAAATTATAGAGTCCATGCACTTAACCACTACACCAGACTGGAACAGAACTGTCAGTCTTCCCAACTGGATTGAGTTTGCACCAGGGAGTACAGGCATTTGGAAACGTGGGGTGAAAGCGCTGATATCCATAAACACCAGACTTTCCCCAGTGTGTGATTGCGCTGCTTCCCAAGTGGGGCAGAGTGAGGTAGCGATGACTGGGGCATGGAAGGCAGAGGATGTAAACACAGCATGACAAAGATCAGCAGTCAGATGCAATTAATCAGGAAATCAGAGTCCTCTGAATGCTGCATCATTTCACGGCTCATTGCTTATCTTCTTATGTTTGTATGGACGGAAAAGTAAGTTATTTCACATCCTTTATCATAATTTCTTAGTCAATGGTGCTGATGGCAAAAATTTAGTACCTTCTCCATCAGTCTTCACATTAGATTTCAAACATCTTTTATTCATAAAATTATCATCTTATTTCTCCATCCTCCACACCAAGACATAAGAACATAAGAAGACCGCTGCTGGATCTGGCCAATAGTCCATCTAGTCCCACCTCCTGTCTCAAACAGTGGCCAACCAGTTCCTCTGGAGGACCAACAACAGGGCACAGAGGCTGAGGCCTTCCCCTGATGTTGCCTCCTGGCTCTGGAATTCAGAGGATTAGTGTCTCTGGATGAGGAAGTTCTCCTCAGTCACCAGGGCTGGTAGCCAGTGAGAGACATACTCCATGAATCTCTAATCCCCTTTTAACATGACAAAAGGCAATTAAAGGGAAATCAGATGGATGGAGGGGAATTCCTTGGGAGTGATTATTTAGGGCTTGGCAAAGGGAGGACCCGCCAGTTTCTGTGGCTTGTGGAGCAGGAGAAACTAAAGAGGCCAATGTTTTCAAGCACTTGCTTTTTCTGCCATTCCGAAATATCAAGCTATGGTTAAATATAAAGCTGTTAGAACACGGAGGTGTTCAGGGTCAGTCTGTAGAACTGCTATCCAGGGCACACCACAGCAACAAAAGCCTCTGTGTTTCAAGGAAGAAGCCCATATTTCTCAGCACAATCGTATCATTTGGCAATATGGGCAAGGCTTGATAAATTTCTTCCGGCAACTGGCCTGTGCACCATAAGTCATTTAGTGCTCTTCAGAGTTCCCCATTTGCAGCTGTGTGGAGTGCAAGTGGCACTGCAGTTCTGAAATCAAGTGAGACCTCACCCCACAATCTTCTAAAAGCCATGACAAATAAACCACAAGGATTACCGGGAGTTAAAACTTCGAACTCCTGTGTTCAGGTGCCTCTAATGCCACCAATCTGTACTGCACTGTTCTGCTTGCAGCCAAACTAGTCCAGCTGGCTTTGCTCATTTTTATTGCTCACGTTTGAAGTCTTTGACTTTCCATTCCCCCCACCCCCACCTCAAATTATGCTTTGTTGTTTTTTTTTTAAAAAAAGCAGCGTGTACTGACATGACCTGAAACCTCTCCCCTCAGCCTCCTCTCTTGCTCCTTCTTGCAAGTCTGACGGGAATTCGCCCCCAAATATGATTCGCAAACCGCAGGCTGTAAGTAGCTTCTAGTGACCTTTTTACCTACAATGAGGCTGCGATCACACATAATCTAAATATCAAATAATCTGCTTTCAATCCACTTTCAATGCATCTTTCCAACTGGATTTTACTGTGTGTGAACAGGCAAAATCCATTAGTTGCTGTAGGTTTCCCGGGTTGTGTGGCCGTGGTCTTGGCATTGTAGGACTCGACGTTTCACCAGTAGCTGTGACTGGCATCCTCAGAGGTATAACACAGAAAGATGGAGTACTCTCCGGGTCAAGGTGAGCAGAAAAATGGTAGGCAGGTAATTTATATCTACCCTGGAAGGGTATGTTATTTATTTATGTATTTATTTCATTTTTACTCTGCCCTCCCCACGAACGGGCTCAGGGCGGCTGTGACGGATTTAAAGATCTGGGCCCAGCAGAAAGTAAACATAGAACGCTGCTGAGTCTCATGACGGAGTGAGGAGGGGGCCATTTAGCTTGGAACCCTCAGTGATTGGCGTTTAACAGACCAAATGGTCCGTTTAGAATTGGCAGTTGAGAAGCAGCAGTTTAGTTTGTCGTTGGACAGAGAGCTAACAGGGAGTCGGTCAGCGAACTGAAGAAGCTCTGTAGCTCGGTGTGGAAGAACCTGGTTTACTGAGTTCTTCAGAAGGAAGGGGACAGTGACCAGACAGTTAAAAAGTAAACACAATAGAGTCACACACCACTGAGACATCTCTCCTTAATGGAACTGGAGGTGGTTTAGAAAGGGCTAAAGAATGGTCTGGCAGGGGTCTGGAAAGCTGGTTTGGTGACTGGGGAGACTCAGAGGGACCTGTTAGTAAAAGTCCAAGGAAAACCACAAAGCAGTTGCTGGAGATGAGGAGTATAAGCGTGTTTAGTGAACTGATGAACATCTATCCATTAGATAAACATATGGAGCAGAAGTCCATCAGTGGCTATTAGCCACAGGGTATAGATGGGAACTCTCAGTCTGGGGCAGGTGATGCACTCTATTCTTGGTGCTGGAGGAGGCAGCAGTGGGAGGGCTTCTAGTGTCCTGGCCCCACTGCTGGACCTCCTGATGGCACCTGGTATATTTTGGCTGCTGTGTGACAGAGTGTTGGGCTGGATGGGCCATTGGCCTGATGCAACATTGGCTTCCCTTATGTTCTTATGTTCTATGTAGGAATGGAAAGTAATAAACATACAGCCTAAGTGAACATAAAGGAAAGAGCTAAAACCTGAAAGGAAACAAAATATCTTCTGTACAACTTCCATCCCCCTGTTGTGTTGTTTGTAAATAAAGCCTGTTCAGTTTTAAAGTTAGCAAGCTGTGGTGCCTATCTGTTTCACGGTAAATACACTTTGCAGTGGTCCTTACACAAATCCCTGACCAAGAAGTAAAACAATTACCCCGAAGAGGCTATTGTAGATTTGCATAGAGGACTGGTCAGAAGAAATCAGTAGCAGCTCTGACCAGGCACCTCACAGTACTGTCTATATAGAAAAGGGGGCGTGCGTCATAGCGGCTTACAATGGGGCAACTAAGTGCCAACATATAGGCAAATCCAGTTGGAAAGTGCACTGAAAGTGGATTATTTAGTGTGTGTGATTGCAGCCCAAGTATCCTTTATGCACCTACCAATTTGGCCCTCTTTCTGCCTCTAGAAGTAATGACATAGGGATGCTTTTGAGGGTCTGGGCCAAGGTAACAGAAGGCACCCATTACGGAAACGGAGAGGAAATTAAAGGCAGAGTGCATGCTGATGCGCACGACTGTGAAATCACTGGATTCAATCGCTCGCTTGCCAACAGTGAGCTGGTCATCGGCGGTTACCACCATGCAGAAGCGTGAGAGCATTTTGCTCCTAGCCCTTTTTACAGTGGTTTGGTGAGACAACCCCTCCCCGCCCCCCGCACAAGCCTTTGGGGTGGGACATGAACAAACTTGGCTCACCAAGAAGTAGATGCAGCCAGGATTGTTAAGGAGATTTTTGGCGCCCCCCGCAAAGTCTATATCAGTTTTTAGAACCCGCAACACACGAGGATTGTCTAAAAATCATTCCGCCCCACAGTGTTGGCTTTGACCAAAATACACAAGCAGTGGGAAAATAATTGCTGCTTACATATTTTTTGTCAGGAGATCCACAAGTTCACATTTGAGTTCTTTCAGAACTCTCAGATGTATGCCATCCGGGCCTGGTGATTTATCAGTTTTTAAGTTATCTACCAGTCACAGGACCTCCTCTCTCGTCACCTCAGTTTGACTCAGGTTCTGAAGTGGTGGACGGCTTGCAATTTAGAGATCTATCCTGGTAACAGCTTCCTATTGGCTAAATGGCTTTTCTTTCTGCACTGAGAACTTCAGCCCCAACAGGGAAAAAAAATTGCCCCAGAAGCCACAAAATCTTGGCTACAGGCTTGCACTGAACTTGGGTTGGACTCTATTGACCAACTTGGATATAAATGGATTTTTAATATGCTTTGGGTCCCCATTAAGGAGACAGGCAGGGTATTAATATAGTAAATTAAGTAAACAAAGATAAATACTCATTCTGAGTCCAATGCACAGTTTGAATTATGTAGCCAGCCTCTACTAATTCCTGGGGTTCAGGGTTATGCGGCATCTAGGGCAAATCCTGCCGAACCCATTTTGCTTATCGTTAAGCTGTTGGTGTAAGCAAGTCATAGAGATGTTGCCCTCAAATCGGTTTGGGCCAGGTTGGAGGTGAAATCTTATCATAGACTCTGCTGCAGGGCTGTACCTGTTCTGTTGCTAAACCAAAGACTCTAGTCTCCAGGGCCGAAAATGACTCTGCACAATTTGTTGTGACCAGATTTGTACCTCAGGAAGAGGCCTGTGTTGGTCCCTGCAGGGGAGGGCGATAGACTTGGGTGTGCCCCTCCTGTTCTCAGCTAGAACCAGCAGTTTGTGATGTATCCTTTTGCTATTTGCTGGCATTGCATGCCCTTGGTTTTCCTCCCTATCAATCAAGGCTGCTGCTTGTTGAATAAAAAAGCCAGGGTCATTCCACGGGTGCTTGTAGGCCCGAGGTACCTCTTCGTGCACAAATGCAGTTCTGCCAGATTCCTGAAATTAAAGACCTTGTCTTATTCTGGGGAAATAGATTAGGAGAAAAATAACAAACAATGCGGTCCTAAAGAGAGTTACCCCTTCCTAAATCCACTGACATAGAAGGGTGTAACTCTGTTTAGGACTGCACTGAACACCAGACTGTTACACAACCCGAGCAGAGAAATCCCTCCTCTTATTAGCTGGTAGCCCAGCAACTGACTATCCCAGATTTTCAGAGAGCAACTAATGCAGTGCCTGTGAAGGCGACCATGGCACATTCTAGCTACAAGTAGTGGTGTGGTGCCAAATTGCAAACGTTGTCCAGTTGAGTTCAAATATCCACTTCAATTTCATTTTTCATTTGTGAAAGGGGAGCGATTGGCTTAAACCTCCCAACATTCTGTGACTGGCTCCGGCACACTGCGCCAACCATTTTGTGACTCCACCCTTGCCAGCCTGTTTTGTAGTGGTGCCCACTCCCCATTTCAAAAAAACCCAAAACACACACACACAATCCCCCCCCCAAAGTACGCATGGGCTCAACAAGACTGAGGACTTCTGTTCTAATTCATACATTCTTTTTTTTTTTTTTTTTTGAAACAAAATTTTTATTGGGATATATTCAACATTTCCAATCACGTTACCAATACAGTTTCCAAAAAGTAAGATCCCAATCCCCCCACCCCCCTAATAGGCTTCCAACACTGCTAATAACAAACAGAAAAAATTATAAGGCAATCAAGTTTAGACTTAAATACCTCGACAAACCAGGTAACACATTTAAATTATATATAACCTCTACAATTTCAGCATATTATGTATAACAGTACATACAGTTCAAAATTCATTTCACTTCTCATTCAATATCCGTACGTATCCAAATTATATATTTTCCCCTTCATTCTATATTCAGTTTCTAGATACAGTTTCAACCCTTCCCAGTCTTTTAAGTACTGTTCTGCCATTTGTCCATTTAATTTCTTTGTCATTTTGTCCATTTCTGCTAAAAATAACAATTTTCTCAACCAGTCATGTATATCTGGTACCTTCTCCATTTTCCAATGCTGAGCAAAGGCCATTCTCGCCGACGTAATCATGTACCATAACAGTGTCCTTTTCTCTTGTGGAATTTTTTCCATTGTCAAACCGAGGAGAAAAAGTTCAGGCTTTCTCTCAATTGGGGTTTTCAATATTTTCTGCATCACACAATGTATATTAGACCAGTATGCTTTCGCTTTATCACATGACCACCACATATGGTAAAAAGAACCCTCTACTTTTTTACATTCCCAACATTTATTACTCAAGTTCTTATCCATGCTAATATTAGCAATCTTTTTTGGTGTCATATACCATCTATACATCATCTTATAGCAATTTTCTTTTACGTTAATACAAGTGGACATTTTAAAAGATCTTTTCCACAAAAATTCCCATGATTCCATAGAAATTTCTTTGTTCATATTTATGGCCCACTTTATCATTTGTTCTTTAACGGTTTCATCCAAAGTATATACAGTCAACAAAGTTTTATATATTTTTGATATCATTTTCCGTTCTTTTTTCAACCATATATTCTCAAAATCATCATTCATAGCCCTAAAACCAAACTCTTTACAATCTTTTTTATAAATGTCCCTTATTTGACAATATTGTAGCCAACCATACTCAAATTCTAATTCATTCTTTGGTTTTAAAACATATTTTTTCCCTTCTCTTTGCAACAATTCCTGATACTTCAACCAATCATTGCCTCTATATTCTGAAAACAAATGTATAACTGCAGCTGGAACAATCCACAGAGGCCTTTCATCCGATATTGTATCCTTATACCTGGTCCATGCATCAAACAATGTCCTCCTTACATAATGATGCTTAAACATAGAGTCAGCTTTATTTTTCCCATACCAAAGATAGGCATGCCAGCCAAATCTGCAATCGTGCCCCTCAAGAGCTAAAAGTTTTCTATTTTCCAAATTTACCCATTCAGATAACCAAGACATACATACTGCTTCATGATACAAACGCAAATTCGGGACTTGGAAGCCACCTCTGTCCTTAGTATCATACATTATCTTCATTTTTATTCTTGGCTTCTTCCCTGCCCAGATAAACTTAAAGATTTCTCTTTGCCATTTTACCAACACTTTTCCATCTTTCACAATTGGTATTGTCTGAAACAAAAACATTAACCTGGGCAGTACATTCATTTTAATAACGGCAATTTTTCCAAGAAGAGATAACCTTAGTTTTTCCCATTTTTCTAAATCACTCTTTATCGAACCCCACAATTTTTCATAATTATTCTTGAACAAATCTATATTTTTCATTGTAATTTCAACTCCCAGATACTTAACCCTTTTAACCACTTCACATTCTGTCACATTTTGTAACATTTGTTGCTTTGTACCAATCATATTTTTACACAGTATCTTAGATTTATTTTTGTTGACATAAAACCCTGCAAGATCACCAAACTCTCTTACTTTTTCAAATACCTTAGGCATATTATTAACAGGATTTTCAACAATAAACATGATATCATCCGCAAATGCTCTTAATTTAAATGAAAAACCTCCAATATTCAACCCTTTTATATTAACATCATCTCTGACCGCTTGTAGCAAAATCTCCAAAATCCAGATAAATAACAATGGTGACAGGGGACAACCTTGTCTAGTACCTTTTCTTACCCGGAACATATCTGTTGATTCTGCATTAACAATCACCGAAGCTTTTTGTTCTTTATATATCGATTGGATCATTCTTGTAAATTCTACGCCCATCATAGATTTCTCAAGCACTTTAAACATAAATTCCCAATTTAAATTATCAAAGGCCTTCTCTGCATCCAAAAATAAAAAAGCGACTTCTTTTTCAGGATGTTTGTCATAATACTCAATTGCGTCCAATACAACCCTCATATTGTCTTTAATTTGTCTATTTGGTAAAAAAACAGCTTGATCTTCCACAATAGTATCTTTCAAAAACTTTTTAAGGCGCTCTGCCAATATTTTTGCAAATATTTTATAATCGTTGTTCAATAATGAAATGGGCCGATAGTTTTTAACATTTGTTAAATCTTGCATTTCTTTAGGAATTAAGGTGATTGCAGCTTCATTCCAGGAGTCAGGGATCTTTCCTGTCTTTCTAATTTCATTTAAAAGAATCTCCAGCACCGGAACCAAATCTTCATGAAATTTTTTATAAAATTTAGCTGAAAAGCCATCCGGGCCTGGGACTTTGGAGATTTTTGCCTCGGCTATTGCTTTACAAATTTCGTCCTTAGTTATTGCAGCATTTAGGAGTGTTTTCATTTCTGGATTTGGTTGCTAATTCATACATTCTTTATCATGACAGATGGCTTTTGACCTGAGAAACGTTTGTTGGGATTTTTGCTGATGGGATGAAATATGCAGAAGGATATAACAACATAAGGAGCTGTGGTGGCTCAAGTGGTTAAGACGCGGAACTGCAGGCTGTGGAAGGTCAGTAGTTCAGCAGTTCGAGACCCGAGAGTGCCGCATGACGGAGTGAGCTCCCGTCTCTAGTTCCAGCTCCTGCCAACCTAGCAGTTCGAAAGCAAGAAATTGCAAGTAGATAAATAGGTACCACTTCGGTGGGAAGGTAACAGCGTTGCGTGCGCCTTGGTGTTTAGTCATGCCGGCCACATGATCACAGAAACGTCTTTGGACAGTGCTGGCTCTTTGGCTTTGAAATGGAGATGAGCACCGCAACCCTAGAGTTGGATTCGACTGGCTTTTGAGCAAGGGAACCTTTACCTTTACCTTTTTATAACAACATAAGAAGAGCTGTGGTGAATCAGACCAAAGGTCCATCTAGTCCCACATTCTGTTCACACAGTGGCCAACTGGCTACCTCTAGGAAGCCCACAAGCAGGAAGTCTACAACAGCTTCATCCTATAGACACAAGTTACAGACACATTCGGGGTGGGGGAGTTTGTTTTACCATGTGCATGGCTTTAATGGAATTAGTACATTTGACAACAGAATATCTTTTATGCAATTAACCTCTAGATAGTATTGGTCCAGCTAGGTGTTCAATAGCAGTACTGAATTATATTTTTTAAAAGAAATCTAGCCATCTCATTTTATCGGCTAGATAAATGGTTTAGGATGGGCCTGTGTGTACGGACAGAATGCCCGAGGCTTTTGACTACTTTTACGGATTGGTAGGAAATGACAACAGACAATTCGTTATGGCCCTTTTCAGACATTGTTTATTTATTTACAAAATTTGGCCGGGAGGGCAAGGTAAAAATCTGAAAAATAAAAAAATAAATAATAAATAAAATTTGTATCTCCACTTTCTGCCCTTACAGAGGCCAGTAAGGCAGCTACCGAATTTGAAACATGCCTCCTGATGGCACTTGGGTTTGGGGAACTGTGTGACACGGAGTGTTGGACCGGATGGGCCACTTCTTTCAAATTCTTATGATAAAATCACATTTTAAAACCGTTAAAGTCAGCCCCGCTCCCAAAACACATCATTAAAACCATTTTTAAGAAGTTAAAATCCATGCAAAACATAAAAAAAACTGTACATTGGTTAGGGAGGTGGGATCATTACGGGAATGCTAAAGGAAACAACAAAGTCTTCACCCGGTGGCAGAAGGCAGCAACAGAAAGAGACAAGAGAATCTCCCCGGGGAGAAAGTTCTGGAGTTTTGGTGCCATGACCAAGAAGGACCTGTCCCGGGTGGCCAAGGGCCTAATCTCAAGGGGAGGGGGCAGCGGAAGCAGGCTCTCAGAAAATGACCATAGTGGTCAGGTGGATTCAAAGGGAGTAGACGGTCTTTCAGGAGATTCTGTTTCAACATGCCAGGAGCACTGTGTATGTCGTCACCCTGCTCGATTGATGATTTGAACAGACTCTTTGCGGAAACAACTATATATGCACAGAGGAGTATGCTGTGGCTCAGTGGCAGAGCACCTGCTTGTCATGCAGAAGGGCCCAGAGAGCCAGTTGGGTGTACTGGTTAAGTGCAAAGGACTTTGCCCTTTCTCAGCCTCAGAATTCAGAGGCTGGACCATAGAGAGTCAGAAGACAGAGAGGCCAGGACCCTGAACATCCTTCCCATCTACTGCTCTGATGCTACCCCTTTGATGTATAGACTGCTACTCTCAGGGAATCTTCCTTCATTCTGACCTGACACCTTCTCCTGACACTATGTTATACTTCTCTGTCTTGGTGCCATGAAGGCAGGACATATTTCCTGCATCTCTTTCCATCCTAGCTAGTTAGTCTAGATTAGAATCCTATCCCTATCCTATCCTGTCTAGAATAGAGTTCCTTACAATAAAGAAGTAAATAGAGTTCCTTACAATAAAGAAGGGCACTACATTTTCGGAAGGATGTTGACAAACTCGAGCGGGTCCAGAGGAGGGCGACCAGGATGGTGAGAGGATTGGAGTCCAAGTCTTATGAGGAAAGGCTGAGGGAGTTGGGTATGTTTAGCCTGGGAAAGAGAAGGTTTAGAGGGGACATGATCGCAGTCTTCAAGTATTTGAAGGGCTGTCATGTAGAAGATGGAGTGGATCTATTCTCTCTTGCTCCGGATTGCAAGACTAGATCTAATGGGTGGAAATTACAAGGGAGTCGTTACCGGCTTAATATCAGGAGAAACTTCCTGACTGTAAGAGTGGTTGAGCAGTGGAACAGACTGCCTTGGGAGGTGGTGGATGTTCCTTCGCTGGACATTTTCAAGAGGAGACTGGACAACCATCTCTTGGGTATGTTGTAGGTATGTAGGGGTTTTGGCTGTGTTCCTGCAGAGTGCAGGGGGTTGGACTAGATGGCCTGCAAGGTCCCTTCCAACTCTAACATTCTATGATTCTAAGTCATATTAGCTTTTGCAAAGATAAAGAGGCTCCATCAGTAACTTTTGTCAGCACACACAAAGCAGAAAGTCTCTGCTGCGTTGTGTGCCTGGAGCACTCTGCTAACCCAATAATCCTTCAAAAGCCAGGAAAAGCCTGTCCAGGAATGTATGGAGAAGGGCGTGTTTATAAACAAGGGAGGAGCAGTGGCACTTTGCCTCACAAGAAGATCACAAGATGTCATAGTCCTGCTGTACACTGCATTGGTCAGGCCGCACTTAGAGTCTTGTGTGCAGTTCTGGAGGCCTCACTTCCAAAAGGATGTGGGCAGAACGGAGTGGGTGCAGAGGAGAGCGACGAGGGTGATCAGGGGCCTGGAGACCAAGAAGCCGTAGGAGGAAAGGCTGAGGGATTTGGGAATGTTCAGTCTGGAGAAGAGGAGGTTGAAGGGTATTTGAAGGGCTGACACTTAGGTCCTTTCCACACTTGGATCTCATCCCTAGTTTTATCAGAGTTCAACTCAGGACACAATACTTTGCATTTATCCCTGGTTATAACAGTAACTGTTTATCCTGGGACAAGTGTGGGGCAAAACCAGGGTGACCTCAGTGTAATGTGGAAACAAAAAATACCCCGAGATAATTACAGGGGTGAACTCGAGTGTAGTGCAGAATGTAAGTTCAGGGACAGGGTTGAACCAGGATTTAAGGTCTAGTGAGGAAAGGACCTTAGAGGAGGGCAGGGAGCTGTTCCTGTTGGCAGCAGAGGGCAGGTCTCACAATCATGGGTTTAAATTAAGGGCAGGAAGGTACTGGCTGGGTACTAGGGAAAACTTTTTGTGCAAGAGTGGTGCAAGAGTGGAATCAGCTGTGCCCAGGGAGGTGGTGAGCTCCCCTCCCTGGCAGTCTTTAAGGAGCGGCTGGACAAACACTTGTCCGGGGTGCTCTAGGCTGATCCTGCATTAATCAGGTGGTTGGACTAGATGGCCTGTAGGATCCCTTCCAGCTCTGTGATTCTAGGATTCTGTGTGACTGGTCAGAGATGGGACACCATGTATGACAATCCAGATTTCTCCCCTCCTCACCCTGAACTGAAATAATATTCTTCAGAAAGCAACAATCCTCAATGAGTTCTTTGAGATGAAACAGCGGGTTCCACTGATTGAGTAATCAATCATAACATCTCTTATATTCCCTTGCAAAAATTCTCTTGTTGCTGTTGCTCAGTCGCATAGTCGAGTCCGACTCTTTGCGACCCCGTGGACCACATCACGCCAGGCCCTCCTGTCTTCCGTCGTGCTCCGGAGTTTGCTTAATTAAAAATTCTCTAGACAGAGCTAAAAGCGGCGTGGCATGTTTTCAAGCAGGTACGGCTCGAGCTATCCTAGCAGTTATGTCATCCGGCACTAGTCAAGACAAGAAACCGTCCGCTTATCTGATGATAAACAGCCTGATTGTCCTGGCTTACCCTTGATGTGGAAGGCAGCGCCGCCTGATTTCGCTGGTGCCAGAGGAAAAAGTTTCCCCGAATGTATTCCCTGTCCAAGGACAGCGTGTGTAGGAGGCTACAGGGCGAAACTGGAATTTGCTGCCACTGGATTCTGGAGCCGGAATATGAAGCCAGGCTGCTGTTGGTTTTCCATCTGACCCGTATCCCGCTGCCTCGGTGTATATTTAGTGAGACTGCAGCTGCAGTTATTTTGAAACTGGATTGTAATCCACTTTGAATACAATGGCAGAAAGACAGGAAGGTATACTTGTGTCTGAAAAAATTGCAGGCATGCAAAGCAAAATGAATCCAGACAGTTGCAAAGCAATGGTTTGTTTGCTCCAAGAATGAGCCTTGGTGTACGGTTGCCAATTTCAGGTTCGGAAATGACTGGAGATTTGGGGGTGGAGCTAATGAATAAATTATAATAAAAATATGCAGATATTTATTAGGGTGTACACATGATGAAAACATACATAAGGTTAAAAGAAATAGTCAAAATATCGGACTTAAAGTTTATATCGTTCAAAGCTGATTGTTATACAAATCCAATTGATGGGTAAAACCGTTGACCTAAGGACCATATGCGTTTCAGTCCCTTTGGGCCTTCCTCAGTGGTCAATATTCTTTATTTTACACTGACACACATCCAGAAATACATGCACAAAGAATTTTGATATAAGCTTTAAAGTCTGATATTTTGACTATTTCTTTTAACCTTATGAATGTTTTAATCATATGTACACCCTAATAAATATGTGTATATTCTTATTATAATTTGTTAGTGTTTGACCCTCTTAGTTCGCAGCCACATTTTGGGTTGCGTCCCCCCCCCCTTTTGGATTTGAGGGTGGAGCCTGGGGAGGGTGAGGTGGGACCTCAGTGTTCCCTCTAAGCTGAGTTAGTGTGAGCTAGCTCACAGGTTTTTAGCCTCCAGCTCACACATTTTTGCCTTAGCCCAGGAAGGAGGGCTCCAGAGCAAACTGATTTATGCAGCAGCCAAATCGCTCGCTCACAAATTAAATTCCAGTAGCTCACAAAGTAGAATTTTTGTTCATAAGACTCCACAGCTTAGAGGGAGCATTGGGTGTGATCTCAGTGGGTTATTGCCATTGAGTCCTGTTGGGGGAATGAAGACTCCAGGAACTTTTCCTAGGAGTCCCGTCCGAACCCAGTTTGATGGAGGGGGGAGAAACTGGCAGGAACCCCAGAGAGAGAGAGAGAGAGAGAGAGAGAGAGAGAGAGAGAGAGAGAGAGAGAGAGAGAAGAAACCCTGTTCCAAAGTTAAAACCATCTATCGAAAGAAATACTGCACAAATTTTCAAGCAAGTGGCAATTTCAGGATTTATCCAACAGAAGGGAACAGACAAACGAATACTTATAAATAAATAGTGCACTTATTATTCATTTAGGAATTATTCTCTGTTTAGGAATGCATTCCGTCCACTCTGGCAAGACCTAAACCACAGCAGAGGGCCCTTAGCATGTCAAACACTGGTGTTAAATACCTTTAGAATTTAGATTAGCTGTCAATCACAAAATCAGATGGTCCTGATGAAATACAGACCCCCTCCCTTTTATGACCAGAAGGCTCTGAGCGGAGTCATGGGATTACTAGGTTAAAAACACCCTCCCTGTCAATGCAGGCGCTTGGAGCCACAGGTCCTCATATCTAGATGTTTTGGCTTCGAGGCTGGAACTCAGAAATGTCAACAGTTCCCTCAGAGCAGAGTGCAGGGTGCATCGTCAGGCTGAAGAGCCCCCTGCAAAGCCTTCTGGGAGAGAACCAAACAGAGAGGCCTAAGACAATTCAGGCTGCTTCACAGAACTGCCCTGTCTCACTTATAATTCTGCCACAGGTCCATTTTCCCAAGTTACCACTCTCTCCTGTTCCTAGCTGGAGTTTGGCAACCCTAGCCTGGGGTTTGGAATTCTGTTTTGGAAGCAAGAAAAAGCCTAGAATCTATCAGCTCAGCAGTAAGTCACATTATATTCTATGGGGCTTACTCCCAGGAGTGTGCTAATTGCTACATATACACAGATACACTGGGCGACTCTTCATTGCCTTTCCCCTCCATTGTTTTACGAAACCCACGCTGGAAGAGAAATTTCCCTCTGCATTGTATGCTGCTTTCGCTTCCTTTGATCATTGGGTTTTATGGTACCTTCTGCATAGATGTATGGTCGCTCAGGGGTGACTTTGCAGTCAGTACAGCATTGCCCTGGGGAATTTGAATGTGGTTTCGAGCTGCACCTTTTCCTCCCGGTTGAGAAAATGTGGAGTGAATGCTGCATGCAAAATTGCCCACTGACCTTTTTTCATTATTATTTTAGGGCTAACGGGTAGCACTGAACAGAAGTCAGTGGTAAGCCTTGCTGCAAATTGAGCTTTGGGTGCAGAAGACACAATTGTTGCCATGATGGTCCCAGGCAAGGAAAGAGACTCCCAGGAGCTGATGTCTTGTGCTGTGCTGAATACAGTGTCTTTGAAGGGTTGCCAGCTTTGGTTTGGAAAATACCTGGAGACTTTGGGGGAGAATCCGGGAGAGGGCAGTGTTTGGAGAGGGGAGGGGCCTCCGAAAGCAGCCATTTTCTCCAGGGGAGCTGATCTCTGTCAGCAGGAGATCAGCTGTAAAAGCGGGAGATCCCCAGGCCCCGCCTGGAGACTGGCAACCTTACTTCTTTGATGCCGGTTCCATAAGTAGAATCAAGGGACCACTTGCCTTTTCATGCCGGGGAACATTGATTTTTGGTTCTTTTAAAAACGTTTGGGGGAAAACTGGGAGACTGAAAGGTTTCCAGAAAGAGATACAAAAATATGAGAAGGCTGCAGGCATCTCTGGGATAAATTCATCCATTGAGCAGTGAATGAACTAAGCCACAGCTGCGCAAAGTAGCTAAAAAGAAGTTTCCCAAGGCTTTCACCCTCGTTATGTCTTGGGATTCAGCAGTAATTAGAATTTCCTGCTTTGTCTGGGGGAGGTAATTGGCGTCCTAGTCCTGCCGGCGTGGGGAGAATGATTCCGTAAACCTGCAGCGGAAAGATATAATAATAATTAAGCAAACCTGCACTTGGGTGGAAAACAAGCCTGTCGGGTTCACTGAGTGTAACTGCAGAGATTTCAGAAGTTCGGTTTGTAAGTTCGGTTTTGATACGTTTGCCTTCCACATGAAAGGCGCAGGACATCCGGCAATGGCAACCACGCGGCAGCCAACCCAAAAGTACCTGCTTACAAGATGATCTAATTACAGACTGATTGATTTTCAAAATTGTATACCTCGCCCTGCTGCCCTCATGAGCCACTAAGGCAGTTAACAGATTAAAAAACATGCATAATGAAAACATGTCTTTAAAACTATTAAATCCAAACAGAAACACATCACTAAGACCATAGCTAAAATACAACTAGAAATTAGGAAACAACAAGGGTCCGGTAGCATCCTGGGCCCTGCAGGGTGTTATGTACTGAATGTGAATCGCTCCTATCTATTCACATGTTAAGCTTGAGTTTGCATGTGGCTCTTCAGATGTCGCATTGCTATTGGTCGGTTTCTGCGAAACCTGTGTACTTACCCAATCACTGAGTGATATTGTTGCAAAGAGGGAATGGTCCTGATTGGTCTTTATCCCTGTATTCTGATTGGTCTTTAACTTGTAATGGGTGTGGCTTTGACAGCCCGGGAGAGTTTAAAAGAAGGAGCTGTGCTCCCCTTGTTGTCGTGTGTTCCTGACTTACAGTTGCTGTTTAATAAAGCTGAAATCACTTGAAGCTGAATCCTTTGTTGAGTCTCATACTTAACACAGGGCCCTGAGGGATCTTTCGCAGTTCCGCAGGACCTGAAAGACGGAGCTCTTCCACCAGGCCTTCAACTAAGGAGCCGCCATTATACCAACAACTTTAATTACAGAGCCCTGGCCCTTGGCTTTGGCACCTAGCCTGCGCCGCCCTTGTATCAAGAAGATCATGATTGTGAGACCTTTGTGTGCACTCTTAAGTGAGCCATCTTAAATAACTAATCAAGTATTGCCAGCACTTTATGAAGCATGATTTATTTATAATTGACCTGTTTTTAGAGGATTTTGCGTGATTTTCATTGTTGTTTGTATTGACCAGTGTAAGCCACTCTGAGCCTGCTTAAGGGGAGGGCGGGGTATAAATCGAATGAATAAAATAAATAAATAAAACTAACAACATTTATAGCAGGGTATGAGCTTTCGTGAGTCGGATACCCGAAGAAGTGAGCAGTGACTCCCGAAAGCTCCTCCCCTGCCACAAATGTTAGTCTTTAAGGTGCTCCTGGACTCTGGCTCGTTTCTGCTGCTACAGACAGACTCCCACGGCTACCAAACTTGATCTAAAATGCAACGTCAGCCTGTCTGTGATTATTTGTCATTGAATGTTTGTTATATTAATGTACATAATGAACAGAACTCTACATCTGTGAGATGTTAACATGTGTCCTTCAAGCATATGAACATAGAACATAAGAACATAAGAGAAGCCAATGTTGGGTCAGGCCAATGGCCCATCCAGTCCAATACTCTGTGTCACACAGTGGCCAAAAATGCCAGGTGCTGTAAGGAGGTCCAGCAGTCGGGCCTTGACACTAGAAGACCTCCCACTGCTGCTCCCCCCCCAGCACCAAGCATACAGAGCATCACTTGCCGCAGACTGAGAGTTCCTACCTATACCTTGTCGCTAATAGCCACTGATGGACTTCTGCTCCATATGCTTCAATTAAGAAAAACATAAAGCTGAATTTGGAATCTTAGGGTTGCCAATTGTGGGTTGGGAAATTCCTGGAGATTTGGGGGATGGACGGACTGTGGAGAGAGTGGAGTTTGGGGAGGAGACAGAGCTCAGCAGAGACGTGATATAATTCTAGGATTTCCATTTTTCCTTGACCCCGTGGTATACCATAGAGTCGCCCCTCCAAAGCTGCCATTTCCTCCAGGGGAATTGATCTCTAATGTGGAGATCACTTGTAATTCTGGGAGATCTCCGGACCCTGCCTGGAGGCTGGCAACCCTGGTTTGGATGGTTTTTTTTGGAATGTAAGACCTCGTCAAAAGATGCACAATGTCATTTGGCTCAACAGCAACAACAGCAAAAAACCCCCAAAACATAAAATGTTTTATCATGCCATTGGAATAGCAACCTACCCATGTAAAGACGCACAGAATGAACTTTGCATTGGGTCATTTCTTTTATGATTATGAGCTTACCGTCCACCACTGGAATATCCAAGGCTGATTTCTTGTGATGGGTTTTTCTGGATTTCACTCTGGGAGAGGGGGCCTTCGGGTCTTGCCAGCTACCCAGTTTAGCTTCAGTTAATAGAAAAGTACAATAACTCTACAAAACAGCATCCATCTTTTGGGACCGCTCTCACCAGTACCATGAATATCACAGAATCACACAGCTGGAAGGGGCCGTACACAGGCCATCTAGTCCAACTCCCAATATGATAAAACCAAATTGTTTTTCCCAGGGCTTTCTTTGTAGAAAAAGCCCAGCAGGAACTCATTAGCATAATAAGCCACATCCAACAGCAGAAAAGCAGCATATTAGGCTACACCCTGGCAGCACAGCTCATTAGCATATTAAGCCACACCCACATGTAGCCAGAAGTGTGGTCATCCAGCCACACCCACCTTTTGCTTCTTATTCTGTTTACCTTCTTTGTTGTCAAAACCCAGGGCTTTTTTGGTAGCAGGAACTTCTTTGCATGTTAGGCCACACACTCCTAATGTAGCCAATCCTAATGAGTTTCTGCTGTTGGGTGTGGCCTATTATGCTAATGAGTTCCTGCTGGGAGTGGCCAACTCAGAAGCCAGCCGGAACTCCGTTCCTGTGTGTTCCTGCCCCAAAATAGCCCTGGTTTTTCCTAAAAAAACCTCAAAACCTTTTTATTTTCCAAATCTGCTTACAAAATAGATATACCATGCCAATATGAATTAGCTAATTGCATGAGGGTCATTCCAGATTTTCTGGGGGGGGAGGAACGAACCAAACTGTTGTCCAGTTGTATACCCTCTGGATCTCATTCTTCTTGGAGACAGAGGCAATTTGAAAGATGGTAGCAATTTCTAACAACCCACTTGGTATATGAAATGTACAGATCAGTTGCAGCTGACGATCTCATTTCCAAAGTGATTCTGGACACATCATCAATCTATGCATAAATAAATGCCTTTACTCACCTAGGAACTTTTGGTTAACAACACTGTCATCTTGCAACAGAGGAGTAAACTCTACCTCTGAAGAGTTCTCACCCCCTGTTAAGCGGAAAGGAGAGAAATAATTAGGCGCTACAATTGCCGATTGCTCAGCATAAAGTGAGACAGCTGAACTTTCCGTGACTTTATCCTCCTTAATGAGATATTATTTTCCCATGGTGACTTTTCAGCTGGTGAAATGAAATCTCCTTAACGAGTTTCCAGTTGTAGATTCCAAACACTGGGTATCTCCCATTCCCAGTGATAGTATCTGAAGCACAAAAAACCCCTCTGAGCCTACATCTCATTAGGAGCCGCCTTGCTGGATCAGACCGATAGTCCATCTAATCTAGTATCGCATCTTGTTCCCGAGGAATAGGGTGGTAACCTGCATATTATAACACACATTATATGTGTGTTATGTGAGGTAACTGCAGAACCTGGGGTAGAAATGTAAGCAGAACTGAGCACCTGAGTTCGTGCTCTGCGTTTCTATAGTCATCATAATACACCATGGGTAGGGGATGTGGTTCAGTGGGGGAACACATGCAGAAGGTCCCATTAGTTCCAGTGCACACTGGATGTGATGCCATCATGTTGATGGTGACACATTGGCACTGGGCAAAGCCTCTATGGTAGAAGTCATTTTTACCATAGAGTTTTTTGCCCAAATACCAAAGCGTTCCTCTGTTGTTGGCACCATGATGACATCACTTCTGGTGCATGCCAGAAGTGACATTACTGTGTTGCTGGTGCCACAGGCCTGGGCATTCTTTTGCTGTCAGTAAGTCCCCTGTAATAACTGTTTGTATATTGAAACCAATTTGCATAAATTATTCTGATCAGTGAATCTGGGCTTCTTGGTTTCAGTTTTTTGTTGATGCCATTGTCGCTGCTTTGAACATCATATCCACAGCTCAACATGTAAACCTGTTCGTTGTGGTTGTCTAGAGCAGAGTTCCCCAATGTAGCATCCATGGACACAATGGCGGCCACCAGTAAATTCCATGGTGCCCTCCTAGCTCTTCAGAAAGTGCGCAGGGCCTTTGTAAGACAGGGTTTATTATTGGCTGCCTGTCAGGTAGCCCTGTCATATAAATAAAATGCTGAGGGAGTCCTTCAGTCTCCCATCCTCTGAACTTTTACTCACTGTCTGTTATCAGGTCTCCGACCTTGTGTTCTCCAGCTGCTGGAGTCTTATGCTGGGAACTAACGGTTTCTAGATTATTGTCCTAGCTTTACCCACTTGCTTTGCCTGCGCATGGGGAATGTAGACGAAGAAGAAGAGGAAGAGATTGGATTTATACCCCGCCATACACTGCCCAAAGGCGTCTCAGAGCGGCTTACAAACTCCTTTCCCTTCCCCTCCCCACAACAGACACCCTGTGAGGTAGGTGGGGCTGAGAGAACTTCTGACAGAAACTGTCCTTGAGAGAACAGCTGTGCCAGAGCTTGTGACTGACCCAAGGTCACATCAGCAGGTGCAAGTGGAGGAGTGGGGAATCAAACCCGGTTCTCCCAGATAAGAGTCCGCGCACTTAACCACTACACCAAACTGGCTCTCCATGTATTCATTGGCTTCAGTAACATGGGGGGGGGTGCTTGAATGTAGTATAATTTACATGGCCTTACTTTGTCTGGCCATTCCTGACAATAAGCTGTACGTGCATCTTTAATTCTGCTTCATCGTGAAACACTGTCTTCTGAAGAAGCCCTGTGTTCTGTGACCTGACTAAACAGCCTGACAAATTGTCAGGAATCTTTGTTCCTTTGACCCACATCTCTCCCAGCTGAGATGAGCGGTGATGAAGATGACACTACGATCGTTGTTACCACGGTGGAGTCGGTACCTACGACCACGGTACCAACCACCTGTCCCCTCGACGAGGACAGTGGCACCCCTGTCCTGGATCTGTTTGGAGGGGTGCCAGCCGTGGTGACTACCTGACCGAAAATAAGGACCCGGGGAAAGTTCACCCACTTGCTTTGCCTGCGCGCACCAAATGTAATTTACACGGCCTTACTTTGTGTGGCCATTCCTGACAATAAGTTGTACACGCATCTTTAGTTCTGCTTCATCATGAAACACTGTCTTCTGAAGAAGTCTTGTGTTGTGTGACCTGATTAAGGAGCTTGACGCTGCCCTCCACCCAATGGAACAGTTTTTTACAGATGCAATAGCAGCCACCGCCACAGGATCAGGAAGACTAGTAAGCATCCATACTTGCGGTTCCATTCTCCCTCCAGGCTTTCCTTTTAAAAAATTGCCCTCTCTCTTTATCCTTGCCCCCCGCCCGGGGGGGCTTTCTTCCATTTATTCCCCTTATTGGATTTTATTTTTTTTTTTTGCAAAATGAGGAGGGAGGTATTGTTTTTGGCTCTACCTTCTTTGGCAGCCATCTTGGGGTGGTGCTCACCACCGCCTCTCAAAATACCAGAGGTAGACACAGGCTCAAAAAGGTTAGGGGCCCCTGGTCAGGGATTTTGGAGTCCAGCACCTACTTGTTACGCTAAGGACCACGTAGGTCTCTCGTTCACCCAGGAGCTCGGCTGCACAGCGGTGTCGGTTGAGGAGCAAATTCTTTATCTGGCCGGTCTCGTCTGCTAACTCTATTTCCCCTGAAACACATAATGCAGGAGCTCAACAGTATTAGCGATGATCATGAAGAGGCGACAGGGAAGGTGATTATGTCAGACCCTCTCCTTCGACAGGCGAAAACAGTTCTATTTAGATTTCCAAAAGGCAGTTTTTATATTGCTAAGTTATTAGCATCAATATTTAAAATCATAGAATCACAGAATGACAACAGATGGAAGGGGCCATAGAGGCCATCTAGACCGACCCCCTGCCCAATGCAGGATCAGCCTAGAGCATCCCTGACAAGGGTTTGTCCAGCCGCTGCTTAAAATCTGCCAGGGAGGGGGAGCTCACCACCTCCCCAGGCAGCTGATTTCCACTGTTGCACAACTCCGACTGTCAAAAAGTTTCCCCTAAGATCCAGCCGGTTTACCTTCCCACCCTTAATTTAAACCCATTCTTGCGAGTCCTCTCCTCTGCTGCCAACAGGAACAGCTCCCTGCCCTCCTCTAAGGGACAGCCCTTCAGATACTTCAAGAGAGCAATCCTGTCCCCCTTCCGCCTCCTCTTCTCCAGACTGAACATTCCCAAGTCCATCCGCCTTTCCTCCCAGGGCTTGGTCTCCAGCCCCCGATCATCATTTCTCTGCTTTAGAAGCTCCAGGCTCTACCTGTCGAGGACATTTTTTTCCACACTTCCTTTAAGGAAAGCAGGGTGGCCCACTTCTCTGTTTTATCCTCACAGCAACCCTGTAAGGCAGGTTAGGCGGAAAGCATGTGACTGGCCCAAGGTCACCCAGCAAGTTTCATGACAGAGCAAGACCTTAAACACAGGGGTCCCGGGTTCCAGTCCGACTCTCTAACCACTGGCACTGTTTATTTTTGATTTCAATTAGGCAACAGAAGGGAAATTGCAAACACGGCCACAGTTTGCCCTCCTTCCCTGTGCGACCGTAAAGAGGCTCTGATTATCTCTCGTGCACCGACCAACCAGGAAACGCATATGAGTCACCCGAGGACAACTGGCGGCATTATTAGAATGATACAGGGCTTGGCAGTTAAACCCTCTAAGGTTGAGCATCGATTTCACAAGAAACACAACTTCCTTCTGTCTTTGCAGTTCCTGAGAGCTCTCCACCCCCGTCCCACTCCCAGTTCCAGGTCAACGTTACATTTGAGACTCATTTACCTCAGATAATACAAAGGGCCTACATCACTGCAAAAGATTCACCCCCACCCATTCACCGTACCTGACTCCTCACAGCCACAGTGGCGCTTGATGCAATCCAAGAGAAGCTGAACTTTACAGCGGATGTTGAAGATGTCTGCCTCGTTTTCTATGGAGCAAAAATATAAAATAGATCGTATACTTTTGTTATTGAGAAGTAAGGCACATCTTGCCTTGTCCCACTGCCTTTTTCCTAGAAGCCCCCGTTCAAAGTGCTGGTTATGACTTTGTAAAGCCCCGGATGGCCCAGAAGGAGAGCCAAAATGCACAGTCCCAAATCCATGTGTCAGGACCTGGGTTCTCCACTTCACTCCCGGTTGAAGCCAAGGACTCAATGGGCGATTCTGCATCTGCCATTCGCTCCACATTTTGTCAACACTGAGGGAAAGATGCAGCTCAAAACCACATTCAAATACCCCCGGGGCAACATCGTACTGACTGCAAAGTCACCCCTGAATGGCCATAAATCTATGCAGAAGGTACCATAAAACCCGATGATCAAAGGAAGTGAAAGCAGCATGCAATGCAGAGGGTACCATAAAACTCGATAATCAAAGGAAGTGAAAGCGGCATGCAGTGCAGAGGGTACCATAAAACCCGATGATCAAAGGAAGCGAAAGCAGCATGCACTGCGGAGGGTACCATAAAACCCGATGATCAAAGGAAGTGACAGCAGCATGCAGTGCGGAGGGTACCATAAAACCCGATGATCAAAGGAAGCGAAAGCAGCATGCAGTGCGGAGGGTACCATAAAACCCGATGATCAAAGGAAGCGAAAGCAGCATGCAGTGCGGAGGGTACCATAAAACCCGATGATCAAAGGAAGTGAAAGCAGCATGCAGTGCGGAGGGTACCATAAAACCCGATGATCAAAGGAAGCGAAAGCAGCATGCACTGCGGAGGGTACCATAAAACCCGATGATCAAAGGAAGTGACAGCAGCATGCAGTGCAGAGGGGAATTTCTGTTCCAGCGTGAGTTTGGTAAAACATCAGAGGGAAAAGTCAATGCAGAATCACCCAACATTTAAAAGCTCCCAAGATTCTCTGTTTAGCTGCAAATGGAGTATGGGGGTGGGAGAGGATTTGAACATCCCTCCCATGGCATTGTTGCACCAGAAATGGCACGGGGGGGGGTGTCTGTTTCCCCCTTCCTCTGGCTTTGTGTGCCCTAGTATGTTGCCAGATGAAGGGGCAAACAGCCCCTTCCCCAGCACCATTTCTGGCAGCAAAAAATTCTACAGGAGGGAAGCTCAAAGCTTCTCCTTCTCCTGCATTACATTTGCAGCCAACTGGAGGGGCAGAAAGCTTTTTAAAGGTAAGTCCCTGCTTGAAATTATAACTGCAAGTCAGGCCAGGAACCCATATCCTGATACGTGGTTAAGAGCAGCAGACTCGAATATGGAGAACCAGATTTGATTCCCCACTCCTCCGCATGAAGCCAGAGAGCTGGGTGACCTTGGGTCAGTCCCAGCTCTCTCAGAGCTCTCTCAACCCCACCTACCTCACAGGGTGTCTGTTGTGGGGAGAGGAAGGGAAGGTGATTGTCATCTGCTCCAAGATTCCTCTAGGCAGTGATGGGAGGGGTATAAAACTGATTCTTCTTCTAATTCCCATCTTTATTACTGACCCCACACCACAAACATTTTGTCCTTGCATGTCCTATTGATCCCCTGCCAAGCATTGTGAGCTCTCAAAGGGGATCCCCTCCTTTTTGTCACCAGTGGAAAAGTTGGCTGGACCCAAACCAAGGTAATGATATTTCACAGTTTCCCCAGTGCTCAAAGCACTTCTGATATATTAGAGTCCGATCAGACGGCTCTTTAGATCCGCGCGAGGCACGATTGCCTCACGGATCTAAAGTTAATGTCCAGACCTTTAAATTAGGTCAAATATTATCATTATCCTCGTTTTACAGTTGACACTGAGAGATGTGTGCTTCTTTCAGGCCTTCTCGCTGAGTTTTGTGCTGAGGCATTTCCAGGATAGGGTTGCCAGCCTCCAGGTGGGGCCTGGAGATCTCCTGCTTTTACAACTGATCCCCAGCTGACAGAGATCAGCTCCCCTGGAGAAAATGGCTGCTTGGAAGGGTGGACTCTATGGCACTGTACCATGCTGAGGTCCCTCCCCCCTCAAACCCCACCCTCTCCTGGATCCACCCCCAAATTCTCCAGGTATTCTCCAACCCAGACCTGGCAACCCTATTCCATGACTAGGAATTTCCTGGCTCATGGACCCGTACTCTTAACCACTATGCTACATCAGTAGGAATGATGTTGTGTGTGAAACAAGACACTTCAGAGAAATCAGATGCTTGCTCTCCCTCCTGGGGCATAGGGTCGCCAACCTCAAGGTGGCACCTGGATATCTCCTGCTATTACGACTGATCTCCAGAAGACCAAGATCAGTTCTCTTGGAGAAGATGTCTGCTTTAGATGGTGGACTCTACGGCATTGTACCCCGCTGAGGTCCCTCCCCTCCCCAAACCCCACCCCCTGCAGGAATTTCCCAACCCAGAGCTGGCAATCCAGTAGGCTGGACGAAAGGACACTCAGTTATGTGTCACATGCATATGACTGCCTGGCTAAAACACACGTAGCACGTGCCATCTGTTCCCCTGCATCTAAAGATGCCAAATGGAACAAGCTTGAAGTCTCAGCATATTTTTCTGCAGCGTTTGGCAGCGTAGCTGGCTAAAGATACTTGCATGCCTGCAGAGGCGAATCCCACTGAAACATGTCCAATTAACCCAGCACGGGGCACAGTCTAGAAAAGAATTCTCCTGAGTAATGTGTGAAACCTGTGGGAAGGGTACAGAGCTTCTCTCTTGTGTAACCTGTGCATTGCAGTGGCGAGAGAACAGCCTGATGTGTTGGGTTCCCAGGTGTGGTCACTTTCCTCTGGTCCTTTCCACACTAGATCTTAAATCCTGGATCAACCCTATCCCCGAACTTACATTTTACACTGCACATGAGTTCACCCCTGTAATTATCTCGGGGTATCTTTTGTTCCCACATCACACTGAGGTCACCCCAGAGATAAATGCAAGGTATTGTGTCATGAGTTGAAACCAGGGGTGAGTTCCAAGTGTGGAAAGGACCTCTGTCTTCTACTCTGCCACCTTGAACAAGGTCCGTCTTTTGCCATCGAAGTCAGCTGACTTGCTTTGCCACAAGGTAGGTCACCTCTGCAGTTGTCCATCTGAAGGAGGCCACTAGTGCGTATATACCTTAATACAAAATACCTCCCCTCTCTTTGCTCTACAAATGCCTTCAAGGTGTCTTTCACCAAGTATTATTGTCATTATATGGGTGGAAATAGAAAATTGTCCAAGTGAACATGGATTAAGCGATGCTTTGACATTGACATCCGTTTCTTGATTTTACTACCCAAAAGTAAATTCAGTAGGCACGAACCGTTCACTTAATACTGTTTTGCGCTCTGTCTACTGACCCCTGACCTGGATAGCCCAGGCTAGCCTGATCTCATCAGATCTCAGAAGCTAAGCAGGGTCAGCTTTGGCTAGTATTTGGATGGGAGACCACTAAGGTAGTCCAGGGTCACTGCCCAGAGACAGGCAATGGCAAATCACCTCTGAAATGTCTCTTGCCTTAAAAACAATGTCTAGCTCACCACCTAGTGGTGCATAATGCTAAAAGAGCTAGAAGTTCAGGCTGCCAGACAATCTTAGGATCTCTTGGCTATACCAGACACACGGCCATACAATAATTATTAATTATTTCTACTGACCCCATACCTTTTATAGTAAAGTAGTGGTGGCTCTACAAGGAGTGTAGCCTGAAGTTACCACTCTGGCCTCTTCCCATTGTTGCCATGACCCCACACTGGTCCAGGGGCTACAGAAAAGAACCCTCCTTCCTTTTCTTGTCCCCCAGGCAAGAGTTCAGGATGTACAACTGACATACACTGCCTGTGTTTAAATGAGGAATGAGCAGGGCAGGAGCGCTAGGTGTTCTGATTTCTAAGTGGGATGCACCTACCAACTGCAGTTTGGGAAATTCTGGGATATTGGGGATGGAGCCTGGAAACAGCAGGGTTTGGGGATGGGAGGGACCTCAGTGGGGTATAATATCATAAGAGCCCACCCTCCAAAGATGCCATTTCCTCCAGGGGAACTGATTGCTGCAGTCTGCAGATCCATTGTAATTCCGGGAGATCTTCAGGCCCCACCTGGAGCCTGGCAACCATAGCAATAGGCAAGGCAGCGGCAGAGTCTGCTGCACCCCCAAATCTACCACCCAGATCCACAGACGCACCCTGGAGAGCCAGCCATGTAGTGGAGCCAATGAAGAAAAGACCACGTCCTATTATATTGTTGACGAGAACTATAGGAGACCCAAGTGAAAAGAAGGTCACATACCTCCATGCAGCACAGTTATAAACATGTCTTCTGCTAACCTGAAGGGGGAAAAAGAGATGGGACAATGTGCCATTAATTTAAAACATTACGTAAAACAGTGTTCCTTGATGGTGATGAGCCAAAGAACTGGAAAATACCCAGGAAGTAGGTGTGAGGAAATAGAGAAATCTGTTGTAATTCACATCAAGTCCCCTGGAATTCTTCCCTCTTCCCTCTATTTTATATATATATATTGGTTATAATCCATTAAAGTTGGTTATAATCCATTCAACATTGGTTATAATCCATTAAAGTTCTATACAGCAAGAATACTACATCGCCATGCCAACCTGTGATCGTGTGCTTCCAAGATGATGGCAAGATGGCTGTCCGGTATTAGGAAGCAATCCCAGTAATGCCAAATCACGATGTGTCAGAGGAAGGCCAGAACGTTTTTGAGACAAACACCTGGGCCCCTAAATTCTGTGCAGGCCTTCAAGGCAGTCTGCAGAGTGAAAGAGCTCTCTTTCTGAAAAGTAAACTGAGTACGTAAGCCGCGGTGGTTGCTGGGTGCCGCCGTGCTTTGTTTCCCCTCTCCAAGGGTGATGTATTGTAGTGACAAAGGGCCACGCAAACATTCTTAGCCACAGGCAACGGCAGGGCCCAAAAAAAGCCTCTTTCTTTGGTTCCAGTTGTACAAATCCGGCCTCATTATGTATGAGGCAAAGAACGCAGAGGCCTTGGCGCGATGGCACGCTGGCGAGATGGCACTCAGCCAGAGAGTGTTCCCTTCTTGTAAGTTTGCCTCGAAAGGGATCTGAGGGAAACGGTGTTAGCGGAAGTGTTTGTTGGTCTGTATAGATACGCAGCGGCAGCACTGAGGTAAGAAAGAAAACCCACTGTTCTGCTTCGGGACTAATGCTTCCTACGCTTCACATGTGACCAAATCTTTTAATCCCCGCAGAATCACCGGCAGTTACAGGAGTTCACAGAGATAAGCTCTCTCTCTCTCTCTCTCTCTGCCTGATGGGAACTTGACAACACGATGCACAAACACAGCCCTGACTGGATTATTTCCAGGACATTTTGCAAACCCTCCACCTACCAAATCCTAGGTGGGTAGTCGAATCAAACGGTGGTGGAGTGAATCCTTGGGAGACCCTCTGTGGGCAGAACGGTGGCATGGCGATGTTTCAAATAAGCAAAACACACTTTTTGACCGGCTATGATTTTAAACTGGCCTATGTTTGTGACCTCACCAACCCCCTCCTGTTGTTTGCAGTTTGAGGATAAATGCATCTGTCTCGTGGGTGAATACTTTATGCATATGCCATCAGATTCTTGAATCAGGAAATTCATGGAGATTTGGAGGTGGATTTGTAGAAGGTGGGGTTTGGGGAGGGGAGGGGCCTCGGCCGGGTATAATGGCAGGGATTTCACCCTCCAAAGGGGCCGTTTCCTCCAGGGGAGCTGACCTCTGTGGTGTGGGTATCAGTTGTAATTCCGGGACATCTCCATGTGCCACCTGGGTTTAGCAGCCCTTATCTGATGAACTAAGCTCTGACTCACCGAAATTTACTCTGGAGTAATTTGGGAGGAAGTCTTGTTAATCTTCAAAGTACCACTAGATTTAGCATTTTAGACAGCATTGCCCACTCTGGGGTAAGAAATTAGGGATGCTCTAGGCTGATCCTATACTGAGCAGGGTGTTGGACTAAGATGGCCTCTATGGCCCCTTCCAACTCTGTTAGTCTAGGATCTTACAATTTTAAATTGCCAGAGATTTGGGGATGGAGACTGGAGAAGGGAGGGACCTCATTGGGGTGTGATGCTGTAGAGTCCACCCTCCAAAGCAGCTGATTTCTCCAGCTGTATTTCTGGAGATTGGCAACTCTACCTGAATTCCTGTTTTATTTTGCTACGAAATCCAAATTGGTTAACACCCCCTCCCCAGCAAAATATAATTGCTTTACAAATCGCTCACAGAATTGTTTTTGTTCCATTTTACAACTGTTACCTAAATATACAGCTCTGTAAATCCATTCAGTGAGTTAGCTTAGTTATACTATATGGATCCTATGTGTTTTCCGGCATCCACATCAATGAGACCAGAGTGTACTGGTTTAATCTCCAGTTCTCAGATGTGTTTGTCTGTGCTCACACACGTTCTGTGAATAGTAAGTCCTCACACTTTCCCTCACGCGAGTACCAGCTGTAAGCCAAAGCCACGTGCCAGTTGTTTGGATCAAGTTTTGCCAACCGTAATATTCAAACCTCATTTGCAGCTTTCCTCCCTATCCAACATTTCAAAGTGGGTATTTGTGAGCCAGTGGTAAGATGACACGGCATCAGATTTCAATTGTGTGACCACATAATAATTGTGTGTATGTGTGTGTTCCCTGATTCGCTATTTTGGCCCATGTGAGCGTTTACCTCATATCAGTGATGTAACTGTGCCATGTATCAGCATTATAATATCACACTTTCAGGAAGAAACCATCCTGGTTACAACAGATCACATGACAGCACTCGCACACACAAACATGAAATACCACAGTGATGACAAGATACTTGACATACAATGGGAAACTGTGGCACAAAAATAAAGGAGCGTTCAAACCAAAACGTACTGTTTTTAGAACAAGCTACAGAAACAGAGCATGGGACATTCAATTGAAAAACAACATGACTGATGTTTTCCAAATAGAACTAACACTGAAAAACAGCACTTGTTTATTAAAATATTTATATCCTGCTTTCTTTCTTCTACGAAAGCTGCTTCCAAAGTATCATCACTTTAGAATACACCGTAGGCTTAAAAAAGACCCAACATACAACATTCTGAAAACGTTAGGAAGTTAAAAGGTATTCAAAGCCGGTGGGATTAAACCAAGCAATGCTGCATGCACAACAAAATTAAAACAGGGAGTCCCTCTAGCTACATTAAAACAATCTTTGACAGTTTACGGAAGTTTAACAATAATGCCGAATGAGCTTCATGAGAGATTGAATTCCATAATTTCGGTTGCGGCAACCAAGAAACCTGTCCTGGAACCCCTGAATGCAGTGGGATGACAGAGCAAGCATTGGCAGCCAGTCTCAGTACATGTTAGGGTTGCCAGCTCCGGGTTGGGAAATTCCTGGAGATTTAGAGGTGGAGCCTGGAGATGGCAGGAATTCGGGGAGGGACCTCAGCAGGGTATAATGCCAGAGTCCACCTTCTAAAGTAGCCATTTTCTCAAAGGGAACTGATCTCTGTAGTCTGGAGTTCTGGTTCTAGATTTCCATGCACTTCCTGGAGGTTGGCAACCATAGTAGCGGGCTGGCTCAAGCTGGAAAATCTGGCCCTTCTAGGTATCTTGGTTCCAAAACATTTAGTACTTATTGGGCCCGGAAACAAACTAGGAGCCAGCGAAGATGTAACAGGGTTACAGAGCCTAATCAGTTAGTCCTGAGTAACAACAGAGCAACTTCACTGTGGAACAATTTGATGTCTGCAAGAACCTTTCAAAGGCAGCCTCATTTAGAGTTTGATTCAAAAGTTCAGCATGGAAGTCACTCCTACATGTACAACTCACTAAAGAAGACTCCTCCAGGAAAGGTGGCAGCTGGTATTTTAGCCAAAGGTTATAGAAGGCGTTTTTCCTGACCGCAGATGAACACTTGGGCTTCCAGGAACAAAGCCAGGTCTAACAGGACATCCAGCGTTTAGACCTGGATCTTCATGGAGAATACAGACTAACCACACACAGGTACAAACTCATCTCCAGGGCTGTCTATTTCACCGACCCACAATACCTCCATCATGTCAGCATTGGCCAAATCTCCATTTGTCTTTCCCACCAGTGTCCCCGCCTTTTGACTCCGTCTTCAAAAAAGCTGTCCACATTTGGTGTCGTTTTCACACCTCAACAGTGCTAGCATACTTTCGCACATCTACATAAGTTTATCATCCTTTTGGCTCCACTGTCATTGCGCCTCCGCACTGCTTAAAAAGAATCTTCTCCAAACAGCATTCAAGCAAGCATAGGGAAAGATGGTGTCACAGCAGCACGCAACTGATTTAAAAATGCAAATGCAGATTCGACCATTAAGTTTCAGTTTGTTCCCACTCATCCTGCCCATCATTACTGGCAGATAATGATTCATGACCTCTACCACCTTTGTAGGATCTGTTGACAGAATAAGGTAGAGCTGGGTGTCGCCTGCATACTGAAGACACTGTGCCTCAGACTTCTGGGTGAACTCTCTCGGTGACTTCTTGTTGACATTAAACAGCACACGAAATAAACATAAGAACATAAGAGAAGCCAATGTTGAATCAGGCCAATGGCCCATCCAGTCCAACACTCTGTCACACAGCGGCCAAAATATACCAGGTGCCACCAGGAGGTCCAGCAGTGGGGCCAGGACACCAGAAGCCCTCCCACTGCTGCAATAAGATGGAGCCTTGCTATTGACCAAGGGGTACAGGAAGCGTAGAGCTTGATCCTACCTTGAAGACAGGAATGGAGCCACTGCAAAACAGCACCACCCAGTCTGGCTACTGCTAGGCGGTCCAGAAGGACGGTACCAAGGTGGATGGTTCTGAAAGCCACATGTGTGTCTTGGCAGCTTATAAGATTTGTTCTATATGTCTCCAACAGGATTGGTTTTCCCTGAGATGGAGACCACTTAATATACCTATTACTGTGCAATACCTTCAAGTGAAATTTAATCTGCATACTGACCCACTGATGTTGGAGTATCTAGTGCCCACTTATCTCTGTTATAGGGGATTTATGGCACTTTGTGACAACCATTGGGTTGAAACAAAAATGATATGTGTGTGTTGCTATTTGTGTATATATGAATGCCCTACGGGAATTTAGTAAGCCTTTAATATGAAGGGCTCATTGTTCTAGCGAGATCTAAGTGCAGTCAACTGGACCATTTGACCTGGTGCACAGTTCAAGTGCTGAGCTGGTGGCCGTGACGGATCTTCAGAAGACAAGCCAGTTCTGATTCGACATCTTTGATCCGCTGCACGACAAAACTCCTCTCTATTTCCAGCAACAGAGCTTGGTCTCTCACGGCAGCCCAGGACTCAAGTTGCTCAGAGAAGTCCTCCGTCTTCTCCCCATGAAGATCACATGAAGACTGTAACACAGATGAGGGGGGAGAGAAGCAAGCAGAATAAAACCACTCTGTTTGATGGCACTATGGAAATGGTATTCCTGGTTCAATGGAAGAGATGGGATGCTAGGTACTGGGAACCCTGGATGCTGATTGGTGAGTGACCCAGATTTAAGCATGCCTTTAGAAAGAGAAGAAGAAGAGAGAATTTGGATTTCTACCCCACCCTTCACTACCCAAAGGTGTCTCAGAGCAGCTTACAAACTCCCTTCCCTTCCCCTCCCCACAACAGACACCCTCACCTTTTGCTTCTTATTTTGTTTACATTGTTTGTTGTCAAAACCCAGGACTTTTTTTGGAGCAGGAACTCCTTTGCATGTTAGGCCACACCCCCCCAATGTAGCCAATCCTAATGAGTTTCTGCTGTTGGATGTGGTTTATTATGTTAATGAGTTCCTGCTGGGCGTGGCCAACGTGGGAGCCAGCTGGAACTCTGTTCCTGTGCGTTCCTGCCCAAAAATAGCCCTGGGCGCCAGGGAACTGTGGGTTAATTCCTTCTCCTCTCTGCCATTTGTCTCTTACCCATCCCAGAGTGTTCGGTGAGAAGATGTAGCCTGATGGGAGCGCACACGTTTTGACATTAAGAAGGTCTCACGCTCAATCCCTGGTCGCAAGGGTCACAAGCCTGGGAAAAGCCCTTGCCCTGAGTTCTAGGAGAGCTGCTGCCAGTCTAACTGGTCACTACATGAGCACGTGAAGCTGCCTTATACTCAGTCAGACCATCGGTCCATCAAAGTATTGTCTACTCAGCAGCAGCTTCCAGGGTCTCAGGCAGAAGTGTTTCACATCACCTGGTCCTTTTAACTGGAGTTGCTCGGGATTGAACCTGGGACCTTCTGCATGCCAAACAGATGCTCTACCACTGAGCCACAGCCTGGATAGCTCAGAGATGGAACAAGGGCCTGACTCAGCATAAGGCGACTCCTGGTGGAACATACATCTTCATTCTGCGAGTGTTTAGCACTCTGAGCAGTGACGTACAGGAACCAAGTTCTCATGCCTGCCTGAATCGGGCTCAAGGGAGGACTGAGAGTCACGTGCGCTCTCTCTCTCTCTGTTTCCTGTTCAAAACGTGATGCCCTGTTGTTGTGAAGACAAATGACAAACGGGCTAAGCGCTTTGTACGCCATGTGCTAGTGAAGGCATGACGCTCAGGCACGCAACAGACAAGATCCCGGCATACCTACTGGTACCAAAGAAGGCAATGAAACAGAGTGATCCTCTTACTGCATACGGCTCCTCACACGCTTGGAACTCCAGATTGAGACGCTCCTCCTCCTTCTGGAAGGCCAAAGCCTGCACCGTGAGCTGGAAGAAGTCCTCGTTCAAGGCATCCAGCATCTGCTCCAGCTCAGCAACCTTCGCCTGGAGGAGGAGGAGGAGGAAGGAGGAAGGAGGAGGAATGGATTTATACCCCGCCCTTCACTACCCAAAGGAGTCTCAGAGCGGTCCACAATCTCCTTTCCCTTCCCCTCCCCACAACAGACACCCTGTGAGGTAGGCGGGGCTGAGAGCGCTCTTTCGAGAACTGCTCGTGAGAGAACAGCTCTGAGAGAACTTGTGACTGACCCAAGGTCACACCAGCAGCGGCATAAGGAGGAGTGGGGAATCAAACCCAGTTCTCTCAGATTAGAGTCTGTGCTCCTAAGTGTTCCACCCAACTGGGGTTCAGGTGTTAAGAAGCTGACCAGGTAGCCTGGAGATGGAATGAAAGCCTCCTGTAACTCCTGGGATGTAAAAGAAGTGATTTCAACCGATGGCACAGTGCAAGAGCTTCATGCGCTGAAATTTTATTGTCTGTATGATTATGTAAGACACTAGAGCACTTCTCTCTACTGTGCCTGGTTGCCCGAGGCTCAAACTAGACCTACATTTCCCCCATCCCTCATACCGGGCCGGCTCTACAGTACGGCAGCGTAAGGCAGTTACCTCAAGCAGCAGGGTTGGCAGGCTGCCAGTCTCCTGTCCTGCCTGCCACCGACCTCTGGTTGCTTCCCCAGCCAGGCGACTGCCTACTGGTACCAAAGTAGGGTTGCCAACCTCCAGGTGAGGCCTGGAGATCTTCTGCTATTACGACTGATCTCCAGACCATAGAGATCTGTTCCCCTGGAGAAAATGGCTGCTTTGGAGAGTGGACTCTATGGCACTATACCCTTCTGAGGTAAGGTTGCCAGTCTATAGGTGGGGCCTGGGGATCTCCCGCTTTTACAACTGATCTCCAGCTGACAGAGATCAGCTCCCCTGGAGAAAATGGCTGCTTTGGAGGGCGGACTTGATGGCACTGTGCCATGCTGAGGCCCCTCCCCTCCTCAGACCACACCCTCTCCTGGCTCCACCCCCAAAGTCTCCAGGGATTTTCCAACCCAGACCTGGCAACCCTATTCTGAGGTCCCTCACCTCCCCAAATCCTGCCCTCCCCAGGCTCCACCCCCCAAATCTCCAGGTATTTCCCAAACCAGAGCTGGCAACCCGATACTGAGGAGATAATCCTTCAACTGGTGCTGAAGAGATAATACCTGAATGCTGAGGAGATAATCCGCCTTACTTCCTGGCTCTCCCAGGCCTCTCTACAAGGATGGAACAAAAAGCTCGCCCAGTGTCAAAACCCTGAACTCTTGCGAGATTTCCTCTTCTCGCGAGAGTTCAGCCACAATTTCTGGCGGACAGGTCTTGGGAGAGGTTGGGAAAATGGCGGACAGGTCTTGGGAGAGGTTAACTCGTCTCGCAAGGATTCAGAGAGGTCTATATGGCATGCCAGTCTTGCCTTGCTGCTTTCTGAAGTGGGAGGGGGTAGCAAAGAGGAACGCGGGATTGTCTTTGCAAGGAACAACAGAAGAAGCACTGGAGCAGGCAACATGGCAGCAGTTCGACGACATACCTCATGGCCGGAGGGATCTCCTTCCTGTTTCTTCTTCTCGTCGCCACCCGCCTCCTCCTCCCTTTTTTGCTCCGAACTCTCCATTATATTTCGAATCTCTGCTTGCAGCTGGAAAGCTCTGTAACACTGTACCCTGGGGGTCATGGAAAAGACAAGAGGGGTTTCCCACTTGGGCCACACAGCCATGTTCCAAGGACCAATGCCAACCTGCCGTTCATTGCTTTAAGATGCTGAGGAAAGTGGGAAAAGGAGGAACTCACCTAGTTACAAAGCCTTCCTGCATCTGTGGCACTATCTGGTTGTTTATCTAGAACGTTTCTATGCTGCTTCTCCAGGACACCTGTTTGAGGCTGCTTATCTATTAGATCTGTCCCCTCTGTGGGGAATATGACACTGTAATCTTTTCCTACTAGATTTCTCAACACAGTGAGGTACTTCCTGTAGGTGTCAACTCGTCCAAGACAACTTCCCTCAGCAGGATTCAGAACTCGATTCATAATGATCAGCATCATTGGAAAATGCACAGGAGGGGAAAAACATGGACATATGGCAGGCTGCAGTTAGTGGCCACTGTTAGATTATTTCCACCTTGTTTAATATCTGATTCCAGGAACCTTTGCATTGTAAATCTGGCACTGAATAGGGAAGCTGTACACACTGGTGTAGGATATGCAGCTACAAGGCTGAGCTCTAATTCAGGAGGTTCCTAGCAGTGTTCCCTCTAAGCTGAGTTAGTGTGAGCTAGCTCACAGTTTTTTAGCCTCTGGCTCACACATTTTGCTCTTAGCTCAGGAAGGATGGCTCCAGAGCAAACTAACTTATGCAGCAGCCAAATCGCTCGCTCACAACTTTAATGCCAGTAGCTCACAAAGCAGAATTTTTGCTCACAAGACTCCACAGCTTAGAGGAAACATTGGTTCCAAGTTCAAATCTTGCTTTTGCCACAGGTTCTCTAAGGTACCTATGGCTGATTCTGCATTGGCTTTTTCCTCCGTTGTTTTACATAATCCATGCTGGAACAGAAATTTCCCTCTGCATTTCACACCGCTTTCACTTCCTTTGATCATCGGATTTTATGGTAGCCTCCACACTACATGCCGCTTTCTTTGAACATTGGATTTTATGGTACCTTCTGCATAGATTCAGGGGTGACTTTGAAGTCAGTACGGCGGCATTACCCTGAAGGTATTTGAATGTGGTTTTGAGCTGCACTTTTCCCTCCCAGTTGAGAAAATGTGGAGCAAATGCTAGATGCAGAAGCGCCCTAAGCCAAGCCCCTCTGTCATAGCTGCAGCCTGCCCACCTGCAAGAAAGGGATAATTATATAGGTCTGTCTTGCAGGGGTGTTATGAGCAGTGCTCCCTCTAAGCTGGGTTAGTGTGAGCTAGCTCATAGTATTTTTTAGCCTCCGGCTCACACATTCTTGCCTTAGCTCAGGAAGGATGGCTCCAGAGCAAACTAATTTATGCAGTAGCCAAATCACTCGCTCACAACTCTAGCACAAAGTAGAATTTTTGCTCACAAGACTCCACAGCTTAGAGGGAGCATTGGTTATGAGGATAACAAGATGATGCCCGTGAAGCGCTTCGTCAACCCAAAGCCCTGTATAAATGCTAAGCATTGTTATTTCGTGTGCCATTAAAGATGGCTGCGTTACTGGACCGTATGCACTAATCTCAGGCACCCAGGCACTGTTGTAGAATGAGAAGGATCACATCTTAGTCACGGGGCTCAATTGCTTACCTACTCAAATGAGGAAATGAAGAATCGTGGAGGTTACATAAGGTAAGCAATTATTTCGGTTATGCAAACAAAACCCGGAAAACTCCACCGCTGCAACGTATGCGCCGAGGTCACCTACAGAGCCAAAATCTCAGACTGAGAGTTATCCGGCTGTCATAGGGCTGGGTGTCTTATCAAACCAATTATCGGTACCTTTCGTGTGGGCATTCCTCGAGGAAGTGAGAGTCCGGCAGCATCGGGATGCTCAGCAGTTCTTCGAAAATGGATCGCGTGGCTAAGCAAACGGGTGAGTAATTTGTCACAGGGCTCTGGAAGAAGGAGCCAAGAAGAAAAGGAAGCTCTCCTGGTGGTTCTAATTAGAAAGACTATTCGTCAGACATATTGAATGCAACCTCTGCCCCCCCTCCCGGTTTTAATTTTTTGCCGACATGGAAACTTTACAGTGTTTGGACCCTCACTGTTTTCCTATTCACGAGGGAAAGCTAGATGTTGAAAACAAAAGGATAAAACGTAGGTCAGCATTTAAACTCTCAATGTGTATGTATTTGGCGAGCCTCAGGGTCCATTTGTGTGTGTATGTGAAGTCACTTCTGACTTATGGTGATCCTATGAATTAAGGACCTCCAAGATGTCCTATCTTCTACAGCCGTGCTCAGGTCTTGCAAAGGGAGGGCCCCCGTGGCTTCCTTGACTTGAGTCCATCTGTCTCATGTCGAGTCTTCCCTTTTTCCTGCTGCCTTCAACTTTTCCCAGCACGATTGTCTTTTCCAGCGATTCTTTGTCTTCTCAGAATGTGACCAAAGTACGACAGCTCCAGGTTAGTCATTTTAGCATCTAGGGAGAGTTCAGGCTTGAATTGGTCTCGAACCCACTTCTTTATCTTTTTTGGCAGTCCACAGTCTCTGCAAAACTCTCCTCCAACACTGCATTTCAAATGAATCAACTTTCTTCATAGTCCAGCTTTCACATCCATACATAGCAATGGGGAACAGTCCAAGGCTTTTTTTGTAGAAAAAGCCCAGCAGGAACTCATTAGCATAATAGGCCACACCCAGCAGCAGAAACTCATTAGCATATTAGGTCACATCCTGATAGCACAGCTTATTAGCATATTAGGCCACACCCCCATGTTACCAGAAGTGTGGTCACCCAGCCACACCCACCTTTTGGTTCTTATTCTGTTTACCTTGTTTCTTGTCAAAACCCAGGGCTTTTTTTTGTAGCAGGCACTCCTTTGCATATTAGGCAACGCACACCCAATGTGGCCAGTCCTAATGAGTTTCTGCTGTTGGGTGTGGCCTATTATGCTAATGAGTTCCTGTTGGGTGTGGCCAACTCAGGAGCCAGCTGGAACTCCATTTCTGTGTGTTCCTGCCCCAAAAGAGCCCTGGGGAACACTATAGTATGAGTTATCTTGATCTTGGTCACCAGTGACACACCCTGACACTCAAGAATCTTTTCTAGCTCCTTCATGGCTGCCCTTCCCAGTCCCAGTCTCCTTCTAATTTCCTGGTTTCTATCTCCTTTTCATCTGGTGATAGAGCCAGGGATACAAAATCTTGAACAATTTCAGTTTCTTCATTGTTGCATTAGCAAATCATAGAATCATAGAGTTGGAAGGGGCCACACTGACCATCTAGTCCAACCCCCTGCCCAATGCAAGACCAGTCTAAAGCATCTCCTCCTCATGTTCATTGGAGAACAATATTTTGACATTGCATCACATGTGCACTAGGAGTTTCCTGCCTCCCAAATGCACATTGCACACTGGCTCTTTTCTGTTTATGACCGAAGCATGCAGGGAGAAGCGGCTGTCCTCTACCACACGTTGCCGTCTTCACATCCTCAAACTGTCCCATGGAGCTACTGTTGGCTCTGTTGTGAAACTTGTGTGTAGCCCCATAAGTGACACAATTCTTACAATGCAGCCAATAGCAGTTCCATGAGGCAGTGTGAGGATGTGGGAACAGCAGGAGAGAGAGGCCGCAGATGCTTCTCCCCGCGTGCTGTGGTTGCAAGCAGAAAAAAGCCCATGTGTGTGTCTGTAAGGCACAAAACTCCCATTGCACATGTGATGCAAAGTTCCCAAACACACACACATGGCCTTTGTAATGCATAGATGGGGCCTCATTCTATGTTCTCTCTCTCTCTCTCTCTCTCTCTCTCTCTCTCTCTCAATAGTTTGTTGCGGGTTCTGGGAACGGGCCAAAGGCAAGGCATGGATTAAAATCAAAATGGATTCCCTGTGTGATTTAGAGGCAAACGAATCATCATTGCGTACCAGCAAAACTCCACTCCCTTTGTGAAATGAATGCCATGCACAGAAGTTCCCCGTAAGAAGATATCATGGATCTTCAACTCTAGTCCCGTGGCACTGGCCACACGTGTTGGTTGTTGGTGATGGGCACACCCATCCAAGTCTGCTCAGGAATTAGTCTAAATAACTGGATGGGCCAGGCTAGCCCAATCTTGTCTGATTCTGGAAGCTAAGGAGGGTCGGCCCTGGTTAGTATTTGAATGGGAGGGGTGGTGGGAAGTGCCATCAAGTCACAGTTGACTTACGGCGACCCCTGGTGGGGTTTTCAAGGTGAGAGACCTTCAGAGGTAGTTGGCCATTGCCTGCCTCCGCATCATGACCCTGGTATTCCTTGGAGGTCTCCCATCCAAATACTAGCCATGACCGACCCTGCTTAGCTTTTGAGATCTGATGAGATTGGGCTAGCCGGGGCTATTCAGGTCAGGTGTTGGATGGGAGACCATAAGGGTCACCATGAGTTAGCTGCAATGTGATGGCACTTTCTACCACCAACTGGACTAGTTTCCCAGTTGCCCTAAGAAGTGAATCTGAAGTCAGGATTTAGAAGGATGACCTCACCGGTGATTGCCAGTGCTGAGGAATGCTGCCTCCCCTTCTGTTGCACAGCTGACTGGAGATGCGAAGGACAGCAGAGAGCTCCCTCAACTGTGGCTGGCACTTTGCACAGTGCAGTACACACATGCTGCAGTGTCAACAATGCAGGAGCCCCTGGGAACAGTGTGGAAACCCATCTGCCAACCCCGCCCCTCCCAGTTTCAGAGCTGCTTATACAGCAATTTGCCTACCCATCCTATTTTAAACCTCTGCCCATGGGTCATTTGGAGCAGGAGTGCACAGGAGCAGAGCTCTGGCAGTTAGAAGCACAGGCAACAAGCCCCACCCCCAGCGCCCAGCAGGAGCTCAAAGCAGCACATCTAGCATTCCTCCTGGGCCAAGATAGGCTACTCTGGGACTGGAATGACAGCCCCCAGAGTGGAAAGACAGTCCCTAGGGGTGGAGCCTGAGTGTGGGTGTTGCCTTCTGACACACTTCCAGTGATGTCAGGGGGTGTGGCATATGCAAATAAGCTATGCTAATGAGTTATGCTAATGAGCTCCTGCACCTCTTTTTCTACAAAATGACCCCTGCCTCTGCCTAGAAATCTAAAAGAATTTCTTGGAAATCTGGAACTCTATAGGTGCTAAGCCCTAAGGCGGAGTCCCCAGCCTTTTTGTTTCTATTGGCACATCTGGAATTCTGACAAAGGGTGTTGGTCACAATCACAAAATGGCAGCCACAGCAGGTGGGGCTAACCACAAAACGTTAGGGGTCAAGGTTATATACAGCTCAAATAGTGACTCTTCAACTTTTCAGGCAGAAGCTCTTTGTAACAGGATTCCTTTTTAATCTGCACAGCCAATCAGAATCCCTGTGGGGAAGGAGCCCCACCAAGCCCCTCCCACTCTCTAAAAGCACTTAGCAGGCACCAGGAAAGGTGTCAGAAGGGATCACGGCACCCCAGGGACCATTTTGGGGGATCCCTGCCCTAAGGAATCCAGGGGCATTGCGACCATACTAATTTCATATAAATGCTTTATGCAAAGCTGCATTCCACAACATGTTTTTTTGATGGGCAGGCCTGTAGCCAAGAGGGCACGTGGGGCAATGCCCCCCACAGGTGAGTGCCGCCCCCTCAGACTTTTTTTCTTTTTTAAATTAAAAATGTAAGATGTGTGTGGGGTTTCCAAACAACTTTGGGCACAGTCAGGGAAGCTTCAGTCCCATTATCTTTTTCCCAGACTGAAAAATAAATAGGTTTTTAAAAATGCAAAAATAAAACAAAACAAAAGAGCAATAGAATAAAATAAAATAAAATTGCAAAATGCAAAAAAAAGAGAGAGTTGAAGAGTCCCCCCTTCCCAGCTTAGAAGAAGAAGAGAAGAAGAGATTGGATTTATACCCCGCCCTTCACTACCCAAAGGTGTCTCAGAGCGGCTCACAAACTCCCTTCCCTTCCCCACAACAGGCACCCTCTGAGGTAGGTGGGGCTGAGAAGAAGAAGAAGAGATTGGATTTATACCCCGCCCTTCACTACCCAAAGTTGTCTCAGAGCGGCTCACAAACTCCCTTCCCTTCCCCACAACAGGCACCCTCTGAGGTAGGTGGGGCTGAGAAGAAGAAGAAGAGATTGGATTTATACCCCGCCCTTCACTACCCAAAGGTGTCTCAGAGCGGCTTACAAACTCCCTTCCCTTCCCCACAACAGGCACCCTCTGAGGTAGGTGGGGCTGAGAAGAAGAAGAAGAGATTGGATTTATACCCCGCCCTTCACTACCCAAAGGTGTCTCAGAGCGGCTTACAAACTCCCTTCCCTTCCCCTCCCCACAACAGACACCCTGTGAGGTAGGTGGGGCTGAGAGAACTTCTGACAGAAGCTGCTCTTTTCCAAGAACAGCTGTGCCAGAACGATGGCTTGCCCAAGGTCATCCAGCAGGTACAAGTGGAGGAGTGGGGAATCGAACCGGGTTCTCCCAGATTAGAGTCCGCGCACTTAACCATGACACCAAACTGGCTCTACACAGAAAAGCAGCCCGGAATTGAGTCTCTCTGATCGAAAGGACTAGAGGAGGACTAGAAGTCGCAGCGGAGCCGGAGCTGCTTCCTCTGCTGTTGCAAGAGGAGCAAGAGTTGCAGCTAGGGTGCCCCCCCTGGACTTCCCCACACCCCACTATCCAAAAATTTCCGGCTACACCCCTGTTGATGGGTGGCAGAAATACTCAAAAGGGCCGGCCTAGCCAGGCCCCTGGCTTTTACAGCAGTGTCTTTGGCAGTGTCATGGTATTTAGGCCGAAGCCCTGCAAACACACGTTTACCTTCTCTGCTGTCTCTGCTGCTCCCCAAGAACACTGGAAAAAGGCATTGGCTAGAGCTGCGATGGCTGTGTTGAGCTCCTTCCAAAAGCCTGCATTACCAGGGGTGGCTCCCTTGGGGCCTGGGGAAGGAAGAGAAAGATACAAGATGAGAAAGATACAAGGTAGGCCGAAGTCATCGGAATTATTTTAATCCTGCCGCTTCCGACCTTCTTACCAATATGGAGCCCATCTAGGGTTGCCAACTCTGGGCCTGAAAATGCCTAGAGGTTTTGGAGGTGGAGTCTGGGGACAGAGGGGTTTGGGGACGGGATGGACCTCAGCACTTGCTAACCCCACCACCACCCACGCTGGTCACTAGTGAAACTTGGAGACTGGCAACCCCAGGGGATAAGGAGTCCGGGATAAAAACCATGTTATTTTTCTTTATAGGATGTCTCATGCAGCCCTGGGTGGTGGTGGGGTGTCCGAGAGGCAAGTAGCGCTGAGTAGACTCCACTTTCAGACATTCAAAGTGGACCCTCAACCAGCGTTCCCTCTAAACTGAGTTAGACCAATTTCCCACAAGCAGCTGCACCGCCCTTGCTCTTCCCTTCCCTCCGATTGTATTTGTCAGTTTCCCACTACTTGCTGCACGGCCGTATCTTGACCCACAGCATCCCCGATTCCCCCTGCATCTTCCAGATCCTTGTTTTTTGAGATCAAGAAGATGTGGGGAAAATTGGGGGATGTTGCAGGTCAAAATGTGGCTGCGCAGCAGGTAGTGGGAAATTAACGAATACAATCGGGGGAAGGGAAGGGTGAAGGTGGCGCAGCCGCCTGTGGGAAATCAGACTTAGTGTGAGCTAGCTCACAGTTTTTTAGCCTCCAACTCACACATTTTTGCCTTAGCTCAGGTAGGATGGCTCCAGAGCCAACTAATGTATGTAGATAGCCAAATTGCTTGCTCACAAATTTAATGCCAAATTTAATGCCACAAAGTAGAATTTTTGCTCACAAGACTCCACCGCTTAAAGGGAGCATTGCCCTCAACTATTAAAATTTCGGATCAGTTCTCATTTCCCAACACTGACTTCTTCCTCTAGTGCCTGCCCACCGCCGTGAGGGCCTTACTTCTTCCGTCCTCCTCCCTTCCGTCAGCCACTGAGGACAGACAAACCACTCCAGCTAGCTACAACTTGGGGGCTGGTTTTGTCAAACTGCTCCAGGGAGGCAAGAGAGGAGAGGAGGCAATGGAAAAGAAGAGAAGGCATCCAAATGGCCAACCAAGGAAAAGCCACATCTGCTCTCCAGTCTTAAGGCCTTTCTGCATTATTAGGGGGTGTCCCTTGAGCACAGCAGGTATTCAGGAACTCTCCTACAGAGCATTACAGGCAAAAGCTGGAACTAATCTGTTGCTAATGGTACATTCCACGCCTGCATCATGGCCTCATTAGCAAATGTATCCTGGGCACAAACAAGGTAATGAGCTAGTTGGCCAGCTGCACATTTGGCATATGTGGTCTTTGTGTCTCAGCCCTTTCCTTGGCTCAAATTCCTTGTCGTTTTAAGATGCTGGAGGCTGCATTTAAAGGAGTGTGGGCTGTTCCACATCCTCATTTTCCTCACTTGTGTCTTCCTGTTGCTTCAGGGTCTTCCTCCTCTGTTCCGCACATGCTTTGCTCCCTCTAGTGGGTGATTCGATATTACATTGCTTTCTGTCCAGCACTTCTGCCTGCAGATTTAAGCCGCAGGTTTTTACGCCAAGCATAAAGAGATGCAATACTGAATTGACCACTAGAGGGAGCAAAACACATGAGGAACAGAATACTCCCACAAAGCAACAGGAATAGACACGCATAGAAAACGCAAATGCAGGAAAAGCTCTGTGTCCTGATCCTATGTAGCAGTGCACCATGAATGAAATTTCCCACACAAAGCAGAATGAATCCCCACTGCTGAAGAAGGAGCATCTGGGCACGATCCAGCCAAAAACTTGAAAATCACCCCTACTTGGCATTATCAATGGGAGAGGTGGGTTGCCAACCTCCAGATGGGGCCTGGGGATCTCCTGGAATTACAACTGATCTCCCAGATTACACCAATCAGTTCCTCTGGAGGAAATATCTGCTTTGGTGTAGTGGTTTGGTGTAGTGCTTAAGTGTGTGAACTCTAATCTGGGAGAACCAGGTTTGATTCCCCACTCCTCCACTTGCAGCTGCTGGATCACCTTGGGCAAGCCATAGTTCTGACAAGAGCTGTCCTTGAAAGAGCAGTTCTCGAAAGAGCTCTCTCAGCCCCACCTCCTCACAGGGTGTCTGTTGTGGGGAGGGGAAGGGAAAGGAGTTTGTAAGCTGCTCTGAGACTCTGAGTGAAGGGCAGGGTATAAATCCAATCTCCTCCTCCTCCTCCTCCTCTTCTTCCTCGGCTTGACTCTATGCCATTATCCCCTGCTGAGGTCTCTCACCTTGAAAATCTTCCCTCCCCAGGCTCCGCCCCCAAGCTCCACCCCCAAACCTCCAGGAATTTCCCAAGCTGGAACTGGCAATCCATATGCTTAACTTTGTCACTGAAAAAAAGAGGAGGGATCCAGCTGCATTTAACTGGATCGTGCCCTTTCCTTGCACTGAGAAATTCCCACACCCTCTGGCTTGCCTCCAGCACAATCTTTGTGAGCAATGCCCCTTCAAAAAACAAGAGACTCCCAACTGCAGCCGTGCTAAGTACTGGCAAGGTAAAATGGCACCCCAGAGCAAGTGCTAAGGAACATATGCAAATCGAGGCGTAGCTCCTTCATTTTCGAGAGGACTTAACCAACGAAAGGAAAAACGAGCGATTGGAAACGAACGTGGCTACGGAAGAGTGTGCGCCAAGCAATTGCTGCATAAGAGGAAAACAAAAAATATTTCCTGCTTCAGATTATGGGAAAATGCAGTCTGATTATCCCAGGGCGTAGCAGCTTAATTTAATTTGGTAATTGCCAGGATTTCATCATCACCATGTTTGGCATGTTGCAGTATTTATCCTATGGATCCAAATCCGTTTTAAGTAGTAAAATGGTAGTAGTGAAATACTACTGCTTGTAGTAAAGTGGGCCCTGCAGGCAGCAGTTTCAACCATGGGGGATGTGCAATTTACTCATCTAGTCCAAGTCTCAAGCTGCTAGACCTCAATGAGGAGTTCCTCTCTCCAGCTGTATTCTGGCCCCCTCTGGCACAATTTAAGATTACTCTTTGCTGCCACCTCCAGGCCAGTAGTTAGAGGTGCATTGTATAGTAGCCTGCTCCCCTCAGACCTTCTATTTCTGTCTTCTGAAATAGACTTTCCTCCAGATTAAGAATCAGCAGTTTCAGAAAATGAAAATAAAACAGCTGTATAAACAGTCATTAGTTCCAAAAAGGAAAGGACATCTCTTTGAGCGACAACTGACTACCAACATCTGAGCTAAGAGAAACAGAAGGCCTCTGAACACAATCTTCTATCCCTGGATCTAAGCTTAACGCTATGATGTTAAAGGGACAAGCAGAATAAGCTCTGAAGTTTCCAGCTCTGTTGTTCAAGCTCTGTTCACTTCTTTTCACTTTTATCGGCTCTCTCTTGAGGACTCACACACCTTTCCTTACCTCTCCTGTATCTCAAAACGTGCCTTCATAACGGACGGAGACCACAGATCACTCTGTTGCTATACAAAACAAAATTACCAACAAAGGGGGGGAATGTATAAAATATGTACCTCTTTCTTGCCATCAAGTCATAGCTGATTTATGGAAATCCCAAAAGGGATTTTAAGGCAAGAGACATTCAGAGGGGATTTGCCATTGCCTGCCTCTGCATCCCAACCCTGGTATTCCTTGGAGGTCTCCCTTCCAAATACTGGCCAGGGCTGACTCTGTTTAGTTTCCAAGATCTGGCAAGATCGGGCTAGCCCGGGCTGTCCTCTCTGTGTATCCAAATCCCCATTTGTACACCTTGACACAAAGTCTGCAGAAATCCACAGTGGGTTATCAGAATGCTATGGAGAGGGCCGTCTGATGGGGCAAAACTATGGGACACATGAATGGCACTTGCCCAGTCCTAGTGGTTAAAGTTCATGGTTGGCATGTGACTAGTCCCAGGTTAATTTCTGGTTAAACAACCTTGGGGGGGGACACTAAGCGATACAAAGGATCAGGGCTATTTTTGGGCAGAAGCACAAGGAATGGAGTTCTGGCTGGCTCCCAAGTTGGCCACGCCCAGCAGGAAATCATTAGCATAATAGGCCACACCCAACAGCAGAAACTCATTAGGATTAGCTACATTAGGGTGTGTGTGGCCTCACATGCAAAGGAATTCCTGCTACCAAAAAAGCCCTGGGTTTTGACAACAAACAAGGTAAACGGAATAGGAAGCAAAAGGTGGATGTGGCTGGACAACCACACTTCTGGTAACATGGGGGTGTGGCCTAATATGCTAAAGAGCTGTGCTATCAGGGTGTGTGGCCTAATATGCTAATGAGTTTCTGTTGTTGGGTGTGGCCTATTACGCTAATGAGTTCCTGCTGGACGTTTTCTACAAAAAGAGCCCTGCAAGGATGCATGGCTGGCGCTTAAAATGGCAGCTCTAGTACTGATATTGTTTCCCTACCTGTACTGGTCTTTTTGGCCACTGTGTGACAGAGTGTTGGACTGGATGGGCCATTGGCTTGATCCAGCATTGGCTTCTCTTACGTTCTTATGTTCTTAATGTGGGGGAGCAGGCAATGGAAAAGAAGTGCACATTGTCGGGATGTTAGGAAACAGTAAGTTGAACAAGATGCTATAGAGGGAAATGAGTGACGTCGACTTAGGGATGCCATTTTCAGCGGCAGCCGTGTATTTTTTGACTGTGCAGCTTCATTTTCAGACACGAAGTGTGAAATAAAACACCCCCTTGAAACCTCCTGTTGTACTGTGTAGCTTTACTTTCAGACACCAAGCGCGAAATTAAAACGCCTACGTGAGGCTTCCGGTGAGTCAGAGCAGACACCAGTGGGCTAGAGATAGACCAGTGGGTTGAATCGGTACAAAGCAGCTTCTAATGTTCACCCAGGCTGCTGCAGTCGCTCAGAGGTTAAGACGCTGAGCTGCAGACTGGAAGGTCTGTAGTTCGGCAGTTCGAGACCCGAGTGCCACGTGACGGAGTGAGCTCCTGTCTCTGGCCCCAGTTCCTGCCAACCTAGCAGTTCGGAAGCAAGAAATTGCAAGTAGATAAATAGGTACTGCTTTGGTGGGAAGGTAACAGTATTCCGTGCATTTAGTCATGCCGGCCACATGACCACAGAGAAGTCTTCGGACAGCGCTGGCTCTTCAGCTTGGAAACGGAGATGAGCACCGCCAACTAAAGTCAGATTCAACTGGCTTTCAAGCAAGGGAAACCTTTATGTTTTACTAATGTTCACCCAACTCAACTATACCTGCTTTGATCTGTGCCATGGCATTCAACAAGACCGCTATAAATCCCCCGGCATTCTCCAGGTGCGATGACAGGATGTACAGGAATCTGTTATCGGCATCATAGTAGGAGTCTCTGGCCAACGGAACACCTTCCTGGACCGGGCCCTGCTTGGGGACCTCCTGAGCCAACAGGAGTACGATGGCCGGGAAGGAGAATGTCTTCCCCAGGAGGCGTGTCACAGTGCAGCCAAAACGGTAAACCACAAAATGGCGAGGGGACAAGCTGGCCCAGTCGGTGGAGACCACAGTATTGATCTGAGGTCCTGAGGAACAACCGTCATCCAAAATTGCTCCTGAAAAGGTAGAAAAGCAATGGCATGGAAGTTTGTAGCTTTTGGAAATATGTTTTGGAAATATGGTGAGGGGAGGATTTAGCGAGGCACGTGCTGGGAAAGAAGGAGGAGGAGGAGGAGGAAGAGAAGAGGAGGAGGAGGAGGAGGTTGGACTTATATCCTGCCCTTCACTTGGAGTCTCAGAGCAGCTTACAATCTCCTTTCCCTCCCCTCAACAGACACCCTGTGAGGAAGGTGGGGCTGAGAGAGCTCTTTCAAGAACTGCTCTCAAGAGAACAGCTCTGAGAGAACTTGTGACGGAGAGAACCTGTGTCTATGCTTGTAGCTGCCACCAATTCACTGCCACAGGAGGTGGTGGCAGCTACAAGCATGGACAGTTTCAAGAGGGAATTAGATAAACATATGGAACAGAAGTCCATCAGTGGCTATTACCCACAGGGTATAGATGGGAACTCTCAGTCTGGGGCAGGTGATGCACTCTATTCTTGGTGCTGGAGGGGGCAGCAGTGGGAGAGCTTCTTGTGTCCTGGCCCCACTGCTGGACCTCCTGATGGCACCTGGCATTTTTGGCCACTGTGTGACAGAGTGTTGGACTGGATGGGTCGTTGGCCTGATTCAACATTGGCTTCTCATATGTTGTGGAAGAGTGGGAAAACCTGGTTCTCCCAGATTAGGGTTCTTACTCTCAACCACTACACCAAGCTGGCTCCAAGCAAACCTCAGCAGCATTACCTGGAGAAGGCAGAGAGTGAGGGGACTGCTGAGAGGCCTCCAAAGCCTGCTTGATCTCACGCAAGGTCCTGGCGAGGGGAGAAGCTGCCACCAGGGCCTCCACTTCCAACTCAGCCAGACAGGCCAGCACACTGCTCTTCGGAGACTGTTGATCCAGCCCTGTTGATGGACATCGACATAGCTTAGGGGAGAGGCTGTGGCTCAGCGGAAGAGCATCTGCTTGGGAAGCAGAAGGTCCCAGGTTCAACCCCCCAGCATCCCGGGTTAAAAGGACCAGGCAGTGGGTGATGTGAAAGACCCCTTCCTAAGACTCTGGAGAGCTGCTGCCAGTCTGAGTAGACAGTATTGACCGTGGTGGATCAAGAATCTGAATCAGGATAAGGCAGCTTCATGTGAATTCATGTGTACCCTAAAGTTGTGCTTGCAGTCCCAGAAGGAGACGGTGGCTTAATGTAGATGACTAGGCAGATTTGGTGGCAGGGTTGAGAGGTTGGGAGAGGATACTACATGACACAGAATCATAGAATCACAGAGCTGGAAGGGGTCATAGAGGCCATCTAGTCCAACCCCCAGCTCAATGCAGGATCAGCTTAGAGCATCCCTGACAAGGGTTTGTCCAGGCGCTGCTTAAAGGCTGCCAGGGAGGGGGAGCTCACCACCTCCCAAGACAGCTGATTCCACTACTGCACGACTCTGACTGTTAAAAAGTTTTTCCTAGTATCCAACTGGTACCTTCCCACAATTAATTTAAGCCCATGATTGCGAGTCCTCTCCTCTGCTGCAAACAGGAACAGCTCTCTGCCCTCCTCTAAGTGACGGCCCTTCAAAGACTACAAGAGAGCAATGAGGTCCCCCAACATCCTCTTCTCCAGACTAAACATTCCCCTAAGTCCCTCAGCCTTTCCTCCTAGGGCTTGGTCTCCAGCCCCCACCCCCGATCATCCTCGTCATTCTCCTCTGCCCCCGCTCCGTTCTGTCCACATCCCTTCTGAAGTGAGGCCTCCAGAACTGCACACAAGACTCCAGGGGCGGCCTGACCGATCCAGTGTACGGCAGGACCCTCACATCTTGCGATTTGGATGTTGCACCTCTGTTGATACCAAGATTGCACTGGCCTTTTTTTGTCACTGCGTCATACTGGTGTTATGTGTGTTTATATGTAAACAAACAAATGAATTATTATACACGTACCCCAATTTTAAAAGTTTTTAATGCTGAAAGGGTTTAATCTTCGCTGCCATGGGGAACATATTTGGGGAGAAAGGCGGCATAGAAATGTTTTAAATAATTAAATAAAAGTAAAGATGTCACAAGGGAAATTTAACATTGCCTAAGGAAGATTTGGGGGACCTGTGGATGCTTCCAGATGGTTCACAGTGCCACCTACTGGCAGCTCTCTGGAACCGCACCATTTGGCCGCAGCAAAAAACAACTAAACCACTTTGACCACAGCTTCTGTGGTCATTAGCAAGACCAGGGCTTACCTCCCTAGTGCCTTCCTTTTGAATCAGTTCAACAACTTATGGTACTGTTCTAACAGCACCCAGGGCTCTTTTGTAGCAGGAACTCCTTTGCATATTAGGCAACACACCCCTGATGTAGCCAATCCTCCACGAGCTTACAGTAGCCCCTGTAAGAAGAGCTCTGTAAGCTCTTGGAGGATTGGCTACATTAGGGGTGTGTCTCCTAATATGCAAAAGAGTTCCTGCTACAAAAAGAGCCCTGAGCACAACTGTGTACAGGAATAATTACCCGTACCCCTATTTCCTTGATATTTATCAAATGGGCTTCCAAAGACAAGAGAAGAAAAGGATGGTTCCATTACCAGGTACAAAGCCATCTCCTTACCTTGGTCATCAAAGCCATGGGAACTAACAGAGGTCCTTTTCCCACCGGATAGCACGTGTTGTTGCAGCAAGCCAGTATCCTGTGGATAATAAGTCGGAAGAATCACAGATGCAGAATGGAGCAGAAAAAGAGAGCATTGCCCCCCAACCTGGCAGAGCATCAGCTTTGCATGCAGAAGGTCTCATCCCGGTTTCCATCCCTGGTATCTCCAGTTAAAGCATCTCAGGTAGCAGATTTTGGAAGAGACCTGGTTGTGCCTGAGACCTTGGAGAGCCACTACCAGTCAGGTCTGACAGTGTTCTGCCAGATGGACCGAAAAGGTCTCACTCAGTATAAAGCATCCTAATATGATGACCTCACACTTACCTGATATCTCTGCTGTACTCCAGCTTGCTCTCGCATGGCCAGACCAAAGCCCACAGTCCCATCACGCCCTGGCGCCCGTTCTTGTTTCACCCTTTTCCCACCGTGGAGTTTGCGCAGCAGCATCCCCAGGACTTTCATCAGCTCCGTTGCCTCTTGCCACTCGGCACCTGAGGAATTAAGAAAGAGATTCATGCCTGGTGAGAAGCAAATGCAGCTCCTTTGATTCCCCACTCCTCCACTTGCAGCCGCTGGGTGACCTTGGGCAAGCCATAGTTCTGTCAGAGCTGTTCTTCAAAACAGCAGTTTTTGTCAGAGCTCTCTCAGCTCCGCCTACCTCACAGGGTGTCTGTCGTGGGGAGAGGAAGGGAAAGGAGTTTGTCAGGTGCTCTGAGACACCAAGTGAAGGGTGGGGTATAAATCCAATCTCCTCCTCCTCCTCCTCCTTCTTGTCCAAATGTCTTTAAGTAGCTGATTGTACCCATTTCTGACATCTATCAGTGTATGTAGCCACATTTTGGGGTGATGTAGGTATTTGCCCAGGCTGTCTTGATCTCGTCAGATCTATTGGAAGCTAAGCAGGGTCGACCCTGGTTAGTACTCGGATGGGAGACCACCAAGGGAGTTAAGGTTGCTATGCAAAGACAGGCAGTGGCAAACCAATCTCTGTTCATCTCTTGCCTTGAAAGCCCTAAAAGGATGCCATAAATTGGCTGCAACTTGACAGCACTTTACACATGAAGAAGAAGAGATTGGATTTATACCCCTCCCTTCATTACCTGAAGGAGTCTCAGAGCAGCTTACAGTCATCTTTCCCCTCCCCTCCCCACAACAGACATCCTACAAGGTAGGTGGGGCTGAGAGGACTTTTCCAAGAACTGCTCTTTCCAGAACAGCTCTGAGAGAACCTGTGACTGACCCAAGGCCACACCAGCAGCTGCATGTAGAGGAATGGGGAATCAAACCTGGTTCTCTCACATTAGAGTCCTCCGCTCTTAACCACTGCACCAAACTGGCTCTCTGAGTGTGCCCACAGAGCTATTGCAAATTCTCCCAATCAGACCAGCATTATGCAGAAGTTCTTAGAGATCCTGTAGAGATGCACCAAAGAAGGATGTGATTTCTCCCCCCCAATTGAAAACTCCCCCTTATTTATTTGTCCTCACATCTGAATAGATTTTCAAGAGGATGAACTTCTTCGGAGCTCCCATCAAATAATAAGAGCCAGTTTGGTGCAGTGGTTAAGTGCGCAGACTCTAATCTGGGAGAACTGGGTTTGATTCCCCACTCCTCCACTTGCACCTGCTGATGTGACCTTGGGTCAGTCACAAGCTCTGGCACAGCTGTTCCTGAAAGAGCAGTTTGTGTTGAGTTCTCTCAGCCCCACCTACCTCACAGGGTGCCTGTTGTGGGGAGGGAAGAAGGAGCTTGTAAGCGTCTGAGACTCCAAGTGAAGGCGGGGTATAAATCAATCTCTTCTTCTTCTAATACAAAATCATTAGAAAGCGGCTGGGAAGAATTCGACTCACCTGCTGTCACAGATCGCTTACCTGAGTAGCCCATCGCTTGTAAGGCTCCAGGCGCTTTGGCAGGGGAGGTCACATCCTGCTGGCTCTCCTTGGCTGGGCTGACACTGGCCTGGGGGGTGGTCTCCGTGGAGAGCTTTGCCCGCTCTAGGCCTTTCAGTTGCTCCACGTCCAGCGACTGCACCAGGTCCTAGACGCAGAGATCCACACTCAGAATCCTCCGCTTCTGCCTTGGCCACTCAAATCACCTCTCCAGTTTTGCAAATTTTGCACACAAGATTACAGAGGATACTTTACATGTTAGGCATCACTGTTAAGGTACGGTAGAATATGCATTTTTAACATCGGATGGGATTTGTCAATTGGCTACTTTAATATTAGTCATTTTTTAAAATTATTTCTCTGTACAGCGTTTCATTTCTGGTCCTCTATCAATTGTTTAAGGGCCACGGTGGCTCAGAGGTTAAGACACTGAGCTACAGACTGGAAGGTCTGTAGTTCGGCAGTTTGAGACCCGAGTGCTGCATGACGGAGTGAGCTCCCGTCTCTGGCCCCAGCTCCTACCAACCTAGCAGTTTGAAAGCAAGAAACTGCAAGTAGATAAATAGGTCCTGCTTCAGAGGGAAGGTGACAGCGTTCTGTGCACCTCGGCATCTAGTCATGCCAGCCACACGACCATGGGAAAAGTCTTCGGACGGTGCTGGCTCTTCAGCTCGGAAACGGAGAGGAGCACCGCCCCCTAGAGTCGGATTCGACTAGCTTTTGAGCAAGGGGAACCTTTACCTTTTATCAGTTGTTTAGTGCCTCACAAGTGTAACAGGGGCTTTGTTGCATCTTGCATTCTGTACTATTTGACCTCTGAAGAAGGCTCTTGTGGGCCGAAATGCATCAGGTCATATCTAGTTCCTTTTGTGCATTTGTCACTTGGAATATTTTATGAGGCTTTATTTGGGCCCCTACAAGGTTTTTATATGTTTTTGAAATAAACATGTGTACTTTTGTCCATACCTATTGACGTTTTTAACTTTTGGCCCCTTACTAGTTTTCTAAACTTCCTTTGGAGGTTATTACTGTAAGTCTGCCAGGTTGGACTGGGATGTGGCAGAGATCAGGAAAGTCCAGTCCAGGGCCAGGGGTCTGTGCAGCTGCCGGAGATGAGTCTGATCATGTCTTGCCTGAGTCTTGCGGGGCACCAGACAGCTGCCTTAGGCCTTTCTTCACCTCTCTGATCACCAGGCCAGGGAAAGGCACGAATACTGCCCCCTCCAGTTGAACTTTAGTATTTTCACCTGGGAAAAAGTTCCTATTCCAAAGTAGGGGTTTTATTATGGTCTGTGGCCTGAGGTGAACTTGGTGTCGGAGGAGAGTTGTATGGATACTGCGGGCAGCCAAAAAGACAAATAAGTGGGTTCTGGATCAAACCAAGCCTCAACTCTCCCTAGAAGCCAAAATGACTAAACTGAGGCTGTCGTACTTTGGTCACACATTATGAGAAGACGAGAGTCACTGGAAAAAGACAATCATGCTAGGAAAAGTTGCAGGTAGCAGGGAAAGAGGAAGACCCGACAGGAGATGATTGGACTCAGTCAAGGAAGCCATGAGGGCCCTTCCTTTGCAAGACCTGAGCACGGTTATTAATGAAAGGACACTTTGGAGGTTGTTAATTCGCAGGGTCAGCATAAGTAGGAAGCGACTTGCAGCACTCAACACACACCCATATGGCCTGAGCAGATACACTGAGAGGGTTTTTTTAACCTGCACATGTGCAGGTAATCAGTGTCGTGTTCCTACTGATCAGTGCCATAGGTCAGCAGAAGCATTTTACATTCGGGATAAATCCCAGCTGCAGCGTCCTCACTATGGCAGCCAGTTCTACAGAGAGGAACACGCGCCTTAGCCCACCAAGCCGCCTCCGCTGAGTCAGACCATCGGCCCGTCCAAGTCAGAGTATTGTGTCTGCTCAGACTGACAGCAGCTCTCTCCACAGTCTCAGGTAGGGGTCTTTCATATCACCTACCACCGACCTAATCCTTTTTCATTGGAGATGCTGGGGGATTGAACCTGGGACCTTCTGCATGCCAAGCAGATGCCCTTCCACTGAGCCACAGCCAAAGGATAGGATCTCTTGGCTGGATAATGGTGGTCTTTCAGCTTCTGGGAGATTCTCTGAGCGTGCAGGAGGGGAGGGAGCCAACTTCCTCCCTCTCCGTACTGACCACAAGACTCTGGATCTTCTGGTGGACTCCTTGGTAAAAGACCATGATGTCTGCCCGGTGTTTTGCCAGCTGAGACGCAAGATGTAGGTTCTGGTCTTCCAGCTTGTCGTACAAAGTGCGAACGCTGAAATCTTCCAGGTCTCTTATTGCGCTCCGGTCTCCTGAAATGCAAGGCATCCTGTTAAGTATGCGACTCAACAAGAGGCAGTGATTTCAGCAAAAGTGATTCAGCTTTATTGTAATAGCAAACAGACAATCAGTCAACAACGACACACACAACGATAAGTGGAGCACAGCTCCCTTTTTAAATAATCCGGGCTGTCTAAGCCACGCCCACAGATAAGTTAACATCCAATGGCATAACAGAGATATAGGCCAATCAGGTCTGTTCCCTCCATAAACATATTTACAATTGTGATTGGTTGCTTCAAACCATTCCATAGGAACGACCAATAGAAAAGTTACAGCTTACGATCCTCTGCACAGAATCAAGCTTTACATGGTAAAGAATAGGCTCAGTTACAGTTAAGACATTACACATCCCTTTTTAGAGTTTCTGCCTATATAACCAAGCTGGGTTGGCGGCACACTGCCTTGCTTCTTCCTTTGTAGTGGGGAAGGAAGGAGCGGAAGAGGAGGAATGGAAGGGCTTTCCCTTGTCTTGCCTCCAGAAGCTGTAGTGTGGAGGATAAACTGCTGGACTCGGATCAAGGAGATCTGCACTCAAATCCCTTCATAGCTTTCTGGGTGGTCTTGGCCAGCTGCTCTCTCTCTCTTGCTTTCTGTGTCAGCCTAACCCAGGGGTCCCCAACTTTTTTGATCCTCCGGCCTCCTTTGGAATACTGACACAGCATGGTGGGAGCAGCCACAAAACGATTGCCACTAAAATGGCCGCTTCAGGAGGCGGAGACAGCCACAAAATGGCTGCCGCAGCTTACCCTCAGTCAGACTACAAAGATTCGTGTGCTGTGGTGGCAGCAAAGTTTTTAAAAATTCTGCACAACCAATCACATCTCCAACAGCAAATCAGAAGCTTCGCTGGGCAAAAGCCCCACCTGGCCCTGCCCACTTTTCTAAAAAGACTTGATGAATGCTCGGGGCTCTTTAGCTTGGAGAAACGACAACTGAGGGGGTGACATGATCGAGGTTTATAAGATTATGCGTGGGATAGAGCAGGTAGAGAAAGAGGTACTTTCCTCCCTTGCTCACCATAGAAGGACTCGTGGGCACTCCATGAAATTGCTGAGCAGTCAGGTTAGAACAGATAAAAGGAAGTCCTTCTTCACCCAAAGAGTGATTAACACATGGAATTCACTGCCACCGGAGGTGGTGGCAGCTACAAGCATGGACGGCTTCAAGAGGGAATTGGATCAACATATGGAGCAGAGGTCCATCAGTGGCCATTAGCCGCAAGGTATAGATAGGAATTCTCTGTCTGGGGCAAGGGATGCTCTGTATTCTTGGTGCTTGGGGGGGAGGGGCAACAGTGGGAGGGCTTCTAGTGTCCTGGCCCCGCTGCTGGACCTCCTGATGGCCCCTGGTCTTTTTGGCCACTGTATGGAGAGTGTTGGACTGGATGGGCCACTGGCCTGATCCAACATTGGCTTCTCTTATGTTCTTATATGGAGCAGAAGTCCATCAGTGGCTATTAGCCACAAGGTAGAGATAGGAACTCTCAATCTGGGGCAAGTGATGCTCTGGATTTTTGGTGCTTGGGGAGGGGGGGCAACAGCGGGAGGGCTTCTAGTGTCCTGGCCCCGCTGCTGGACCTCCTGATGGCCCCTGGTCTTTTTGGCCGCTGTGTGGAGAGTGTTGGACTGGATGGGCCACTGGCCTGATCCAACATTGGCTTCTCTTCTGTTATGTTCTTATGTCTTGGTGGGCGCCACGGCAGCTCCTCAGGGACTCAAGCTGGCACCATTGGATGAGATGCAACTTTAAGGAATACTTTGCAGAACTCTTTTCTGACTCTACAGTGTTGTTTTCTGACTCTTCAAAAAGTTACAGTGTTGGAGATGAATCCTGACAGTTTTCATAGTGTCCCCAGAGAGGTGTTCCAGATTGTTGCGAGGCATTCATTAGCAGCTATTATTAGTCGGATCTGAAGCGCACATCTTAGACTATTCAGCCATTCTGTTCCTATCTGTGTTTAAAAGGGATGAGTCAGTTTGAAAATAATCCTCCTTCCTCAACTTTTGCAGAAGTGTGGCCAGTGATATTGAACTGCTTGATGCAGATGGGGGATGGTCCCCCCCAAAATTGAAGTACTTAACTGAAATGCCATACGAAAGGAGGTTTGTAAGCTGCAAGATCTGATGTTTGGCATTGCTTATTTACTTTCTAATTCCAATTGTCTTTGTCGTTTGTTATCTTATTTTCTTGTAATACGTTTCAGGCTTGCGTATTTGTTGGTTGTACTAAATACAAATTGTCAAATAATTTTTTTTAAAAAGGGGTGTGTGTGTTCAAAATCCTCCTGATTAATTAGGGATCTTCATTCATCTGAGAAAGCTGGCCCTGGCTCCCACAAGCACTGACCATGATAAATTGGTTAGTCTTTAAGGTGTTGCAAGAGTCTCTGTTGTTTTGACACCAGAGGCCTAACGTAGTGTAGCTGGCCCTCTGGAATTGGCCTTTGGCTACCGTTCTATAAAGGCCAGTAAGTAAGTCCCTCTAGACCCCTCTCTCGACTCCTGCCTGCCTGCATGGACATGAATGCATACTGAGGCACCTGGGTTTCAGCTGCAACCATAGCCTGTATCACCTAATTTGTACTTTTAAGAACATTGTCATGGCTAAGTCTGTCGCCTCTCAGACTGTGTTCCTCATGAAAGTGAAGCACTTATCTGAGCCCTCCGGCTGCACATGTTGTATATTCCAGTTTCAGACTCAGTTCGACACTGGAGGTGCTTCTCAGAGCTAAGTAGGGCTACCAGCTCTGGATTGCAGTAGACCAGATTTATCCCTCACTTCACAACTTCAAGGTGTCTCAGAGTAGCTCACAAAGTAGAATTTCCCTTCGCTCCCACAACAGACATCCTGCAGCTTAGAGGAAGAAGCGATTGGCTGTATACCACAGCCCTTTACTCACCTAATTTAGTACTGTTTACAAAATCATTCCCGTCCACTGCCCACAGATCTGTCACCTCTCAGACTGTAGGTTCGGCTCACGAAAGCTCTGACAGAAGCTACTCTTATCTAGGACAGCTCTGACCAGACCAATGGCTACTGTCATAGGTCATTCCAGCGAGTTTCAGACTTGAGGATTCGACACTCGAACCCAGTTCTCTCAGCTCAAAGTCTGCGCACGTAGCCGTTACCCAACTGGCTCTCGCCGAGTTGGAAAATACCTGGAGATTTGTGGGGAGGGAAGGGTTTGGGGAGAGGAAAAGCTTCCGTGGGGTAGAATGCCACAGAGTCCACCTTCCAAAGCAGCCATTTTCTCTGGGGGAACTGATCTCTGTAGCCTGGAGATCAATTGTAAATCCAGGGAATCTCCAGCCACCACCTGGAGGTTGGCAGCCCTGCACTGACTCCCAAAAGTGTCTTGTGTGGATTTGCAAGCAGAAGTTTGCCCCCACTTATTCACACTTCGGCCGAGTTCAGACTGGCAGTTTGCCCCGAGAGAGGGGCATTTCAGCAACGTTTCACAAACAGATTAAAGGGGGCGTTCACACAGGCACATCTCTCTGGTGTTCCCCAGCTGTACTCAACCCATCTTGTAACGCTTCGTTCCTGAGTGGAAAAGATACCTGTTAAAAGTGGTATCAAACCCCGGAAAGCGTGTCTATCCCGTGTCTATCCCGCACCAACACAGTATGAATGCTAAAATCCGCGATTTTGATTGTGTGCTTATGCGCATAAGCACATATCTCCAGATTAGCAAAACAGAAAGCCGTGCCTTACAGCCGCGCCTTTGGGCCAACAGTGTGAATGCTCCCTCACGCCTCCTCAGTCGCACAGTGTGACTGGAAAACTCTGGGATCAGTCATGCCACAACTTGCTCCGCTCGAACTGCCAGTCTGAGCTTGGCCTTCATATCTTCAATGAGTACTTATAACACTATAGACGTATACCTAGAAAACCTTAGACTGTGAATGGGCTTTGGATTTAGTAAAAGGGGGCTAGCTGCCCCCCCAACACCAATGGAAGTCTCCCTGCCTTGCTCTTCCGAGAGTTTTCGGCACAACCCTTCTCCAAGACGGTAATGCAGCACCATCTGCTGGCCTTCCCCTCTTCCTTCAGCACTGTCAGAATACCTAGCCTGTCTCTGAGCACTTCCCATTCCTCTCAGACCATTAGGCGTTAGAGAAACAGCTGGATGCTGGCAGCTCAGTGGACACGTGGAGCCAAGCGTGGTGCTCCACCATCCAGAGCCAGCGTGGTGCAGTGGCTGAGAGTGGTGGTCTCCAATCTGGAGATCCTCCTTCACACGAAGCTAGCTGGGTGACCTTGGGCCAGTCCCAGTTCTCTCAGGACTCCCTCGGCCCCACCTACTTCACAGGATGACTGTTGTGGGGAGAGGAAGGCAAGGCAAGCGTGAGCCGCTTTGAGATTCCTTCAGGTAGAGAAGAGTGGGGTGTAAAAACCAACTCTTCTCTTTCTCTGCTCTCACCCGTAAAACTCTTCTATCCCCCCCCTTACACCGAAGAACCAAAAAGCACCAGAAAAAATGCACCTCAGAATGTATAATTAAAGTCAGCTGCTTTGCTGGCTGTGATTGGGCAGAAAGGCGGGATATAAACTTTGTAAATAAATAAGTCAACAAAGCAACAGCCCTTGCACAATTTAAAATCGATCCTTCTACACCAGCAGGTTAACCACTGCAGTCTCCCCTGCCACCCTTTGGGATCTCTGGCTGTCCCCTGGTGTCTTTTGCCAAGCCATGGCTAGGGATGTGCCAATATCTATCTATCTATCTATCTATCTATCTATCTATCTATCTATCTATCTATCTATCTATCTATCTATCTATCTATCTATCTATCTATCTACCTACCTACCTACCTACCTACCTACCTACCTACCTACCTATTCTTTGGATCCTAGGTTTTTGAACCCTTAAAAATTTGGCATTGCCTTGAAAACCCAAATTCCACTATCACTACTGTATTGGAATTTGAGTAAAATTCAGGAATCCCAAAATTTTCAGGCCTATTATACCCTGTGGGGCCATTATAGTCAATAGTGAATCTCCTAGGACATATACAGTGGTTTGGGGAGGAGGTAGTTTGAGACAGAGGCACCAAAATTTGCAGTGCAGCTGCTGGAGCCTCTCCCCAAAAGAACTCCCAAGTTTCAAAACAGATTGGAGCAGGGGGCCCAATTATTTGGGTACCCAAAGAGGGTGCCCCCATCCTCCACTGTTTCCAACGGCGGGGGGGGGAAGCAAGGCAGGCATCTGATTCGGCTTAACTAATGCCTGAATCACGCTGAAAAGGCATGATTTGGGTATTAATTCAGCTCGTAAATGCTGAATGACATCCCTAGCCACGGCTTCTCTGACATTACTATCTGCTCTGATTGCCAATGTCTGGGCTTTGGACTCTACAAATGGTCTTACCGAATCCACAAAAGCCTCCCTCTCCGTTGTCAGGCCCTTCTCCAGATCCGCGGGGCCCGAGCATTTCATAGAACTGGAGGCTGAAAAAAAAACCAAAACACACAGTCCATAGAGATCTATTCCTTTCATTAGATTTTCTCTCCTATCCAATGAACTTCTCTCCTTGTCCCAGGGAAATGCTTTAGCTCTGTGCACATTGCTCTTAACATCCTATTTACACTGGTACACAGATTTGGTACCCTGGGTTACAAAAGGTGCCGTACTTGATTTATTACTGTTATTATTGGTGCGTATCCAGCCATTTGCCCTGACCTGGGTGGCACAGGCTAGCCAGAAGAAGAAGAAGAAGAAGAAGAGAAGAAGAAGAAGAGGAGGAGGAGGAGGAGATTGGATTTATACCCCACCCTTCACTACCCAAAGGAGTCTCAGAGCAGCTTACAAACTCCTTTCCCTTCCCCTCCCCACAACAGACACCCTTTGAGGTAGATGGGGCTGAGAGAGCTCTGACAGAAACTGCTCTTTTTCAAGAACAGCTCTTGTCAGAGCTAGGCTTGCCCAAGGTCATCCAACAGCAGTGGGGAATCAAACCCAGTTCTCCCAGATTAGAGTCCGCGCACTTAACCACTACACCAAACTGGCCTGAGCTCATCAGATCTCAAAAGCTGAGCAAACTCAGCTCTGGTTAGTACTTGGATGGGAGACCACCAAGGAAGTCTGGGGTTGCTATGCCGAGGCAGGCGTTGGCAAAAGCCACCTTGGTAGAGCAAAAAGAAGAATTCATGGTTCAAAAAACAATACAAATTATAATAGGAACCGTGAAAGAAAGATGCTAGGAAATCTCAAAATGTTGTATTCTGTTAAAGATTCTTATCCAAAACCACCTCTGAACATCTCTGGCCTTGAAAATCCTACAAGGTTGCCATGAGTCGGCTGCAACTTGATGGCAAAAAACAGAAGAGAGCCAACAAAACCTCATCCATGCATGGAAGTGTTCCTGTGTTCTCCTCCATCCCTGCAAAGCCTTCCAGCCTCTAGAAAGATCATTCCTGGAGCTGTGGGGTCCATGCAAAGGAACGGCCATGCAGCGGGGTGGAGTGAAGAGGGTCAGACACAGGAACAAACCGATGGCTTTCCTTAGTGGAGCTGTGTGTGCACAAGAGGAAGGGAGAGTGATTTCACTGCCTTGTTCTTTCTTATTCCCCCCCCTTCCCCATGCAGCTATTCCTCCAAGCAGGCCCCGCTGTTGGGATATTTGGTTAATATAGCAGACAAGTTTGGCCTTGGAGAACAAAATGAAGCAGGGCAAAGGCTAACAGAGTTTTGTCAAGAGAACACGCTGATCATAGCGAACACCCTTTCCCAACAACCTAAGAGTCGATTCTACACATGGACATCACCAGATGGGCAACACCGAAATCAGATTGACTATATAATTTGCAGTCAAAGATGGAGAAGCTCTATCCAGTCAGCAAAAACAAAGACCTGGAGCTGACTGTGGCTCAGATCATGAGCTACTCATTGCAAAATTCAGACTTAAACTGAAGAAAGTTGGGAAAACCACTAGGCCCATTCAGATTTGACTTAGATCGCATCCCCGATGAATATACAATAGAGGTGAAGAATAGGTTTAAGGGACTAGGTTTGATAGACAGAGTGCCTGAAGAACTGTGGACAGAGGTTCGTGACATTGTACAGGAGGCAGCAATCACCGCCATCCCGAAGAAAAAGACATGCAAGAAAGCATTTGGTTAATATGAAGAGCCATGTGAAGAATGGCACAGAACAAAGTGCACACACAGAGAGGAGGGGTCAGAGGACAGCTCCCAGATTGATTTGGCATCGGCTTTCCCTTCCGTTGTTTTACGAAACCCACATTGGAACAGAAATTCCCCTCTGCACTGCATGCTGCTTTCACTCCCGTTCATAATTGGGTTTTACGGTAGCTTCCACACTCCATGCCACTTTTGAGTTCTTTGATGGTCGGATTTTATTGAACCTTTTGCATAGATTTATGGCCGTTTTATGGCCCTTCAGGGGTGACTTTGCAGTCAGTACGGGTGTTGCCCCAAGGTATTTGAATGTGGTTTTGAGCTGCACTTTCCCCTCCTGGTTGAGAAAATGTGAAGTGAATGCCAGATGCAGAATTGTGCTAAGATAAAGAGAGAGGCATCCCATGCAAGGAGACAACACTTATCCACACTTAAAGTGACATTGCACACCTCCCTCCCCCCCAATGTCCAGGCATGCTCAGTTGCTCACTCCGACACCTGCAACATCAGGAATGATCTTTTTGGGGATCAGAAGGGACTGTGGGAATGACAAGAAATGCAGGTCAGCACCACCTTCTATGCTCAGAATGGTAGGGTACAGTTCATTGTTGTGATCAGTCATTCAACCGCCTTCTTTAATACAAAAATTGCTCTATTTGATCCATCCTCACACCACTATTGTTATTTCAACAACAGAGATAACTAACAGAAGCTGAGGGAACACGCCCTGCACAAAGCCACATCATAGCACAGTGGCAGGGATGTGAATTCAGATCCCAAAATGGCCAATCAAAAACCTTTCACCCAGTGGGCCACATGGCTCCGGCGGCGCCACGAGGAAAACTGCATCTCGACCGATTCTTTTGTCCCCCACAGCTAAAAGAACAGCAAGCCCTGTTTTCTATGACACCCCAGCAGCCTTAGCAGAGAGAATGGGGGAAACTCACAACCAGGCTCAGGCTATCTGCTGCTGGGCTTTCCTTTGTCACTCACCTCTCTTTGATGAGGACATACTCGGGAGGCACGTGTGGTTCTCCCAGGCTCCTCCACCGTGGCTTCCAGCTCTTCATGGGGCTCGGGGTAGACCTGGGGTGCCTCAGCGCAATGGCGAGAGCCGTCAGCACCACTGTGAGGAAGCCCAGGACAAAAAGCACAGCTGAAAAGGCAGGAGAGCGTAGCTGAGACTGAAGGCAAGGAAGGGAGTAATCATATTTCATGACTGGCATATCCATGACAGTTTGGAGTGTGTGGGGGTAAGGTCCTGATGTCCCCCCAGTGCACCCCAGGCCCATATAAAACCCCATACATGGATGTTCTGGCCAACTTCCTCTCCACATACTAGCACAAATGTTCTTGGAGCTCCCGGCTTCCTTTCTACCTCCTAGCATAAATGTTCCTGGAGCACTCAACTTCTTCTCCACCTCCTAGCATAAATGTTTCCAAAGCTCCCGACTTCCCCTCCACTCCCTAACATAAATGTTCCCAAAGCTCCCGACTTCCCCTCCACCCCCTAGCATAAATGTTCCCAAAACTCCCAACTTCCCCTCCACCCCCTAGCATAAATGTTCCCAAAGCTCCCGACTTCCCCTCCACCCCCTAACATAAATGTTCCCGAAGCTCCCAACCTCCTCTCCACTCCGTAACATAAATGTTCCTGAAGCTCCTGACTTCCCCTCCACCCAGGGCCAGCTTGCCCGCTAGGCAAACTAGGCATTCGCCTAGAGTGCGGGCTGGCCCTTAGGGCACGGGAGGAGAGGCAGGGGCAGCCACTGGGCTGGCGCACCTGGCCAGCATGGCAGAGAGAGGCAGCAGCGTAGCCTGCAGGAGCCCAGAGCACTCCTGGCACTGCTGAAACCTAGATGTCGGCGCCCTCGACTGCACGCCTGGCTGCAGCCAGTTCCCCTTCTGGAGGGCGGAGGAGGCACTCTTTTTTCCTCTCCTGCTCCTCCTGAGGTGGCCGGTCGTGCTGCTCTTAATTTAAAGGCACAGCAGCAGGCTCATCAAGCGGCGTGAGCTGAGTTGGCAACCCTGCCCTGGCTCTCTGGAGAAGGCCATGAATCTTCCAGCCCGGAGGGCACTGAGCTCGCCCGCCAATCCTGCTGCAACCTGCCTGCAGCTACTCCTGCTTCTGCCGCTCCTCGCTCAGATCCTGCACGCCGCCTCCTCCTTTGCCTGCCTCTGCGCCGCCTCTGATGGGAGGACTTGCTGGGTCCTAGTGCTCCCTGTCCTGCTGGGGGATTGGGGCACTTGGCGTGTCCAGAAGCTCCTCCCTGGGGTTGATGAGCTCCCCCCCGCACAGCATGGCCTCTGGCTGAGAGCTGCAGAAATGGCAGTGGATGCAAGGTAAGGCAGGAGGGGGGGCAGTGGCTTGTGTGCTGCCTCCCCCTCGACCCAGCCACCCAGGCCCTGGGCCCAGGGAGGGGACCCATGCCCAGCCACCATCACGGCCCTCAGGCCTGCCCGGGCACCTCCCTCCCTCTGGGGAAGAAGCAGCAGAGGGGGCTGGGGTCTGAGTGAGGGAGGCCACTCCGCGAAGGGGGGCCGAGGGGGGCGCAGAAACACCTCGGGCCGGCCCTGCCTTCACCCCCTAACATAAATGTTCCGAAAGCTCCCAACTTCCCTTCCACCCCCTAGCATAAATGTTCCCAAAGCTCCTGACTTCCCCTCCACCCCCTAGCATAAATGTTCCCAAAGCTCCCAACTTCCCCTCCACCCCCTAGCATAAATGTTCCCAAAGCTCCCGACTTCCCCTCCACCCCCTAGCATAAATGTTCCCAAAGCTCCCGACTTCCCTCCACCCCCTAGCATAAATGTTCCCAAAGCTCCCGACTTCCCTTCCACCCCCTAGCATAAATGTTCCCAAAGCTCCCAACTTCCCTTCCACCCCCTAGCATAAATGTTCCGAAAGCTCCCAACTTCCCTTCCACCCCCTAGCATAAATGTTCCGAAAGCTCCCGACTTCCCCTCCACCCCCTAGCATAAATGTTCCCAAAGCTCCCGACTTCCCCTCCACCCCCTAGCATAAATGTTCCCAAAGCTCCCGACTTCCCCTCCACCCCCTAGCATAAATGTTCCCAAAGCTCCCAACTTCCCCTCCACCCCCTAGCATAAATGTTCCCAAAGCTCCCAACTTCCCCTCCACCTCCTAGCATAAATGTTCCCAAAGCTCCCAACTTCCCCTCCACCCCCTAGCATAAATGTTCCCAAAGCTCCCGACTTCCCCTCCACCCCCTAGCATAAATGTTCCCAAAGCTCCCAACTTCCCCTCCACCCCCTAGCATAAATGTTCCCAAAGCTCCCGACTTCCCCTCCACCCCCTAGCATAAATGTTCCCAAAGCTCCCGACTTCCCCTCCACCCCCTAGCATAAATGTTCCCAAAGCTCCCGACTTCCCCTCCACCCCCTAGCATAAATGTTCCCAAAGCTCCCGACTTCCCCTCCACCCCCTAGCATAAATGTTCCCAAAGCTCCCGACTTCCCCTCCACCCCCTAGCATAAATGTTCCCAAAGCTCCCGACTTCCCCTCCACCCCCTAGCATAAATGTTCCCAAAGCTCCCGACTTCCCCTCCACCCCCTAGCATAAATGTTCCCAAAGCTCCCGACTTCCCCTCCACCCCCTTGCATAAATGTTCCCAAAGCTCCCGACTTCCCCTCCATCCCCTAGCATAAATGTTCCCAAAGCTCCCGACTTCCCCTCCACCCCCTAGCATAAATGTTCCCAAAGCTCCCGACTTCCCCTCCACCCCCTAGCATAAATGTTCCCAAAGCTCCTGACTTCCCCTCCACCCACTAGCATAAATGTTCCCAAAGCTCCCGACTTCCCTTCCACCCCTAGCATAAATGTTCCCAAAGCTCCCAACTTCCCCTCCACCCCCTAGCATAAATGTTCCCAAAGCTCCCAACTTTCTCTCCACCTACTAACATAAATGGTCCTGAAGCTCCCAAGTTCACCTCCACCCCCTAACATAAATGTTCCCGAAGCTCCTAACTTCCTCTCCACCTGCTAAAGTAAATGTTCCTGAAGCTCCGAACTTCCTCTCCACCTCCAAAAATAAATGTTCCCAATGCTCCCGACTTCCTCTCCACCTCCTATCATAAATGTTCCTCAATTTCCGCGGCTCCATATGGTTTCCACTGCCAACGTTAGCACTCCTGCAAAAACAGCTATGGTGAGGATGAGGGGGGCAGAGTCTATGTCTTCCTTTCCCACTCCACTTTGCCCACTGCACCAGAATGCCATATACTGTTCTGTATATCATTTCACCCTGTCATATTATGATAGAAAGTCAGCCAGTTGCTGACAGGGCCTGCAAGAGAACAGCTGACTTTTGTGGGTTTTGGTGATAATTTGAGATACATGTCTGCAATGAACACTGTTCTTTGCTTCCATTATCAGTTTGTTTACAGTGCCTCATTTGTTCACTCTGAACAATGCCACCAAGGCTTTCTTTAACATTTTGATTTTTATGTTCATAACAGTGAAAGTGTTTATACAAACTGGTGCCTTCTCACATCAGGAGGCCTGAAGTAAACCCGTCGTGTTCACTGCCAGTTCTTTGTTCATGAAATTCCCAGTTTTTCTTTACGCTTTCCAAACATTCGCTGAATGGTGTTTCCTCATCCGTAACCACACAGCCACACAGTCCTAGAGCTCAGACAGCAGGAATGTACCCACAGGGGTTCCCAGGGCCAGTTAAAGGTATTTTGCTGCCCCAAGCAAGTTCAACCCATCCCCCTCCAGGGCTTGCATTGCTGCCAGATGAGTCCAAGCCAAGCAGCGGAGCTATTGCTGCCAGAACCTGGCAGTATGGGGATGCCGGTCTATTCTGCTGATGTCTGGGAGTCAGCTGGGTTTCTATGGTGAACTGGCACCCTCTTCGTGCCAACCCAAGCAGGGACTTGGTTGAAGAACTGGCCCGGTGTGTTTTGAATGAAGAGCACCTGCTAAACCAGGGGTCCCCAGTGTGGTGTGCATGGGCATCCTGGCGCCCACCATCTAACCTGACCCCGGCCAAGTATTTTCAGAAAGTGGGCGGGGCCAACTAGGGCCAGGAGAACTTCGGATTAGTCACTGAAGATCCAACAGGCATTGCTAGAAGCGTGTTTCTTAGCCGGCTCAATATGTATCCTTGTGTGTGTGCAAGAAAATACTTTAAAAAACATTCATTTTTAAAAGTGTCCCGTTAAACAGAGCATCTTCCTGAAACACTAGAGAGCTACAATCACAGTGATGCATAACCTCACTCCCTGATATTTTGTGGTTGGTCCTACATCCTGCGATGGCCATTTTTGCGGTGGTGCCCACTACTCTGTGATTTCCACATGTGCCCGCTGGCTCAAAAAGGCTGGGGGGCCTTGTGCTAAACCCGTTCCTCCTGTGTAAACCGAAGAAGAAGAGAAGAGCTTGGATTTATATCCTGGACTTCACTTGAAGTCTCAGAGCGGCTTACGATCTCCTTCCCTTCCCCTCCCCATGACAGACACCCTGTCAGGTAGGTGGGGCCGAGACAGCTCTTGCGAGGAGTGCTCGTGAGAGAACAGCTCTGAGGGAACTTGTGACTGACCCAAGGTCACACCGGCAGCTGCATGTGAAGGAGTGGGGAATCGAAGCCGGCTCTCTCAGATTAGAGTCTGCGCTCCTAACCACTCCACCCGACTGGCTCTCAATGGTTGGTTAGGCTGCAGGCGTCACTGAGAAGACCCTTGAGTTTCTCTGCAGTAACTGGCATGTAAAGAAACGCTCCGAGGTTTAAATTTTATTTATTGATTAAAATATTTACCTGCCACCCAAAACCCAAGTGTCGTCTGAGCCAGACGATGGGCAGCAGAGAGCATGAAGATGTCTGGTATCCGTCACACCCAGAGCCCTTGCTTAGCAGACGCTACCCGAGATCACACCTTGCTTATATTTGTTTTGCAGCCCAGGGTAAAAACCCCAGGAATCTTTACGGTGTGTCTGCTTTGACCTACTGGGGAAACTATGATGCTATCCCTTCTCGTGCCAAGAAAGCAACACCATCTATTACTTGCATTCCTCGAGCAAGGTGAGATGAGGTAACCTCGGGCCACGCCTTGGCTGTTAATTCCCATCTGTTGCAGTATGGCTGGGAATTGTTTGGATTTGTTACGGGTGGCGGGACAGCTCCAGGAAGAGAAGGCGAGAGGTTCTGGCCTCTTCTCCTACTTGGCCGGAACATCCAGATGGATTAGCCAGTTTAATTAACCACATGCCCATCATTAATGCAAATCAGGCTTTTTTTTTTTTTAATTGGCCACTGTCATCTCCATTCTCCTGATTCCACCTTGCCCATATTGTAAAGATTCAAATTCCTCACCCATCCCATGTCTGGAAAAAGCTCCTGGGAAGTCACCTGAAAGGGGTGCACAGCTGGGACAGCAGATGTGTGTTAAGGTGGGATGGAGAACTAAAGGCACCTGCCAGGTTACTTTCTTTTGGCTCAAGAAGCAAGTCTGTTGAGGGCCAAGGAGCACGCAGGAAAGCCTCTGAGGAGAAACAGAGCTTCTGCAGATGACTAGCTTGATAGATGCTTCTACCAGAAGTTAACCTGGTAGTTCAGAGGCAGCAAACCTCCGGATACCTGAATCCCAGAGCCAGGAGGCAACATCAGGGGAAGGCCTCAGCCTCTCTGCCCTGCTATTGGACCTCCACTGACAGTGCATTCTACAACTTAACCACTCATTGATAAAGTAATTCATCTGGTCTATCCAGAATGTATTGCCCATCAACTGCCCCTCTGTTCTAGTATTATGTGAGAAAGTGAACATATTGGGAAAAAATGAACATCTGGTTCATCCCATGCACCGTTTGAGGAACCTCTATTTGGAGGGGATCTCCCTATATTAATGACATTTCATTCCCTCCAGAGAAGAAATAAAAGGCATAAAAGCCCCAAGGTGGGGCTGCGGTGGCTCAAGTGGTTAAGACACTGAACTGCAGACCAGAATGTTGGTGGTTCAGCAGTTCGAGACCCGAGTACTGCATGATGGAGTGAGTTCCCATCTCTGGTCCCAGATCCTGCCACCCTAGCAGTTCGAAAGCAAGCAATTGCAGGTAGATAAATAGCTACTGCTTTGGTGGGAAGGTAATAGTTTTCTGTGTGCCTCGGCATCTAGTCATGCCAGCCACATGACCACGGAAACGTCTTTGGACAGTGCTGGCTCTTCGTGGTGTTGTATTGTATTTGTTTGTTTTAATGAGCAAAAAAATAAATTTATTACCCCCCAAGAGAAATTAAAAGGGCCAGAAAACCCAAATCAAGAATCTGCAGTGTCTCATGCAGAGAAGCTCTTGGTTAGGTGAGACCACAGGACTTTTGACAGAAAATGTCAAATGCCCTCCCTGTTTCTAGCTATCCTGCCACGGGATTTTAAAATAAAACACAGCGGATGACCAATGTCTTGTTGCTCAAACCCACGAAGCTCAGCTCCTGCCACTTTAAAAATGTTTGTAAGACAAAACGGAGGAACAGCTAGGAAAGGTCAAAGCGACCACTAGAGGGAGCAATAACACGTGCAGGAAAACCCAATGTGGGGAAGAGCCTTTATAACAATACCTGCAATAGCAGCCCAATCCGGGGCTACGTTCAGCACTCGATGCTTGAGGACTCCGTGCCGAGCCAGCTGGTATGGGGAAGAAGGCTGGACGGGAGCCGTGAGAGGGTCGCAACCCACACCCTTGTTGTTCACCACCACTATCAAGACCCGGTCCTCAACGACGTTATCCCTGAAGACGTATGTCCCTGGCTCCAGGAAAACGTGAGCAAACCTGAGGGAGGGAACAGACAGCATCATTTGAACGTGGCTGTTTCACCTGCCAATAGGTAAAGGCCCTTTAAGGTCGTTGTCTTGAGATGGAAGGAACATCCTTCGGGCAAAACTTTAGTTCAATAGCACCTTAATGGCCAACACGATTTTCAGGGTATAAGCTTCTGAGAGTCAAAACTCCCTTTGTCAGATCCTTTGGGAAGGCTTTGTTCTTATTCCAAGTGTGACCCAAGGCCACCAAGGAAACCATAGCTTGTCCTTTGACTCTAACCAGTTTGGTGTCGTGGTTAAGAATGGCAGGCTCTAATCTGGAGAACCGGGTTTGATTCCCCACTCCTCCACATGCAGCCAGCTGGGCGACCTTGGGCCAGTCACAGTTCTCTCAGAGCTCTCTCAGCCCCACCTACCTCACAGGGTGTCTGTTGTGGGGAGAGGAAGGGAAGGCGATTGTAAGCAACTCTGAGACTCCTTTGGGTGGTGAAAAGTGAGTTCTAAAAAACCAACTCCTCCTCCTCCTTCTAGGTTCTCAATCATGCCTCAGCTTTTTTTTAAATTATCATTGTTCCAAAGAGACTGCTGTACCTTTTGTCCATGCTTGTTCCTTAACTTGCTATTTTTCTGCATATTCTTTTATAATAAAAACCACAGAAAGGACAAAGTGCTTTGGCTCCTTCTTTATTATATAGGGGAATAATCCTATTAATGGATTCACCCCCAGTTCTTGTGGACTAAAGGCTGGCCACTGAGGTAACTGGATAGTTTTGATGGCTTCCTAGATCCTACGGCTTCCTAGATCCTGGTGGAATTCTATGCCTAATTACATCCAGGCCCTGAAGGCCCTAATGGAGTTCCTCAGGGCCTGTAAGACAGAGATGTTCCGCCAGGCCTATAGTTGAGGACAGCAATGGTTTGCCAACAAGCCTAGCCTCCCCGTCTCCTCCCCTCTTGAGAGAGACATGGACTATTCAACACCACCTGACTAGTTAATCATTGCTGTTTTATTCTTTTTAAGTTTTATTCTGTATGTGTATATGAATCTTATTTATTAGATTTGTGTTTATAAGTTGTTGTTAACTGCCCTCAGCCCTTAGGGGAAGGGCAGTTTATCATCAACAACAACATAATCATCAACAACAACAACATCATCAGCAACAACAACAACAACAACAGTAGCCTGACTAGCCTCCCCAGAAGAGATATCTGTGACAGCAGTTCCAGAGGGTACCTGGAGATGTTGAGTTGAGTCTCTCGTATGAGGTGGTCCAGTTGTCTGAAGGCACCAAAATCCCAGTTGGGATTGCTGTTGTAGAGATGCTCCTTCTGATAGACGGGATAATGACTGGATCCGCGGTCTGAGGAGAACGAGCACATAGCGAATGCCATCCAAATATTATATGAAAGCCATGCTGACACGCACTGTGGAATGAGGCTCTTCCTCAGAAACCAGGCAGTTGAAGAAAGGGTGAGAAAGAGGACGTTAAGCTCAGAATCAGGGTCTTTATGGAAGGAAAGATAGTAGGTTTGCCAGGTCCCCATAAATTTCCCAGTGGGGGACTTTGGGGGGAGCATTACTGGAGGGGGTGGGGCGTCCCTAACATGATGACATCACACAGAGGTAGGGAAGAGGTGGGGAGGAGGTCAGGTGGTCGCTCTTGAGGGTGGGGCTTCCCCCCACCCCCCAGCTGACTGACGGGCTGGAAGGAGCCCCTCCAAATTGGGCAACCCCCGCCAAACTGGGAGGGGGGGTTCTGGCAACCCTAAAAGATGACGTGGGTAGAACAAGAGTGGAGAAGGGTCAGGAATGGACTGGGCCTGCAGAAGAGTGGATGGAAGCAAAAAAAAAAAAGGCCGAAGAGACTGAAGGACAGAGGAGGCTATAGGGAAGGGAAAGCGAGCGGCAAAGGATACCCAGAGAATGGGGCAGCTGAGAACCAAGGAACCAAGACAGCAGCCAGGCCAAAGTGGGGAGTTAGGTCTGAATACCACATTCATGTGGCCTCCCAGAGTTAAGTACAGATTGCAGGGACATAGCAGTGAATGAATGACTGGTGCTTTTGTTCTTTCAGAGTTTCACATCTGAGGAGACATCACAGGGTTGTCAATCTCCAGGGGGGACCAGAAGATCTGCTATTAAGAATCATCTTCAGATCTTCTTCTGAAGATCTTCTGATCAACATCTCCTGGTGATCCCCGGCCCGAGGGTTGTCTGCTTAGCCTCAACCAGGGCTAAACGGGCTTTTTTGGCTCTTGCCCCAACCTGGTGGAACATGCCCCCACCTGAGATCAGGGTCCTGCAGGACCTATTACAGTTCTTCAGGGCCTGTAAGAGGGAGCTGTTCCACCAGGCCTTTGGTTTAAGCAGTGGATGTTCAGCCATTCTGGCCTCTCCCAGTGCCTGCTGACCAGGACTCTTTTTGTAGCAGGAACTCCTTTGCATATTAGGCCACAGGCCCCTGATGTAGCCAGTCCTCCAAGAGCTTACAGTAGCCCCTGTAGGAAGAGCTCTGTAAGCTCTTGGAGGATTGGCTACATCAGGGGTGTGTGGCCTAATATGCAAAGGAGTTCCTGCTACAAAAAGAACCCCGCTGCTGACAAATAACATTATTGGGCACTGGAGCACCTATATTCACCTGATATGAAGCATGGGGTTTGATGATATTGTTTATTGTGCCATCGACTGTTTTATTGCATTTATTGTTTTATAGTTTTATTACATGTTGTCAGCTGCCCTGAGCCCACGTGCGGGATAGGGCGGGGTATAAACTGAATAAATGAAATGAAATGAAGATTAATTCACCTGGAGAAAATGGCTGCTTTGGAGGACAGACTCTGTGACATTCTACCCTGCTGAAGTCCCTCTTCTCCCCAACCCCACCTTCTCCAGGCTCCATCCCCCAAATCTCCCAACCCAGAGCTAGTGACCCTAGAGATGAAGGAGTAAGAGGGCCATAGTTGAGTGCCAGAGCATCGGCTTCACATGCAGAAAGTCCTGGGTTCAACCCACGGCATCTCCAGTGAGTAACTCCCTCCTCTGCCTGCGACCCTTCAGAGCAGATGGCAGTCAGATGAGACAGTGCTGAGCCGGATGGACTGGGTACCGGTGTTCCCTCTAAGCTGAGTTAGCGTGAGCTAGCTCACAATGTTTTAGCCTCCGGCTCACACATTTTTGTCTTCGCTCAGGGAGGGATGGCTCCAGAGCAAACTAATTTAGGCAGCAGCCAAATCGCTCGCTCACAGCTTTAATGCCTGTAGCTCACACAGTAGAATTTTTGCTCACAAGACTCCATAGCTTAGAGGGTCTGACTTGGTATATGATGGTCTCACTTGGTACATGATAACTACATACGTGCATATTGTAAGGATGTCCTCCCTACTGGGAAACAGGCTTTGTTATTCCTCTCCTCTGTGAATTTATACAGTGATTAAACTAACTCATACTTGGCAATTGGATCCGGCGGCCGATACTCACCCGATGGGTTGATGCTGAGCTGGAAGAGAATCGTGTCTCCTACTGTCAGGCACGCAATGGGGTTGGGGATTGTGGGTAGGGGGTCCGTGCGCTGGGCAGGTGCAGCTTCTTCGTCCCTCCGATGTCTTCGTCCCGGGGGAGGTGGCCCGACATCTCCTAGGCCAGAAAAAACGACGATGGAAGCAACAAGGGAAATCAGTGTCAAGGGGAGGTAGAAGGCACTTGACTGCAAGACCTCACTCTGGATGAGGAAAACCACCCCTGCTTAACAGTGGACCAGAGTGAAGACACTGCGGGAAAACAGCAACAGCACTATAATCCAAGGGTTGGTTCACATGTGTAATAACTCATTCAGTTTCTGACTCTGCCAGGCTAAATGTGTGAACTGATTCAGAAGGAAAATGGCTATATTTAGTGATATGAAACGTTATTGTACTATTTTTATTTAATTCATTGGTACCCCCCACCTTTCTCCCCAAGCGGAGACCCAAAGCGTTCTCCTCCTCCTCCATTTTATCCTCACAACGACCCTGCGAGGTTGGTTAGGCTGAGAGAATGTGACTGGCCTAAGGTCACCCAGCGAGCTTCCATGGCATGAGTGGAGATTCACAATCCAAAGGGATAACACACAGTCCCCAAACAGTCAGGTATTTCCTAGCAGGCTGATACTGCTACCAAAGTAAAATGGACCCCACACTATGCCTCACACATAGCAGTACCGGCACACTTGGAAATAAGGGAGGAGACCTTCCCCAAATAAATTAACAGAACAGTAAATCAACGAAAGTATCTACCTAAATGTAAGACTGAATGTAAGATTCCTATATAGGGTTTGTTCCTGAGGAAAGACCAGAGATCTGATACACTTAGATATCCGGAAAAAGTGTTGACTGAAAGAGAAACACAGACTTATTGAACTTTGAGCAGACTGCTTTTGTGAATTTGAATAAGAACACAAGACTGCTGGAGGGATATAGATTGAGAGAGACTTGAGCAGACTGCGATGTGAATTTCTACTGACCTTCGTATTTTTTCTATGATGGAATTTGTTGTTTGTCTTTATTACCAGACACTTAATATGTTATGGCTTTAATATAGTCTCATTTGTTGTTACATTGTTCTGTGAGCATCTAGCACACGTCTGTATCAGTGTATCCTCTAAGCTGTGGGGTAGGTGGGGCTGAGAGAGCTCTGACAGAAACTGCCCTTTTTCAAGAATGGCTGTGCCAGAACTATGGCTTGCCCAAGGTCATCCAGCAGGTGCAAGTGGAGGAGTGGGGAATCAAGCCCGGTTCTCCCAGATTAGAGTCTGCACACTTAACCACTACGCCGAACGAACAGAAGAAAGAGGCCGAGGCCTTGCCCTGATGTGGCCCTCTGGCTCCAGCATTCAGAAGTTCGCTGCCTCTGTAGATGTATGCCCCCTTCAATCGCAATGAAAACCAGCCACCCTTCACACGGTCCCGTCTAAGCTGAGCCTAAGAAACAGGCAGGCCAAGTATCAAGCCTTCCTGAAAGCAACACGTTTTCAGAGCCGCCTGACTGTGAAATGGAGCTGCCCAGCAGCTTTTGGCAGGAAACTGGGTCCCTGATTTCCAGTACCTCTTTCTGCACAGTCCATCGCAACAGACATTCATTATTGCTACACATGCATAGTGATTAGAAACGCTTGGGCGTGCAGGGCCAAAAATTCAGTGGCTGCATGAAAGAGAACTGGGGCACCTGTCCAGACAGGACAAAAGGAGCTCTAACGTTTTCATATAAGGGCTGGCTCTTCAGTCCTACAGCTTTTTGAACGACGGACAATTCCTTTAAATATGGGATATCTGGCAATGATGATAAGACAAAAAAAAGAGTCCCCTCTAGCCACTTACATCCTGTGGGCCTGGACGTAAAGCCCAGCTAAACGGTATTCACCAGGCAGTTACTTCTTGGATTCTCTCCCGAGCTTCAGATAGGCCAGCATCCCATTTCCCCGATGCTTTATTGCAGCTCGCTTCCATTCAGACCCAAACCTTAAGCTCTTACCTTTCAGAAAACTTTCCAGCACATCAAGGCTGGAGAGCAGGAAGCCAAAGACTCCATTGGGGCCAAAGAGAGACAAATGGACCTGCTGGCTTTTCTGCACGTGTTCATCCGGTCCCAGGGTGTTTGATATCTCCTGCAAAGCAGAGCACATTACTGGCAATGTAAGCAGTGGAACTGGATGTTGCCAGAAACAGGAAAGCAGAAGGACGAATGATTCAAACTTTGCTTCCCTCCCAATTCTCTGAACATCTGAAGTGGCTCACGGGGCTTCTTTGCCCGCACACAAATCGCTGTTCCTTTTCCTCCTCCCTGACAATAGAGTTGCCAACCTCCAGGAGGCACCTGGAAACCTCCCACTATTACAATTGATCTCCAGGTGACGAAGACCAGTTCCGCTGCAGAAGATGGCTGCTTTGGAGGGTGGACTCTATGGCATTATACTCTGCTGAGGTCTTTCCCCTTCCCTAACTCTGCTCTCTGCAGGCTCCACCCCCAACATCTCCAGGTATTTCCCAAGCCAGAGCTGGCAATGCTGTCTAATGGCAGAATGTTCCCCCATGATGCTCATGGACAAAGCACATTATTCTGGGTTTCCTTACTCTCTAGCCCAACAAGGTCTCACTTATGTCAGATCCGGCCCTCATGACAAAAGAGTTCGACACCCCTGTAAGTGCCCATGCTGGAGGGGGTCCTAGTATTCAGCAGGCCTTTTGAGTGGGCTTGCTAGCTCTGGATTGAGAAATATCTGGAGATATTGGGAATGGAGTCTGAGGACAGTGGAGTTTTGGGGGATGGGGAAGAGGCCTTAGTAGCGTATAATGCCGTAAGAGTCCACCCTCCAAAGCAGCCATTTTCTCCAGGGGAGCTGGTCATGGTCATGGGGAGATCAATTGTAATAGAAGGAGATAAAATAGAATCCTAGAATCACAGAGTTGGAAGGGGACACGCAGGCCATCTAGCCCAGCCCCCTGCTCAATGCAGGATCAGACTGGAGCATCCCTGACCAGGGTTTTTCCAGCTGCTGCTTCAAGACTGAAAGTGTGCGGGAGATCTCCAGGCCCCACCTGGAGGTTGGCAACCCCACTTGTGAGTGTCCCAGTGCTCTCCCCCTCCCATCTGCATGCGCAGCCCATCCCCTCCCCTGGGGCATTTCTCTACTCACTCTCTCCTCAGCCCCTGCAATGCTCAGGAGCAGTTCCCTGCCTGCACCAAATTTCAGGGACGCTTCCGGGGACCTGAGCAAGCACAGCCGGTCGCAGAGCTCCTCAGCAGAGACGTACTGCTCGCAGCGGCACCTGTGAAGCAAGAACACAGCAGGGGCCGGGATGACTCTCCCTTCGTTGGAACTGCAACGCCAAGGAGCGCTTCTGTGGGTCCCAAAGCCTGCAGCCTCCCAGGCATTTGATTTGGCAACAGGCACCAGCCAATCGGTCCTCACCTGGATGGCCCAGGCTAGTTTGATCTCATCGGGTCTCGGACACTAAGCAGGGTCAGCCCTGGTTAGCATCTGGATGGGGGAGCCCTAAAGAAGTCCAGGGTTACTATACGGAGGCAGGCAAGGGCAAAGCACCTCTTGTGGGTCTCTTGTCCTGAAAACCCTCTGGAGTCACCGTACGATGGCTGTGGCTTGACGCTGCTTTCCAGCACCACCAGCCAATGAAATTTAGGGCGACTCTGCATCTGGCATTCACTCCACGTTTTCTCAACACCCGAGGAAAAAGTACAGCTCAAAACCACACTCAAATACCCCAGGGCAATGCCATGCTGGCCATGAAGTCACCCCTGAATGGCCATAAATCTATGCAGAAGGTACCATCAAACCTGATGGTCAAAGAAAGTGAAAGCGGCATGCAGTGTGGAGGGTACCATAAAATCCAGTGATCGAAGAAAGTGACAGCAGCGTGCAACGCAGAGGGGAATTTCTGTTCCAACGTGGGTCTGGTAAAACAATGGAGGGAAAAGCTAATGCAGAATCGCCCCTTGTGAGATGGGCATGGAATCTTCAGTGTTGCTGAGACAACTGCGGTCCATTCCACACATGACAGGACCACAAACACAAGTCCTTCATTGAGTGCCAAGCAAGATGTTAAAGGAGCATCCCTGCATGTTTATTCAAGAGGAAAGTGGGTGGTAGTGGTGGTATCTGTTGCCGTTGCTGAAAATGAAATGTGCAAGTGAGAGAAGGCAAATCCAGTCCCCAAACTCACTGTGTCTCTCATCTGGAACTTTTTACCCAGATCTGCTAGGTAAAAAGTAAAGGTAAAGGTTTCCCTTGCTCGAAAGCCAGTTGAATCCAACTCTAGGGGGCGGTGCTCATTTCTGTTTCCAAGCTGAAGAGTCAGCGCTGTCCGAAGACTTCTCTGTGGTCATGTGGCTGGCATGACTAAATGCCAAGGCGCACGGAATGCTGTTACCTTCCCACCAAAGCGGTACCTATTTATCTACTTGCAATTTCTTGCTTTTGAGTTGCTAGGTTGGCAGGAGATGGGGTCAGAGATGGGAGCTCACTCCATCACGCGGCACTCGGGTCTCGAACTGCTGAACTTCAAGCCCTGGACCAAAGAGAGATGTGCATGGAGGGGGACAGAGTTTAACATTCATTGTCCCCATCCTCTGTTTTCCATCAAACTTCCCATCCTCTCATTCCAGATGAATGGGTAGACATGGATGCAAATGCACAAAGCTGCCTCTACATGCATACTCAACAGGGAACTCAACGGGTGCCACTGGACTCACGTGTCTACATGTGTGTGTTTGATTCATTAATTTTGGACATCTGCACACCACGTCTCCAGAGATCTGCTCAAGGCGGCTAACAATAAAAAAGGAGATCCTTTGGCTGATTTCACACATGTTGAACAATGAACCTTCAATGCACTTTAGCAAGTAGATTTTCCTGTCCAGTGCAGGAAAATCCAGCTGCAAAGGACTGCTAAAGCACCCTGAAAACGCTTTATCCAATTCATGCAAAAAGAGCCAAAAAAAACACAAAATTCAAAACTCAGCGAAAGCAACACAAGAAAACTGGCTTCGGCAACGTTGCACTGTCCCACTCTTTTATTTTTATTATTTTGCCATCAAGTCACCGTCGGCTTATGTTGACCCAGTGGGATTTTCAAGGCAAGAGACGTTCAGAGGTGGCCTTGCCGATGCCTGCCTCTGCGTCACAACCCTGGTATTCCTTGGAGGTTTCCCTTCCAAACAGTGACCAGGGCCAACCCTGCGTAGCTTCCAGACCTAACAAGATCAGACTAGCCTGGGCTATCCAGGTCGGGGCATCCCACTCTTAATCACCCTCTTAAAACCAGTGTATTAAAGAAAAAAATCAAAAGGGCAGGATTCAGGACATAAAATAGATATATGGGCATCTAAAAAGGCAGACCGAAAGCAGGAGTGAAGCAGACCAGTCCTAACTTCAATTGCCCCTTCTCTGCAGAAGTGGCTGTAGCAAGGAGCCAACCATTCATTTGTAAAGCATTGATGCTCTTTGAACTCATCTTTTGACGTTATCTGAAAAATGCTATCGGTGGTAAAAGAAAAACAGGTCGCCAGAAGAGCAGGGCTATTTTTGGGCAGGAACGCACAGGAACGGAGTTCCAGCTGTCTCCCAAGCTGGCCACGCCCAGCAGGAACTCATTAGCATAATAGGCCACACCCAACAGCAGAAACTCATCAGGACTGCCTACATTAGGGGTGTGTGGCCTAACATGCAAAGGAGTTCCTGCTCCAAAAAAAGCCCTGGGACAATGAACAAGGTAAACAGAATAAGAAGCAAAAGGTGGGTGTGGCTGAATGACCACACTTCTGGTAACATGGGGGTGTGGCCTAATAGGCTAATGAGATGTGCTGTCAGGGGTATGGCCTATTATGCTAATGAGTTCCTGCTGGGCTTTTTCTACAAAAACAGCCCTGCAGAAGAGATTTCAAGCTCCTGATTGCCAAGGAAGAGAGTTTGAGTCATGAGTGCCTTCCTGCAAAGATGATGTACGTACATGCCAAGTTCAGCATGGAGTTCCCCGCCCACTGTGTCACACACTGGAGAACAGTCGTACTGTTCGGGGAACACACATTTGCGGGTTGACGCCAGGCGGATCTCTCCTGGAGCACAGCGCTCCTCCACCTGCACAAGGAAGAAGGACAAACTAAGCCTGTTACGATGAGGAACCATACATAATTCAGTGGAGAAACACGTACTCTCTTTCCAAAAAAGTCGCGGTTCAGTCCCTGGCACCACCAGTTAAAAGAGCCTCAGGCCTAAATCAGAAGAGATCTAGAAACATAGAGATGGAAGGAACCCCCATGGGTCCTCTTGTCCAACCCCCTGCAAAATGCAGGAAATGCACAGCTGCACCCCCACTCCCCCAATGACCCCTGATCTATGCCCAGAGGAAGGCAGAAAACTTCCAGGATCCCTAGCCAAACCTGCTTAGAGAAAAATTGCTTCCTGACCCCAAAGTGGCAATCAGCATTTCCCTGGACGTGCAAGAAAGGGCCACAAGAACTAAGCACTAAGGCAACCCTTCCTGCCCTCCCTCTCATGATCTGCCTAAGTTCACATAATCAGCATTGCTGTCAGATGGCCATCCAGCCTTTGCTTGAAAACCTCCAGAGATGTGAAAAATCTATGACTGATATCTGCTGTAGTTTTTAAAAGATTAAATGCTTAACTTGTATTTTTGTTAAAGAATCATTCTAAAAATACTTTAAAAATTCACATTTAGCATAATATAAAAACAGAAAAATATTACAAAGAATCATAGAATCATAGAGTGTTAGAGTTGGAAGGGACCTGGCAGGTCATCTAGTCCAACCCCCTGCACTCTGCAGGAGCTTAGCCGAAAGATGGTCGTCCAGTCTCCACTTGAAAACGCCCAGGGAAGGAGCATCCACCACCTCCCGAGGCAGTCTGTTCCATTGCTCAACCACTCTTACAGTTAGGAAGTTTCTTCTGATATCTAGCCGGTATCGACTCCCCTGTAATTCCCACCCATTAAATCTAGTCTTGCAATCCGGAGCAAGAGAGAAGAGATCTGCTCCATCTTTTACATGACAGCCCTTCACATGGTGATTTAGTGTTTTATGTCAGTTTTTTTTTTAAAAGCTAATTAGTAGTCCCAGGCAGCATCTTTGTTTGTTTGTTTCAAACACCTAGTAGCTGCCTTCCCCCCTGGCAGAACTCAAAGCTGTTTGTTGCAATATGAATAAAATGACTATAAAACAATACAAATAAAACAACATAAATAAAACAACAATGATAAAAACACATAAAAGGTCATAATGTAAAAACTCCAGTTAGGGCAGCTAATAATAAAAAAAAATCAGTCAAATGCAGCCCTAAATAACACTGTCTCCAACTGCCTCCTGAACATGGACAGTGAGAGGGCCAGGAGCACTTCCCTGGGGAGGCTGTTCCCTAATTCTGGGGTTACCCCAGAAAAGGCCCCGTCTCTCGTATGCCTGGACACGTGCTTTGAAGATTGGAAACGGGTCACCGGGTGAAACCCTTTCTTCCCACTCTTCCACAATTAGCTGTCTGTAGAACATAAGGGAAGCCATGTTGGATCAGGCCAATGGCCCATCCAGTCCAACACTCTGTGTCAAACAAAGGCCAAATCCCAGGTGCAGGAGAAAGGGCAGGTTCAAATTCCTAATCTGGATAGCCATACTATTGATGGGCCAGTTATGTGACCCCCACAGAAGGCATCTTCATATCAGCCCACATTTCATTAAAAATATGGTGTGAGGAAGTGATACATACGTGCATGAAACTGCCCCTAAGGCTCACCTGGGGTTGACAGTCTTGGTCGCTGTTATCATCTGATGCCTCCTTTCCTCTTTCATCATAGTAAATGTATCCTACTTGGCAGATGCAAGCGCCGTTGGATTCCTGGAAAGCCCGATTCAGCCCGAGGCAGGTACAGCGGGTTTCACCTTAAAAGGCAGAAGGGGATCAAATAGACATTTTTCTCAGCTTCTTACTCAACAGCTTGGGAGTCTTTCTTGGCTCATGGTCACTTGTCAGAGAAACAGGTGCCCACGATAGTGAAAGATGCTTTCCCCCCCCAAGCTAGACCTAAAATGACCAGCCTGAGGCTATTGTATTTTGGTTATATTATGAGATGACACGAGTCACTGGAAAATGCACACACTAAGCCTGTGGAAAAGTTGAAGAAGAAGAAGAGATTGGATTTATACCCCGCCCTTCAACCACCCAAAGGTAAGAACATAAGAGAAGCCACAGTGGCCCATCCAGTCCAACACTCTGTCACACAGTGGCCAAAAATACCAGGTGCTGTCAGGAGGTCCAGCAGTGGGGCCAGGAGACTAGAAGCCCTCCCACTGTTGCCCAAAACTGTGAGCTAGCTCATACTAACTCAGCTTACAGGGAACACTGGTTCCCACCCCATCCCCTGAGCTGATTTCCCTACACAATCCAAACCTCATGCTGCAAATAGATAGCTTGCAGAGAACACGGCTGCCAATAGCTCTGGAGTCAAGCCACGAATTACTACATGGATCAAACCATGCCTTTCTGATGCTCCCAAACTCTCATCAAGGCAACTTGAAAGACCCAAAACTGTGCATCCGGATGCCAGACGTTTTTGCACAAGCTCTCCAAGGTTGTATATTAACGAACTGACCTGTACCAAGACAGGATGAACTCCTCAATTGCTATTAAATAAGCTTCAGATGATTTCACAGACCCCAGGCAGGGGTGGAGAGATAGCGTCACATTTACCAGGTGCCAAACTTACCTGCTTTGGATGTTGAGGAGCTCCCGCAAGGAAAACACCCTGTCTGGGCAGGGAGATGGTTGAAGGAGCTGGCAGGGCAGGGATGGCATTCTTCCAGACGCTTGGCTAGGCTGGTGTTCCCGTAAGTGCCTGGGGGACAAGGGACCGGTGCAGGGGCCATGGCTGGACAGTAGTAGCCCCTCGGGCAGGGCTGCTGGAGATAACTCGCACTGCCTGGGGGTGGGGAAAGAAACCAGTGGGAACTTGTCAGAGGTAGAGGCACATGGAGGATTCTTACTGGGCTTAAATGCACACTAATCCCAAAGCCATCTGCCTCCCACATCACCATGAATCTCCATCTAGAATTAGAATCACAGAATCATAGAATTATAGAGTTGGAAGAGATCTCCAGGGTCATCTAGCCCAACCCCCTGTACAGCGCTGGACATTCATAAATACCTCCCCCACACACATAGTCAGTGTCCCCTGTTCCATGCCCAGAAGATGACAAGAAACCTCCAGGATCTCCAGCCAAATTGGCCTGGAGAAAAATTGGTTCCTGACCCCAACGTGGTGATCAGCATTTCCCTGGGCGTGTAAGAAAGGGCCACGAGAACTAAGCACTGAAACTGATTGCTTCTCTCTTCTGACAGTCATAAAGCCATTCTCCCACCTTTGCCCACAGTGTTTTTTTTTAAATGTGGCATTTATAAAAAGGAGACAAATAAACAGTTGAAAAGAGAAAGGTGCCAGATGTTGGAAAACAATTTTAAAAATCTTGCCCATGTTTGGCTCTGCATCTTCCAGCTGCTGATTGCTACACTATGGAGATCAGGAATTCCTCTCTAGGTAAATTTCATACCACCCAAGCTTGGTATAAACAAAACATGCATCTTCTCTGTGACTTCACAGTCTCCTCTTTCCTGATATCTTCTCTCAAGATCCAAAGAGTTTGCAGGATTTTTTATGTTTGAATAGTGGATCTCCACACCCTGTGGAAAGCTGACCTGAAAACTTGTCTGATTTGCAAAAGTGGCTTGCCATACAGGTGAGATGCTGTTATTGAAAAACCCAACTTGCAACAGGTGCAATCCTGTCATTGAAAAAAGGCTTTCCAGGTTGCACTGAAGAACTCATGCAGTTCTTGGATCCTGGTGAAGTATCACCAGAACCCTGGAGAGGGGAGATTTCCAAACTGTCCAACCCCCTGTGACTAGGGATGTGCATTCAGATATATCCATTCAGAAAAGATATCTGAAAAATACCTTATTGGTATTGGGTTGGATGCTCGGGTTGTATATTTGTTGTGTCAGGCTTTCCATATTGTCCTTGCATTCTGCTGGGATTCCCTGGTTCTGCATTGGTTCTTTAAGTGTGTTGGTTCTGTCTGCTTTGAGAGGCCTTTGGCTAGGGCTTGCTTGGCTTGCTTTTGTATCGCTGGCTATTCTTTGCCCTGGAGAAAGCATGGAATCCCCACCCCCCATAGCAAGCACTGGAGGATGCCTGGTGGTACCTTGTTCAGGGACTCGTAGAATTGAATCTCTTGGTCCAATTCACTTGAAACTGGGTGGTTATTTAACAGACAGGCACCAGCAACTTCGCTGTAATTTTGGTGCAATTTGGTCAACAAACAGCCCCTCCAGAAATTTCTCCCAGAGGGGAATCCTGAGAAAGAAACCCTGAGTCCGAATACCAACCAATGTTTGGAACCTGAAAAACTGGGAATATGGATGTTTTTTGGCTACTAGATCCAAAAAATGCCAATTTTTTAAAAAAGATATGCATCCCAACCTGAGACTTCTCAATCCCTCCCCCCTGCTAATTTAAGAATGCTTTCATGTTGACTCTGGGCGATTCTGTATCTAGCATTCGCTCAATATTTTCTCAACACTGAGGAAAAGGTGCAGGCTCAAAACCACATTCGAATACCCCAGGGCAATGCTGTACTGACTGCAAAGTCACCCCTGAATGGCCACAAATCTATGCAGAAGGTACCATAAAACCCGGTGATCAAAGAAAGCGAAAGCGGCATGGAGTGTGGAGGCTACCATTAAATCCGATGATCAAAGGAAGTGAAAGCTGCATGCAGTGCAGAGGGGAATTCTGTTCCAACACGGGTTTGGTAAAACAAACGGAGGGAAAAGCCAATGCAGAATCGCCCTTTGTTTCACTCTGGGAAGACACTGCGGAGCTCTGGAACCAAATTCTGCCTCAACAGAAGGTCTCCCTCCGCTTTGCATCACAATGTTGAACAATCACCTTCTGGACAGCTGAATCCTGGTGGGCAGGGTGAACAGGATGGGCTGTCGCTGGCACTGGCACCGAATGTTCCCACCTCGCAAGCTTTGCATGTCTTCTCAAAAGAGTCCCTGAGACCTGTGATGTTCAAGGCAGTATACCCTCCTGGGCACAGAAGCAGATGAGCACTGCCAAGGGGGCAGTAGAAGGGATAGATGCACCTGCAAATGGAGGAACAGAGGCAGTAAGGGCACTGCTTTATCTGAAGCTCCATGAGAAGTCTTTCGGTTCTCCTTACCCACCACTGTGGGTACCTCTGCCCGGAGCTGAAAGAAATATCTGTTTACATTCCAAATCCTCCAAAAGGTCCATTTTTTTGCCATTCAAGTGCACATTTCAATCTGAAATATGGATTTTGATGATGGAAAAAGCCCAGTCATAGTTTTAAATGCCATTATGGACATCTCTTGATTGCTTCAGTCTTGGCAGGCGATAAAAAGCTGTTGAATACTAGTGGCCACTGCATGCAGGCAAGTGAATATAATGGAATACTATTTTCCACTGCATGTCATCTATTAAATGATTTCAGAAAAAGGGCCTTCCCCATCCCCACTCCTCCTCCTAACCCATGAAATATGCTGACTATAAGTGGCAAGGAGGAGTCAAAGAAGTATCCTTCTTCAATTTTATTTTATTTCATTGTCACTGGGTTGGCTTGAAATGTGTCGAACTTTTGAGCATGTGGAAATAAGTAATTATTAATTAATTCATCTGATACAATGTGATGAACTTTACAGAATGGAAGGCAACAGCTTGCTTTTCCAAGGAGCTGGCAATCAAAAATTTGACACAAAGAAGACAATGAAGGGAGGTGGAAGCAGGAAGGAAGAGTGAGCTACAGATATCTGTTCCTGCTATTCAGGGCTCTTTTTGTAGCAAGAACTCCTTTGCATATTAGGCGACACACCCCTGATGTAGCCAATCCTCCAAGGGTTTACAGTAGTCCCTGTAAGAAGAGCTCTGTAAGCTCTTGGAGGATTGGCTACATTAGGGGTGTGTCACCTAATATGCAAGTGAGTTCCTGTTACAAAAAGAGCCTTGCTGCTATTCATGGAAAATGGGGCAGGGGGCTTGCAGACAGATGTGAAGGGACAGAGAGGCGGCATCTGTCAAGGAGGAGGAGGAGGGGGAGATTGGATTTATACCCCGCCCTTCACTTGGAGTCTCAGGGCAGTTTACAATCTCCTTCCCTTCCTCTCCCCACCACAGACACCTTGTGGGGTAGGTGGGGCTGAGAGAGCTCTCAGATCCTAGTCCGACACTATAATCACTACACCACGCTGGTTCTAAGATAAGGTTCTACTGAGATTTGAACTGGATTCAGAGACCAGAGCGCTAACCGTTTTACCGTGGGACCTCTAATGAAAGTTGCCGTCTATCAAGAAGATCCACACCTGAAAGATCCAAGATGAACTGGCATCCCCATCAGAAATAATTTTTGGGGGTTCCACAACACTGGTAAGAAACAGTTTTATAGCATTTATGAAACACACAAAGCTCCATGGGGATGTGCAGGGGGAGGGGGCTGAATTCTAATTCTGGGTCAAAACTAGGCACTTCCCCCCAGCTCTGAAGGTGTCACCACATCTGTGAAAGGATATACTCACAGCTGCTCCGCCGTGTTGTATGTGGATGACCCCTCTGGACAGTAATACCCTCCGGGACACAGTGGAGGAATGCCCGTATTCGGTCCACAGTAAGAGCCAGGCCGGCATGGCAAGGGGTTGACTGAACCTGGTGAGAAGCATCAACAGGCACTTAGGACAAAGCAGCCTTCTGGCATTCCTGTCCAGTTTAACTCTGGCTTTCCATGGCCAAAGAGAAGTAACAATAAATTTATATTATTAACCTGTTGTGTCAAGAATAAGGATCAAGAAGACGCGGGGGAAATCGGTGGAGATGCGGGTCAAAATGTGGCCGTGCAGCTAATAGTGGGAAACTGAGCAGTACAACCAGAGAAAACAGGAGACTGAGGGCACAACAACTGCTTTTGCGGAATTGGTCTTGCTCTTCTGAGGCTTTAGCCTACATGTACTGCACCATAAGTGATGCAAAACTGCCACATAGTCTCAAAGGTAAAGGTAAAGGTTTCCCTTGCTCGAAAGCCAGTCGAATCCAACTCTAGGGTTGCGGTGCTCATCTCCGTTTCAAAGCCGAAGAGCCAGCGCTGTCCGAAGACGTTTCCATGGTCATGTGGCCAGCATGACTAAACACCAAGGCGCATGGAATGCTGTTACCTTCCCACCAAAGTGGTACCTATTTATCTACTTGCAATTTCTTGCTTTCGAACTGCTAGGTTGGCAGGAGCTGGAACTAGAGACAGGAGCTCACTCCGTCATGCAGCAGTCTCAGGTCTTGAACTGGAGGAGTGTCCAAATGTCCTATTAATTACTGGTTCCTATATGCCAGTGTTTTGCTACCCAGGTAACAGGTAGCACTCTCTCACCTGGAGGACACTCGAAGCCTGGTTCACAAGGTATTCCATGGATGTTTGGTACGCCGGACATCACTGGATCTGGACAGTAAAATCCAGATGGACAGAGAGTGCACTCCTCCAAGGATGTGGCACCAGGCTGAATCCTGAAGGTGCCAGATGGGCAAAGGAAAGCACCTCTGCTTCCTGGGCACCAGTACCCCGGAGCACAGGGGTAGTCTTTAGCAGCAACCGAATCTGTTGCAAAAGAAAACCCAGGTTGAGACAGTGGTGGATATACATAACAACCTGCGCACAGAAACTGCTCTTACTAAGGGAGCAAACGAACAATCCTTGTGGCTTGGGATTTTTTTAAAAAGACACTTTTTGGCAAGGGGAACCAGCACCATGTCCTGATAGGGATTGCTTACATCTTTTAGCTTTGCTGTGGTGCTATAAGAAGGAGAAAGACCTCTCCTAATGAGGCTGAGTACAAAGCACCCAATGATAAAGAGGATTTTGTATTTCTCAGCCCTGCTGTTTCAGCCTCCACATCATTTGTTTCAATTTTGCTTCTCCCTAGTGTGATTGAACTCCTAATTCATTATTTTCAGACCGTCTTGTGCTTCTTTGCAAAAAACGTTATAAAGTGTGTGCAATTTTCAACATTATTTCTGCATCAACAAATCTACATCACACAATTACACACACATGCACAAACACACAGAGGGCTATTTTGGGGCAGGAAGGCACAGGAATGGAGTTCCAGCTGGCTCCAGAGTTGGCCACGCCCAGCAGGAACTTATTAACATAATAGGTCACACCCAGCAGCAGAAACTCGTTAGGATTGGCTACATCAGGGGTGTGTGGCCTAACATGCAAAGGAGTTCTTGCTCCAAAAAAAGCCCTGGGTTTTGACAACAAACAAGGTAAACAGAATAAGAAGCAAAAGGTGGGTGTGGCTGGACGACCACACTCCTGGTAACATGGGTGTGTGGCCTAATATGCTAATGAGCTATGCTGTCAGGGGTGTGGCCTAATATGCTAATAGATTTCTGCTGTTGGGTGTGGCCTATTATTTTAATGAGTTCCTGCTGGGCTTTTTCTACAAAAAAGCCCTGCACACACATAATGTACACACTGTATAACAACGCCAGTTTGTGGCACCAAAGCAATGTGGGGTGGGTGCTGTGGAAGAAGGCGGCAGGTGCAGCCCTCGGTCAAAGGTGGGCCTTCTTCTGCAGCTCGTTTGGGATCCTGCTGGAGCAGTGGAAACATGACTGGAGGCGAGACGTACTTTCTCTTGTGTTGATGCCACCTCGGCAGGCTGCACAGAGAGCTGCTTTCTTTGCAGCCCACCCTGGGTCCTGATGCATTAATATGCATCAGTCTACAACATCTACACAGTGAAAATCAGAGCTGAAACAGCTGGCTGAAATTTAAATGGGAACGGAAGGAAATGACGTTAGGAGCCGTTCCAGGTGGGCTGCCGTGTTGGTCTGCAGTAGAAGAACTCGATTTGAGCCCAGTAGCATCTTAGATCGTGACAAGATTTTGGGGGGATGAGCTCTCAGGAGTCAAAGCTCACTTCATCTGATACTCTTTGGCTGCGATCACACACACACTAAAGAATCCACTTGCAATCCACTTTCCAATTGGATTTTGACATTTCTCACCGGCTAATTCTGCACTGGCTTTTCCCTCCGTTGTTTTACGAAACCCACGTTGGGGACAGAAATTCCCCTCTGCACTGCACGCTGCTTTCGCTTCCTTTGATTATCGGGTTTCATGGTAGCTTCCACGCTCCACGCCACTGTCGAGTTCTTTGATCGTAGGATTTTTATGGTACCTTCTGCATAGATTTATGGCCATTCAGGGGTGACTCTGCAGTCAGTATGGCGTTGCCCCGAGGTATTTCGATGTACTTTTGAGCTGCACTTTCCCCGCCCAGTTGAGAAAATGTGGAGCGAATGCGAGATGCAGAACCTCCCACAGTAAAATGCAGTTGGAAAGTGCATTGAAAGTGGATCGAAAGTGGATTATTTAGTGCAAATGATCGCAGCCTTTTTTTTTTTGTCAGATACCAGTGAGATTTTGGGGGAGACAAGCGTCCAAGAGTCAAAGTTCCCCGTGTCAGATTCGGAGCACCCACTCCTCCAGACCTGGCAAGAATGGGAATCACTCTCTACGCCCCCCCTCCTGGCTAAGGCCCCTGCGTGCCTCTGCTGCCCCCTGTTCGAATGACAACAGCATCCTGCAATACTGTTTTGCCTCCTCCTCCTGAGCTGAATGAACAGCTGACTGCCAAGATGGTGCTTCACCTGTTTCAGGGCACAGGTAGCCTGGTGGGCAGGGCTGGCAATCCGACTGGGTCTCAGCGCCGCCTTCTGTTCGGAAAGCTTGCTTGGGGCACAGAGGGAGAACACGGAGTCCGCCAGGGATGGTGCGATTCGCGCCGTAGCAGTGGTGTCCGTACGGACACGGGTAAGCCACTGGATCTTCTGGAGAAGTAAAGAGCCAGAGGGTTAAAAGGCAAGTCACAGAGGAACAGAGTGGTGAATGGGTGGGATTTCCGTGCTCCACATAGCTCCTTATCTTTCCCAATGAATAGGAAAAGAAGAAGAAGAAGCCAATAACATGCAAATGCCTTTCATTTATATGCAAATCAGCATTTCTTGGCTCAGAAATGGATTTACTACGGCACAGAATTTAGACATTAGTGCTCTCAACCATGTTTTGAAATTGCTCATCCATTCTACCAAAACAAGCACTCCCCAAGGATCTTAAAACTGATATTTCTTCACTCAGAGAAGACTACAGAGTCAGGGAAAGGACAAAAAAGAAAGAGTCCAAAGTAATGGTACTAGGATGCCTACTCAAGGGCTCAGTTTCTATCGGAGATTCGGATGATGAAGGACCAGAGTCGGCAGCTTGAAGGAAGAGGCGCGGTGGGGAGGAAGAGGGCCAGTCGGAGAAATGGCACCACCACATATACACGGGGGCTCTGGGAGGACACCCATGCATTCAGGAGTCAACTCCGGGCTTCAACTTGACCTCAACCCAGCTGCACAAGCTGAGGACAGCCGGGGCTCAGACTCATCCATGACGTGAGGAAGACCAGGAGAGGGAGGTGGCCAGGACTTAGGCCAAGAACAAGGCAGGGAGCCAGGGAGGAGGTTGGTCAATGGGCAAGGCTGAGCTCTGACTTGGGGAAGGCCAGGTGGAGAAAGTCTGAGAGGCAGTCCTGAGCAGGCAGGGGAAAGAGCAGGGCAGGGAGACAGGAGGAGGAGGAGGAGGAGGAGAAGGAGGAGATTGGATTTATATCTCTCCCTTCACTCCCAGAAGGAGTCTCAGAGGGGCTTACAATCTCCTTTCCCTTCCCCTCCCCACAACAGGCACCCTGTGAGGTTGGTGGGGCTGAGAGAGCTCTCCTGAGCCCTTGAGAGAACAGCTCTGAGAGAACTTGTGACTGACCCAAGGTCACACCAGCAGGTGCAAGTGGAGGCGTGGGGAATCAGGCCCGGTTCTCCCAGATTAGAGTGCACGTTCCTAGCCACTACACCAAACTGGCTCTCAAGAGCCAGGAATGGCTTCCCTTTCTTTTCATAGTCTCCCAAGTGGAGCAGAGAATTGGATACAGACTAAGAAGGGGCGGGACCAGGGAATTGTATAAAAGGGAAGGCGCCACACCTGGCCAGGAAGGAAGCAACAGATCACGCTCAGATGAGAGAGAGAGAGAGAGAGAGAGAGAGGATGAGCATGAGCATGAGCATGAGCATGCCGGTGGAGAGTTGGTAGCCCAGTTGCCCGCTTCAGTGATGGGATGGTGGAAGTCAGGGAGACTGTCTCAGGGGTGAGGGAGCCTCACAAAGCATAAATGAGAACCTGTTTTACACCACCGGCCTGGTGGGCAGGGCAGGCAGTCTTCTCTTTGCCCAGCACCTGGGAGGGAACCAATGGTGTCGTCTGGGCAAGGAATGGGTGTCCCTGAGCCCTCTGGACAGTAGAATCCTGGGGGGAAACATGCACACAAGAAAAGGGAGTTAAAATGCCTGGCAGTAAACATCATGGCATTGTTTACGTCTCCGATTAAGCAAAGATGGCACAGCTTCTGCAACACCCTGCAAAACAACAAGGCGACCCTGTCTTTAGAAGAATGCGCTCAGCTCCATGTGGGATTCTGTGACAGCACGGCATTTTATAAAATGATTCTCAGGAAAGGAGACGAAGCTACATGACCAGTGTTCCCTCTAAGCTGAGTGAGTGTGAGCTAGCTCACAGTTTTTAGCCTCCGGCTCACACATTTTTGTCTCCGCTCAGGAAGGAGGGCTCCAGAGCAAACTAATTTAGGCAGTAGCCACATCGCTCATTCACAACTTCAATGCCAGTAAGTGCACAAAGTAGAATTTTTGCGCATGAGACTCCACAGCTTAGAGGGAGCATTGCACATGACCACTACAGGATTTGCTGGCAGTCTGGCTTGAATGATTGAACCTGTTTTGAGTTCCTGGATTTTTATCTCCGCCATGCTTTTGTTTCCAGAAAGGTCTAGTGGTTCAATAATCATGGAAATATGACATTTTAGAGATAAAGTAGCTTAAGCTGGAGGATACAAGAGCTGAGACCTTGGATACTGAGCAATGATTGTGCCCAGGTTTTGGTTCAGATTAAAAGAAGGAGACTGTATCTGTCTGCTGATGCAGAGCTCTGGAAAAGGAATGGTAAACAGAGATACTCGAGTGGTAGCAAATAACCTGAGATAGGCAAATGCTCCCCACCTTGGTTTGAAATGGAACTTATCCCCCTCCATCTTTTTCTGAGAATGTGTGGGAATGGCTCCCAAGCAGTGTTCCCTCTATGCTGAGTTAGTGTGGGCTAACTCACAGGTTTTTGGCCTCCAGCTCACACATTATTGTCTTAGCTCAGGAACGATGGCTCCGGAGCCAACTAATTTATGCAGCAGCCAGATCGCTCACTCACAACTTTAATGTCAGTAGCTCACAAAGTAGAATTTTTGCTCACAAGACTCCACACCTTAGAGGGAACGGTCCCTTAGAAAAACCTGGCCCATCAGAAGCACTGCCGTGCCATTGCCTTGGTTGTCTCCAGATAGCATCATCAAAACCATTAGTTGCCCAGTTTATCTGGTGCCTGAGATTTTTCAAAAGCCTCCAAAACTGATAATTTACCTGCTGGGCAAATCCCTGCACACTCTTGACCCCAGAAGCACTCGGCCAGAGGGAACCAGGTGAAGTTATGCCCTTGCGGAGTGGCATCAGAACTCCCCTCTTGGCAGAAGTAGCCCGCGGCACACTTCCCTTCCATCCGGCCTCTCCTGGTGCAAAGGAAGTGGGCAAGAATTTATTTGGAGGGGAGGGACTGTTAGAGAAACTCAAAGCAACATGATGGACACAAAACACAATACATAACATGCAGGGCTCTTTTTGTAGAAAAATCCCAGCAGGAACTCATTAGCACATTAGGCCACACCCCTGATAGCACAGCCTATTAGCACATCAGGCCACACCCCCATGCATTCCCTTGGCTTACCCAGGCACCCGGGTAAGCCAAGGGAATGCATGGGGGTGTGGCTTAATGTGCTAATGGGCTGTGTCAGGGTGTGGCCTAATGTGCTAATGAGTTCCTGCTTGGGAAGGCATGGGAAGGCATTTAAATGCCTCCCTGATTCTTCCAGGCCCCCCCTGACCCGCCCGCCTTGGAGTTGCCAGAGACGGTGCTGCTCTCCAGGCCTTCCTTCTGTAGCCACAAATGCAGAGGTTTTGGCTGTAGTGGGCATGACCAACTCTGAAGCCAGCCGGAACTCCGTTCCGGTGCGTTCCAGCCCCAAAATAGCCCTACATATATGTACAATATCAGACCTGGGTCCAAATCCCTGCTTCGTTATGCCACACTTCTGCAGGTCGTCGCCACAATCTTTCACCTTAACTGATCTCAAAGGACTGTTAAAACCCTCTCTCAATACCATATTACTGATAGCAAACGAGAAGGCAAACGATCAATGAAACTTGCCAAGAGAATAATGACCACAAACAAAACCGGGAAAACGCGGCGTGGAGAGATTTGTCAAATGAGAAAACAGATGGCGTTCCTGCTGCTCTTCAGAATAATTTCTCTTGAGCCTTGGGTGGGTTGATAAAGGCTAAGAGCCTTAATTCCGTGATTCCAGCACTGTGATTGTAGAGTTCATTTGTGTGCTTATTTTAGGTCTTTATGGAGCTCAGTTGATAATTTGCTACCTGGAAGAAGGCTATGAAACAGGCAGACAATCCTGGACGCATGCTGTCGCTGATTGGATCACTGTTGTCTACTGAAGTGTCATATTTGGACTGCACTGTCCACGGTTAAATGTTGGGAGCAATTCAAAAAAAAAAAAAAAGATTTTGGCTGCTTTTACAAGCTTTGGAACAAGTGTTGACCATCCACTGTCCTTTCCTTGTGAAAATCGTATAGATTTGCGTAATGGTGTGTGAAACCTGATATTTTTTTGAAACTGCATATATTATATGACATTGGAACAGTCAACTCTAGTAGCTAGTATTCCGCTGAATATTCTGTGCATGGCGGTACTTTCTTATTTGTACAGAGAATAATGACCTGCAGTAGTGACCACGAGGGCAAGGAAGACATTCTCTTTCCTCTCGGTAGGCCAGTCACATCCGGAGAAGTGAAAGTGCCATCAGGACAGAGACGAGGAACCAAAGTGCCTAGGGAAACAAAACAGGAAAACCCTGCAAGTCAATGAAGAGTGTATGGCCTTGCTCCCTGATAGGCTGGCCTATGAACACAGGGGCAGAAAGAAACTTCCCCACCACAGCCAGCTATGTTTTTATAGGAGCAGCCAATACGGCTCATACTATTTTTGGGAATCCCAGAAGAAGAAGACCTTCCTTTCCCTCATCCTAATTTAGGGGAATGGCTGTGAATTGGTGGTAAATTGCACAGTTGCACGCAGTGAGCCTCAGTTTCAGTCTCTGGCCCTTTCAGTTAAAGGACTTCCGGAAGCAGGCGTTGGACATTTTTCTGCCCAAGACTCTGCGGAGCTGCTGCCAATCAGGGAGCACGATGCCGAGTGAGGCGGACCAATGAGCTGACTCCACAGAAAGCTGCTTCGCATGTATTCATATCATAATTGCCATCATCGACAAGACACCAACACTGTGCAGGAGAGAAGCCAAACAAATGGCCGTGTGCCTTCCCACATAATCAAACTGTGCGCCGCGTGCCCCGACAGGTCTCTTGACTGACACCAGCAGTGTCAGTGAAGCAGGGGAAAGCAAAATGGATGGGTTAAATGGTTGTCAGCCATTTAATCCTTCCCACGTGATCCCCCTTTTCTCCTGGCTGCGGTTTGCGGCCGCCAAGAGAAAGGGGTGTCTGAATCAGTCAGTTCGGTTCGGGGATTTTGAGCTTGGTTCAAAGTTTGGTTTGGGACATCCCCAAACCTTAAACCGAATTGGAGTTTTCTGGTTTGTGCCTATCCCTAGTGCAAACGCAGGTGCATAGTCAAGGGCCTGGTGGGCCACAATATATGGTCGGTCTGTGCCACCAGTAAGAGAAGTGTTGCATAGCAGATATATTGCTCCCCACCACATTCTCATTAGAAGAAAAAAAATCTGTATAGATGTGCACAAGATTTGGGAATAACATTTCTCATTCTGTGAAGATAGTTTTTTGGGGGCTGTAGCCATGTTGGCCTGCAGTAGAAGAGCTAGATTCAAGTCCAGCATCACCTTAGAGGCCAACAAGATTTTGGAGTTATCAGTTTTCGAGAGTCAACGCTTCCTTTGTCAGATGCTCAGATATGTGAGGGAGGGAACTTTGACTCTTGAAATCTGATCCCCTGGAAATCTTGTTGGTCTCTCAGATGGTACTGGACTCCGATCAAGCATTTCTTACTCCAGTAACACACCAGAGTGGGGAAACAGCTTTAAAAACAAACAGGTTCAAGACCTATCAGTCTCGTGGCAAATGAAGAAGAGAAGAAGAGATTGGATTTATACCCCGCCCTTCACCACCCAAAGGAGTCTCAGAGCGGCTTACAATCTCCTTTCCCTTCCTCTCCCCACAACAGACACCTGTGTGAGGTAGATGAGGTTGAGAGAGCTCTCTCGAGAACTTCCCTTGAGAGAACAGCTTTGAGAGAACTTGTGACTGACCCAAGGTCACGCCAGCACCTGCATGTGGAGGAGTGGGGAATCCAAACCTGGTTCTCCCAGATTAAAGTCCACGCTCCTAACCACTACACCAAACTGGCTCTCAAGGACAAAAGGTTTGACACGGACGTCATCCGAGCCCTTTAAGCTTCAGTTATTTTCAGCTGTTAATGTCAGAAGAGAGCAAAAGGCAAAGTGATAAAGATTAAAGAAAAGACATGCCAGACTTGGGGCAGGTACATAGGAGTCTGGTAGGGGCAACTATTTCAAGAGCGAATTGCAGAAATAGTTTCTAATTTTTATGCTCTGATTAATCAGTGCATCGATGTGTGTGTGGGTGTGTGGGGGGGGCGGTGTGGACAGCAGGTTTTAATCTGTGAGCAAAGCTTTAAGCAACTGGTTCCATGGCTCAGTCAAAACTGGTACAAGCCTCAAGCATTCCTTACCCACAGCTATGTATCTTTGTACCTGCAGGGCAGTACGTGTACGGCGGACAGCGCCTGGGGTCCCCAGCAAAGCCGTCTTGGCAATAAGATCCCGCTTGGCAGGGAGGCAGCGGTCTGAGCCCCGGTTTGACTGGTACTCCCCAACAGGGCACGGGGTGGGGTAGGCAGCCCCGGGAGGACAGTAGTGCCCCTGGTAACCAGAGAAAGGGCAGAAAGCATGGATGAGACAGCAACAATCCATTCACATTGCCCCCCCCATTTATACTTCAGGGCTTCAGTCTTTTCCTGAAGTAAGTTATATGCAGCAATGTACAGAGCAGACGTTTCAAACGTTCAAAATACAGTAAAACAAAACTCAAACAAATAAAAGAAATAAAAAGAAATCTGACAATTCCATGACTTGATAGATTCTATCACATTTTTTTCTGGGACTTCCAGTCGGGTGTCCCTATTTGAGTGGAAGGAGGAATGAAAATCAAATAGGAGGAGGAGGAGGAGGAGGAGGAGGAGGAGGAGGAGGAGGAGGAGATAGGATTTATACCCAGCCCTTCACTACCCAGGGGGCCGCGGTGGCTCAGAGGTTAAGATGCTAAGCTGCAGACCGGAAGGAAGACCCCAGTGCTGCATGATGGAGTGAGCTCCAGCCTCTGGCCCCAGCTCCTGCCAACCTAGCAGTTCGAAAGCAAGAAATTGCAAGAAGATAAAAAGGTACTGCTTTGATGGGAAGGTAACAGCGTTCCGTGCACCTTGGTGTTTAGTCATGCCGGCCACATGACCACGGAGAAGTCTTCGGACAGCACTGGCTCTTCAGCTTGGAAACGGAGATGAGCACCGCCCCCTAGAGTCGGATTCAACTGGCTTTCGAGCAAGGGAACCTTTACCTTTACTTCACTACCCGAAGGAGTCTCAGAGCGGCTTACAATCTCCTTTCCTTTCTCCTCCCATGTGAGCAATGCTCCCTCTAAGCTGTGGAGTCTTGTGAGCAAAAATTCTACTTTGTGAGCTACCGGCATTAAAGTTGTGAGTGAGTGATTTGGCTGCTGCATAAATTACTTTGCTCTGGAGCCCATCCTTCCTGAGCTGAGACAAAAATGTGTGAGCCAGAGGCTAAAAAACTGTGAGCTAGCTCACACTAACTCAACTTAGAAGGAACACTGCCTGTGAGGTAGATGGGGCTGAGAGAGGTCTCCTGACAACTGCTCTTGAGGGAACAACTCTGAAAGAACTTCTGACAGACCCAAGATCACACCAGCAGCTGCATGGGGAGGAGTGGGGAACCAAGCCCGGTTCTCCCAGATTGGAGTCCATGCTCCTAACCCCTACACCAAACTGGCTCTCATACCAAACAATGCTTCTACTACTAATTTTAAATGGGAATGAAATTTGAGTGGTATACGATTTTGAGAATCTTCCCTGTCCGCATGTTCTATAAACAGACTGCCATGAAAATTTCTGCCTTTGAAAGGACACATTCACGGATCTATGAAAGCTTATTAGCAACGGCTGCCTGATGGAACATCCATATCTAGAGGCAGTCTAGCATTCAATGCCAGTTGTTTGATGGCAAGCAATCGGGAGAGCAGGGCTCCAGTCTCCCATTTTTGACAACTGATCTGGCATGTATCTTTAATGTGCCAGAGGAGGAGGAGCCAAATCCAAAATGGCGGCCTCAGAAGGCAGGGCCAAATGGCATACCTCCTTCCTTACACCTCCTGGGGAAAAGCAAATCCTGAAGGGGGAGTGAAACCACACATGAAACCCCACATAACCCTCCAATGGAAAACCCTTTCATTTGAAAGAGGGCAGCCAATAACAAGCCCTGCTTTACAGTGGCCCCGCCCCATGAAAAGCTCAATAGGTGCAAAGGGGGGCACTTCGTTGGGGAACCCCGTTAACAGCCAGCTTACAGTGTGAGTTCCTAAAGTACACCACTTTCCAGTGAACGTGACAGACCTTAGGGCAGACAAATGCCGTTGGGCTGAAGGAGCTGAAGTTTGCAGGGCAGTAAAAACCAGCAGCGCACAGCCCAGTAGGTGAGCTCAAGCCCATGCTGGCACAGAAGAAGCCTGGATCGCAAGGGACGCAGGAGTCTGGGGACGAGCCTCCTGTAGAGAAAAGACAATTCTAGAAGAGATCTGTGCCACATAAAGAAGTTGTACATCTGCCCCCCCCTTCTCTGTCCGAAACAGGGGTGACGTCCTTGTATTGCAACATTCATTAACCTGCACAATTTCATTTAGATGCCTAGTTTTCCCTGTCAAGCTACCAGGTTACAGGCAAACATAGAACTGGAAATACAGCTGCCTGTTTCTCTCGTAAATTATATGGTCTGAAAGACAAGTGAGCATTCCCCTAACTGCTTTCATAAGTAAAGAACTAGCCACTGAATCATAGAATCACAGAGCTGAAAGGGGCCATCCAGGTCATCTAGTTCAAACCTCGGCTCAGTGCAGGATCAGCCTACAGAATCCCTGACGTTGCTTAAAGACTGCCCGGGAAGGAAAGCTCACCACCTCCCTAGGTAGCTGATTCCACTGTCGAAGGACTCTGATTGTAAAAAAGTTTTCCCTAAAATCCAGCCAGTACCTTCCCATGGTTTATTCATTGTGAGAACGAACCTCTGAAGTCCTTGGGGTCATGAATTCTCTCTCCACTCCTTCCCATTTCTCCCCAGTTTCTCCAGTTTCAAGGTGTTGGTGCTTACCTTCAAAGCCCGATACGACAAGGGGTCAGCGTACCTTCGAGACTGCCTCTCCCCATATGAGCCCCATAGAGCGCTAAGGTCCACCAATCAACATCTTTTGGTGGTCGCCATCCCCAGGGACTTGCCTCGACCAGGGCCGGGGCTTTTTCGGCCCTGGCCCCTGCCTGGTGGAATGAGCTCCCATGTGAGATCAGGGCCCTGTGAGATTTATTGCAATTCTGCAGGGCCTGCAAGACGGAGCTCTTCCACTGGGCTTTTGGTTGAGGCAGTGGGCATCTCACCTCCTTGGGTTGGCCCCCATTTACAGCTGGGCCCGAGATCCCAAATTTTATATCAACCACTGAGGTATCTGGTGTCTCACTAGAGCTGTAAATCAACCACTGAGATATATATATATATATACGTATATATATATATATCGACCTCTGTATAGCTTGCATGAATTAAGTTATTTTATATTGTGTTTTAACATGGCTTTAATTGTCTTGTATTAGATGCTGAACTGCAGGCTGGAAGGTCGGTAGTTCAGCAGTTCAAGACCTGAGTGCCGTATGATGGAGTGAGCTCCTTTCTCTAGTTCCAGCTCCTGCCAACCTAGCAATTCAGAAGCAAGAAATTGCAAGTAGATAAATAGGTACCGCTTCAGTGGGAAGGTGACAGCATTCCATGCGCCTTGGCATCTAGTCAAGCTGGCCACATGACCACAGAGAAGTCTTCGGACAGTGCTGGCTCTTCGGCTTGGAAATGGAGATGAGCACCGCAACCCTAGAGTCGGATTTGACTGGCTTTCGAGCAAGGGAAACCTTTACCTTTACTATTGTATTTATACTGTTGGAATCCGTCAAGGGGAGGGCAGGATATCAATCTAAATAAATAAATACCTGAACAAATAAAAGTGTCCTGACAACCACAGTTTTCCCAAACCAAACAAACTGTGGTTTGTACCTTGTCCATAACGGAGGATTAATCAGTGATTCAGAATCCTGGTTTGCAAACCATTTATTTATTTATATATCAACTTTCTCCCCAGTGGGGACCCAAAGGGGCTTATATCATTCTCCTCTTTCCCATTTCATCCTCACAGCCCTGTGAGGTAGGTTAGGCTGAGAGGCGTGTGACTGGGCCAAGGTCACCCAACGAGCTTTCACGGCAGACTGGGGATCTGAACACATGTATCTGAGGAAGTGTGCTTACACACGGAAGCTTATCCCTTGAATACAATTTTGTTGGTCTTAGAGGTGCCACTGGACTCAAACTTTGTTCTAAAGCATCCAGTATTAGCAGATTCACATATCACAACATTGGTATGGGACTTTTAAACCCCTCCCCACACACACACATTTGTTGCCAGTGGCAGCACCAGGGAAAAACTAGGGAGGGGGGAATAAACACAAACACTGGAAAGGCCGCTTGAACTGAACACGTGCATGCATGGACATGTATGAAGCTGCCTTATACCGAACCACACCATTGGTCCATCACAATCAAGTGTTGCCTTCTCAGATGGGCAGCTGTTCTCCAGGGTCTCAGGCAGAGAGGTCTTTCTCATCACCACCAGCCTGATCCTTTTTAACTGGAGATGCTGGGGATTGAACCTGGGACCTTCTGTGTGCCAAGCAGATGCTCTATCACTGAGCCACTGCTCACCAGCTCTCCCATGGATTCATTTCTAATTTGAAAAGCAGTCTGAAAGTGGATTAAATAGGGAAATCTGTCCAACAGCATTTCACAATCAGGGGTCAGGAAGCAATTTTTCTCCAGGCCAGTTTGGCTGGGGATCCTGGAGGTTTTTTGTTATCTTCTGGGCATGGAACAGGGGTCACAGGGGGAGGTACTCTTGGTGCTTGGGAGGGGACAACAGTGGGAGAGCTTCTGGTGTCCTGGCTCCACTGATCCCTCCTCATGGCACCTGGTATTTTTGGCCACTGTGTGACAGAATGTTGGACTGGGTGGGCCATTGGCTTGACCCAACATTGGCTTCTCTTATGTTCTTAAGTTCCTGCATTATGCAGGGGGTTGGACTAGATCACCACAGAGGTCCCTTCCAACTGTGATTCTATCCCCAAATAACATCTATTGTATATACAGATATTGCACGAATTGCATGTAATGATTGCACAGCATGAGCAAACTATACCATGTATGAAGGAATGTACAAAAACAACCATGAAAAAGCAGAGGACCTGTTGCACTGCCATTAAGTTCAGCCTGGTAGCAACCAGCATCGGAAACCTGAGTGTCCAGCTGAGATCATCACTGCCCGCACTCACCTGTAGCATTATTCAGAGTGCCCACTGGGCAGGCAACAGGGACCACAGTGCCCTCTGGACAATAGTGCCCGGACGGGCAGGGCCCATTGAGGGGAAATTCAGGGGTGCTTCGTGGGACTGCATCAGTGGCTCCACCCTCACAGTAATACCCAGAGGAGCAGAGACCTGCCAGGGGGAGAAAGAAACGATTCTCGAGACCTGGGCTCAAGTGAATAAATGCAAACAGTACTAGCTATTTCCATACATGATGCTGCCTATTATTATTGCTGTTGTTATTATTATTATTATTATGAATTGCCCACCTTGCAAGCAGGCTTTGGGCTATTTACAACCTTAACAGCAGTTAAAAACAATCAGCATAAAATTGTCACAGCACACCAATAAATTAACCAATCCTGATGGTGATATAAAACCCCTTTTGCTGGCTACGGTGCTGTCCACACAGCACGGCAGGGAAGGGGACATGGGGGTCATTTTGTAGAAAAAGAGGTGCAGGAGCTCATTAGCATAACTCTTTAGCATATGCCACACCCCCTGACATAACTGGAAGCATCAGAAGGCAACACCTACCACTCAGGCTCCACCCCTAGGGACTGTCTTTCGACTCTGGGGGCTGTCATTCCAGTCCCAGAGGAGCCTATCTGGGCCCAGGAGGAATGCTACATGTGCTGCTTTGCACTCCTGGTTAGAGCTGGGGGTGGGGCTTGCCACCACCTGTGCTTCTAACTGCCGGAGCTCCGCTCCTGCGCGCTCCTGCTCCAAATGACCCCTGGTCATAGGAGGAAAAAGAGGGTGCCAGTCTTAACCGTTGCTGCCCTCAACTAAAAGCCTGGCGGAATATCTCTGCCTTACAGGCCCTGTGGAATTGTGTCAGATCCCGCAGGGCCCTGATGTTATTCGGCAGAGAGTACCACCAGGTCGAGGGCAGCCGGACCTCCATAGGGCCAGGGATCACCAGCAAGTTGTTATACTGAATCAGATCCTTAGTCCTTAGTATTGCCTGCTCAGACTGGCAGCAGCTCTCCCGGATCTCAGAACAGAAGTCTTTCACATCACTTACTGCAGATTCTTTAACTGGAGATGGTGGGTATTTGAACTTGGGACCTTTTTCACATGCCAAGTAGATGCACTCTACCACTGAGCCACAACCCCTCAGATTCCTCAGGAGCTCACATCTTGCTCCTGTAGAGTTCACACATTTCTTTCTACACAGGACTGCAGTCTCCACGTGTTCTGAGCAAGAAGGACCACGTTCTACTTTTTTTACAGATAAATGCTCCTCCTCGAAAAGGGTTACGGGCTCACAATGTTCACGTGAATAAGAAGTGGGGGAACTTTAGAAAAAGAAGCCAGTACTTCTAGTACCTTTAGAAGAAGAGGTTTTTTTATACCCAGCTTTTCTTTACGCCAAGGAGTCTCAAAGCGGCTTACAATCGCCTTCCCTTCCTCTCCCTACGGCAGGCACTTTGTGAGGTAGGTGGTGCTGAGAGAGCTCGGAGAGAACTGTGGCTGGCCCAAGGTCACCCCACAGGGCTTGAAGTGGAGGAAGGGGGAATTAAAGCCAGTTCTCCAGATTAGAGTCTGCCACTCTTACTCACTATATCACTCTAACAGCTTTGCCATGCAGGAAAATAAATAAAAAAATAAAATAACAAAAGCTCCCTGCATATAGAACACTAGCATCTCAGGGAGCAGCTAGATTAAAATCTTGTGACCTCATTTTCTATGCCCAGGGTACTTTAAAAACAACAACGACAAGGAAGACCATTTAGTCAAATAAACCCCATGGGTCAGTCACAGGACGACCACTTCAATGAGAAGTAAGCCAAGGAGAGGGAATTAATAATAATAATAATAATAATAATAATAATAATAATAATAATTTTTATATTTATATCCTGCCTTGCCTGCAGGTGCAGGCTCAAGGCGGCGTTCACAGACTAAAATACCATAAAATATAAATACATAGATACATAACAATAAAATTCCAAACTGTATAGTATACGTAAAGTGCAAATTGATTCAGATGGCGATTCCTAAAGTGGGCCGATATAGGTGGGTCGGTGTCCGGTTGTCTTGATGTCAGTAGCATCGCACAGGGCCTTGATGGTGCAATTTCCAGCACTCATTCCTCAGTGGCAGGAAGAAACAAAAGGCTAACCGGAAGGCCTTTCTAATAGCCTGCCACAAATCTTCATCCTTAATGCTAAAAATCCCTGCTCATTCTGCTTTTTGCATCTCCCGCAGCTCACGGGTCCTCTCAGACCAGCAGCTACCAGGGTCGCTTACCGTCAGGTTCCCAGTTAGCATTTCCACGGCAGTACCTCCCGACCGGGCAGAGCTTGCAAGCCGAGGAGGACACTGCCCCTTCCAGGCGGTTCATGGTACCAGCAGGACACGGCAAAGGGATGGCGGTCTGAGGTGGACAGTGGTGACCTGCCGGAGTGTCACAAAATGGAGTTATTACCATCATTCATGAAATAAATCCAGGAGATAGGATAGTTCAGAGGAGGGAGGACAGTCTTTTTTTGCAAATCTTTCAGTGTCTTTCCAGCTCCCAGAGTTCAACACCATCTTGGGATGCCTTACCTCTAGGGCAACTGACTGGCTCCACGGTGGCAGCATGCCTGCAGGCGGTACCCGCCGGGCAAGGGAGGCAGGCGCTGGCCCCGAGCATGGGGCTGAACATGCCAGGCTCGCAGGGGATCTCCAAGCCGGTGCCCTCAGGACAGTAGAAACCTTTCGGGCATCTATACCCATGGATCCCATCATTGGGGCAGGGAGCTGAATTCCCCTCGAGGCAAACATACCTGTGGATACAGATGGGTAATCTAAGGCTTGTTCGCACCTGTGGGCTATGCACGATCCCTCTCGTTTCAATGGAATCCACCCAGATTGTTCAAAACTTTCCCCGAAGACAGCCAGTTGCCTCCTCTCCAATCAAGGTCCTCCTGGGCCATTAAAGAGCTAGAAGAGCTGCTTTGTTCTCTGGCTTTGTTCTTCATGGAAGAAGCAAAATGCACTTTTGAACATCAGGCAAAAGCCCTTGAAGTGCCGTATTGGGAGAACAGAACCCTTTCGCTGTCAGAATAACAAGTCCAGGATGTGGAGCAGGTATAAGCCTGGCACAAATGACACCCTTTCAAGTGGGTCCTGATCTTAGGATGCCCTTTAATGTGAGGAGGAGGAGGAGGAGGAGGAGGAGGAGGAGGAGGAGGAGAAGAAGAAGAAGAAGAAGAGGAGGAGGAGGAGGAGGAGATTGGATTTATACCCTGCCCTTCACTACCTGAAGGAGTCTCAGAGCGGTTTACAATCTCCTTTCCCTTCCCCTCCCCACAACAGGCACCCTGTGAGATAGGTGGGGCTGAGAGAGAGATCCTGAGAGAACTGCTTTGAGATAATTTATAACTGACCCAAGGCCACACCAAGCAGCGGCATGTGGAGTAGTGGGGAATCAAACCCAGTTCTCCCAGATTAGAGTCCCTGCTCCTAACCCCTACACCAAACACCAAGCCAACTCCCCATATGGTGAAGGAGTGCCGGAGTGCCTTCTGGCCTTCTCCTGATGCCCGCCCGCCCATTTAGTATTTCCCCTTCGGGATGCATGCAGAGCTAATAGATTCTATAAATTGTACCAGCATTCCCATCTTTAACAGTATCCATCACTGCAATCGAAGTTATGATCAAGAAGAAAACTGGGGCAGCTCACCCAAGTTTCTAGGATGCTGTGATACTGCCTGAAATACTAGCACATTTCACGGGCCTTTTGGACTAATATTTGAGCGCTCGTCTCGCTGAGGACTGGATTCCGATTGCCCCCTGCTATTACCGCCTCCTTGTGCTCATGGATCAGGGAGGTGGTTCCTCCGTCCCAATTACCCGGCACGGTTCTGTTCCCTCTAATCCAAACCTGCCTCCATCACTCAAGTCAACCGGGTTTTATTTACAGAGACCCAAAGCGACTGTGTTCTGTTCATAGGGGGCCAGCACATCTCCTCTTGCTATCCAATCAGAGAAAGCAGCCATTGCTGTCTCTCACCCTTCATTACACGGTTCCATCTGAGACGGGTCAGACATCCCCGACTGGCTGCAGTAGAGTCCTGCCGGGCACGGTTGGCATTCCCTCTGTGACTTCAGGCCCAGAGAGGCTGAGAAGGAGCCAGGAAGGCAAGGGATGGGGTAGCCAGTCCCATTGGGGCAGTAATGTCCAGGAGGGCAGATATCGTTCCCGGTCAGGAGGAAACTGGCAGCATCCACCTGCGTATGGAAAAGAGGAAAAGACTGAGCCCTACAAGGAAAGGCCAAGAGCCTTGGGAATGTTTAGTTTGGAGAAGAGGAGATTGAGGGGGGGGGCATGATTGCTCTCTTTAAATATCTGAAAGGCTGTCATTTGGAGGAGGGCAAGGAGCTGTTCCAGTTGGCAGCAGAGGAGAGGACCTGAAGCAGCGGGTTTAAATTATATGCAGAAAGGTATCGGCTGGATGTTAGGAAAAACCTTTTCACTGTCAGAGTGGCTCAAAGGTGGAATCGGCTGCCTAGGGGGGTGGTGAGCTCCCCTTCACTGACAGCTTTCCAGAAGAGGCTGGACAAATATCTGTCAGAGATGCTTTAGGCTGGTCCTGCATTGGGCAGGGCGGTGGACTAGATGGTCTGTATGGCCCCTTCCAACTCTAGGATTCTATAAGAAATAAGATGTGTGGTGGAAAGGCTGCGTTTCCTGTGCTGTGGATACTTGGGGCACCGGAGTTTCATTTTCTGGATAAGATTGGAGGCACGCTGGTCTTGATCAGATTGTGGAGGTCCGGATAGGCATCTTCCAAGTTTGTTGCAACTGTGAGGTTGCCCATACTGGGTCCTGGCGTCCCCTTCACCCCCTGTTTTGTCAGATCTGACAGGGCTCAAGGATTGAGGTGCTTCTGGGATTTCACTGCACTTGTCAATTGGGGCATAAGCCGTGTCAGGAAATCCCGTTGGTGTTATGGCTACTTCCGCTGGGAAGATGTTACAATCCATACATTGGCATGGAGCGGTGGAAAGCAATGCCTCTCGGGGGGGGGGGGTCTTCCTGTCCCAACGGGCATAGAGTGGCAGATCTATCCAACATGGCAGCTTGATTTTTCCGGTCACACTTCAAGCATGTGACGGTACCTCAGCATGCCATTTTATGCATTTATTTATTTGTGTGTGTGACATGCTGTCAAGTTGCTTCTGAGTTTTAGTTCCCCTCTGAATTAGACCTCCCAAATGCTCTATCATCAACAGCCTCGCTCAGGTCTGGCAGACTGAAGGCCGTGGCTTCCTTTACAGGGGATTTATTTGTTTAGAAGATTTGTATTGCGCCTTTCAGCCCAAACAGGTTCGGAAATTCCTGGAGATTTTGGGGTAGAGCCTGGGAAGGACAAGGTTTGGGGAGGGGAGGGACTTCAGCAGGGTATAATGGCATGTTGTCCACCCTTCAGATTTGCCATTATCTCTGGGGGAACTGATTTTAGCAGCCTGGAGATCAGATGTAAATCATGGAGACTGCCAGGGCCCACCTGGAGGCTGGCAACCCCATATAGCACTTTATCAGCCTATATGTAACTCTTAAGGGCGAGCTTATAAAGTTCGCTTCAGTAGGGCAAATAGTGGCCCGGAGACATTTCAGGTAGGGAAAATGGTGCATGGTCCCAATCCAATCCAAATCCTCCCCATTTTTTTTTTTTTTGTAATTGCAGGGAGCTCCAGATGGGTAAGTAGGGATGCCAGCCTCCAGGTGGGACCTGGAGATCCCCAGGAATTACAGTTTATCTCCAGACTACAGAGATCAGTTCCTTGGAGGGCAGGCCCGTAGTTACAGTGGGGCATGTCGGGGCTAGGCCCCCTGACTTACTGGCAAGGCCCCCTGACTTCCCATCCAGCCCAGGGCCCCCGAGTAGCAGCAGGTGCAGGGACGGAGCCGGGTATTCCTTTAATCCAATTAGCCAGTGCCTCCTAAGAAATTTAAATGCCCCTTGACTTAAAAAATCCTGGCTACGAACCTGTTGGAAGGTAGACTCTGTGGCACTGTAACCCACGGAGGTCCCTGTTTTCCCCAGGCTCCGCCCCTAAATCTCCAGGAGTTTCCCAACCTGGATCTGGCAACCCTAACCCCTCCATCCCCTGCCCGTGGTCAAGGGGGACCTGGCAACCCTAAGCGCAACTCCCAGAACACATCTGGTTTGGCCTTTAGGAATCTAGGAAACACCCTTATCACGTCTTCCAGTGCTGTAAAGGTAAAGGTAAAGGTAAAGGTTCCCTTGCTTGAAAACCAGTCGAATCCGACTCTAGGGTTGCGGTGCTCATCTCCGTTTCAAAGCCGAAGAGCCAGCGCTGTCCGAAGACATTTCTGTGGTCATGTGGCCGGCATGACTAAACACCAAGGCGCACGGAACGCTGTTACCTTCCCACCGAAGTGGTACCTATTTATCTACTTGCAATTTCTTGCTTTCGAACTGCTAGGTTGACAGGAGCTGGAACTAGAGACGGGAGCTCACGCCATCATGCGGCACTCACGGGTCTTGAACTGCTGAACTACTGACCTTCCACAGCCTGCAGTTCAGCGTCTTAACCTCTTGAGCCACCGGAGCAGTTCACAAAACCTGCTGTGCCTCGGCTTGTTCCTCACTTGCACTCACCCTGTGCTTAATCGGAGCTCGGCTGACGGCTCCTCGGGTGCAGTAGTAGCCTTGGAAGCAAGGACCAGTCGGTTGGGACAGTCCTGGAGACGAGCAGTACATCCCTGCAAAGTGGAGGGGGAAATATCCCTGAAGAGCGTGTGCAGGACAGGTGTCAGCATGCCCCGAGGTGGGGCAACTGCAGAGGCCCAGGTCTTCTGGAGGGGCCCACTGCCACCTTTCCCTACCCCCTTGCCTCCCCGGCTGCCCATCTGCTTGCTTGTGAGCCCTTTCACCACTCACACTCCCATCTGCAGAAGCTGCCCAGTACTGCTGGGAAAGAGTGCGTGGGAAGTGAACAGCGGTGAAACTCCCATCAGCAGTGTTCCCAGTTGCACACACTGCCCAATATGGAAAAAATCCAGGTAGGGAGCCGTGCTGGTCTGAAGCGGCAGAACAAAGTTTGAGTCCGGTTGGCACCTTTCCCCCCCTTCTTCTTCTTTCCCCCTTTTTAATTTTTTTAAATTAAGTTTATAACAACATTTATACAAAACAAGAACACATCAGTATCGTGCCACCTCGTGATAAGATAGTTAACATATAAGATGCATAGAACGTCATGCAAAAAATACTTCTCTATTATGTTGCATTAGAGAAGTGGATCATAACACTGAATTTAAATCAACCAACCTCCAAACGTTATCATACCACCTTTTTAATCTCAGATATTAAGCAAGTTCCTATGAACCGATTTTTTTTTAAGAACCACATTGTGAGAAGCCAAATACCCTAATACAGGAAGCCACTTTACTACAGATTTGGAGTATATATCCCTATCCATATTACTCTGAGTTACTTGAGCAGCGATTTCCCCCCATTATATATAGATTCCATATCTTGTTATGCCACACCATTAAGGCCAACAAAGTTATATTCAAAGTGTAAGCTACTGTGTGCAAAGCACATTTCTTCAGACAAAGTGCGCAAAGCACAGTTCTTCAGACTACGAATAAAACTTTGTTGGTCTCAAAGGGGCCACTGGACTCAACTTTGTACTGCCCATTGTAGCTGGGGAAGGGTAGACAAGCACTGGGAGGCCTAGCAAACGCACAAGCGAGGGGGTGGTGGGGAAGCACAATGTAGGCAAGCTGGGCAGAGATGTGTGAGTGGGAGGTGTAGTGATGGGAAGGATTAGGGGGCCTTCCAGGCATTCTCTGCTCTGGGCCTTCCAAAACCTGGAACTGGTTGTGCATATACATCATTAGTGTGGGCAGCACAAAGTAAAATAAGATGCTCCATTCCTTGCCACCCTGCCTCTCTCTGCCTTGTACAGGTTGCACGTTCCTTGATCCATGCCTTCACTTACCTGCTGGGCAGGGCTCACATTCAGATTCCCCAGTGGCACCAGGCTTAGGCCCGTAGGTACCCATGGGACAGGGATGTTCTGTTCCAAACGTAGTACCAAGGGGGCAAAAATGCCCAGGAGGGCATGGCTCAGGAGCCTGGACAGCCGCACCTAGAAGATACAGAACATTCTTTTAGCTGGGAAGCTCATGATGGCTTTCTTTGTTCTTCGAAATGCATCTCCTGTGGTGTCCAGGAGCTCTTCCACATTCCATTTTTCCTTGCTTGTGTGTCCCTATTGCTTCTTTTTTCCCCCTTTTCCAGACATGTTTTGCTCCCTCTAGTGGTTGATTCAATATTACACTGGTGTATGTCCGGACATACAGCTGGACATACGGTGATGCCGGACATGTACAGCGATGTAATATTGAATTGATCAATAGAGGGAGGAAAACAAATGTGGAAAAGGAAAAAAAACCTCTAAAGCAATAGGGACGCACAAGCAAGGAAAATGAAAACGTGGAAGAGCCCCAAGTTAAACCTCTAGTACTGCCTATTAATATCTAATACCACTCCATTCAGATATGGCTCCCATTTGTAGCAACTCACTGGGATGGATACCATGGATATGTTTTACCAATAGAGATGCCTCACTCTGTTGCAAGGCGCTTTGCCCTGATGCAAGAGGGAAGATGCACCGTTAGCAGAACAGATCCATGGTATCCAAGCTGCTATATATTGAGTACCGGATCCGTTTCAAGGTGCTGGTGCTTACCTTCAAAGCCCTATTACAGCCAGGGAACCTGCATATCTGTGAGACTGCCTCTCCTTCTACGAGCTGTGAAGGGCCTTACAATCTGCCAGTCAGCATCTTCTGGTTGTCCCCAGCCCCAGGGACGTCTATCTTGCCTCGACTAGGGCCAGGGCTTTTTTGGTGGAATGAGCTCCCATATGAGATCAGGGCTCTGCAGGACCTTTCACAGTTCCGCAGGGCCTGCAAGACGGAGCTCTTCCGCCAGGCTTTTAGTTGAGGTGGTGGGCATCCCCTTCAGTGGGTCAGATCTCTGTTTAACCACCCAGGAACCCCAATCTGAAAAGCCTCATCTGTTGAGGTTCTGATTAGCACACAGGAATTCAGTTGTATTTTTGTTGATGTATTTAAATTGGTTTTTTTTAAGTTTTTGCATGTGGTAATTGATGGAATTCACCCTGAGCCTGCTATGAGGGGAGGGCGAGATACAAATCTAACAAAATAAATAAATAAATAAATATGCAGTCGGCACTTTTCTTAGTTTTTAGTACAGGTTGTCCTTCTCCTCATGGGGTGAGTTACAACCAATGCTCCCTGTAAGCTGTGGAGTCTTGTGAGCAATTTATTACTTTCCTAGTGGCAAGATTTGTTGCTGCTATTTTGGGGGGGGAAAGGAAAAGATGAGTACTGAGTTATATCGATCTTCTCTTACTTGACTCTTTTGGTTACCGTTATTTTATGATTGTCATTAGATCATTTTAACTTTTTTACAAGTCAGTACTGATATTATAGGAGCTGTGGTGGCTCAAGTGGTTAAGACGCTGAACTGCAGGCTATGGAAGGTCAGTAGTTCAGCAGTTCAAGACCCGAGAGTGCTGCATGACAGAGTGAGCTCCCGTCTCTAGTTCCAGCTCCTGACAACCTAGCCGTTCGAAAGCAAGAAATTGCAAGTAGATAAATAGGTACCGCTTCGGTGGGAAGGTAACAGCATTCCGTGCGCCTTGGTGTTTAGTCATGCCGGCCACATGACCACGGAAACTTCTTCGGACAGCGCTGGCTCTTTGTCTTTGAAACAGACATGAGCATCGCAACCCTAGAGTTGGATTCAACTGGCTTTCGAGCAAGGGAACCTTTACCTTTACCGATATTATTGTTTTAACAATATTATGATATGTAGTTTTATTGATGTTATGCAATGTACCTTTATTGGTTTGTCTTTCGTTGAGTGGGGTTTTTTTTTTACTGTTACTTTTAGTTGCTATGGCATTTTGTTGCTAATGCAATAAAGATCGACTGACTGACTGGCTGTGGGGTCTTGTGAGCAAAAAATTCCACTTGGTGAGCTCCTGGCATTCAAGTTGTGAGTGAGTGATTTGCCTGCTGCATAAATTAGTTTGCTCTGGAGCCACCCTGCCTGAGCTAAGACGAAAATGTGTGAGCCGGAGGCTAAAAAACCGTGAGCTAGCTCACACTAACTCAGCTTAGAGGCAACACTGTTTACAACCCTTCCGGGGACGTGGATGACTACACAGATAAAGAAAAGGAGCCTTGTTGTATTTTAAAGAGGAAGAGATAAGATCCGTGACCACTCTTAACGGCAGAGCAGTAAGGGGGATAAGAATCACCAATTACTGTCACTGTGAACGTTTCCGTGTTGTTATCTCACAATACAGCTGAGCCTGGCGTTTTGTCACAGGTAGTGCTATCTCTCGCATTTCGTGACCTCTTGATCTCACTGTTTCCGTGCAGGCTTATGCATGCGCATACATGGACATAGCAGGGAAAAAAAGTAATATGTGTTATCTGCCGACTGAGGACGTGTTTCAAGCACCTGATGACTCAGACTCTAATCCACAAAAATTTACGCCTCTGTAAATCTAGACAGGCGCCCAGGGATATTTCACTGTAGCAAAACAAAACAGGATTCTAGCAGCATCTTAAAGACCAACAGCATTTATTCCAGCATGAGCTTTCTGTGAGTCAGAGCTCACTTCTTCAGATGCTATGAAGAAGAAATCATAGTCATAAGAACATAGGAACATAAGAGAAGCCAATGTGGGGAACCAAACCCGATTCTCCCAGATTAGAGTCCGCACTCTTAACCACTGCATTAAACTGGCTCTCTCTATAGCATCTGTATTTATTTATATTTATTTAATTCATTTATACCCCACCACTCTCTCCAATGGGGACCCAAAGCAGCTTACGGCATTCTCCTCTCTCCCATTTTATCCTCACAACAACCCTGTGAGGCAGGTTAGAATGAGAGAGTGTGACTGGCCCAAGCTCCCATGGCACAAGTGGGGATTTGAACCTGGGCCTAGTCCAGCCCTTTAACCATGACTACTAGGCTTGCCAAGTCCCTCTGGAGGGTGGGTAAACCCCCACCCGAGAGGCCCGTTACCTGCTGCCAGAAAATCGGGCCCCGGGGGGAACTCCATCTCCTTCTGGCAAACGTCCCCAGCATGATGATGTCACCCGGAGGTGACATCATCACATTGGCCATGTTGGGGGCGGGACGCTCTATGATTTGAGGGAAAACTCTATGGTTTCCCCTCGAATCCTAGTGGCCCCGCCCCCAACGTCCCAACATGATGACATCACTTTCGGGTGGCGTTATAGCGGCGACACGCGCACAAGCTCCAGGGACAGCGCAGGACTCCCCCGCCATAAGTAAGTTTCAGCTTGGCAACCCGAATGACTACGCCATGCCGGCTCTCTGGGACAGCGAATCCCTGCCACTTCCTTACTTGAGTTGGACGGTTCGCAGAAAAACCCGGCTGGACAAAGATCACATGATTGTTTCCTTCCTCCGATTGGTAGGTTCCTTTCCGGCAAGCTACCGGAGCCTCAGATCCCTTGGGGCAGTAAAGCCCGCGTGGGCATCGATGGGCAGAGGGCGTGGCCGAAGTCTGCCCTGGTGGGCAATAGTAACCGGAGGAACATATTCCTTCTGGAGCTGTCTTCCCCGGCTCTGAAACAGTCGAGAGGAGAGATGAATCTTCCTGTAGTATATAAAGTGGGCAAGTACCCATTGGATTACCCATCAAAACTACACACAAAACAGGGGTGGGGTTAGTCATGGGCACACCTACCACCACAGAAATACCCAGCCGGACAGAGTCTGCAGTCTGAGACCTCCCATTTCCCGTGGTATGGGTTGACGGTTCCAGCAGCACATGGAATTGGGGTCCCTGTGCCTTTGGGGCAGTAGAACCCTGGTGGGCACCGCTCCTGGTCAGGGCGTGTAGACAGCAGGTCACAGTAGTACCCAGCGTGGCATAGCCCTGCAGAGGTAGGGAACTTTGAAGACCACAGCAAGCAACTGGTGCGCCTCTCAGGGAAATCATTTATACTGCTTGGTTTTGGAACTGGAGTGCAAAAAAAGGACCTTGGAAGACACATGCATAAGAACATAAGAAAAGTCCTGCTGGATCAGACCAGTGGTCCATCTTTCTCAGCATCCTGTCTCACACAATGGCCAAAGAGCTTCTCTGGAGGGCCAACAAGAGAGCATGGAGGTTGAGGCCTTCCCCTGATGTTGCCTCCTGGCATTGGGACTCAGAGGTTGACTGCCTCTGAACATGGAGGTTCCCTTTAGTCATCATGTATTATGTACTGAACCAGGACAGCACTGGGAAACTGACATGAGCTTGAGTTACCAGAACATTGGGCCACCAGGATCCTGGAATGGACCTATTGAGTGGTGTTGCAATGTAAGTAGCCAATCACGGGGAGTGTGTGTGTGTGTGTGTGTATTACACAAATATAAACAGGGCTTCTGCCCTGCTGGAGTTGTCCTTAGTTTGACCTAATCACTAATGAACTATGAGCTGATCACTATTACGCGTCTCGAACCTAGGATGTTGCATCATGGCTGGTAGGAACTGATAGACCTGTCCTCCATGATTCTGTCTAATCTCCTTTTCAAGCTCTGTATGCCTGTAGTCATTGCTGCATCGCTGTTGGAGTAACACCCTCACTAGTACCAATTAAGGTTTGCAAAGAAGTGACCAAGCGTTTGAGTTCATCAAGACACTTCACAAGGCTGGAAGTTATGCAAAAAAAACCCAAAACCAACACCTGGTTTTGGGGGGCCCAATCCACCCCCCCCCTCTGGGTGACATCATCAAAGTCATCTATGGTTACCATGGAGTTTTTCCTCAAACAGTAGAGCATCCCCTCACAACGTGTCCTACACGATGACGTCACTTCTGGGTGACATCATTGTGGTGCATACACTTTGCATGCATGCCAAGAACTCCACATCATGAAGAAGGACCACCCTCCCCGACAGCCAGGTAAGACCAGGTGACCCTAGTGAGGTGAGTAGCCCAAGGTCACCCCATGAGTGAGCATCTACGGCCGTGTGTGGGTTCAAGCCAGCGTCTTCCAGATCCTAGTCTAGCCCTCTAACCACGATACCCCACTATCATGGGGACAGTGTTTTCTTCTTTTTTCTTTTTTCTTTTGACAATATATTTTATTAATTTTCAATTAGAACAAGAAAAAAATAAACCGTCAAACATCAAGTGTACACAGATTACAGTTATTTTAGCATTACATTAACAGGTAAGTAATAAACTTTAATATTTAGGTTGGTCTTTCCTACTGAAAGTAGTGAATAGTTCTTCAATAGATTGTATAATGTTTGGTATTGACTGCAGTTTAAAGAAAGACTAGCATGTACATATTCCACAAAAACAACATCATGGAGCACAAGTATTCATTTACCACAGCCACAAATCATCCATCATTTTGGGAGTGTCAGTGTGATTAATTAAGTACTCTAAGAGAGGTAACCAGGTTGCTACAAAAGAGGAGTGGGCAGGTATTCTGTCAAAGCGCGTAAGATTATCCGAGAGTTTCGCCATGATATATAAATCCCACAACTTATTGTGCCATTGTGTAAGAGTGGGTGTCATTGTCGTTTTCCAGTGTGTGGCAATGACAGTCTAGGCTGCAAAAAGCATTAGGGAGACCCGTTCTTTAGTTGCAGCAGTAGAGCCATGAACGGGACAGTGTTTTCTTCTTTAAGACACAAGCTGCTATAAATCCTCAAACACCCTGAAAATTATATGTATTGTATGTAATTATTTTCTTTGGCAGAAGCCTATCTGTTTGCTCCAAGTGTCCTAAGGGAAAGTTAATTAATAGAACTTTCTCCATCCAAACTCGTGAATCACACCCGCGTACCAGGGCCAAGAACTCACCTGAAACACTGGCTAGCCCTTCGCCTTGGCAGAAACTTCCTCCTGGGCAGGGTAAGCAAGCGCTGAGAGACAACATCCCAGTCTGGGGTTGGAGTGTCCCACTTGGGCACGGCGTGGGGCTGCTGCTACCCAAAAGGCAGAAATGCCCAGCTGGACACGAGCCTCCAGTTTCACCATCCTCTGGGTTGGGAACGTGGGCCTTCAGGGTGCAGAAGTAGCCAGGCAAGCACGGGCCGCTCGGGGTCACAAGCCCTGGAGAAAGGGAGGATTTTTTTTAAGACAGCTTGAGTAACCATATCTAGCTTTGGAGTTCTCAATTGCATGTTAAGAACATAAGAGAACATAAGAGAACATAAGAGAAGCCAATGTTGGATCAGGCCAATGGCCCATCCAGTCCAACACTCTGTCACACCGTGGCCAAAAATACCAGGTGCCATCAGGATGTCCAGCAGTGGGGCCAGGACATTACAAGCAAGTGGGGCCAGGACTGTTGCCCCCCCCCCCAAGCACCAAGAATACAGAGCATCACTTGCCCCGGACTGAGAGTTCCTATCTATACCTTGTGGCTAATAACCACTGATGGACCTCAGCTCCATATGTTTATCTAATTCCCTCTTGAAGCCATCCATGCTTGTAGCTGCCACCACCTCCTGTGGCAGTGAGTTCCATTAGCAAAGTTATAGGCCCAAAGATTCTGTTAGTCAAATTTAAAATTAAGAAACATTAACTGATATACAAAAATATCCATGTATTTATTTCACAGTAAATTAAAAACAGATATTGGCACTCGTGATAGCCTCAATTAAGATTTATAATATACAATGACAACCAGAAATGTCCATAACTGACCCTGATCAGATCCATTTTGGCCCACTGGCCTTCCTTAGTGGTCAAACAAATGACATTGCAGAATGGCTCCTGACATGACAATACAGCAGTCATTTCTTATAAACTGACCAGTGATCAAGGCTTCATTGAATTTTTCTCACCAAGTGAGAAAGAATATCTTATTTAAAAAATTATGTACACAATTGAATCATTGCTATTAGAAAGTGTACCTGGCCATGGCAGTAAGCTCTCGAGAATGAGGCCTCTGAGTAATAACTTTTCCTTTGGTCACAGACAATCATCATTTCAAAACCTTCACCTTGGTCAATTTATCTCAGAAAGCTAGCAATCAGGGTACAGTGTTTTTCTGGGGGAAATGTTCATAAGGAGATGTCCTGAATCCATACCAAGATGCTTTCCTCCTGCAGAGCTGAAACTGTTTTTAGATTTAGTAAACTCTCAGTCTGCTTTTGGGTATCAGATGCCTTCTATAGAGCACCAAAACTTACAGTGTGGGAGATCTGCAGTCAAATCTCCATCTTTTTCTTTATCTCAAAATGAGGTTGATGATTTTATTGGAGAACATGGGAGGAGGGACGGAGATTAACATTATCAAGCACTACCAGATGCAGGTTTTAGAAAGCAGCCATATTGATCTGCCATGGGCGGGGGATGGAGGGGTAGGGTCTGATATCCGGTAGCACCTTAGAGACTAATAAAATTGGGGGGGGAGCTTATGAGAGTCAAAGTTCCCTTTGTCTGATACCCAGCAGCACCTTCGAGACCAGTAAGATTTTTGGTGTATAAATTTCAAGATTCATAGCTCTTTTTGTCAGATATCTGACGAAGGGAGCTTTAACTCTTGAAAGCTTATACCCTGAAAATCTTCCTGGTCTCTAAGATGCCATTGGAGTAGAATCTAGCAATTGCAGTAGTATGTTAGCCACATGATGCAGCCGCTTTGAAGGAAAAAACATTTGGAAGTGTCACTTGCATCACATCTGTTTGACTCTGAGCCAGACCATTGGCCCATTAGTTGGTCCCATATTATCTTCCCTTATTGGTGGAAGATCTCAGAGATCTTAGGCAGACAGAGGTCTTTCCCAGCTCAGCTGTTCAAGATCCTTTCAACTGGAAATTCCAAAGACTGAACCCAGGAGCTCTTGGTTCACATCCCACACATGGGGCTCTTCCTCATTCTCATTGTTTGTGTTACCCCCCCCTCCTTTTCAGCATGTGCTTTGCTCCCTCTAGAGGTCATTTCGATATTGCATCGCTGTATCGCCAGCATATCTCCCTGCACTTTAAAACTGCAGGGAAATATGCCAGAGATAAAATGATGTAATATTGAAGCAACCACTAGAGGGAGCAAAACACACATGGAAAAGACACCCCTCCAGAAACAATAGGGGCATACAGGTGACAATCCAATCCAATCCAAATACCTTTATTGGCATAAAAAGAAGAAAGATACAACATGGCAAATTTACAGAGAAATTCAATTATAAAATCTGTCAAGCATCTGATAGAAAAGCTAAACTTTTGCACTCTGATTTTTATGGCAGCCAACAGACACCTTGCAACTAAACTTGTAATATGGGAACACCGGTCAGATAGTAAAAAGGATAATAACTTCGCCTTAGAAAAACCGTGAAAGTTAGACACAATTGGTTTGATTATACCGTCCCACACTTCTCCATTAAAATCACAATGAAATAAAACATGGGCTACCGTTTTGAGGTGCCTTCCTTTGCACGGTCAGAGTCTTTCTTGATCGGGAGTGTTGGCAAACCTCCCAGACAATACCGCTGAGGGTAAAACATTGAGTCTCACTAACATAAAAGAGCGGTGTAACTGGGGTGAGGTAATCTGGGAAAGGAAGGCAGCAGGCAGTCCATAGTCTGGAAAATTACCAAATGCCAAAGGGGGGCAAGTTTTGTGTTCAAGAGAACAGAAAGTCTGTTTCTCAATATCTAGGATCCTCTGTTTCAAAATTCTGAATGCCTGCATTACACTTAACACGCAGAGGTTGTCCAAAGAGACACCAATGGAATGTATTTTCTTCTGGATCTGACTATACCAACTGGAAGCAAAAGAATCAGCTAGCATCATATGGATATAGCTAGCAGGTTCTGCTCTAAAGTGTAGGTATAGCCAAAACTTTAAGGTTACAGGTGACAAAAATGAGAGTGTGAAAGAGCTCACAGTATACTACTGGACATAAGGATTCTCAGGGCTATTTTTGGGCAGGAATGGAGTTCTGGCTGGCTCCTTAGTTGGCCACACCCAGCAGGAACTCATTAGCATAATAGGCCACACCCAACAGCAGAAACTCATTGGGATTGGCTACAGTAGGAGTGTGTGGCCTAACATGCCAAGGAGTTCCTGCTACAAGAAAAGCCCTGGGTAAACAAGGTAAACAGAATAAGAAGCAAAAGGTGGGTGTGGCTGGATGACCACACTTCTGGTAACATGGGGTGTGTGGCCTAATATGCTAATGAACTGTGCTGTCAGGGGTGTGGCTTAATATGCTAATGAGTTCCTGCTGGGCTTTTTCTACAAAAAACTCCCTGAGGATTCCCAAAATAAACATTGATTCAGCAGAATTTGCTTCCATGCACACATTCTTAGGGCTTCCTCTAAAGTCATCTCTGCTCCTCATTAACTTGGTCCACCTGGTTGCTACACAGAGGCAGGCAATGGCAAACCACCTCTGCTTACATCTCCCCTTGAAAACCCCACTGGGGCAGGGTTGCCGTAAGCTGGCTGCAACTTGATGGCACTTTACACACAGACACAGATACACACACACACCTGGGTTTGCACAGTATTTGCCTCTAGGACAAGGCCTGCATTCCCTGGAACTGGTCAAGCCTGTCTGGTTACTGAAGGTGCCCTCTGGGCATGGGTACTGCTTGGCAGCTTTTGTTCCAGAGAGACAGTAGTATCCAGGTGGGCATTCGAAAGGTGTGATCACTCCATGTGAAGAGTTCTCCAGGGAATCTTGTGGCTGGAAATCAGGGCCACAGAACCTGCCGACAAAACGCACAACATACGGCTTGACATTATTTGGAAGAGGAGGGTCTAGCGTAAGTGGACTCTTTATTCGGAACTAGTAGCCAAGTGGCAAGGAAGCATCCTGGTGAAAATTCGTGTTAATTATGAACCCACAACCTTTAGGTAGGCCACCAAGTTGAATCTGCCATCTGCAATACAATGCTAATAATTTGTGATGTTGATGGAATTTGGGGAGGTGGGGGGAAGCAATGAATTTGCCCAGCTTGTATTGCTTGGCTGTAATCAATAAAAAGTAGCACCCGAGGCCCTGCCGCTCTGTGCACTTTCCCCATGAGTTATGGTGGGTGGCAGTGAATGACGGGTCCTTTAAGGTGGTGGCACCTTGGCTGTGGAATGTTCAGAGCCTTTTGTTTTGCCCAAGCATTTGGTTAATTGTGGACCTCTTGCAGGCCTGTAGCTACAGTGGGGCATCTCGGGGCCCGGCCCCCTGACTTACTGCCAATGCCCCCGATTTCCCATCCAGCCCAGCCCCCCCCGACTTCCAATTTTTTATTTTATTTCTGGTGCTCCCTTGGGGGTGTGTTGGGGGTGTCTGTGTCGGGTGCCCCCTGACTTATTTAAAGGCCCCTGAATTAAAAACTCCTGGCTACAGGCCTGACCTCTTTGTTTTCTCTGTTTGAAAAGGGGTGGGATGTGATAAAAACAGTTAGGCAGAAGGCACAGGACCTTTAAGAATCTACCTTCTTTTTCTGTTTTTATAACATCCGACTGGTTCATATTTTATATTTTTGTCCTTATTTGAGAAATGTTCATGCTTTTAGCTTGATTTCTGTAAGCCAATATTTTATGGAGAAGGAGGAAAATATGCCCAAATGAATAAAGGATACCATCTGAACATCAGTCCTCTGACAAGTCTTTACGGTTGCCAGCACTGGATTGGGAAATACCCAGAGATTTTGGGGGGAGAACCTGAGGAGGACAGGATTTGGGGAAGACAAGAACTTCATAGAGTCCACTTTTCAAAGTGGCTATTTTCTCCAGGTGAACTTATCTCTGTTGCTTGGAGATCAGTTAAGAACATAAGAGAAGCCAATGTTGGATCAGGCCAATGGCCCATCCAGTCGAACACTCTGTCACACAGTGACCAAAAATAACAGGTGCCATCAGGAGGCCCATCAGTGGGGCCAGGATACCAAAAGCCCTCCCACTTTTGCCCCCCCAAGCACCAAGAATACAGTGCATCACTTGCCCCAGACTGAAAGATCCCATCTATACCTTGTGGCTAATAGCCACTGATGGACCTCTGCTCCATATGTTTATCTAATTCTCTCTTGAAACTGACCATGCTTGTAGCTGCCACCACCTCCTTTGGCAAAAATCCCAAGAGATCTCGAGCCACCACCTTACTTTCTCAGCTGGCAACCTTACTTTCTCAGCTGACACCAAGATGCCAGGGACCTTGGGCAATATAGCCTTCCCAAACCACCCAACTGCATATGATTCTTATGAAAAAAACTACATTTCCCAGGGTCCCCAGTCCCTGGACTCCAGCATTCTACGTGCCAAGGAGAGGCCGGGCAATCAGAAAGATCTTTCTCCTTGCTGCTGCTGCCATGCCAGGACAAAAATTGGGAAGGGTTTGGGGTTCCTGGAGGGGAAAGGTACTCAGAAACCTTGTCGAGCAGTGGAGAAGGGCACCTGGTAGGAGGGCAGTTTTGAACAGCTGGGAAGAAGTTCAACAGCCCCTTTCGCTCCTTCCTCCTGCCAGTCATCGGCTCTACCTGAAGCCTTCCTCAGCTGCTCAGCTTCATCAAAGGACCTCCTCAGGAAAATGAATTATGGAACTACGGCACATAGCACAACGTAGAGTTTTGCCCCGAGGATAACCACAGAAGGTAAATGATCCTGACAAGCTTCCGCCTCACCTTCCCGCAGGGCAGACTTTGCACACGCTTCGGCCAGTCTCATCCTGGTATTTTCCAGCAGGACACGGCTTAGGCTCTGGGCTACCCGCAGGACAAAAATGACCAGGAGGACAGAGATAGCCTACAGGGGGGGGAAAGTTATACACTGAGATTATGTAGTACATTATCCCACATTGTGGGCACTTGATATGAGAGGAAGCCTGAATTACTAGCACTAAAAGAGCAAATATTTGAACAATTTGTTGGAACATCCAGATAGGATCTGTTCCATTTCCCATTCTGAAGCAGAACGAATTACACCTGACCCACCACTGAGGCTTGCTATTCCAGTCAAGAACTTCCTTCGGTGATTAATTCCACCTTTTTTTTTTTAAAGCCAAAAGATATTTGCTGTTACATGTGCATGTCGCTCTTTTGTTCCACCTGACTCAACCCATGGAAGATCGACGTCATTTTATAAATTGCATTTTTAACATTAACAACGCTTTTGTGTTCTTTTGACAACATCAATAAAGCTATTCCGCTAAGCGGATTCGACTAGTTTGTTTTTGCATATCTTGAATAACATATAAAGCACCTGTGTGTATACAGAATGGTTACAGAACAGTTAGGTGTCCAACGACATACAAAACCAGAACAGTTACACTCTTCGCAAATTTGTCGGGTAGCAAAAGGATCAGTGTTCCCTCTAAGCTGAGTTAGTGTGAGCTAGCTCACAGGTTTTTAGCCTCCGGCTAAAAGGCATTTTTGTCTTAGCTCAGGAAAGATGGCTCCAAACTAATTCGTGCAGTAGCCAAATGGCTCGCTCACAACTTTAATGCCAGTAGCTCACAAAGTAGAATTTTTGCTCAGAAGACTCCACAGCTTAGAGGGAGCATTGAAAAGGATTATAACAATAGCGTCGTAAGAGTTGCAAGAGCGACTGCGACTGGCTTCATAAAGGGTGCAACAGCGACTGATGAGCTGCCTGAGTGGAATCTGGTTTCCTGACTGATCTTCATCAGAGTCGTGTCAATTTCACAAGGAGCCTTTAGGACCCATTAGTGACTCATCAAATCCGAAGCCAATCTCTGTCTCATCAAGGAGCCCAACAGCGTCCAACTTGAAAATGGTTGGCCCAGGTCCTCACCCTGAGGATGAAGAGTGGTGCCTCTTTCCATAGGAGAAAACTTGGAGTGAAGGCCCCATCCTGACAGGCCCTTAGAAAGATGCTCAGCTTTCCCTCTTCCTTCATCCATAAAGGTAAAGGTTCCCTTGCTCGAAAGCCAGTCGAAACCGACTCTAGGGTTGCGGTGCTCATCTCCGTTTCAAAGCCGAAGAGCCAGCACTGTCCGAAGACGTTTCTGTGGTCATGTGGCCAGCATGACTAAACACCAAGGTGCACGGAACGCTGTTACCTTCCCACCGAAGTGGTGCCTATTTATCTACTTGCAATTTCTTGCTTTCGAACTGCTAGGTGGGCAGGAGCTGGAACTAGAGACGGGAGCTCACTCCGTCATGCGGCACTCTCAGGTCTCGAACTGCTGAACTACTGACCTTCCAGCCTGCAGTTCAGCGTCTTAACCACTTGAGCCACCGCAGCTCCATAGATGATGACAAAAACAGGGAGGGAGAGCAAAGTGTGCAAACAACTTTGCTCGAGTGTACAAATGAACAGCCCAAATATTGTATCAAGGAACCTAACAGTGCAATCCCATCCATACTCACTAGGGAGGCCAGCCCCCCCAGGTGGGACTTGGGGATCCCCCAGAATGACGACTCATCTCCAGGCTGCAGCAATCAGTTCCCCTGGAGGAAATGGATGTTTTGGAGGGTGGGCTGTGTGACACTGTACCCCACTGAGGTCCCTCTCCTCTCCAGTCTCCATCCCCAATTGTTTCCCAACCTGGATCTGGTCACCCTAAAATTCACTGAAGAAGCAGTGTTCCCTCTAAGCTGAGTTAGTGTCAGCTAGCTCACAGTTTTTTAGCCTCCGGCTCACACAGTTTTGTCTTAGCTCAGGAAGAGATGGCTCCAGAGCAAACTGATTTATGCAGCGGCCAAATTGCTCGCCGACAACTTTCATGCCAGCGGCTCACGAAGCAGAATCTTTGCTCACAAAACTTCACAACTTAGAGGGAGCATTGCCCAGAAGTCCCATTTTAGTCAAAGGGGCTTACTCCCGGGCAAGCATGCATAGGATTGCATCCATAGTGAAACAATGGTGCAGTAGATAAGTAGTGCAATAAAGTACCACAGTAAGTAGCACAATAAGTAGATTCCACATCTCTTATTCACATAATTCGTATCCTATCTGAAGAAGTGAGCAGAGACTCACAAATGCTCCTCCCCTGCCACAAATGTTGTTAGCCTTTTAAGGTGCTACCGGGCTCTTGCTCTATTTGTATCATAGAAGACCTGCTGGTATTCAGGTTTGGAAAAGTGAAATGTTAATAGCTTAATCTCATCAGGGTATTGGGTTGAACAAAGTAAGGGCTGGCACCCTTCAATAGCGAAGAAACTGAGCAATGAACCAAGGAAAGTCCCCCATTTGAATCTTGGCTCTGTTACGAGCTGCAGTTTGGAGATTACTATTCCCCTATCTAAAAAGGCTGTTGTAGGGGTTAGGAGTGAATTCAGGGCTCTTTTTGTAGCAGGAACTCCTTTGCGTATTAGGCGACACACCCCTGATGTAGCCAATCCTCCAAGAGCTTACTGTAGCCCCTGTAAAAATGGAAAGAAAACTTCATGGAGTAGAAGACGAAGAATTTTTAGCAGACTGGAAGGACTTTAAAGACTATTTAGAGCTTAACTGGTATGTGAAAAATAGACTACTCTGTTTTGATAGCTATTAATAATAGAAGTGTTGCAATAAAAGAGACTGTAATAGAAAAGTTACCTAATAGTTAAAATAGAAAAAGGAAAATATTGAAATTTATGATTTGAATACTGAAAATGAATTGAATGTATGAGAATATTGATTGAAATGTTAATGGGGGCGGAGCATCGTTGGAAGCCAGGGGAGGGGAGGATAAAACTTTGTAGAAAAGGATATGGTAAGAATTGTTAGCCAGATATGGAACATGTTATTATATCCGGTTAATAAATTTTCTTAAAAAAAAACAAAACAGTAGCCCCTGTAAGAATGGCTACATTAGGGTTGTGTCGCCTAGTATGCAAAGGAGTTCCTGCTACAAAAAGAGCCCTGAGAGTGATTATGGCTGAGTTCAGGCTGGCAGTTTGCCCTGCTATAGCCACATTTCAGCCACGTTTTACAAGCGGATTAAAGGGGGCGTTCACACAGGCACATCTGCCTGGCGTTCCCCACCCGTAGTCAACCTGTGTTGTTCCACTTCGCTCCCGCGTTTAAAAGATACCTGGTGAAAACGGTAGCAAATCCCTGAGAGCCCATTTATCCCACTTCATTCTGCTTTCGGGAAGTGTGAACGCCAACCTTTAAAAGCCGGGAGCAACCCATGTTGTACGTAAGGCAGCAGCGATATGATTGGCTGTACCGCCCAATGTGGTGCTGGCGCAACGGGATCCCCAAATCAGCTGGATGCGCATGTGCGCATGGATGCATATGCACTCATGCACACATAGCCAAATTACCGGGGAAAGGCCGTTTACAGCCACGCCTCTGGGCCAGCAGTCTGAACGCTCCCGCGTGCTCCTATGCTCCTGCATCAGTCGGCGCAGTGTGACCGGGAAAACTTGGAACACTTTGTTCCGGGGCTTTTTTGCCACAACTGGCTCCCGCTTCAAACTGCCAGTCTGAACTCATTCTATGTTGTTTTAAATAGTTGAAAGTGCTACACAAACACTAGGTATTATTATGTGAATGGAGGAAGATGGGTAGCCATGTTAGTCTGTCAGTAGCAGTAGAAAAGGGTAAGAGTCCAGTAGCACCTGAAGAGAAACCAGAGTAGGACCTTAAATGACTAACTCAATTTTGTGGTAGGGAATGAGCTTTGGTGAGCCACGGCTCACTTCTTCAGGTATCTGGACTCTTAACCTTTTCTATGATTATGCGAATTCCTGCATGCTTGTTTTAACTGCTGGCTGCCCTTGCGGCCCAGACTGGGCAAGAAAAGCGGGGTACAAATTTTGTGAATAACAAAATATAAAATCTTTGCATCCTGAAAGCATGGCGGAAGAGGTCAATCGTAAAGCTTGAATCCATTTGTTCTCGCTTGTTCTCAATTTCCCTTAACTGCCCAAGGAGGTCACTAGATGTTACAAACAAAATGGAGCCGCCGCTGCTAAAAATGGCGGCCCGGTGTCTTATTTTCCTCAGCCACAGTCTACAGCTTTGCAATGTGTGAGATCATCAGGCGTTTTCCTGCCCCCACCGCAAACTGCAGACGCTCTAGTGGAGAAAACTCACAGAGTGGTGGTGATGCCACCTGCTCTCGGGGTGGCGGGGGGGGGGTCCTCTGCCACCACAGGTGTGAACCTGCTTAGCGGAACTAGGAAAACTACACCGCCATTAATTACCGCCCTCATAAATGGTCTCTGTATTTTACTGGATTACATTTCAGTTTTACGCAAAATATACCTCACCCTGTACTTCTTGCATGTCATGGCTCTTTGGTCCTTCTGTTTACAACGTTCTTGTGTTTTTTTTCCTCATCACGCCATATCTCCATATATCTGTGACACAGAGCCACAGAAGTTTATCTTGGAATAAAAGCTTGTCATGTCTTAAGGTGCCTCAGGGCTCCTGTTTATTTCTGCTGCTACGGAAACTAGCTGGCCTGCGCCTCCGTTATTGTCACTTGTGGAGTATCTCTAGTTACAGGGTGAATGGGACACGGGTCAGAGAAAAGGAGGGGGACAGATGGCTGTTTTATCCCGCAAACTGCCTTGTGTCTGCTGTAACTGTTCCATCCCAGAGTTCAATGGCCCAGCCAGAGCTTTCAAGTTGATGCCTGAGGGGCGTAATAATTTTTAATCCCATCACTCTTCCTTTATTACCTCACAGCCCAGGCATTTATGCCTCGTTTCCTATCACAGCCTCACCTCACAAGGACAAGCGGCATTGTTTCTTACCCGGATTCTGGTCAGACACCGATCCCTCTGGGCAAAACCAGCCTTCTTTGCACAAACCTTCGGGAGAGCTTTGACCCTGGCGGGAACAGAACAGGCCAGCCACACACAGCCGGCAGTCTTGGACCGACCGACCGCCACGGTGAGCAAAAAAGGTTCCTGTAAAAGAAAAATGCAGGTGTATTTCTGTAGTTTGTGTGTGTACATACACACACACATGTATATTTTACAGGGTGTATGACGACCTCAAAGTAATAGAGGAAAACAATAGATTGGGAAGGACTAGAGATCTCTTCAAGAAAATTGGAGAAATCAAGGGAACGTTCCATGCAAAGCTGGCCATGATAAAGGACAAAAACGGTAGGGACCTAACAGAAGCAGAAGAGATTAGGAAAAGATGGCAAGAATACACTGAAGAACTATACAAGAAGGACCTCGATGTCCTTGACAACCACGATGGTATAATCACTGACCTCGAGCCAGACATCCTGGAAAGCGAAGTTAAATGGGTCTTAGAAAGCATTACTAACAACAAAGCTAGTGGAGGTGATGGTATCCCAGCTGAGTTATTCAAAGTCTTAAAAGAAGATGCTGTTAAAGTGCTGCACTCAATTTGCCAACAAATTTGGAAAACACAACAGTGGCCACAGGATTGGAAAAAGTCAGTGTACATTCCAATCCCAAAGAAGGGCAATGTCAAGGAATGTTCAAACTATCGCACAATTGCACTCATTTCACACGCTAGCAAGGTCATGCTCAAAATCCTACAAGCTAGGCTCCAACAGTACGTGGATAGAGAACTGCCAGAAGTATAAGCTGGGTTTCGAAGAGGTAGAGGAACTAGAGATCAAATTGCCAACATTCGCTGGATTATGGAGAAAGCAAGAGAGTACCAGAAAAACATCTACTTCTGCTTCATTGACTATGCTAAAGCCTTTGATTGTGTGGATCACAATAAATTATGGCAGGTTCTTAAAGAGATGGGAGTACCAGACCACCTCACATGTCTCCTGAGAAACCTGTATAAGGGTCAAGAAGCAACAGTTAGAACTGGATATGGAACAACTGATTGGTTTAGCATAGGAAAAGGAGTACGACAAGGATGTATATTGTCACCTTGCTTATTTAATTTATATGCAGAGTACATCATGCGAAATGCTGGCCTGGATGAATCACAAACTGGAGTTAAGATTGCTGGGGAAAAGATCAATAACCTCAGATATGCAGACGATACCACTCTGATGGCAGAAAGTGAAGAGGACCTAAAGAGCCTCTTGCTCAGGATGAAAGAGGAGAGCGCAAAAGTGGGCTTGAAGCTCAACATCAAAAAACTAAGATCATGGCATCTGGCCCCATCACTCCTTGGCAAATAGAAGGGGAAGTCGTAGAAGTAGTGACAGACTTCACGTTCCTAGGATCTCAGATCACTGCAGATGGTGACTGCAGCCATGAAATTAAAAGACGCCTGCTCCTTGGGAGGAAAGCAATGGCAAACCTAAACAGCATGATAAAAAGCAGAGACATCACCTTGCCAACAAAAGTCCGTATGGTCAAAGCAATGGTATTCCCCGTAGTAATGTATGGCTGCGAGAGTTGGACTATAAGGAAGGCCGAGCGCCGAAGAATAGATTCTTTTGAACTATGGTGCTGGAGAAGACTCTTGAGAGTCCCTTGGACTGCAAGGAGATCAAATCAGTCAATCCTAAAAGAAATCAACCCTGACTGTTCCCTGGAAGGCCAGATCCTGAAGCTGAAGCTCAAATACTTTGGCCACCAAATGAGAAGGGAGTATTCACTGGAGAAGACCCTGATGCTGGGAAAGATTGAAGGTCAAAGAAGAAGGGGACGGCAAAGGATGAGATGGTTAGACAGTGTCTTCGATGCAATGGACATGAAATTGAGCAAACTTCAGCGGACAGCGGAAGACAGGAGGGCCTGGCGTAATCTGGTCCATGGGGTCGCGAAGAGTCGGACTCGACTGTGTGACTGAACAACAACAACATGACGACCTGGAATCTTGTTCTTTGATCTTTTTTCATAACAATAATTTCTCTTTCTTTCTTTCTTTCTTTCTTTCTTTCTTTCTTTCTTTCTTTCTTTCTTTCTTTCTTTCTTTCTTTCTTTCTTTCTTTCTTTCTTTCTTTCTTTCTTTCTTCACTCCCCCCAAAAAAGAAAAAAAAAGTACAAGGAGGGGAAAAACTTCAAAATCCATTACAGAGCCAAACTACACATTACACCTACCACGTGATCGCCATGGGCAGTTGCTGCAGGGTGCCAGCAGTAGATTCCAAAACAGGAATTCACAGCTGTTATATGGCTGCAAGTTCCTGTGTCAACCATGTGGTAGATGTACCATGAAGTTTGGTCCTCGGTCAGTCCTAATAAAATGTACTGCACTAATGTTGTTAACTAGCAATCTCCCTGCACTCTCTCAGGCAAGAGGTCCCTTTCCATTACGTCTGAAAATGGCATAGGCTGAATAGTTCCCCCCTGTGTTTGATGAACCTCAGCAAAGCAGTGAGGTCTATGTCACAGAGCTTCTCTCAGACCTACCTGAAGGACAGGGAGATGGTGAAGAACTTCCCGGGGGACAGACATGGCCTCGAGGACAAATATCTCCGACCGCTCCGTCTGTTGGATTGGGGACTGTGGAGCCCCCAGTGCAGTAGAAACCTCCATCACAAGGTCCTGATGGAGCAGCCAGTTCTAAAGACCCACAGTAATATCCTGGACGAGGAGGAGTGGGGAAAGTATAGTCAAGATTCAGGCCTTTATGAGTCTTCTCATCACAATCTAGCATGATGTTCCATTGGTGCTACAGTATCACAATGAAGATCTGAGGTGTCAACAAAAGGTCCCTTTTCGATCTATAAAAGTTCTCTGCAGTCCTCAAGTGTATGTTTCGTTGTGCACTGGCCCCACAGCTGGTGGGACCAGCAAGGAACTAGGGCACCCTATGCCGTCTGTATAGCTGGTTAAGTGTGGAGATCAAGTTAACCAAAAAGTTTCCAGTTTTCCCTGTAATACCTATCCTTTATTGGCTCAGTGCTGCAAATTCCTCTCTGGAACTTAGAAACCTTCTGAACAAACATGACCTTAAATAAATATCTTTGTGACTGTGCTAGCTACATTAAGAGGCTATTAAACAAAATCTCAAGAACCTCGGCTTATGTGCTTGTGTGTAATAGAGCCACAAGATCTCCAAGTTTCTAGTTCTCATGGATTGTTCAGATGAAAACTTTTCTGAAGAGACCATGAAGCTTCCTTGTCTCTGACTGGCTGCCCAGTGAACCGCTCGATCCATTAGGGTTCTTTCTTCAGCTGCCTGTATTACACCAATTAACACTAATCTGCACTATGGAATTCAAAACAATTCTCCAAATGCTGGAATTTTGTAGCTGGAATTAAAGGGGGAAAAATCTATTTATGTGACCCTATCCACATACATGTAATTTATTTCCCAAACAGAAAGAGTTTGGTTGTCAAAATCTAGATCTTCCTGTGAGGATACTACTCCCCATTTTAGGAGACAGCTATGGACTAGCCCAAACTAGATCAATCTCATCAGATCTTAGAAGCTAAGCTCTGTGTAATGATTTCATGTTTTGGTGTGTGTGTTTCTTTAAATGTTTAGTTTGATTGCAGTAATGTAAGGAGAGTGATAGCGGGAGATGAGTGTGATGTGATTGGCTGATGACTGAGAGTGTGGGAGGATGGATGTCTCTGAGGTGATTTTGTGTTTTTGGAGTGATGAGTGTGGAGAGTTTTGGTTTTTAGCCTGTATGGCAGAAGAAGCAGTTTGAGTCTATTCTATGTGGCTAAGACAAACCATTTAACCTGTGTGGCTAAGAGAAAGCAGAGTTTAGCCTGTGTGGCTAAGGCTGTCAGAGCTGAGTTTTGGTGTTTTGAGAGACAGTGTGTGACACCCAGCTTTATCAGTTATATTTATAAGTTCCTTTCTTCAACAACAGTTCAAAAATACCCAGAAACCTATTTGGTTCTTTTATAAATAAATCATTATTTGTTTAAACTTATCCCAGCAACCAGAACAGTCCTTCCTCAGGGCCACATATTCCTCTGAAGTGCCCAGACACAGGGTCATTCTACCATAATAGAGAGATTTGGTATTTTTAATTCCTGGTGGCCGCAGTAATCTACCAAGTTTATGTGAAAAGAGTGTGTTTTAAAGGAAAAACAGACTCCCCGATAAGGAGGACGTCACACCCTGGTTAGTAGTTGGATGCGAGAACACCAAGGAAGTCCAGGGTCACTACAGGGAGGCAGGCAATGGCAAACCACCTCTGAATGTCGCTTGCTTTGAAAAACCTACAGGGGTCAATGTAAATCAGCTATGACTTGATGGCACAAAAGGGACCTTTTTTTTGTTATTTTTTGCATTGTGTGTGTGTGTATGTGTGCCCATGCCTGGAAGTCATGGTGACCTCTGGCAACTCCTACTGGGGCACAGAGGACATTCATAGAAGTGGCTTGATAGCCTGCCTCTGCCTCCCGGGCCTGGTATTCTCTGGAAATCTCCCATCCATATACTTGCCAGGGCCAGCCCTAGCTTAGCTTCTGAGATCTGATGAGATCAGGCTTGCCTGGGCTATCCAGGTCAGGACACATAAAAGGGCTTCTTGACTAGAAAAGGGAACAAGGATTTGGCAACTCTGGGGACTGAGGGCTTGTTGTGGAATGAATACACTTACCTGGTGTGCAAGGGACTGGAACGTAGGAGCCCTCTGGGCAAAAGGTTCCAGGTTGGCACATTTGAATTAAACCCGTTGCAGATCCTGATAGCGGAATGGAAGAGGAATTTTGTGAAAAATACAAAGGGAGAAGGGGAGGAGTATTCCATGCTCAAAGAAAGTTACAATCTGTACATGGGCAATCCAAATTTTGCACTGTTAAAACTAGAAATTAGCTTTGTAAAAAAGCTGAAGTTCTGAGGAAGATTAATCCTGCAAACTACCAGGGCTGCATGGAAAATTCCCAAGGTAACATTTTTTAAAATTGGGGCTTTCGGGAAAACTCCTCCTCTGTTCACTAATTTTGCCAAATTGTGTGTATTGCTAGATTGGCAGTTGCTTTGGCACCATTCTTCTTAAAGATTTCACTGACTATGTGACCCCAGCCTGTCAGGGTCTGATCAGGGAATGGAACAATGTCACGGCATCATGATGGATACCATATAAGCAATCAGATTCGGCCATGTGACCGTATCATAGAGCCAACGTGGAGTGAGAGCAATTCTTCCAGCCCTCACTCTGAAATGGCAATCACCCCCAAAGTGGGTGATTTTCACAATTTGCTAAAAGCTTTTGTTAAAAATAAATGACCCCTTCTTCATATTGGCTCAGCTGTAGTGCCATATTCTATTTTTTGGGGAGGGTGTAAATTTTATTCCTTCCCTATGATCTTACACACTCAACATTCTTTTGCATACCAGAATGACTTCCCGGGACTATCGGCTTGCTTGATGTTGACCCACGTGGGCAATACCATCCAGCTGTGCAGACGCCATCTGGGCTCTTCAAGCCTGGCTTGGAACAGACCTTCCCTGGAGGGCACAGCTGGCATTCTGAGACACTTTTGATGCTCGGGATCTCACTGTAGGTCCCCCGTGGGCAAGGGAACTGAGTGGCAAACTTTGTATTCTGTGGGCAGTAATGTCCTGGAGTGAGGAAGAAGACAGGTATTAAATTCACAGGCAGATCCATCGCTCTTCCAAACACAGCCGACAAGTATCAAAATACCTTCCTTTTTTCCAAATTGCTCTAAAGGGAACACCTTTAAGGTGGCCAAATTTTGCTCCTCGGCATGTTTAAGAAGGAAGCCGCTCTTTAAGTCTTTTTATTAATTACGTCTGCTCTATTGAAATCAGACTATGATGTGGCTTTAAATTTTTATTGCATGTACATGAGGAGGAGGAGGAGGAGGAGGAGGAGGAGGAGGAGGAGGAGGAGGAGGAGGAGGAGGAGGAGGAGGAGAAGGAGGAGGAGAAGGAGAAGGAGAAGGAGAAGGAGAAGGAGAAGGAGAAGAAGAAGAAGAAGAAGAAGAAATCGGATTCATACCCCGCCCTTCACTTGGAGTCTCAGAGTGGCTTACAAACTCCTTTCCCTTCCCCTCCCCACAACATGGGGCTGAGAGAGCTCTGACAGAACTGCCCTTGAGAGAACAGCTCTGACAGAACTATGGCTTGCCCAAGGTCATCCAGCAGCTGCATGTGGAGAAGTGAGGAATCAAACCTGGTTCTCCCAGATTAGAGTCCGCAACTCCTAACCACTACACCAAACTGGTTCTCCTAACCAATGAACCAAAAGGTTACATGGAAACATGTGGGAAGCGACCTGCTTATGTACCCCAGACAGGACACTGGAACAAACAAACAATCAAACAGAACACTGCTGAAAGAGAAATAGTAAACTCACCTGCTGGACAGTGTGTGTAATTAACAGAACCAGCCTCACAGTAGACACCATCTGGGCATTCCAAACACTGGGCCATGCCCCATAATGGGTTGTAACTCCCTGCCGGGCACGGCTGAGGTCGGCTGCTTCCCCGCGCACAGTAATGGCCAGGTGGGCACTGCCCCCCTCTGCTGGTTATCTGCAGATATAGAGCGTATGCCATGATCGCAGAGAACATTAAAGACGAAAATGGGAACCAAAGAGGACAAAGCCATGGCAGATCTCAGCAGGGCATAATGGTTGAGGCGGGGATATGAGAACCAGGGGAGGAAATCCTTGATCAGTCTCAGGGTGTCTCCAAAAATTAGATTTATCAGCACGAACAGCAAAGGCAGACAGAAGGTGGCTTCGGATGGAAGAAAGCTGCCTTCTGCGGGTAAACTGAGCGGAAGCCCAAAATGCAACAGAACAAAGGCATGGCACAAAACAACACCTCTCCATCCCTCCTTCCATCTGGGGCAGTCACGGCCATAGTGGTGTTGGCACAGCCGGTGGCAGATAAACCATTAAGCAGACTAAGCATGTGCTTAGGGCACCAGGGCCAAAGGGGGCACCACGAGAAGGGTGAGAAAATGTAGAAAAACGCCTTTCAGGCCATGAATATCGGAACTTTGATACATTTAACTTGTGAAATATTAAAATAGGCGTAGCATTGCATTTGTGCAGAACTTTCTGTAGCCAAAGCTTGGCTTAGTTTGTGCAGTATACTGTGTTATCGTATGAATAAATTTTTGTATTGCTGCAACCTGCATTGTATATCTGGTCAGACCAGGTCAACGACTAGAATGGACGGGGTCAGTGTGGAAAGGAGGGGGGCACCGAGATCGGTCAGTGCTGCTTAGGGCACCAGCGAGCCTTCATCCGGCCCTGGGCACAGCTTACCTCCGCAGCTCTTGGAGAAACGGCTCCACCGCTGCAGTAGAACCCCGGCATGCAGAGTCCAGAAGGCGAGACGAGCCCTGTCCCATCACAAAAATACCCTGATAAGGGAACATAAAGAGAGCATCTGTGACGTTATCAGCAGTGGCTATGAACGATCTGTGGAAGTCACCGCTTGGATCCCGTTATAAGAATAGTGGAGAAAGGAGCGCAACAAAGAAACTGGGAGGCCGCTTTATATTAAATCAAACTTTATGTATGTATGTATTTATTTATTTCAATTTGTATCCCACCCTCCCCGCCAAAGCGGGCTCAGGGCGGCTTCCATTAAAAGTTAAAAAACATTAAGAAAAATGCATTAAACACAATATACATCATAAAACTCATCAGCATAACAGATTATAAATCACCGTAATGTAACCATGATGTAACCAATATGGCAAAATGTATGGTCAGCAGCTGTTGCTGTTGACTTCATAGGCAATTGCTGTTGACATAAACGGCCTGACCCCAATTCAGGTGGTGTGGGTAGTGGGCGGCTCCCTACCCGAAGGCCTGGTGGAAGAGCTCTGTTTTACAGGCCCTGCGGAATTGTAGAAGGTCCCACAGGACCACGGTGTCTTCCGGGAATTCATTCCACCGGTGTGGAGCTGCTACTGAAAAGGCCCTGGCCCTGGTAGAGGCCAATCTGATATCTTTCGGTCCAGGGAGGGTCAAGTGGTTTTGAGACCACGACCTCAGTGCTTTCTGGGGAACATACGGGGAAAGGCGGTTCCTTAGGTAGGCAGGCCCCAGATCATAGGGCTTTAAAGGTCAAAACCAGCACCTTGAAGCGAATCTGGTATGCTATTGGCAGCCAGTGCAATGCCTTCAGCACAGGCTGGATGTGCTCTCAAACAGAGAGACCCATCAGCAGCCTGGCCGCTGCATTTTGCACCAGCTGCAGCTTCCAGATTTGCGACAAGGGCAGCCCCATGCAGAGAGCATTACAGTAGTCCAATCTTGAGGTGACCATTGCGTGGATCACTGTTGCCAGATCATTGCGTTCGAGGAAGGGAACCAACTGCCTGATCAGCTGAAGGTGGTAAAAGGCTGTCCTGGCAGTGGCTGCTACCAGGGCCTCCATTGTTAAGGAGGCATCCAGGAGCACCCCCAAACTCCTCACCTTCAGCGCTGGCATCATCGGCACCCCATTGAAGGCCGGTAGTGGGATCCCTACCCCTGTCCACTCCAACCCAGGCTGTTGGTCTATCTAATCCAGCATGGATGAACCCAAGAAGTTCAGAGGCTCATTCTCATACCGAATACACCATGGCTATTTGCAATTGCAATTGATAATGAAGCTCAAGACAACACATCCACCTGGACTGAATGGAGACCCAGGTTTCCTGTCTCATTACCAATGACGGTTTCTCCATGCCTATTACCCCCCTGCATATCTCACCTACTATGAAGTCGGTGGGAAGGTAACAGTGTTCTGTGCACCTTGGTGTTTAGTCATGCCGGCCACATGACCACGGAAACGTCTTCGGACAGCGCTGGCTCTTCGGCTTTGAAACGGAGATGAGCACCGCAACCTAGAGTCGGATTCGACTGGCTTTCGAGCAGGAACCTTTACCTTTACTTATATCTCACCTAAATCCAATCACGCCTGCTGTTGTTATCCACCTGCTATTGTCATTGGCTGCAGTCATACAGCACACTAAATAATCCACTTTCAATCCTCTCTCAATGCACTTTTGAATTGGATTTTGTCAGTTCGCACAGCAAAATCCAGTTGGAAAGTGCACTGGAAGTGGATGAGGAGTGGATCATTTAGTGTGTGTGGTCACAGCTGCTTTCCTGCTAATGTCATCCGGCATCTGGAATCACCCTGCTTTTCTATGAATAGGACAGGCGGGCTCCCATTCTAGCTGTATCTGAAGAAGTGAGCCGTGACTCCCGAAAGATCCCACCCTGCCACATATTCTGTTAGTCTTTAAGGTGCTCCCGGACTCTTGCTCTTTTCTACACCGTGGCTAGTTTGTTAGTTATGAAAAGTAGGGTGCCGTAAGACACTCCTGGGCCCCCCTTCCCTCCTCACCATACCTGCATCACACGAGAGGCAGTCATCAATCTTGGTATTCCCTGTGGAGTTGCTATAAAAGCCACGGGGGCAGGGCTGGGGCAAGGCAGACCCCCTTGGACAATAATGCCCCTTTGGGCACACATTGCCACGCAGACCATCTGTAGGCGTCGGGGTGGAAGCTCTTGAGGTGCAGTAGTATCCTGCTGAACAAGGGCCTGTGGCCTGAGGTTGTCCCGGCAGGGCGCAGTACTGACCTGCAAGATGCAATGGGAATCCATTATTGTTTGTCAGGCAAAAACACAAAGGGCTATTTTGGGGCAGGAATGCACAGGAACAGAGTTCCGGCTGGCTCCTGGCTTGGCCACGCCCAGCAGGAACTCATTAGCATAACAGGCCACACCCAACAGCAGAAACTCATTAGGATTGGCTACATTAGGGGTGTGTGGCCTAACATGCAAAGGAGTTCCTGCTACCAAAAAAGCCCTGGGTTTTGACAACAAACGAGGTCAACAGAATAAGAAGCAAAAAGTGGGTGTGGCTGGATGACCACACCTCTGGTGACATGGGGTTGTGGCCTAACATGCCAATGAGCTGCGCTGTCAGGGTGTGGTCTAATATGCTAATGAGTTCCTGCTGGTTTTTTTCTACAAAAAAAGCCCTGGGGATAATAATGATCTACCTGGAGAAACCATTAAAAGAGTTAACATTCATTAGATAGCAGGGCATTGCTGCAGGTGGAGAAGGTGGCCTTACCCCCTTTGAGCTCGCTGTTTAGGGAAAAAAAGACCACTAAGCAGGGGACATAATCAATGCTCCCTCTAAACTGTGGAGCCTTGTGAGCAAAAATTCTACTTTGTGAGCTACTGGCACTAAAGTTGTGAGCGAGCGATTTGGCTGCTGCATAAATTAGTTTGCTCTGGAGCCCATCCTTCCTGAGCTAAGGCAAAAATGTGTGAGCCGGAGACTCATGCTAACTCAGCTTAGAGGGAATGCTGGACACGATAGAGGTTTATAAAATTGTGCACAGGTGGAGAGAGTCAACAAAGAGAACTTATTGTCCCAATCTGGTGTAGTGGTTAAGAGCACGGACTCTAATCTGGGAGACGTGGGTTGGATTCCCCACTTCTCCACATGCAGCTTCTGGTGTGACCTTGGGACAGGGATAAGCTCTTTCAGGGCTGTTCTCTCAAGGGCAGTTCTCAAGAGCTCTCTCAGCCCCACCTACCTCACAGGGTGTCTGTTGTGTGGAGGGGAAGAGACAGAAATTGTAGGCCGCTTTGAGACTCCTTCGGATACTGAAGGGCGGGGTATAAATCCAATTCCTCCTCCTCCTAAATACTAGAATTTGAAGGCATCCAATGAAGCTGAGGACCATAGATTCATGATGGACAAAAGGAAATACTTCTTTATACAGCAAGTGATGTGGAATTCGCTGCTAGGGGATGTAGTGACGGCATAGACAGCTTTACAAAGGGATGAGAGTCTATTTCTGGAGGATAGGTCTATTAGTGGCTACTAGCTATAGCGACTAAGGGGAACCTCCGCATTCAGAGGTGGTAAGCCTCTGAATCCCAGTGCCAGGAGACAACATCAGGGGAAGGCCTCACTCTCTGTGCCCTGTTGTTGGCCCTCCAGAAAAATTGGCTGGCCACTGTGTGAGACAGGATGCTGGACTAGATGGACCACAGGGCTGATCCAGCAGGGGTCTCCTTATGTTCGTAATACTCACCTGGCTCACACAGTGAGCAAAAAGATGCATTGCTGCTTCCACTCTTTGCGCTGTAAGTCCCCTGGGGACACGGGAACTGTGTTGCTGAAACTGTCCCAAGAGGGCAATAGTGCCCAGGTGGGCATTCACTTCCAACCAAGGAAGAGGAATTCTTGGGACAGAAGTACCTGCAATCAGAAAGATACAAGTTCAATTTTTCTGGCCAACATTTCAGCCTTAGTACAGTGATAATGCAATCCTACGTGGAGTTACTCTGGTATGAGCCCAATGATTCCAGTGGTCTTAGACTGGAGCAACTCTGCATAGGACAGCACCATGAGATGGTTCAATGGTTTTTGTCTTACATCGGAGGGCAGGGGACTTGCCAGTAGAAAGAAGGAGGCCTCGGCCACGTTGCTGGCATCACACAGGAAGTGACATCACACTAGCAACTTCAGAGTGAGGGTCTGGTATTTGGGCAAAAATTCTGTGGCAGAATATGGTTTTACCTTAGAGTTTTTGCCCAGATACCAGAGCATCACCCAGAAGTTGCAGCATAATGACATCACTTCTTCTGTGATGCCGGCGATGTGGCCTAGGTCTATTTCTTTCTACTGGTAAGTCCCCTCCCATCCCCTACCAGTTGCAACCCCAGGCCAGCTTTGAGCAGGGAGGAATTTACCAGGGCCTGAGCTGCAGTTACAAAAAAAACCAGGCTGGAGGTGATGGGGAAGACCTCTGCTGGAAATCCTAGAGAGCTAGTCATACTGACTTCCATTATCAACCATTCCTTTCCAGCCCTGCGTTGCTCCTTGATTCCCAGGAACGACTATTGGTGAACGTGCTGTGTTTCCTCATCCCGACACCTTGGTTCTTGCTTCTCAGCTTCTCTGCCCTCCCCACTAAGGGCCAATCTGCATTTAGCATTTGCTCCGTCGTTTTACCAAACCCACACTGGAACAGAAAAAGATGCAGTTCAAAGCCACATTCAACTATCCCGGGCCAACACTGTAGTGACTGCAGAGTCACCCCCGAATGGCCATAAAATGGCCATAAATCTAGGCAGACAGCCACCATTAAACCAGAGATCAAACAAAGTGAAAGCAGCACGCAGTCTGGACACTGCCATAAAATGCGACACTCAATCTAAGTGAAAGTGGCATGCAATGCAGATGGGAATTTCTGTCCCAGTGTGGGTTTGGTGGGACGGCGGAGCAAATGCTAGATGCGGATCAGGCCTAACTCACTGGCTGCTGCAGACTCAACCGTTATTCCTTGTGCTCTCATTCTCTCCCTTACCCTTGAGGGCAGGGGAAGCAGCTGCCTTGCCTCTGCAAAGGATTGTATGACCCTGCTGGACAGGGCTGCGGGACAGCGACGCCCTTAGGACAGAAGTAACCTGAAAGAGAAGCAAAACGTTAAAAACCTGGAGGACTAGAAAGCACACAGACTAGAATCGTAGAATCACAGAGTTGGGAGGGACCTCCAGGGTCGTCTCGTCCCACGCCCTGCACCATGCAGGACATTCACAAATACCTCCGCCCCACACACACACCCAGTGACTCCTGTTCCATGCCCAGAAGATGACAAAAAACCACTCCAGGATCCACAGCCAAACTGGCCTGGAGACAAATTGTTTCCTGACCCCAAAGTGGCAATTGGCATTTCCCTGGGCGTGTAAGAAAGGGCCACGGGAACTAAGCACTGAGGCATCCCTTCCTGCCCTCCCTCTCGTGATCTGCCTGAGTTCACAGAATCAGCATTGCTGTCAGATGGCCATCTAGCCTCTGCTTAAGAACCTCCACAGAAGGAGAGCCGACCACCTCCCGAGGAAGCCTAGGACAAAACCTCTCTCAAAACATGTCAAAGCAGATGCAAGAAATCCTCCAGGCTTCAGAAAGGATGAAGGCCTTTGGCTTCAGTGACTCAAAGGACCAAGAACAGGGCTGCCAGCTCCGGATTGGGAAATTCCCAGGGATTTGGGGGCAGAGCTTGGAGAGGGTAGAGTCTGGGGAGAGAGCTCCGCAGGGACGTGTGGTGTCTTAGGCCCTTTCTGCACTGACAGCTTGCTCCAGAGATGCCAAGGCGTCAACCCTTAAAGGTTGACTGCAGTCGCACACATTCCCTCTGCACTGTATTCTCCCTTTCCGGTTTACCCATTTGTGTATTCTGTATGCATTCCACATCAACAAGCAAAACCCACATTTTCTGAGCTAACTGGCTGCCAACCCCTCCTCCCTCCCTCCCTCTCTCCCTCTGGTATTCTGCAAAAAGAAAGGGAAGGGGAAATCCAGGCCCACACATGCAAGACTGACACATTTACATGCCCTCTTTTGTCTTTGGAGAAGGAGGGAAAGAAAACAGAACGGGGAGGGAGCATCAAGCTAAAGAGAGAGAGGGGCAGAAATGGGGGAGGGGGGAATCGGGCAGCACTTAAAACACCCGCCGAAACAATTCTACTTTAGAAAGGATAAGCGATTCAAAAGCAGGTGAAAGCAAAGAATCGCGGCAAAAGGAGTTTTGGTAGCTGCGGGGCAACAGTGTGCTGGAAGCGGGCTGAACGCGGACTCCTGTAAAACAAATGCAGAGACAACAGAAAGCCCCGAAACAAAGTGAAAGTGACAGCAGGGAAGAATGCAGAACGGACGAATAGGATGTGCTCAGAGACTGAGGCAAAATACGGGAGCAGAAAGGGCCGTAGAGGCTACCCTGCAAAGCTGCTCTTTTTCTCCAGGGGAACTGATCTAGGCGGTCTGGAGATTGGTTGAGGTTCCAGGAGCACTCCAGTCCCAACCAGCTGGTTGTGCGACAGTGGAATCAGCCGCCTAGGGATGTGGTGAGCTCCGCCTCACTGGCAGTCTTTAAGCAGCGGCTGGACAAGCACTTGTCAGGGATGCTTTCGGCTGATCCTGCGTGGAGCGGGGAGTTAGATGAGACGGCCTGCATGGCCCCTTCCAACTCTGTGATTCTGTGAGAAGCCAAACAATTATGCTAATCACTGTTTGCTTGGTTTCTGCCGTTTGGAGTTTCAGGTGCCAAGTGAAGATGTTTCTATTCTCCTGGGCTTTAGATGAGAGGCAACTGTCTGGTGTCCCCCCCCCTTGCCGCTTGATTGCTTTACTGTTTTTAGGGTTTGTTGTTAACGGCTCGTTTGGTATCTCTTGTGATTAGATAATTGTCTTCAGGTTGTTTTAATTATTTAATTGCTTTGATTATAATTGGGGAGCGTTGCTGAATTTTGTGAATACTCTGTTTTAATTTGGAAGCTGGAGTTGCTTTTTTTTAGGGTTCCTGAGCACTTGGGACGGAATTGCGGCCATCTTTTCTCCAGCCCAAATATCAGTAGTAAGATTGATATTAAAGTGGATGCCCAGTTATGTGTAAAAATGGCAGAATATAGAAGAAGGAGGAGGAGGAGGAGGAAGAAGAGGAGGAGGAGATTGGATTTATATCCCACCCTTCACTCAGAGTCTCAGAGCGGCTTACAAACTTCTTTCTCTTCCCCTCCCTCTCACCATGGCTTGCCCAAGATCATCCAGCAGCTGCATGTGGAGGAGGGGGGAATCCAACCTGGTTCTCCCAGATAAGAATCTGCACAGTTAACCACTACACCAAACTTCTCATAAAATTTGAGGCAGGGTATGAGCTTCTGGGAGTCACTGCTCATCCCCTGCCACAAATTTTGTTGGTGTTTAAGGTGCTACTGGGCTCTTGCTCTTTTCTACTGCTACGGATTGACTTCACATGGTTGCCCATCTTGATCATTTTTCTCATATAAAACACCTGCTGGGGTCCCCTGCCACACTCCTGCATGGAAGTATCATGGCTGAGCAGCTGCTGACTGCAGAGTGAGAGAGAGAGCGCAGTACAGATCCAGGGCTAATGTGACCGGTTTGAGCCCTCATCATGGAAGAAGGTAGGAGATTTGCATAGGATCAGAAGGGGGCTTGATAAACACCATCGGAGGAAATCTGACCAGGGGAAAACTATCGACCAGGGGCGTCAAACTCATTTGTTACGAGGGCTGGATCTGACATAAATGAGACCTTGTTGGGCCGGGCCATGTGTGTCATTGAATGTTATGCCAGGTAGCAGAGATCCAAACTTCATAAAGGACACAAACACAAAGGGGTTTTTTTTAACTTAAAATAGAAACCTGCTTAAACATTATCACTCTTGCAATATTTTGTTTATTTAACAGTATCTGATAACTGACACCTCTTGCTCTGTATTATTGCATCACGATGTCTGTGCTGTTGCAATCTCAAGTATGCTGTTCAGGTGCATATCTGTAAGCTGCAAACCTCCTTTTGATTTATTGACATTCACCACAGAAATCTCATGCTGAGAGTGCTTAAGTCTAGGACGCAGGGGGAAACGTGAAATGGCTGAGCGAGTGAGAGAGCCTGGCAAAGCAAGCGATGATGCAGCAGCAGCAACAGAACTGGAAGCAGGAGATGGCCAGTTCCACTGCGGGCCTGATAGAAGCCCTCTGGGGGCCTGATCTGCCCCCCGGGCTGCATGCTTGTTACCCCTGCTATAGACTATTGGGATTTGTTTTCGTTACTGATATCATTTAGACCTCACTTTTTTCCTCCACGGGGACCCAAAGTGGCTTACAAGATTCTCCCCTTCTCCATTTTATCTTTACAACAACCTTCTGAGGTGGGCAAAGCTGAGAGCATGTGACTGCCCCAAGGTCACCCAGCGAGCTTCCACAGCAGAGTGGGATTCGAAGCCGAGTCTCCCAGATCCTAGTATCTCTATCTGAAGAAGCATGCCTGCACATGAAAGCTTATACCTTGAATAAAACTTTGTTGGTCTTCAAGGTGCCCCACTGGACTCAGACTGTGTTCAGATCGTAGTCCAACATTCTAACCACTACACCACCCCAGGTATGGGAGGAGATGGTTGTGAAAGAGCACGTGACAGCTGGGAGGGTGTCAGGGCCGGCCCCAGGTGTCTGGGCGCCCTAGGCAGGACAGCCCGGGCGCCCACCCCACCGGGGATGCCAACCTCCTAGTGGGGCCTGAAGATGGCGGAGCGCCGCTTTCCTGGGAGAAAGCTGCGGTGCTAAGCGGAAGGGGCTTTTCACGGGGGCGGGGGGCATTTGGTGCCCCTGCAGAGCCAGCGCTCTGGCGAGCCGGCCCTGGAGGGTGTAGTGATCCCTTTCCTCCATTCTGCAGCCACACGTCTAGGAGACATCAGTGCAAAATGCTCCTGGCGAGGGCTGCCAACCTCCAGGTGGGGCCTGGAGATCCCCCAGAATTACAATTCATCTCTTTGCAAACACAAGTCAGTTTCGTCTAGAGAAAATGGCCGCTTTGGAAACTGCACTTTACAGCATTGTACCCCGCTGAGGTCTCTCCCCTCCCCAAACTCTGCACTCCCCAGGCACCACTCCTAAATCTCCAGGAATATCCAAACTTGGAGTTAGAAGAAGAAGAAAAAGAAGAAGAAGAAGAGGTTGGCTTTATACCCTGCCCTTCACTCGGAGTCTCAGAGCAGCTGACAAACTCTTTTCCCTTCCCCTCCCCCCCACAGACACCCTGTGAAGTAGGCGGGGCTGCGAGAGCTCCGACAGAAACTGCTCTTTTTCAAGAACGGCTCTGACAGGACCAGGGCTCTTTTTGTAGCAGGAACCCCTTTGCATATTAGGCGACACACCCGTAACGTAGCCAATCCTCCAAGAGCTTACAGAGCTCTTCTTACAGGGGCTACTGTAAGCTCTTGGAGGATTGGCTACATTAGGGGTGTGTGTCGCCTAATATGCAAAGGAGTTCCTGCTACAAAAAGAGCCCTGACTATGGCTTGCCCAAGGTCATCCAGCAGCTGCAAGTGGAGGAGCGGGGAATCAAACCTGGTTCTCCCAGATCGGAGTCTGCACACTTCACCACCACACCAGACTGGGTCTAGGTTTGCAACTCTAGGTTTGAGGCTAATGCCAGGTGTATAACAGCCGACTCACGTCTGATACCCATTTACAATAGTCCATTAACACAAGGAGTGAAAGAGAGGTGTTTCTGAATCTGACTTTGAGACGGTCTGAAAAGGGATTCCCTCCCCCCACAGTTACAAGCTGCCATTTCTGGCTCCCCTGTGGCACAACCCCTGGGGAACTTGCTACCTTCGAGGCAGGGCCCTCCGCTTGGACCCACGACAGGCGCATTGGGAATCGCGGAGCCCAGCGTGCAGTAGAACCCTTCTTTACAGAGTCCGCTGGGGGCTGTCAGTCCAGAGGCGTTGCAGTAGTGACCGGGCAGGCAAGGGGAGCACCCAGCCTACGAGAGATGAATCAGGCCCGTGATTAGTTTGTTTCTGACATAATCCGTTCCCTAAAATAATCTAATGAGGCCTGGTACCTCGACGGGAGACTTCAATTTTGGTTCTCTAACATGGCTCAAGTGGTTAAGACGCTGAACTGCAGGCTGTGGAAGGTCAGTAGTTCAGCAGTTCGAGACCTGAGAGTGCCGCATGATGGGGTGAGCTCCTGTCTCGAGTTCCAGCTCCTGCCAACCTAGCAGTTCGAAAGCAAGCAATTGCAAGTGGATAAATAGGTACCACTTCGGTGGGAAGGTAACAGCGTTCCGTGCACCTTGGTGTTTAGTCATGCCGGCCACATGACCACGGAAACGTCTTCGGACAGCGCTGGCTCTTCGGCTTTGAAACGGAGATGAGCACCGCAACCCTAGAGTCGGATTCGACTGGCTTTCGAGCAAGGGAACCTTTACCTTTACTAACATTGCTTATGGCGCTAGGGCAGGGAAGGGAGACGGCAGCCGTTGTGGGAAGCCACGTGCTTTCCTTGGGACCAATGCTCCCTCTAAGCTGTGGAGTCTTGTGGGCAAAAATTCCACTTTGTGAGCTACTGGCATGAAAGCTGTGAGCGAGCGATTTGGCTACTGCGTCAATTACTTTGCTCTGGAGCCCTCCTTCCTGAGCTAAGTCAAAAATCTGTGAGCCGGAGGCTAAAAAGCTATGAGCTAGGTCACACTAACTCAGCTTAGAGGGAACACTGCTTGGGACTCCAGGAGCAAGCTCTTATCGGTGAAATAAATATGCCCCAATCTAATGATTCTTTACCTTTGATTCCATTCTTGAGGTTTTGTTTTTAAAAACTCTTTTTTTGTGTGAACTACAGAGAATGTGAAATTAGAAAAGGAAATATGGGGATGCTCAGAGTTGTTCCCTTCATTATGGATTCATATTTCATAGTTACGAACACACACAGGGTCACCTGAAGCTGCCCTGTACCGAATCAGATTGTTGGCCCATCAAGGTGAGCATTGTCTACTCAGACTGGCAGCGGCTCTCCAGGGTCTCGGGCAGAGGTCTTTCAAGACCTTGCATTGTGGAGGAGGCGGAGGAGGAGGAGGAGTTTGGATTTATACCCTGTCCACTCGGAGTCTCAGAGTGGCTTACAATCTCCTTTTCCTTCCTCTCCCCACAACAGACACCCTGTATGGTAGGTGGGGCTGAGAGAGCTCTTTCAAGGACTGCTCTTGGGCGAACAGCTCTGAGAGAACTTGTGACTGACCCAAGGTCACAACAGCAGCTGCATGTGGAGGTGTGGGGAATCAAACCTGGTTCTTCCAGATTAGAGTTTGCTTTCTTAACCACTACACCAAACAATCTATGTTGCAACAGGATAGAGATACTAAAGCACTCTCCCCTTGTTTAGCCTATACTGACCAGCTGGATCTTGTCAGATCTTTGAAGCTAAGGAGGGATGGCCCCAGAATGAACTTGGATGGGAGACCACCAGGGAAGTCCAGGATCATGACGCAGAGGCGGGTAATGGGCAACTACCTCTGAATGAGGCTCTGATCTGGATGGCCTGAGCTAGCCCGATTTTGTCAAATCTCAGAAGCCAAGCAGGGTCAGCCCTGGTTAGTACTTGGATGAGAAACCACCAAGGAAGTCTGGGGTCGCTATGCAGAGGCAGGCGACGGCAAACCAGCTCTGAACATCTCTTGCCTTGAAAGCCCTATGGGGTCACCGTAAGTCAGCTGCAACTTGACAGCACCTTCCACCAGTACCATAAAATTATACAACGCAGCCCGTTTAACCTCCAATATTTTGGTGGGATTAGCACAGTAGGAGTGATTGGGGAATTTACACAAAAGGTTTATGAAAACAGGCATCCTGCCATTACCAACCTTTCAGTGGGTCGCTCTGAACAGGGCAGGCGACTGGACTAAGCGGCCAAGAGGAAGGGGTTATAAGTTCTGCATAAAGCGGCCAAAAGGAAAGGGTTATAACAGAGGTGTCGAACTCATTTGTTATGAGAGCTGGATCTGACATAAATGAGACCTTGTTGGGCCGGGCCACGTGTGTGTCATAAAATGTGATGCCAGGTAGTGGAGATACAAACTTTATAAAGGACACGAACACAAACATTTTTCTTTTACTTAAAATAAAAACATGCTTAAAAACATTAGCACTCTTGCAATATTGTGCTCATTTAACAGTATCTGATAACTGACACCTCTTGCTCTGAATTATTATATCAAAACGCCTGTGCTGTTGCAATCTTGAGTATGCTGTTCGGGTATGTATCTGTAAGCTACGATGACGCAGCAGCAGCAGAACTGGAAGAAGCAGCAGAAGGCAGCCAGTTCCGGCTGCGGGCCGGATAGAAGCCCTCCGGGAGCCTGGTCTGACCCCTGGGTCACATGTTTGACACCCCTGAGTTATAACTTCTGCATAAAGTGGCCAAAAGGAAAGGATTATAACTTCTGCATAAGATCAGTCACTCGGTTTCTCAATGCAAGGCCCTACCTCAGAGCTTAGTTTGTTCCTGGGACCGAAGGTTCCAGCGGGACAGGGCTGGGGAACAGCTGTGCCCCTTGGACAGTAGTGACCAGTAGGACAAGGACCGGCATGACCTGTGATCAACAGGAAGAGGATGAAATGGTTTAGCTCACAAGAAGGGTGAAAAATAGCATTTATATAAAAAACATTGATTATACCTGCTGCTTTATGCATAATCAAAAGTAAGCAGGCCTCCTTCCATTGACGGTGGGGAGAAAAACTATCAAGGGCCATCTCAGAATAAGGCAGATATTGAATTTCCGTGACTTAATGAGGTCTAGCACCTTGAAAGAAGACTTTACTCCTAATTCACAAGTGCAGCACAAAACTATGGAGTCAGGGGAAGGAATTACAGCTTCATCTGGTTTTCTATAGCATGCACAATATTTTAAAATAATAGAAGAGGAAGGGAAGAAGAGATTGGATTTATACCCCACCCTTCACTCGGAGTCTCAGAGTGGCTTACAATCTCCTTTCCCTTCCCCGCCCCACAACAGACACCCTGTGAGATGGGTGGGGCTGGGAGAGCTCTCTCGAGAACTGCCCTTGAGAGAACAGCTCTGAAAGAACTTGTGACCAACCCAAGGTCACACCAGCAGCTGCAAGTGGAGGCATGGGGAATCAAATCCAGTTCTCCCAGATTAGAGCCTGCGCTTCGACGGGAGGGCGGAGTGGAAATCTAAGAAATAAATAAATAAAAATAAAATACACTAAACTGGCAGTGAAGCATTCAAATATGAAACCCCACATTCAGACATGAAACACCACATCTGCAGTGGTACAATCTACAACCAGCTTTCTGCACTCCACTGCTGTAAACTAGACCGATAAACAGACAGGAGGAGAGGCACAGCGGGTAGCTATGGCAGTGTGATTGACACAACTGATCAGGGAAAAGCTCCTTCGGACAACCAAAACAGACAAGGACAGAAAATCTACTTTGCTTCAAGTAAAAGAGCTCATACCATTGTGCTGGCTCTCAGGATTGGGCCTGTCTGCTCCCCGGGAACAGAAATACCCTTCCCAGCACTGTCCCGTCACATCCGATGCATTGTGGTGCAGGCAGAACATTCCTCCATCGCAAGATCTGCAGTCGGTACGGCTACTGACCCCTTGGTTAGGGCTGTAGGTCCCCGGGGGACAGGGCTGCCAGTTCAGGCCCGTGCCTTCAGGGCAGTAGAAGCCTGGGAGGGAAGGACACATCTGTGTGAATGGGAAGCTGCCGAGACAGACGATGCACTGCCGACAGAGTAGAATGGATTCCCGAAGCAGATGGATAACGGAGCGCGGACGGGAGCCGTGTTTTAGAACAAGAGCTGTGCTTGCCTGTTGGGGCCATGCGAGAGTCCTAAAGGCACCCTCAAGCCGAACCTCCTATTCATGGTGTGGATTTCTTCAGGCAAAACCCTATTTCATCATATTGATGCAGTCTGACCACCCAAAGGATCCAAGTTGTTATAATTCGGCCCATAAATATTAATTTATTTTAAAAAAAGCCCTGACCCGGTAGCGATGTTCCCTCTAAGCTGTGGAGTCTTGTGAGCAAAAATTCTACTCTGTGAGCTACTGGCATTAAAGTTGTGAGTAAATGATTTGGCTACTGCATACATTAGTTTGCTTTGGAGTCATCCTTCCTGAGCTAAGACAAAAAGGTGTGAGCTGGAGGCTAAAAAACTGTGAGCTAGCTCATGCTGACTCAGCTTAGAGGGAACACTGCCCAGGAGGTCCAGGCTAACCAGTCTTGGCCCTGGGTTAGTACATGGATGGGAGACCACCAAGGAAGGCCAGGGTTGCTGTGCAGAGATAGGTAATCCCACAACCACCTCTGAACGTCTCTTGCCTTGAAAGCCCTACGGGGCCACCATAAGTCAACTGAGCCTCGACAGAACTTTCCACCACCAGTGTTAAAAAGCGCCTATTCCGTCTAGAATCAATCTCTGTGTGATTTCGAAGCATTGAGGATTTTATGTTAGCCAAGGGGAGATGTGAAAGAGGTGCATTGTGGGGAGTGTTAAATAGTGGGGGTTCCGTGGATGAACAGACCAAAAGTCAAGCGATCAGCTCTGCTTTCTTAGCGATTTCAGCAAGAGCAAGACCAGAGCCTCAGCTCTGTTAAATAGCCTGCAGTTGCCACACGCAAACACACCCCACTCCCAGTGATAGGCTATTTACATAACGTTACTACTAGACTGGTTACTTTCAGAATCCTGGTAGGCTATTGTTCTTGTGCTTCAAGCTCAGCCAGTCTCTGGGGGTGATTCAATCAGGAATGATTCAATCCCAGTACATAACAGGGAGGCATTTCGGGCTGCGGCAGAAGGGGAAAAGCGAGCCAAGAAAGTTGCACTGCACAGGCAGAAATCCTTCTTTCTCCAGAAAAGCACTCTGTGGAATCCACCAGGGTTGCCAGTCCCCAGGTGGGGCCCGGGGATCTCATAGAATTTCAACCAGGGCTATTTTGGAGCAGGAACGCACAGGAACGGAGTTCCGGCTGGCTCCCAAGTTTGCCACACCCAACAGGAACTCATTAGCATAATAGGCCACACCCAACAGCAGAAACTCATTAGGATTGGCTACATTAGGGGTGTGTGACCTAACATGCAAAGGAGTTCCTGCCACAAATAGAGCCCTGGGTTTTGACAACAAACAAGGTAAACGGAATAAGAAGCAAAAGGTGGGTGTGGCTGGATGACCACACTTCTGGTAACATGGGGTGTGTGGCCTGATATGCTAATGAGCTGTGCTGTCTGGGGTGTGGCCTAATATGCTAATGAGTTTCTGCTGATGGGTGTGGCCTATTATGCTAATGCGTTCCTGCTGGGCTTTTTCTACAAAAAAAGCCCTGACCAATCTCCAGACCAATCTCCCCTGGAGAAAATGGCTGCTTTGGAGGGTGGGCTGTACAGCATTACAGCTGGCTGAGGTCCCTCCCCCCCCCCAAACCCCATCCTCCCCAGGATCTGCCCCCAAAATCTCCAGGGACTTTGCAAACTAGAGTTGGCAACCTAGATCCACCTCTCCTCATGTTTTGAAGGAAAAGTGATCTCTCTTTTTTGGTATTTTTTCATATATGTATGCACACATGTGTGCACCTGGAAGTTATGGCGACCTCTGGTGACCGACCCCTACTGGAGGCCTGCCCCCTGCCTCCCACCTCTGGTATTCCATGGGGGTCTCCCATCCAGGTACTTGCCAGAGTCGACCCTGCTTTGCTTCCAAGATCTGATGAGATTAGACTTGCCTGGGCTATCCAGGTCGGGGCAAGAGAAAAGTAATCCTGTTGAGACACAGCCTGAAGCCATTTTCTACTGGAACATTCACATACATTCCTAAATATTGACATAACCATAAGAACTAGAAGACTGTGCTTACCCTCCAAACCCCCCCCCCCAAAATCACTGGTTTTGCAGGGAATTCTGGAAGAATAAACAGCCTGGCATTGTGGAAACCGGAGACTCACCTTTGGGACAAAGCTGCGGCAGGTGACCAGGGATGCAGTACTTTCCCTCTGGACATTGATGGCACCTTTCCTGTCCAGGTGTCTCAGCCAGATAGGAGCCAGGTGGGCAGGGCATGGGACCTTCACTGCCCGAGGGACAGAAGTGCCCCGTTGGGCAGGGAGCACCTGTGATCCCATCTGTGGGCGTCGGTGTTTTAGACCCAGAGAGGCAGTAAAACCTGGCAGGATTGAGAAGAGAAATAAGGTAGAATTGATTGTGAGTACCTAAAAAGAGGCAATGTTCTGAAACCCAGATCTCCATGGAGAGTTCACCCATCCATGAGTCAGTCTGTGGCTGGAACAGCTTGATTTGAGTCCAGGAGCGTCTTAGAGAACCAACAAGACTTTCAGGGTAGAAGCTTGTGAGAGTCAAAACTCCCTTCGTCAGATATTTGATGAAGGGAGATTTGACCCTTGAATGCTTTGATCCCAAAATCTTGTTAGTCGCCAAGGAGCTGCTGGACTTGTATCTCACAGTTATACTGCAGACCAACACAGCAGCCCTCTGTGACTGCAACATAAAGTGATCACATGTGTGTAAAACAGGCATGGCTAAAATCCAGAGAGTGTTTTTGCATGCCCTAAGAACATAGAATCATAGAGTTGGAAGGGACCTCCAGGGCCATAAGAACATAAGAGAAGCCAATGTTGGATCAGGCCAGTGGCCCATCCAGTCCAACACTCTGTCACACAGTGGCCAAAAATACCAGGTGCCATCAGGAGGTCCAGCAGTGGGGCCAGGACACTAGAAGCCCTCCCACTGCTGCCTCACCCTAAGCGCCAAGAATAGGAGCATCACTTGCCCCAGTCTGAGAGTTCCTATCTATACCTTGGGGCTAATCACCCCTGATGGACCTCTGCTCTATATGTTTATCTAATTCCCTCTTGAAGCTGTCTGTGCTTGTAGCTGCTGCCACCTCCTGTGGCAGTGAATTCCATGTATGAATCCCTTTTTGGGTGAAGAAGTACTTCCTTTTATCCATCCTAACCCAACAGCTCAGCAATTTCATGGAGTGCCCATGAATTCTTGTATGGTGAGAAAGGGAGAAAAGTACTTCTTTCTCTACCAGCTCTGTCCCATGCATAATCTTATAAACCTCGATCATGTCACCCCTCAGCTGTCGTTTCTCCAAGCTAAAGAGCCCCAAGTGCTTTAACCTTTCTTCATAGGGAAAGTGTTCCAACCCTTTTGTCATTCTAGTTGCCCTTTTCTGCATTTTTCCCAATGCTATAATATCCTTTTTAAGATGTGATGACCAGAACTGTACACAGTACTCCAGATGAGGTTGCACCATTGATTTATACAGGGACATTATGACCCTGGCTGATTTGTCATCTAGTCCAAACCTCTGCACAAGGCAGGAAATCCACAAATACCTCCCCCTGCACACACCCAATGACCCCTGCTCCATGCCCAGAAGGTGGCAAAAAACCTACAGGATCTCCAGCCGGACTGGCCTGGAGAAAAATTGCTTCCTGACCCCCAAGTGGCCATCAGCATTTCCCTGGGTGTGTAAGAAAAGGCCACATATCATATCAAATGGAGTACATTTCAATGGAGACAATTTACATTTTCGGCTTTGAATCCTCAAGAGACGGTACACAAGGCCAGCTTACGCTCACATGTTACGAAGTCCTTGCGTTCCTCACATTTCAGGTCAACAAATGTGGCCTGGGAGTTCCGTGCTTGGAACTTAATTCCCGGGTGCATGGGGATTCAATTCTGATAGCAACCACGGTATCGAGGGAGAGGTGGTTGAAGCTTCCTCACCATTTTCTGAAAACACTTGGCAGGTGCCAGGAAATTAGTTGGTGGGGGCTCTGGTGCCCATGGGGACCCCTGATCTAAACAAATGAACTTGCAAAAAGCATATCCAGTTGTCATGTACTATATTCAGATCTCTTGAAACGGCTGGAGGGCACATCATGCAGCAATGCAGCTGAAGCCCTGAAGATCTAGGACTAGTGAACGTCTAGACCCCTGGGAAAACTTCCCTATGCATGCCCCCCTCAAGTTCATAGAACCATAGAGTTGGAAGGGGGCCATACAGACCATCTAGTCCAACCCCCTGCTCGATGCAGGATCAGCCTAAAGCATCTCTGCCAAACATTCGTCCAGCCTCTTCTTGAAAGCTGTCAGTGAAGCGGAGCTCTCCATCTCCCTAGGCAGCTGATTCCATCTTTGAACCACTTAGTTCCATCATCAAAGAAAAGCAGGATAGAGAATGTAACAATTCAATACACATACGTTCCACAAATATCTCACGAGCCAAGCTTTACAGTTAAGGGAAAGAACCCTGAAGGCGGACGAAGTCTGTTGATTCAGTGAGCTTCCTGGCTCCAGACTTGGCAAGTAAAAAGACAAATTCTGCCCACTGCATTTGCAGCTGGAATCTGCTGACATTTTTGGGAGACCTCGAAGCAGCCACTGCATTGTTGGAAAGCACGTGTTGTGTGCATACCCAGCTGCGCAACGTCCTGATGGAGCCGCAAGGCCGTCACCATTGCAGAAATGTCCTCTGGGGCAGGGTTGGCAACTCTGCAGGTTTTTATTCCCCGAGTCACCAGACCAGGTTCCGTGCGGGCACGCCAATGGATCGCGGGTTCCTAGGGGGGAATGTGAGAGATGGAGGTCTGACTTAGATGCAGAAGTGGGTGGGGGAGGATTACAGAGGACTAAGGGACAAGGTCCTGACCTGGGTGCACCAGGCTAGCCTGATCTCATAACATCTCAGAAGCTAAGCAGGGCTGACTCCGGCTAGTACTTGGATAAGAGACCACCAGGGAGGCCCAGTGTAGCTACCCAGAGGCAGGCAATGGCAGGCCACCTCTGTTCGTCTCTTGCCTTGGAAACCCAATGGGGTCGCCATAAGTCTGCTGCAGCTGGATGGCACTTTCTACCACCAAGACCACCTCTCCCTCTATGAGCCCCAAAGGGCTTTACAATCTGCCAATCAACATCTTCTCATAGTCCCTGGCTCCAGGGACGTCTGCCTCACCTCGACTAGGACCGGGGCCTTTTCAACCCTGGCCCCAACCTGGTGGAATGAGCTCCCATACGAGATCAGGGCCCTGCAGGACCTTTTACAGTTCCACAGGGCCTGCAAGACAGAGCTCTTCCACCAGGCTTTTAACTAGGGCGACAGACATCCCACCCGCCTTACTGGGCCTCCCCTCAGCGGGTCAGAACTGCATACCAGAGTTGGCATCTGTGAGGTTTTAAATGTGAACGATAACAGCACTGGATGAAGACCATGGTGGTATTTTACTGGTGTTTTAATTGTGTTAATTGTGGATACTGTGTTTTTATCAAATTTGATGTAACCCGCCCTGAGCCCACCATGCGGGCAGGGCGGGATATAAGTCGAATAAAATAAATAATTAATAAATAAATTCGCAGGGACTAGACGGTAATAGGTGTTTCAGTACCTGTCGGACAGTAATGTCCAGGAGGGCAGGGAGCTCCCGAGACACCATCCGTCGGATTGGGAATCCGTGCACCTCCCTTGCACCAAAATCCCTCGGAGCAGTCTCCTAAACGGAAGCCAGCATTAGAAGGTTTGCAAAATCAGTACAGGATCACTGCTAACTATTCGTATTTCCCAGGACGCTCGCTATCTTTATTTAGCTCTCGCGGAGAAGGTGTACGAACCGGTATTAAAATCTGAACCGTTTAGGGAGCTGCCCATGTCATGTAGGAGAGCTTTATTCTCTGATCAGCTCTGTGACTGATGATCAGGTATGCTCAGGTATTCTACTCCAGGTGAACAGCTCACTCACCTGTCGGAGCTGCCAGCCCGGGGGATGAACAGAATTTTCCCGGCGGGCAACTCTGACATTCCTGGATACTCTTTAGTTTCTGTCGGGGTCCAAACGTCCCCACGGGGCAGCTGTACTGGGTGGACCGCTGTGTACCTGGAGGGCAATAACAGCCCTGGGGACAGGGGTAGAGGGTGAAGTCACTGATAGGTCCCTGGCTGTTGTCACAATAATAGCCTGAAAGAGAAAATGAAAAAGCAGATTTAGTGTAATCACAGAACAGAGATGGTTCTTCTGCCGCTATCCCAAAGGACACTCAGGGTACAGTAGGTTTTACAACAGTTTAATTAATATGGTTTCCCTGAATGATCCTGGAAAGAGGGGAGGGGGCTGTGGCTCAGTGGGAGGGACGGCTGAGGGGTGACATGATCGAGGTTTATAAGATTATGAATGGGATTGAGCAGGTTGAGAAAGAAGTACTTTTCTCCCTTTCTCACAATACAAGAACTCGTGGGCACTCCATGAAATTGCTGAGCAGTCGGGTTAGAACAGATAAAAGGAAGTACTTCTTCACCCAAAGAGTGATGAACACATGGAATTCACTGCCACAGGAGGTGGTGGCAGCTACAAGCATGGACAGTTTCAAGAGGGAATTAGATAAACATATGGAGCAGAAGTCCATCAGTGGCTATTAGCCACAAGGCATAGCTAGGAACTCTCAGTCTGGGGCGGGTGATGCACTCTATTCTTGGTGCTGGAGGGGGCAGCAGTGGGAGGGCTTCTAGAGTCCTGGCCCCACTGCTGGACCTCCTGATGGCACCTGGTATATTTTGGCCGCTGTGTGACAGAGTGTTGGACTAGATGGGCCATTGGCCTGATTCAACATTGGCTTCTCTTATGTTCTTATGTTCGCGTGCAGAAAGTCCCCGATTCACTCCCTGGCATCTCCAGTTAAAGAGAACCAGGCAGTGGGTGATGTGAAAGACCTCCGCCTGAGACCCTGGAGAGCCGCTGCCAGTCTGGGCAGACAATACTGACTTTGATAGGGGAGATAATCTCAAATACCGCTGGCCTCACGTTCTTGTAGATGTGGTGCCTCAATTCCAGAGGACATTCTTCACTACATACTATTTTGTCCTATGTATACAGCAGTGAGATCCAGATTTCTTGGTAATCTGCTAATAGGACAAAATTTTTCCTCTGACCTTGACAAGCTGGTCTTTTTATTTTCTGACATCGATCCGCTTGCCATTTATAAGGTGTCTCTTTTTGCCTTGGCTGCCAAAAAAAATCAGGGCTAAGACTGCAGCTTTAGGAAATGAACCCTTTTAAGACTAACTGGATTTATTATTTTACAATTTGACTGTTCCTAACGGGTTCGTATTTGTGCGAAAATTCCTTTTAAATCACTGTTTTACAATTTGACTGTTCATAACTGGTTCTTATTTATTTGTGCGAAAATTCCTTTTAATCGCAGATTTACCTATGTATGATTAGAATTATTCTCCTTTTATTATCTTAATTCGGTATTGTGACGGCCTTTGGCTAAATACACAATAAAATCCTGGTATTCTGACTTTGATAGACCGATGGTTTGATTCAGTATGGGGCAGCTTCAAGAGTTCAAAGAGGGGGCGATTCTACGTTGCCTTTTCCTTCTGTTGTTTTACCAAATCCACCTTGGAACAGAAATTCCCCTCTGCATTGCACGCCGCTTTCACTTTCTTTGATCATCGGATTTTATGGTACTCTCTACACTGCATGCTGCTTTTGCTTTCTTTGAGTATCGGGTTTTATGGTACCTTCTGCATAGATTTATGGCTGTTCAGGGGTGACTTTGCAGTCAGTACGGCGTTGTCCCGGGGTATCTGAATGTGGTTTTGAACTGCACCTTTTCCTCAATGTTGAGAAAATGTGGAGCGAATGCCAGATGCAGAATCACCCGAGTTTGCTGACAGCACTAAACATTCTCAAACACTAGCTCCCCTTCACAAAAAACCCTACAATTCCCAGCATTGCCTGGAAAGAAGAAATTACTTCTCCATCTGAAGCACAGAGGTGTCCTGGAGTTCCAATAGCACGTCTTCCAAGGAAAAACAAATCCCGTTTTTCCAACTTGAGTTCATTTGACATTGTGTGACTATTAATAGGTCCCACTGACCTCAAGGATGCACTTGAGTCTGGCGCACTGTTTCGTAATTTAGCTCTTGATCCTGACACTTTCCACCCGGTGGGGGGGCCTTGCATTTATTCCTTCAAAAGGATTAGGAACGGAATGAAATTTCATAGACATTTGGTAACCTAGCAGTTCAGAATCTAAACTGGGCTTTGTTGAAATCCTGAATTTCATTTATAGGGTTTCCAGGTCCTTCCTGACCATCAGCAAGGGATGGGGGGTTAGGGTTGCCATCTCCAGGTTGGGAAACTCCTGGATATTTGGGGATGAAGCCAGGGGAGGACAGGAACCTCAGCAGGGTACAATGCCAGAGAGTCCACCCCCCAAAGCATCCATTTTCTCCAGGGGGACTGATCTCTGTAGTCTGGAGATGAGCTGAAATTCCAGGGGATCCCCAGGTCCCACCTGGAGGCTTCACCACCCTGATTCTCCATTTATGTGGTTTCCATTTGTTTTTTCTCAAAATCTTTCTCATATCCCCTTCTGAGCTATTTCCACGACTGATTCTTGCTTCATATCGGCCGCGGTGGGTTACCTTCCCAGCATTCTCCAGTGGGGGTATGCAGTCCCGTTCCTTCACAGTAAAACCCAGAGGGGCAGAGCTGGCAGTCAGAAGCCCCGCCTTGTCCTAGCAAGTTGGAGAAGGTGCCAGGTTGGCAGAGGCTTGGTTTGGAGGATCCAACAGCTGGGAGGAAAAAACAACAGCAGAAGGGCAGGTAGAAAAATGTTAGGCAGGCGGTAGCAACATGTCAAGTCCTTGGCGCATCTCAAACCAGGGCTCTTTTTGTAGAAAAAGCCCAGCAGGAACTCATTCACATAACTGGCCACACCCAACAGCAGAAACTCATTAGCACATTAGGCCACACCCTCCATGTTACCAGAAGTGTGGTCATCCAGCCACACCCACCTTTTGCTTCTTATTCCGTTTACCTTGTTTGTTGTCAAAACCCCAGGGCTTTTTTGTAGCGGGAACTCCTTTGCACGTTAGGCCACACACACCAAATGTAGCCAATCCTAATGAGTTTCTGCTGTTGGGTGTGGCCTGTTATGCTAATGAGTTCCTGCTGGGTGTGGCCAACTCGGGAGCCAGCTGGAACTCCGTTCCTGTGCATTCCTGCCCCAAAATAGCCCTGTCCCAAACTACTCTGTCTGGGCACTGACTTCAGGGAGAGTAAGAATCGACACGGAATAAATACATTTAGCAATCACGATTTCGTGTCATTCACATGCCAAGGTGCTTAGAGTCCCAGCAAACTCCTAGTTGAAACTAGTCAGGTCATGCCTACAGATGCAGTAGAATAAGGAGCTTGGGCGAAATAAACCACTCCAGTTTGGGTTCCCCGTATACGAATGCTCCCCCTGACGTGTGAAATCCCTGTAAGCCTAGTCCTCTGGCACTGCTTATCAGATGTCTTACCCTATCGTGCAGTTTGATTACATTGCTTTATACTGTTTTATCCACCTTGAATCTCAGCGAGAAAGGTGAGCTATATGGCATGAATAAATAAATAAAAGTGCAAAAGATGCTTTCTGCAAGTAGAAAGCAACACCTTCAGGGCCCAGTCTGGTGTAGTAGTTAGGAGTGCGGACTCTAATCTGGGAGAAGCGGGTTTGATTCCCCACTCCTCCATATGCAGCTGCTGGGGTGACCATGGGTCAGTCACAAGTTCTCTCAGAGCTGTTCTCTCAGGAGCAGTCCTCGAAAGAGCTCTCTCAGCCCCGCCTACCTCCCAGGGTGTCTGTTGTGGGGAGGGGAAGGGAAAGGAGATTGTAAGCCGCTCTGAGACTCCTTCGGGTAGTGAAGGGAGGGGTATAAAGCCAATCTCCTCTCTCTTTTCTTCTTCTCTTTGCTGGGCTAGGTTTCTAATTACAGGGGGATTTCTTAAACATGGGGTGAGCGTGAAAACATTCAGGGGGTGTCCTACCCCACTGTTCAGCAGGAAATCAATCTGCTGTTCTTGGCCAATGAGTGCAAAAATGCTGGGATGACTGACGAGTAACATTTTGCATGGTTTCTTCAGTTCTGCTTTTAAGTCTGTGGTTTGACACTGAATAATGCCTGCCATCACCACCGTTCTGCAAAACATCTGGCCATTAGACTGTATTCATTTAGTGCTAACGAACTGCTGCTACTTCACATGCCTGCTATAATTGCTGTGATGCCCAGACCCCGAGTCACTATTCGTGTCCTCCTGACTGAAGGAAGCTGGGCGAAATATTTCTTGAGAGCATATATGATAAGCCACCTTTTGGCCAATACCGCCAGCTCCGAGAGCTTCACCACAATGTATATTAAAAAATCCCCCCTCTTTTTAAAAAAGAAGAAGAGATTGGATTTATACCCTGCCTTTCACTCGGAGTCTCAGAGCAGCTTATGATCTCCTTTCCCTTCCCCTCCCCACGAAAGACACCCTGTGAGGTAAGTGGGGCTGAGAGAGCTCTGACAGAAACTGCCATTTCAAGGACAGCTCTTGTCAGAACTATGGCTTGCCCAAGGTCACACCAGCAGCTGCAAGTGGAGGAGTGGGGAATCAAACCCGGTTCTCCCAGATTAGGGTCTGCACACTTAACCACTATGCTAAAAAAGGTATATAGAGCTGGCCCTGAACTAGATATTCCAGGCTACCCCAATTTCATCAGATCTCAGAAGCTAAACAGAGTCAGCCTCGGTCAGTATTTGGATGGGAGACCACCAAAGAGGTCCAGGGTTGTGACACAGAGACAGGCCATGGGAAGCCACCTCTGTTAGTCTACTGCCTTGAAAACACCAACAGGAGGGGTCGCTATAAGTCAGCTGTGACTAGAGGGCAAAATAAGCAAGCAGAAATTAAAAAAAATAAATTAAAATGGGACAGTGATTAACTGGAGTTGCTTGAAGGCCAATACTTTACCATCCTCAACATGAGAAAGGTAACCTATTTCCACGAAGTGTGCTGGTTATGCTGGTAAAAAGACAGCACGGCGAGTAACCCCATCTATCCCGGCAAAAGGCTTTCCCAGATACTCACGGCAGTAGGTTCCCTGTGGGCAGATGTTGCCTGTAACACCATCGACCGGTTTGGAAGAAGCGGCTCCACCCATACAATAAAATCCGGCTGCACACTCCCCACTGGGAGCAGACAGGCCTGAAGGAGAACGGAAGAAAGTGGTGAACCGGAAGGCCGGGCACAGCCATTCAAGAGGAAGACTTAACATCAGTGTTCCCTCTAAGCTGAGTTGGTGTGAGCTAGCTCATGGGTTTTTTAGCCTCCGGCTCACACATTTTCGTCTTAGCTCAGGAAGGATGGGCTCCAGAGCAAACTGATTTACGCAGCAGCCAAATCGCTCGCTCACCACTTTGATGCCAGTCGCTCACAAAGTAGAATCTTTGCTCACAAGACTCCACAGCTTAGAGAGAGCATTGCTTAACATGCAGGGCTACCAGCTGCCAGATGAATAGCTAAACCTTTCGCTGATGACTTAGCTGGCCCAGGTTTAATCAGTGAGGCTCTGAATTAGAGATAAACACTTCAGGTTTTTATTTTTTTTAAAAAAGGATTGTTTTGGTTCTCGGGTATTACTGTAATTGGGAATGCAAAAACTGATTATTTCAGATGACCTTTCCATCCCAAAATGAATGGTAGCTTAACATTTAAGAAATAGAAGAAATCTGTCTTTCAGGGGTGCTCCAGGTGCTGGGTAGCCCTTGAAGAACTATTTATTTATTTATTTATTTAGTTAGTTCAATTTATACCCCGCCCTCCCTGCGAATGGGCTCAGGGTGGCTTACAACATTGACATCAACTGCTGATAAGACCATATAAAACAATATAAAACAATATAATATAGATAAAATCATAGATCGTAAGGTGCTATTAGTTATGCAGTTCATTACTTGCAATGGCATACCAGAGATGTCAACAAAGTTACAAAGTGGACGTGATTGTTCAGTGTGCGTCGGTTCTAGTGAGTTTTTGAGTCTCAGGTTTAAAAGTGTAAATTCTGGCATTTGCCCATAGCTAGCAGGACAAGGGACTGCGGTGGCTCAAGTGGTTAAGACGCTGAGCTGCAGACCAGAAGGTCGGTAGTTTAGCAGTTTGAGACCCGAGTGCCGAAGGACGGAGGGAGCTCCTATCTCTGGTCGCAGCTCCTGCCTACCTAGCAGTTCGAAAGCAAGAAATTGCAAGTAGATAAATAGGTACCGCTTCAGTGGGAAGGTAACAGTGTTCCGTGCATGTTGGCATCTAGTCATGCTGGCCACATGACCACAGAAACATCTTTGGACAGCGCTGGCTCTTCGGCTTAGAAACAGATATAAGCACCGCATCCCTAGAGTTGGATTCAACTGGCTTTCGAGGGAAACCTTTACCTAAACCTAACAGGACACCACTAGGTGAAAAAATGATGTGCCTAAGTCATGCCATGAATGGCCAGGTCTCTCGAGCTAGCAAGAAACCCCTTCAGCAGACCTCTCCTCCCCTTTCACAATCTGCACTCAGTTAGAACCAGTGCATGTTCTCCTATTTTTACCTGGTGCATTGCAGTAAGATCCTGGGGGGCATGGAACCGGTTCTGGGCTGCCTTCTGGGCAATAGAACCCAGGGGAGCACTTTGCCCCAGTGGCCGTGGCAGGACAGAGGCAGTTGTCATTGGTGTAGTTATCCAGATCAAAGGGCTGGGGAGTCCAGGCTGCTGAAATGCAGAACCAGCCTAAGTGAGCACAACGAGAAAGCAGGAGAAGATGGAGGAAGTGTTAAGTCCCGCAGAAATCATAACAGAGACAGCTGAAATAACTTAATGACTGAGTGATGCACGTGGCATCAGAATGATGCACCCAATGCTGCTCTTTTATCATTGCCTAACAGAATGGACAGGAGCTGTTTAGAGGGCTGCACGCCTTCTAGATGTCTTACCACCAGTATAAAGTCTTTTCCGCATGTCTCATTTCCATTGTTTGTGTCATCCCTCCCCCTTTCTGCATGTCTTTTGCTCCCTCTAGTGGTCACTTTGTTATTTCATCGTTGTGCCTCTGGCTTATTTCCCTGCACTTTTAAAGTGCTTGAGAATTAAACCGGCAATTTTATTTATTTATTTATAAAACTTTTACCCCGCCCTCCTGCCAAGGCGGCTCAGGGTGGCTTACATAAAGCCCATATTTATTTATTTATTTATTTATTTATTTATTTATTTATTTATTTATTTATTTATAAAACTTTTACCCCGCCCTCCTGCCAAGGCAGCTCAGGGTGGCTTACATAAAGCCCATATTTATTTATTTATTTATAAAACTTTTACCCCGCCCTCCTGCCAAGGCGGCTCAGGGTGGCTTACATAAAGCCCATATTTATTTATTTATTTATAAAACTTTTACCCCGCCCTCCTGCCAAGGCGGCTCAGGGTGGCTTACATAAAGCCCATATTTATTTATTTATTTATAAAACTTTTACCCCGCCCTCCTGCCAAGGCGGCTCAGGGTGGCTTACATAAAGCCCATATTTATTTATTTATAAAACTTTTACCCTGCCCTCCCACTGAGGCAGCTCAGGGCGGCTTAGATAAAACCCATAAAACAACCCTCATTTCAATGTAAAATACGTTGTAACATCATTTCAATACAAATACAATTTGAAACCATTTGTGTATCGTAGGCAGCGCAGTGTAACAAAGTACATCCAGAACACTTTCCATGGTGTAACCGCTTTAAGTGACTTCAGCTGGCAGATCGGCATGGGCCCGGCCGATAGGGTGCTGCTCCTATGGGAATGCCTGCTGGAAAAGTTCCATTTTCACGGCCCTGTGGAACTGCTGGAGGTCCCGCAGGGCCCTGATCTCGCCAGGGAGCTCGTTCCAGTAAGTAAGTGCCACCAGGGAGAATGCCCTAGTCCTGGTCGAGATCAACCTGGCGTCCTTAGGCCCAGGGAGGGCCAGGCGGTTTTGTGTTCCTAATCGCAGTGCTCTCTGGGGGACATGTGGGGAAAGATGGTCCCTCTGGTAGACAGGCCCCTGACCATATAGGGTTTTAAAGGTCAAAAACAGCACCTTGAAGTGAACCCGGATTGCTATTGGCAGCCAGTGCAGTGACTTTAGCACAAGCTGGATGTGCTCCTACATAGGAAGACCCATCAACAGCCTGGCCGCCGCATTTTGCACCAGCTGCAGCTTCCAGAGTTGCCCCAGTGATGAAATATCAAAGCAACCACTAGAGGCAGCAGAACATTTGCGGAAAAGAAAACACACACACACTCACTCCGACACAATGTAGGCACACGAGAGACAAAATAAAACATGCAGAAAAGCCCTGAAAAAGAAAAGCATTGCAAGAACTTAACTCCCAGGTCAAAACAAGGCTTCTTATAAGAGTTAAGGTTAATTTTGCAAGAGATCAACTGAAAATCTGTTTGCATTAGATCTATCACGTTTACTCTTTCGGTAAAAGGGAGACAATCCTTGGCCTTTAAAAAGGCAGCTTGAAGTATCCAAATGTTTTCATGCCGAAAGTAAATTCTGTAAACATGACCTGACCCAAAGTTACAGAACATCAGATTCCTCAGTCAGGGAGAGAGAGCAAAATCGATTTTTTTTCTCCACTGGACTCTGAAATGTCAGCAGACACAGACCAGCTTTGGCTCAGACGGCTCGGCCTTACCTGCATCACATTTCCCCGAGACGGTCGTTAAATTCTCCATCCCGCAGAAGTGCCCTGGCAGGCAGGGCAAGCAGCTATCCAGGCTGTGGCTCATGGGATCGGGGTTGTAATAACCGCGAGGGCAGGGAAACTGCGTGGCGTACTTGGTTCCTTAGAGGGCACAACAACGAGACAGGCACTAGCATTCAAGTCACTCGGCAGACGGCCAATACCTGCTCTGTCCTTTTGGCCTTTTTCTAAACTAGTATCAGAGCTGTCCCACTTCAAGTCTGCAAGCAGAGACATTTACAATGGAATGCTGCAGAATACAAGTCTCCAAGGAAACGGGGTTTCTAACCTTGCTAGCTTTGTCTGTCAATGAACTTTTCTTTGGGTGTGTGTGCATGATTTCTACCATGCCAGCCCTCACCACAATCAGAAGTGGCGCCAGGGGTCCTTTCACACATGCTAAAACACAGGGCTCTTTTTGTAGCAGGAACTCTTTTGCATATTAGGCAACACACCCCTGATGTAGCCAATCCTCCAAGAGCTTCCAGTAGCCCCTGTAAGAAGAGCTCTGTAAACTCTTGGAGGATTGGCTACATTAGGGGGGGTGTCGCCTAATATGCAAAGGAGTTCCTGCTACAAAAAGAGCCCTGCGTAAAACAACACATTTTCAATCCACTCTCAATGCACTTTGCAACTGGATTTTACTGTGTGAAACATCGAGACCCACTTGTAAACGGTTGCAGGAGTGGATCGAAACGGCATTATTTAGCCTGTGTGGAAGTGCCCTGCAGTCTGACCAGCTCTGTAAGAACAAGACCTTTGCTGCGCATCGCAGGCTGAATCTATATTATTATTTAAAACATTTATCGGCTGCCTTTCTTCCTAAAAGGAGCTCGAGGCAGCTTATCGCATAGATAAAAATATATGAGATTAAAAAAACATAAAAAACAAAATTTAAAAGCACGGGTCAGGACTGGTAGTAGACTTAACCGAGGAAGGAAGGAAAGAGGTATCACGTCACAGTGACTTATGCGACCCTATAGAGTTTTCAAGGCAAGAGATGTCCCTAGCTGGGTCGCCAGCACCTGCCTCTGTGTTTTAAGTAACCCTGGTCTTTCCTGGTGATCTCCCATCCAGGTATTTACCAAGGCTGACCCTGTTTAGCTTCCAAGATTTGAGGAGAGGGAAACAGCCTGGGATATCTGAGTTAGGGTAAAATTTAACCAAATGCGGTCCTAAATAAAACTGTCTTCAACGGCCTCCTAAAGACTGAAAGTGCACCTCCCTGGAGAGGCTCTTCCACAACTGTGGGGCCGCCATTGAAAAGGCTCTCTCCCGGGTACCCAGATGGGACAGTCCGGAGGGCCCCTCCCTGCGATCTCAAATCCATCGGTGGCACAATTACCCTGTGCGACCAGCAGATGGCAATAGCGCATCTGGATTGGTTGGGAAATTGCAACCTGCTGGTTGGTTTCTGTTTGGAGATCTGTTCTGGCTCTTACTAAGAATGAAGAAGCAAAGGCATTTCTCTGGGACCCGAGTCTAAAACCGCTCTCCTCCAAGAAAGCCTGAGTACAAGGACCTCATCCCTTTAGCATTTAAAGTACTTAGGGGAGGAGCCGTAGCTCAGAGGTAGAGCATCCGCTTGACATGCAGAAGGTCCCAGGTTCAATCCCCAGCATCTCCAATTAAAAGGACCAGGCAGTGAGTGATGTGAAAGACCTCTGCCTGAGATCCTGGGGAGCTGCTGCCAGTCTGAGTGGACAATACCAGCCCTGATGGACACATGGTCTGATTCAGTATAACTTCAAATTACAGGCTCATGGACAGCTAGCCCAATACAAACACAATCTATACCATGAGATGGCAACCAATATAAACAAACTCTTTTTTAAAGTTACTAATGAATAATACACCGGTGCTCAATGTAACTTATACGATCCTTGTTTTTGTTATCAGTACAACAAATTACAATGTAGTCTATTTCTTACAATAACCAATAATAACAAACAATAGCATGTACTTTTGTATTGTGTCTCCATGGTATGTTTGCTGAGTGTTTTGTGACTCTTCTGTATTTTTTTGTATTGTATATGGTGAGGATTCTCTGATAAAGATAAAGAAACGGGCTGAAAGTAAACCGGGACCCCGTCAGAATCTTTCACAAGCTGTACTAAGCAAAAGTATATGCTGTAAAATCTTTCACAAAGTTGTATGGAACAAAAGTATATGCTGCTGAAGGTTTTCATGGCCGGAGCTCATTAGCTGTTGTAGATTTTCCGGGTTGTGTGGCCATGGTCTTGGCATTGTAGGACCTGACGTTTCGCCCACAGCTGTGACTGGCCTCCTCAGAGGTATAACACAGAGTACTCTCTGTGTCAAGGTGAGCAGAAAAATGTGTTTATGTTTATGAATTTCAATGGCTTCCCTATGTAATCTGACATGGTAATTCCATTGAAATTCATAAACATAAACACAATTTCAACAGGAAAGAAGAGAGTTTTAAAATAAATAGGGCATGGTTTCCTGTCCTGAAAAACACAAAAGTCTCTACATCTGATGAATAGCACTACAGATAACAATAGAATTTCAACAGCCAATCCACATGCAAAAGAATCTCCTCAGGAAACCTCCTCAGGAAACAATCCATACGCAAAAAAACCTCCTCAAGAAACAGCCAATCCATATACAAAAGAACCTCCTCAGGAAAGCTCCTCCATTAGCAAGTTTCACAGCCTGGGGATCTCCTACATGATAATGACTCAGCCCTACCCCACCTTCCTGAGTAGATATAAATTACCTGCCTACCCTTTTTCTTCTCACCTTGACACAGAGAGTACTCCGTCTTTCTGTGTTATACCTCTGAGGACGCCAGTCACAGCTGCTGGCGAAACATCAGGTCCTGCAATGCCAAGACCATGGCCAGACAACCCGGAAAATCTACAACCGTTAAAAGTACATGCTGTTGTTTGTTATTATTGGGTATTGTAAGAAACAGACTATGTTGTAATTTGTTGTACTGATACAAAAACAAGGATCATATAAGTTACACTAAGTACCCGTGTTTTATTCATTAGTAACTTTAAAGAAGAGTCCGTTTATGTTGGTTGCTATCTCATGGTATAGATTATGTTTATACTGATTCAGTATAAGGCAGCGTCATGTGCTCATGTTTATTTTCTCGACCCCACAAATATCCGCCACAGTCACACCCCGTTCCCCACAGCAGTGGCACCTCTCACCTCTGGGGCAGTAGAAGCCGGGTGGGCAGGGAAACCCGCTGTAGTTGGTGGTATTTTCAGGGCAGTAGTAACCAGGTCGGCACGGGAAACAAGCAGCCTGCCTCGTGAGGTTATTGTAGGTTCCCGCACGACATGGGAAGGGGTGGCTGGTCCCCTCTGGACAGAAGTGGCCGACGGGGCATAGGCCTCCTTTGTCTGAAGGCCCTGCAAGGAGGAAGAGTTGGCAAGCAACAGTTACACTTCTAGTCATCAAGAGTTTTGCCAAAACATTCTCGAAACCCAGAATCAGCAGTTTGGTGTAGGGGTTAAGTGCACGGACTCTAATCTGGGAGAACCGGGTCTGATTCCCCACTCCTCCACTTGCAGCTGCTGGATGACCTTGGGCAAGATTCCCCTCCCCTCCCCACAACAGACACCCTGTGAGGTAGGTGGGGCTGAAAGAACTCTTGACAGACACTGCTCTTTTTCAAGGACTGCTCTTGTCAGAACTACGGCTTGCCCAAGGTCATCCAGCCAGGTTCAAGTGGAGGAGTGGGGGAATCAAACCCGGTTCTCCCAGATTAGAGTCCGCACACTTAACCACTACACCAAACTGGCTCTCCACATTATTATGGACTGTGGTCTGCCTATAGTTTGCCGTACGTTGGATCCCTTTGAGTAATTTTGCATTGTTCAGCGCGTCATGCGAACACTTATGCTTTGCTTTGGTTCTGGTTTTTTTTAGAATTCTGGCTGGCTCTACAACCCACATCCTATTTCATTGTTTATTGATTGCCCCATCTTGTCGATTGTGTTGACTTACTCTGGTCGGGCCGCCAGCTAAGGGTCGGGAAATACCTGGAGATTTCAGGGGGGGAGCCTGAGGAGGGCGGGGTTTGGAGAGGGGAGAGGCTTCAATGGGATATAACGCCATAGAGTCCACCTCCCAAAGTGTCCATTTTCTCCAGGTGAACGCCAACAGCTGGAGACCAGTTGTAATCCCAGGAGATCTCCAGCCACCCCCTGGGGGTTGGGAACCCTACATGCTGGGTAATCTGCCTTGAGGCCCAGTGAGAAAGGCTTGATTATAAATGATATAAATAAACAAATAAAACACAGAGGCTTTGGGAAACACCGTTGAATGAAATGTCAAGGCAGCGGGCCAAACCCCCCAGCCCTCTTTGAGCTGTCTCCCCTGCCCCAATTACAAGATCGACAGGGAAGAGAAAGGACGGAACATAAACTCGAATAATATAAAACAAACAGCACACGTGGCTGTGCTGATCTTGAGTTTGGGGAGGGTGGTTGGGTCCAGCCGATCAGCCCTATCGCAGCCGGCGCCTCCAGTCCACCATACGGCGCTCTAGCCTGGCCTCAACTCCCATGCTTGCTTTGCAAGGGCTTGCAGAACACCCACAATCCTCCGGGGCCTCCAAGGCCTGCTCACCTGCAGGGGAAGGTGAGGAGGCTCCAGCCGGGCAGTAGTAGCCAGCACGGCAAGGTCCCGCGGGAGCCGTGAGACCCATTGAGGGGCAGTATGACCCAGCTGGGCACGAGATGCAGCCGGACGCAGCAGAGAGGTATAATCTGGGGAGGCAAGAATGGTCGGGAAGTTTTGTCAGGAACGCCAGCTGTGGGCACTGGCATACCAATGGTCTGACCCAATGGGGTGGACCCAGGCATTCAGGACACAAATCAGACCACTGGTTCATCAAGGACAGGAGGGTCCACTCCAGCAGGCAGCAGCTCTCCAGGGTCTCAGGCACAGGTCCTTCACATCACCTGTCACCTGATCCTTTGAACTGGGCACGCTGGGGATTGAACCTGGGACCTTCTGCATGCTGAGGAGACACTCTACCATTGACCCACAGCCCCACTCCCCATCTTGGATAAATATATGATTGGATAGACATATGGAGCAGAGGTCCACCAGTGGCTATTAGCCACAAGGTATAGGTGGAACACTCTGTCTGGGGCAGTGATGCTCTGTATTCTTGGTGCTTGGAGGGCAGCAGTGGGAGGGCTTCTGGAGTTCTGGCCCTGCTGGTGGACCTCCTGTTGGCATCTGGGTTTTGGCCCCTGTGTGACACAGAGTGTTGGTCTGGATGGGCCTCTGGCTTGATCCAGCATCGCGAACCTGACAAAGGTGAGTCAAATGTAGGAAAGGGGGCCAATGTTAAAAACTTGATAAAGGAAATATAAAAAATACATGTATTTATTGATCACAACTTTAAAAATATATAAGGGCCCAGTCACACGTTATGTATAAATAACAAATGATAAAACACAAGGGCTTATAAATCTAAAATATATAAGCAATACATTTACAGTTTATTTATTTATTTATTGGCAATATATTTACAGTTTATTTATTTGTTTTAATACATGTGTTCAATTTTCCATTTGTTTATCTTTTACAGCAACTTGCTTCTGGTCCTTATTGTATTGATGCTCTGTATGTATATGATTGTACTATATGTTTTTATAACAGCCAATATGTTCCTCACTATTGACCTCTGAGGAAGGCCCTATGTAGGCCGAAATGCATCAGGTCAGATTTATAAGCCCTTGCGTTTTATCATTTGCTATTTATACATAACGTGTGACTGGGCCCTTATATATTTTTAAAGTTGTGATCAATAAATACATGTATTTTTATATTTCCTTTATCAAGTTTTGAACATTGGCCCCCTTTCCTACATTTGACTAACCTTTGTCAGGTTCTGGATTCTAGGTTTTAGGTTCAGTTTTCCCCCCTCCCCCTCTCTTTTTGTCCTTGTTTGATCCAGCATCGCTTCTCTTACGTTCTTACTGTCTTCAAAGGAGCCACCCTGTAACTTAAGTGACTCTCCTCCAACGGAAGGGCCTCTTAAATTTAAGGAGACTCCAAACTGCTCAGTGAAGTGGTAGGATCCACCCCAATATAAGGAAGCTTTGCACGGATATGTACGTATATGTGGTCATAAACCCCCAGACTGAGAACATTCTCCTTGCTCGTCCATACGCCTTGTTCTCAGGACATGGTACATCTCAGATGCACAAAGTAAACTCCTCAGTCTTCTCCGATGCAGACACACAAAAGCGAGCCGTTGTTCTGGTACCTGCCACTCACCATCTCAACCAGCAGCCTCAGCTTCGGCAGCACCTGGGTCTTACCCCACAGTCACTGGGGCAGGCCCACCTCTTCCTTATTCTTCCATCACAGCCACCCAGGTTCCGTGGCAGACAGTGCCCAGACAGTGCCCAGAGTCACCCACCTGCTTACCACCCGGGCCCCCCTCAAGCCTTCCTTTCCACCCCAACACTTGCATGCCCCCACCTGCCTCTGCATCCTTCTTCCGCTTGCAAGCCCTCCCACAGCTCAGGCTCAGTTTCCAGCGCCATCTGCAACCCTCTTCCCCGACAGCATTGACCAATGTGTGCAGCTGGGAGTGCTGCTGCCATTGCCACCCGAAGTGGCACCACTGTGCATCACCCGCACGCCCTTTCTGGGTGATTCTGGGCAGTTGGGAGCACAGGTATGGACAGGTGGCAGGGCAGGTGTGTGGAGGCAGTCAGTTGCAGTGGGTCCCATCAGAAGTTCATGACCCTGACAGCTGGCAGGGTATGCAGATGCCAGGCCTGCAGGCTCCCATTCTGAGGCCAAAATCCCCCTCCCTGCCCTGCTGGGGGCTGTTAATCCAGATTCTTGCCCTCAAGGTCCCTACCTGTCTGAGAAGGTACCAGCTGGGCATGTTGTGGGGATCCTGGTTCCAGATGGACAATAGTGCCCTGGTGGGCAAGGACCTCCGGCACTTGAATTCGTGATTCCGTCAGGGTTCGGGATGCTGGATCCTGAACAGCAACATAAAATCAATTAAGGATGTCAGATCAGTTTATCTAGTGGTTCCACCCGAAGGCCCACTTGACTGATGTTTTTCAATTGTTGCTTTTAATGTGTTGGATGTATTTTAGCACTGCTTTTAATTGTTTTAATGATTTGGGGGCTTGGTCCTAAAGGTTTCAAAATGTGGTTTTCCTGCATGTGTTTTAATTTGTCAGCTGCCTTTGTGCCCCTTGTGAGGGCAGAAAGATGGGATATAGAGTTTGTGAAATAAATAAATAAAAATATGAACCTACTGGAAACTGGAATTACCTACAAGGTTCTTTTGCACGTTTGTTTGGGAATATGATGGCTGGTTACTGAAGACTGGCATCCCAGTTATGGAATTCCTTCTCTTCTGGAGTCTAACTGGCACATCTGCTATCATATTTTGGTCACCGACTCGCCACCTGAAGATTGTCGGATTCCTGCACAATTTCAGTGCCTGCAACAGGATTTTTTTCCCCTGTGTTGTTTTCATGGCTAGCTTTAGTACTTCATCCTTTTCATTGATTTTTGTTTTGTTTGTGTGGCACTGATAATTGTTTGCTTTGCGTTTCCATTGTTCTCAGCCTCATTGATGAAAATGGTGAGGCAGAAATTAATTAAATCTCACCCAGATCAGAGTCAGAGGCTGAACTTTATTTTTAGCTGTATTTCGGCCTCCGTTATTCTGCTTCACAGGGGTCCACGGTGGCTCAGAGGTTAAGATGCTGAGCTGCAGACTGGAAGGTCTGCAGCTCAGCAGTTCAAGACCCAAGTGCTGCATGATGGAGTGAGCTCACATCTCTGTGGCAGCTACAAGCACGGACAGCTTCAAGAGGGAATTAGATAAGCATATGGAGCAGAGGTCCATGAGGGGCTCTTAGCCACAAGGAACTCACAGGCTGGGGCAAGGGATGCACTGGATTCTTGGTGCTTGGGGGGCAACAGTGGGAGGGCTTGTAGTGTCCTGGCCCCACTGGTGGGCCTCCTGATGGCACCTGGCATTTTTGGCCACTGTGTGACACTGAGTGTTGGACTGGATGGGCCATTGGCCTGATCCAGCATTGGCTTCTCTTATGATCTTATGAGGACGGTATGGTGAGAGAATAGGCTTAAGGATCTTCAGTACAGACTTTTCACTGACATAGCTAAACTTCCTGGATTTTGGGCAGTAAAGTGCAGTGGTAAAAGTGGTCTAAAACTAACACTGGCTTGTAGTATAGTTGTACTCTTCAGTTGCAAAGCTGAAAACTGAATTTGCCTACCAGGTACATAGCTGTGAAAGACGGTCGACAGACACAACAACAAAAAAGCAGGCCAAGCCAGTACCTGAATTGCAGAAGAATCCCGGGGAGCAGGGGCCACTGGGAGAGGACAACCCCCATCCGCCACAGAACATCCCTGAACAGAAGGGAGGGGGAGGACCAATTAAATCCATGGATTACAGAATTGCTACATATGACACATTCAGGCGAAGGTTAGAAGTGGCACAATACTGATTTCTGTTATGTGTGCGGTGATTTTTCAGGTTAACTGAGCATCGGTTTGTCCTGCAGATTCTATACTGGGGTCCCCAACCTTTTTTGTGCCTGTGGGCACCTCTGAAATTCTGACCCTGCGTTGCTTTGTGGGCACAACCACAAAATGGCTGCCATTAGAGGCAGAACCAGGAACAAAATGTCAAGGAGTGAGGTGACATTTACCATCTTCATCTTCTTCTTCTTCTTCTTCATCATCATCATCACCACCACCACCATCACCACCACCATCATCATCACCACCATCATCATCATCATCACCACCATCATCATCATCACCACCATCACCACCACCACCACCACCATCAACATCATCATCACCACCATCGTCACCATCACCACCATCACCACCACCACCACCACCATCACCACCACCACCACCACCACCACCATCATCATCACCACCATCACCACCACCACCACCACCATCAACATCATCATCACCACCATCATCATCATCACCACCATCACCACCACCACCACCACCATCACCACCACCACCACCACCATCAACATCATCATCACCACCATCGTCACCATCACCACCATCACCACCACCATCACCACCATCACCACCACCACCACCACCATCATCATCATCATCACCACCATCATCACCATCAACATCATCATCACCACCATCATCATCACCACCATCGTCACCACCACCACCACCACCATCATCATGATCATGATCATCAACATCATGATCATCATGATCATCGTCATCCCTTTATTGGCACTGCATTGTAAAAGGGGAACATTAAACGAATACATAAATATTACGAGTTAAAATATCCTAAGGCTACAGTATATTGCTTCATACAAAAATGGCGAAAATTTTTGCCACTGACTCAGTTACATTATCACCGGTGTTGTTAAGTAAAAACAACCGTATGTATGCGTCAGGAAGATCTATAATGCTGGATAAGATTGAAGATAAAATACTTTGTCTGATATTGTCATAATAAGGACATTCTAACAACACAAGGGACACTGTTTCAATAGTTGCATTTAAACAGAGGCAATGTCTATTGATAAGTGGTATACCTTGAAATCTTCCGGTTAAAATCGCTGACAGTAAAACATTAAGCCTGACAAGAGAGAAAATTCTGCAGATTTTTGGGGTTTGTAATTGGTAAAAATAACTGGGGAGAAGTCCTACAGTGGGGAGTATCCCATGGCTAAGAGGAGAGCAGGTCTTATTGGCACAATTGTATAAATTGGTTAGCTCTATCTCCAATACTCTGTTCCTTACTTTTTGGAACTCCTCCAATTCTGAAAGTAGAAGGAGGGATTCAATGGGAATATTCAGAGTTCCTAGTTTACTCTCTATCGTTGCTAGCCAAGGTGAAGACTCAGATTCCATTAAAAGCTGGTAAATATAGCTAGAAGGGTCAGAGTTATAATGCAGCCGAAGCCAGTATTTAAAGGTCACAAGCCACGCCCTAGTGGTCATAAGATTTTGGCCACATTCCAAACATAGGGCCACACATGGGACACAGGATGGAAAGCCCAGTAGTTTCCGTAAGAAGGAAAGCTGTACCTGTTCTATGGATTTGTTTACTGCATCAATCCATATAGGGGCACCATAGAGTAGTTGGGGCCTTATTTTCAAGTTAAAGTCTTTTAGTGCAGCTGGTACATATTGATTCCCTCGGTCAGAAAAATAAAATCGTAAAAGTGCATTGATGTTCGCCTTGGAGTTATTAATTGTCACTCTTCGCTGGTGAACCCAAGATGCAGTGGCTTGAAAATGGAGGCCTAAATACTTACAAATTTTACCTTATTCGAGCTCATAGTCACCTACTCTCCAGATAAATTGCTTTCTGGATTTTGGAAAAGACCAAAACTTTAGATTTCTGATAGTTCAGTTCTAACTGATTAATGTTACGGTAGTTTTGACAGCTATTCAGCAAACGGAGTAGACCAACCCGGGAGCAGGAGGGCAAAACCGCATCATCAGCATATAGCAAAACCGGTACATGGATGGAACCTAATTTAGGGCAATGTCCATCCACCTGAGTCAAGAGGGACGCAAGATCACTCAGAAAGAAGTAAAAAAAGAAGGGGTGCAAGCAAGCAACCCTGTTAGACCCCCTTATTGGTGGAAATTTTGAGGTGACGTTTACCTCTAATAGTAACTCCTCAGCATTTCAGGCGCTAGCTCTGCTTAACGGGATGCCTTTTAATCTGCACAGGTACTCCCAGAATCATAGAATCACAGAGTGGGAAGAGGCCAGTCTGCAAAAGGGCAATCCAGCAAAGAGGATCTTTCATACGAAGTATGGGATCCATTCCTAGCCTACTAAAATCACACTTGTCAATCATACAGTGTGGTGTAGTGGTTAAGAGTGGTGGACTCTAGTCTGGAGAACTGGGTTTGATTCCCCACTCCTCCAAATGCAGCCAGTTACAGTTTGCTCCGAGCTGTTCTCTCATGAGCAGTACTTGAAAGAGCTCTCTCAGCCCCACCTACCTCACAGGGTGTCTGTTGTGGGGAGAGGAGGGGAAGGAGATTGTCAGCCGCTCTGAGACTCCGAGTGAAGGGCGGGGTATAAATCCAATCTCTTCTTCTTAGAATCATAGAGTTGGAAGGGACCTCCAGGATCATCTAGTCCAACCCCCTGCACAATGCAGTAAATTCACAAATACCTCCCCCTCCGCACCCCCAGTGACTGCTGTTTCATTCCCAGAAGATGACAACCCCCCCAAAAAAAACTCCAGGATCTCCAGTCACATTGGCCTGGAGAAAAATTGCTTCCTGACCCCAAAGTGGCATTCGGCATTTCCCTGGACGTGTAAGAAAGGGCCACGAGAACTAAGCACCGATGCAGCCCTCCCTGCCCTCCCTCTCACGATCTGCCAAAGTTCTTCTTCTTTTTATATTACCAGAATCCCAGGAATGTACTGATATTACAGCTGCTTTCCTTACCGGTATCCTGTTTCTCCTTTATAACCGTGGGTAACCCAGACTTCATATTCTGTATACACGACAAACTTACCTGGACGTATTCTGTATACACAACAACCTTACTTCCCTCCCACTTTATTTTCCCATATCACCGCCACTATCACTACTACCACGATATTGTTATTGCCATTTACATACTTTTTTTGTGCGAAATCCCAATTAAGTATTAAAAAAATAAAATAAAAACAAACCAGGCACCAACGTTCCTTTCCTCCCCTGTCTTTTAACCAAGGAATTCCGTCTTTCAGAGCTGATTTTAAGGTCTGCTTCTAGCCTGAGGACTGTTTTACAGATATCATTTTAGGCTGCCGAATGTTGCTTCATGCTGTTTTTAATGTCCCTGCCTTGTTTTTATGGCTTCTTTCAATATTGATAATTCTTGCATTGTTGCTTTCGAGATTGTTTGGCTCCGTGAGCCACCCCAAGCAGGTCCCTGGAGAAGAGGGCGGCCATCTGGCATTCTAATAAAGTAAGAAGTGACCACTTCACTGCAAAAGAGTGCCCTGTGTTTCGATGATAAGGGCAAGGGCATTTGTAGGTAAGAATAGCACCAACAGTAAGGTAAAGGTAAAGGTTCCCTTGCTCGAAAGCCAGTCGAATCCGACTCTAGGGTTGCGGTGCTCATCTCCGTTTCGAAGCCGAAGAGCCAGCGCTGTCTGAAGACGTTTCCGTGGTCATGTGGCCGGCATGACTAAACACCAAGGCGCACGGAACGCTGTTACCTTCCCACCAAAGTGGTACCTATTTATCTACTTGCAATTTCTTGCTTTCGAACTGCTAGGTGGGCAGGAGCTGGGGCCAGAAACGGGAGCTCACTCCGTCATGCGGCACTCTCGGGTCTCGAACTGCTGAACTACTGACCTTCCACAGCCTGCAGTTCAGCGTCTTAACCACTTGAGCCACCGCAACCAACAGTATTACACAGTATTTTCAGTGCTGAAAGCGCTTTGGCTATATAGCCACAGTCCTCTATGGCAGCCCAGTATTATTACCCCATATTGCAGAAAGAGTCCCCTGATAGCCCAGCCTCATCAGAGCTTGGAAGCTAAGCAGGGAAGGAGAATTGAGGTTGCTAGGCTGAGGAAGGCCTATGCATCAGTCTCTCACCCTGAAAACCCCATGGTCCCAGGGCAGCCATGTGTAACCAACTGATGTGTGAGGAGCAGGAAGAGTAGTAGTAGGAGATTGGATTCATACCTCTCCCTTCATTAGTGGTTTACAGTCTCCTTTCCCTTCCCCTCCCCACAACGGACACCCTGTGAGCAGTGTTCCCTCTAGGCTGAGTGAGTGTGAGCTAGCTCACAGTTTTTTTAGCCTCCAGCTCACATGCTTTTGTCTCAGCTCAGGAAGGATGGGCTCCAGAGCAAACTAATTTATGCAGCGGCCAAATGGTTCGCTCACAGCTTTAATGCCAGTCGCTCGCGAAGTAGAATTGTTGTTCACAAGACTCCACCGCTTAAAGGGAGCATTGCCCGTGAGGTAGGTGGGGCTGAGAGAGCTCTTTCGAGGACTGCTCCTGAGAGAACAGCTCTGAGAGAACTTGTGACTGACCCAAGGTCATGCCAGCAGCTGCATGTGGAGAAGCAGGGAATCAAACCCGGTTCTCCCAGATCAGAGTCCGTGTTCCTAACCCCTACACCAAACTGGATCTCATAAAGTGCCATCAAGCCACAGTTGACTCAGGACGACCCTGTAAGATTTTCAAGGCAAGAGGTCAGCAGAGGTGGTTTGCCATTGCCTGCCTCTGAGTACCAACCCGGGACTTCGTTTGGGGTCTCCCATCCAAATACTAACGAGGGCCGACCCTGCTTAGCCTCCGAGATCTGATGAGGGCTAGGATGGTCAGGGCAGTTGCAATCTTACAACGTACGATTATTATTATTATCAGGGCTATTTTTGGGCAGGAAAGCACAGGAACGGAGTTCCAGCTGGCTCCCAAGTTGGCCACGCCCATCAGGAACTCGTTAGCATAATAGGCCACACCCAACAGCAGAAACTCATTAGGATTGGCTACATGAGGGGTGTGTGGCCCAACATGCAAAGGAGTTCCTGCTCCCGAAAAAGTCCTGGGTTTTGACAACAAACAATGTAAACAGAATAAGAAACAAAAGGTGGGTGTGGCTGGATGACCCCACTTCTGGCTACATGGGGGTGTGGCCTAATAGGCTAACGAGCTGCGCGGTCGGGATGTGGCCTAATATGCTAATGAGTTTCTGCTGTTGGGTGTGGCCTGTTATGCTAATGGGTTCCTGCTGGGCATTTTCTACAAAAAAAGCCCTGATTATTATTATTACTGCAGAGAAGGGACCGAGGGTGAGAGAGAGTGAATCTCACAAGGCCAGTCTTGTGCATTTGTGAGTCAGGCAAAATTTGAATCAGCAGCCTCCCAGCACTACCCAAGGGAGTCTCAGAGCAGCTTACAAACTCCTTTCCCTTCCCCTCCCCACAACAGACACCCTGTGAGGTCGGTAGGGCTGAGAGAACTCTGACAGAAAGTGCCTTTTTTCAAGAACAGCTGTGCTGGAGCTTGTGAGTGACCCAAAGTCACATCAGCAGGTGCAAGTGGAGGAGTGGGGAATCAAACCCGGTTCTCCCAGATTAGAGTCTGCTCACTTAACCACGACACCAGACTGGAGGAAGAGGAAGGGCAGCTGCGGGAGGCCCAGGCAAAAGCCTGGGCGAAGCTTTTGTGCAGAATAAACATAGAGGGGCGTCTGAATTCTGTGACAGTTCCTTACCTGCAGGGCATAGTTGGCATCTTTCCCCTTGGTCAATACCGGAAGATGGGTTGTAAGTCCCGGGCGGACAAGGGTGAGGCGAGGGTCCCATCTTCGGTGAACAGTAAAACCCGGCCGGACAGGGATGCCTGACGCCGTTTTGACAATAGAGGCCCGCTGGGCAGGGGTAGCATTCTGAGTGACCTGAGAAAAATTGGGCAGAAGAAGATCTTCTAAGCAGTTTATTTATTTATTATGAGATTTATACAGGGCCCTACCGAGGATCTTTGTTAGGGAAGCTGTAGTAGTTCCTTGGCTGTAGCCATTCGTTCTTCTCTCCTTCCCAATTCTGCACTTGGACAAGACTCACCCCTGCCCAATACACAATAGAAACTTGTTTCTGGAGCTCCTGTTTAGCCAGCATCAAACCAAAGGGAGGGCCGCTGACTGCTGGGAACCAGGTCTCAACCTAGGGTCGCCTGCCTTCAGGAGCACCTCTCGATCCAACAATAGCTGAGGACTACTGGTCTGCAAGAATTTTGTGAATATATCCTGTGAAATCTGGTTCTGAATACTACATGGGGCTCCAGTTATTTTTGAGAGCTTCCAGAGTCAGCTCAGGTTGAGAACTGTGGGTCTGCAATAATCCTGTGAAGATAGTCTGTGAAATCTGGCTCCAAGTTATATGCACAGCAGCTTTGATCTGAGAGGAAAATAGATTGAAATATGGGTATACCCAGGGCTATTTTTGGGCAGGAAAGCACAGGAATGGAGTTCCGGCTGGCTCCCGACTTGGCCACGCCCAGCAGGAAGTCATTAGCATAATAGGCCACACCCAATGGCTACATTAGGGGTGTGTGGCCTAACATGCAAAGGAGTTCCTGCTGCAATAAAAGCCCTGGGTTTTGAGAACAAACAAGGTAAACAGAATAAGAAGCAAAAGGTGGGTGTGGCTGGATGACCACTCTTCTGGTAACACAGGGGTGTGGCCTAACACACTAATGAGTGGTGCTGTCAGGGGTGTGGCCTAATATGCTAATGAGTTTCTGCTGTTGGGTGTGGCCTATTATGCTAATAAGTTCCTGCTGGACTTTTTCTACAAAAAAAGTCCTGGGTATACCTGGGAAACGTGTACGGCTGCACACTGGCTGTACACGGCTGCATAGGAAATTTTTGCCTTACGTCAGTGACATCATTTTGTCGCGGGAGGTCTATGGGCATTTTTTGTATGTCATCTGAGGGTGCAGTGTAGCATCCATATATATGTGTTGTGTCCAGCGATCCCTCTAAGCTGAGTTAGTGTGAACTAGCTCACAGTTTTTTAGCCTCCGGCTCACACTTTTTTTTCTCAGCTCAGGACGGATGGCTCCGGAGCAAACTAATTTATGCAGCAGCCAAATTGCTCGCTCACAACTGTAATGCCAGTAGCTCACAAAGGAGAATTTTTGCTCACAAGACTCCACAGCTTAGAGGAAGCATTTGTTTGTGTCATGTTCAAGAGCCATTATTGTTGTGAAGTAGTGCCTGGGAGCAGGCTAACATTATAAACAGTAACTGTTGGGTTGCGAACCCTAACCTCAATATAGAATTAATGCATTCATGTGAAACAGAAATAAGCAACAGATTATTGCTTAATACATTTATTTTAGTTTTGGTACAGAATACATCCATATTGTTGATGAGTTTTAACCCTTAGAGTTTTCTTCCTTGTTGCTGGTGGCGATTTCCCGGGATTACAGCTGATCTCCAGGCAACAGAGATCAGTTCCCCTGGAGAAAAATGGCCACTCTGGAAGGTGGACTCTGTGGCACGAGACCCAACTGAAGTCCCTCCCCTCCCTCCCCCGCCCCCTTCAGGCTTCACCCCCAGATATCGGGGTATTGCCCAAACCAAAGCTAGCAACCCTCTCCTGACCTGTAGTCGGGCTGTACTCTCCATCTGGGCAAACGGAGGGCATTGCTGAGCCTGCGGGGCAGAAGTGGCCTTCGGGGCACAGGTCTCCTGTCAGTCTGTCTACTGGCCTGGTGGTTCGTGTGCCGCCTCTGCAGAAGAAGCCTGAAAACAGAGAGCGAGGGGGTTATAGTTCCACCACATCTCTTGAGAGCCAGTTTGGTGTAGTGCTTAGGAGTGGCGGACTCTAATCGGGGAGAACCGGGTTTGATTCCCCACTCCTCCACATGCAGCTGCTGGTGTGACCTTGGGTCAGTCACAAGTTCTCTCAGAGCTGTTCTCTCAAGAGCAGTCCTCCAAAGAGCTCTCTCAGCCCCACCTACCTCACAGGCAGTGTTCCCTCGAAGCTGAGTTAGTGTGAGCTAGCTTGCAGGTGTTTAGCCCCCCCCAGCTCACACATTTTTGCCTTCACTGAGGAAGGAGGGCTCCAGAGCAAACCAATTTATGCAATGACCAAATCGCTCGCTCACAACTTTAATGCCAGAAGCTCACAAAGTAGGATTTCTGCTCACAAGACTCTACAGCTTAGAGGAAGCACTGGTCACAGGGTGCCTGTTGTGGGAAGGGGAAGGGAAAGGAGATTGTAAACTGCTCGGAGACTCCTTCAGGTAGTGAAGGGCGGAGTATAAATCAATGCCCCCTCTAAGCCGTGGAGTCTCGTGAGCAAAAATTCTACTTTGTGAGCTACTTGTATTAAAGTTGTGAGCGAGCGATTTGGCTGCTGCAGAAATCAGTTTGCTCTAGAACCATCCCTTCCTGAGCTAAGACAAAAATGTGTGAGCTGGAGGCTAAAAAACTGTGAGCTAGCTCACACAAACTCACCTTAGAGGGAACACTGGTATAAATCCAATCTCCTCCTCCTCCTCCTCCTCCTCCTCCTCTTCTTCTGCCAGAAGACAACAGGACAAAGCAGTACTGCAAGTACCAATCACATGCCAGGCTTTAGGTGTTGCCACCATAGGCCAGTTAACACATGCCTCCTCTTGGAAAGGGTTGCCAACCTCCAGATGGGGGCTGGAGAGCTCCTAGAATTACAACTCATCTCCAGACAACAGAAATCAGTCCGCCTGGAGAAAATGGCTGCTGTGGAGGGTGGACTCTATGGTATTATGACATGATGAGGTCCCTACCCTCCCTGAATCCTGCCCTCCCCAGGTTCCACGCCACCCAAAAAACTCCAGGTATTTTGCAACCTGAGTTGGCAACCTCATGAGTCCTCCATCAGACGCTACCACTGCACAGTGGCTCAAGAGAAGAAATGAAAAGGGTTCCTGCTCTGTTTGCATCGCAGCCACAAGCGTCCAACTTGGCCCTGGCAACCCATTTCCTGCCTCTGCCTTCGTCCCCCATCCACAGTAGAGAATAACACTGTTGTAAGGATCACTGGGAGCTGCGGTGGCTCAAGTGGTTAAGACGCTGAACTGCAGGCTGTGGAAGGTCAGTAGTTCAGCAGTTTGAGACCCGGGTGCCGCATGACGGGGTGAGCTCCCGTCTCTAGTTCCAGCTCCTGCCAACCTAGCAGTTCGAAAGCAAGAAATTGCAAGTAGATAAATAGGTACCACTTCGGTGGGAAGGTAACAGCGTTCTGTGCACCTTGGTGTCTAGTCATGCCGGCCACATGACCACGGAAACGTCTTCGGACAGCGCTGGCTCTTTGGCTTTGAAACGGAGATGAGCACCGCAACCCTAGAGTCGGATTCGACTGGCTTTCGAGCAAGGGAACCTTTACCTTTACCTTTAAGGATCACTGTGGCAAGATACAGGAAGGGCTTTAACCACTGAACACGTTGCACAAATGCTTGTTGTAATTATTAGTTGGCCCACAGTATCGTGAGTTTAGTTTAGCATCGTATCTTTTGCTTGCGTGACCATCAGCCGTTGCAAAACAGGCAAATGAAGGCTAGGTTTGCAATACGGCGAGCAACGTACAAATTAAAACAAAAACCAAAAAACGGCAACACGAAACTCCTCGCTATACAGTGTGAAACGCACAAGCCAATCGTGGAAATTGCGAGCAGGCTTACACGTCCTGAGATAAGACAGTCTCCGTAACACCGGACCACATTTTAGGCAGCAAATTTATTCCTAATCTTTTTGTGCTGCCAATGCAAAGGGAAGCTTATGAATCACGCGTTTCCTTCTATCAGGGAGAAGATAACTGGTTCTGACAGCTTCCCCTACATTAGGCATTCCATCTAGACATCCTGCCAAAACTGTCCAGGGGAGGCACAGAACAGCCACCGCAACCGACAGAGGATTTTGTCCATTCCCCCCGAGGCTTCAAATACAAATATAACTATTCACCAGGGGATTTTGCGTGCCTTCCCTCCAGAAGGGAAGTTCAGCCATAGCCTTCTTGCCAGATTTTTCCACCGCGGCCCCTAGACTCTAAAACAGCCCTTCAGGGGATGTGAGCAGTGTTCCCTCTAAGCTGAGTGAGTGTGAGCTAGCTCACAGGCTTTTAGCCTCTGGCTCACACATTTTTGTCTTAGCTCAGGCAGGATGGCTCCAGAGCAAACTAATTTATGCAGCAGCCAAATCGCTCGCTCACAAACTTTAATGCCAGTAGCTCACAAAGTTGAATTTTTGCTTGCAAGACTCCACACCTGTAATGTATCCAGCAGAGAACATGTGCTCAGGACAGCCATGTGCTCTGACTCGTTCCAACCGGTCAGACATGCGGTCAGGCGAAGGGCCTGAGCTTCGATCCCAAAGACAATGGACTGTAGGATCCTAGCTCCCTTCCAATTGGGGAGCCAAAATCCTAGGAAATAACTCAATCACTTTAAACAGCCCAATCACGGGGTGTGGTGTATGTTGGGTTGTGGGTTCCCTTGCAAACCAGCTTCTGGAACTAATAAAGTAAGTGAGAGCTGAAATCACTCGTCAGTCTCAGTACTTTTCAACACCTTAGAGGGAACATTGGATGTGAGGATAGCTCCCACCTTATCAGTATTCTGGAAAGGGTGTTTGGGACTTCACGGAGAGGGCAGTTGCTTCCTGTTTGGAAACAGCCCGTATCCTCAGGTTGATGGCACAGCCATGGCTACCTGCATAACCTCATATTGCACAAACATATTCTTGGCTTACTTTGCACGGCACTTTCTCAGCCACTCTGTCTCCTGTGGATATCCCAGGCTAGCTTGGTCTCGTCAGACCTTGGAAGCTAAGCAGGGTTGGCCATGGTTAGTATGTGGATGGGAGACCACCCAGGAGCTCCAGGGTCACGACGGCACAGAGGCAGGCAAAGGCCAAGCACCTCTGCTCATCTCTTGCCTTGAAAACCCTACGGGGTCGCCAAGACTCAGTTGTGACTTGACAGCACTTTCTACCACCATCGCCTCTCCCATATGTAAGATTTGCCAATGACTGCACCTGTGCTTAGTTCTTGTGGTCATTTTTTACACACCCAAGGGAATGCCGATCGCCACTTTGGCATCAGGGAGCAATTTTTCTCCAGGCCAGTTTGGCCGGGTATCCTGTTTGTTTGTTTTTGTCATCTTCTGGGCGTGGAACAGGGGTTAGCCACCCTGAGCCCACCTGAGTCCGAACTGGCAGAGACTGACCAAGAGAGAGATCTTGGAATTGTAGAAGGAGAGCCAGTTTGGTGTCGTGGTTAAGTGCGTGGACTCTAATCTGGGAGAACCGGGTTTGATTCCCCACTCCTCCACTCGCAGCTGCTGGATGACCTTGGGCAAGCCATAGTTCTGATAAGAGCTGTTCTTGAAAAAGAGCAGTTTCTGTCAAGAGCTCTCTCAGCCCCACCTACCTCCCAGGGTGTCTGTTGTGGAGAGGGGAAGGGAAGGGAATTTGTAAGCCCCTCTGAGACTCCTTTGGGTTGTGAAGGGCGGGGTATAAATCCAATCTTTTCTTCTTCTTTGGTGGGGTGGGGTATAAATTAAAATAAATAAATAAATAAATAAAATACTGAGGGTGTGTGTGTGTGTGTGGGGGGAAGTATTTGTGAATTCCCTGCATTGTGCAGGGGGTTGGACTAGATGACCTTGGAGGTCCCTTCCAACTCTGTGTTTCTATGACATTTCCATCATCTGGACACATGGAAAAGATGCCTGCAGTAGTTCAGCAACCACCCTGCCATCTATCTGAGCCGAGACCAATCCAAAGAACAGGTCCACTTACTTGGCCTCACTATGTAGCTGTGTGATGGACCATCTCCAGGCAAAAACTTGCTGACTGCTAGGAGTATCTGCCAACTTCCAGCTACCATCCTGAGCATGCCATGTAATCTACTCTCTACAGTCAAGTTCTACATGACAACCGTGATGGGGTCGGAACTGGCAGAGACTGACCAAGAGAGAGATCTGGGAGTCGTAGTAGATAACTCACTGAAAATGTTGAGTCACTGTGCGGCTGCAATAAGAAAGGCCAACACTATGCTGGGGATTATTAGGAAGGGAATTGAAAACAGATCAGCCAGTATCATCATGCCCCTGTATAAATCGATGGTGCCACCTCATCTGGAGTACTGTGGACAGTTCTGGTCACCACACCTGAAAAAGGATATTATAGCATTGGGAAAAGTGCAGAAAAGGGCAACTAGAATGATAAAAGGGTTGGAACACTTTCTCTGTGAAGAAAGGTTAAAATGCTTGGAGCTCTTTAGCTTGGAGAAATGACGGCTGAGGGGTGACATGATCAAGGTTCATAAGATTATGCATGGGATAGAACAGGTAGAGAAAGAGGTACTTTTCTCCCTTTCTCACAATACAAGAACTCATGGGCACTCAATGAAACTGCTGAGCGGTTGGGTTAGAACGGATAAAAGGAAGTCCTTCTTCACCCAAAGAGTGATTAACACATGGAATTCACTGCCACAGGAGGTGGTGGTAGCTACAAGCATGGATGGCTTCAAGAGGGAATTAGATAAACATATGGAGCAGAGATCCATCAGTGGCTATTAGCCACAAGGTATAGATAGGGACTCTGGGGCAAGTGAGGCTCTGTATTCTTGGTGCTGGGGGGGGCAACAGTGGGGGGGCTTCTAGTGTCCTGGCCCCACTGGTGGACATCCTGATGGCACCTGGTATTTTTGGGCACTGTGTGACAGAGTGTTGGACTGGATGGGTCGTTGGCCTGATCCGACATTGACTACTCTTATCTTCTTATGACTGCTCCAATTTCTTGGATAGGGACTCCTGAAATGGTTTGCAAGAGGCATTATTGGAGTTACAACACTCACCCGATGAAGAAAAGGAGCAAATCAACAAAGCCAAGCTCGGTACCCAGAAACAGCCTTCTACAAGCCAGGTCCCCAAAAGAAAATAACAGCCCATCGGTGGTTGTTGCCTACAGCTCCCTACTCAAACCAGCACAAAGCATCACCAGTGAACTACTGTCATCTGAAGTGTTCGACAGCTTGCTATTTAGAGAGCTATCCCAGTAGCAGCTTTCTATCGGCTAAATGGCTTTCTGCACTGAGAATTTCAGCCCCACCAGATGAAAAATTGCCCCATAAGCCAAAAAGTCCTGGCTACAGGCCTGTTTTCAAGATAACAGATGTTCAGAGGTGTTTCGCCATTGCCTGCCTCTGCGTAACAACCCTGGACTTCCCTGGTGGTCTCCCAGCCAAGTTCTGTTCAGGGCTGACCCTGCTTAGCTTCTGAGATCAGGCTAGCCTGAGACACAAGGGTTGCATTAAAACCGTACTATTCAGAAACCACTGGGGATACTTCAGTCACACCTAAAAGTCATAGTTATACATCAAAAAGAACTTCAAAGGGAGAACCCAGCATGGTGCTCCTGAATAAGGATTTATTAGGAAGCTTCACACCTCCCCAGCCCGACAAGGATTTAAGAGTTATGACTCATTACAGGTATCGACTATCTTAGCAAGACCAATTACAGTCTTGCCAAGACCTAATTAGTGAATGGTCTTTGTTTTCTTCTTCTTCTTCTTCTCGATTTTATCTAAATTACACTTCACCTTGCACTAATTATATTTCACCCCAAAGTTCCGGTCTTTTACAGTGTCTGAATCCTGCTGTGTTCTTTTCCTTCATTCCCTGACATAGAAAGACCACAACTGAGAATTCAGTCTCAGAGGGCAGCCGTGTTGGTCTAGATTCGAGCAGCACCTTTAGACTGCAGCCATGAAATTAAGAGATGCCTGCTCCTAGGGAGGAAAGCGATGGCAAACCTAGACAGCACGATAAAAAGTAGAGACATCACCCTGCCAACAAAAGTCAGTATGGTCAAAGCAATGGTATTCCCCGTAGTAATGCATGGCTGTGAGAGTTGGACCATAAGGAAGGCTGAGCGCCGAAGAATAGATGCTTTCGAATTATGGTGCTGGAGAAGACTCTTGAGAGTCCCTTGGACTGCAAGGAGATCGGATCAATCAATCCTAAAAGAAATCAACCCTGACTGGTCAATCAATCCATCAATTTCTTTATTCGGCCAATGGCCAGTACAAGTCAATGATAAAAGCTTTACAATGGAAACATTCAAAAGTAAAATTGGTCCGGTCTATTGGCAACAATTAGTTAAAATCTGTACATCTAATTTCTCTACGAATTCTACAGGCTATTGGAAACAATTTAGCGCAATTAATGGTAACCTGTTGATTAGCACCCATTAGGAGTTTCTTTAAAATATAAATATCAGAACATCCTGAAAAATTAATACGTAGAGGGGAAATTAAATTAGAGCAAGCTTCCTGATAGAACGTACAGCGGAATAATACATGCTCGACTGACTCCACATCTTCACTGCTGCACGGACAAATCCTCTCCTTCATGGGAGTCATTTTATATCTCCTCTCATCAACCCTGACTGTTCCCTGGAAGGCCAGAGACTGAAGCTGAAGCTCAAATACTTTGGCCACCCAATGAGAAGGAGCACTCACTGGAGAAGACCCCGATGCTGGGAAAGGTTGAAGGTCAAAGAAGAAGGGGACGGCAAAGGATGAGATGGTCAGGCAGTGTCATCGATGCAACGAACATGAAGTTAAGCAAACTCCAGAGGACAGTGGAAGACAGGAGGGCCTGGCGTGATGTGGTCCATGGGGTCGCAAAGAGTCGGACTCGACTGTGCGACTGAACAACAAAAAAGTACCTTAGAGACCAAGAAAATTTCCGATGGATAAGTTTTCAAGAGTAAAAGATTTTGACTCCTGAAAGTTTATACTCTGAAAGTATCATTGGTCTCTAAGGTGTTACTGGACTCGACTCTGAGAAGTCACACACCCTACAGTCCAAAGTGTCACATGACTCCTGTTTATTTCTGCTGCAACAGTTTATTTTCACACACGCTGAATGATGCACCTTCAGTCCACTTTCAATGCACTCTGTAACTGGATTTTACTGTGTGAAGTGGCAAAATACACTGGCAAATGGTCACTAAAGTGCATTGGAACCGGACTGAGAGTGGATTATTCACTGTACGTAGACCAGACCTTTCCCTCCTCCTGGATACCTTCCGTTGCCATGCAGGCGGCTCACCAATCAGAGTGAGCCTCTGCCACTGCCTACATTCAGACCGTTTTCACTCAGTTCATCACAGGCCCCTTCCGCATTTGCCTGCCACTCCGGATCTTCTCAGTGTTCAAGTCGAGGCAATTCAAGTCCGTGGCAAAACAGCATCCAAATAACCTGGGGCAACAGCAGGTTGAAATTGGGCTGAGCACTGAAGGAAGGTAATATAATGCAGAATGTGTGTGTGTGGGTGGGAATTCAGAATAAAAAGAAGGTTGAACTCGATTTTAGTGCAGAATTGGGGTGGGGTGGGGAGAACCTGGATTAAAAAGAAGGTTGAATTTGATTTCAGTGCAGAATTGCTTGCAGGTCACTGCGATGAATATGGCTTAAAAGGAGAGTGCAGAAAGGGCTTCTGTTAATTACCACTGTTGCTGGTAAGAACGTATTGTGGTGTAATCCTGATCTTTCTGGACAGGCCATTCGTTAATCCTAAACTTAATTTGTGGCAATGCGTGATGATTTGAATGTCTGAACGAGCCATCCCAAATCTGTCACCACAACGTATGAAACATCCTGGTCCAATGCTCTGCTAATGACACCACATAATTGATTATAGACATATACACGTAAGTGAAACGGAAAGGACACAAGTGCATGCAAATATATAAACCATCGTTTTTGTTTTGCATGTGGGGAACGGGGCATCACCACCAAGCCCTTTCCCTTTGAAATACAGTCAAAGAAGCAACATATTTTAAGCAAACAACATGGCTGTCCCTATTAACAAGGAGATAAGAGGCAGGACCATCAACGGAGGAAGTCAATCAGTCATTTTGAAACCATCATTTCCTCTCACCTGGAGCACAGCGTCCCGCCGGGGAAACACGGCCTGGGCCATTGCAGAAGAATCCAGGAGGACAAGGCAGGCACCAGCTAATGTCTCGAGCACCTTCCTGACCGTTCCACGTCCCAGCTGGACAGGGCGTCGCCCTCGGCTCCTTTGTGCCCCCGGGGCAGTAGTGTCCTGCAGGGCAAAGGCCGCCAAAGGGGAGTCCAGCCTTGGAAAAGGAGAAATAGGGTGACATGTGGAGAAAAAACATCTTGCAATCTGGTTATCATGATTTGTGGAAACTGCTCAGCCCCACTCCTGGGGGAGACCAATGGCAGATCAGGCTAGGACAGGGTCCCGCTGTCAAAGGTTGGGACCGAGCTGAAAGAAGCTGCTGATTGGCCGAGGCCTATTTAAATTTTTACAGTCTTGGAAGACTGTGTGAAATTCCTGTTCATTCCAGAACTTGCACTCCAGCTGCCTCCTTCTCCTGTTCTTCATCCAGACTTTCTGTTTTGGTCCTTCTGGATCCGTTCCCTTCACACATGAAGCTGCCTTATACGGAATCAAACCACAAGTCCATCAAGGTCAGTATTGTCTATTCAGGCTGGCAGCAGCTCTCCAGGCTCTCAGGCTGAGGTCCTTCATATCACCTACTGCCTGGTCCTCTTTCACTGGAGGAGCCAGGGATTGAACTTGGGACTTTCTGCACACCAAGCAGATGCTCTACCACTGAGTCACGGCCCCTCTGCAAGAGACTCATGCTTTTGAACTGATAATTTTTGGTAACTGGAACATGCAGGGTGACAGCTTTGCCTTCTCCTCATCAGTGGTAACCTCCCTTGTCTTGCAGATGTTGACCAGGACAAAGCTATCGGGCTTTATCTCCACCCCAAGACAAGTGAGGAGCTGGCTGCATACATCGGCTTTGCCCCTTGAAAAGTACCGGGGCCATAATATAAAAATGAGTAATGGTACTCTTTGCATGGTATGGCTGGATCTTGTCGGATCTTGGAAACTAAGCAGGGTTGGTACTTGGATGGGGGACCACCAAGGAAGATGCTGCAGAGAAGGACAAAGGCAAACCACCTCTGCTTCTCACTCATCTTGAAAGACCCGTTTGGAGTTGCTCAAAGTTGGTTGTGACTTGGTGACATGCATACGTAATGGGGCTTTTCAAACACACACTTGACTTACCGGGGAGGCAGTATTGGATCCCTGGAGACAGTAATATCCTGGCTGGCAGGGTCCTTCTGGCACGGCCAAGCCAGATTTGCTGCAGTACATGCCCGGTGGGCATGGCTTGCAAGAGTCCATTCCTGTGCCACCTGAGACGTTCAAGTAGGTGCCCTGAATAAAACACAGCAAAAAGAGCAACAGAAAGACCAAGGGAAAATCCTGGCCCTCTAAAAACAAGCATCTGTTATCCAGTGTTGTCCAACTCGTTACCCCAACCGATACCCAGAGTGGGTTTTGAACAGGTTTGGTAGGGAAAGAAAAATCTTGGACACTGATTTTATATTAAATCTTAAAGTACCAGTCTGAAAACCAGACTTTGTCTCAGGTTTAAAAGAGCTGTTTGCACAAGAGCAGGCCTGTAGCCAGGATTTTGTAATTCAGGGTGTCAAGCTCCTGACGGCCCCATGCCGGTTGTCCTCCAGACGCCATTCTGTCTTCTCCTCTAGGTCCCTTTTGAGTCCCCAGGGTGGGGGGAGGTAACCAAGGCATCGAAGCAGGAGCTTGAGGGGTCTCAGAAAGACGGGTTGCCGAGAGGGTTCCTTCACCGCTTTCCCTGTCTCCGCTTGCTGACTCGTGGCCACATTCGTGGCCACCTGGGCTCTCTTCCCTTTCTTGGCGTCTCTCTCCTTGCCCTGTCAGTATCAGCAGTCTCTCCTCCTCGACCCGTTCCCAGCTTCCTCCTTTTATTACTCCCCCACACTCTTTCCACCCCTCCCTCCCGGGCCCTGCCCCCTTCAAAGTGGGTCCTTCCCCCGGGGATTGCTGGCCTCCCTCGTCGTTGGCTCCTCTATCTGCTGGCCCTCCTTTCATCTGGCCTCGCCCCCACCCGACCAGGCTCCGGACCACCGGGTGGAGAAGGGGGCGTGCCCGGCCTGTTGTCTTGCCCTGTGGCCAGTCCCAGCTCTCGGCTGGTGCTTCCCCTTGTCACCGTGGGTCCATGATCTTGTTGCCTCCCACTCCTCCGTCCCTGCTGGGGAGCCGGGGAGCTGGACAGTGATGTTGGGGGAGCAGTGCCGTTGGCAGGGGGGCTTGCCTGGCGGGTTCTGGGCTAGCCCCGGGGCACCCCGCCTCACACAGGGGGCCTTTAAATAAATCAGAGGGCACTGATGTCACAAAATAAAAAAATAAATTTTAAATTTAAAATCTCGCTTTTGTAGCATCCACACTCTGCCTAGGGAAGCAAGCTGCGCTTGGGGAAAGAGCAGCAGTGATGGAGTCCTCCGGGAGGCCCAGAGAGTCAGGAGTCCTCCAGGCAGCCCAGAGAGCTGGGGGGCCAGGGGGCTGGATGGAAGTCGTGGGGCCTTGGCAGGAAGTTGTGGGGCCAGGCCCCGAAATGCCCCACTGTAGCTACAGGCCTGCACAAGACAGAACTTCGCTGCAGCTGAAATAAGAAGCCACCGATCAGTTTCAAAAGTGGCTTGCCTCATCAGCCATGGAAACGTTGACGATAAAAAGAACATGCAAAACTCTGGCTATGCACATAGTTTCTCTTTACTATATATGTATGATTTTTGTTGTTGTTAAAATGCTGCCTATAAACTGAGGTGGTGGTGGCAGGATTTAGCATTACAATGTTGGGTTTCCAGTTCATAATCTATTGCAGCCCTGGAGTCAAAGAGGAAGCTGTGGATACTCCGGCACAGGATTCCTGCACTCCCGGTCAGTGGGTTTTGTCCGCACCCTCTCACTGCTTACCGCTGGGCAAAGAAGAGGCAGAATGCTCAGAGCCAGGCAATAGTGTCCTTTGGGACAAGGCCAGGGGTCCACCAGGCCACTTTGATTGCAAAACATCCCTGCAGGGCAGTCTCTGCACGTAGACTGGGCTAGACTCTAGGGAGAGGAGAGATGGTATGAAAAGTTACACACCGACTTCAGGCTAGAGCTAAAAATGAGAACAGATAATGCCATTCTATTTTTTAAAAACAACAACAGTATCCCTTTATAGCTGGGTGGAAGGGTTGAAATTGCTCTGCTCTGTCTCTACTGAAGGCAGGGTCGGATTTGCAAGAAGGCAAGAGTGTTGTGTGCAGTTCTGGAGGCTTCACTTCAAAAAGGATGTGGACAGAACGGAGCGGGTGCAGAGGAGAGCGACGAGGATGATCAGGGGGGCCTGGAGACCGAGCCCTGTGAGGAAAGGCGGAGGGACTTGGGGAATGTTCAGTCTGGAGAAGAGGAGGTTGAAGGGGGACAGGATGGCTCTCTTGAAATCTTTGAAGGGCTGTCACTTAGAGGAGGGCAGGGAGCTGTTCCTGTTGGCAGCAGAGGAGAGGTCTCGCAAGAATGGGCTTAAATTAAGGGCGGGAAGGTACTGTCTGCATATTAGGAAAAACGTTTTGACAGTCAGAGTTGTGCAAAAGTGGAATCAGCTGCCTAGGGCGGTGGCGAGGTCCCCCTCGCTGGCAGTCTTTTAAGGAGCGGCTGGACAAACCCTTGCCAGGGATGCTCTAGGGCTGGTCCTGCATTGAGCAGGGGGTTGGACTTGATGGCCTGTGTGACCCCTTCCAACTCTGTGATTCTAGATTCTAAGAGAAGTGCAGGGGTTACAGATTTCTGGCTGGGAAATTCCTGGAGATTTTGAGGGTGGGGCATGGGGAAGGGTGGAGTTTGGGGAGGGGAAGGGACCTCAGGAGGGTCATGTTTCATATGTCGTGTCTAAATGCTCCTTCTTTTGCTTCAGCTCTGCCACGGGTTTCTGCTTGTGGATTTTATGGACTTACACTGCGTCACAAGTCTTCTCAGCGAGAAAGGCATACTATAGATAATGTCAATGAATAAATAAATTAAACAATGCCAGACAGTCCACCCTCCAAAGCAGCCATTTCCTCCAGAGCAACTGACCTCCATATTTGAAAATCAGTTGTAATCCTGAGAGACCTGCAGCCACCGCCTGGAGACTGGCAACCCTAGGTAGGAGTTCAGGAAGACCTACAGGGATCATGTGGCTTATTGTGTTATTTAGGTTGGGGAGGAAAGGGCACGGGGGAAGATCTGTTTCTAGGTGGAAGCAACATTGACTGACCTCAGATGGGTCCCTGGATTGGGTCCACGTCAAGTGTGGACTCGTGGCCACGGAATCCACTACTCGGCGGATCACGAGCCAATCCGGGTGCACAGGTTTTACGTGAACTGGAGGGGTTATGATCTGGGGGAGGGGCGCAGAGCAGAGCTGTCAACCAATGAAAGAATTTTTAATTTGATTCCCTTTTTGTCAATTCATCAGTCAATTAATTGACTGCATTTACATAATGAACCTATTAGCTTCTACAGCAACAACGGTTAGCATTGTTTGAATTGCAGATCGTTATTTCTTGGAGCTGCAAACCGCTCTCAGAGAGTCAATCTGTTTGAAAAGTGTGTGGGGGGGTCTAAATATTTTTATAAAGTTAAATGTTCTCATTGTAATATAGGTGCATTTTTTTTGGGGGTGTGTGTGGAATTTGGAGGTAACGTATTATTTAACTATCTGATGGGTTTTGTTCATTCCTCAGTATGGTTACGCACCAGAACGCATTCCCCCCAATCCCCCCTCCCAAGTACACCCATCATTTGCAGCGCTCCCGTTTACAATTAGCCACCACCGATTAAATCATTAAAGCTTTAGCTGATTAATGTACTGATTAAACCAATTAAAGCTTGGAGCTCTGGGAGAAAAAAAAACTGAAAAGGAAAAAAAGGGAAACAGTGAAGGCACATGCAGAGGTTTTAAAACCACAGCTCTCCGTGCATTTGACTAGATCATAAAGAAATCCAAAAAGAAGCTCGGCTGTGTTATCCATTGGCCAGGAATACAGCATTGATCCTGCTTACCGGCTGGAAAGTCCCAGGGGGACAAGGCTGTGGCTGGAAAGCCCCTTCCTGTGAGTAATGCCCCTCTTTTGCCATATTCTGGGTGGCTGTTTTGGCACCACCAGTACAGAAATAGCCAGGTTTGCAAGGCCCGGTGGGAGCTCGTGTGTCTGTCCCATCACAGTACAACCTGATATTGGGAGGAAAAAAATGCATTTTCCTTTGGAAATGCTCTCATTCCGGTAACATTTCTGGATAAGACGACCAGAATGGCTAATGGCTTAAAATTAACACAAGAAGCAACTCGGATGTGTTGTACAAAGTCATGTGATCTTAAAGCAAGCTCAGAAATTATCAGTTCCTTAATACGGAAGACTATGGCACCCACCGACACCTTTCCTGGCACTTGCCATTCTCCAAATAAGGTTGCCATGTCTCCCTCTGGCCAGTAGGGGGTTAAGGGTTGCCACCTTCAGGTTGGGAAACTCCTTGTGGATGGAATCTGGGGAGAACAGGGACCTCAGTGGGGTACTATTGTAGGTCAGTCTGTGCTGAGTGATGGCTCAGATTTCTCAGACGAAGAGCTACCTGCTAGCACTGAGCTGGTAACTGAACAGCTGGCTGCAGCTGGCTCTGAGCCAGAAGGAGAACGATAAGAGATCAGGTTATCAGCTGATCAGGAATCACAGCCTACAGCTGAAACTGAACCTTGTAGCTCTGAAGCAGTAAACAGGTCTCAGCAGCTACTCCCAGCCCACCTAGCTCACCCACATCTTTGCAGTGCTGAGGCTGTCAGAGGCGCTTAGAGTTGCAAGAAAGGAGAAGAAGCGCGAGACTCACGGCCCTGAGCCGCGTGTGGGGAGGGTGGGGTATAAATTGAAATAAGAAATAAATTAGCTGTCAATTGAAGAGATGAATGAGTAGTTTTAAGACAACTGCCAAGGAATTGGCTGGGAGTTTAGCTCATTAAGACTTGGCTATAAAGTCAGCTGGGAGAAGCAGCAGTTTGTGGATGCAACAAGTACACTTTGCTACGGAGGCATCAGCCTTGCTGCTACTGGTCCTCTGCAACCTTGGACTGGACTGGACCTGACAACTGACTTTTATGGAACCCCTGACCTCAGACTGGACTTGTTGCCTGGAACTCCTTGACCCTAGACTGGACTTTGATAAACCTGCTCTCTGGAACCCCTGACTTTTGGACTGTCCTTTGGTTACCCTCTGCAACCTTGCCTGTGACCTCCAAAGCATCCCGTTCTCCAGGGGAACTGATCTCTGCAGTCGGGAGATGCAGTTATTTAAAACATTTTTGCCTATGCCACCTTTCCACCTTTCCAAGGCAGCAAACATCAAAACATAAAAGCAGCACATAAAATAAGGTATATATAAAAATATTTAAACAGGCTCCGTAGGGAAATTGGCAGCCCAACACTCGAACCCCTACACCAGCGGCATGTGGTGAGGAACGTGGAGAATTAAGGCATCTCTTAGATTATGAACTTAAAAGTTCTCCCAGAATGGTTAAGGAAAATAGGAAGGCCACAGGAAAAGCTATTGCAGAAAGTCTCAGGTTCAATCCCTGGCCTCTCCAGCCAAAAGGACAAGGCAGTAGGTGATGTGAAAGATCTCCACCAGAGATCCTGGGGATCCACTACCGCTCTGAATAGCCAATACTGACGTTGATGGACTAAGGGTCTGATTCAGTATAAGGAAACTTCAGTATTTGCAGTGCATTGATTTGGCCAGCTAAATGTCTGCAGCATTTCTATTCCATGTGTTGTTCCATAAGATGTATGCCCCCTTGAGAATCACATGACTGGCTCTTCCTAGCTGTTGATAGGTCACCATGTTGTTCTACAGAGGAGCTCCGTCTTTATCCAGCAGAAGGAAGATCTTACCCAGGCGGACAATCCAAACACTGATTCTGGTTTTTCAATCCACTGGTGTTGCTGTAGGTACCCAGAGGGCAGTGGATGGGCACCGAAGATCCAAGTGGGCAGTATGCCCCAGGTGGGCAAATATCTCCAGTGACTCCATCTGTGGGCATCTGGATTTGGGGGAAACAGACACTTAGATCTTGGCACAGAAAAGAAACAAAGGCTATTGTTGGTACAATAAATACATAAACGAACAGGAAAGCAACGAAGTGTAATCACTTTTAAGAGCACAGGCCAGGATATAGCCCATTCCCCATAGGAAGCCCCTCCTCATATCCCTAGAAATATGTACGGAATCATTATGGTAAAACCACAGAGTTTCCAGCAACTCCTAGAGCCGCCCTACATCACTTCCGTTTTTTTTTTTTTTTGCTGGAAGTCATATAACTGTGTAGCTGATGTCTTCCTTTAAAAAAAAAATCTCCTGCTACAGTTCTGGAGGCCACACTTCCAAAAGGATGTGGACAGAATGGAGCGGGTGCAGAGGAGAGCGACGAGGAGGATCAGGGCCCTGGAGACCAAGCCCTACCAGGAGAGGCTGAGGGACTTGGGAATGTTCAGTCTGGAGAAGAGGAGGTTGGGGGGGGACAGGATTGCTCTCTTGAAGTATTTGAAAGGCTGTCACTTAGAGGAGGGCAGGGAGCTGTTCCTGTTGGCAGCAGAGGAGAGAACTCACGATTTAAATTAAGGGCAGGAAGGTACCGGCTGGATATTAGGAAAAACTTTTTGACAGTCAGAGTTGTGCAACTGTGGAATGGGCTGCCTAGGGAGGTGGTGAGCTCCCCCTCCCTGGCAGACTTTAAGCAGCGGCTGGGCAAACTCTTGTCAGGGATGCTCTAGGCTGATCCTGCATTGACCAGGGGGTTGGACTAGATGGCCTCTATGGACCCTTCCAACTCTGTGAGATTCTCTGATTCACTCTTATTGGCAGTTGGCAGGTAGGGCTGCCAGTGGGAGTCCCCCCACCATACTGGGAGGCCTGGCAGCTCTAATTCCCAATATGGTATTCTTTCGTGAATTCCAAAGATTTCCAAATCCCAGTTGCATATCACTAGTTCCAACCTGATACATCTGTGGGACAACACATCACTTCTGGTCCTCGGAAAGGCACAGGAGGACTATAGACCATTGTGCAAAAGCCAGAAATATTCACACCAAAGACTTACGGGTGTCCCTGCTCCTTCCCGGCAATAGAACCCAGCCTCACATCGGCCGCTCGGGGCTGTCTGACCATAACCGGCGCAGTAAAACCCTCCTCTGCAGGGGCTACAGTCTTCAAGGGCCGTCAACCCCTTTCTTTTGCCATAGGTGCCCTCTGGACAGGGTTTCGGCTGGGAGGCGCCGGGGGCACAGTAGGAACCCTGCAAAACAAGGCTCCTTACTCCTCTGAGCGTCCCGTCCCAGCTACCCAGCTCTCCTTCCTCCTCCGATAACTTACTAATGGGCATATTTTGGGCTGGGTCACGGCAGCCGCATCGCAATAGAATCCAGCCATGCACGGTTTACATTCACCTCCGTCCAGAGTAGAATTGTCCCAGTAGGTGCCGGGCAGGCAGGGAAAAGAAAAGGGGGATCCAGTTCCTGGGGGACACGCATACCCTGGAGGGCAGTCTCCATTCTAAGAAGAAAAACACACACCAGCTGTTAACCACGTGAGGTTCTTTTTATGGGAGAGGGAACACACAAAGGGGAAGACAACTGCCTGGGTGGTGAAAAGTTCAAAGGCAAGATATTTTTTTGAAAAAACCCTTCAAGGAGAAAGGTGGAGCAGGGAGGACACTTGCCTGCGGTGGCAGTGGCAAAGGAATGTTACTTCTCTGCAGGGCTTTTTTTGTAGAAAAAGCCCAGCAGGAACTCATTAGCGTAATAGGCCACACCCAACAGCAGGAACTCATTAGCATATTAGGCCACACCCCTGACAGGGCAGCTCCCTCCCAGGATCAGCTTCCCCAGGTGCCCTGCGGCTCGCAAGGCGCATGGGGAACCCGAGGGAAGGAAGGCAGTCTCTGGATTGGCTTCCCTGGGGAACCTGCGGAGGGGAGGCAGTTTAAACTGCCCTGCCTACCTGGATTGGCTTGGCTTCCCCAGGTGCCCCGCGGCTTGCGAGGCACCTGGGGAACCTAACGGTGGGGAGGGGGAGGCTGTAGGCATGGCCAACTCGGAAGCCAGCCGGAACGCCGTTCCTGTGAGTTCCTGACCAAAAGTAGCCCTGCCTACCATTTTTCTGCTCACCTAGACACGGAGTGTACTCCATCTTTCAGTGTTATACCTCTGAGGATGCCAGTCACAGCTACTGGCGAAATGTCGGGTCCTACAATACCAAGACCACGGCCACACAACCCAGAAAATCTACAGCAACTAATCAAAACCATGCTTGAAAAATCAGATATATTTACAATATTGAAAACAAAGAAAACATATAAACACATAAGCACAAAGATGCACCAGTAGGTTGGAGGGCCAATGAGAGTTAGGGAGGAACTGCCGAACAAATAGGTTGCCACCTTCAGGTTGGGAAATCCAGGGAGGTTTAAGGGGTGGAGCCTGAGGAGGGCAGGGTTTGGGGAGGGGAGGGACTTTAGTGGGGTATAATACCATGGAGTCCATCTTCCAAAGCAGTCGTTTTCTCCAGGTGAACTGATCTCTGTCACCTGGAGATCAGTTGTAATGCCAGGAGATCTCCAGCCATCACTTGGAGGCTGGCAACTTTCCACGCAAAACAAAAAAAGTCTTCACCCGCAGGTGGAGGACAACGATAGAGGATGACAGACTAATCTCCTTGAGGCAGACGTTCCAGAGTTTTGGCACTACAACCAGAGCCTCTGAAGATGACTGGGTCAGGGGGTTGGGTAGATTCATATGGCAATTGGCAGTCAGATGGTGCTCAAAACCAAAAATGGCCACTGTATTGGGGGCAAGATCACCTTTTGAAGAAGAAGAAGAAGAAGAAGAAGAAGAAGAGATTGGATTTATACCCCGCCCTTCACTACCCAAAGGAGTCTCAGAGCAGCTTACAAACTCCCTTCCCTTCCCCTCCCCACAACAGATACCCTGGGAGGTAGGTGGGGCAGAGAGAGCTCTGACAGAAACTGCTCTTTTTTAAGAATAGCTCTTATCAGAACTATGGCTTGCCCAAGGTCATCCAGCCAGGTGCAGGTGGAGGAGTGGGGAATCAAACCCGGTTCTCCCAGATTAGAGTCCACGCACTTAACCACTACACCAAACTGGTTTTGAGAAAATGCTTTGCAATATTTGACCGCTCAGTTGGCCAAATGCCAAAGCCTGGATGTAAATACTCACTGGCTGGGATATTCCTTGGATTTCTGGCCCATTTCTGTAGCAATATTTACCCTTTGGGCACGGCAAGCACTGGTCGGCTCTGCCCAGGCCTCTCTGACCACCATAAGTCCCGTTAGGACAGGGCCGGGCAGGAGAATGCTGGAGACAAAAAAAGAGCCCAAACAATCTCTTTAAGCAATCGACTAGAAGCTATTTTTATTGCCTTTATATAGTACTGTAGAACTTTAAAAGCACTGGAAGCCATTGTTGTAACCGCTGTGTAAAATAGGTCATATTTCATTATCCCTGTTGTAGGGCACTGGGGCTGAGGGACAGAGGCTTGCTTGAGAGCTCCTGGCCATGGCGACATTTGAACTGAGGACTTCCTACCTCTGGACGAACACACCGGCTGATACCAAGCTGGTTTATTTAGGGAGCAATCCTAGGGAAATGTGCTCAGAAACTGGTGGCGGAAAGTGCTTTCAAGTCGTAACTAACTTATAGTGACCCCAGAGGTGTTTTCAGGGCAAGAGACGGGCAGAGGTGGTTTGCCATGGCCTGCCTCTGCGTAGCAACCCTGGGTCTTCCTTGGTGGTCTCCCATCCAAATACTAACCAGGGCTGATCCTGCTTAGCTTCCAAGGTCTGATGAGCTCAAGCCAGCCTGGGCCATCCAGGTCAGGGTAAAAATTGGTGGAAAGTCCTGTTAAGTTACAGCTAACTTACGGTGAGCCCACAGGGCTTTCAAGGCAAGAGATGAATAGAGGTGATTTGCCATTGCCTGCCTCTACATCATGACCCTGGACTTCCTTGGTGGTCTCCCATCCAAGCACTAACCAGGGCTGTCCCTGCTTAGCTTCTGAGATCTGGATAGCTTGGGCCAACCAGGTCAAAGGGCTCAGAAATTAACTCCCACTTTATTAAATGGGGCTTCTTCCTCGGAAAATGTCCTTAGGACTCGGCCTCAGTCCATTTGCTGTTGGTCCATTCAGATCAGTATTATCTCCTCTGACCTGGCGCTGGCTCTCTAGGGTCACAGGCAGAGAAGAGCCTCTTACCTGAGATCTCTGGAAGCATGCAAAGTGGGTACTCCACTCCTGAGCTACAGCCTTTCCCGGGCTGAGTTAAGCTTACAACAATACTCTGCCTTGCCTTTATGCTTGTTTTACCTCCTGCTTTTTCTCCCAGGTGGGACTCAAGCGGCTTAGAACATTTTCTCCCCTCCTCCGTTTTCTGACAATGTCCCTGTGACGTAGATCAGGGCTGACAGTATATGATGGGCCCAATGTCCCACAGCAATGCTTCCATGCTCATAAGCGGAGATTCGAACCAAAGCCTCCCAGGATCCTAGTTCAACACTCTATCCACTACAACACTAACTGGACTATGGTCTCTATGGTGATGCCATTCTGCAGCTATGGTGATGTCATTATACTGAACTGCCATCGCTTGGTGATGCCGTTCTACAGTACCCAAGCATAAAATACTATTAGAGGGGCTAGCAGTGCATAATAGTAACCATGAGTACTTACAATGTCACCTCGCAGGCAGTAGTAGCCTCTTGGACAGGCATAGCCACTGGCATTTGGAGCAGCTGCCAGTCCTTCGGGGCAAAGGAAACCTGCTGGGCAAATCATCTGAAGCAGCATGGTCTCCTTGCTGGTGTTCACGTTGGCACAGTAATGTCCAAAAAGGCAGGGTGAGCACGAGGTGGATCCAGTGTCCTGCAAAATGGAAGAAAGAAACACACAAAAGCCTGATTTGAAGACGCTCAGAGTTGGAGTTGTCCATTCAGTGAATCTGAAATGTCCATGATCCAAGAACCAGCAATGGAATTCAGATCTGGTTGAGTTAAAGAGCGTGAGGGCTTACAACCAGGGATCATGTTCACAACTTGACTGAAGAAAACCGAGTTCCTTTTATCTACAGGGTATGGGAGATGAAAGGAAGGCAAAGTCTGCAGCCCTCTTTCACCCTGGGAATCTGTCCCTCATCCATGGACAAACTGGCTTAGAAAATAGCCCAAGTGGCAGATGATGTTATGGCCTCCAGCAGACCCTGCAGAGAGAAGCAGGAAGAGACTGCAGGAGAGCAAATAAATCTTTGGCTGCGATCACACACACTAAATAATCCACTTTCAATCTATTTCCAATGCATTTTTTAATTGGATTTTGCCAGTTCGCAGTGAAAAATCCAGTTGGAAAGTGCATTGAAAGTGGATTGTTTAGTGAGTGTGATTGCAGCCATACTTTCCTTGCTTGGGACCTTTTAAAAAAGAATATATATATATATATATATATATAAATAAATAAAAGCAGGGCTCTTTTGTAGCAGGAACTCCTTGCATAGGCGACACACCTAATGTAGCCAATCCTCCAAGAGCTTACAGAGCTCTTCTTACGGGCTACTGTAACCTCTTGGAAGACTGGCTACATTAGGGGTGTGTCCCTATCAGGATTCTGCTACAAAAGCCCTGTATCATGACACCTAGACATACAATAGCAAAAAAACAAAGCAAGATTTAAAATGGGAGCTTATACAATCAGAAACATTACATAACATTTAGTGTGAACTGGCAAAATCCAGTTGGAAAGTGGACTAGTTAGTGTGTGTGACCGTAGCCTTGTATGCAGGGCTATTTTTGGGCAGGAATGCATAGGAATGGAGCTCCAGCTGGCTTCAGAGTTGGCCACGCCCACTACAGCCAAAACCTCTGCATGCATGGCTACAGAGGGAAGGCCTGGAGAGCGACCCCTCTGGCAACCCCGAGGTGGGCGGGCCAAAGGGGACCCTGGATGGATTGGGGAGGCATTTAAATGCCTCCCCGTGCCTTCCCTGGCCTGTCCAAGCGCTGGGCAAGCAAAGGGAAGGCATGGGAGTATGACCTAATATGCTAGAGAGCTGACTATCAGGGGTGAGACCTAGTATGCTAATGAGTTCCTGCTGTTGGCTGTGGCCTATTATGCTAATGAGTTCCTGTTGGGCTTTTTCTACAAAAAAAGCCCCGCTTGTATGTGTTGATTGCATCACATTGGCTATATTAAATTTACTCTGCCTGTCGTCAATAGGCTTTCTCAGCCGGATGCTGGCTTGTTAGTGCATGGAGCAGTAATAACTTAGGGAGCAATTCTAAGCAGTTCTACTCAAAACTAAGTTTCATGTTATTCAACCAGGCTTACTTACGGGAAGGTGTTCCTTAGGACAGGAGCATTGGTTAAATAGTTCAGAAACATCTCTGATTCAATTTGCCCTGTATCTGCTATGACCTTATCCCTTGAAACTGGTTGAGTTTTTTCTCCATCTCATTTGCTTGCCTGCCTCCTTCATTCCTATTAGCGGTTGGTTTTCTTTTCTTTTCTTTCAGATTTAAACACTATATTATCCTAATTTAAATTACGTATTACATAGCGCCACAGAACAATAAAATACGATAGCAAGCAGAATTTAGGCTCAAGAGATGAGGCAAGGATTAATTGTACAACTTCGTTTTACTGCTTAACACAACATTATTACAGTTCTAATAAAAATCCATTTTTTAAAAAAAAGTTTCCGTGTCGTCTTATCCATGAGATCCTGGCAAACAGCGAAGGACGAAAAGCTGTTGACAAGAGAAACAAGTGGGGTTCACAGTCATTAAAGAAAGAGTCAGCATTTACTTGACTTTTGGTTAATCTAATTTAGCGAGTTAATTTCTCTAATAGAGCTGTTCTTCAAAGGCATTCATACACCACATGCTAATGGTAGCATTTGTCCTAAATTTCTAGTGCTGAGATACGACAGACTGCGCTGCTGGGAAAAGATCTTTTTAAAAAAAGGAAAAAAAAGGTTTGTGCGCCAACATTTTTATTTCCTCCCCCCTTGTATATAAATTCAGTGGAGCTAATTAAGGAGCAGAAGTTCTTGAATCATATCTCCCCTTGCCTCTCTGCTCTAGTCCTGATCCCAGGTTAATTCCCTATCTTACAGCCAATTTGGTGTAGTGGTTAAGTCCGCGGACTCTTATCTGGGAGAACCGGGTTTGATTCCCCACTCCTCCACTTGCACCTGCTGATGTGACCTTGGGTCAGTCACAAGCTCTGGCACAGCTGTTCTCTCAAGGACAGTTTGTGTTAGAGTTCTCTCAGCCCCACCTACCTCACAGGGTGTCTGTTGTGGGGAGGGGAAGGGAAAGGAGTTTGTAAGCCGCTCTGAGATGCCTTTGGGCAGTGAAGGGCGGGGTATAAATCCAATCTCTTCTCTTCTTCTTCAACCCCAGCCGGATGCACCGATACCATTGGGGAGAATATCCTTTTGACTCTACTGGCCATTTCCACATGGGTTCTCTGCCCCAGGTTCAATGCCATTGTGAAGCAGGGTTTTTTTCTCACTTCAACCACAGCACCATGGTGCATTGGGGCACTGTGGTGGCTGTGGGGTGTGTGTGTGTGTGGTGGTGGGGGGGGACGCTCTGAGGCAACTGCCTTCCGGACTGCAGAATATCCAGTCCCCTACTCTGTCCTTTCCTGTTGGTTCTTTATACCCCCCACTGCCCACAATCAAGTAAAAAGGGGGGCGCAAGCTTTAAATTAAAGATTGGTAGCGTGTAAACTACGTGTTCCTTAAAAGTCTCTTATTAGGAAACCCACTAGATGAAAGCCATACTTATTTGTAGGGTAAACAGAGATCACATTTTCTTAGATGCTCGACATGGCAGACAAGACGTGGACGGAGATGAACAGCAAAGGTTTATTTAACAGAAAATAGAGCCAGTTTGGTGTAGTGGTTAGGAGCGTGGACTCTAATCTGAGAGAACCGGGTTTGATTCCCCACTCCGCCTCCACACACAGCTGCTGGTGTGACTTTGGGTGAGTTACAAGTTCTCTCAGAGCTGTTCTCTCAAAGGCAGTCCTCAAAAGAGCTCTCTCAGCCCTACCTACCTCACAGGGTGTCTGTTGTGGGGAGGAGAAGGAGTTTGTAAGCCGCTCTGAGACTCCTTCAGGTAGTGAAGGGTGGGGTATAAATCCAATCTCTTTTTCTCCTCTTCTAAAGTATTTAATAAGGCAAAAAAAAAAGTGTGGATGACTTTGATATATAACATAAAGCTGGCTCTCAGATAAAAGAAATAACCCCTGAGGGGAGATTTCATTCCCCCTCTCTTTCTCTGGGCAGGTTTACCTCAGGAGGTTCAAGGCTGCTCTTCTCTCACGGAGCACCTTTCCACAGAACCTACACACACCAGTTAGGAATGACGGGCCCCTAATGGGATGTTTATTTGTCACCCAACAATAAGCTTACTTCCCTAAACTGACCCCCCCAAACCTAACTAAAAGCCTCATAAAAGCCCAGCTAAGCTGACACTCCTTTCTAGAGCCACAAAATCCCTTGTCTGAAGGAAAGTAGATTTTCTTCACCCCTTTTAAGCTGAGATGGAATCTATGGAATTACACCCCTGTGAGGTCCCTCCCCTCCCCAAATCTCACCCTCATCAGGCTCCACCCCTCCCCAAATCTCTAGGAATTTCCCAACCTAGAGCTGGCAACCCTAAATCTGGGGCAAGGAAACTGCAGGGAACCATGAGACATGGAAGCCCTGTTGCCCCTCTGCTGTACTGGCAGCTGCACTGCAACAGAGAAACCATACAAGCCTGTCTGTTCCCATGTGGAAACCACCTGTGGGCCACATGCCCTCTTAATTCCCCCCCTGTACTGAGTGGAGCAGTTTGAATCCTGAGCAGAAGATAACTGCTGTAATCTTAAAATGGGCAATGGGCAGTGAAAGACCTTGCGTGGCTCCAGTCTGCTACTGAGCGGGGCTTCCTGTGTCAATAAGTGGCCGCTCACCCACACAAGGGTGTCAAACTCATTTCTCATGAGGGCCGGATTTGACATAAATTGGACTTTGTCGGGCTAGGTCATGTGTGTCAGAGTTTCTCTTTTTGCTACCTGGCATTACATTTTATGACACACCTCGTCCGGCCCAACAAAGTCCAATTTATGTCAAATCCGGCCCTCATAAGAAATGAGTTGGACATCCCAGGCTTAGAGGGAACACCGCCTGTAGGTCTCTAGAAGTCATAAATCCATCCCATCTCTGGGATCAGAATGAATGGTTCCAGAATGTCCAAGCTGTAGACAGCCAAGCTGCATGGGAACAAGGGTAAAAACACTGACAGGAACAATTGACTTTGTGTCCAAGTTGTCATAAAATAAATAAATAAGAGAAGAGAAAGAGATTAGATTTATACTCCGCTCTTCACTACCCAAAGGAGTCTCAGAGTGGCTTACCATCTCCTTTCTCTTCCACTCCCCACAACCAACACCCTGTGAGGAAGGTGGGGCTGAGAGAGCTCTTTCGAGAACTGCTCATGAGAGAACAGCTCTGAAAGAACTTGTGACTGACCCAACGTCACACCAGCAGCTGCATGTGGAGGAGCAGGGAATCAAACCCAGTTCCCCCAGATGAGAGTCCACGCTCTTAACCACTACACCAAACTGGCTCTCATTACAACTTTGTTCCAGTGGAATGAGACACAAAAATTCACCATTTGCTTGTTGGAATAACCCCCTTTTCTGTCTCCTCACCCCATAGTTTTGCCAACTTCTATGTCGTGGCTGGAGGTCTCGAGATGACAGGGATCAGTTCCCTTTGGAGAAAAATGGCTGCTTCGGAAGGTGGACTCTATGGCTTTATACCCTGCTGAGGTCCCTCTCCTCCACCAAACCCCAACCTCCCCAGACTTCACCCCCCCCCCAAAAAAAAAAAAATCTCCAGGAATTTCCAAATCCGGAGTTTTTCAACCCTGTGCCCCGGGCTTTAATAAGGCTTTTTAAATGTTTGATGGCAAAATGAACATTCCATTTCACTGCAATTTGTACTTCCCGCAGGAGCCGGTTTGGAACACTAATATCTTTTCCCTTCTTTCCCAAAGGTTTAATCATTCTGCCGGCGAGGGGGAGAAATCGTTGAAAATTACCCATTTCTTCAAAATGGCAAGCGGCCAGCTGGGCAGCCACCAGACCCTATTAAAATGACACTGATTTCTGTGTCAGTCAGAACGTTTCTCTGCAACTTCTGTGATTTGCATCAGGGGCTGCAGCCAAGTCTGAGCGGCTCCTTACTTCAAGATCGTCACCCACCCAGTTGCGAAACAGAGTCCAGCCGTGGTTACTTTGCATCTCGACTCCTATGAGACACAGCTACCAAACAGGGCTGCCAACTTCTGCTTAGGAACTTTCCGGAGATATGAGGGCAGCGCATGGGGAGGTGAAATGTCATTTCTAGGGGAAACCTAGAAGGGATGTCATGTGCCTTTAGGATTACTGGAAAATCTATGGTTTTACCATAAATTTTCTGGCAATTCCTAGAGTGATGTGACATCACTTCCTGTTTCCTCCGGAAGTGGTGCATGTCAAGGCACATATGATGCTGGCGCTCCCCAAGTTCCCACTGCCCAAGCTCCCACTGGTTGCCAGGCAACCTTAATATGATGCCAAAAAGTCTACCCCCCAAAGTGGCCATTTCCTCCAGGTGAACTCACCTCCGTAGTTTGGAGATCAGCTTTAATTCTGGGAGAACTCCAGGCCTTCCCCCAAGAGGCTATTACCCTATTACCAAATTAAACAAAGGTCACATGGATGTAGGGTCGCAGTCCCCAGTTAGAGGTGGGTGATCATCTGGTTTTGTGGGCTCCTGCCTGCTGCCAGCCAGTTTGCTGGTGGGAGGAAATCCCCCCCCAACAGCAACGTGGAAGAAGAAGAAGAGATTGGATTTATACCCCACCCTTCACTACCCAAAGGAGTCTCAGAGTGGCTTACAAACTCCTTTCCCTTCCCCTCCCCACAACAGACACCCTGGGAGGTAGGTGGGGCTGAGAGAGCTCTGACAGAAACTGCTCTTTTTCAAGAGCAGTTGTGCCAGAACTATGGCTTGCCCAAGGTTATCCTGCAGGTACAAGTGGAGGAGTAGGGAATCAAACCCAGCTCTCCCGGATTAGAGTCCATGTACTTAACCACTACACCAAACTGGCTCTCAGTGACGTAAGTATGTCCCAGAAGTGACGTAAGCATGTTGGTGATGTCAAAGGGGCAATGCTCTGGTTTTTGGGCAAAACTCTATGGTTTGAGGATGATTTTACAATAGAGTTTTGCCCAAAAACCAGAGCGTTGCCCCCAACGTGCCTACATCACCTCTGGGTAATGTTGTTATAGCATGTGACGTCACTTCTGGTGACATCGGCAAATTGGGAGTGATGCTTTCGGCTCCCAGAGTGTCCCCTCCCCATGGCGTCTACACAAATCACTTCATTTATTTATTTAAAACATTTATTGCACTTCTCTTGGAGAAAATGCCTGCTTTGGAAGGTGGAATGCATGGTATAGGGCTGCCAGCCTCCCTGGTGGAGTTGGAGATTCCCTGCCCCCCCCCCCACCAATCAGCTGGCCAGCAGGGAATTTATCAGGAGAGGGAGGGTGGGCCAGGCTACATTGTCACAACATAGTGCCACAACATAGCAGTGACGTCATGGCAGTGCTCTGGTATTCGGGCAGAAACTCTATGGCAGAAGCCATTTTTACCATAGAGTTTTTTGCCCAAATACCAGAGTGTTGTTGTCATGATGTTACAGTGTGATGACGTCACTTCCAGTGCATGCCAGATATGACGTAGCTACGTCTCCGGCAGTGTCACTCTGGGCCTCCCTCCCGCTCTTTGGGCCTCCCTCCCCTTATCCCCTGCTGGTTGCCAGGAGTGACTTAGCAACCCTAGCATAGTATGAGGTCCCCGAGTGTTGTATACTGGGTCCGTTGCATGAAGGCTCAGTAAGGCAGCATAGTGATCAACTCTGTTTATTGGCACACGTGCAACAACCCTAGTAGCCCAGGAGGTCCTGAATCTATGGGTCCCCAAAACCCCTTCCTAGTCCGCCTGTCTCCTACTACTGGTGGGTTTGAATTCCCTCCAGGGATCCTATTGGCGGACCTAGGATCCTGTGTCCTTTTGTTCTCCCGGACTAAGCTCGGACTGAGGCTAGTGACTCCCTGCGGACACAACACCGAGGTCCCTCCCATCCCTAAACCTCACTCTCCTAGGCTCTACCCTCAAGTCTCCAGGTATTTCCAAAGCCAGGGTTGGCAGCTCTATTGTGGAGCCAAATTACTGCACAGGAATCTAGTTCGCTAATTGAAAACCTGGCCAAAAGAAGAAGGGGAAAGGAGAGCTCACAAGTGTGTGTGTGTGGTGGGGGGAAGCCACAGGAGCGTTCCATAAATTGAAAAAGATCAATCAGAAGGTACCCACTAAGATGTACAACCTCTCATACTACATCTTACAAATCTATATCGAATACAACACAACAGAAGCAATTTGAAAACACAAATTATAAATGGAACACCTGCAAATTAATCAGATAGAGCCAGAAAATGTAGAAATGATAAGAAGGATATAGTTCACAGATAATGGTGCATTGCCCGACTGCTGATATACATTGCTGGAAGCTGGCCAGCAAGCCCATTACGGAGCAAATTAATTACAGGTATAAGGCGCGAGACTGGAAGAGTTGATATTGGATAATGCAAAGAGGGATGGTTTTGAATTCTTCATCATTATTGTATCAAGCACCAAACCCTCATTTTGATTTCACTTCTCCCTTGCGCATATCGGATGCCGGATTCGTTATCCTCGCACCATTTTCTATTTCCACGCACCAATTTTTCCAATAAAAGCATGCATTATGAAACAGCATTTCTGCCTAACGTGTCAGCGTTACAGATTATAAATAGGCGATACACATAAATTACATATACAGCGCAAACTAATATCGTATAAATTGCACGCATACAAATCATAAACTCTGAATTCACAAATGCAACCGCGGAGATCCAAGGACAGAACCCATAAAGTAGAAATGTGTACGAGAAGCACGACAAAGTAGGGGGGCGTAGGCCCAATTTTAAGGGAAGGACTCTGTGTTGAGCCATTGCTTTAAGATACTTCAACCATCTTTGGCATTGCAGAAAGTTTATTATTTGCTAATCATCAGGCATTTCAGAAGATCCTACGTAGCTGGAGACTTAACGGCTTGGTTAATATGTAACAGAAGCCATAGGACAAACAATGAGCACTTGAAGCTGCCTCATACTGAATCAGACCTAGGGTTGCCAGGTTTGGTCTGGAAAATACCTGGAGACTTTGGGGGTGGGTCTGAGAGAGATTGCGGTTTGGGGAGGGGAGAGGTCTCAGCATAGAGTCCACCCTTCGAAGCAGCCATTTTCTCCAGGGGAGCTGATCTCTGTCAGCTGGAGGTCAGTTGTAAAAGCAGGAGATCCCCAGGCCCCACCTGGAGGCTGGCAACCCTAATCAGACCCTTGGTCCATCAGCATTGTCTGCTCAGACTGGCAGCTGCTCTCCAGGGTCTCAGGCCAAGGTCTTTCACATCACCTACTGCCTGGACCTTTTAAAATTGGAGATGCCTGGGATTGGACCTGCGACCTTCTGCATGCCAAGTGGAGGCTCTTCCGCTGAGTCACACCCCCTCCCCAAACATCTCCTAAAATAATTTCTCAGAAATCTGTGGGGAAATCATTGCACTTCAGAAAAGCCTGTTTGCTCCATTCACTAAACTATTTCCAAAACCCCAAAGGTTTTCAGCAAGGAGACAGGAGAAAATAGGTGAGGCAGAGCTGCGTGTGCTACTACAGCGAAGTCAATATAACTGACAGGAACCAAATGCCACTTACCGAAAATCTGCCAGTGCCACATGACTGAGGTGTGACGGTGCCAAGCTCGGGGCAGTGATACCCTCCGGGGCATGGCACACAATCTCCAGATGACTTTGCCCCTTGCTCTGCAAAATACGTCCCCCTAAATAAGGAGTGAGCAAAAGATAGAGAGCAGTTTATTCCTCGGATCACTTTCTTTTTTAAAAAAATCAGTCAGTATCTACTAATTGGAGCTGCGGTGGCTTAGAGGTTAAGACGCTAAGCTGCAGACCAGAAGGTCGGTAGCTCAGCAGTTCGAGACCCGAGTGCCACATGACAGAGTGAGCTCCCGTCTCTGGTCCCAGCTCCTGCCAACCTAGCAGTTTGAAAGCAAGAAATTGCAAGTAGATAAATAGGTACCGCTTCAGTGGGAAGGTAAAAGCATTCTGTGCATCTTGGTGTTTAGTCTTGCTGGCCACATGACCACAGGAAAGGCTTTGGACAGCGCTGACTCTTTGACTTGGAAACAGAGATGAGCACTGCCCCCTAGAGTCAGATTCGACCAGCTTTCGAGGAAGGGAAACCTTTACCTTACCAATGAATTGCCCTGACCTGGACAGCCCAGGCTAACCTGATTTCTCCAGATCTCAGTAGCTAAATAGGGTTGGCCCTGGGTTAGCACTTCGATGGGCAACCACTAAGGAAGTCCAGAGTCAGTATCCAGAACAGGCAATGACAACCCACCCTTAAATGCCTTTCACCTTGAAAACCCTTTGGGGGCAGCCATAACTCAGCTACAACTTGACGGCCCTTTCCACCACCAACATTAACTGATCGTGTGTGCGTCTCTCTCTGCCAAGGTGCCCAGTTCCTAGCTCTGCAAGGGTCACTGCAGGCCTGACAGCTGTCCAGCAACCAGGGACCTGGCTGGCAAAAGCTCAAGGGCATGAAAACTAAAATGGATTTCAACAAGGCAGCAATACAGACATTCCTAATGAAACCATTTGGAATTGTGGGAGATTTTAAGAGAGCCCCGTGCAAATTAGAAAGGCGCACTTCGAACTGGGAAACGATAATCTGCTCAGACCAAGATGGAGCCCTTCACTAGGACTTGCTTGGCATCAGTGTTCCCTCTAAGCGGAGTTAGTGTGGGCTAGCTCACAGTATTTTTAGCCCCCGGCTCACACATACTTGTCTTAGCTCAGGAAGGAGGGCTCCAGAGCAGACTAATTTATGTGGGAGCCAAATCGCTCGCTCACAACTTTCATGCCAGTAGCTCAGAAAGTAGAATTTTTGCTCACAAGACTCCACAGCTTAGAGGGAGCACTGCTTAGCATAATCGTTAATCCAGCCAAGGAGTCTACTGGATTCATGGCACAGCCTCAGGGTACTGGCCAGTATGAAAAGTTTAACTTACGGTGGGCAGAGAGCTGGCTTGGCAGTTCCTTCTGGGCAGTAAGACCCCCTGGGGCAGGCAATGCAATCTTCTCTTTTCCTGTTTCCAAGCCTGGTACTATAGGTTCCTACGGGGCATGGGAGCTGCGTGCTTGTCTTTGTACCTTTTCCAAGGAGGGGGGAGGAAGGATTCCAAAATCAGTTTAATCATAGTTATCAGAGGCAGAGGTGCCCTGTCTTGCTTATAAGAACATAAGAAGAGCCCTGCTGGATCAGACGAACAGTCCATCTAGCCCAGCATCCTGTCTCACGCAGTGACCAACAAATTCCTCTGGATGGCCCACAAAAGGTCAAAGAGGCCAAGGTCTTCCCCTGATGTTGCATCCTGGCTCTGGGATTCAGAGCAGTAGTGGATTTATACTGTGCCCTTCATTACTGACCCTGAAAACAGTTTCTTCTGTCTCATACATTAGTTGGCATTTTTTCTTCGTTACTACATAGCAAGTCTCACGCAATCAGGAAACAATTTTTCTCCAGGCCAGTTTGGCCAGGGACCCTGGAGGTTTTTTTTTATCATCTTCTGGGTGTTTTATCATCTTCTGGTCACTGGGGGTGTGGAGGGGGAGGTATTTGTGAATTCCCTGCATTGTGAAGGGGGTTGGAGTAGATGACCCTGGAGCCCTTTCAACCTATGATTCAAGTAGAATGTGTCTTGGTGGCCACCGAAGTGAGTGGAAATCTTAGGGGGTGGGAGTCATGGGGAAGGAGGGGGGTGGTCAGCGGCTGGGATGTAGCCTCCATAAGCAAAGGCTGTGCCTGTCGGAATGCCACTTGCTTGGGGTTCATAGAGGGGGCAGCTGTGCCCTTTGTGCAATGTTAGTTGACTTCTCAAAAGCATCTGGTTAGCCACCGTAGGAAATAGAATACTGAACGAGGTGGGGGCCAAGGTCATGGTTCGTCTCGGGCATCAAAAAAGCCTTCGGCCAACTCTGCATAAATTTCGACTTGTGGGTTACCAGGGTTTTTTCTTCTTCTGGGGAACGTGCTGGAGCGGAATTCTGGAACCTCTTCAACAGAATTCTTTTAAAAATGTTTTAAAAGTCCATGAGTTTTCAGTATATAGATTGAAAACTTCATTTCCGTCTTGAGACTTCTGGCACCTCTCCCCCCCCAAAAAAAAGCCCTGTAGGTTACCATACCAAAAAGGCTGGGAACCGCTGGCCTACATGAATGAATGACCTGATTCAGCATCAGGGTAGCACCTTACTTCCTGAGATCTGAGAGCTCCAGAAACTGCGGCGCACCATATCACTTTGCTTTTTGTGGATTTTCCTACTTACAGCTCTCTGTGAAAACCAAAGTGATCAGCTAGTTACAAGACTGGTCTGACGCACTGAGGCAGCCATTGTGTCCTGAGGCGTGTATGAACACTGGATTTGTAGACTTTAGGATAAGGCAGCTGCAGACATATTCAACTTCATATACATCTGATCAGGGCTTTTTTTGTAGAAAAAGCCCAGCAGGAACTCATTAGCATAACAGGCCACTCCCAACATCAGAAGCTTATTAGCATATTAGGCCACACCCCCATGTTACCAGAAGTGTGGTCATCCAGCCACACCTACCTTTTGCTTCTTATTCTGTTTACCTTGTTTGTTGTCAAAACCCAGGGCTTTTTTTGGAGCAGGAACTCCTTTGTATGTTAAGCCACACGCTCCAAATGTAGCCAATCCTAATGAGTTTCTGCTGTTGGGTGTGGCCTATTATGCTAATAAGTTCCTGCTGGGCGTGGCCAACTCAGGAGCCAGCCGGAACTCCGCTCCTCTGCGTTCCCGCCCAAAAATATCCCTGCATCTGACCAATAATGAACAATTATATAGAAGCTGAGCTCAGTCTCAGCTCTTGCTGTCTCCTACTTACCCTCGGGACAGAAATGTCCGGCACTGCAGCTCCCCGAAGGGCCCTGAGCACCCACCATGCAGAACCATCCGGCTGGACACGGCTCACACTCCTCTTCCAATGCTAGGCCTGTTCTGTTGCTCCAAGTGCCAGCCGCACACTTGTGCTGCATCGGGTGCTTGGTCCCTGGTGGACAGTAATGGCCAGCTGGGCAGGGGACAGGAGGTTTCTGCTTCCCCCTGAGCCTGTGAATACAATGATGGACAGTCAGCATCTAAGTCCAGTGGGGCAGAGGCAGCGTCCGCCATCTTGGGCAACGGAGGTCCAGAAATAAAGATAAACCAAGGAAGGCTGATGGCTGGAAGATTTTTGTGTGTGTGAGTTTAGCCCATTTTTGCATCACTACTGAGCAGAGTGATTAAAGGGAAATCAAAAACAATAAATGAATAGTACAAAGACAATAAACCTCTGAATACCTTGCTCTGCTCAGTTTGCCATGGATGCTGGGGGGGAGGGGAATTCCTTAGGGGGGAGTGAGTGTGGAGTGTGTGACTGCATTATCTTAGAAGTGTAATTCTTCCAAAGCAGCCTTGCTCTCATTCCCAAAGGAATGTCCTTGAGGCTTTTGGTGCCAGCTTGCTTTGTAGATAATGGGACTGTATATTTCCCAAGTGAAAGGGGGCAGGGACTCTGGGGGCTAGGCGAAGTGGATGTGATGTATGAGTGAGTCTTAGGAGGGGTTAAATTTGAATTACCTATCTCTGTGATTGTACACTCCAAAACATTCAGAACTGACACAGTACTGTTATGACCTGGACCTTGCTCATAACTCAATGAACGTATCTCTGCCAAAGAGAATGTTGTTGAGAGTAACTTGCACAGGAGTCTGACAGGTAGGATTTTCAGGTTTTCCCTGGCCATCCCCTGGCCCCCAGAGGGATGGGGGGGTAGGGTTGCCAGATCCAGGTTGGGAAACTCTGGGAGATCTGGGGAGGACAGGGACCTCATTGGAGTACAGTGCCATAAAGTCCACCAGCCAATGTATCCATTTTCTCCAGAGGAACTGGCTGGCCACTGTGTGAGACAGGATGCTGGATTAGATGGACCACTAGTTTGATCAAGCAGGGCTTTTCTTAGGTTCTTCTGTCTAACACTGCTGTCTGGGACACAGCTTTCCAAATGCGCTATAATGTCAATATGACAGAGGCTGATGGGAAAACTACAGACTGGGGAAGGAGAGGGACAGGATGAGATCAAACAGGCAAAGAAAAAGGTAATCAGAACAAGCAAGGCGATGGAGCATCTTGACTTTTTAGCTCAGAAAAAAAGATGACTTGCGGGGGTTACAATAGAAATTTGCGAATGGCATGGCCTAGAGAAGATGAACAGAGAGATTTCCCCCCCTCCTTTTCTCTCTCTTTCACAAAATATTAGATGGCAGATTCACCCAGTAAAACTATCTGCAGTACATTCAGAATGGGCACAATGCACACAAGGAATTTAAGGCCCTTTCTGCGGATCCCGACCCATGTTTTAATTGTTGTTTTGATGCATTTTAACTTCATTTTTAATTGTTTTAATGATATGTGTATCAAGGGGGGGGTTGGATTTTAATGGTTTTAAAAGATGATTCTATCAGGTATGCTTTAGAAACATAGAGCTGGAAGAGACCTCAAGGATCATCTAGTCCACCCCTGCACAATGCAAGAAATTCACAGCTACCTACCCCCTCCCACTCCCCCAGCAACGCCTGCTCTGTGCCTAAATTATTAGACATCTTGGCAGCTCTTGTGAGGTCTGGAAGGCAGGATATAAATTTTGTAAATAATAATAATTCTGCTTTGTGTGGCCTACCTTGAGAGGTGAGGCGGGTGATCATTGAGGACAGGACCTGGTTGGTGGTGGCACCACATTTCAAGACTCTTTCTCACAGTGGCTCACGAAACATCTAGCCTATCCACTTTTAGGCACTAGCTATTGATTTTTCACTTCTTTCTAGCATTTGGTTGATTACCACTGTGGCTCAGTAGCAGAGCATCTATGGAACCAATAAATACAAACATACAGAGTATATGGGCACTGGCTCAGCCAGAGGAAAAGACAAACTCATAAATAACGGGTCTGGCAGTGGCTGCCACCACAGCAAAATCGGAACTCCAAGCTCACCCGTTAAATGCCACTGAATACCAGTTGCTGGGGGAAAGGGGGTGGTGGCACAAGGGAAGGCCATTACTTCCTCGCCCTGTTTAAGACCTTCCCAGAGCCCCTAACTGCCCACTGTGGGAAACAGGGATGCTGGATTAGACAGTGCCCCTTGTCTATATCCAACGGGACTCTTCTTATTTCTGGAATGGGCAAAGCCAGGCCGGTCGCCCGTTTTCAAAAAGCCAAGGGGTGCCTAGCTATACTTTGACTGGCATCCGATGTTCATCGGATGCAATTTTTTTATAACTAAATAAATCACAAAGTGACATACCTCGTGTACAGACAAATCTTTCCGGGCAAGGGTCACACTGGGACTTATCAAAGAGATCAGAGGAGTTGCTGAATGTTCCCGGAGGGCAAGCGTTCCCGGGCGCATGAGGACTGGCAGAACCGGCTGGGCAAACGTATCTGGTAAACAAAGCAAAACACAACTCATATCACAATGAAATGTAATCAGAGAGAGAGGGAGAGAGAGAAAACACACAACTGTCTCACTTCTAGTATTCCGACCACGATGTTTTGCCAGTAGGAAGCCACTTCTCAGCAAGGATCATTATTACAACAGTCATGTGGTGTTGGGAAGTGCTGTCGAGTCACAGCGGACTTATGGCAACTCCGTAGGGTTTTCCAAGCAAGTGACGTTCAGCGGTAGTTTGCCATTGCCTGCCTCTGCGTAGTGGCCCTGGGCTTCCTTGGGGGTCTCCCATCCTAGTACTAACCGGGGCCTGCTCTGATTAGCTTCCGAAATCTGACAAGGTTAGGCTAGTGTGTAGGGTTGCCAGCCTCTAGGTGGGGCCTGGAGACCTCCTGTTTTTGCAACTGATCTCCAGCTGACAGAGATCAGCTCCCCTGGAGAAAATGGCTGCCTTGAAAGGTGGACTCTTTTGCACTGTACCATGCTGAGGCCCCCTCCCCTCCCCAAACCCCACCCTCTCCTGGATCCACCCCCAAAGTCTCCGTGTATTTTCCAGCCCTGACCTGGCAATCCTACTAGCGTGGGCCATGTCTACTGGCCATCTATTTGTTTCTGAGCTCAGATTAAGGTACTGGTTTTCTCACCAGGGTTGTCAACCCCCAGGTGGGGCCTGGAGATTTCCCAGAATTACCCCTGTTCTGCAGACAATAGAGAAATGGCTGCCTCAGAGGGTGGACTGGACTCTATGGTATCACGCCTTCACTGAGCCTCTTCCCTGCCTCCAACCCTGCTGTCCCCAAATCCCCATGAATTTCTCGAGCCAGAGTTGGCAGTCCTGGTTTTAACCCATAAAGCCCAACACCCGGCTGGGTCACACGTATCTGCAGGACTGCCTGGTGCCCTGTCTTCTGATGCCAATGCAAGATGGCCTTGCTCAAGCGGGTCTTGATCTAAGCTAATCATCGAGTGGGGTGGGGTTCCAGCCGGCAGATTTTGGCAATGTTGCTCTGATGTCCTCTGTTGGAAGCAGGCCAGGCCTAATGCCAGTGGTGGGGTGGGAAAGTGAGAATTTATCGCATGGATACTCAAGAGGTTCCTATGCGTTTTGCGTGCAGCTTTGTCGGGGAATCTCTAGATAGGCTGGAAACCCTATCCGCAGAAGACAGCCACTTTGGGGGGAGACGCAAAGACAGAAGGCAGATGAGACTCACCCGGCCACGCACTCTGAGTCTGGGCCGGCCAAGCCCGTTTGTGTGCAAGCACTCCCTGCGGGGCACAGTCTGCAGTCTCCAGGTTCGTCTTGTCCCTGGAGAGGATTGTAGGTCCCTGGTGGGCACGGACTCGGGTAACTGGCTCCATTAGGGCAGAAGTATCCAGCTGGACATTTCAGACATTGCCTGGACCCTGGAGAGAGGGTGTGTGGGGGGGGAAGAAACCACTGAGCAATCAGATAACTAACTGATTAACTATATTGTTACATACTAGTTTTGAATGGTCCTGATTTTTCCCCCTAGCGAACTATGGCAAATACCGCTTCTGTGAGCTTGATGGCAAGGCTGTTTGCGAGCCCCGGCCCCCCTTGAATGGGGGACAGAAGCCTGTGAGTCCAGGGCACAGTTGTGGGCACAGTTGTGGGCACAGTTGTGGGCTACGTTTTCAAGACAACAAGAAGAACAACAAAACAGATCGCTTTTCTCTTAATGCCCTTTAATTGCTGTGTCATCTGAACAAATAGGGAAAAAAAGCATGGATTTTCTAACCTTTCCTTGGATACCCATGGATGAAGTTAGTGATCCAGTGTGTGTGTGAGAGAGAGAGAAGTGCCATCAAGCTGCTTAAGAGCAGCGGACTCTAATCTGGGAGAACCAGGTTTGCTTCCTCACTCTTCCACATGCAGCCAGCTGGGTAACTTTGGGTCAGTCACAGTTCTCTCAGAGCTGTTCTCTCCAGAGCGGTTCTCTCAGAGCTCTCTCAGCCCCGCCTCCCACGAGAACTAAGCACTGATGCAGCCCTTCCTGCCTTCCCTCTCCTGAGCTGCCTAAATTCACAGAATCCGCATTGCTGTCAGATGGCCACCTAGCCTCTGTCTGAAAACCTCCAAGGAAGGAGAGCCCACCACCTCCTGGGGAAGCCCGTTCCACTGAGGAACCGCTCTGACTGTCAGGAAAGTTCTTCCTAATGTTTAGCCGAAAACTGTTCTGATTTAATCTCAACCCCTTGGTTCTGGTCTGGCCTTCTGGGACAACAGAAAACAGCTTCGCACCATCCTCTACATGACAGCCCTTCAAGTACTTGGAGATGGAAGAGGTTCCTCTATTACCACTGACACAATGGACGCAAACTCTCATTCTATATATAGAACAAATTCTGAGTCCGGTGGCACCTTTAAGCCCAACAGAGTTTAATTGTGGGTTGAACTTGGTTGGTCTTGGAGGTGCCATTGGACTCAAACTTTATTCTATTGCTTCAGACCAACAAGTCTACCCACCTAAATATATATATATTGTTGCTCTTAAGGTCTGGTCTAGACATGTAGCAGGATTAGAGATGTCAGGGTCTCCCTCCTTGCCTGCTCTACCTGCGGCTGCTTGGCGGGGATGAAAACAGACACAAAACTTAGAGCTTTGCCAGTGGCATGGCACTACTTATGGCAAATAACTAGAAGGGATATCACCATGCTGTATATATATATTTTGGGGCAGGAACGCATAGGAACGGAGTTCCAGCTGGCTCCCGAGTTGGCCACGCCCATCAGGAACTCATTAGCATAATAGGCCACACCCAACAGCAGAAACTCATCAGGATTGGCTACATTAGGGGTGTGTGGCCTAACATGCAAAGGAGTTCCTGCTACCAAAAAAAAGCCCTGGGTTTTGAGAACAAACAAGGTAAACAGAATAAAAAACAAAAGGTGGGTGTGGCTGGATGACCACACTTCTGGTAACATGGGGGTGTGGCCTAATATGCTAATAAATTTCAGCTGTTGGGTGTGGCCTGTTATGCTAATGAGTTCCTGCTGGGCTTTTTCTGCAAAAAAAGCCACATACACACACACACACACACACACATATACGTACACACACATGTCACTAGGGCATAAAAATAAAACAGGACACAGATGTTTCAAAATGTTCCTAGAGAGGGCAAATTTGTGCCCCAAACGGGGTGGCGTGCACTTTCCCTGGCTGTACTGGGTATTGAAAGGAAGCCCCCCACACCAGCAGGTGGCGCTGTTGGACCAGCTGAACTTTTGGTCTGTTTTCCTTTCCTCCTTCTGGAAAGCGATAAACAGCAGTAGGGATTTTGTTCAAAGCTGATAATATGAGAAAGAGATACATTAAACCCAAAATAAATATATCAGCCTGTGAGCAGGCTTGGGTGAAGGCTAGCCGTCGTCTCTTCGTTAATGTAGTTAAAACCAAGAACATCTCGGGCCGGGTCTTTGGAGAGCAGGGTCTATAGAAAGTGCCAAGTCGCATTTGTATTCTCCGGGGAGAGTGATGAATGGGTTTCGCAGACTGTAGATAGACTCAGCACAAACACAGAGATACCAGTGTGAATGATAAGCATCCCGCATGTGATGGGCTTTGGAACCAGGCACCTTAAATAATGGAGCACCTCATTGTGGGTGTAAGAAAGGACACTGTGGAGATAACAAAGGGTGTGCCTTGCTGGAATTAATCCCTTTTTTTTGCCATCAAGTCATAGGCGACTTAGGGTGACCTCGTGGGATTTTCAAGGCAAGAGACTTCAGAGGTGGCCTGCCTCTATGTCTTGACCCCGGTGTTCCTTGGTCATCTACCTTCCAAATAACCGGCCAGGGCTGACCCTGGGGCTACCCTTAAAATATGTGCTGCAGAGAGAAATTTCATCTGCCACGGAAAGCACCACATATATTCTTAAAACAAGGCCCTAAACTTTTGCATCATTAACATTTGCAGAACATTCAAAAGAGAAAGAATGCACAAGTTCCACACTCAACCACTCCCAGAAATGACTGAGAAGAGAAGAAGAAAAGAGAAGAGATTGGATTAATACCCCACCCTTCACTTGGAGGCTCAGAGCAGCTTACGAACTCCTTTCCCTTCTCCTCCCCACCACTGACACTCTGTGAGGTAGGTGGGGCTGAGAGAGCTCTTTCCAGAACTGTCCTTGAGAGAACACCTCTGACAGAACTTTGACTCGCCCAAAGTCATCCAGCAGCTGCAGCCCCATAGCATATCTACACTATAGAACTACTTCAGACACCATTCCCTCTCTCCACTAAATCATGGGAATTGTAGTTTTGAACAAGGGGACATGTATTGCTAGCACAGGCTGAAAACTACAGGTGCAAGGATTCCTTGGGAGAATTTATTGCATTTATTTTGTGCAGATTTTTGTGCTTTCCTCTCCAATGGGGAATCCAATGGAACTCCCAGGGCTTAACAGTGATATCGGTTTCTTCTCTCACTACACATGTTAATGTCATTCAGTTCTCGCACCTCTTTGTAAACTTTTATTATGATGTATGCTAATCTGCTGCTATTCACAGGTCTTATCAATTGTGTTAAACCAACTGTAGTTCTAATTAGCCCTTCCTGCCACCATCCTCTTCACTGGCTATAAGTAATGACTGGTGGCTCTGTTCCACTGTATTTGAAGAAGCATGCATGCGCATGAAAACTTATACCCAGAACAAGACTTTGTTGGTCTTAAAGTTGCCACTGGACTCGAACTTTGCCCTGCAGTTTACAATGCCATTTGCCTCACCTCACAAAAACAACCCTGAAAGGTAGGCTAGGCTGAGAAATTGTTACTGGCCCAGCGTCACCCAACTTAAGCCTCCATGGCAGAAGAGGTTTTGAAACCAAATTCTCCCAGATCCGGTTCCAACAGTCCAGCCTTGGAACAGGGGTCCCTGGGGGCGTACGGTGGAGGTATTTTTGACTTTCCTGCATTCTGCAGGGGGTTGGACTAGACGGCCCTTGAGGTCCCTTCCGACTCTACAATCCTATGATTCTATAAGCCTTTACACCACAGTGGCACTCCATGACAGGAGGAAGCCGCCGACGGCAATTAAAGTGGGTATAAAGCCCATATAAGTTTACAGCGTAGATCTGCCCTTGCAGAACATACCGTAAGTGGGCTGTTTTAGTCTCTCTGTCTCTCTCACACACAAAAATAGCTCCTAAGCTTTGTGAACTCTGCACCAGTTTTATGTACTGAAACGAAAAAGTTATAGATAAGACATGTCCTTTTGCTTTTTAATGAGCTGTCGTGAGCATTCCCCTTCTCTCTTTCCCCCCTCCTCTTCTTCCCCCTGGCCTTTGTATCAAGTTATCATACAGAATAACGTTAAGCGATGATTACAATAAAAAGACTGAAACTGTAGACAAGCAAGCAAACACAAGACCTCTCTAAATGGGAAGGCAGAAGAGAGGAAGGCCAGAGAATGGCCTGCCCGATACCATTCCACCTCTACGCTCAGCCGGTCTGAGTCTAGCTAGCATCGGAGGCAGCCAGGGCACTGCTTGGAGCTCCCAGAAGGGAATGTGGGATCTCAGCACGACACGTGGGTCATGTTACGTCAAGAACAGCTCTTTTTCAAAGCCCGTGGAAGGGCTTCTTGATTCCCTGGACATTGGTTTGGTGTCCCTGATAAGTCACTGTAAGATTACTTTAGGATTACAAGATGGAAGGCGGATTAGAAGTACATCACCTTCTCTTTCTCAATAACTGCCGGGTCGAGTGTCTTCCCCAGAGCATGTAAAGGAGCAAAGCTGGCAGGGAAATTTGTGTGGGTGACAGGGGGAGGGGAAGAGGAGGAGGAGGAGGAGATTGGATTTATACCCCGCCCTTCACTTGGAGTCTCAGAGCGGCTGACAATCTCCTTTCCCTTCTCCTCCCCACAACAGACCCCCGGTGAGGTAGGCGGGGCTGAGAGAGCTCTGACAGAAACTCCCCTTTTCAAGGACAGCTCTGATAGAACTATGAACAGCTCTGACCGACAGGGGAGAATAGGCATCTGCTATCAGTAACATAACTTGGTCTGGTCCAAGGCCAGGGAGCAACAGAAGCAGAGTCTGGTTGTGTTTGGTGTAGTGGTTAAGTGCATGGACTCTAATCTGGGAGAACCGGGTTTGATTCCCCACTCCTCCACTTGCAGCTGCTGGATGACCTTGGGCAAGCCACAGTTCTGTCAGAGCTGTTCTCTCAAGGACAGTTATGGAAAGAGCTCTCTCAGCCCCACCTACCTCACAGGGTGTCTGTTGTGGGGAGGGGAGGGGAAGGGAAAGGAGATTGTAAGCCGCTCTGAGACTCTGACTGAAAGGCAAGGTATAAATCCTCTCTTCTTCTTCTTCTTCTTCTTCTTTTTCCACGAAAGACCCGCACCAGAAGGTCTTTATATCCAGGCTAGGTCAGCTAGCAAAGAACATGAAATTAAGCAAACTCCGGAGCACGATGGAAGACAGGAGGGCCTGGCGTGATGTGGTCCATGGGGTCGCGTAGAGTCAGACTCAACTGTGCGACTGAACAACAAGGTCAGTGGAAATGAATGGGTTGCTGAAGGCACAGCCAGGCTGAGAGCATAAAATTATCTCTTTCCCACCTCCAGTAAGCCCCAGTGTAAGGGGTAATGGGGCATCGTTCGAGTCAGCAGCTCTGGGTTGGTAAATATCTGGAGATTTGGGGGGGTGGAACCTGGGGAAGGAAGGGTCTGGGAAGGGGAGGGTAATCCCAGCAGTGTGGAATGCCATACAGTCCACCCTTCAGAGCAGGGGAATTGTGTTCTCTGGAGGTCAGTTGGAAAGTGGGAGATCCTCAGGTTCCGCTTGGAAGAGGAAGAGGAGTTGCATTTATACCCCACCCTTCACTCGGAGTCTCACAGCGGCTTAAAATCTCCTTCCCTTCCTCTCCCCACAACAGACACCCTGTGAGGTAGGTGGGGCTCGGAGAGCTTTGAGAAAACTGCTCTTGAGAGAACAGCTCTGAGAGAACTTGTGACTGGCTCAAGGTCACCCAGCTGGCTGAATGTGGACAAGTGGGGAATCAAACCCGGTTCTCCCAGATTAGCGTCTGCCACTATTAACCAGTATACCAAACTGGCTCTCTGTGCATCATGAAGCTCCTGGATCACTGCCCAATACAGAACAGGTGACAGGACTGTACCGTAATGAAATTCAGGTGGGTAGCCATGTTAGCCTGAAGCAGCAGAACAAAGTTTAAGTCCAGTGGCACTTTGTTGGTCTTAAAAGTGCCACTGGACTCAGACTTGGTAACAAAATGGTTCAGAAAGATGCTTTGGTAATGGGATAGGGACTGTGGACTATACTATTGTGAAGAAGAAGACATTGGATTTATACCTCGCCCTACATTACCCAAAGGAATCTCAGAGCGGCTTACAAACTCCTTTCCCTTCCCCTCCCCACAACAGACATCCTGTGAGGGAGGTGGGGCTGAGAGAGCTCTTTCAAAGACTGCTCATGAGAGAACAGCTCTGAAAGAATGTGTGACTGGCCCAAGGTCATCCAGCGGCTGCAGGTGGAGGAGTGGGGAATCAAACCCGGTTCTCCCAGATTAGAGTCCGCACACTTAACCACTGCACCAAACTGGCTCTCAGTTTACTATCTGTTTACCATCAGTTTACTCTCAGTGTACTATCTGTTGGTGTAGGTATTCTTTTACTATGCAGTTTTTGCATTATTTCCCATGCCATGTTCAAATGCTCTTGCTTTATTTCAGATTGCTGCTTGTTTTCAGGTTTCTGCAGCCCAAGTCCTACTGCATAGTTTATTGGATGTCCCGTCCTGTTGACAGGATTTGACTTACTCTGCATAATCTGCCTTGTGTCCCAGTAAGAAACAAGAACTATAAATAACATACATTTTTAAAAAAGAAAATTAAAAAGCCTTTGAAGTGTGACCACCAGAACCAAAAAAATTATTTGAAACCTTCAAATGCCGGCTACATGACCTTCTTACTTAGATATTCTTATTTGGACTGGGGAAAAAAGAACCTTGTTTTATTCCACTCACTCATACGCCAGGGGAAAAATAATTAAAGACAAATGACAATTATCAAAATAAATGAAGCGGCTGCAGTTTGTGACGCACCATCCTCGGATTACTTTTTTTTTTTTTAATTGAGTTTGCCCAATTACTCGTTAATTTGCAAAACTCATTCTTACTGAACAGGGTTCCCCGCTCATTATAGAGAAATTTCTACAACTTCCACGGTCAGGAGAAAAACCAATAATTCAAAAGTTAAAACAGAGAAAAAGGCACCTAAACATTTAAGGAAAATGAATAACTGCAGGGCTTTGAAAATGGAAATGGGAAGATCAAGGTTAGCCTGGTGTTTTCCATATTTTCGGTTGCAGTTTTTCTTTCCTTTCCCCCGCTGGGGGCAGGAGTTCGTCTGCTTTCAGGCCCCCTGATCCACCAGCCCGGATCTGGCTGGTGGGGGGAACCCCGCCCCCAAAGTGCTGGGCACATTGCCGGGGCGGGATGCACTAGAACTTGGCCCAAAACCTCTATGGTACCATAGAGTTTCTGCCTGAATGCTAGAGCCCCCGGCGATGTGCCTAGTGCAATGATGTCACTTCTGGGTGACGTGATCGCGGTGCGTGCGCTATGCACGTGTGCCAGAAGTTCCAGCAAGGGAAGTTCCGTCCCCCTGGTGGCAGAGGGTAGGGACCTGGCAAGTCTAGTTGCAGTAAAAAAAAACCCAAAACACCACATTGTTCTCCTATTTGTCCTCACCACAATCTTGCAAGGTAGGCTAAACTTAGAGAAGGGGACTGGCCCAAGGTTACGGAGTGAGCTTCATGACAGAGTGGAGACTTGAACTCAGGTTTTCTCCGCCCCTAGCCTCACTCCACAAGATGGTGCCTGGTACCCAGCCAGTGTTCTTAGAAAGTGTGTGAGGCCCGGTGGGGCTTTTGTCCAACAAGGCTTCTGACTGGCTCTGCAGCTTTTTAAAAACACACCTTGAGCAAAAGCTGCCATTGCAGCACAAGGATCTTCACTGTGCGACTGAGTAGGCCACGGCAGCCATTTTGTGGCCGGCACGGCTGACTGTGGCAGACATTTTGTGTTAGCCATACTGTTGCTCTGCCCACCACCACCCTGTATCAGAATTCCAAAGGAGCCTGCAGGCTCAAAAAAGGTTGGAGACACCCCCCTACACACACTTTTAATGAAACATATGAAATGTCTGCAGTGGAAAGTGAACACAAGTTTAATGGGATTATTAGGATGGAGGCTGTAATGAAGAAGAAGAAGAGGAGGAGGAGGAGATTGGAGTCTTAGAGCGGCTTACAAGCTCCTTTCCCCTCCCCTCCCCACAACAGACACCATGTGAGGTAGGTGGGGCTGAGAGAGCTCTCTCGAGGACTGCTCTTGAGAGAACAGCTCTGAGAGAACTGTGGCTGACCCAAGGTCATGCCAGCAGCTGCATGTGGAGGAGTGGGGAATCAAACCCGGTTCTCCCAGATTAGAGTCTGTGCTCTTAACCACTGCACCAAACTGGCTCTCCTTTGTGACTACATATATAGGAAAGGGAAGAATTTAGATAGTGTCCAGTGCAACCATAGGTCTGGTTAGCGCCTAGATGGAAGACACCCCACCCCCCACCTATTTTCCCTCCACCAATACATGGCCAGCTTCAGTTCTGATGATGACAGAAAGGCAGGACATCAACACAATAGATAAACAGAGCAAGGGTCTCCAAGTGACAGTCTACCGCCTGCGTTCACCCACCCTCAAGGATCTTTCTTCCCAGCTCCTGATCGGACGCTCAGATTCAGATCAAGTTTTGGTTAAACGCCTGGGGTTGAATTTAGGACCTTTTGCATCCACCTTTGTTACGATCGCATCTCCAGACACACCTTCTGACCCTCACTTGCCATTCTGAGTACTTGGTGTGGGGAAAGATACTGAAACAGCCTGTCAATAGAGGGACCGATTGCAGGATCACACCCAAGCCAATCCCTCTTTGTTTGCCCAGACTCTGGAGAGAGTTTCTGGTTTCAGATGGAGGATAATAAAGATGAAGCAGAGAGCCAGTGTGTGGCGCAGGGTTTAGACTGTTGGATTAGTATCTGAAGGACTGAGGTTCAGATCCCTACTCGTGTCATGGAAGCTCACTGGGCGACCTTGGGCCAGTCACACCCTCTCAGGCTAACCTACCTCACAGGCCCCACTGGTGGACCTCCTGATGGCACCTGGTATTTTTGGGCCACTGTGTGACAGAGTGTTGGAGTGGATGGGCCATTGGCCTGATCCAACATTGGCTTCTCTTATGTTCTTAAAAGGTTGTTGTGAGGATAAATTGGAGGAGATGAGGAGGAGGAGGAGGAGGAGGAGGAGGAGGAGGAGGAGGAGGAGGAGGAGGAGGAGAGAGAAGAAGAAGAAGAAGAAGAAGAAGAAGAAGAAGAAGAAGAAGAAGAAGAAGAAGAAGAAGAAGAAATTGGATTTATACCCCGCCCTTCACTTGGAGTCTCAGAGCACCTTACAATCTCCTTTTCCTTCCTCTCCCCACAATAGACACCCTGTGAGGTTGGTGTGGCTGAGAGAGCTCTTTTGAGGACTGCTCCCAAGAGAACAGCTCTGAAAGAACTTATGACTGACCCTAGGTCACACTAGCAGCTGCATGTGGAGGAGTGGGGAATCAAACCCGGTTAGAGTCTGTGCTCCTAACCACTACACCAAACTGGCTCTCTGGTAATGGTGTAAGCTGCTTTGGGTCCCATTGGGGAGAAAAGCTGGGTATAAGAGAGAGGGGGAGAGGGGGAGAGAGGAAGGCAGGCAGGCAGGCAGGCAGGCAGGTTGTGTCGACCTAGTGAGAATAGATCACTTTGGTTCCCAAAGTTGTGGGGGGAGGGCTGCGCTGCTCAAAAACGTATCTGTTTCGAATGCTCCTGGCTTTTGTAGAAGTTGAGGACCCTGGCTACCACACCAATCTATCTTAGAAACTGAGGATCCGGGAACCAATGGGCTTCCCGCGGACTGCTCCCGTTTCACCCTGCATGCACAGAAAAAGCATAATTTTCTGCAGTTCACGCTTGTTCTGTACTTTAGGTACTGGGATAATGATAATGACAAGTTATACTTACAGACGCCAATTAACTGGCACTATTGTCCTTCCCCGTGTTGCTATCCAACGAGATCAGCACAGATCAAGCATGTGGGATCCATATTCATGAAGGTGCCCCCATGCTTCCGAGGAGGCCGTTCATGCACTCGGTTCCATTAAAAATAAGTTTATTTCACTTACAGGCATCATCCATTACGGCAAATGCCGTGACAAAGACCATTGGCCAAACCATCCATCTCCTGTCCTAATGGACGTCAGCGGTAAGTAAAATAATCCTGCGTTTCAACGGAACGGACTTCATCAGCTACCTAATCTCCCTGCAGTCGAGTCCCTGCGGGGATGCGCCGGCCTTGCCGCGTGGAAAAGGCATTCAGTGTTGAGGGATAACATTGACAAAGCAGAGGAGAGGACTCACAATAATGGGTTGAAATCAAAGGTGGGAAGGTACCAGCTGGGTATTTGGGAAAACTTTTTGACACAGGATCCGTATTGTTAGGTGCATGGCAATTTCGCCCTTCACCCCCGCTTCATAAGGAACTGATTCTCCTTTTATGCACGGTGTTGTATACTAAGATGTAAAAGATGGCCATGGCCGGCTAGCCGGGCCATGTGGTCAGGCAGACCCTCGGATCTTCGGTCCTAAATACAATAGTCACCTCGGATCCTAGGGCACGCCAATGGGCTCGCCTGGATCCGACAGGGAACCTATTGAAATTAAGACTTGTAAATAGAGCCAGTTATGGGTGATGGGTGTGTGTGGGTGTGGTAACGGCTATGCATATAAACTGGGCCCGGCCGGCTTAAACCATGCTTCATTCTGCAATGTAATCAATGTCTTGCTGATTTCACCATGCTGAGCCTCCAGCCTCGGTACTTTTCACACAGCCGCCAGACTTTTAATTGCAAAATCCTGGAAAAAAATAATAGTCACCTTACAGTATCAGCCTGGCTGCTTAAAGTCTGTGATTTCTGTCTGATGGACAAACTTACCGATTCTCTTCTTTCTAAGGCTACAGAATCGTTTGATTCAAAATTGACCTCGATCTGGTTCCCCTTCCTGGACTATTTATCCACGAAACCTGCGTATTCTTCAGTTTTGGATGCTGTAAATCTTGCAGCGTTGCTGCAGCTCATGGGATGTTTCATGTTAATGAAGTTCTTTGTTAATGAAGTTCTGTCTAACCCTAACCCGCTGACTACGTGGGAAGCAATGCTCCCTCTATGCTGCGGAGTTCTGTGAGCAAAAATCCTACTTTGTGAGCTACTGGCATTAAAGTTGTGAGCAAGTGATTTGGCCACTGCACAAATTAGTTTGTTCTGGAGGCATCCTTGCTGAGCTAAGACAAAAGCGTGTGAGGTGGAGGCTAAAAAACTGTGAGCTAGCTCACACTAACTCAGCTTAGAGGGAACATTGGTGGGAAGGTTTGTTTCTCCTCCTCTGCATTCCGCCCCAGAACTGCCAGACCTTGCAGTAACTCTCCCCCGTGCTGACCAGAGAGCTGAGTGGTCTTGGGCAATCCACGTGGCACCACGCCAACTGGGAAACCGTCTACTCAGCCATAATCCCACCCTTCCTCTAAGGAGCTAAGAATGACCCACAGGGCTTCCCGTTCCTCACAAGAGAGGGAGCACGAGAGAAAGTAACTGGCCCAAGGCCACCCAATACACTTCTGGACTAGGTGGGGGTTTGAACCCAGGTGTCCCTTCATCTAGGCCAGCCTCAACACCACACTGCAGGTGCAGTCTGGGAGCCGGCCTGTCAGGTGAGGTGAACAGCAGGGCCAGCTGTACCTGTAGGAATACCAAACACATTGCCAAGAGCACCCATCACAGGTAAGGCACTGGGTAACATTAGGTTGGGAAGAAGAAGAAGTAGAAGAAGAAGAAGAAGAAGAAGTAGAAGAAGAAAAAGAAGAAGAAGAAGAAGAGGAGGAGGAGGAGGAGGAGGAGGAGGAGGAGGAGTGGATTTATACCCCGACCTTCACTACCCAAAGGAGTCTCAGAGCACCTTACAATCTCCTTTCCCTTCCCCTCCCCACAACAGACACCCTGAGAGGTAGGTGGGGGGCTGAGAGAGCTCTCTTGAGAACTGCTCCTGAGAGAACAGCTCTGAGAGTACTTGTCACTGACCCAAGGTCACACCAGAAGCTGCATGTGGAGAAGTGGGGAATCAAACCCAGTTTTCCCAAATTCTACGCTCCTAACCACTACACCAAACTGGATTTCGGGCTACATATCCCCCTATGCCTAACATGCCGAAGAAGATTAGACTATCACAAGGGTCCCCAGTGTGGAGCAGGGGGGTGCCATGGCACCCACTGACACCCTTTCTGGTGCCCACCGTTTTTAGAAAGTGGGCAGAGTCAGGTGGGTCTTTTGCTGGCAATGCTTCTGATCAGCCATTGGAGATTTGACTGGCTATGCAGATTTTTTCAGAAAAGCATTGCTTTGGCTGCAGCTGCCACCACAGCGCAAGGGTCTTCACTGTGGAAGTGAAGGTAAGCTGGGGCAGCCATTTTGCAGCCGGCCCTGCCTCCTGCAGCAGCTGTTCCCTGGCAGCCATTCCACGGTTGCGCCCACCCACGTTGTGTCAGAATCCCAAAGTTGCCCACAGGCTCAAAAAGCAGGGGGACACCTTGACGATCATTTCTGCTTGCTGGCCTAGATAAAGTCCTGGAACGCCTATCCTGAGCCTTCAGCCCTGAGTTCAAATCCTATTCTCTCCTCCTCGTTCTTCTGGCGACCCAATACAATCTATTCCGTGAGATTTGGGGCTCTTTCCATCGTCTACTACATTTTACATTGGATCCACTTCTTCTTGCTGAAAGATCGGCGACTTCCAAGAAAGCTATAACCCAACTTTATATCTCCTGTCCCTCCCCAAAAAGGTACACTAATAACTCTGGAAAGCTTTTGTGCAGAGATTTCTAGGAAATTTCCTTGGTGTCTTAAGCTACCTCGCTTTATGCCAGAGGGTAGTAAATAAGTGCTATAACTGTCAAGAATTGCAGAAGAGCCTAATTAGTGGGGTAATTTAGAGAGGGAATGGCTTTCCCCATTGTGCAAGGCAGAGATAATATAAGCCACCGACCTGGAAAGAAGGAAGAGCCATTACTGTGTTTGGGAAGACGGTCTCGGGGTTCAAAGCTTCCCGCTGGGCATGGCGCTCCGGTAAGTCCATCAGCACAGAAATGACCTGTAAGACAAGACAGAACCATAGAACTGTCATAACCTGAGTCTCTGGCCCCTCCAGTAGCAACCCCTCCCATAGAAGAAGAAGAGATTGGATGTATACCTCACCCTTCACTACCTAAAGGAGTCTCAGAGCAGCTTACAAGCTCCTTTCCCTTCCCCTCCCCACAACAGACACCCTGTGAGGTAGGTGGGGCTGAGAGAGCTCTTTCGAGATCTGCTCGTGAGAGAGCAGCTCTGAGAGAACTTTTGTCTGACCCAAGGTCACACCAGCAGCTGCATGTGGAGGAGTAGGGAATCAGTCCTGGCTCTCCCATATTAGAGTCCGCGCTCCTAACCACTACACCAAACTGGCTTGACTCTGAGTCAGCATCCCCTCCCCAGGATCTCTCGCAAAGTGTGTGCCCACAACCCGCTGATGGCTTCAGCTCGCAAGTGGGGCACCAGTTACCTGAGTATGGAGGAAAACCTACACCCCACTGGTGGACCTCCTGAGGGCACCTGGTATTTTTTGGCCACTGTGTGACAGAGTGTTGGACTGGATGGGCCATTGGCCTGATCCAACATGGGCTTCTCTTACGTTCTTACGAGGGGAATGCTCACAGAGCAACCCCAGACACAGCTATGCCTTTCTAACCCAGTGACACCAGTGTAACTCTGTTTAGGATTGCCCTGTCTGTCATGCAATACCCACAGCTGCCATTTGAAATGGTACATGTCCAGTTTAGACCATGGGAACTGTTCCTAACTAGGGCTGCTTGAACGCTCGCCAGCTCCTGTCCATCGGTTGCCAAAAAAAGACCTGAATTTCCTATATTCGTTCATTGATCCTTTCACGGGTGTTCCAACAGTCCAGCACAATTGTGTTTCCATGCATACACATCCCCACACCGTCCAACTGAGCTATACCACTTCTCCGTCCATGCTGCATAACTGCACTATTCAGCAGGCAATTGAGATCCTGCATGAACCCTATAAATCAATCAACAAATCCTGTGTTTCAATCAAATCCGGCCCTTCCGTGATCATCTCAGTAATCCTTAGAGATGCTAATGGCTGCTGGTCAGTTTGCACATGCGCACTTTTTGGGAAACTTGATGCAAACTGGTCTAGCAGGCATTGGTGGCTGCTTGGCACGAGCTGAACAGTCCAGGTGACTGGCTGACATCCGGTTGCCACCCTCGAACACGGTTAAGTTCGACAGCCAAATATTTTTATGGTGAATTCTGCAGGATTCTTCATCCTAGCCACAGAGGCAGAGCTTGGCTGGACATAACAATGGCTTTGTCTTTTACCTTGCTGTAGTGGCTAAGTGCGTGGACTCTAATCTGGGAGAACCAGGCTTGATCCTCCACTCCTCCACTTGCACCTCCTGGATGACCTTGGGCAAGCCATAGTTCTGACAAGTGCTGTCCTTGAAAGAGCAGTTCTCTCAGAGCTCTCTCAGCCAGACCTCCCAGGGTGTCTGTTGTGTGGAGGGAAAGGGAAAGGAGTTTGTAAGCCACTCTGAGACTCCGAGTGAAGGGTGGGATATAAATCCAATCTCTTCCTCTTCCTCTTCTTCTTCTTCTTCTTCTTCTTCTTCTTCTTCTTCTTCTTCTTCTTCGGTACAATCAGCCCCTGCCCATTCCTGGGCTTTTGGGGAGCTGCCCCCTTCTGGAAAATATCCTTCCTAAAGAGATAGGGAAGGCTGCCACTTTGATCGCGATTTGGAGGGGCTGCAAAACTGACTTCTTAGGTGGTCTTTTGGAGTCATGGAAACATATAATCATAGAGTTGGGAGGGACCTCTGGGGTCATCTAGTCCACCCCCCTGCACAATGCAGGGAATTCACAAATACTCCCCCCACAACCCCAATGACCCCTGTTTTATGCCCAGAAGATGACAAAAAAGCTCCAGGATCTCTGGCCAAACTGGCCTGGAGGAAAATTGCTTCCTGAATACTAAGGCTGGAGTACTTACATGGATTTTGGATGTTCCTCTGGGCGACTGCTTTGGAGATGGCTGTTATTAGCATTTTATGTTTGCTAGCTGATGTACTGAATTTTGTTTTTCATTTTTGTTTTAGAGGCTTTGCATTGCTGTGTTATTGTTTTTTTTTTTTTTGTAATGACAGAGGGTGCTTTATTTGTGTTACTCGCCTTGGTTTCCAATTACTGGGAGAAAGACAGGCTTCTAATTAGTTTTGATAAAGAGGCAGTGGGTCAATGGTCAAAAGCTGGAGCCACAAAATTAAAAATAAAAGTTAGAGATGTAAACTGGCAGCTGGGGAAAGCAGACTGTCAGAAGACCTGGAAAAGACGAAGAGCAACCAGGATCCACCAACCCGGGAAACACAGAACTCCCTCTAACCATCTGCCAAGCATCACAGAAGACTTATATCTCACAGCTGGCCCTGAGGACTGCTCCAGACCTCGGCCTGTGGAAAAGAGCAGGCAGGATTTAAAGGAGCCACGCTCTGAAACCTGTGGGATAAGTTGGTGCAGGGAGCCCAAGTAGTTTCAGAATGAACACAAACTCAAGGGCATTTGGTGCATAGGTCCCTGGAAGGGATCTGGATGGACCTGTATGCTGCCTGAACCAATTTGACTTCTTCCAGCTTCAGGTAGTGGAAAGTGCCATTTTGCCAATGCTGCACCATTAGGGTTGCCAACCTCCAGCTGGTGGCTGGAGATCCCCTGGAATCACAACTGGTCTCCACTCCAGACAACAGAGATCAGTTGCCCTAGAGAAAATGGCTGCTTTGGAAGGCAGACTCTTGGGCATTAGACCTCGTTGAGGTCCCAGCATAAGAGGGATGGACTCAATCAGGGAAGCCACAAGGGCCCTCCGTTTGCAAGACCTGAGCGAGTCTGTGATCGAGAGGACGTTCTGGAGACTGTTAATTCATAGGGTCGCTGTGAGTCAGAAGTGATCGGATAGCACTTAACCCCCCCCCCCATCATAAGATTTCCAAGATGGGTATCCATGTTAGTCTCTTCATAGCAGTAGAAAAGAGCAGGACTCAGGGGCACGAATTTAAATTGTTGGCCTTTGCAGACGATATTGCCTTTATATTAGAAAATCCAATAGGATAATTAACACAGCTATTAGGAATAATTCAAGAATTGGGTCAAATGGCGGGGCTAAAAATGAACTTGAAAAAAACTGAGATAATTACAAAAAACTGTTTACCATGTATGATACAAGAAATACAAAAACTAACTGAAGTAGAGATAGTTAAGAAAGTCAAATACCTGAGTATAATAATTTCTAATAGGAATAGTTCATTGATAGAAGATAATTATTATAAACTCCTTAAGGAAATTGATAAAGATCTATCAAGATGGAAAGATATACAGCTGTCTTTGCTGGGTAGAATAGCGACTATCAAAATGAGTATTCTACCAAAATTCCTTTTCTTAGCACAAAACATTCCCATTTTAAAAAACTATAAGTTTTGTACAGAGTTGGTGAAAATTGTTAAAAGGTTTATATGGTACCCAAAACGGGCTAGGATTAAAGGGAAGACTCTTCAGAATAGAAAAGAAAGAGGCAGGTGTGGGTTTACCTAACTGGAAGTTGTATTATCAAGCATCAGCTTTAAATTGGATAAAAGAGTGAATTAGATTAGAGAACACTAGAATTCTAAATTTGGGATTAGATTAGAGAACACTAGAATTCTAAACTTGGAAGGACATGATCTTAGAATGGGTTGGCATGCGTATGTATGGTATGGGAAGGATAAGATTCACACTAATTTTAAACATCATATTATAAGGGGAGCCTTGGTTAAGATCTGGAATGAAATGAAAGAAAGATATTATAGTAAGATACCTAAGTGGGTGTCCCCCCTGGAAGCATTTGTAAAACCTTCCCTCATCAACGCATGCGATAGAGAAAGCTATGAGACATTGTTAGATGAAAATAACAAACTAAAATCGGAGAAGAATCTACAACTACTCTACAAGATCAAACTAGACTGGTGGGAAACTTTGCAACTTCAGTCAAGATACACTAAAGATGTTAGCGTAGGGTTCCAAGAATCTAAAACACAACTAGACAGGATATGGCTTTCTTCAAGCAATAAAACGCTACAAAAATTTTACAAGCTCTTGCTAGAAGATTATATGTGCGATGAAGAGGTTAGCTCTACAATGGTATCATGGATGCAGGATTTTGGTCAGAGTGTAGATATGGGAAAATGGGCAACTACGTGGAAATCCTTAAAATACATGAGAGCGATAAACTATAAGGAAAATATTTATAAAGTATTCCATCGTTGCTATTGGTCCCCGGACCGACTAGCTAAATGTTCTCTTTCACTCTCTAGAAACTGCTGGAAATGTAAAACGAATGTGGGCACCTTTCTCCATGTGTGGTGGCGGTGTGAAAAGGTTCACGCCTACTGGAAAATGATACAAAAGATAATACTAGAAATCCCCAACATTAACCTTACCCTGTCTCCAGAAATATTTCTATTAAATATGCTTCCTGATGGTTACAATCAAAAGGACAAATATATGTTAATTGAGAGCCAGTTTGGTGTAGTGGTTAAGTGCGCGGACTCTTATCTGGGAGAACCAGGTTTGATTCCCCACTCCTCCACTTGCACCTGCTGATGTGACCTTGGGTCAGTCACAAGCTCTGGCACAGCTGTTCTCTCAAGGACAGTTTGTGTTAGAGTTCTCTCAGCCCCACCTACCTCACAGGGTGTCTGTTGTGAGGAGGGGAAGGAAAGGAGTTTGTAACGCTCTGAGACGCCTTTGGGCAGTGAAGGGCGGGGTATAAATCCAAACTCTTCTCTTCTTCTTCTTATATTGTTACAACCACTAGAATATCGCTGGCCAGATATTGGAAACAAGATGGTTTACCCACAAAAGAGGACGTAGCAATTAGACGACTTGAGATAGCAGAAATGGATAAGTTGAGTTTGATGCTTCAGGAGAAGGATGAAAATACTTTCATGGAACGATGGGCGTTTGTATAAATGGATAAGGAAGGTTTGGAAACAATAGACTCAATTATATGTACAAGATGTGTATATAAGATGTAATAGTTGGTGGAAAATATGATAAATAAACTTGGGGGGGGAGAAAAGAGCAGGGCTCTTTTTGCAGCAGGAACTCCTTTGCATATTAAGCGACACCCCCCCCTAATGTAGCCAATCCTCCAAGAGCTTACAGTAGCCCCTGTAAGAAGAGCTCTGTAAGCTCATGGAGGATTGGGTGTGTCGCCCAGGGCTCTTTTTGTAGCAGGAACTCCTTTGCATATTAGGCCACCCCCCCCCAATGTAGCCAATCCTCCAACAGCTGACAATAGCCCTTGTAAGAAGAGCTCCGTAAGCTCTTGGAGGGTTGGCTACATTAGGGGTGTGCAGGGCTCTTTTTGTAGCAGGAACTCCTTTGCATATTAGGCCACCCCCCTAATGTAGCCAGTCCTCCAAGAGCTGACAGTAGCCCCTGTAAGAAGAGCTCTGTAAGCTCTTGGAGGATTGGGTGTGTCGCCCAGGGCTCTTTTTGTAGCAGGAACTCCTTTGCATATTAGGCCACACACCCCCTAATATAGCCAATCCTCCAAGAGCTTACAGTAGCCCCTGTGAGAAGAGCTCCATAAACTCTTGGAGGATTGGCTACATTAGGGGTGTGTCTCCTAGGGCTCTTTTTGTAGCAGGAACTCCTTTGCATATTAGGCGACACACCCCCTAATGTAGCCAGTCCTCCAAGAGCTTACAGTAGCCCCTGTGAGAAGAGCTCTGTAAGCTCTCGGAAGATTGGCTACCTTAGGGGGTGTGTCGCCTAATATGCAAAGGAGTCCCTGCTACAAAAAGAGCCCTGGAAAAGAGCAAGATTCCAGGAGCATCTTAAAGGCGAACAAAATTCGTAGCGGTCACTGCTCACGAAAGCTCCTCCCCTGCCACAAATTTTGGTAGACTTTAAGGCGCTACTGGACTCTTGCTCTTTTCTACAGTGATAGTACTTCCGGCTTGTGCAGAACCTCTGCAGGAGACAGCAGCTTCCGTGTGTTTCCTGGCTGCAGTGGGATCGGGGTCCACTTGACTGCAGATAAGTCTGGGTCCACTTAACCTCGGCAGCAGCACCAGCATGTTTTGACATAAGTGAGGAGACCCTGCCCAAGTAGATTAACCGAAAAGTAAATTAATGAAAGTGTCAACTTGAAAGTAACATTGAATGTAAGATTCCTAAATAGGATTTGTTCAGGGCTATTTTGGGGCAGGAACACACAGGAACGGCATTCCGGCTGGCTCCCGAGTTGGCCACGCCCAGCAGGAACTCATTAGAATAAGAGGCCACACCCAACAGCAGAAACTCATTGGGATTGTCTATATTAGGGGTGTGTGGCCTAACATGCAAAGGAGTTCCTGCTCCAAAAAAAGCCCTGGGTTTTGATGACAAACAAGGTAAACAGAATAAGAAGCAAAAGGCGGGTGTGGCTGGATGACCACACTTCTGGTGACATGGGGTGTTTCGCCTAATATGCTAATGAGCTGTGCTGTCAGGGGTGTGGCCTGTTATGCTAATGAGTTCCTGCTGGGCTTTTTCTACAAAAAAAGCTCTGGATTTGTTCCTGCGGAAAGACCAGAGGTCTGAAACACTTAAATATCTGGGGAAAGTATTGAGATAACAGGTTGATTGAATTTGGCGCAGACTGCCTTTGAAAATACAAGACTGTTAGAGGGAGATAGACTTTGAGAGTCTGGAGCAGACCGCTATGTGAAATGTTATTGACTTTTGTATTTTTTCCTATGAAGGAATAAGTGGTTGTTTTCTATTATCAGACACTTAATGGTGTTATGGCTTTAAGCTACTCTCTTTAGTTATTGCATTGTTCTATGGGCATCTAGCGCACATCTGTATACATATGTTTTCATACCAGACTGCAGTGGGATCTGAACCAGGGACTTCACCGCCCGCTCTCGTAACCACGACACTTGACTCCCTTTTGACCTTGGAGCTCAGTGTCATTTCTGCACCTGAACAGTAATGGCCTTTACCGCCCCCTACCCAAAATGCCACATAGAAGAAACACATTAGTAAAATACAAAAAACGGAAGAGATTCACCTGAAGGGCAAAGCTGGCACTGGAGACCTCCAGCCGAGCGAGTACGATGCTGCATCTGGCAGGTCTCGCCCGCGCTGTCCAGACAGCGAGAGCTTCTGTTACACCTTTGGCACTCGGTCTGTCGGGGAGCATGAGCGCAAGTCCCGGGTGGACATGGGAGTGGCTGGATGGTGCCGACATATGGGCAATAATGCCCTGAAATAAAACCAGAGAGAGGACATTCCTACGTTCATATGGAGATTCCTTCACCTTGTAAGAGCCGGTTTGGTGTAGTATTTAAGAGTGCAGACTCTAATCCGGGAAAACCGGGTTTGATTCCTCTCTCCTCCAAATGCGGCTGCTGGTGTGACCTTGGGCCAGTCACAGGTTCTCTCTGAGCTGCTCTCTCAAGAGCAGTCCTCGAAAGAGCTCTCTCGGCCCCACCTACCTCACAGGGCATCTGTTGAGGAGAAGGGAAAGGAAAAGAGTTTGTAAGCCGCTCTGAGACTCCGAGTGAAGGGCGGGATGTAAATCCAATCTCTTCTTCTAAGGCTGCCAGTGAAAGCGACAGGGAGCAAGACGGCCTCCGAGTCGATGCATTATTGAGAGGAGCAGCTCAAAACTTGTAGAGAACGCTTTGCTAGTTAAATGCAGCGTTCCGTTCTCCTTTAATCTCCATTTTTTTTGTGGCAAGAGGTAATGACCATGAGATGCCGGATTCATCTAAGACAAAGAACGGCATGGCAGCACCCCGAACGCCAGTCAAATGCTCACATCCAGCTGCACAGCGTGGGGAATGAAATGATATTAGAGGTCAGGACCTTACCCCATTCTCTCTTTCTCCCTCCTCACCCTCCTCTCTCATTCGAGCCACACATCTATAAGTGGGAGGTGAGGGGGTGAGGAGAGATTGCAACTTCAAATAAGGTCACGGGGTGGGGGGGGGGAGATACTCCATCTTGCGGGACTGAGCTCTCCGGCTTCCTCCAGCAAAAACACTTCAAAGCGCATCGCAATCTTCAAACTGAAGCTGGAAGAATTACTTTGCAAAAAATGTTCACGGTCCAAGCTGGGGGAAGTGCTTCCAAAATCACACCGGAGGATGAGCCGTCAGTGGCTAGAGATGGGCAGCCCACGGACTGAACCCCAAACGGAATCGAACCAGCCCCGCATGAACTGAACTGGTCTGGCGAGTTCGGTTCCTCCTTTCTCCTGGCCGCAGCTCACCAGGGAAAGGGGATGGAGATCACTCTAGAAGGGGCTTCTTTTCCTCCTTTATCCCAGATACGGCTCGCCACTGCTGGGAGAAAGGGGGGGTTCAGCCAGGAAAGGGCTTCAATTTAAACCTAACAGCTGCGTGGTGGGGTACACTGCTCAGCAGTGTGGTGCTTGGCCAGTTTGGTGTAGTGGTTCAGTGTGCAGACTCTAATCTGGGAGAACCGGGTTTGATTCCCCACTCCTCCACTTGCAGCTGCTGGATGAATGTGGGCAAGCCACAGTTCTGACAAGAGCTGTCCTTGAAATGGGAGTTCTTGAAAGAGCTCTCTCAGCCCCACCTACCTCACAGGGTGTCTATTGTGCGGAGAGGGAGGGGAAGGAGTTCGTAAACTGCTCTGAGACTCCGAGTGAAGGGCGGGGTATAAATCCAATCTCTTCTCTTCTTCTTCTCTTCAGTTATAGTGGTGGACCTCACTGCTCAGCTGTTAGATTTAAATGGAAGCCCCTGCCCAGGTGATTCCCCCCATTTCTCCTGGCCACGGTTCACCATGGCCAGGAGAAAGGTGGAAAGGAAGTCCCTTCCAGGGCGATCCCTGCTCCCTTTCTCCCAGATGTGGCAAGCTGTGGCCAGGAGAATGGAGAAACCGAACTTGCCAGACCAGTTCGGTTCATGTGGGGCCGGTTCGATTCAGTTTGGGGTTCAGTCTGTGGGTGCCACACCAACCAGGAAACAGGTGTGTCTATTCAATTTTAATCCCACCCTTCCTCTGAGGAGCTAAGGATGACCTATGTGGCTTCCTGTTCCTCACAAGAAACTTGTGAGGTAGGGGAGCACAAGACAGAGTAACTGGCCCAAGGCCATCCAATGAACTTCTAGACTAGGCGGGAATTTGAACCCAGATGTCCCCTCTCTCTAAGCTGTTGAGTCTTGAGAGCAAAAATTCTACTTTGTGAGCTACTGACATTAAAGCTGTGAGCAAGCGAATTGGCTACCACCCAAATTAGTTCACTCTGGAGCCCTCCTCCCTCAGCTAAGACAAAAATGTGTGCGCCGGAGGCTAGAAAACTGTGAGCTAACTCACACCAACTCAGCTCAGAGGGAACACTGTGCCACACTGGTTCTTTTTTTGCAGGTGCAGTCTGGGAGTCTTATTTTTTTAATCTCTGGCTAACAAATTAAAACATACATCATAAAAAACATATCCAAAAAAACCACACATTAAAACCAACAAAAACACCACATCACGAGAACAATTAAAACCAGAGCTAAAATACATATGGGGTCATACAAACAACCATTAAAGGCTGGGTTTGGAAATAGGTTTGCCAGCCTCCAGTTGGGGCCTGGAGATCTTCAGACTACAGAAATCAATTCCCTTGGAGAAAATGGCTCTTTTGGACTCTACAGCATTATACCTTGCTAAGGTCTCTCTTCTCCCCAAATCCTGCCCTCCCTGGGCTCCCCCCTCCTCCTAATCTCTGGGTATTTTGCAACCTGGAGTTAGCAGCCCTATGCTGGGAATGGTTCTGGATCTCTCCCCTGGTGCTGTTTTGACATGAACTTTCCCATTCTGTTTTTGCTTCTTCTGTGATGAAAACACACGATTTTCCAGGCCATTTAACCTGACTCTGAATTTTTACCACCAAGGGAATACTTGACGCTCTTTGTTCATAGACAGATCAGGATTATATCTTATCTTTTATACACAACATACGGTGGGTGCAGAAACATAATCTAAAATGGCATACGAAAGCCAAACAGCGCGCCTGCACCATACAAACAAATCTGGAAAAGCCGACAGTGGGAAGCAGAGAGCTGAAGCCATTGACAAACATGTGCACGACTATAAAAAGGCATGCGGGGCGGGGGGGAGAACATTTGTTCTTCCTATTTGGGTGCCCCTTTCAGAAAGCGTGGCCAGGCCCCTTCTGTTAAAGGATCATAAATTAGCTAGTGGAGTTACAAAGGCCCTCTTTGTTAAGGGCTGGGGGACTTCCAACCATCAGGCAAACCTGGACTCAAAAGACTTCCAGATCAATTCAGCGCAAGGCAGGCTCCGACAGCGGGATTCCCACCTTCTCACATGTGTGGGTGGCTGTGTGCAATTCCTCGCCACCCCTGCCTCCTGATCCTCCCCTGGAATTGGCCCACAATACAAATTACAGTCCTGTCATCTCCGCGAGTAGTAGCCAGAGCCTAATGTCCCCCCCCTTGAAAAAACTATTTAAATCTTTAAAAGCATTGGACAGCCTTGTCAATAAAAAGGCAGGTTTCCAAACGTTTCATTATGTCAAAAATTGCCCGCTCTTGTAGGCAACAAGGACCCATTTGTCTCATTCTGCCAGAACTGCAGTCCTGAAATTGCAGCGTTCGGTGCCCACCTCCACGTGTTGCCATAATGCCAGCATAATGCCATTCTCCTAACTCTGTAGTTTGCACAATGTGCGCTCCCACGAGAATGCTGCTCTCTATTCATCTGGCACAGCCTGGAAGCCGAAAGGCTCGAAACCCGAGACCCTGAGTTATCTAATTTCCATAACAGTGAATTACAGACCACTGCTGGATATGAACCCACGAGGCTTTTCATGCCATATCAGTCATTCTGCTTTGCCTTTTATCAGTCGACATCAAGGCAGCCAGAATACGGGAACACTTCATTATTTAATTAAGAGGATCCTCATTACAGATGTCAGAATCAAGTTACTGAGCACAGAGGCTCAGCAGGAGGTACCTGGAAACGCTCATTAAATACTTTGCCTTCCAGGAGAGCCAAAAGTCTTTGAGGAAAGCCTGGACCCTGCTGGAAGATGAACTCTGACCTTGGGAGTGTCACCAAATGCTTGGCTCACATATTGACCGACAGCCTTTCTCCCTAATGAGTTGTCCCACAGCAGAAGATGAGCCTGTTTTCACATGACTGGCCAAGAGGCCAAGGGCTGGTTCATGCAGGAGCATGGCCATGAAGGAGAAGGAGGAAGAGGAGGAGGAGGAGAATCCAGTTGGTCAGCCGTGTTGGTCTGAAACAGTACAACAAATTTAGAGTCCAATGGCACCTTTAAGACTAACCAAGGCTCTTTTTGTAGCAGGAACTCCTTTGCATATTAGGCCGCATGCCCCTGATGTAGCCAATCCTCCAAGAGCTTGTAGTAGCCCCTGTAAGAAGAACTCTGTAAACTCTTGGAGGACTGGCTACATTACGGGTGTGTCACCTGATATGCAAAGGAGTTCCTGCTACAAAAAGAGCCCTAGACAATCAAATGTTTATTCAAGGTATGAGCTTTCGTGTGCACCCTATGAGGTAGGTGGGGCTGAGAGGGTTCTGAGAGAGCTGTGACTGACCCATGGTCACCCAGCTGGCTTTATGTGGAGGAGTGGGGAATCAAACCTGGTTCTCTAGATTAGAGTCCACCGCTCTTAACCACTACATCAAACCAGCAAATTAACATGTCGGCTCTCACCTAAATGGACCAAGCCTTTAACACAGCTTGATCCTGGAGTCTGAACCTGTTCTGCACACAAAACAGATGGTCTACCAGTGAACAACAGACCCTTGTTTCTTTTTCAAAAATGAAGGATAGAGTCACCCTCTGTCCTTGTCATTTCCTTACACTGGCCTGGATACTGCAGAACTTCCTCTGAGCCACTGGTACAACCCAGGGTGAAAACCATGGTCTCATCGTGCCGATCTTGGCTTTGGTGCACACACCCAATCCCCAGTGCTGGCTGGAGTTCACTTTCATTATTTCGGCCTAGAGATGCTCATGTCTTGCATGGCTAAAGCCAGGAATTGGCAGAGGCCGAGAAGTACTCTGGCCAAGTCCCACAAAGACAAAGAAAAACACCCATTGATGTCTGTAGGGTCTGAAAATGTGGATGTTGCCAAGAGCTCTTCGTGAGCTTGGGAAGCATGCGGCGGGTCAGACTTGAAAAGGCCTTCACTGCACATTTTAAAGTTCAATTTCGTGCAATTTGCAAAAAATCCACTCTGCTTAAGGTAGACTCCCCGATTACACTGCAGGGACGTTTCCAGGTGCTCTCGTATAATGCAGCAGAGAAAGCCCTGCTGATGGAAGAAGCCGGGATAACTAATCTAGCTTAATTCAATACAAGTTCCAAAGAATATTTTTGAAAAAAGAATCGAGGGAATCACAGAATGTTAGAGTTGGAAGGGATCTTGCAGGGCATCTAATCCAACCCCCTGCACTCTGCAGGAGCATAGCCGAAAGATAGCTGTTAAGTATGGAACTCAACAACGAAATGATTTCAGCAAGTGATTTCAGTTTATTCATAACAGCAACTCCAACTCAGAACACCACAACAACACACCACAGAACAGTGGAGCACAGCTCCTTCTTTTAAACTCTCCCGGGCTGTCAAAGCCACTCCCAAAATAAGTTAAGGACCAATAGAAATACAGAGATAAGGTCCAATCACAGTTGTTCCCGCTTTGACACATATTTACAAGATGATTGGTTCTGTACAGAGGTTTCTCAGAAACCAGCCAATAGTAAAGCGACAGCTGAAGAGCCACATTTGAAATCAAGCTTAACATGGGAATGTATAGCCCAGATTCACATTCCAATACACAACAATAGCCCTACAACATACCCGAAAGATGGTTGTCCAGCCTCCGCTTGAAAATGTCCAGTGAAGGAGCATCCACCACCTCCCGAGGCAGTCTGTTCCACTGCTCAACCACCCTTACAGTTAGGAAGTTTCTCCTGATATTTAGCCGGTATCGACTCCCTTGTAATTTCCAACCATTCGCATGTCACATGTATCCCCTTCCTACCTTGCCCTTCTGAAAAAAGCTCTCCCCGGGTTCTCCTGTTCTAAGAGATCTAGTCAAGGGAAATAAATTCCCAGCATGAATCCCGATATTTGATTCCCTTCCAACCCAATTTTATGGTGGGTGATATTCTGAAGTAGGGAGAGTTCCCATGACGTTGGCTCCTTCTTGTCTTTCTCTGTAATTTTCCAAGCCATTTCAGCTAATTAATCATCGTTAATAACATTCCGCGCTTTCCTAATTCTCAAAAGCAATGGTTTCTTTTTTGAGACAATGGTCTGACTCTCCCCCCCCATCCTCATTCCCCTGTCATAGTTGGTTCGGCACTAATGTCACAGTGATGAATTTGCTACACCCTATCATTCCCACAATGACAGACTGGAGATATCCTAAGGATGGGATTATCAAGACTTCGACGGAATATCAAGCAAGGGGAGACATATGGTGGTTAAGAGAGAGCAGCTCTTTAAATGATTTTATGGAGGACAATTTGAGAACTCACTTTATTTACTGATGGAGCACATCTAATCTGCCAAGCTTTGATTCCAGCTTTGCCTAAGACTTTCAAAACAGTTGATCTTGCCAAGCTGGGCAGAGCCATAGACAATATAGTCCTGGAAAGGACCTGGAAGTCACTGCATCTCAGTCTCCACCCCATGCAAAAAGGACCCTCCTCAAAGATCCCCAAGCTGCATTTACAAATTAGTGCATCGAAACTTCACTTTGACAGAACAGAATTCCACTTCCGTTTCTGCTGGAGGTACAGAGGTACACAAAACAGTGTGATTTCATAGAATCATAGAATGTTAGAACTGGAAGGGACCTTGCAGGTCATCTAGTCCAACCCCCTGCACTCTGCAGGAGCATAGCCGAAAGATAGCCCTACAATAGATGGTCATCCAGCCTCCACTTAAAAAGTCCAGCAAAGGAGCATCCACCACCTCTGGAGGCAGTCTGTTCCACTGCTCAACAACTCTTACAGTTAGGAAGTTTCTCCTGATATTTAGCAGGTAACGACTCCCTTGTAATTTCCACCATTTATTTATTTTATTCACAAATGTCATTTATAATCTGCCCTTCTCGCTGAGACTCAAGGCAGATTGCAAAAAGTAAGTCAATACGATCAACAGGATGGGCCATAAGAACATCAGAAGAGCCCTGCTTGGATCAGATCAAATGGTCCGTCTAGTCCAGCATCCTGTCTCACACACTGGCCAACCGGTTCCTCTGGACAGCCAACAACAGGGTACAGAGGCCAAGGCCTTCCCCTGATGTTGCCTCCTGGCTCTGGGATTCAGAGGTTCAGGCTGAGTTCAGACTGGCAGTTTGAAGCGGGAGCCAGTCGTGGCAAAAAAGCCCCAGAACAAACTTTTCCAGCTATTCCTGGTCACACTGATCCGGGAGCATACCGGGAGGAGGCATGTGGGAGCGTTCAGACTGCTGGCCCGGAGGCGTGGCTGTAAATGTTTTTTTCCTGGTAAAATGGTCGAATGCCTATGTGTGTATGAGTGCATATGCGCTCATGTGCTCATACACATATAGGCATCTGGCCGATTTGGGGAGGATCCCATTGTGCCGGCACCGCATTGGGTGGTAGAGCAGAGCACAGACAATCATATTGCTGCTGCCTTATGCGCAATGCGGGTTGTTCCCGGCTTTTCGGCTGAGCGTTCACACTTCTGGGAAGTGGAATGTAGTGGGATAAACAAGGCTCTCCGGGATTTGCTACTACTTTCAACAGGTATCTTTTAATCCTGGTGGCGAAGCGGAACAGCACGGGTTGCCTATGGGTGGGGAACGCCAGGCAGATGTGCCTGTGTGAACGTCCCCTTTAATCCGCTTGGGAAACGTGGCTATAACGGGGCAAATTGCCAGTCTGAACTCAGCCTTAGTGCCTCTGAATGTGGAGGCTCTCCTCAGTCCATCCAGTAAACAACCCCACAGGGTTTGGATTGCAGAAATATGAAAACAAGCACGGAAGTTCCCCACACAAATTGCCTCCCTTTTGGTGGTATAAATCTCAAACTTATTAAAACAGAGTAACTTATCAGACAGACGGCCAACTGCAAAATTGGTGATGGCAGGTGCTTTAATTGTGCTGAGACTGGGTGTCTCAGACCAGAGCGATAAAAGGTACTGAAAGGATCATAGGCACATCAAAATCGGGATGGATTTGCAAGTTCTTGTAAGATGCACAAGTCCCCCTTTCCCCTCATTTTCGTTACATGTGGTTATCCCTATGCATGGGTGTTACAGAGCTACCCCTCAGTTTCTATGTCTGCATTAATTTTGGGAGGTGCCAGTTACATGGAAATTGGGGACGTTAGCATGTGTGATCCTAGTACACGTCATACATGGTCTCCAACTCATTTGGATGCCCGTGTATGCGATTTCTCGGCAGCATTTGTTACCAGGAAGAAAGGAAAACATAAACACCATTGGTCTATCAAGGTCAGTACTGCCCACTCAGACCATCAGCAGATGTCCAGGGACTCAGGTGGAGGTCTTTCACATCACCTACTACCAGGTCCTGTTAAGACGAGATGCTGAGATTGAACCGTGGGCATGTCAAGCAGATGCTCTACCACTGAGCCACAGCCCCTCCCCTCCAGCCAGTTATCTCCTGCCAAGTTTTGTCTTTTCACTCTCTTGGGACTTATGTGAAGGAAATGAAACCATAACAGAAGAAGAAGACAGAGGAGGAGGAGAAGATTGGATTTATACCCTGCCCTTCACTCAGAGTCTCAGAGCGGCTTACAATCTCCTTCTTCCTCTCCCCACAACAGACACCCTGTGAGTTAGGTGGGGCTGAGAGAGCTCTGACAGAACCATGGCTTGCCCAAGGTCATCCAGCAGCTGCAAGTGGAGGAGTGGGGAATCAAACACAGTTCTCCCAGATTAGAGTCCGCAAACTTCATCACTACACCAAACTACACTACATCACCCCTATGATGGATCCCTACTTCTTCTTCTCTGTGAGGCAGATTTCCCCACCAAAACACTGTTCCCCACTCTGACTGAGCAACCTCTTAGTAGCGTGTTTGAATTATAGAATTATAACTTTCTGCATGTCCCACCCTGTGATAGAGAAGTTATTTGGCTTTTGCCCAGGCCAGAGATTCTTTTGCAACTGGGTATGAGCCCTCTTATAAATCCCTTTGGAAATGGCACTTCACACAAAGTAAAGTTCAAACAGAAAGATTCATTTTATTGAACAGGCACAGTTGAGTTAGGACCAGTGTTCCCTCTAAGCTATGGAGTCTTGTGAGCAGAAATTGTACTTTGTGAGTTACTGGCATTAAAGTTGTGAGCAAACAGTTTGGCTACTGCATAAATTAGTTTGCTCTGGAGCCATCCTTCCTGAGCTAAGGCAAGAATGGGTGAGCCAGAGGCTACAAAACTGTAAGCTAGCTCACACTAACTCCGCTTAGAGGGAACACCGGTTAGGACTAGAGCAGGGGATGAGAAGTTGAGGTAAATTTGGTTGTTTATACAAATTATAACATTTTGAACAAGCCACAGTGAGGGTAAGGAGTTGTGTCCCTTCACTTCTCAAGTGACTTGTCCGTTTCTCTCATATCAACACGCAAACTCCTCCCGACTGGCAACTCCCAAGCCAAAATCCAAACATTGACTTTCTCTGACAAAACTGACTAGACTTTTGAAAGCTCTCCTCAGCTGGCGCTGACCAATCAGAGAGGGGTGGTGGTGCATGCGGTCAGCAGCCTGTCAATCAAACTGTGCTTTACAGTGAGGCATTAACCCCTAATCTCCCAGGTCCCTTAATCTGATGCACTAAGCATCCTTCTTTTGGAGATACGTTCATCATAACCCCCTCCCTGAACCTCCCATGAGTTCTAGATTCTCACTCTTGAAGTCACTGATCTAATCAGTTTGAGAGGGCAGCCATGTTGGTCTGCTAGATTTGAGTCCAGTAACGCCTTCAGGACCAATAAGATTTGGAGGGGGGGGGTATAAGTTTTCAAGAGTCAGCACTTCCTTTGTCAGACATGTTAAGTATGGAACTCAACAACGTTTTGATTTCAGCAAGTGACTTCAGCTTTATTGGTAACAGCAAACTCCAACTCAGAACACACCAACAAACAAGTGGAGCACAGCTCCCTTTTTAAACTGTCCCGGGCTTCCAAAGCCACACCCATAACAAGATAAAGACCAATAATATTGCAGGGAAAAAGGCCAATCAGAACCGTTCCCTCTTTGATACATTCTCACATAGTGATTGGATATTTACAGAGGTTTCTCAGAAACCAGCCAATAGTAATGCGACAGATGAAGGAGTCACATTTAGTTTGAAGCTTAACATAGTAAAGTATAGGAATGATTCCCGCTTCAATACATAACAAGACACAAGTGGGGAGTTGTGTGTGGGGAGGTATGCTAATGACCCAGGCCCAGGAAAGAGGAGACTTGAGCCATGTCACAGCCTTAGTGGAAGTGCGGCCTACCTGTTGGACAGGGCTGGCATTCTGGAGTCCCCTCAGCGCCGAAAAAGCCTGGCGGACAGGTTACACAAAACGTCCGGCTTGGGTTGGGCTCCTGGCCACCAAGGCAATGCTGAAGAGGAGGAAAGAAAAGCAAAGGCATCTATTTTTGTCTAAAGCAAACCTCTGCCAAATCCCTGTCACTGTATTCAAAATAATCAATGGAAGTAAAAGAGGTTCAGTAATCAAGCTTGGCCTTCTTGTGGTGGCTAGGGATGTTTCCCGTGATGACAAATTCAGGTTACATTCTGATGGCCAGTTTCAATTGTTCCTCCCGCAAATAAGTTTGAGCTCTAAAATCAGGGGTTTCAGTTTAGAAATCTGACTTCTGAGTGATGCAAAAAGGGTGGGTGAGTCCCAGTTCCACTGCGTTCACAAAAGAGAGGAACATAGGATTTTCCTCCATTTCCTGAAGGTTGTGCAGTGCTTTCAGCCAGACCAGCATGACTCAGAAGTAATATTAAATTGTGGTTTGTTGTTTCACGAACCAGCCTTTGGAGTCCTCAGTTTCTTGTGTCTTCCTCTCTCCATGCACGGTAAGAAAACTGAAGTTGTGCTATTTGGACAAACCATTGTTTATCACTATACGTCCAACTGTGGTTTGTGCCCTGCAACCCAGGGCTGGATCCACATGGAAGTGGGTATGATGCCACTGCAATTATTCATTTCCTGGATTTTCAGAAAATGGTCTTCCCCAGCACCTGATCCTGGAAACCATTTAACTAGAGATACTGGGGACTCAGTCTGGGGTCTTCTGCATGCATCCAGCGTGCTGTGCCTCTGAGCCATGGCCTCTTCTTTGTATATTATTCTTTTCCCCTCCCGAACAGCCAGACCCCCTCTAAGCAGCAACTGTCTTCATTCCACTCATAATCATTATATATTGCCGACAATGCCATCTCTACCCACCAGGAAAGTCTGGTTTATGATGAATTAAAATCTGCTTTCCAGGGTGAGGTCACATGATCTCCCCCAAACAGAAACCACATGACTCCTCTCTTCCTCCAGAGAATTTTCATCCTGCACTCTGAATTTTCTGTAATTTTGTTGGGCTTCTTTCACAGAATTGTAGAAGCACAGTGTTGGAAGGGACCTCCAAGGTCATCTAGTCCAACCCCTTGCACAAGGCAGGAGATTAACAAATTCCTCTCCCCACCAACTCCCAGTGACCTCTGTTCCACACCCAGAAGATGACAAAAAAACCTCCAGGATCTCCAGCCAAACTGGCCTGGAGAAAAATTGCTTCCTGATCCCAATGTGGCAATCAGCATTTCCCTGGATATGTAAGAAAGGGCCACAAGAACTGAGCACTGATGCAACCCTTCCTGCTACAAATAGATACAAAAGAGGGATATGACACAGAAGACTTTAATTTTCCATGGAAGACATCTGCCTCTTTTCGCCACATGAGGGCACATTTAGAAAAGTAAGTACACAGAAGAACTGCAGACGTTCCTCACTGAAGGTTGAATTTCTTCTTCTTTTTGTTATGAAATGGTCAGATATAATAACCCTCTGTGGACCCCAAGCGATATACTGTACCCGTCTCTCCTGTCCGTCAGGGCAGATGTATCCTTTGGGGCACTCCCAACACTTCGTCTCTCCCTCAGGCGAATATTGACCCGGGAAGCAGCTTCTCTGAGCACCACTCTCGGGATCGCACCAGTAGCCATCCGGACACGCAAGGCACCCGTCTCTGGTTTCTGAGCTGATGTAACCACCTGGGCACACCTGTCAAGGAGGTTACAGATCGTTAGGCAGTAGGGAAGTTCACCAGTTGGGGTAGAGCCCAAAGAGCAACACAAGACAGAGGGTTCAAAATGGCAGGTCGGGGACCTCTGGCATATCACCTGTTTACCAGTGGTTGGAAGATTCAAGAGGACCCTGGAACAAAGTCTCCTTGATTGATCCCAAACTTTCAACTGGCTGACAAAACAGTTGTGAGTCTCCAGAGGAGAAGGAGGAAGAGAAGAAGAAGAGATTGGACTTATACCCCGCCCTTCACTTGGAGTCTCAGAGTGGCTTACAATCTCCTTCCGAAGGTAAGGCAGGGCACCCTGTCTATTGTGGTTTTAGGTAGTGGATTTTATACCTGAATTAGGCAACAACAGACTTAGACCATATGCACACATTGTTGGATATTGTACTGCCATCGCACTGCAGCCCTCATTCGCAACTGGACTGGCTTGTTCACGCACAGTAATTGGCGTTGCAAATAACTGCTACTGCACAACGGCAAAACAGAGGACAGCCACAGTACGCTCTCCTGTGATGTAGTCCTAGAACACTTATTTTCTTCCTTTAGGAGATTTTTTGTTTTTGTTGCATGGATGGGAATGTGTGTTTTTATGTGTCTGTGTGATTAACTGGAATCACGATATATATATATATTTAAAAAACTCAACCACATACCAAAAGCAAAATGATTGATCCTCACAAACCCACAGCTCAATATAGATTGGATTTTTAGAAGTACGCCAAGCTTCTTGTATCCCTTGATATTCTTCGGCCTCACATCTGTTATTGATTGTTGAAAAAAAGGGTAGTTTCTCATCACTGGCAGTGCAGAGATGTTAGTCAGGGGTTTTGGAAACTGCTATTTTTTTTTCTTGCGGAGAGAGATAATTTCTGAGCAAATGACCGAGCTTTGGCACCTCTTATGAAAAGTGCTGTGGCGCCTCGGTGATGAGAGCTGTTTGCTCACCTGAGATAGCTCAAGTAGCCGGATCCTGCAGGCCCGTAGCTACAGTTTGGTGTAGTGGTTAAGTGCATGGACTCTAATTGGGAGAACCGGGTTCGATTCCCCACTCCTCCACTTGTACCTGCTGGATGACCTTGGGCAAGCCATAGTTCTGGCACAGCTGTTCTTGAAAAAGAGCAGTTTCTGTCAGAGCTCTCTCAGCCCCACCTGCCTCACAGGGTGTCTGTTGTGGGGAGGGGGCGGGAAAGGAGATTTGTAAGCCGCTCCGAGACTCCTTTGGGTAGTGAAGGGCAGGGTATAAATCCAATCTCTTCTTCTTCTTCTACAGTGGGGCATCTCGGGGCAAGGCCCCCCAACTTCTCATCCATCCCAGGGCATCTCAGCCTTCTCCCAGGGCATTTCAGCCTTCTCCCCTGGATTCGTTTGATTAGCCAGTGCCCCGTAAGAAATTTGAATGCCCCCTGACTTTGCTGCAATGATTCAGGCTGGTTCTGCGTGGGGGTGGGAAATCCAGGTTAGAACAGATAAAAGGAAATAACTTCTTCACCCAAAGAGTGATTAACATATGGAATTCACTGCCACAGGAGGTGGTGGCAGCTACAAGCATGGACAGTTTCAAGAGGGAATTAGATAAACATATGGAGCAGAGGTCCATCAGTGGCTATTAGCCACAAGGTATAGCTAGGAACTCTCAGTCTGGGGCAGGTGATGCACTCTATTCTTGGTGCTGGAGGGGACAGCAGTGGGAGGGCTTCAGGTGTCCTGCCCCACTGCTGGACCTCCTAATGGCGCCTGGTATATTTTGGCCGCTGTGTGACAGAGTGTTGGACTGGAGGGGCCATTGGCCTGATTCAGCATTGGCTTCTCTTATGTTCTTATGTTCATGGAACAAACAGGCATATGTGGGACAAGGGCGATACTGTTTCTAGTCCCCTTCACCTGTTACTTAAAAGCTGTGCCTCTTAGGTGAACAGAGTGGCTCCATTCTCCAGAGCCATCCCAAATGTCCAGCCTCTGCCCCACCCCAAACCATTATCCTGGTTTCACCCCTGCACCCACCTGGGGCTCCACTCCCGGGTTTCATCCAGAGTCCAGATTAAAAAAAAAAAAAAGAATTACAAGAGTTGGCAACTCCACAGCAATAGAAAAGAGCCAGAGTCCAGGAGCATCTTCAAGACTAACAATGTTTGTGGCCGGGTGGGGAGCGTTTGTGAGTCTCTGCTCACTTCTTCAACGGAAGTGAGCCGTGACTCATGGAAGCTCATCCCTTGCCACAAATGTTGTTAGTCCTTAAGGTGCTACTGGACTCTTGCTCTTTTCTACAGCTATGGACAGACTAACGTGGCTACGCGTCTTGATCTTCACAGCAAGACAGGATGGGAGCATGTCAGTCCCATAATTTGAGTAAGCATAAATGGAGTAAACTTAAGTAAAAGGCTCAAGGGCACAAAGTCTTGGGGTATGGTATGAAGACATCTCATGAAGACAAAAGCGCAGAGAAGGGCAACTAGAATGATAAAAGGGTTGGAACACCTTCCCTATGAAGAAAGGTTAAAATGCTTGGGGCTCTTTAGCTTGGAAAAACGACGGCTGAGGGGTGACATGATCGAGGTTTATAAGATTATCAATGGGATTGAGCAGGTTGAGAAAGAAGTACTGTTCTCCCTTTCTCACAATACAAGAACTCGTGGGCACTCCATGAAATTGCTGAGCAGTCGGGTTAGAACAGATAAAAGGAAATACTTCTTCACCCAAAGAGTGATTAACACACGGAATTCACTGCCACAGGAGGTGGTGGCAGCTGCAAGCATGGACAGTTTCAAGAGGGAATTAGATAAACATATGGAGCAGAAGGCCATCAGTGGCTATTAGCCACAGGGTATAGATGGGAACTCTCAGTCTGGGGCAGGTGATGCACTCTATCCTTGGTGCTGGAGGGGGCAGCAGTGGGAGGGCTTCTAGTGTCCTGGCCCCACTGCTGAACCTCCTGATGGCACCTGGTATATTTTGGCCGCTGTGTGACAGAGTGTTGGACTGGATGGGCCATTGGCCTGATTCAACACTGGCTTCTCTTATGTTCTTATATTCTTATCTTGCTGAACTGAAACAGATCTGGATCTGATTAGAACCAGGGTGGGCGACCCAGGGGACCTCCCCCCAATGTGCTGTCTTGAATCCCATGATCGGAGAAAAGTGGGACACAAGGGCTATACACAAACATTTTATTGGTGCAGACAGCAATCCAACCCCTACCGTTATTCTTTCTCCCATCGCTCTCTTACCTGGCATGATGTAATATCAGTCTGAGCTGTAAGTTCATTGTAGGTTCCTACTGGGCACTTCCGTGGAGCCATTCGACCTCCTGGGCAGCTGGATTCAAAGCAATGAAACATTGAAATTGGATGTGAAAATGCCACATCCAGGCATTTCCCTTACCTGGACCCTCTGCTTGACTCCCTGCCTTTTACCTACCTATGGGTATGATATTCTTACTCAATTGGGCGGTCTGGAGTAGAACTATCTAATCCCATACCCCCAATTTGAACTGTTTAGTCTTATAGGTTAGAGCTTTTCTTCACTGGTTTGGTTCTAGGCAAGGAAGGCTGGGAGAGCCCTTCTGCCTTGCAATTCGACGTCTGTACCTTTATGTTGAGCATGTGAACACCTGGAGTTGCCTTATACAGAATCAGAACATTGGTCCATCATGGTCCATATTGTCTACTCCGACTGGCAGTGGCAGTCCAGGGTTAAGAACATAAGAACATAAGAAAAGCCATGCTGGATCAGGCCAATGGCCCATCCAGTCCAACATTCTGTGATGCACAGTGGCCCAAACCCTGGTGGGACCAAATCAGGAGGTCCACCAGCAGGGCCAGAACTCCAGAAGCCCTCCTGCTGTGGTCCCCCAAGCACCAAGAATGCCGAGCATCACTGCCCATGACATAGTGTTCCATCCATACCTTGTGGCTAATATGGACCTCTGCTCCAGATGTTTATCCAATCCCCTCTTGAAGCTGTCTATGCTTGTAGCTGCCACCACTTCCTGTGGCAGAGGTCTTTCACACTATCTACTGTCTGATCCTTTAAAATGGAGAGATCATGGCCTGAACTTGGGACCTTTTGCAAGCCAGGCAGATGCTCTGCCACTGAGGCATGGCCCCTCCCCTGTTCTCAGTAGAAGAAAGCTATGTGGCTGCCATGAAAGAGGTTTCCAGTATTAGGCAGAGTCTGTTGTGACTATTATAATTTGAGAAACAGGGAGATGAAAGCAGCTTGATATGATCCAAAACACTGTTAAAATGTGGCAGGGACAGTGCATTTAGTAGAAGGTTCTCCAGTTCTCCTAAAATACTCCAATACTTGTGGAACATTTGGTATTTGACATAGCATTTCCCCAGTGGAGGGGCTGTGGCTCAGTGGTAGAGCATCTGCTTGATGTGCAGAAGGTCCCAGGTTCAATCCCTGGCAGCTCCACTAAAAAGGATCAGGTAGCAGGTGATGTGAAAAACCTCAGCTTGAATACCTGGAGAGTATGGCCACTCTGAGTAGACAACACTGACTTTGATGGAGCAGTATAAAGAAGCTCCATCTGTGCATAGCATTTAACAGTTGACTGTATCTGACCATCAGCATGCAAAAGTATTTAGCATTTGATTGTGGTTATATACCGGCATCTAATGGCTGACAACTGTTTATAGATAACATGCAATGGTATTTCACTGTGGACTTCTGAGAAGTCACACTCAGTGCCTGCCAGAACCAAAACAACCAAGAGCTGTTGCCAGCAAGGGCTTGTATGTCAAAGAGCTGCCGCAAAGTGCTTGGATTTTAAATCATGCTTGGATTTCAGATAGCTGCCACAAAATGTAATGTGTGAAATGCAAACTCAAAATCCAAGTTCAGAATTTTGCATTGGAAAATGGGGAACGGACTAACCAGGAATGGTGGCAGAGTGAACACTGACAAAGCCTCATTTCAGCCCCGATCTGCCTCACCTCTGCTGCTGCATCCCAAAGGAGTGTGGGGGGGGAGTTTTATTTTAAGTGAGTGAAAGATCCATCAAGTTTGACAGCAGGGGAGGGATGATGGTTCCAGTTGATTACCTGTCTCAACTGGGTCTTGGACTACAAGCCATTTATTCGTTTTGTTCCAGAAAGCTGGGGTTTGATTTAAACCCAGCACTCGGCTGAGGACAGGCATGCTCCCCAGGGACTTTGCACTCCCCAGCGTCTCCTTGAAACTGGGCTGCGGTCTGAGCAAAACCGCTACACAGCACATGGAGGGAGCATCATTGCATCCAACAGCAGAAGCAAGAAACAGAAATATCTTCTTGTATCATTTTTTGGTCAAAATGCATTGCACGCTGCCTGGAATGCCCCACTGTGGCAGAAAGACAGCCCATAATTTCAAAGTAAACATGTATAACTGAACATATACACTGTCCTCTCCCCATTGCTGTATTGTAGCTTGAAATCTCCTTGAAGGCAGGGGTCTGCCTGCATGCATACGCCCCATTTGCAGGAAAGATGCAATACAAATCATAGGGTTTTGGGGGGAGTAGCTTGGTTGGTCTGCAGTAGAACAGTTAGATATCAGTCACAGAATTGCAGAGTTGGAAGGGGCCATAGAGGCCATCTAGTCCAACCCCTGCTCAATGCAGGATCAGCCTAGAGCATCCCGGACAAGTGTTTGTCCAGCCACTGCTTAAAGACTGCCAGTGAGGCAGAGCTCACCACCTCCCTAGGCAGCTGGTTCCACAGTTGCACGACTCTGACTGTCAAAAAGTTTTCCCTAATATCCAGACGGTACCTTCCCGCCCTTAATTTAAAGCCATGATTGTGAGTCCTCTCCTCTGCTGCCAACAGGAACAGCTCCCCACCCTCCTCTAAGTGACAGCCCTTCAAAGACTCCAAGAGAGCAGTCCTGTCCAGTGTTCCCTCTAAGCTGAGTTAGTGTGAGTTAGCTCACTTTTTTGTAGCCTCCGGCTCACACATTTTTGTCTTCGCTCAGGAAGGATGGCTCCAGAGCAAACGAATGTATGCAGCAGCCAAATCACTTGCTCACAGCTTTCATGCCAGTAGCTCACAAAGTTGTGTTTATGCTCACAAGACTCCACAGCTTAGAGGGAGCACTGATCCTGTCCCCCCCACCCTGTCCCCCCTGCCCCCCTCATTGATCCTGTCCCCCCTCAGCCTCCTCTTCTCCAGACTGAACATTCCCAAGTCCCTCAGTCTCTCCTCACAGGGCTGGGTCTTAAAGTCCACTGGTACCTTAGGAAGAGCCCTGCTGGATCGGGAAAGTGGGGCATCTAGTCCAGCACCAACCAGTTCCTCTGGAGGTCCACCACCACTTTAGAGACCAAGAAGATTTTCAGGGTATAAGCTTTCAAAAATCAAAGCATCCCTTGACAAATACCTGACGAAGGGACCTTTGACTCTTGAAGGCTTATGCCCTCAAAATCTTGCTGGTCTTGAAGGGGTTACTGGACTCCTAATCTAGCAGGATAAATCAGGCTACTAATAATTTCAGTGATGGTGGTGGGGCTTTCCACTAAACTCTCCTTAACCTCTTCGCCAGGGCTCTTTTGTAGCAGGAATTGCTTTGCATATTAGGCGACACACTCCTAATGTAGCCAATCCTCCAAGAGCTTACAGTAGCCCCTGTAAGAAGAGCTCTGTAAGCTCTTGGAGGATTGGCTACATTAGGGGTGTGTCGCCTAATATGCGAAGGAGTTCCTGCTACAAAAAGAGCCCTGCTCTTCGCTGTTTCCACTGTTTCTTATGTTTTATTTCTGAGTTCTGCAAAATATCAACAGGGAAAAGGGGGCTTGCTCACAAGAATCCAACAGGGCACTCCAAGCAATTGCCCGAGGTGTAGTAGTGACCTTCGGAGCAGTTAATGAGGCACCGGCGTTGACACTCTACATCTTCACGGCCTGGGGAGACTGAGATGGTCCCTGCAGCAAAGAAGGAGACAGTGTAAAGGGACACAGGGACACACAGCTTTGCCTTCTGCTGAATCAGAGCTTTGGTCCGTCCAAGTCAGCATCGTCTACTCGGACTGGCAGCGGCTCTCCAGGGTCTCTCAGTCAAAGGTCTTTTGCATCACCTGCTGCCTGGTCCCTTTTAACTGGAGATGCCGGAGGCTGAGCATGGGACCTACTGCATGCCAGGCAGATGCTCTCCCACTAGGGTTGCTGGCCCCTAGGTCCCAGCGGTGGTTCCCCAAACCTGCTAGACCATAGGTCCCCACCCCCAAATCTGCAATCTGCAGGAGGAAACCCCACCCCCAAATAGGGACGTTGTCCGGAGACGTACTCAACGTGATGACATCACCCAGAAGTGCGACACTCTGGTTTTGGGGCAAACTCTATGGTTTTGAAGCAAAAAGAGAGAGAGTTTTTGCCCAAACCCCAGTGTGTCGCATATGACGTTGCCAACATGATGACGTCCCATCTGGGTGATGTCATCGTGTTGGGTCATCACCCGGCAACCTCCCGCCCCCCCCCAGAACGCCCCCCCAAATCCCCCCACCATGATGGTGAGGGGACCTGGTCACCCTATCTCCCATTGAGCCATGGCCCCTCAAAGGAAGACTGATGCAGCTGCAAGGCAGAAATGGGGTGCTCTGCTTCATGAAGTCACTAAAGTCTACTGGGAGAAGGCCTGCCAGCCTCCAGGTGGGACCTAAAGGTCTCCTGGAGTTACGATTGACTTCCAGGTTACAGTGATCAGTCCCCCTGGAGAAAATGGATGCTTTGGAGGGTGGACCGTATGGCATTGTACCGTACCCTGTGGAGGTCACTGCAGAGGTCACAGTTTTGTGTAGTGCTTAAGTGTGCAGGCTCTAATCTGGGAGAACTGGGTTTGATTCCCCACTCCTCCACCTGCAGCTGCTGGATGACCTTAACATAAGAACATAAGAGAACATAAGAGAAGCCAATGTTGAATCAGGCCAATGGCCCATCTAGTCCAACACTCTGTCACACAGCGGCCAAAATATACCAGGTGCCATCAGGAGGTCCAGCAGTGGGGCCAGGACACTAGAAGCCCTCCCACTGCTGCCCCCTCCAGCACCAAGAATAGAGTACATCACCTGCCCCAGACTGAGAGTTCCCATCTATACCCTGTGGCTAATAGCCACTGATGGACTTCTGCTCCATGTGTTTATCTAATTCCCTCTTGAAACTGTCCATGCTTGTAGCTGCCACCACCTCCTGTGGCAGTGAATTCCATATGTTAAATCACTCTTTGGGTGAAGAAGTATTTCCTTTTATCTGTTCTAACCCGACTGCTCAGCAATTTCATGGAGTGCCCACGAGTTCTTGTATTGTGAGAAAGGGAGAAAAGTACTTCTTTCTCAAGCTGCTCAATCCCATTCATAATCTTATAAACCTCGATCATGTCACCCCTCAGCCGTCGTTTCTCCAAGCTAAAGAGCCCCAAGCGTTTTAACCTTTCTTCATAGGGAAGGTGTTCCAATCTTTTTATCATTCTAGTTGCCCTTCTCTGCACTTTTTCCAATGCTATAATATCCTTTTTGAGATTTGGTGACCAGAACTGTACACAGTATTCCAAATGAGGTCGCACCAATGATTTATACAGGGGCATGATGATACTGGCTGATTTGTTTTCAATTCCCTTCCTAATAATCCCCAGCATAGTGTTGGCCTTCTTTATTGCAGCTACACACTGTCTAGACATTTTCATTGAGTTATCTACTACGACTCCAAGATCTCTCTCTTGGTCCGTCTCTGCCAGTTCAGACCCCATCAACATGTATTTATATTTAGGATTTTTGGCTCCAATGTGCATCACTTTGCACTTGGCCACATTGAACCCCATTTGCCATGTTGACGCCCACTCACCCATCCTTGACAGATCCCTTTGGAGTGCCTCACACTCCTCCCTGGTTTTCACCACCCGGAACAACTTCGTGTCATCTGCAAATTTAGCCACTTCACTGCTTACTCCCAATTCCAAATCATTAATAAACTTTGGGCCAGCCATAGTTCTGTCAGAGCTGTTCTCACAAGGACAGTTCTCTCAGAGTTCTCTCAGCCCTGCCTACCTCACAGGGTGTCTGTTGTGGGGAGAGGAAGAGAAAGGAGTTTGTAAGCCGCTTTGAGACTTCGAGTGAAGGGCAGGGTATAAATCCAATCTCCTTCTCCTCTTCCTTCTGCTGCTCCTCCTCCTCTTCTTCTCCTCCTCTCCTCAAACTGTGCCCTCCCCAGGCTCTACCCACACAGTCTCCAGGTATTTCCCAATCCAGAGCTGACAACCCTAACTGGTGAGAAGAAGAGGAGGAGATTGGATGTATGCCCCACCCTTCACTACCCAAAGGAGTCTCAGAGCGGCTCACAATCTCCTTTCCCTGCCCCTCCCCAAAACAGACACCCTGTGAGGTAGGAGAGAGCTCTTTTGAGAACTGCTCATTAGAGAACAGCTCTGAAAGAACTTGTAACTGACCCAAGGTCACACCAGCAGCTGCATGTGGAGGAGTGGGGAATCAAACCCGGTTCTTTCAGATTACAGACCGCACTCCTAACCATGACACCATACTGGCTCTGGCTCTGCTACCCATTCCCAGCCATTGGCCCTGTCAGCCAATGAGGGAAACGGCACTCTGTGTATGTTCAGAGGGCACTCCTTGTTCCTGCTTCACATATTCCGAGTCTCAGCTTTGCTTAACCAGGATAGATCCCTGAGTTCAGCCACCAGGGGGCCTGGGTGCAAATGTAACTCTCCCTAGCAGGCATGAGAGAGCCCAAAGACTTGTGCTTCCCCCCCTCCCCAAAATCACTTTGCTTTTAAGGGGGAAAAAATTATACTTTAGTTCTCCCTTTTGTTAAAAGAGGACAATAGTTCCAGGAGCTCCATTGTAACAAAAAAAACACTTTGAAATGGTGATATTCAGTATGGAATGCTATCTATTAGGAAATGGGCGGCTGAAATCCAGGCTCTGGACTTTACATGAGCACTTGACACTCAAATGCCTCCTTTCCCCGTGCCCCGGCTTCATTGTCAGAGTTCAGCCGACGTGGGCCCATTAGTCTCAGCCTAATGAAGGCCTTGCCTCTGATCTGTCTGCTGCACCGCTGCGGCCAAGGCTCCATTTGCGATGTCTTTCGGAAGACCTGACTCCGTGCATCTCTTCATTATTTGCTTGCTGGGCGAGATGCCCCCGCTGGGGTGGGAACGTTTGATCTCTGAAGCACAGGCCAGCTTGCCATTTAAAAACGGGGGATTTTTTTTCAAGCCATCAAATAGGAGAAGGGCACGGGGGGGGAAGGACTGAGGCCCTGAAGAAGGGCTGTCTCCTTGAAGGAGGGTTGTATGGTCCTCTTGAAGGCTGTGGATATCGTTTCAGGCTGCTTAGTTGTTGCCGTTAGAAGTAGGAAATACCTGGAGGTTTTTTGGGAGAGGGAGATGGGGAAGGCAGGGTTTGGGGAGGGGATAGGCTTGCCAGGTCCCCTGGCTAGGGATGCTAACCTCCAGGTGATGCCTGGAGATCTCCTGGGATTACGAGTGACCTCCAGGCGACAGCGATCAGTCCATGTGCAGAAGATGGCCGCTCTGGAAGACAGACTCTATGGCTTTATATCCCATTGAAGTCCCTCCCCTTCCCAAACCCCGCCCTCCTCAGGCTCCAACCCCCCCCAATCTCCAGGTATTTCCCTACCCTTGGCCACTGGTGAGGGTAGAGGGGTAAGGTTCCCAGCTCCAGGGTGGGGAACTCCTGGAGATTGGGGGGGGTGGAGCCTGGAGAGAACATGGGGGACAGTGCCATAGAGTCCACCCTGCAAAGCATCCATTTTCTCCAGGGAAACTGATCTCTGTAGTCTGAAGATGAGCTGTAACTCCGGGGGACCCCCAGGTCCCATCTGGAGGCTGGCATCCCTAGGAGGGGAGGGACTTCATCAGGGGATAATGCCCCAGAGTCCACCCTCTGAAGCAGCCATTTTCTCCAGGGAAAGTAATTTCTGCAGTCTGGTGAGCAGTTGTACTTCCCAGAGTTCTCCAGGACCCACCTGTAGGCTGGCAACCCGAGTTACAACTTGTTTTATTATTGATAGTGTTATGATTGTGTGTGTGTGTGTTTGTATGTGTATATATATATACAGGCAGGGCTTCTTTGGTAGAAAAAGCCCAGCAGGAACTCATTAGCATAATAGGCCACGCCCACCAGCAGAAACTCATTAGCATATTAGGTCACACCCATGACCACACAGCTCATTAGCGTATTAGGCAACACCCTCATGTTACCAGAAATATGGTCATCCAGCCACATCCACCTTTTGCTTCTTATTCTGTTTACCTTGTTTGTCCTCAAAATCCAGGGCTTTTTTTGGAGCAGGAACTCCTTTGCATGTTAGGCCACAAACCCCTAATGTAGCCAATCCTAGTGAGTTTCTGCTGTTGGGTGTGGTCTGTTACGCTAATGAGTTCCTTCTGGGTGTGGCCAGCTTGGGAGCCAGCCGGAACTCCATTCCTGTGCATTCCTGCCCCAAAATAGCCCTGTATACAGAGTATACAGAGTTGGCCACGCCCCTACAGGCAAAACCTCTCTGTGGGTGGCTACAGAGGGAAGGCCTGGAGAGTGACACCATCCAGCATCTCTGAGGCGGGTGGGCCGGGGGGGCCTGGAAGGATCAGGGAGGTATTTAAATGCCTTCCCCACAGCTGCAGGGCGCCCAAGCAAGCCAAGGGAAGGCAGTTTAAACTGCCTTCCCTTCCCTTCAAGAGGGGGGGCTTGCCTGGGCTCTCTGAAGCTGTGGGGCACCTGGGCAAGCCAAGGGAAGGCATGGGGTGTGGTCTAATATGCTAATGAGTGGCACTGTCAGGGGTGTGGCCTGATATGCTAATGCATTTCTGCTGTTGGGTGTGGCCTATCATGCTCATGAGTTCCTGGTGGGCTTTTTCTACAAAAAAGCCACACACACACACACACACACACACACATTGTATTTGTTTTTACTTCTGGAGAGGTGGCATATAAATTTTCAAAACAATCATAGTAGCTGCTGCAGTTGCATCCTTCTTTATCATGTAGGGTTGCCAACTTCAGGTTGGGAAATACCTGGAGATTTTGGGGGTGGAGCCTGGGGAGGGCGGGGTTTGGGGGGGACTATAATGGAGCATCATCATAGAATCATAGAATCCTAGAGTTGGAAGGGGCCATAGAGACCATCTAGTCCAACCCCCTGTTCAATGCAGGACCAGCCACAGAGTCACAGAGTCACGGAGTCCACCTTCCAAAGCAGCCGTTTTCTCCAGAACTGATCTCTGTCGCCTGAAGATCTGTTGGAATCCCAGGAGATTTCCAGCCACCACCTGATGGCTAATAAACCCAGTTATCACTGTGGCGGGAGTGCATCACAGACAAGCAAGAGAGGATGTGTGCAGACCGATCTGCCACCTTTTCCATTTCCACATAATCAGTTTTAGTTCTATCGACCTCCAAAACAATCACTTCAAAAAAAAAAAATAAAACAGATGAAACAAAGCTGGATGGCTTCAAAAATACAGGGAGTGTTCAAAGGAAAGTGTTCAAAGTGCCTATTCCCAGCTGTTGATTTCCACAGAAATGTACTTATTTTTCTATTTTACTTCATTTATACCCTGCCTTTCTGCCCTCACAAGGGCCAAGAAGGTGGTTAACGAATAAAAACATTCACAATAAAACCGTATTTTTAAAGCATTAACCTCCCCAATCATTAAAACAATTAAAAGGAGAGATTTAAAAGACATACAGAATGAAAATAACAATGAAAAACATCAGGCAGGAACAAGAGATCGCTGAGGGAACTCCAAACGAAACAAAAAAGTCCTCACCCATTGGTGGAACATGGCAGCACAGGGAGGGGTTGTGGCTCAGTGGCAGAGCACCTGCTTGGCATGCAGAAGGTCCCAGGTTCAATCCCCAGCATCTCCAGGTAAAAGGATCAGGTAGGAGGTGATGTGAAAGAGACCCTGGAGACCCTCAGCCCGAGACCCTGGAGAACCGCTGCCATCTGAGTAGACAATACTGTGGTCTGAATTCAGCATAAAGCAGCTTCATTTGTTCATATCTTAGTCTATCCAGACTAAGAACCCAACACCCAGCAATAAGATCTGCACAAATCCTGCAATCAAAATTTCAATCTAGGGAATGGATGCAATCTGCTCCACCTAATATCCACAACCTGATAAACGCCAACGAGAGACCAGCAGGATTTGATTTGCCACGTGAAGTATGGAAGATGGCTAATAGAACATGGACAGGCTTTGGCAGTTGTGCAGACCCGTTGTTTAAATGGGGCAACATACCAGGACCCAAATGTGACTGTGGTGCAGCCCGCCAAACTATTTTCCATCTGTCACAGGAATGTGAGCATCGTGCTTTCCAGGGAGATGTGATGGAGCTATTTGGACCCTCCCCAGCTGCGATTGAGTGGGTTGAAAATTAGATATTAGTATGCAAGCAGTTTGCCCAATCTGTCTGCATACCCGTTGTATCGACTTGGTTACATTTTAAAAAACTATTATATATTTCCTGTGTGTCTGCTATACGCTACATAAATAAATAAATAAACAAATCTGTTCATATCTATAAAAAGGGAGCAGACAAATCTTCCCTGAGGTGACACAGACAGGAAGGGTGGGTGAAAATTCTTCCAAAGGAATTTCCTTTCAGGTCTAGTCTGAATAGTCAAAAGGCTCAGCAACCCACACGCCGATCATTAACATATATTTAATCCTTGCGGAGAAAAAAAAAGGTTTAAAATATTAGACAAAGGCAATTCCCGAGACTGTGTACTGTCAAAAAGCAGAGCTGAGGTTTTATTTCCTTAGCCTACACTTTCAGACATGAAAGCGTGCTTTCATATGTCCCAATTATCCATATTCCACAGAAACAATTCTGATTTTGTGGCCCATATCCCTGCTAGACCCCTTTCCTTATTTTTCTTTTTTGGGAATACTTCTTCTTTTTTTTAGTGTAGCTTGCTAGAGCAGCTGTTCTTCTGGGTTCAGCCCCTTCCCGGGGTGTCTAGATGTTAAATCTCAGAGTGCGATGTGGAAACATCTTGTCTCTAGAGCACATCCATGTTAATGCACTGTGCATGGACACTAAGACACCACACGGTGCATGGCCTCCCATTTCACATATTGCAGGCAATGCTCCCACTAAGCTGTGGAGTCTTGTGATCAGACATTCTACTTTGTGAGCTACTGGTGTTAGCCCCGACGCCATTATGGGGCTTTACTATGGACTGTTTGCTGTTCCCACATGGTCTGTGTACTTGCTAGACTGTAAAATGGATGCCAAAGGAGAAACCCATAGGGAAGGAAAAAGCTGTCTTTTTACTCTGAGGGACTCCATTGCATACCTGCCGCATGTCACATACACGGATTAAGGGCCATACAGCAGACAAAGGATTTTTCCTCTGCAAGTCGTTTGCATGATGAGATTAAGTCCTTCCCTACCCCAGGCATACACATAAACAATACCAGAGCCATCAGCTACCTGGAGAAACCATCTGCATACCAGCCAGCTTCCTCTGCCCAGCCCCCAGGTATCCAACGGACGGAGTAGCCAATAAGATTTGAAATTGACACTGACACCGCCTGGCCTTCCACGCCCAACACCCAAGACGCTATAATAACGCGATCTCTGGGTTAGCTCTAGAGAAGAGAACGCTGCTTATCCTCGCCCTGCTGCTGCTGAAACCACGACCTCTGTCTGTCTGCTTTTACCCTCTTAAGCCCCCATCCTGTACCCGAACCCTTGCCTCGCTTCGTTCCAGTCGGCCGCTGGAATTATACACGTGTTGCTAGCTGGTCTAGACTGCATGTCCCTTCTTCCATCCGTCCTACCCTACCTTACCCCACTCGCTGGAAGCTTAGGAGCCGCGCCTTGGAGGTAAATATTGCCCTCAACGAAACCAACGATCACCTGCTCATGCGACTGTGCTTTATCTATCTTTTATTCTTAGACCTTGAATGTATGTGTGTGTGAATTGTATTTGTCGAGTGTAACTGTTATTGGCTTTATTTAAGTAAACTAAATATTATTCTGAGTCCTGTCTCTCGCCTCTTCACTGGGAAGTCTCCGCGGCAGCCCATTCCTCGTAGACATAGACCAAAAAATCCCGAAATTAATTATACCTGTGGCGAAGTGCTTCACCCCTAGAGAGCATTTCGCCCAACACTGGCATTAAAGTTGTGAGCGAGAGATTTGGCTGCTGCATCAATTAGTTTGCTCTGGAGCCCTCCTTCCTGAGCCAAGACAAAAATGCGTGAGCCGGAGGCTAAAGAACTGTGAGCTAGCTCATACTAACTCAGCTTAGAGGGAACACTGAATCTGCAGGAGATAGTCACAGCATATTGTAGGGCAAACCATACTAGACAATAATATCTTTAACCTACAGAACCACTGGCTTTTCCATTGATGGAGGACAGACCATTGCAGAGTGAATGAACGTAACATGCAACAGATGGTGGTGAAGTCCCCTGAATCATGGGTAATGGTGGGAGAGGGGGGCTTAGAAAGTGATCCTGGCTATAGGGGTAATTAGGGTTGCAGGCCTGAATCATAGAATCATGAGAGTTGGAAGGGACCTCCAGGGCCATCTAGTCCAACCCCCTGCACAATGCAGGAAATTCACAAATACTTCCCCCTCCAAACCCATAGTGACCGCTGTTCCATGACCAGGAACCTCCAAGATTGCTTCCTGACCCCAAAGTGGCAATCAGCATTTCCCTGGGCATGTAAAAAAGGGCCAGTCTCTCACATCCATTTCAATTTGGACTCTACATTAGCAGTGACAGGATCAGATGGCCCTGAGTGCCGATTTGTCCAGTTGTGTGGGATGCCTTTCATCTTGTCCAGTCTGAGGACGTGGACAAGATTCTTGGAAGTTTCCTTGAGCACAGTAATTAAACAAGTAGCGTCACCAGTGTTCCCTCTAAGCTGAGTGAGTGTGAGCCAGCTCACAGTTTTTTAGCCTCCGGCTCACACATTTCTGTCTTAGCTCAGGAAGGACGGCCCCAGAGCAAACTAATTTATGCAGTAGCCAAATCGCTCACTCACAACCTTAGTGCCAGTAGCTCACAAAGTAGATTTTTTTCTCACAAGACTCCGCAGCTGGGTTGAGAAATACCTGGAAATCTTGGGGGTGGAGCTTGGGGAGGGGAGGGTTTGGGGCGGGACCTCAGCAGAGTCCGCCCTCCAAAGCAGCCATTTTCTCCAGGGGAACTGGTCTTGGTCATCTGGAGATCAATTATAATAGCAGGAAAGCTCCAGATGGCACCTGGAGGGTAGCAACTCCTGAAATAGCAGTTTTATAAACTTGCGCCTATATTTGGGGACATGCAAGGAATGTGCTTGTGTGAATGCGGACGCCTCTAAACCTGCTGACTTGAAACCAGTGGTTGTGTGCGAGCAAGGTTAGAGGGCACGTCTGTCTTGAAAGCCCCATGGAATTGCCATAAGTCGGTGGTGACTTGATGGCAGTCCCCCCCAAATCCTGGTTAGGGGGTAGTAAAGCATTTTCTTACAGTGTCGGATAAAAGGCAGGCTGTAGAATGTGAAGGGGGGATTAAGGGGAGGCACGTTGACAACTGCAGGAAGGAGAAATATGAAAGAGAAAAGATGAACAGAAAGCAGAAAGTAGAAGCAGGAGCAGCACAGACGCGAAGAACAGAGACAAACCAGCAGAAGCTGCTAGACTGAAAGCCCCTGGAGGAAAAGCAGGGCTGAACGCTGCGATATTTCCTTGCACGCTCTCAAAATGTCCAGACAACCCCCCCCCCAAAAAAATGTAACCAACGCAGCTTCTGTTGCAATATTGTGAAAGTCCAGAATTATTATTCGACCCTTCAGTTGATTCCATGAATCTGAAAATTTGTGCATCACCCTTGGAGCCCAACAGACAAGGCAACACGAAGATACTGTAATTAAATAAGTAAAGAACTTTCAGAGGCTGACAGCTTGACAGCCGCTGATGGATAACTAGCACCTTTGCCGAGTCTTCAACCATAGTGTGGAGCTGGGCTCATGGGTTTCCACACACACCCTTATTTGTTTTGGCGGGTTTAATTGTTCTGAATCAAATCAAGCCTGAACTCTCCATACAAGCAGAAATGACTAAACCAAGGCTGATGTACTTGGATCACATTGCGAGAATATGAGAGTCACTGGCAAAGGCAATCATGCTGGGGAAAGTCGAAGGCAGCAGGAAAAGGGGAAGACCCGACAGGAGATGGACGGACTCAGTCAAGGAAGCCACGAGGGCCCTCCCTTTGCAAGACCCGAGTGAGGCTGTAAATGAGGGGATGTTTTGGAGGACATTAATTCAGAGAGTCACCATAACTCAGAAGTTACTTGACGGCACTTGCACATACAAACACAGTTTAATTCAAGGAGGAAGAGCAGAAGGAGGAGGAGATTGGATTTATACCCCGCCCTTCACTACCGAAGGAGTCTCAGAGCGGCTTACAAACTCCTTTCCCTTCCCCTCCCCACAACAGACACCCTGTGAGGTAGGTGGGGCTGAGAGAGCTCTGACAGAAACTGCCCTTTCAAAGACAGCTCTGAGGAGACTTCTGGTTTCAGCTCCCTCAATGGCAGCCGCGTTCTCCCGGAGCTCCAGGAGACGCGAGCCTTGAATTGGCAGATGGGAGGGGTTGTGATGGTATGCATCCCCCCAGAGCCCTTGTGTTGGGCTCCTAGCCATGGGGCGCTTGGAGACCCCTTCCTCTGGCAACCAGATCCCTGCCCTGACAGTCCCACTGCTGATTTCCAGAAATGGACGTGGGGATGCACACCAGGACAAGGGCTTGGTGGCCGGGCAAGTTAATCATGAAAGGTGAGTTCTATGCTGAAATGTGAGTGACTGTTAAGCGAAGACACCAGAAAGTGAGCGGAAAGCCTCCCCTTAATAAATCGGAGGGGGGGACGACGACAACTTCCCCTCAAAAAGGAAAAAAAAGCTGAACTATTAAACTAAATTATGGGGGGGGGTGGATTACAAAATGGAATTATGCTATGATAAGGAACTTTTGGGAACTTACCAAGTGTTGTTAAGGGATCTTGAGACTTTGATAACTTTTTCTAATAAGTAAACAATCCTCAAACATGGCACCTCCAAGGAGGGAGGAGAAAGACAAGCAATTGAAACTGAAGTTCCCTGCTGGAAATGCCAGCCCAGCAAGTTCTGTTCCTAGATAGGACACTACTATAGACTTCCAAAATATGCTGATTGAGGCTTTGCACCCTCTGCCTGAACAAATGACATCGCTCCATAAAAAGTTTGATGTGCAACAAAGCCAGCGGAATGAAACTACTAAAAAGACAGAGAAAATGGAGCAAGAGCTTAAGGAAGTGGATGCAGACACACAGACACTTAAAAAGCAAATGTAGGTGATGGAAAAAAAGAGAGCAACTGACAGGGCTCTATTTTTACAGCTGCAAATGGAAAAGGCAAGCTATGTCTCGATTCCAGGGGGTCCCTGAAGCAAAAAGAGAAGACTTGAAGCAAATTATGTGTGATGAATTGGGGCCAGTTGCAGATTTAAAAGCGGATTTCTTACAAAATGAAATAGATACGATCTATAGGTCATATTCTGACTACATAAGAAAGAATAATCTGCCCAGCGAGATTGTGGTGAGATTCTCCAGGAGACAAGTAAGAGACCAAATATTGAAAGCAACAAGTGGAGCCACCCTGAAAATCAAAGACAAAGAAATAAGAGTTTTGAAGGATATCCCATTTGAAATAAGGAAAAAGAGAAAGAAATTCAGAGACTTGGTGCTGTTCTTACTGAAAAACAATGTCCCCTACAGATGGAGTGTTCCAGAAGTCATGCTCTTCAAATTTAAAGACAAGACAGAAAAAATTGACTCTGTTGTAAAGGCACATGAATTTTTACAGCAACATGCCGGTCCAGCAGTTGAAGACGATAAAGATGAAGATGGCAGCAGCAAGGGAAGTTATGAAGAAGGAGCACTGGCACCTTCTGATGAGGACTCAGTTTCTGAACGTAGGGTGGCTGCCCCTAAATTAAGCTATCGATTGAGAAACGTAAGGGGGAAAAATGAGCTGTGATTCTCTCTAGACTCTGCTTTAAATGAATTTAAATCATTTCTCTATAGAGCTCTTTGTATAGTCAGATCTGTTGGAGAGTTTAGTATTAGCAAGAAGAATTGTGTACTCACTTAACATAGCAAAATATAATCTAATTTAACTAGAAGCTAATTTTGTAAGCATTGTGTATGATCACCATCTCTTGGGTTTTTAGTGGTTTTTCTTTATTTTCACCTGTAGTTTGTAGTAACCTCTCTTTGTTTCTTTGTAGTTTATAGAAAATGCAAGAAAAAATCTCCTAGGGGGGCCCCAAAAAAAAAAAAAGGACAGCTCTGACAGAACTATGGCTTGCCTAAGATCATCCAGCAGCTGCATGTGGAGGAGTGGGGGAATTAAACTCGGTTCTCCCAGATTAGAGCCCGTGCTCCTACCCACTACACCAGTCTAGTTATTTATACATCACCCTTCCACCATCAGGCTCCTGGGACAGCAAATGATCACTATTCAGTCTATTTCACAGAGCTGCAAAACATAACAACAGCAACCCTTTAAATCCATAAAACAGGATTAAAACCTATAAAGAAACATGTATGTTAAAGGGATGGAGAGGCAAAAGAAAAAATCACAGTTAATCAGATGCCTGACTAAACAAGGAAGAGGGAGGGGCCGTGGCTTAGTGGCATGCAGAAGGTCTCCGGTTCGGTCCCCGGCATCTCCAGCTCAAAAAGGATCAGGTAATAGGCGATGGCCCTGACCTGGATAGCCCAGGCTGGCCCGATCTCATGAGATCTCAGAAGCTAAGCAGGGTCGGCGCTGGTCACTATTTGGATGGGAGACCAGCAAGGAATACCAGGGTCGCTATGCAGAGGCAGCCAATGGCAAGCCACCTCTGTTCCTCTCTTGCCTTAAAAACCCCACGAGGGGTCACCATAAGCCAGCTGTGACTTGACAGCAAAAGAAAGGTGATGTGAAAGACCTCTACCTGAGCATTTGGAGTGTTGCTGCCAGTCTGGTTAGACAATACTGACCTTGATGGACCAAGGGCCCATAAAATGCAGCTTCATGTATTCAGGATTTTACCTGGTGCCTGAGACAGACAAGATCAGGCTTTCAAGTGGACAGCTGAGAAGAGGATGTTCCATAAATGAGGAGGGAAGACCCTTTTTCTGGTAACCCACTCAGCCAAAGATCTGAGTTTTTGAGCAGACACATATGGGAATAAGAGGTCTTTTGACTGTGTAAAGTGCCTCACTCTGCATTATGAAGAAAGATTGCTTAAGTATCCACCAGTCTAAAAACTGGTTGCTGGACTGCTTTTAACTGAACATTGTGGTGTTAGATATGGCAGCAGAGCCGCTGCAGACATTTCAAGAGGTGTTACGAGAACCTTCACGAAAACATCAGCGTTTCTTGGGGATCTCTTGTTCATTCTTAGGTTGCCGTTGAATGACAACCCCATATTTGTCCCTAATCTGGAAGCTCCTTCACAGGTAAAAATAACAAAGGACACCTGATGGATTTTGTTGACAGCTAGAAAGCCTTCACAAGGTTCAACAACGTTTCACAAGGAGGCACTGCACATCTCTACCTGCTGTTCCTTCCAAAAGCTTCAATCTCTCTCGGATATCTGGGGATAAATGAGTAAAAGCAGATTTGCAAGGAAAGAGAAGACACACCACAAGAGTTAAAACATACCTGTTGAGAAGCACACAAGGGCTGAAAACAAGAGAAAACTGCTCTGTGCCCCCGCCATCAGACCAGAGCGAGCAAGAGACCGGCTCTGGCACAGAAAGCCCCAGCTCCAGTGAACGCTGCCAGGTTATCTTGCTGCCCCAGCGACCAATGTTTCCTTTGCCGGAGCCAAATGTGTAACCAAATCTCTCCCGGGTAATCACTTTCCAAAAGAGCTCAAAGTGAAATGAACACCGAGCGGCAGAACAAGATGACGGCCCTAAGAAGGCACAGAAAACCCTCAAAGTGCAACTCTGAAACTGAGAGAAGGGTAGAAACACAGGCAAAATGTAGGGCGTTCCCAAAAGCGGCCCCAAACTTCAGTCAGTCCTGTTCTTTGGTGACACAACCCAGAGCTAAATGAGATGAATTTATGAAAAAAAAATGTTTTTCCAAAAGTTATTGTCTATGACTGCTCAAAAAGGAACCCCCATGTTTAGAAGCAGTATATCTCCAAGTAATCAGTAGTAAGCACCAATGTCATACCCTGCCTGTGAGTTTCTCTGGAGTATTCATCTGGCCACCATTGAAATGAAAACCTTAGATTGGATGATCAGAGTGGATTCCAAGTGGATTTTACTTGTGTGAACTGGCAAAATCCAGTTGGAAAGTGCATTGAAAGAGGATTGAAAGTGGAGCATTTACTGTGTGTGACTGCAGCCTAACGTCTCTCACAAGGTTGTTATGACAAAATGGAGGAGAGGAGACTGGTGTAAGTCACGGACGTTCAGACCCCATTCAGGAGAAAGCTGGGGTATAAATGAAGTAAATAAACACATTTGCAATCCGATGCCATCATAGCTAGGTGGGTGGAGCAGGAAACGGTAAGAGAAGGCGACTCATTGACTCCATTGGTAGGGCTGCCAACCTCCAGGTGGTGGCTGGAGAACTTCTGGGATGACAACTGATCTCCAGGTGGAGGCACTGATAAGGAAAGTCCTGGCAATCGTGTCTGTTTTGGAGATTTAGAATTGACCGCCCACCCTTAATTGGATGACTCTCAGTTTGTTTTTCATGATTTCCCACAAAGAGGCCGGTGTACCGAAACAGGCATTATAGCCTGTTGGAGTTGTGTTTGTGCACTTTGGAGTCATGTTTGGGAAACTTCATGGAAGCACAGAACGGAAGATAAGTTGCCTGATAACCTCTGTCGCTTCCAGTTTTCAACAAGGTGAAATCACAGCAAAGATACCGGATGACTGGAATACATGACATTCACCTGTTGAATGATGAATGAGTGAGTGAGTGAATGAATGAATGAATGAGTGTATGAATGAGTGAGTGAATGAATGAATGAGTGAGTGAATGAATGAATGAGTGAGTGAATGAATGAGTGAGTGAGTGAATGAGTGAGTGAATGAGTGAATGAATGAATGAGTGAATGAGTGAGTGAGTGAATGAATGAATGAGTGAGTGAGTGAATGAATGAGTGAGTGAATGAATGAATGAGTGAATGAATGAATGAATGAATGAGTGAGTGAATGAGTGAGTGAGTGAGTGAATGAATGAATGAATGAATGTGACTGAATCAGTTATTTATAAGAGGACACTAAAAGATTGCTGAATTTTGGGAATACAGAACATGAGGTATTAATTGTAATACAAATTTAATTGTTCATACAAATTGTAATTTCCGTCACTCTTCACATTGTGTATAGTTAGTTTAGACAACCTCCAGCTGGTGGTTGGAGAACTTCTGGGATCACAACCCATCTCCAGGCGACAGAGATCAGTTCACCTGGAGGAAACGGCTGCTTTGGAAGGTGGACTCTATGGCTTTACACCCCACCGAAGTCCCTCCCCTCCCCAAACTCCGCCCTCCCCAGACTCCACCCTCAGAATCTCCAGGTATTTTCCAACCCACAGCTGGCAACTCTATTCATTGGAGTATTTCTACTTATGCCACCTCTATTGACACGACAACAACATGACATTCTACTGCCACCAAGTGCAGTACCCCTGGTGTCAGCATAGGGTTGCTAGCCTCCATGTGGGGCCTGGGGTTCTCGCAGAATTACAGCCGATCTCTCTTACTTTCTCTAGAGGAAATGGCAGTTTAGGAAGAAGACTCTATGGAACCACAGACCAACTAAGCTCTCCTCCCCAAACTTCACTCTCCCTAGGCTCCACCCTCACATCTCCAGGAATTCCCCAAGCTGGGCTTGGCAACCTTATATCAGGGAGCTTAGGATCTCAACTGAGTCAAGAAAGCCAGTGTGGTGTAGTGGTTAGGAGCGGTGGCTCTAATCTGGGAGAACCGGGTTTGATTCCCCACTCCTCCACATGCAGCTGCTGGTGTGACCTTGGGTCAATCACAAGTTCTTTCAGAGCTGTTCTCTCAAGGACAGTTTTTGAGAGCATTCTCTCAGCCCCACCTACCTCACAGGGTGTCTGTTGTGGGGAGGGGAAGGGAAAGGAGATTGTAAGCCGCTCTGAGGCTCCTTCGGGTAGTGAAGGATGGGGTATAAATCCAATCTCCTCCTCCTCCTCTTCTTCTTCCACCCCCCATAAACACACCTTACACTGCCCATTTCAGGCCCACCCTGACAGACCTATTGCCCTTGTTCCAGTCAACCATTAGGACAGCTGTGGTGCCAATGCAGAGCATCTCCAAGCTACTTCACATCCTGTGGCTCCCCAGCCAGTACAGCTGGACCAAATATTTACGGCCTGCTTCAGCAGCCAGTGGAAGACAGCTTATAGCAGACGAACTGCGGGCAGAGAAGATCCTCCAGCAACATGCAAAACAGGGACCCAGGCAGCTGCCTTTGATGTGAAAAGAGGGTTCTTTCTGCCAGTCTATAAGAGCGCTTCTATTTTCATCTGCAAAACGACGCCGGGTATGAAACGCAGGCATGTCAAGAGCACGGATCCTTGTGAAAGGGGTGAATTCGATCAGCGGGGAAGAGTGCCCTCCTTCAAGGCGTGGAGACGCCACCAAAGCCCTCCGCCACCTGCCCCTTTCGCTAGCAAGATGCCATCTGTTGCCCTTTAAAAAAAAATTCTTTAATTAAACTCTTCCAATACATCTCTGATGCATCTGCTTCCTTGCACTCCATAAACAATTCCTGGGACTATCTGCAATTATCTTACATTACAGACAAGAATTGCCAATTAAATCTTTATCAACACAGTGTTACAGCGAGGCAGCCAGCCAAAGGCGCTGGTACAGACACCCCCCCCCATCCCAGCTAGCAAGCAGTTCAAGAACACCTGTGGCTCCTGTGGGGGTCGGAAAGGAGGCTGGCTAGCCAGACAATATTTTAGTGGCAGATCCAGTAAAACTGGGATGAGGCAAGTAAGCGGTAATGGAAGTTGAGAAGCCGGTAAGCTCAGGAAGGGAGTTGCCAAGCTCCAGGTGGTGCCTGGAGATCTCCTGGGATTACAAACTGGTCTCCAGTCAACAGAGATCAGTTTGCCTGGAGAAAAGGGCCAATATGGAAGGGGGACTCTATGGCATCATGCCCCCCACTGATGTCCCTCCCCTTCCCAAACCCACCCTCTTTAGGCTCCACCCCCAAAATCTCCAGGTATTTCTCAGTGCAGAGCTGGCAACCCTATCATTCTCTGCAGTCAGGGCGGGGCCAGTGGATGTACCACCTTTCAGAGCTGTTCTCTCAAGGGCAGTCCTTGAAAGAGCTCTCTCAGCCCCACCGACCCCACAGGGCGTCTGTTTTGGGGAGGGGAAGAGAAAGGGGATTGTAACCTGCTCTGAGACTCCTTTGGGTACTGAAGGGCGGGGTATAAATCCAATCTCCTCCTCCTTCACTGGAACATTGATTCACCCCGCCTAAGAATGTTTTTTTTAAAAGCAATCTCTGTTAAAAAATGTAACATGGCAGCTCCTATTTGAAAAGTGAGGGCTTTTATTTTCTTTAAGGAGAAGATAGATAGATATATCTATGTCAGTCTATCATCTATCTATCGATCTATTTATCTATCAATACCTATTGATATCTATATCTATGTCTATCTATCATCCATCCTATCTATCTATCTATCTATCTATCTATCTATCTATCTATCTATCTATCTATCTATCTATCTATCTGTCTGTCTGTCTGTCTGTCTGTCTGTCTGTCTGTCTGTCTGTCTGTCTGTCTGTCTGTCTGTCTGTCTGTCTGTCTGTCTGTCCGTCCGTCCGTCCGTCCGTCCGTCCGTCCGTCCAACCTTAAAAATTGGTGGCTGCTGATGTCTCCCCAAAAAGTGGTATTGTTCCAGCCGCAGTCTTCTGATCTCCCCATCCATGATTGCCCCTGGTGCAAACTGGACTTTGTAAAATAGGTACCACCCTGGAAGGGTCGTTTAAAAAAACCAAAAACACCCTTTAGATCCTACGTTGGCATGGAAAGGTGTTGAAAGGAGAGAGACTTCCTTAAGTTACTCTAACTTAAGGAACTTACTGTGTATTTAAGGAAGGTCTTTTGTTACGTGCAGATAAAAAGATCTCTGAACTTCACAAGAACTGCTCTCGTTCAACTTACATGCTTCCGACACAAATACTGAATTCACAGAGCATGAAATAAAAATTGACTTTTGGTCAGAAGGTCATAGGAGTTCCTGCTGGTTATGAGGAAATAATGGATTCTCCGTTTCTCTGATGCTCCACCGGGGACTGCCAAGAGCCTGGAAGTGGGGGTAGAAATCCCCCTTCATTTTAACAGAGGTTTGGTGGTAGTGGAGGAAAGTGCCATCAAATCGCAGCTGACTTATGGTGACCCTGTAGGGTATTCAGGGCAAGAGACATTCAGAGGTCGTTTGTCATTGCCTGCTTCTCCATAGCGATCCTGCACTTCCTTGGTGGTCTCCCATCCCAGTGATAACCAGGGCCAACCCTGCTTAGCTTCTAAGATCTGATGAGATCAGGCTAGCCTGGGCCACTCAGGTCAGGGCAACAGAGTCTTAATGGGATGTTGTTTCCCAGGTGATGTTATTTATGTCTATGCTATGGAAAGTATCACCCACCCATATCCACACACTGTCTCCATTAAAGGGACACAACATTTTTCTCTAGGACAGCTGGTAACCCCAGATCCACCTGCATATACAGCAGCCCTACCTAGCAAGGAAGACTGATTTCAGCTCTGTCCATGAGTCTCTAGATTCTGCCAGGCATGACTCATTATCTGCCAAGATGCACATTAGCTCTGCACAATGTGTCAGCTTCTTCCTTAGCTCAGCCTCTGATTCCTCCAAACGCTGCCCCAACAGATCCCACCAGCCTAGACGTTCGGCCCTCTAGAAGATTCTCCACAGGCTCCCCCCATCTTAGTTCCTGCTTTGTCCAACAGCAAGCCTTTTGGAAACCAAAGGTTGCCAACCTCATGGGGAAAGCAAAATATTAAGATATGAAGATATATGGGGAAATTTGCATTTCCGCCCTGATTCATGGTGCTGTAGATAACCCACGTCACTGGCTGAGAAATTCTAGCAGCAGCCGAGGCCTTAAGAGGATCAGAATCAACACTGACTGTCAGTCAACAGCAAGATGGTATCTCAGATAGACAGAGGACCACGGAAGATCGTGCCGAATTTTACATCTATCCTCACTGAAATTCAGCCCAGTTTTCCAGCCTGTCAGGATCATCCTGTATCCTGACTCTGTCTCCTATTGTATTTGCTACCCCTCCCAATTTAATATCATCTGCAAATTTAATAAGCAATCCTTCTATTCTTTCATCCAAATCATTTATAAAGATGTTGAACTTCTCTCCTTCCTTCCTTTCTTTGTCGTTATTGTTGTTGCAGTGCTTCTGGGAGAGAAAACCGTGGTTCAAAAGAAAACATTAAAACATCCCACCTTTGCAAAATCTATGCCATTTCAGCCCCTCTCGCCTCTCCCCTCCCAATCCAGGGAAGCAAGAGGTAACCTGCTTGCCAACCGCTTCTGACGCAAGATGGAAATCATGCACATCTTTCATGCCAGCTTATGCCTGGTACCATACCCTGTAATTCTCGCCTTCCAAAGAGATGTTAACACCTCGGAGGGGAGGCAGCTTTGACAGCCTAATGACAGCTTCCCCGGAACGATGCCTCAGACATATTACGGAGGATGCTCAACAGCCCAGATGCTATTTTAGCACCATTCGCCACTGGAGCGCGGTCCGCGTTAGCCAACGACAATCCAAGCCAGCGACGGGATCCGTCACACACACACTCGCATGCGAGCGCGCAGCACCTTCCCAGACAATTGGCGACTGGCCTCCAATTCAGCAAGCAGAGATTCTCCCTGCGCCCATTTTTTTCTCCCTTGCTTTGCAGGAAACTGTTGCTGGAAAGTACGTGACTAATTTTAAGCACTGTTTTGCATGCTAATTCTCTCCCTGAAGGGTTGACAGGCAAAGAAGTAGATATAGCAGATGAAAGCTGTTCTAGAACTTCAAAATCATGACCACCATCAAGGAGGGCTTGCAGCCAAGGACTGGATAGATAGTATGTGCGTTCATAGATCCTGAAGAGACAGGACAATTCTGCATCTGGCATTCGCTCCCCATTTTCTGAACACAGAGGAAACGGTGCAGCTCAAAACCACATTCAAATACCCCAGGGCAAAACTTTAGAATTATGACTAAATGGTACTTGACCCCTGTACAATTATCTCATATCACACATAATTCCGAAGTACAAAGAGAATGGTACTTACATACACTGTTGGATGGAATGTCCTGTTGTCACATATTTTTTGGGTGAAATATTAGAGGAAATTAGATGTATAACTGGATACATCATAAATAAGAATCGAGAATCAATACTCTTAAATCTCAGATACGAAAATGATTTGTCCAATATACAAAGAAAAAGAATTGCTTTACTGTTATTTGCAGCAAAAACAACCAAAACATCAAAATGGAAATCAGAAAGCAAACCAACCTTGAATTTATGGTATGGTAAGAAGTTATGGAATTTATACATAATGGGAAAAAAATATCAGACATAATGAAACCAACCAAAATTAATGGCGGGTATAGTGAACTTGCCAGTACCTATTTTAGCCTGCCTAGTTTCTCGAGAGATAATACCTGATGTAATAGACGATCTTAATCTGAGGTAAATGTTGACAGTGTGTTAATACGAAGTTTATGAAGGACCGTTCTCTATTAAAGGGTTAAGCTGATGTATTTTTATCTGTGATAAGAATGTTCCCTTGTAAGTGATCAATTTGATGTATACTTATCCTATATAATGCTGATATTATTTATTGTAAACGGATAATTGAAAATTGAATAAAATATAGTTTTAAAAAAATACCCCAGGGCAATGCCGTACTGACTGTGAAGTCACCCAGAATGGCCAGTCCCAGTTTTCTCAGAACTCTCTCAGCCCCACCTTCCTCCCAAAGTTCCTGTTGTGGGGAGAGGAAGAGGAGGAGATTGTAAGCTGCTTTGAGACTCCTTAAGGTAGAGGAAAGCAGGGTATAGAAAACAAAGAAAGTGAATGCAGTATGCAGTGTAGAGGGTACCATAAAATCTGATGATCAAAGATAGTGAAAGCAATACAGAGGGAAATGTCTGTTCCAACGTGGGTTTGGTAAAACAGCACAGCAAAAAGCCAATGCAGCATCGTCCATAATCACCTGATGCCAGGCAGGGCCCTCTAGTCAGGAGTACAAACATTCTAACTCTCAGGGCTATTTTTGGTCAGGAACACACAGGAACGGAGTTCTGGCTGGCTCCTAAGTTGGCCACGCCCAGCAGGAACTCATTAGCATAATAGGCCACGCCCCACAGCAGAAACTCATTAGGATTGGCTAAATTAGGGGTGTGTGGTCTAACATGCAAAGGAGCTCCTGCTACAAAAAAAGCCCTGGGTTTTCACAACAAACAAGGCAAACAGAATAAGAAGCAAAAGGTGGGTGTGGCTGGATGACCAGACTTCTGGTAACGTGGGGCGTGTGGCCTAATATGCTAATGAGCTGTGCTGTCAGGGGTGTGGCCTAATATACTAATGAGTTCCTGCTGTTGGGTGTGGCCTGTTATGCTAATGAGTTTTTCTACCAAAAAAGCCCTGCTAACTCTTGACGGAGAAGTGTATGCTGCAGAATGTTCATAGTGTCCTATTTCCAATTTGTCTGTTTGTTTATTATTTTATGGCCTGCCTTTCTGACTGGGACTCGAAGGGGATTACAAAGTATGAAAAGCAATTCCATCGGACAGCAAAGTCCTCCGGTACACAATGCAGTAGGATCACAGAACTGAAACAAGCAGCACAGACAAAAAAAGTGATCTAAGGGATACATGCGTATGTGAAGAGTGCTGCCTCCCACTACGGAGACCCTATGAATTAAACAGGATGGGCAGCCATGTCTGTCCGTGGAAGTAGAAAAGAGCAAGAGTCCAGCAGCACCTGAAAGACTAACAAAATATCTGGCAGGGGAGGAGCTTCCGTGAGTCACTGCTCACTTCTTCAGATTCAGCGACTCACGAAAGCTCCTGCCATGCCACATATTTTGTTAGTCTTTAAGGTGCTGCTGGACTCTTTTCTCCTGTGAATTAATGACTATCAAAAGGTAGAGGACATCACAAAGGTAGAGGACACTGGAGCAAAGAAAAGGAGGAGATATGCACAGTAAATAGATGCAATAGATTCTGTTGCTGCCTCTTATAAAAGCAATCTCCTGTGCAGTTTCATTATCTCACTGTGCCCTTTATAAAAAGGGAAGCAGGAAGTCAGTTTGGCTAGGTGGAAAAACTTGCATGGTAAGCCTGAAGCGCTGGATTCCTCACCAATTGTATTAACTGTTTCTATACTTCGAGGTGGGAAAGGAGGGTGGGGGAAAGGACTGGGGACAAACAGAATTGATAAATAGTCTACAGATTTTTTTGGATCCATCAGCAACATCGAGAGAAACCAGGGACTGGCTAAAGAGGCACTGCTGGAAAGCGTTTTTCGGGTGTCATAATTGTCTCTGGCTCTTCTTCGGTGTAGTGGTTAGGAGCACGGTCTCTAATCTGGGAGAACTGGGTTTGATTCCCCACTCCTCCACATGCAACTGCTGGAGTGACCTTGGGTCAACAACAAGTTCTCTCAGAGCTGTTCTCTCATAAGCAGTTCTCGAGAGAGCTCTCTCAGTCCCACCTACCTCACAGGGTGTCTGTTGTAGTGAGGGGAAGGGAAAGGAGATTGTAAGCGGCTCTGAGACGTGAAAGGTGGTGTATAAAACCAATCTCCTCCTCCTCCTTCTCTTCCTTCAGAGCACTTGATGTTTGGCTAAAACAGAGATCCATGATATGCAACTGTAGCTAGGCTGCACCAGTTCAGTTTGCTGGAGGGGTACCCAATGTTTGAATATACTCCTATTTTTTTTAAAAAAAAACCCACCTCCCTGAGTATTTACATTTTATTTAGAACATGTATATCCCAGCTTTCCAGAGACCTGCTCTGTAGCACCTCAAGGGAAAGCAAGGTTGGAACATTCTCCCCAGCGTGCTTATTTTGGCATTTGGTTCCCACCTCCAAACTGAAACAGTACAGTCCAACAGCTGAAGGCTGAGGCTTCACACAGAGCTTCTGTTTGTCTGCTAAGATGGATATTGCAAGCACAGTGACATAAGCAGAAACAGGCTTTGCAATTACTCAAATAATGATAATTGCAAAAGAATTAATGGGCTGTGTCATTACAGTGAAAGATTCTTAAGCAGGGTAGTGCTGAAAAGTTACCCATTTCAGTTTTGTTGTTTTTAAAACCAGTGTTTTTGTTTTTTGTTTTAAAAAATATTTTACTATTTTCTAAAGAGACAAACAAACAGATGAGATGGTTAGACAGTGTTATCAAGGCAACGAACATGAAATTAAGCAGACTCGGGAGCACGACAGAAGACAGGAGGGCCTGGCGTGATGTGGTCCATGAGGTCGCGAAGAGAGACAAACGATAAACATCCAGACTACAACATGATGTTTTAACGGAGTGAACACACTAAAAAAACAAACAAACAGTGTTTTTGATGGGAAAGGAAAAAAAATCACTTTGTGCAAATATTCACCTTTGTTGTCACCACAGCTCACCCTAGTTGCTGCTGCTTCCTTTCCCCCGATTAATAGCATGGTGGACTAATCCCAACCAGGGATAGTCTAGTGAAGAGGGTAAAACTACAATCTAGCCCATCAGATTTGGCTCTCTGATTGGATCACTGAGACAAGCAAAGAGTGAGACAGAGGACAACTGAAACGACTAAATGTTTTTTTGCAAGAAGTGCCAAAAGAGGCTAATTCCAGAGGTGGCTTTAGAGATTGCGGAACTATTAATAAAGGACATGAGTTCAGGTCTACTGTAGTAACTCTGGAATTTGGGGAAATGCCTTCTTACTTTTACTGACTTTGTGATGCCCGGCCATGTTGTCTTCCAGTCAGGCTGCCTGGCTTTTCTAGAAGCTGCTTGGGTCTCATGGACCTGCTTGAACAGCTGCAGCATCTCTTCCCAAATGAATGAATAACTAAGTCCTCAAACCTCAGTTCATTCTATTTCTTAGGGGAATGGAAAAAAAAAAAGGAAAGGGAATAGCAACAAATAAATGAATGTCATTTCCTGGAATACAGCATTCAAGGAGGTCATAGGGAAGGAGAAGAGAGTCTATAAAGATCAGATGTAAAACTGACCTTCAAGTTTTCCAATCATCAAAGTCAAACAAACCTGGTAACAGAAGAGAACTGTGTTGCTAATTCTTTCTTTCCAGAATGACACTCAGTCAATCAGTCAGTCAAAACCTTTAAAAAGATTAAAAAAGATTTTGAATATACAAAGACAATCATCCCACCAGAAATTTAACCTTATATTCTCTAACCCTCATGGCAATAGAGAGAAAGCATGCCACTGCAAAGGTAAATATCCTTCCTTCCTTCCTTCTTTCCAGAATGCATTTCTCTTCAAGGGATTTTCTTTTGTTGTGCAACCGAGCAAGAATCCAGAAGGACCTTAAAGACTAACAAAATCTGTGGCAAGGTAGGAGTTTTCATGAATCTGAAGAAGTGAGCAGTGACTCCCAAAAGCTCCTACCTTGCCACAGATTTTGTTAGTCTTCAAGGTCCTACAGGACTCTTCCTCTTTTCTGCTGCCACAGACTAACACGGCCACCCATCTTAATCTATCTCCATGGTTGTGCAAGAAGGTATGGGCAAAATAGTGCGATAGCACTACAACACAATATTTTTTTCCTAAACTGTGTTTCCCGTTGAAATAATGGTCATAAAACCAAAAGTAATCAGGGGAATGAGTAAGCGTCATAACGAAGGCGGCAAAAACACAGAAAGTTCTTGCCAGGAAAAAAGTCCCTAGTTCGGCTGTCAGTGCAATTCGGCTGTTCACAAATAACGGGACAGAAATCACCTTAACGGCTAATACAGTCTGGCAAAGAGCCGGCTGCCGAGGGCGGTATTAAAGGAATGCCCATAGGGGATAAAAGCTGGGAATTAATGTGTGCTTTGTGTATAGCTCAGGAGCAAATAAAGAAATGAAAAGGCAATCAGGGATTTTGGCTCGGTGCTCGAAGCCGGGCGTTTCGCCGGAGTGATTGCATTGGAAATCCCATGAATCAGAGCCGACTCCTTCGGAAACGAGCTCAGAGGAACTGGGGCTAATGCAGAGGATCCGTGTCCTGATGCTGCTGACATTTGTTATAAGGAGCAGGAAGGACAGGAGGCGAAGAGGCCATGAAATCATTTCCCACCCCAACCCCCAAGGAAAATCGACAGGAGGGAAGCAGAGACGTGTTCCTGGCAACTGCGTGAGGCGGGGAGAGGAGCGTAAGGGGACTGGAATGATTAGGGTGGGATTTTCTTCATTAGGTGTCTTGATCCAGGATGTATGTACACCTGCGATGGTCATAACCCCACTTAGGCCTAGAGAATGGGTCTTATGTAAATTGGTGGTGGAGAGCGCCGTCAAATCTGTGTAGCAACCTTGGACTTCCCTGGTGATCCCCCCCATTCCAGTACTAACCAGGGCTGTGTTAAGTATGGAACTCAGCAACAAAATGATTTCAGCAAGTGATTTCAGTTTATTGGTAACAGCAACTCCAACTCAGAACACCACAACAACACACCATAGAACAGTGGAGCACAGCTCCTTCTTTTAAACTCTCCCGGGCTGTCAAAGCCACTCCCCAAATAAATTAAGGACCAATAGAGTTACAGAGATAAGGTCCAATCACAATTGTTCCCGCTTTGACACATATTTACAAGATGATTGGTTCTGTACAGAGGTTTCTCAGAAACCAGTCAATAGTAAAGCGACAGCTGAAGAGCCACATTTGAAATCAAGCTTAACATGGGAATGTATAGCATCGATTCGCATTCCAATACACGATAGGATGACCCTGCTTAGCTACCGAGATCGGACTAGCCTGGGCCATCCGGGTCAGGGCGTCATGTAAACTAGCCTGCTGGATCACATAAAGGCCTTCTGTGTTCAGAGGTCATCAGAGAGATCCCCCCTGGAGGGTCCACAAGCAGGCCGTGTCACATGGAATTCATGGCTACAGGAGGCGGTGGCTACAAGCATGGATGGCTTCAAGAGGGAATTGGATAAACGTATGGAGCAGAGGTCCATCAGTGGCTATTAGCCACAAAGATAGATGGGAATGCTCAGGCTGGGGCAAGGGATGCTCTGAATTCTTGGTGCTTGGGGGGGGGGGCAACAGTGGGAGGGCTTCTAGTGTCCTGGCCTCACTGGTGGGCCTCCTGATGGCACCCGGTATTTTTGGCTACTATGTGACACAGAGTGTTGGACTGGATGGCCCGATCCAGCACTGGCTTCTCTTATGTTCTTATGTTCTTAAGCCGACAGGCCTCCACTATAGTTTGTCCTTAGCATGACATTCCAAGCTGTGTTGCCTATGAACGAAGCTGTCTATCATAACTATGAGCCGTCTATCATAACTACTGTCTATCGTAACTATCTTAGCTATCTCTCATAACTGCTAGCCACAGACATGCAAGGTCTACCCTGTTCTCCTCCAGGGTTGCCAGCTCTGGGGTGGGAAATTCTTGGAGATTTGAGCGTGGACCCTAAAGAGGGTGGGGTTTGGGGAGGAGCGGGATCTCTGCAGGGTCCACCTTCTGAAGCAGCCATTTTCTCCAGGGGAACTGATCATCATCTGGAGATAATAGGTTTGCCAGTCCCCAAGTGTGGGTGGGAGATGCCCCATTTTTGCAGACTCTGGCTGCTGCTGGCCAGAAGCCCGCCGGGGGAAACCCCACCCCCCAAAAGATGTCTCCATTGCTTCCAGAAGTGATGTGATCATATCGGTGACATTAGGGGTGTCACTCTACTTTTTGGGTAAAACTCTACGGTTTGTAGCCATTTTTACCATAGAGGTTTGGTCAAAAAGTAGAGTGTCACCCCAATGTCACCGACATGGTGATGTCACTTCCAGAAGTGACATCATCATGTCAGCGACATCCCCTCCCCCTGGAACACCCCTCCCAAATCCCCCACTGGCAGAAGGAAAGGACCTGGCAACCCTAGGAGAGAAGAAGGGAGAAGAAGAGAAGAGATTGGATTTATACCCCGCCCTTCACTCAGAGCCTCAGAGTGGCTTTCAAATTCCTTTCCCTTCCCCTCCCCACAACAGACACCCTGTGATGAAGAAGAAGAAGAAGAAGAAGAAGAAGAAGAAGAAGAAGAAGAAGAAGAAGAAGAAGAAGAAGAAGAAGAAGAAGAAGAAGAAGAAGAAGAAGAAGAAGAAGAAGAAGAGGAGGAGGAGGAGGAGGAGGAGGAGGAGGAGGAGGAGGAGGAGGAGGAGGAGGAGTTTGGATATATACCCCGCCCTTCACTGCCCAAAGGCATCTCAGAGCGGCTTACAAACTCCTTTCCTTCCCCTCCCCACAACAGACACCCTGTGAGGTAGGTGGGGCTGAGAGAACTTCTGACAGAAACTGTCCTTGAGAGAACAGCTGTGCCAGAGCTTGTGACTGACCCAAGGTCACATCAGCAGATGCAAGTGGAGGAGTGGGGAATCAAACCCAGTTCTCCCAGATAAGAGTCCACGCACTTAACCACTACACCAAACTGGCTCTCCCAGAGCTCGGTTCTCCCAGATTAGAGTCAAGTATAGCTCCCAGACTTAACCACTATACCAAACTGGCTCTCACACCAAACTGGCAGTAATCCTGGGAGATCTCCAGGCCCCCCTGGAGGCTGGCAATCCCACCTCCCTTCATGTACAGATCCAAAAACAAAGACTTCCAGAATCTGCTCATCTGAACTCAGATTGTTGTGACAGCAGAATCTGAGTGCTCCAACCAAATTGGAGCTTGCTTCCGGCTCATAAACTAGGACTCCACTTATGGGTTGATCCTGGTTGAGCATCCCAGTTTGTGGGACCAGGAACAACCTCCAAGTTGTCGAAGTCCCCAGTCTGAGTTTATATTAGAGACTTCTTCAACCAGGAAACCTCCACCGTTGGCTCCGCAAGCAATGAGAGGAGGGAGGGAGCCAGTGAATGAGAAACTAAACGCGGCTTAACGTCCTAATAGGGGCCTCGCCTCCGTGAATTTATTTAATCTCTTTAAGAGAGGTGTCTAAGCCAGTGGCCACGGCCAGATCTCGCGGCAGCGAATGCCGTAAGTTAATCAGGCAAGCACAAAAGCACTACTTACTTTTAAGATCAAAGGATAAAGAAATTCAATTAAAATATTTTATTCAAGTGGAAATGGAGCGTGAAATGGATGTCATTAGGGATGTAAGAGACGGGCAGGGGCGGAATGTTGGGGAGAGGGGCCTGTCCAGCCCAGGTGGTCAGGGGTCAAACTCGACACGTGGCCGAGACATCCAGCATCCCCTGGTTCAGCATCTGCCCTTCTGCTGTCTTTTGGCAAGAGGGCTGGGCCTTCAGTGGGAGCTGGGTACACTCGTACAATCTCCTCCTCCTTTTACAAGGATCCTCTAACAGTATCTTTCAAAGATACTGCATGTCACTAAAAAAAAACCCCTGTTTTATAGAATCCCAGGGTTGGAGGATCTCAAATAGTGTAACGATGGGCCATAGCTCTCCATTTGCTTGACATCTTGGAATCTAAAACTGCAAAGAGCACGCAGGCTTACCTGGGAGTATATAACACCGAACATGGTGGGATTTACTTCCTGAACACTTCTTGATGAAATTACTATGGCAGTAATGACTGTAAAACATAGCAGAGAAGAAGGAGAAGGAGGAGAAGGAGGAGGAGGAGAAGAAGAGGAGGAGGAGGAGGAGAAGAAGGAGAAGAAGAAGAGGAGGAGGAGGGGGTGAAGGAGAAGAAGGAGAAGAGGAGGAGGAGGAGAAGAAGGAGAAGAAGGAGAAGAAGAGGAGGAGGAGGAGGAGGAGGAGGAGGAGGAGGAGGAGGAGGAGGAGGAGGAGGAGAAGAAGAAGGAGAAGGAGAAGGAGAAGGAGAAGGAGAAGGAGAAGAAGAAGAAGAAGAAGAAGAAGAAGAAGAAGAAGAAGAAGAAGAAGAAGAAGAGGAGGAGGAGGAGGAGGAGGAGGATGGAGGAAGAGGAGGAAGAGGAGGAGATTCTTCTCTCAGAGACTCTCCTTTCCCTTCCCCTCCCCACAACAGACACCCTGTGACTGGTAGGAGGGACTGAGAGAGCTCATTCAAGGACTGCTCTTGAGAGAACAGCTCTGAGAGAACTGGGACTGGCCCAAGGTCACACCAGCACCTGCATGTGGAGGAGTGGGGAATCAAACCTGGTTCTCCCAGACGAGAGTCTGCACTCCTTACTGCTACACTAAACTGGCTCTCAGAAGGGCTTTATGGGTTAAATCCCCCTTCCCCTGCGCTGGTAGCCCCAATCCAAATCCTGGCTAGTTGAGCATGCAATTTACCTTTTACAGACTCTGAGAGATGCCGCGTCCTCTGTGTCACGTCAGTTTTTGCCCTTTGTCTCCTGTCTACTGGCACAGAGAGAGGGTTCGTTTTTTTCCTTTTGTTTTTCTCCTCCTTTCACCTCATTTAGTAGCAGAGTGATAAAACTTGCAGCGTGTCAGTGGGGTTTATAATGGAAAACACTGCCAGAGCCTTAACTAGGGCGTTTTGGACAGCACCCTTCAATAAACCCTGTTTCCAGCTGAATAATTCATAGCTAAATGGACAGAGCTCTCCCAGAAACAAGGTTAGGCCAGTAAAATATATGTACTCGATTCCCCAGCCTAGGAGGATTATAAGCTTTCTCGGAGCGCTGTGGACCTGGGTAATCAAGTTGGCAAACGCGCCAGCGGGATGGAATGTTACCTGCGATCCTATTTGCGTTGTAAGTGGATAACATTTCACTGGTGTCTAGGGCAAAAGTTCTCTGGTACGTGGGCATCAGCAATGCTTATTTATTTATTTATTTATTTTATTATTAGATTTATACCCCGCCCTTTCACAAGGGCTCAGGGCGGCGATGCTGGGAGAAAGGGGAGCATATATAATTTTACAATAAATAATCTGGAAAAGCGTTGCAGGGGGAGAGCTAGGGGCTCCAAGAACAACTTTTATTTATTCATATTTTCCCCCTAATATCACTTCTATAGATCCATTATAGGTTGCTTTTACACCCAACAGCCCTCGTAGCAATTTAAAACAAAGAAGAAGAAGAAGAAGAAGAAGAAGAAGAAGAAGAAGAAGAAGAAGAAGAAGAAGAAGAAGAAGAAGAAGAAGAAGAAGAAGAAGAAGAAGAAGAAGAAGAAGAAGAAGAAGAAGAAGAAGAAGAAGAAGAAGAAGAAGAAGAAGAAAAGTTTGGCTTTGTACCCTGCCTTTCACTTGGAGTCTCAAAGCGGCTTACAAACTCCTTTCCCTTCCCCTCCCCACAACAGACACCCTGTGAGGTCAGTGGGCTGAGAGAGCTCTGACAGAGACTGCTCTTTTTCAAGAACAGCTGTGCCAGAGCTTGTGACTGACCCAAGGTCACATCAGCAGGTGCAAGTGGAGGAGTGGGGAATCAAACCCGGTTCGCCCAGATTAGAGTCCGCGCACTTAACCACGACACCAAACTGGTGTAGTATGTAAAGCATAATGACATCATTAAAAAACAACAACAAAAAACAGTTAAAGACTGTTAGATCAGCTGTCATTGACACAAAGTGGAACGTGAAAAATTAAGATAGGCGAAGATGGGTTGCCGTGTTAGTCTGTCTGTAGCGGCAGAAAAGAGCAAGAGACCAGCAGCACCGTAAAGGCTAAAAAATGTTGTGGCAGGGGATGATCCGCAGGATCAAAGCAAGGGTATTTCCCAGTAGTACTGTACGGCTGCAAGAGTTGGACCATAAGGAAGGCCGAGCGCCGAAGAATAGATGCTTTCGAATTATGGTGCAGGAGAAGACTCTTGAGAGTCCCTCAGACTGCAAGGAGATCAAATCAGTCAATCCTAAAAGAAATCAACCCTGACTGTTCCCTGGAAGGCCAGAGACTGAAGCTGAAGCTCAAATACTTTGGCCACCAAAGGAGAAGGGAGCACTCACTGGAGAAGACCCGATGCTGGGATAGACTGAAGGTCAAAGAAGAAAGGGACAGCAAAGGATGAGATGGTCAGACACTGTTATCAAGGCAACGAACATGAAATTAAGCAAACTCCAGGGCACGATGGAAGACAGGAGGGCCTGCCGTGATGTGGTCCATGGGGTCACGAAGCGTCGACTTTGCAACCGAACAACAACAACAACATAGCCCGTTCTGCATCTAGCATTCACTCCGCTGTTTTAGCAAATCCACATTGGAACAGAAATTCCCCTCTACGTTGCATGCCTCTTCCACTTTCTTTGATTGTCAGATTTTATGGAAGCCTGCACACTGCATGCCACTTTCACTTCCTTGGTTTTACGGTACTGTCTGCATAGATTTATGGCTGTTTTATGGACATTCTGGGGTGACTCTGCAGTCAGTATGGTGTTGGCCCAGGGTATCTGAATGTGGTTTTGAGCTGCATTCTTTTTCTGTTCCAGTGTAGGTTTGGTAAAACAATGGCGCGAACGCCAGATGCAGGATGGGCCACTGCTCACGAAAGCTCCTACCCTGCCACAGATTTTGTTAGTCTATAAAAAACTAAGTGCTTGCGATGCTGTCAAGAGCAGCTAACCAATCAGCGACTGTTATGTCCTGAAGCTGGAATCAGCCCTATCTTTTCCTATGTTAAGCTTCAGACATAAGAAGGGCTTGTAAGCTGTAACTGTCCCATTGGTCGGTTTCTGTGAAACCTTGTAAATAACCAATCATAACTGTGCATATGCTTTTGGAGGGAACAGACCTCATTGGTCTTTATCCCTGTGTTCCTATTGGTTAATAACTATTGTATGGGCGTGGCGTTGACAGCCCGGATCATTTAAAAAAGGGAGCTGTGCTCCACTATTCTTTGTGTGTTGTTGTGTTATCTGATCATTGAGTTTACTGTTACAGTAAAGCTGAAATCACTTTGCTGAAACCTATACCTTGTTGAGTTGCATACTTAACAGCGACCACACAATTGCACGGGGTTGTCAGATTTGACCCCTGCTTGCACTGATCTCTCCCAACAACTATCAGTAAAGTCAAGTATATCATTTGCCTACTGCCCAGACTATCCCAGTCTCTCCTCTTCGAAGCTAAGCAGCACTGGCCCTGGTGAGTATTTGGATGGGAGACCACCAAGGAATACCAGGGTTGCAGTGCAGAGGCAGGCAATGGCAAACCGCCTCTGAAAGTCTCTTGCCTTGAAAACCCTACAGGGTCAACTGTGACATGATGGGGGGGGGGGGAAGACTTCAACCGGCTCAACTTTAGTGGTCAGCAATTCCAGCTAGCAAACCCATTCAAGGTGCCATTGATGAGACACAAGAGGTTTTTTTTTTAACCAACTGTCAAAAAGTTCTAACCGAGTAGGCCTGACAAAGGTTCCTAGGGGAAGAGTTCAATAGAGCAGGCATCACCACCAAAAAATGCTCTGTTACAAGAAGAAGAAGAAGAAGAAGAAGAAGAAGAAGAAGAAGAAGAAGAAGAAGAAGAAGAAGAAGAAGAAGAAGAAGAAGAAGAAGAAGAAGAAGAAGAAGAAGAAGAAGAAGAAGAAGAAGAAGAAATTGGATTTATACTCCATTCTTCACTTGGAGCCTCAGAGCAGCTTACAATCTCCTTCCCTTCCTCTCCCCACAACAGACACCCTGTGAGGTAGGTGGGGATGAGAGAGCTCTGAGAAAACTGCAGCTGACCCAAGGTCACCCAGCAGCTACATGTGGATGAGTGGAGAATCAAGCCCAGCTCTCCCAAATTAAAGTCTGTGCACCTGACCACTACACCAAACAGGCACCTGTCCATGGAACCAGAGATATAGGGAAGAAGTTACTCCATAAGGTGCCTCAGACCCAGGTTGTTAAGGGATTTAAAGGTCAAGAATAGTATTAGCTTTAATTTTGCTCAGAAGCTAATAGACCGAATCAGTACTATCTAAGTTCTGTGGCCTGTTCCAGATAACAATTGAAATGCTGCATCTGGAACCGTTCAAGTTTCTAGACGGTTTTCAACGACCAACCTATGTAAAGAAGATCAAGAGGTCCTCAGAGCATCTGCAACAGTAACCGGCTTCTCCTAGCAGTAAAGCACCAGCTCGCAATACTGCCTTCCTGACTTCATTTAGCAAAGCCCTGATTCCAATAAATAAGCAGTGAGAAGAAGGCCAAAGACCCTGGGGGCACTCACCCAGAAACTGCTGGAACCTCTCAGCTAATCCATCATCTCAGCACAATGTAAACCAAGGTCTCCCATTACACGTTTTCTAGCTGCAGAACTTGCTTTAGCTCAGCACTAGATTTTAACTTTATTTTAAGCACAGCACACAGGCCACCTTGCCTATATAATCTGGTGTAGCTCGGAGATCCACTGGCATTCAAGATCTACCATTGCAAAAGATTCCAGGTTCAGTCCCTGGTCTTTCCAGGGAAAGGATCTTCAAGTAAGGGGACAGAGAAGGACTTCTGCCCGGGTCTTTGGACAGCAGTTGCTAGGCAATGCAGACAACAGAGGAAGGGTCTAATTCAACATCCACCAGGGTTGTATATTCATGCTATCATGCCATTGATGAGGGAGCAAGAAATGGATTGTAAATGTCTGGTGGTTTTTTTTGTCAGATCTCCGAAAACAAGCAGGGTCGACCTTAAGGCAGTACTTGGATGGGAAACCAACAAGGAAGTCCCGGGTTGCTATGCAGAGGCAGGCAATGGAAAACCACCTTGGCACGTCTCTTGCATTAAAACCCCTCCGTGGTCAGCATAAGTTGGCTGAGACTTGATGACAAAGGGGAGGGGGTAGTGGTAGCTAGAAGCGGGTGGGTTGTAAATGGGGGGTGGGGCTGTCTTTTCCAGCACTAGGGACAGAAAGCAAGGGGTGGCCAGGCTCTGTAATTCGGAAACGGCTGTTGTAAATAACCATTGGTTAAAAACGCTCGCTCTTCCTGACTCATAATGGACAGCCAGATTGAACTTAAAATACAGTCCATCAATCACCAAGACAGCGGCGGAAAGGAATGCCAGGTATCGAGGTTCCAAATTTAACCGTGACTCCATGTGCAGAAGGCGGAAAAAACCTGCAAAAAATAACCGGGGGATAAGACCGGTCCAAATGGAAGCGTTTTTTCCACCCTCTCTGTGAAATGTGTCCGGCCACTGAAGACGGAAGGTGAAGTGGGAACATGCCCTAACTTCCCCATAGTAAAGGTAAAGGTTCCCTTGCTCGAAAGCCAGTCGAATCCAACTCTAGGGTTGCGGTGCTCATCTCCGTTTCAAAGCCGAAGAGCCAGCGCTGTCCGAAGACGTTTCCGTGGTCATGTGGCCGGCATGACTAAACAACAAGGCGCACGGAACGCTGTTACCTTCCCACCGAAGTGGTACCTATTTATCTACTTGCAATTTCTTGCTTTCGAACTGCTAGGTTGGCAGGAGCTGGAACTAGAGACAGGAGCTCACTCCGTCTTGCGGCACCCGGGTCTCGAACTGCTGAACTACTGATCTTCCACAGCCTGCAGTTCAGTGTCTTAACCACTTGAGCCACCGCACTTCCCCATAGGCGGTCAAAAAAGCCATCGCTCAGAGGTGTCTGGATGCCTAAAGTCCAAAGTTCGAACCTTAACTTCTGCAAAAGGATTTCAAGAGCCAGTGTGATGTATTCATTTAAGTGTCAGACAAGGCCCGGGAGGCTCGGGTTCAAATCCCCACGCTGCCATGAATGTCGCTGGGTGACCCTGGACTTCAGGGAGGGGCTGCAGGTCAATGGAAGAACATTTGCTTAGGATGCGGAAGGTCTCAAATCCAATCCTGGTGGAATGAGCTCCCATGTGAGATCCAGGCCCTGCGGGACTCATTGCAGTTCCAGAGGGCCTGCAAGACGGAGCTCTTCCGCCGGGCATTTGGTTGAGGCAGCGGACATCACCCCTCTCCCTCCCTCCCTCTTTTCTGACCCCAACTTTTTCTGCCCAACTTTTTCAGGCCGATTGTCCACCAGTGGGCTGTTTCCGATTAGTCATCTGACAACTCTTATAATTTTATGGTATTTTACGATTTTATGTGTAAATTGTTATTTTAATTGTATATTTAACTGTTGTACACCGCCCTGAGCCCATTGGGGAGGGCAGTATATAAATCTAATAAATAATAAACAAATAAGCAAGCAAGCCTGAAGATGGCTGCAGGCAAAGAGAGCCTTCCCTTGGTCTTCATCAAGGTGTTGGGCAGAGAGCAGTTAGATCAGAGACAGTTCGCTACCATGCTGCAGAATTATTAGGGCTGTTTCCCCCCCCTTCCTTGAATCGATTTCCTTCGGGAAAACGTGTTCTCTTTAGAAGTCTTGAATGTCAGATTAGCAACAGCAACGGCCGGGTCTGGGAAAGGTCACGCCGCGACACGGAAGCGTGGCCAGAAATCAAGGTGCGTTCACTGAGCGGCCAATGGGGTGGAGGGACGACTCGGGCAAGAAGAAGGTGTGAAAAATACCACGATGGCAGATGATTGATCGGAGAAGCTCCCCATGTTACATTAGAGGGTTGTGCGTCGCCCGTCCGAGGGGCTCGGTAATGATTCCTCCGTCCTTTCTCCCTAAAGCACCGATAAATTAGGAGCGCCTAATATCTGAATCTGAGGATCCCATTAAAGTGATTTACAGCCTCAGCGCCGGCTCTGTTATTCACCGGACAGGATGGATGAATCCGATACGTCGGTCGAGCCAGGAGGCAAAACTGAAAGCCGGTCAGATCCCATCAGGAATCTAATTGAAAGACAGGAAGTGTTTTATATACACACTTGCGGCGTGAAATACAGTCTCTTCCATGCGCCGGGCCAGCGCGGAACATGCTACGGAGGCAGGATTTATTTGCAAGAGATACTCTCCGACTCATCATCACTCACAACCTGGTTCTCTTCTCCCCAGAGTTGGATCTTTCTATCTTCTCTCCCTCACATGTATAAATCGTAACAACTTCATACATTTATTAGAGGAGTGATTCATGCACTCTCTCCGACTCCTCTGTCCCTGTGCACTCTTCCCAGCGGGCAGACGTCAGAAGACGGTGGTTTTGTAGAAGGAGAGGCATGCGGATAAATATCATCCATGGGTTTATATTTTGTTTTCATGAAAGAAGATCAGATGACAGAATGGAAAGGTGAGGTGCTAAAATGTCAAAGAAGATATCAAAGAAGGAAGAATTCATCACAGTTCTCTTACAGCTATATAGTCAGGCCTATCATACTACAGGGCTGCGGTGGCTCAAGTAGTTAAGACGCTGAAGCTGCGGACTGGAAGGTCTGTGGCTCGGCAATTCGAGACCCGAGTGCCGCATGACGGATTGAGCTCCCGTCTCCGGCCCCAGCTCTTGCCAACCTAGCAGTTCAAAAACAAGAAATTGCAAGTAGATAAATAGGTACCACTTTGGTGGGAAGGTAACAGTGTTCTGTGCGCCTCAGTGTCTAGTCATGCCGGCCACATGACAACAGAAATGTCTTCGGACAGTGCTGGCTCTTTGGTGTTGGAAAAGGAGATGTGCACCACATCCCTAGAGTCGGATTTGACTGGCTTTCCAGCAAGGGAAACTTTTACCTTTACCTGTCATACTACAGTACTGATAGGGATGCCAGTCTCCAGGTGGAACCTGGGGATCCCCTGGAATAACAGCTCATGTCCAGACTACAGAGATCAATTTCCTTGGGAGAAAATGGATGCTTTGGCAGACAGACTCTATGGCCTTGTACCCCACTGAGGTCCCTGTCCTCCCCAGGCTCCACCCCCAAACCTCCAGGAGTTTCCCAAACTGGATCTGGCAACCCTATGCCCTCCCCCACCAGTGGCCAGGAGGGACCTGACATCCCAATCAGCAGACTAATAAATCCAGTTCATTAAGCCTATCATTTATGGCTTGTCTTTCACCCAAAGGCTCTCAAGACAAGTAACAATCAATGAAACATATATTAAAGATCAATAAGACAACTTAATACATTATAAAACATTAAAGCACCTGAGATCACAGAACCAGAGCTGAAATGCTAACAATCCTAACCGAAAGCTTCCCTTAATACAAGCAGATAGAGTGCTTCTTAAACACGTTCAGCAGATTGTCTGTTTGGATACACACGACGAAGCAGCTTCCTACTGAGTCAGAACACTGGGCCTTCTAGCTCAGCGTTGTCTAACCCTGACAGGCAGCATCTCTCCAGGGTCTCCAGCACCAGTGGGTCTCTCGCAACACCAGCGATCTGAGATGTTTCAATTGGGGATCACAAGGATTAATCCCAGGACCTTCTGAATGCAAAGCATGTCCTCCGAACTACAGCGTCTCCATGGATTCTTGTGGCAGGGAGTTCCACAGGGAGAATGAAACATTAGAGGAGGATTCAAGCTCTCATTTCCATAGGCCTTTTCTCTGAAAGCTTTGGTACCTGGACTGTGATCTCAAAACAAATGGGAAGGTGCTCCTTCAGTCATGCTGGACCTAAATAAATCTGAAGTTAAAGCCAGCATTTTGAATTGGTCCTTAAAGCTGGTTGGTAACTAATGTTCAAAAGTTCAGCAAAGTGTCATGTGTTCTTTAGGACTGATCAGGCAGAACAGTCTGAAGACTCTTCAGGGGTGGTTCCACACACAGCCTTGTTGCAGTAATCAAGACAGGTACATGGTGTGGTAGTCAGTTCTATGCCTAAAGCCAACAGGCAACATTGTACTTAAACAGCTGTACGGTCACCTTGCTAAGCTTTTCAATGTGTGTGATATGTGCCATCAAGTTGCTTCTGACTAATGGCACTCCTATGAACTAACCTTATTATTAACAGCCTTGCTCAGGTCTTGCAAACTGAAGACTGCCGCTCTCCTTATTGATGTTGGCAGAATTTAAATACGCAAGGAAGTCGAGCACCAACTGTTTAAAGAAAAATAAGTAGGTTTATTTAAAGAAGAACAAACTTTGATAGAACATAGAAGAGAGAGAGAGAACCTTAACCGATGAAGGAGGAACAACAACAGAAGCTCTGCAGGCACAGTAAGTCTCCAGAAGAGCCAATCAGGAGACAGCAAAGACATAATTTGAAAATGTGGGAGGTCTCTTATCCGGCTATGCTAACTAGTAGCCCTTCAGCTGTCCCCCTGTAGGGGGATCTTCTGATCTTCTTCATAAGGCCTTGTATATTCTAACAATTGAATCAACCACCTCATGTTGGGTCTTCCTCTTTTCTTACCGCCTTCAACTTTTCCTAACGTTATTGTCTTTTCCACTGATTCTTGTCTTCCCATGATGTGACCAAAGAATGATAGCCTCAATTTAGTCATTTCAGCTTCTGGGGAGAATTCAGACTTGATTTGATCTAGAACCCACTTATTTGTCTGTCTAATATAATGCAGCTGTTCTGTAGTTTGATGGTTTATACCTCATCCCTTCCTGCTCATCAGAATGAAAAGAGCTCCTATCTATTATTTACTTACTGCATTTATCATCCACCTTTCTTGTTCAGGCTGAAGCCAGATTACAGAGTTGTAAAAACAATGCAAAAAAAAAAGAGATCAGTATAACACATACAATAAAAAATGCAATAAAAGTGGGTGATACAGTTAAAGACTAATGGAATGAAAACAATATGTATGTACAATTGACTGGATGAATCTTGCTCATACAACCTCACGTCCTGGTATACAATTTTCTGATTTATGTAGTTGAACACATGAAACTGACTTGTACTACATCAGACCGTTGGTTCATCAAGGTCAGCACTGAATACTCATGCCGATTTCCCACAAGCGCTGCTCCACACTCGCTCTTCCCTTTGCCCCAATGGTACGTGTCAATTTCACACTAAGTGCTGCGCAGCCGCATTTTGCCCCGCAGCTTTGCGCGATTTCCCCCGCTTCTACTCAATCCTGTTTTTTGAGGATTGAGTAGAGATGGGGAAAATCAGGTGAAGCTGCAGGGTGGCAGCGCAGCACTTAGTGTGAAATTGACACGTACCATCGGGACAAAAGGGAAGAGCGAGCATGGAGCAGCGCTTGTGGGAAATCGGCCTCAGTCTGGCAGCAGTTCTTCAAAGGCCCGATCTGCACCTAGCATTTGCTCTGCTGTCTTACCAAAACCACACTGGAACAGAAATCCCCATCTACATTGTGTGCCACTTTCACTTTGATTGAGTGTCGCATTTTATGGCAGTGTCCAGACTGCATGCCGCTTTCACTTCATTTGATCTCTGGTTTTATGGTGGCTGTCTGCATAGATTTATGGCCATTTTATGTCCATTCGGGGGTGACTCTGCAGTCAGTATAGTGTTGGCCCAGGGTAGTTCAATGTGGTTTTGAACTGCATCTTTTTCTGTTCCAGTGTGGGTTTGGTAAAACAACTGAGCAAATGCTAAATGCAGATTGGCCCAAAGTCTCAGACAGAGGTCTTTTACATCATCTACTTCCTGGTCCTTTCAGTTGGAGATGCTGGGGATTGAACCTGGGACCTTTTGCATGTGAGGCAGATGATCTAAAACTCAGCCACTGCCTCTTCCTCAAAGCAGTTCTGCATTCCAGGGATCCATATTAGGAAGTTTTCCCAGGGTTATGCCAGCAAAGCTTTGGCCATTACTAGATCAATTACCATCATAACGATCCTGATCTATTTAGCTGTGGATGACTGGTCATATGTGGAACAATTTGCGGCCCCGGATGGGAGTGCACGTCCTAGCTCTGCATCACAGCACAGACTGTCCATCTCACCAGTCCAGCGGGGCTCGGATGAGAATCACAGCACAGCTGAAGAGGTGCATTGAGATACCCGACTGTACTAACACTGGCAACACAGGAGGGGCAGCTGCCTACATGTATGGACCTCTCCGTCAGCAGAAATGCTGTCGATATTTGATGAAATGATAGAATACAAAATGTTGAAAAATAAACCCCATTGGAATGTACAAAGACATATCATTAGTTTCAGTAGGGCTTTTTTTTCAGATACATTGGAAAGGCAGGCACAGTTCAAACTTATAGACAGGCTAAACAGCTAATTAACACATAACATGATGAAGATTTGCAAAGACAGAACTCAATAACCTTATATCAAGGGCTCTTTTTGTAGCAGGAACTCCTTTGCATATTACGCGACACATCCCTAATGTAGCCAATCCTCCAAGAGCTTACAGTAGCCCCTGTAAGAAGAGCTCCGTAAACTCTTGGAGGATTGGCTACATTAGGAGTGTGTCGCCTAATATGCAAAGGAGTTCCTGCTACAAAAAGAGCCTGGCTTATATCCTTAGAACCTTAGCTTGTTATTTAGTTCTGTCTTTGCGCATCTTCATCAGGTTACGTGTTAATTAGCTGTTCAGTCCATTTATAAATTTGAACCTTACCTACCTTTCCAATGTATCTGAAAAAGTGTGTCTACAGACGAAAGCTCATGGCTTGAATAAAACTTTGTGGGTCTTAAAGGTCCCACTGGACTCTACATTTGTTCAGCCTACCTATGAGGAAGGTTTGGCTGACGCTGGGTGACTGGCCCAAGGTCACCCAGCAAGCTTTCACGGCAGACTTGGGACTTGAACCTGGATTTCCCAGAGCCTAATCCACCACTGCCTCACACTGATTCTTAGACAGAGTCGGACCCCTGATCTATCAAGGCAAGCTTCACCCGCTTGGACCAGCAGTGGCTCTCCAGGGTCTTGGGTAGACATATTTCACATCACCTCCTACCTGATCACCTCCTGCCTGATCTTTCACATCACCACCTACCTATGCCAGTTTGGTGTCGTGGTTAAGTGCGCAGACTCTAATCTGGGTGTTAAGTAGGACACTTAGCGTGATTTCAGAAAGTGATTCAGCTTTATTCAGCAACAGCTCAAGTCAACTGGAACAGCAAACAACAGATCCAACAGATGACAAAGAAACAGTGGAGCTGTGCTCCTTTTAAACATTCCTGGCTAATGTAGCCACGCCTATTTACAGAAAGTAACCAATGTGATTACTCGGATAAGAACCAATAAGGTTTGTTCCCCCCAAGAGTTTGTGGTTCGTCCAGATTGGACGGTGATTCCTAGACAACCAATCAGAAGTGCGGGATTTCAGTCCTTGTCTAGGAATGAAGCTTAACATAGGTTCTTTATGGGTGCATTACACTTCCACAGAGTACATTACACTGGGAGGACCAGGTTTGATTCCCCACTCTTCCACTTGCAGCTGCTGGATGACCTTGGGCAAGCTGTAGTCCTGTTAGAGCTGTTCTCGAAAAGGAGCAGTTCCTGTCAGAGCTCTCTCAGCCCCACCTTCATCACAGGGTGTCTGTTGTGGGGAGGGGGAGGGAAAGGAGTGTGTAAGCTGCTCTGAGACTCATTTGGGTAGTGAAGGGTGGGGTATAAATCCAATCTCCTCCTCCTCCTCTTCTTCTTCTTTTAATTGGAGATGCCAGGGATTGAACCTGGGACCTTTGCATGCAAGCAGATGCTCTTCCACTGAGTCATTCCTCTGCTCAAATTGATTTACTGATTGACTTCACTTATCCCCTGCTTTTCTCTCCAATGGTAACCCAGAGCAGCTTGGCCTCATCCTCCTTGCCTCCACTTTATCCTTGTTTTATATATATGTTGTAATAAACTCAATTTAAAGAAAAAAATCAACAAAAAAACAATAATCCTATGAGGTAGGTTAGGCTGAGAGAGCGTGACTGGCCCAAGGTGACCCAGTGAGCTTCCACAGCACAAGTGGGGATTCGAACCTGGGACTCCCAGATCCAGCACTTTAACCACCACACCAACACCATGCTGGCTCTTCGCATTTCAAAATTCCATCGATGTGATGTGTTGAAAGGCGGCTGTAATTTCACCCTGACTATGGAGACGCCCTAAACCTGAACATTCAGACGGGAGGCCCAGCGACCGCAAGATCTGGCAATGTCTCTACATTTAGAGTCACTCCCCTTTCTTGGAACTCTTAAGTCCCAATGATGTTTTTTGCTTTTAAAAGCTTTTTCCACGCTCCACCTGGCTTCACATCTCCCTCAATGGCACAGCTGGATCCAAAACAGAGGAACAAGCTGTCAGGTGTTGGAGTGGAACGGATCGATCCTGCAAAGAGCAAGTCCTGCTATGGTCTTTTTTTTTTAAAAATGCTGTGTATACATTTTGCGTCTTCGAAATGGCTTCTCTGTTCTTGCCATGAGTCACTGATTGAGCAGCTGTTACGCTCCTTCTTGGCATCTGCTACCATCCTGGTTTCTCTCTGGGTTTTCCGTGACAGAGGACTCCTGTCCCCGCCCCCCCCACAAGCCAAAATGCTTATTAGCAAATGTTCAAAACGTCCCAATGTTTCCCGTTTTGCCACTCTCACGCCGAAATTTGCATCTCGACTCCAAAACTGAACTCAAAATTTGAAGATGGTGAACTAAGGTTGCCGACACCACGTTGGGAAATTCTTGGAGATTTGGGGGGGGTGGAAGCTGGAGAAGGCGGCATTCGGGGAGGGAGGGAACCTCAGTGGGTAGGGTTCCCAAGAACTTACCGCGTGCCGGCGGGGGATGGATACGTCCTCGCAGGACCATCCCCAGGGGAAGGAGAGGCGCGGAGCACCATGCCGTCGCCAGGAAGGGACGTGTGGCTGACCGATGGTCATGAGTTTTCAGCCCCATTGCCAGAGCGTCACCCGGTATCACTTCCTGGTGACAGCATGGTGCGTTACTGGTCCGGCTGGGGAGCATTCGTCCCCCACCCCCGGACGGTAAGTACTTGGGAACCCTATCAGTGGGGTACAATGTCATAGAGCACCCCCCCAAAGCAGCTGTTTTCTCCAAGGGGACTGATTTATGGAGATCAGTTGTAATATCAGGGGATCCTTGTGCCCCTCCTGGAGATTGGCAACCCTACTGTGATACGGATGCCAGCCTCCAGGTGGGACCTGGGGATCCCCTGGAATTACAGCTCATCTCCACACTACAGAGATCAGTTCCCATGGAAAAACAGATGCTTTGGAGAGTGGACTCTATGGCATGGTACCCCACTGATGCCCCTGTCCTCCCCAGGCTCCATCCCCAAATCTCTAGGAGTTTCCTGGATCTGGCAACCCTAACCCTCCCCATCCCCTCCTGGTGGCCACGAGGGACCTGGCAACCCTACCTGTGAATCTGTTGGCATGTCTGGATTATTTTGGTAAGGGACCTCATACGAAATCTGAGAAGACGCCAGTTTTCCAATAATACCATTGTGTGCGTGTCATCTGTCAAATATCAGTGAACATACACAGGGCTTTTTTTGTAGAAAAAGCCCAGCAGGAACTCATTAGCATAATAGGCCACACCCCTGACAGCACAGCTGATTAGCATATTAGGCCACACCCCATGGTACCAGAAGTGGGGTCATCCAGCCACACCCACCTTACCCACCTTTTGCTTTTTACTCTGTTTACCTCGTTTGTTGTCAAAACCCATGGCTTTTTCTTTGTAGCAGGAACTCCTTTGCATGTTAGGCCACACACCCCCAATGCAGCCAATCCTAATGAATTTCTGCTGTCAGGTGTGGCCTATTATGCTAATGAGTTCCTGCTGGGCATGTCCAACTCGGGAGCCTGTCGGAACTCCGTTCCTGTGCATTCCTGCCCCAAAATAGCCCTGAACATACATACCAATACAGTTGTTAAGTTCGACTCATACTTGTGTACGTTTAGTTATCTTAGTCTAAGTCTTGAACTAAGATAAATAAATGTACACAACTATGAGTCAAACGTAACCACTGTATTTGTATGTATATTTACTGTTGATTGTTGTTAGTTTCTTATGCATGCTGTCAGGCTCCTTGGTCAGGTCACGCAACACAGGGCTTCTTCAGAAGAAAACTGTTTATTGGTGAATCAGAACTAAAGATGCGTGTACAGTTTGTGTCAGGAATGCCCGGGAACAATAGGGCCTCCTAAGTTATACTAGAATCAACCCCCCCCCCCCGAATAAGCTGAAGCCAATGAGTATAGTTTGCGCTTGCGGGCTAAGCGAGCGGGAGACGCTAGCAAACTATCTAAAAGCCGTTATTTCCCAGCCTAGGAGTTCTGCAGCTGGAGCGTCTACAAGGTCAGACGAATGATAACATACAGATAGTAGAAACAGTAATGGTCAGATGCTGGTACTCCCTTCGCGTTCCATCCCCATGACAGGGCTACCCAACAGTCAGATACCAACCATCAGTTATAGTTAAACAAGGAGGAGGAAATTGGATTTATACTCTGCCCTTCACTACCTGAAGGAGTCTCAGAGCAGCTTACCATCTCCTTTCCCTTCCCCTCCCCACAACAGACACCCTGTGGGGTAGGTGTGGCTGAGAGAGCTCTCTTGAGAACTGCCCTTGAGAGAACAGCTCTGAGAGAACTTGTGACTGACCCAAGGTCACACCAGCAGCTGCATGTGGAGGAGTGGGAAATCAAACCCGGTTCTCCCAGATTAGAGTCCACGCTCCTAACCACTTCACCAAACTGAGTCTTCAGTGCATAACAGTGCACAACAGCTTGTGAGACGCAGGCCCCATTGGTTAACACATCTCCACTTAGCAGAGTTGTTAACCTTCAGTAGGGCCTGGAGATCTCCCGATATCTCCTTTATCAAATACCGTCAAATATTGAAGTCAAATACTGTTGGATATAAAATATCTCGTGAATATTCAGCAAACACGGGAATAAGAATATTGCATATCAACGTTTGCAGATGAAAAGATTGTGATGAGACTTTTTTAGGGGCCAAAAATGAAAAAAAAGGGACCAGTCCCGCATTTCATCTCAGCCACTAATACGTTTGCTACCTTTACAGAGCTCACCTCGGCCACCGTTCAAATTAATTCTGCATTTTTTATTACGATGAAAGGTTGAGTTACGGACTGGCCCCCACAATGTATTCTTTAATCTGTTCTCTGTCTAGCCTAGTGTGAAATTGTTTTCAGGTAGCGATTAATTCCATCCCGGCTCTCCTCCCCCTCGTCGGATCGTTCACAATGTTTGAGAAAACACTCCGCTAAACGGTAGCTTCCCCCCTTATCAGAATGACAATTACGGCCTGGTGGTGTTCCAACCTGCACGATGGTGGCGTGGGAGATCACCGCCATCGTCTCTTACGAGTTTTCATATCTGCTTTGTTTGCATCTTTATTTGAGAGTTACTCTGAAACAAGACGGATGACATGACAAGGGAAGACGCAGCCAAGGTTGGTGGCTGGGTGGGTGAGGTGGGAGGCAGGCTGGTGGCTTAACAGGCCCCGGGCAGGACTTCCAGACACACGGTGGTTGCTCATCCCGAAAAGAGCAATAAATTTCTTAGATTGAAAAGCCAGCTCAGGGACAGTAGTTACCTAAAGCCAGATGGGACCTCGCCGGCTTCTCAGATCATCAAATCTTTACTGAGTTTGAAAGCTGCAATGTGCACTCTGGCCATCTGTAGGGGTGGCGCTGCAAAGCAGCGGAGATCAGCCCTGCAGTGTTTTACCCACACGCTGGACATAGATGCAGGGGGCGATTCTGCATCTCGCATTCGCTCCACATTTCCTCAATCGGGAGGAAAAAGTGCAGCTCAAAACCACATTCATATACCTTGGGGCAACGCCGTACTGACTGCAAAGTCACCCCTGAACGGCCATGCATTTATGCAGAAGGGACCATAAACCCGATGATCAAAGGAAACGAAAGCGGCATGCAGTGCGGAGGGCACCATAAAATCTGATGATCAAAGGAAGCAAAAGCAGCATGCAATGCAGAGGGGAATTTCTGTTCCAATGTGGGTTTTGTAAAACAACAGAGGGAAAAGCCAATGCAGAATCGCCCAGGGAGAAAAGTGCTAGGTTCAAGACTCCTTGCATATTGCCCGGGACAAAAGTGGGCAACGGAGTAAACTGCAGACAAACCTGGAGTCCTTTCCACATCTGGATTAAAAAGAAGGTTGAATTCGGTTTTAGTGCAGAATTGCTTGGAGGACACCACGGTGAACATGGAGTAAAAGGAAAGTGCAGAAATGGCCCTGGATCATCAAGCGTAACTATGCAGAATGAGGCTAGAAGACGGGTAAAGATCTTACTAAAGGTCTGACCATACTAAAGATTAACGTTGCTCACACTGAAAGATCAGGACCAGCTGTAGTCTTCGGACTGTCATCAAGGGCAGCTCCATGTACAAGACTTTCCAGTAGTCTAGATGAGAAGTGACCAGAGTGTTCCCCTCCCCCTCAAAAAACCCAAGATCCGTATCACCCAGGATAGGGTGCAGCTGATGTACCAGTGCAAGCTACTGAAACAGGTTTCTAATTGAAGCTGCCCCCTGGTAATTCAGGACCGCATATTTTATATTACTGGGAGTATGTGACAAGACAACTGTCTGGGCCAGATAAATCAACAACGTCAAGGGGAGATTAGAGCACGAGACTGCTGAACTTGACTTCATCCACATGTTCAGAACAACGGACCCCCAGGGCTGAACAGGGACCTTGGATTCCTTTCTCACTAAAGATGCTAATTCTCTCCCCCCAAAACATTTCTCCTCTGCTCTAATCAAGCCGATTACTATGTGCATTGTACCTCTGCATCCTGAGCTCCTTCTGGTGTAGTGGTCTGGTGCAGCCAGTTTGGTGTAGTGGTTAAGTGCGCAAACTCTAATCTGGTAGAACCATGTTTGATTCCCCACTCCTCCACTTGCACCTGCTGGATGACCTTGGGCAAGCCATAGTTCTGGCACAGCTGCTCTTGAAAAAGAGCAGTTTCTGTCAGAGCTACACTTGCTTCTAGAATTATGGGTGACCTGAAAGTCTGAGGAGAATCTGAACGCTCCTGGCTCTAGGAAACACCCAAGATATTTTGAAGGAAACAAAAAGATGCATCAATGAGACTAATAATATTTGGCGCATAACTATATTGCTACCCTTAGCAATTTGTAGGCCCTTGCTTTGGAGAAACTTGGAATTTTTAAGAAGAAGAAGAGATTGGATTTACACCCTGCCCATTACTTAGAGTCTCAGAGCGGCTTACAAACTCCTTTCCCTTCCCCTCCCCACAACATCTGCAGCGTTAGATGAGGTCCATTTATAAACCAGCATGGGGCCGAGAGAGCTCTTTGGAGGACTGCCCTTGAGAGAACAGCTCTGACAGAACTTGTGACTGACCCAAGGTCACCCGGCAGCTGCAAGTGGAGGAATGGGGAATCAAACCCGGTTCTCCCAGATTAGAGTCCACGCTCCTAACCACTACACCAAACTGGCTCTTCTGTGGGAAGCAGAAGGGATTTAGATAACATGAGCAAAATTTCTCCTTATGTCCTTTTCTGCAACACGGCTGGCAACACACATGTTCTCTAAACATCGACATGACCAATACAACACGACGCCAGTCTTGAAGTATTTCTCAGCCAGAATCCTTGCACACTTGTCTGAACTCATTCACTGACCCCTTCAGCTCTGCTTGCTCTGAAGGAGACTAATGCACTTTGATGTCATTTCAAAGGCAATTGTTGGCAATTATTGAAAGTTTGGCTATAAATACTGCATGGCCATCCAAGCCTCATTCCGTGATTTCCTTGAGCTAGTGAAGTGAATCTTATACCCTATGGCAAATAGAGAATGCCGGTTTATAAATGGACCTCATCTAACGCTGCAGATGTCTTGTGCTGCTGAGACAGGGAAACACACCAGTTTCTAGAACGAAATATTCATCCACATCACATAGGGGCATTAATAACAGAAGTCTCTGCTGTAGTGTAGAAATGCAGAATGTCATAAGAATATAAGAACATCAGAGGAGCCCTGCTGGATCAGACCACTAGTCCATCTAGTCCAGCAACCTGTCTCACACAGTGGTCAGCCCAGGGCCGGCCCCAGGTGTTTTTGCACACTAGGCGAGGACACCTTCTGGCGCCCTCCCCCGGTGCTGTTTCCTTGGCGAGCCAAGGAAGGGAAGGAGGTTTAAACCCCCTTCCCTTCCATCTGAGTGCTGGCTTGCCTGCATGCCTCGTAGCTGCGGGGCGTGCGGGCAAGCCATGGAAAGAAAGGGCCGCCAGCCGACCTTTGCCTCCCCCCTTCCTGGCACCCCTCCCACGCTGCCCTCTTGTTGGCCCTCTGCCTCGGGGCTTCGCGGGGGAGAGCGGGGAAAGGGGAGGCCACAGGGAGGGCAGGGGTGCATTGCAGGGGCCTGGGGGAGGCAGGGAAACTTTTTGTGGCCATTTCCCGGCAGTGCAGGAGGCGCCACAGGTCGTTACACTTTAAAGAGTGCCTTTCTACTGCTCTAGGGGCAGCGAAGGGGCGCACTGAAGCAGCATGCGCCCAGAAAGGCGGCGGGGGCCAGCGGACAGCAGGAGCTTTTGGCGGGGGCAGGGGGCTTTTGGTGTGTGGGGGTGCAATTTGGCACCCCTAAGGGCCGGTGGGCTCTAGGCAAATACCTAGTTCACCTAATGAGTGAGCCGGCCCTGGGTCAGCCAGTTCCTCTGGAGGGTCAACAACAGGGCATAGAGGCTAAGACCTTTCTCTGATGTTGCCTCCTGGCTCTGGGATTCAGATGCTTAGTGCCTCTGAATGTGGAGGTTCCCCTCAGCCACCATGGCTATTGGCCATCGAATGACTTATCCTCCATGAACCTATCTAATCCCTTTTCAAGCTCTTTATTCCTGTGGCCATCACTACATCCTCTGGCAGCGAATTCCACATTTTATTCACTCTTTGTGTAAAGTAGTATTTATTTTTGTCCACCCCAAACCTACTGCCCATCAGTGTCATTGGATGCCCTTCAGTTCTAATACTTTGGGAGAGGGAGGAAAATTTCTCTTTGTAAATTCTCTCCACCCCATGCATAAATTTTTACAAACCTTTATCATGTCCCCCCTTAGTTGTCAGGCTCATTAGTCAGGTCACACAATACAGGGCTTCATTAGAAGAAACTGTTTTTTGGTTAATCAGAACCAAAGACACGTGTACAGTTTGTGTCAGGAGTGCCCGGGAACAGTAGGGCCTCCTGAATTATACTAGAATCAAACACCTCCCATACCAGCTGAAGCCAATGAGTATAGTTCGCGCGCGCGAACAAAATGAGCAAGCTAAACTAAAACGTCGTTGGTTTCCAGCCCAGGAGTTCTGCAGCTGGAGCATCTACAAGGTCAAGCAAGCGATAATACACAGAGAGTGAAACAATGAGGCTCAGAGGCAGGCGGAGAAAGAGTACCCCTCCACATTCCAAAACCATGACAGGGCTACCTGACACTAAACTGCAAAGTCCCAGATGCTTCAACCTGTCCTCTTAGGGAGGTTGCTCCAATCCCTTAATCATCTGGGTCACCCTCCTCTGGATTTCTTCCCTGCTCTGCGATGTCCTTTTTGAGATATGGTGACCAGAACTGTGCACAATATTCCAAATGCGGCCGCACCACAGATCTATACAGGGGCATTACAATATTGGCCGTTTTATTCTCAGTCCCTTCCCTGTAAATGTCCACCATTTCCTTCTCCACAGAAACCAGCTTCCTTCATTAAAAAACAAACCGTCTGTCAGGTGCTGCAGGGCTTATACCCAGGGCTCCACAAGCTATGTGTTGCTGATTCCCAATTCCTTGCCCAACCAGGGCTCTTAGCTAGAAATAATAATAATAAAAAAACTTGCAGAAATTTCAGCTCAGACAATGAGTCAGAATCCTCCTGACTGGAAATCAGACGCCAACAACAACAATACAGTCTATAGTAAGCAATGATCAAGAAAAAAACAGAAAATAACAACTGTGCACTGCCAAAACCCGCACAAAAGCTTACAAAAAGAGACTTCAACACAATAAGTGATTCAACACATGTAATACATCATAGGAAAATATTAACGTCCGCCATATCCCAAAGGGGGAAAAAAAAACAAAGTCCAGAATAGAAATCTCTCAAAGGGAAGCAATGAATTCTGGAATAGATGCCCAACACTTTTCCTAGGTATTGATCAGTGTTTCGAACTTCGGGTCCTTCCTCAGGAACTAGAAGCCACTATAGGAAGTCTCACTGCCATTTCTTAACAGGTAAACATTATTCAGTTTCTATGTGGGCCAGGTCTCCTCAGCTTTAGAAAGCACCTGCAAAGGTTGCTACTATGTAAGTTGGACCAAACATGCCTAATAAAAAACCTGCAGAAATTTCAGCTCAGACAATGAGTCAGAATCCTCCTGACTGGAAATCAGACGCCCCAAGAATCAAAAGCACTCCACTTGCCTGCTGTTTGGCTGCGAGGTCTACAGAAGAAATAGAAACCCCAGAGTTCCTGTCACGGGCAGCTTCCGAGTCTTGGATAACTGCCGTCAGAATGGACCTCATCCTGTAACACCTCACAGTAAACCTAAGGCAGAATGTGTCTTTGGATAACCAATTCAAGCTGCTGGCTCTTTTAGAGTCCTCCTCAGGAACCCACCCTGCCTACATAATTTAAAACTTGTCTGATTCTCACAGAGGCAGGGAGAGAAACTTGGTGTTTTTGGCCACTGTGTGGCAGAGTGTTGGACTGGATGGGCCATTGGCCTGATCCAGCTTTGGCTTCTCTTATGTTCTTATATCTTGGAAACATAATGATAAAAAAAAAAATGCTCGGGCCTAATTTTAAAAAGACCATTTTTCATCTCATGAGTTTGAAGTAGGGCTGCCAGCCTCCAGGTGGGGCCTGGAGATCTCCTGCCTTTACAACTGATCTCCAGCTGACGGAGATCAGCTCCCCTGGAGAAAATGGCTGCTGCGAAGGGTGGACTCTGCGGCATTGTACCATGCTGAGGCCCCTCCCCTCCCCAAATCCCGCCCTCTCCCAGATCCACCCTCAAAGTCTCCAGGTATTTTCCAACCCAGACCTGGCATCCCTAGTTTGAAGCCCAAATCCAAGCAGATGGGTGAACACAATCAACTTGTTCCGTTGTTGTAATGTACTCAGACATAAAACAATCAGACATAATGCAATCAGACCTGACCATATGCGAGGCAAGGAAGCCATGCGGTCAGGCAAATATGTCTGAGCTTCGCTCACCTGAACAAAGGACTCAGCGGATCCTAGCTTGCTCCAATCAGAGGGTTAGGCTCCCGGCAGAGAGCCTATGGAACTCTCAGCCACTGTAAATAGCCAATGACTTGAGTGGGGTGAGTTTTGGGTGTGGGGTTTTCAGGGGATATAAACCGGCCTGCGAGCCAGGTAAAGTTGTCTCGTTCTTGAACTAATAAAGTATGTGAGAGCTGAAATCACTCGTCAGTCTCAGTACTTTTCAGTTGTTTTCAAAAGAAGAAGAGTAGCCGTTCTAGACCAATGCATCAGGCCAGCATCCTGTTTTTCACAGTAGCCAATTAGATGCCCCCGAATGCAAGGAAGCAGGGTAGGGAGATAAAAGAACCCCCACCATCTCACAGTACCCCTTGCTTTCCAGCACTGGTATTCCAAGTGCTTCTGTGTGGAGATCCAATTTAGCTAGCCTGGTTAATAAGAACAGTCTTATTGGAAAATACCAAAGCTCTTTAGCCCTAATGGCTAAAGGGAACCTCCACATTCGGAAGCAGATCCAGAGGAGTTGGCCATGTTAGTCTGTTGCTGCTAGGCTTCCCAAGAACTTACCGCGTGCCGGCAGGGGATAGATACGTCCTTGCAGGACCATCCCCAGGGGAAGGAGAGGCATGGAGCACCATGCCGTCGCCAGGAAGGGACGGTAGGCGACGCTCTGGCAATGGGGCTGGAAACTCGATGGTACCATCGAGTTTTCAGCCCCATTGCCAGAGCATCACCTGGTATCACTTCCTGGTGACGGCATGGTGCGTTACCAGGAAGACTGGTCCGGCCGGGGAGCATTCGTCCCCCGCCCCAGACAGTAAGTACTTGGGAACCCTAGTTGCTGCAGAATATTTAAAAGCCCAGTAGCACCTTGAAGACTAACAAACTTTATTGTAGGATAAGCTTTCGAGAAGCACAGCTCTCTGCATCGGACGAAGGGAGCTGTGTTTTTTGAAAGCTTATGCTACAATAAAGTTTGTTAGTCTTCAAGGTGCTACAGGGCTTCTACTACAGAAGCAGTAAATTTTTGATTACTACTAGTGCCAGGAGGCAACATCAGGGGAAGGCCTCAGCCTCTCTGTCCCGTTATTGACGCAAGATGCTGGACCAGATGGGCCACTGGTCTGATCCAGCAGGGCTCTTCTCATGTTCTTATGTCCATCAAATCCAGCATCCCATTTCAGACAGTGGTTGACCTAATTTCCCTTGGAAGGCCTCCCAGCAGGGTATGAAGGTCAAAGCCTCCTAATGCCAGTTTTCCTCTTTTTGTTATCTTCCACCCCTGCTTTTCAAAGGGTTTCTGGATCTGCACATGGAGGTTCTATTTAGTTGTCATGGTTGATAGTCATTGACAGGACCATCCTCCAAGTCTAACCCCCCTTTTAAAGACACCAAAACTAATTCGAATCACCACATCCTGGTGGTGGCGATGGAAAACACTGTCAAGTTGCAGCCAAATTATGGTAACCCCAAAAGGAGGAGGAGGAGATTGGATTTATACCCCACCCTTCACTCGAAGTCTCAGTGTGGCTTACAGACTCCTTTCCCTTCCCCTGTCATCATATGGTTGCTGCAAATAAGACATCAGGTGGTGATCTAGATGATCTACCTGACAACTTCTGACAGTCACCTTATCTGGGCTAAACTGGTTCTGTCCAGTGCTGGCAGACTAAATCAGAATGACTCAGTGTTATGTACTGAATGTGAATCGCTCCTGTCTATTCACATGTTAAGCTTAAGTCTGAATGTGGCTCTTCAGATGTCGCATTGCTATTGGTCGGTTTCTGCGAAACCTGTGTAATTACCCAATCACTGAGTGATATTGTTGCAAAGAGGGAACGGTCCTGATTGGCCTTTATCCCTGTATTCTGATTGGCCTTTATCCCAGCGTCACTATTGGTTCTTATCTGACTATGGGTGTGGTTTTGACTTACAGTTTAAAAGAAGTTTAAAAGAAGGAGCTGTGCTCCCCTTGTTGTGTGTGTTCAGCCGTGTGTTCCTGACTTACAGTTGCTGTTTAATAAAGCTGAAATCACTTGAAGCTGAATCCTTTGTTGAGTCTCATATTTAACACTCAGCACTGATAGCTGATTGGTGGATGGTTGGTGTACATTTGTATATAAGTGTTCACGTACTATATGACTTTCTCTCTGCGTCTGGATGTGTGTATGGCAAAGCACTTTGACAGTGTGTAACAGTATCTTCTTTTGTAAATAAATTGTATATAGCTATTGCACAAGACTGTGTGAATAGTTTTCTCCTTGGCTAGGGGTCCGGTAACACTGCCGTTTTGATCGGGATTCGCTGCTGTTTACTTGCGCATGTCAGTTTCACGTTCACACGCGCCAATCTGCCTCCCGCCACGAAGCGGGCTTACTCGCGCAATGCTTCCGGGTTTTCCTGACCCCTGGAGAAACTAGTGTTTTCCTGGCACTTCCACTTTGATTGTGCGATTTTGCCTATGTGGACAGCCCCTCTCTCGCAAGGATTGCGATTAGGGCCGTCTGAACGTTCTTGGGGTTCTTCTTCTTCTTTTTTTTTAAAGCTTCCGGTTTGAGCGCTTGAGCAAACATGCGCTTAATAAATCCATTTAAAGTTTAATAATGGATTTATTAAGCACATGTTTAGTCAAGCGCTCAAACCAGAAGCTTTAAAAAAAACAACGCACAAAGACGGCCCTGGAGGCAGGAACGAGAGGTGGGGGCTATGGCAGCCTGGATGGGGCCGGCAAGGAGGATGGCGGAGACGGCGGAGCCTATTTTCATGGGTCAATGGCGGTGGCGGCGGCAGCACCCCCCCAAAGTGTCGGCAGGAGCAGCAGCCACCCAAGCCTCCCCGTGGCCGGCAGGATCGCCTGGAAGGATGGCGCAGCAGCAGGCAAGCGGGTGCTGGGAAAGAGGAGCTGGCTGCATGTACACAGCCCCATGCGAATAAAAATGTTCCCGATTTAAATAAACCGGGAACAAAGCGCATGTCAGTTGCAGTGTGACCAGAGCCTAAATCTCACCACACCAGAATCCACGGCAAGAACATCCCCTCCCCACAACAAACACCCTGTGACGCAGGTGCGGCTCAGAGAATTCTGAGAGAACTGCTCTTTTCAAGAACAGCTCTGAGAGAACTATGGCTTGTCCAAGGTCACACTAGCAGCTGCTTGTGGAGGAGTGGGGAATCAAACCCAGTTCTCCCAGACTAGAATCCGCACACTTAACCGTACACTTAACCACACACTACAACAAACTGTCAAGCAAGAGACAAACAGAGGTGGCTTACCATTACCTGGCTCTGCATAGCGACCCTGGAATTCTTTGGAGGTCTCCCATCCAAATACTGACCAGGGCCGACCCTGTTTAGCTTCTGAGATCTGACGAGATCAGGCCGGCCTGGGCCATCCAGGTCAGGGTCTACCACGCTGTGTGCCAGTAAATTCCAAAATTAACTATTCTCTGAGTAAAGAAGTCTTCCCTTTGATGCATCCTGAACCGGTTTAGTAATGAATACTTTTAATTGGACTATGGCTCAAAATGCTTTCAATGCTTCCCCCCCGCCCCCATCCCTGGCATTATTTTTTTAAAAAAATCTTATTTTTCTTTTCCCGTGGAAAGGGACATAAAATTTCTACAACATGGTGTGCTGCTGGTCTTGGCAAAGCAGAAAGCAGAAATATATGGAAAGGTGAAAACAACAAATTACTTGAAGCTTCCCGGGAATAGATTCCAGTGAATGGGAAATGGGATTTTTATAATCTCTGAGCCGTTTGTTATTTTGACCTTTGCATATTTTTGCAAAGCTAAGGTTGGGCGCACAGTTTGAATAAAGTGCAGCGAAAGAGAGTGATAAGGATTACGTGCCCGGCAGGGGATCTCTTGCATCCTAATGGCCAATTTCTAGACATTTCTTACTTTTTTTTTTCCTTTTGCATTTTTGCATATATATAATTTTCGCAACATGTTGCAGTTGCCCTTGATCTGATGTTCAGCCAGAAAGGCATTTTAAACTTGAACACATTTCATTTTATATGTAGTTCCCTGTTCAGAACTTAAATCCAACCTGTTGCTTTCTCAGTAGAAAGCAGTTGGTTAATACCACACATTTTAAAAAAAATTATTAGGTTTGTCCTACTTACAGTTTTTACAAACTTGCCACAAAGTTTCCTAAAAGACCCAAAGTAATGTGCCTCTGATCCACTATATCAGGGCCCCCCTACCTTTTTGGGCCTGTGGGCATTAGGGTTGCCAGGTCTGGGTTGGAAAATACCTGAAGACTTTGGGGGTGGAGCCAGGAGAGGGCGGGGCTTGGGGAGGGGAGGGGCCTCTGCATAGTACAATGCCACAGAGTCCACCCTTCAAAGCAGCCATTTTCTCCAGGGGAGCTTATATGTCTGTTAGCTGGAGATCAGTCGCAAAAGCGGGAGATCTCCAGGCCCCAACTGGAGGCTGGCGACCCCAGTGGGCACCTTTGGAATTCTGATGCAGGGTGGCGGGCACTGCTACAAAACGGCTGTCGCAGGATGTGAGGTTATGCATAACTGTCATAGTAGTTCTTTCACATTTAAGGCAGACACTCTGCTTAACTGGATGCCTTTTAAACAGAGCATCCAATAGGAAGCCCTGCCGGGCATAAGTCCCAACTTGCCCTGCCTACTTTCTAAAACCCCTTGGTGGGCATCTGGAAAGGTGCTGTGGGCATCACCGTGCCCCAGGAACCACATTGGGGGTCCCCACAATAGGTCAGGGCTGCAGTGGCTCAAGTGGTTAAGATGCTGAACTGCAGACCTGAAAGTTAGTCGTTCAGCAGTTGGAGACCCAAGTGCCACATGACAGAGTGAGCTCCCGTCTGTGGCCCCAGCTCCTGCCAACCTAGCAGTTTGAAAGCAAGAAATTGCAAGTCAATAAATAGGAACCGCTTTGGTGGGAAGGTAACAGCACTCCTCAGCATCTAGTCATGCCAGCCACATGACCACAGAAATGTCTTCAGACAGCACTGGCTCTTTGGCTTGGGAACGGGGATGAGCACCGCATCCCTAGAGTCGGATTCGACTGGCTTTCGAGCAAGGGAAATCTTTACCTTTACTACAATAGGTCAGAGTATGCGTCTGCGATAAGGTTGGTGGTGAGATACAAAATATGGAATGTGTTGGCTTTGATCTTACAGAGGATTTATAAAGGGAGTAGGGGTATAGTAAAACAGAATTGGGCAGGAATGCACTTTTTATAAAGGGAACAGGGTTGCAGGTTTTTTCTTTTTCCCCTATGAAAACATTTTAGGCAGTCCCCCTTCCTTCCTTATATTCTGTTGCTTGTTGGACGTAAGACCGTTTTTAATCCATTATTCTCTAATTACATAATGTGGCTTTATTGCGAGGTTTACTGTATGCAGTAGAGTAGTTTTTACTGCATTATTTTTATAATCCTGGAATCTGACTTCAGTCTCAACACGTAGTAAGGATTAGTACATGAGAAAAGCCTTTTTTGGGGGAGGGGGACAAAACCTCTGTGGAAAGCAAAACAACCCTGCCAGCGAACTGCGCAGTTGGTACTTTGTATACAGACGCTGACTGTCTGCTCAAAGGAAGTTTCTCTGGGGCAGGAAAGGGTAATAAGCAAAGATAGTCGGGGGCAGGGCCCCGGGAAGCCTGTGATTTGCACACTCACACAGAGTCTCACAAAGAAGGTCTCTGGATCCGTTCTCTGAAGGCCCGTGGATTAGGACTGTCTGTGACGGATGAGGCTGGCAGGTTCAGTAACACGTGGCTCCCTAACGCTGCGCCTGGAAATTGGTGTGAATTCAAAATGGCATTGTGTCACCGGGGAAAACATTGTATTTTGGGGCTTGTATTTCTCTCAATAGAGTCCCGTCCAGGCTGCTAGTTAGCTAGCACAAAGCTCGGGGGTCTCGATAGGGCAGCATTTACTCTAGGGTTGCTGGGTCTGGGTTGGAAAATACCTGGAGACTTCGGGGGCGGGTCCAGGATTGGGCGGGGTTTGGGGAGGGGAGGGGCCTCAGCATGGTGCAATGCCACAGAGTCCACCCTCCAAAGCAGCCGTCTTCTCCGGGGGAGTTGATCTCTGTAGCCTAGAGATGAGTTGTAAACGTGGGAGATCTCCAGGCCCCCACCTGGAGGCTGGCAACCAGTGTTCCCTCTAAGCCAAGTTAGTGTGAGCTAGCTCACAGTTTTTTAGCCTCTGTCTCACACATTTTTGTCTTAGCCCAGGAAGGAGGGCTCCAGAGCAAACTAATTTATGCAGTAGCCAAATCGTTTGCTCACAACTTTAATGCCAGCAGCTCACAAAGTAGAATTTTTGCTCACAAGACTCCACAGCTTAGAGGGAGCATTGCAGTGACAACCCCAATTTAGTCCATTGATCAGTCTCACTAACCAGTGAGATTCTTTTGATCAATGAGGAATGCAGCCTAGGCTGATGGGGCAGCAAACCTGCTTAAACTCATTCTCATATAGGGTGGATGAAGGGAGGGTCAGCGTCAGTATACCCCGAGGGGGGTGGGTGCGGGTGTGGGTGCTGGGGTCTGGGGCTTTTAGGGCCACCCTCATGCCACTCATCTGCTGGTAGGGTTGCCAACTCTGGGTTGGGAGATTCCTGGGGATTTGGGGGAGACCTCAACAGGGTATAATGCCTAGATTCCACCTTCCAAAGCAGCCATTTTCTCCAAGGAAACTGTAGCCTGGAGATCCGTTGAAATTCCAGGAGATCTCCAGGCCTCACCCAGAGGCTGGCAACCCTACTTACTGGCACTCTAGGGGCACCAACCTCCAGGTGGTAGCTGGAGATCTTTCGGAATGACAACTGGTTTTCGGACAACAGAGACCAGTTCCCCTCGGGAAAATGGCTGCTTAAGAAAGTGTAAGGGTAAAGGTACAGGTCTCCCTTGCTCGAAAGCCAGTTGAATCCAACTCTAGGAGTGCAGTGCTCATCTCTGTTTCCAAGCCGAAGAGCCGGCGCTGTCCAAAGACTTCTTCCGCAGTCATGTGGCTGGCATGACTAAATGCCGAGGCGCACAGAACACTGTTACCTTCCCACCGAAGTGGTACCTATTTATCTACTTGCAATTTCTTGCTTTCGAACTGCTAGGTTGGCATGAGCTGGGACCAGAGATGGGAGTTCACTCCATCACGCGGCACTCGGGTCTCGAACTCCCGAACTCCCGACCTTCCGGTCTTTCAGCTCATCATCCTAACCTCTGAGCCACCGCGGGCCACTGTGTATAATAGATGTATGTTCAAGGCAAATCAGTGTTGTGCTTTTTTATTTTTCTATACTGTTATATAAATATTGGTGTTTATATTTATCAATATTTCTATAACGGTATAGAAAAATAAAAAAGGAGATTGAAAAAAGCACAACATTGATTTACCTTGAACTTCCAGGTGAGGCCTGGAGAAAGGATTGCCAACCTCCAGGTGGTACCTGGAAATCTTCCACTGGCCTACATAGTTGCCAGTCTCCAGGTGGTGGTTGGAGCTTTCCTGGGATTACAACTGACCTCCGGATGATGGTGATTAATTCACCTGAGAAAATTACTCCTTTGGAAGGTGGCACTATGGCACTAGACCCCATTGAAGTCCCTACCCTCCACTAACCACACCCTCGTCAGTCTCCACCCTCCCAAATCTCCAGGTATTTCCCTACCGGGACCTGGCAACACCACCCATCACCTTTTGATGCCTTGTCAAAACAGCTTCCCTCCCAAGTAGTAGGCTTGTTTTTAATGGCTTGTTTCATGTTGTTACATTATTTTTATCGCAAGCTGCTTTGAGCTGGACGGAAGGAGGAGGAGGAGGATGTTTTGAATGTATACCCCGCCCTTCACTCGGAGTCTCAGAGCGGCTTACAATCTCCTTCCCTTCCTCTCCCCACAACAGACACCCTGTGAGGTTGGTGGGGCCGAGAGAGCTCTGAGAGAACTTGCTCTTGAGAGAACAGCTCTGAGAGAACTGTCACTGACCCAAGGGCACCCAGCTAGCTGCATGTGGAAGAGTGGGGAATCAATCCCAGTTCTCCAGATTAGAATCCACCGCTTTTAACCACTACACCACACTGGGGGGAGAGGCGTAGAAATACACATAGGCCCCGTTCACACTGAGCATTTGCCCCCCTGAAGGCACGGGAGTCCTGCGGACTTTCCGTGCGCGATCATACGAGCACATCTGGGAGGCGTAGTGCTCCTGTGGCCAACCCGCGGCTTCCTGTGGAAAACGCGGAGTAATAAACTAGTAGGTTGGAAGTACTAGTTTCCAGAAACCCCGGGCAAAGGCTGGCATCTGATCGCGGGAGCACCAGTATCCCGCGACTTCCGACGCCCGCCCATGTCCCCGGGGTTTCCGGATGTTGTAAGTGTCCATGGGATGCGCACCAATGCTGAACAGCGCATGTGCACACACAAGACACCGACAGCGGCTCGCCCCCCCCCCAATGGCGCATGTGCACTTCGCTGCTTTTTTGCTGCGCTGCAGCAGCGCGGTGTGATAGGGGCGTAGAGCTGGAGTGTGGCAACCCGGTGGCCCGTATGATCGGGCTACCACGCCTTATTTAGCTCCGGGGCGAACTGCCATGCCTCTCCCCCGCGTTTTCTGGCCTGTATGACCGGGGCCATAGATAAATAAGGGCTTCTCCTTGACCTTCCTCCACGGAGCCTGTGGCGATGTAGATGCTTTACTCCCTCCTCCATTTGATTCCGAGAGTGTCTGGGTAACAGATCATGCTTTGCCCAAGGTCACCCCGTGAGCTCCGCTGGGCCTGGACCTCCTTCCTCTCCCTCATGCTGGGTTTATTAGCAACTCTTGGCCAACAGAAGTTGATTCTAAAAAGGACCTTCCCACCTCCCGCTTCCAGAATAGCACAAGCGTCACATTAAGGTCAGTGGGTGGCATTGAACAGATTAGATGGTTAAAAAAGAAGAAGAAGCTGTTTGTTTGGATGCTTCCCATCCCTGAGGTGCGCTGAATAATTCAGGAAGCTCAATTGCTTTTTGGAAAGCTTGTTCTGAAATGCCTTTGGAGAGCTGGAACTGTTTTTCTCCTTCTAAAACCTCGTGAGCGTGATTTCTCAGCTCTTCAGGGCCCACGCCAAGTTCTGTGGACTCCACTGATACCAAAGGTTTCTCACACTCCTAACCTCCACTTGCCCGGAGTTGTCAAATGTGACCAGTGATTTTTTTTAACGTGCTCTAATTTCACATCAGGGACTAATCTTTAATTGGTCCCTGTCCCTAGCAATCTCATGTCCCTGTTTTTTGCCTTGTTGTATATACGTTTTTGCCTAGTATACACTGCATTGGTCAGGCCGCATCTGGAGTCTTGTGTGCAGTTCTGGAGGCCTCACTTCCAAAAGGATGTGGACAGAATGGAGCAGGTGCGGAGGGGAGCGACAAGGATGATCGGGGGCCTGGAGACCAAGAAGCCCTGTGAGGAAAGGCTGAGGGACCTGGGAATGTTCAGTTGGGAGAAGATGAGGTTGAGGGGGACGGGATCACTCTCTTGAAGGATCTGAAGGGCTGTCACTTGGAGGAGGGCAGGGAGCTGTTCCTGTGGGCGGCAGAGGAGAGGACTCACAATCATGGGCTTAAATTAAGGGCGGGAAGGAACCAGCTGGATATTAGGAAAAACCTTTTTTTTTTGGAAAATAAATATTTCGTACATATAGCACACACAAAACAGACAATAACAAAGTTAGTAAAGGTAAAAGTTCCCTTGCTCGAAAGCCAGTCGGATCCGACTCTAGGGTTGCGGTGCTCATCTCCATTTCAAAGCCGAAGAGCCAGCGCTGTCTGAAGACGTTTCTATGGTCATGTGGCCGGCACGGAATGCTGTTACCTTTCTACTGAAGTGGTACCTATTTATCTACTTGCAATTTCTTGCTTTTGAACTGCTCGGTTGGCGGGAGCTGGAACAAAGTTACATAAATACAAAAATTGGGAAGATTCATTGTATCATTTTTTTTTACCTGGACATTTGACCTCATACTGTAATCAAAAGTATTTTTTTCTTTTCCCACTTTGAAGTTTTAATATATATGTTTTTCACATAGTTAGATATATAGTTTTTGCTTCTATTTACTTCAGCTGTAAGTCTAGGAATCTCATGTGTTGTGCTCTTCTATCCATTTATAGAGCCTTGGCCGTGTGTTCTCGACGTCTTCTTTGTTGTTTCCTCTCAAGGTTGACGTCAAATTGTCCACCTCTGCTGTTTCCAAAATCTCGTCTATAACTTCTTCCTTTGAAGGAAATTCACTTCTTCTCCAGTATTTAGCATATAATATCCTTGCCGCTACCACAATAGGTATCAGGGCTATTTTGGGGCAGGAACACACAGGAATGGAGTTCCAGCTGGCTCCCAAGTTGGCCACACCCAGCAGGAACTCATTAGCATAACAGGCCACACCCAACAACATAAACTCATCAGGATTGGCTACATTAGGGGTGTGTGTGGCCTAGCATGCAAAGGAGTTCCTGCTGCAAAAAAAAGCCCTGGCTTTTTGATAACAAACAAGGTAAACAGAATAAGAAGCAAAAGGTGGGTGTGGCTGGATGACCACACTTCTGGTGACATGGGGGTGTGGCCTAATAGGCTAATGAGTTTCTGCTGTTGGGTGTGGCCTGTTATGCTAATGAGTTCCTGCTGGGCTTTTTCCTGAAAAAGAGCTCTGGGTATAATGAGATAGAAATCTTGTTTCTTATATTTCTCTGGTGGTATGTTAAATTGAAATACTTCTGGTGTATAAGGCATGGCGGTTTTCAGGACTTTTTGTAAAAGTTCATGTACCCAACTCCAATATTTTTTTTAACTTGATCACAGTCAGAGTTGTGCAACAGTGGAACCAGCTGTGCCTAGGGAGGTGGGTGAGCTCCCCCTCCCTGGCGGTCTTCAAGCAGCGGCTGGACAAACGCTTGTCAGGGGTGCTCTAGGCTGATCCTGCACTGAGCAGGGGGCTGGACTAGATGGCCTGCAGGACCCCCTTCCATCTCTGTGATTCTATGGTTTAAGTTGCTAGAAGGTTTGACAACCACTAAGTGGGGCCAGAAACTCTCCCAGGATTATAACTTACCTCCACACTACAGAGTTCTTTTTTTTCCCCTGGAGGAAACTGTGGCTTTAGAGGGCAGACTCTATGGCAGGGGTCCCCAACCTTTTTGGGCCTGTAGGCACCTTTGAAATTCTGACACAGCGTGGTGGGTGCAGGACAAAATGGCTGCCACAAAATGGCTGCAGCTGGAGGCGGAGCCAGCCACAAAATGGCTTCCGCAGCTTACCTTCAGTCACACCGTGAAGATTCCTGTGCTGTGGTGGCAGCTGCAGCCAAAGCAATGTTCTTAAATGTCTGCACAGCCAAGCAAATCTCCAGGGGCCAATCAGAAGCCTTGCCGGGCAAAAGCCCTACCCGGCCCCGCCCACTTTCTAAAAGCACTTGTCAGACACCACAAAGGTGTTGATGGGAACCATGCTGCCCATGGGCACCACGTTGGGGACCCCTGCTCAATGGCATCACATCCTCCCTGTTCCACTACCGAGACTCTGCCCTTGCAAGATGCCACCATCCTTTCTCCAGGAATTTCCCAAGCTGGAGTTGGTGTCCCTCTTTGCTGGTGTTTTCATTCTTTAAGGTTCTGCTCCTTCCCCCTGCTCTCCAGTAGTTAAATTTCTGAGTGTGTTGATAGATGAATAAATCTTGCTTCTGATGCTCATCGATGTAAATCCACATACATGAACACTAGGGTGGCTCTGATGTCATTTCACTGTTGAGGGTAATTTTCAACTATACTGTAAGACAAAGACGTTTTTTCTTAGCACTTCAGAAAAACAAATGCCTTCTCAGTTGTTTGCTTTAAAATGGCGTAGAATGAACAATTGTAGAATAAGTAGATTCAGTGTGTACCAGGAGGGTAGAACATTCTGCATAGTTCAGGAAGACAAAGAAGCTTATGCTTGTGTCTTTAAGCAGAGAGTGCCAAGCAATCTCTCTCCTCGGACCTGTCTAAATAACTGGAACAGTTACTTGCTTGTGACAAATTATCAGGCATTTGTTTTTATACAAAGTTACCTCATTCCTGTTGCCTGTTCACCTCAGAAGTCCTGTACTGATTCATATCTGACCATTTCCCCCCAAAGTTAAATAAAACAGTTTGCTTTTTGAACTACCATCATCCTCTTGTGTACTATTCTCAAACCAGAACAAAAAGAAGGATTTTTAGTCTCTCCCCTCAGTTCCCTAAGCTTTTACCACAATATACATTCACATGACTAAGTGGGACAGCCAGAGGAGGGAAAAAAGCAGAAGAAAAAGAGAAAAGGGGGCTGCTCAGCCAAATAATAATAATAATAAGATGATAAAAGGAAATCCTATGAGGGATGGTGAAATTGCCATAGGTTGTTACACGCATGTTCCCATTTTCATCTGTAAAAAGGCACGTGTGCGCATTATGTGTCATCAAGTTCCTTCCGACTTATGGCGACCTTTGAATTAGCAACCTCCAAAGTGTCCTCTCATGAACAGCCTTGCTCAGGTCTTGCAAACTGAGGGCCCTCATGTCTTGACTGGGTCCATCCACCTCATGTTGGGGGTCCTTCTTTTCCTACTAAGGGCATATGATTTTGAGGTACCCTTCTGGGCTTCAAGAGTTTGGCTTTCAGAGTACCCATACAAAATATTGTCTGTACGATGGCAATCTCTGGGTTGGGAAATACCTGGAGATTTGGGGGGTGGAGCCTGGGGAAGATGGAGTTTGGTGCATAATGCCATAGAGTCCGCCTTCCAAAGCAGCCATTCTCTCCAGGGGAAATGATTTCTGTCATCTGGGGATCAGTTGTAATGGCGGGAGATCTCCAGACAGCACCTGGAGGTTGGCAATCCTGCCTGGCCAAGCGTGGATGGTCCTCGTTCAACATATTTGGAGAGAGGCCCGTTTAAAACAAAGGCGCTGTTTTCAACCAAACACTTTGCTCAACTTTAATACGATTTTTAGCTGACTGGCATCGGGATCGGCTGAGTCTAAAACTGCCAGATCGCTTCTTGTCGAGAAGCTGCAGCTCCTGAGGGCAGACCGCCATGTGGGCTATAAATAATGTAAATATGTAAAATAATATACCCAATATTGACAGCGGCAGAATTAACAGGGGAAAGGCAGGCTTGTTTGGGACTCCTGGATCCTATGAGCTCCTTTAATGGAGGCCACTCGACAAGTAGAAATATGAGCTGTCAGTTTTTTAAAAGAATTCTCAGTTAATTAATAGCATGTACATGAATTAGGGTTGCCAGATTTTTCCTGGCAATTGGTGGGGAGGGAAGGGATTTATCAGGAGCAACAGGGAGACCTATATGACATACAATGGTGTGTCTACGTCACTGCCCACATGACCTAAGAATACCATGCAGCCTAAGAAAGAGGTTGCGGTGGCTCAAGTGGTTAAGAACTGGAATGTTGGTAGTTCAGCAGTTCGAGACCCGAGATCCACATTGCGGAGTGAGCTCCCGCCTCTGGTCCCAGCTCCTGTCGACCTAGCAGTTCAGAAACAAGAAATTGCAAGTAGATAAATCGGTACTGCTTCGGTGGGAAGGTACAGCGTTCCTTGCATCTCAGCCTTTAGTCATGCCAGCCACATGACCATGGAAATGTCTTCGGACAGTGCCGGCTCTTCGGCTTGGAAATGGAGATGAGCACCGCACCCCTAGAGTTGGATTTGATTGGCTTTCGAGCAAGGGAAACCTTTACCTTTTACCTATAGAAAAGTAAAAAAGCACAAAATTGATTTACCTTGAACATACATCTGTTATACACAGTGCTATATACTTTTGCATATCTTCCTAACACTGTGACCCTCGGTTTTTGTATTCTCACCTGGAGGTTGGCAGCTATAGTTTCTGACTCAATAGAGCGGCTTCTGAAGACCCCAGACTGTAAGGCAGGGGCTGCGTCAAAGACAACCAGCCCTTGGGGTTCATGCAAAAGAGCTTGCTCCTCTGGCCACATCAAGGCTACCTCCCGGCAGAAAAAGGAGAAATCAAACTCTGCCCAGGTGGAACTCAGTGCCAAACTGCATGAAATATATATATATATATATATTTTAAAAACATGCTGTGTTCAGGTTCCTGCAACCCAATTGGAGTTTGCTTCAGCCACACAGCAGCAACAGGGAATGTCACTTTCAGGGCTCTTTTTGTAGCTGGAACTCCTTTGCATATTAGGCGACACATCCCTAATGTAGCCAATCCTCCAAGAGCTTACAGAGATCTTCTTACAGAGGCTACTGTAAGCTCTTGGGGGATTGGCTACATTAGGGGTGTGTCGCCTAATATGCAAAGGAGTTCCTGCTACAAAAAGAGCCCTGGGACTCACTTTAAAAGCCTGCTGGAGCCATTTTGAATCAGGATAGCGGCAAGGGGGAGTCAGAGAGGATCCCACACCTTTTCCTTGAGCCAAAAGGCCTTGGCAGGGAATGATTTGCATAACTTTGGAGCCCTGTGTGCTTGTAATATTCCATATGCAGCTCCAAAGTTATGCAAAGCGCTCCCCACTGAGGACATTTAGGGTTAGGGAAAAGGCCTGGGGAGGCAAGAGGTCCCTCAGACCCCCCAACACCACTTTCCTGAGTCAAATTGTTTCCTGCAGGCTTTGAAAGCAAACTGCTGGACCTCCTGATGGCACCTGGTATTTTTGGCCACTCTGTGACAGAGTGTTAAAAATATAAGAACATAAGAGAAGCCAATGCTGGATCAGGCCAATGGCCCATTCAGTCCAACACTCTGTCACACAGTGGCCAAAAATGCCAGGTGCCATTAGGAGGTCCAGCAGTGGGGCCAGGACACTAGAAGCCCTCCCACTGTTGCCCCCCCCACAACAACCAAGAATACAGAGCATTACGTCACCCCAGAGTCCCTATCTATACCTTGTGGCTAACAGCCACTACTGCTCCATATGTTTATCCAATTCCCTCTTGAAACTGTCCATGCTTGTAGCTGCCACCACCTCCTGTGGCAGTGAATTCCATGTGTTAATCACTCTTTGGGTGAAGAAGTACTTCCTTTTATCTGTTCTAACCTGACTGCTCAGCAATTTCATGGAGTGCTCACGAGTTCTTGTATTGTGAGAAAGGAAGAAAAGTACTTCTTTCTCAACCTGCTCAATCCCATTCATAATCTTATAAACCTCGATCATGTCACCCCTCAGCCATCGTTTCTCCAAGCTAAAGAGCCCCGAGCATTTTAACCTTTCTTCATAGGGAAAGTGTTCCAACCCTTTTATCATTCTAGTTGCCCTTCTCTGCACTTTTTCCAGTGCTATAATATCCTTTTTGAGGTGTGGCGACCAGAACTGTACACAGTACTCCACATGAGGTTGCACCAGTGATTTATACAGGGGCATGATGATACTGGCTGATTTGTTTTCAATTCCTTTCCTAATAATCCAAAGCATAGCATTGGGCTTCTTTATTGCAATTACACACTGTCTCACATATGCTAATGTGTTTCTGATGATGGGTGTGGCCTATTATGCTAATGAGTTCCTGCTCTTTTTTTTCTACGAAAATAGCCCTGGAAAGGAGTTTGTAAGCTGCTCTGAGACTCCATTCAGTAGTGAAGAGCGGGGTATGAATCCAATCTCCTCCTCCTCCTTTTGGCAAAGAAGGCTCACTGGGTGACCTTCAGCATGCTTGCAGCCTAACCTACCTCACAGGGTTGTTGTGAGGGCAAAATGAAAGAAAGGAGACTAAGGTAAGCCGCTTTGGGTTCCCATTAGTGGGGAAAGGCAGGGTAGAGATGAACTAAATGAAAATAGCTTGTGCTCAGCTGCTGCTAGTTATCAGGCCCTCCAGGTACAAGGAATAATATTAATCTCTACATCGCTTTGGATAACAGCTCATCCAACCTTAATGCATTTCTGCATGGCTGGCTGAAGCGGAAATCCTCTTCCAAGGTTGCATCTTCTCCTCCAGTCTCTGCTTCACCTGCAGCAAGCTTGACAATTGAGGGCTCGAGAGCACGGGGAATCCACCTGGCAACACTTTCCTTCAGGGACATCCTTTGCTCTTCTTATGGTTTGATGTCGAGAAGGGATCTCATTCCCAATTAGCAACCAGCTTTGTCGAGCAAAGAGGACACAAGAGAGCAGTTATGTGTGTACCCCCTGGGTTCTTGAAGAGGTTGTGTCATCGATCAAGATGGGTAACCAAGTTAGTCTGTCTGTAGCAATAGAAAAGAACAAGAGTCCAGTGGCACCTTAAAGACTAACCAAATTTGTGGCAGGGGAGGAGCTTTCGTGAGTCACTGCTCACTTCTTCAGATACAGTTAGAATGAGAGTCCGTCTGTCATTTTTTTTGGTGAGTGGCATTTCAAATGCCAAATGACAATAGCAGGCAAATTCAATAGCAGGTGAATAACAATAGCAGGTGTGATTGGATTTAGGTGAGATATGCAGAGGGATAATAGGCATGGAGAAATCAGAATTGGTAATGAGACAGGAAACCTAGGTCTCAATTCAGTCCAGGTGGATGCATTGTCTTGAGCTTCATTATCAGTTGCAGTTCAGTAGTCAGGTTGTCTTATGTATGTCAGGAGGGCATTGTGCCTTTTATTTGGGGGGGGACTGTTTGGACCTCTTCAGCTACTATTGTTTTGGGAGAAGTAGCTGAAGTCAGTGGAATAATTGTTCTCTCTTGTTGGTTGTGTTTGAGAGAATAAACTAGTTACGCTTAAGGCCAGCTGAGCTTCTAATATCGGCAGCATCCAGGTGGGGCCTGGAGATCTCCCAAAATTACAATTGCTCTCTGGACTACAGATATCAATTCCTCTGGTGAAAATGGCAGATCTGAAAGGCAAATTCTATGGCATTATACCCTAACGAGGTCCTTTCCCAAACCCTGCCTGCCCCAGGATCCACACCCAAATATCCAGGAATTTCCCAACTGAAAATTGACAGTCCTATCACTACCAGAAGTAGCAGGTTGCAAAGCCAAGATACCTCCAGCTTCTTAAGCTTTTCTCTGGTCAAATAACAACCCAAACAAACAAATCCACATAGAGAATTTCCTCCATGAACTGTTCTTGTGTGCCCAAGATGTGGGATTTGATTTGCATATTTGATTTGCCATCTTCAGGAACAGGCTCTTCCTTCCAGCCGCTTGTAGTGGGTCAGAGTTAGAAACGGGAGAGAAAGGAGAGGAAATCGGAGATGGATCTTCAGCCTCCCTTCCAAAATCAAACCCTTGAATGTTCCGCTCTCTTGAGCGTTTGACAAAGTCATTAGACTAGGAAAGTCTGACGGCTGAAACAGATGTTTAACGACAGATGTGTTGTGTATCAAGACTCCCAGCTAATGAAAAGCAATTGCAGGACCTTGTGAATTTCATCAGAGGACTGACAGGAGAGTCGGGCTTAACTCTTTCCCTAGAGGATCTTTTCGTGATCAACATTTGCTTCCACCGAGCTTTTAACATTTGCGTTCGCCAAGTTTCCCCCCCCCCTCAATATAACTACAACCCACAAACAATTGAACATCAACATTGTACATGAATAAAGTTTCAGATACTGATGCAATAAGCTAGAAATTAAAAGTAATTTTTCAAAAGTTATTGTTGTTGTTCAGTCGCGCGGTCGAGTCCGACTCTTCGTGACCCCATGGACCAGATTACGCCAGGCCCTCCTGTCTTCCGCTGTCCGCTGAAGTTTGCTCAATTTCATGTTTGTTGCATCGATGACACTGTCTAACCATCTCATCCTTTGCCATCCCCCTTCTTCTTTGACCTTCAATCTTTCCCAGCATCAGGGTCTTCTCCAGTGAGTGCTCCCTTCACATTTGGCGGCCAAAGTATTTGAGCTTCAGCTTCAGGATCTGGCCTTCCAGGGAAAAATCAGAGTTGATTTCTTTTAGGATTGACTGATTTGATCTCCTTGCAGTCCAAGGGACTCTCAAAAGTTATACAAAGTCATAAATCCTGTATCATTGACTTTACAGTTTCTTCCAAAAATTCAATTAACCAACTGAGAGTAGCACTTGTTTTCAAGAATAACGTCTAGTTTTTTCCAAAATCGGGAACCATCTTTCAAAATAGCGGTTTTCATAGCTCCCTTTCTGATGGCTGTGCAAGACAGGTCTTTTTTTCTTTCTATATTTGTATTTTATTTGTAAATTATATTGTGAGCCGCCCTGAGTCCGCCTCGGCGGGGAGGTGGGGGATATAAATCTAATAAATAAATAAATATACTGAAGAGCTTTTTGATGGGTCTGAATTGTCCATTGTTAAGTGGTCCCAGATTTTAAAGGACCAACTTTTTACAGTGGGACTATCTTTGGTTCTCCACCAAGATGCTATTGTTGTCTTTGCCAAGTTTTAATTCTGTTGGAGGTGATGGAAGACCTCCCCCTTTCCATGTTCCTCTAGATTCACAGCTTCCTGGAGCTATTTTACTTTAAAAAAGAGAGAGAGAGAGAGGCTGTTACATGAATCTATCACCTAATCAAGGTTGCCAGCTCTGGGTTGAGAAATACCTGGAGATTTTGGCAATGGAGCCTGGGGAGGGGGTGGGGTTTAGGGAGGGGAGGGACCTCAGCAGGGTACCGTGCCGTAGAGTCCACCCTCCACAGCAGCCACTTTCTGCAGGGGAACTCATCTGGAGAATTAGTGGGAGATCTCCAGGTGCCACCTGGAGGCTGGCAACCTGACATCTGATGGCTACCCTGGCCACAAAATCCACTGGAAGGATGCCGTTTTGCAGTTCCATTTCCCAATGGTGAATGGATTTGCGCACAGTTGCAATGGTTTGGGTTGCAAGTCAGTTTATCCCATATCAACCTCATCTTAAAGAGTGGTCCTGGGACATTTTGTGATCTGTTGTTCTATATTTGGTGTCTCTTGTGGGGAGGGGAAGGGAATGGAGATTGTAAGATGATCTGAGACTCCTTTGGGTAGTGAAGGGTGGAGTATAAATCCAGTTTCTTCTTTCTTCTTCTTCTTCTTCTTCTTCTTCTTCTTCTTCTTCTTCTTCTTCTTCTTCTTCTTCTTCTTCCTTCTTCTTCCTTCTTCTTCCTTCTTCTTTCTTCTTCATGTTTAACTATAACTGATGGCTGGTGGAGTGGTTAGGAGCATGGACTCTAATCTGGAAGAACCAGGTTTGATTCCCCACTCCTCCACATGCAGCTGCTGGTGTGACCTTGGGTCAGTCACAAGTTCTCTCAGAGCTGTTCCCTCAAGGGCAATTCTCAAGAGAGCTCTCTCAGCTCCACCTACCTCACAGGGTGTCTGTTGTGGGGAGGGGAAGGGAAAGGGATTGTATGCAGGTAGTGAAGGGCAGGGTATAAATCCAATTTCTCCTTCTCCTTCTCTAATACTGTTCCCCATGATAGGTACTGAGTTTCTCCTTGACAAACCATCCCAACTAAGGGAATGCAAGTGCTCTAGGAGCCTTATAACAGATTGGCCCTCAAGTTGTCTGTTGACTGCCCAGATCCAAGGGGATTATGAGCTGAAGAATGAATTTCCCAGCTGGAATTATCGGTAATTCCTTTGGCAGGGCTGCAAGAAGCCCGTATCCAATGCCCAGGGGTCTTGGCTTGAGCCCAGCCGTGCATAACAGCCTGCTTTGTATTAATAGCCGTCTTCATGCCTGAATGTTTTCTTTGTGTGTTGCTTTTGTCGATAAGGCGGAACAGAAATGGAGTAAACCAGACTAATCATCTCAGGGGTTCAAAACAGTACCCAGAGATATGTTTTGCTCCTAAACAGTGTTTTTCTTTTAACCCGCTATAATTGCAGATATTGAGGTTTATGCAAATATCCATTATACTTACTGAACAATGAAATATTTATGACCAAGGAGTAATTATGGATAAAGTAGAGACCTACTTCCTTCCATAGCAGCCTTGGTTTCTCCATCATCCTTTTTGTTTCATCCTTGAAGTCCAGGAGAGGAAAATAAACAGAAGAACGGTGGCTGACCTTCTCTCATTCACCGGGCGACTCCACCGCTCTCCTCTCAGCTGCAGACTAAATTGTCCTAATCTTTTTAATCTTTCCTCATATGGAAATCTCTCCATCCATGATGCCTCTAATTGCTTCCGTCGTCCTTCTTTAGGTTTCCCTCCTCCTCCCTTTTTACAGAAAAGGTGATGGCCCAAGAGTTGCACGTGGATGTTTGAGACTAGATTATAAAAATAAAGTGTTGGAGATCAGGCGGGTCAAGGTGACCGGTAGCAAACAGAACACGGGTATTATTTTTATTCCTTCTTTAATCACACCTTGGAGGAATATAAATCAGGGGAATGTAAATTAGAATCTTTTTTCTGGTTAAAAAGGTTGGCATTAGGAGGCCTTGCCTTACTGCATTCAGTTCCACTCTACAATAGATGGTAGCATTGCCACGTCCCCCCTGGCCACCGGTGGGGGATGGAGAGGTAGGGCTGCCAAATCCAGATTGGGAAACTCTGGGAGATTTGGGGGTGGAGCCTGGGGAGGTCCGGGACTTCACTGGGGTACAATGACCAGAGTCCTCCCTCCAAAGCAGCTATTTTCTCCAGGGGAACTGATCCCTGTAGTCTGGAGATGAGCTGTAATACCAGGGGTCTCACCTGGAGGCTGGCATCTCTATTAGATGCATTCTAGGGTTGCCAGCCTTCAGATGGGGTCTGGTGATCTCCCAGAATTACAACCAGGGCTATTTTTGGGCAGGAACGCCCAGCTGGAACTCATTAGCATAATAGGCTACACCCAACAGCAGAAACTCATTAGGATTGGCTACATTAGGGGTGTGTGGCCTAACATGCAAAGGAGTTCCTGCTGCAAAGAAAGCCCTGGGTTTTGACAACAAACAAGGTAAACAGAATAAGAAGCAAAAGGTGGGTGTGGCTGGATGACCACACTTCTGGTAACATGGGGGTGTGGCCTAATAGGCTAATGCGTTTCCACTGTTGGGTGTGGCCTATTATGTTAATGAGTTCCTGCTGGGCCTTTTCTATAAAAAAAGCCGTGATTACAACTGATCTCTGGATAGGGATGCCAGTCCCCGGAGGGGGGGGATGCCCTGATTTTGGGGACTTTCCACAGATGCTGGCCAGTTGGCTGGTGGGGGGAAGACCCACCCCCAACAGTCTTCTGTGGCCCCACACACGCCTGCCCCACAAGCTGTGAATTTGTGGCTTGCAGGGCAGGCATGTGAGGCGTTGTCAAGGTCAAGCTGAACTTTCGATTCCTTCAGTTCTGCTTTCCCTTCCCTTAGTGTGTCATATCAAATTCCTGGGAGAGGGTGTGTGTTGTATGAGTGCCTGGGGGCAGTAGCCATAAAGATTCCACAAGTTGTGCCCTGAGAGTTGGTTCTCATGAGATTGACCTTGGAGACTATTTGTGCTTCGCCTAGGCTAGATAGGGCACCATATATCTGTCTCTGTTGCCATAGAAATGCTAGGAGGTAGGTGTGACGTGTGAGAGTGTGGAATTTTAGGCTTTTACCTATAACCTGTAAGTTCCTGTGGTTTTTTTTCCCAGTCCTGACAACAGTTCTTGTACCTGCAGTAGGCATATCTCTAATAAAGCATTACACTGCCAATAGTGTGTGAGGAGAGTGACTTAGCTGGGGACCTGATGGACGTCTGCTCTTTTCTCAACCATTTAAGGGAAGGTTCCCTTTAAATGTTTGGGGGAAAGTGGGTGAGGGTGTGTGCATGCATGGCAGTGCATCCCTGACGTGATGACATCACTGTACATGACATCATCATGTCGGGGATGGTCACGCTCCTTCGTGGAACACCTTCCCAATTCCCCCCCCAGGGAGAAGATACGACCTGGCAACCCTATCTCTGGACAACAGAGATGAGTCTCTCTGGAGAAAATGGCTGCTTTGGAGGGTGGATTCTATGGCATTATACCCTGCTTAGGACCCACCCCAGCTACCCAATCTTCCCTAGGTTCTACCCCCAGTCTCCCAACCGAGAACAGGCCACCCTGTGCAGCACCAGGGGCCTGGGTGACAGCAGCTCCAGAGATGACAATATATTGGGGGGAGGGGGAGAGAACGCACAACAGGTGTCTTAATTTTATTCAGAATCCATCTTGCACATCTTCCTCGGTGGGGGGATTCAGAAGGAGGAGTTCCTCTGGCGAGAATTTCCACTATTCTTCTACAGTCATCAGATAAACAGAACGGATTTCTGAAGGGCTGTATAGAACAGAAACCAGAAGTCAGTCACACTTCCTGTTTCCTTGTTCTCACCTGGAAAATCACGAGGCGGCGGTGGCGGCTCATTATTCTGTTCTTTCTTCGAGGAAGTCAGTCATGTCACCATGAAGTGCGACGACGTCAACTCTTTACACATAACCTGCTAGGAACTGCTCTTCCCCGGGATCGCTGTCTGCGCTTCTAGCTCGGTCTGTGTTTCTACCTCGGTGACAACTAAGAATGCTTCCAAGAATATTCTTTGTGATGTTTTACTTTCGAGTCCGGAATAGGATACTCACTCAGGTCCCCGGTCTTAGGTTCACCTAGCAGAGGCAGGCATGTTCAAAAGCTACATCCATTTATTAGCAAGAAGGTAGGAGCCGCTGGTGTCAGGTCAAGGGAGCTCATGTCGTCGATCATTCTAACTAACAGACAGCACCCAGCAGTGGTTCTCCTCACCATCTGCTGCCCAAGAGTACCTCTGCCTCTTGTTTTGTTGCAGGGCTGGCCACAGGCCCATCTATAATTCAGAGGATTAGTTTTTAAAAGACAAAGATGCATCAAAGGAATTGGAAGCAAAAAAAAAAATGTGCATGATCCAGACTTCAGAAATTCTTTTAGCTAAATTCAGAAGGAATGGAATGCACTTTTGTTGTTGTTGTTCAGTTGCACAGTCGAGTCCGACTCTTCACGGCCCCATGGACCACATCATGCCAGGCCCTCTTGTCCCCTGTTCCCCCCCGGAGCCTGCTCAACCTCATGTTCATTGCATCGATGACACTGTCTAACAATCTCATCCTTTGCCGTCCCCTTCTTCTTTGACCTTCAATCTTTCCCAGCATTGGGGTCTTCTCCAGTGAGGGCTCCCTTCTCACTTGGTGGCCAAAGTATTTGAGCTTCAGCTTCAGTGTCTGGCCTTCCAGGGAACAGTCACGGCTGATTTCTCTTAGGATTGACTGATTTGATCTCCTTGCAATCCAAGGGACTCTCAAGAGTCTTCTCCAGCACCATAATTTGAAAGCGTCTATTCTTCGGCGCTTGGTCTTCCTTATGGTCCAACTCTTGTAGCCATACATTACTACTGGGAATACCCTTGTTTTGACCATACAGACTTTTTTTGGCAGGGCGATGTCTCTACTTTTTATTATGCTGTCTTGTTGTTGTTGTTCAGTCACACAGTTGATTCTGACTCTTCGCAACCCCGTGGACCACATCATGCCAGGCCCTCCTGTCTTTTGTTATCCTCTGGAGTTGGCTTAATTTCATGTTCGTTGCCTTGATAGCACTGTCTGACCATCTCATCCCTTGCCACCCCCTTCTTCTTTGACCGTCAATCTTTCCCAGCATCAGGGTCTTCTCCAGGGAGTGCCCCCTTCTCATTTGGTGGCCCAAGTATTTGAGCTTCCACTTCAGTCTCTGGCCTTCCAGGGAACAGGGTTGATTTCTTTTAGGATTGACTGACTGGATCTCCTTGCAGTCCAAGGGACTCTCAAGGGTATGCCTAGGTTTGTAAAATAAAAAGTAGAGACATCACTCTACCACCTTGCCACCCTGCCAACAACAACAACAGCTGTTCTTATATACAGAGCAGAGGTCCATCAGTGGCTATTAGCCACAAGATGTAGCTGGAATACTCTGTCTGGGGCCATGATGCTCTGCATTCTTGGTGCTTGGGTGGCAACAGTGGGAGGGGTTATGGAGTCCTGGCCCCACTGATGGAGCTCCTGATGGCCACCTGGTCTTTGGCCACTGTCTGACACAGAATGTTGGACTGGATGGGCCATTGGTCTGATCCAACATGGCTTCTCTTATGTTCTTATGTACCAGTTAAAAACAAATCACGCAGTAGGTGATAATAATAATAAATAATAATAATACTTTTGTTTTATTGATCACTTTTTCCCACACACCTGTGGGCTCAGAGCAATTTACAGTTACTTATTTTGACAATTGGACTAACAATATTCATGGGGGGATAGGGGAGACAACACATGCAATTATTTAATCACACATTGTAGCTGCTTGGGAGGATTCGTCTTGCAGGCTGTGTCAGACGTGATCCGATGGCAAATCTTCATCAGCTGGCTGATGATGTCAGGACTCACGATGTTGCATTGTCACACTGCCACCACCTGGCCAATTTGCTCCACTGCAGGGAATGCCGACACAGATTTTCCACCTTTCGATCTCATAGCGCAGCAGATGCCTTCCCATGGCAGCCAACACCCCCTGAAGGGATTGGTGTGCCCATCCCTAGCGGATGGTCCCCAATTCATCTACTTGCTGAAGCTTTCGAATCGCTGGGTGGACGATGAGCTAGGGACAAGGCTTGGTTGCTCACACCAGCGCGGGGCTAGAACTGACAAAGCTTGGCAATTCAGATGTTATAGTTATGCAGGGGATTTACCCACTGCGCCACCACTCCCTGGGACAGACCTCTTCCCGACACCCTGGAAAGCTGCTGCTAGTCTGCATAGACGACATTGACTTTGATGGACTGATGGTCTGATTCAGTATCCGGTAGCTCCATGTGTGTTCCTGTAACTGGAGAAACCCACTAAATAGAATACTGAGTCGCAGCTTCCTTTCCAACCTTCCCCCTTCAGTTCTTTCCTGCTTCCTCGGAGAAACTGTATTTCAGGATGAAATTGGTTATGCTTAGATCCAGCCGGAACTGATGTTCCATTTAAAGAAAAGGAAATTCTCTGAGCTGTGTATTTGTTTGGAGACGGTTCATAAACCCAGTGCCGAAGGAATGGCACGCCGATGCTCGCTCTGCCATATCATCCGCCAAAACGACAGCAAGCCTTGTTGGCGGTTTATCCCAACAAGCATGAGACAAGCGACTACCGGTGCAGCCGGAGCCACCTGCGTGACAGTTCAGAAGCGCACACGCTAGTCTAGTAGCAGCAATCCCACTGGGTTAAGGGGAAGTTCATGCGTTACAAATCGGCAGATGTGGGAATCATTTCCATCACAGCTGCGTCTAAAAAAAAAAAGAACCGCCGGCCTCTGGGTCGGTGGTGAAAGAATCAGACAGAGTCTGCCCACTGCCAGACTGGGATTTCTACTGATCTCGGGGATTCCTTAGGTCTGCAGAAACACAGGACTTTGTAAATTAATCAAAAAGGAAAGGCTGTGGCTCAGTGGCAGAGCCTCTGCTTGGCCTGTAGAAGAGCAGCTTACAATCTCCTTTCCCTCCCCCTCCCCACAACTGTCACACTGTGAGTTAGGTGGGGTAAGAGAGCTCTTTCAAGGACTGCTCATGAGAGGACAGCTCTGAGAGAACTTGTGACTGGCCCAAGGTCACTCCAGGAGAAGCTGCATGTGAAGGAGTAGGGAATCAAATGCAGTTCTCCCAGATTAGGGTCCGTGCTCCTGACCACTACACCAAACTGGCTCTCAAGGTCATAGGTCCCAGGTTCAGTCCACGGCATCTCCAGCTAAAAAGGCTCAGGTGGGAGGTGATGTGAAAGCCCTCTGCCTGAGATGCTGGAGAGCAGCTGCCAGTCTGAGTAGACAATACTGACCTTGATGGACTAGCGGTCTCAGTATGAGGCTGCTTCATGTTTCCAACAGCTTTATAAGGACTGAATATGCTCCATGAGACAAAGAATATTAAGGAGAGAAAAAGGGGCAGGGAGAAGGAGGAAAATGTGCATCCTCAAGTTCTGAATGAATCCTAGAAGTAGTGGTTAGAGTGTCAAAACTAGGATATGGGAGACTCAGGTTCGAATCCCCAATCTGGCATGGAAGCCCGCTGGGTGACTTTGGGCCAGTGACATACCTGCAGCCTAAACTACCTCACAGGGTTGTTGTGAAGCTAAGGAGAGTGATGTAGGCTGCTTTAGTTTACCATTAGAGAGGAAGGCAGGGTTGTAATTCCGAGAGAATTCCAGGTCCCACTTTGACGTTGGTGTTGTGTACTAAGGATGAGTCCTACCTAAAGTAGCCCTGGGATCTGGTTGAGCTTGGGTCCACAAACAATAGCTGGCTAGGATCCTAGAATAGACCAACAGAGAAATAGTGTTATGTAAATAGCCTGTCGTTGGGAGTTGGGTGTGTTCGGGGGACATGCTTAAAAACAGGCTGCTGACTGGGATTTTGTCCTTCTTCTCCTTGCTGAAATTGCTAATAAAGTAGAGCTGATTACTAGACTTGGGGTCTGTTCATCCATGGAACCCACTGTTTAGCAATTGGTTAAGACGCTGAGCTGCAGACCAGAATTAAGTAGTTCGGCAGTTCGAGACCCGAGTGCTGCGTGACAGAGTGAGCTCCCATCTCCGGTCCCAGCTCCTGCCAACCTAGCCATCCAAAAGCAAGAAATTGCAAGCAAACAGGTACAGCTTCAGCGGGAAGGTAACAGCGTTCCGTGCGCCTCGGCGTCTAGTCATCCCGACCACATGACCATGGTAATGTCTTTGGACAGTGCTGGCTCTTCGGCTCAGAAACGGAGATGAGCACCGCACTTCTAGTGTCGGATTTGACTGGCTTTCGAGCAAGGGAAACCTTTACCTTACCTTTACCTAATCCTATTCAAAACAAGTCCAGCTTCGGTTAGCATCTGTTTGCGGGAACATGAACATCTCCTGCTGGAAACAGGATTGACGTGGCCCTGAAGCTGTGTGCATCTTCCCTCTCAGAACGAGGGCTTGCGTCCCAGGATGGTTTCCGTCCTTTGCTGTCCAGAGTGACTTTTCTGACTAGTACTTTTCCTAGCTGTTTTATCACACCTGTTTTGCTCTTTTATTGATCACGCATGACGGTAGTATCCCCCCCCCCCGCGTTGTCATAAGCTGCTGTGAAGACATGCAGGAAAAAAAGGAAGCTATAAATATTAACACAAATAAATAAATGAACGGTTTCTCTGGGAGGGCGGGAGCGGTCTATAAATCGGGCCTCCGCCTGCTTGCAAATCCAGGAAACTCCGTTCCTGGGTTGGAGTTCTAATTTCCTTGGGGCGGACCCGTTGGTTACCAATTCACACCTTCGCACTCTGCCTGCCCACGCAGATGATAGCGTGGCAGCACTCTTGGCAGGGAAACGGAGAAGCCCCGACACCTCGCTGTTCGTAAATCCCACAAGGTCTCATTAGGAGCGTGTGGAAGGAAGGAAGCCGGCAGCTGCGGAATAAGCCCCTGTGGGTTGACTGTTGTCATGCTCAGCCCCCCCCCCACTTCATGCCAAGAGCTCCCCGATAGGGCGGGTCTCCTGGCACATTTCCCAGACTCCTAAGGGTTCTCAGAGCCCCTCTCAGAAAAAGATATCCAGCCTTCCCTCCCCCAACTGCCTTCAGGAGCCGACGCTGCTGTCTACGCAGGCCTGCTCTGAGCCAGGCCTCCCCGCCGCCCCCGCCCCCGCCCCGGAAGTAGGCCTTGCGAGTGTTCCCTCCCTCTGCGGGCACATCTGGCTAATGGGCTGTGCCTCGTCATTGCTATTAGCGCGGTGCCTATCATTATTGCCAAATCATTGTTATCACGCGACGCGGTGGTAGCAGTTGGCAAGTGCACAGCAGAGAGACACCCTCAAAAGCGAAATGATGGGCTGTCCCATATCTGATACACAAATCTACACACAGAGACACATATAGGTGGGCTCTGTGCAGTAGGGTTGCCAACTTCAGGTGGGGCCTGGAGATCTCCCACTATTATAACCAATGCTCCCTCTAAGCTGTGGAGTCTTGTGAGCAAAAATCCTAATTTGCAAGCTACTGGTATTAAAGCTGTGAGCCAGTGATTTGGCTGCTGACGAATTCAATTTGCTCTGGAGCCATCCTTCCTGAGCTAAGACAAAAATGTGTGAGCTGGAGGCTAAAAAACGGTGAGCTAGCTCACGCTAACTCAGCTTAGAGGGAACACTGATCATAACTGTGCTCCAGACATCAGTTTCCCTGGGGGAAATGGCTGCTTTGGAGGTTGGAGTCTGTGGCACTACACCTCTGTGAGACCCCTCCCCTCCCCAAACCCCACCCTCCCCAGGCTCCACCCACAAAATTCCCGGAAAACCCACACAAAATTCCACCCAGGAAATTCCCAACTCATCCTGCCAAGCCAGTTTGGTGTAGTGGTTAAGAGCGGCGGACTCTAGCCTGGAGAACCGGGTTTGATTCCCCACTCCTCCAAATGCAGCCAGCTGGGTGACCTTGGGTCAGTGACAGTTCACTCAGAGCTGTTCTCTCAAGAGCCGTTCTCTCTGAGCTCTCTCAGCCCCACCTACCTTACAGAGTGTCTGTGGTGGGGAGGGGAAGGGAAAGGAGATTTTAAACTGGTATGAGACACCTTCAGGTGGTGAAGGATGGGGTATAAATCCAATCTCCTCCTCTTCCTCCTCCTCCTCCTCCTCCTCCTCCTCCTCCTCCTCCTCCTCCTCTCTCTTCTTCTTCTTCTTCTTCTTCTTCTTCTTCTTCTTCTTCTTCTTCTTCTTCTTCTTCTTCTTCTTCTTCTTCTTCTTCTTCCTCCTCCTCCTCCTCCTCCTCCTCCTCCTCCTCCACTAAGGAAGATTTTTTTTTACCACATGAGAGACAAATGTGGGGTAGAATGGCTGTCTTCCTCCTGGATTGCTTTCTATACTTTTAGATTAGCATACAGCCAATGGTATGAAGATACGCTGTCTGAATGAAGCCAAAGGTTGCAAAATCAAGAACTTAACATAGGTAAGTGAGAGCCAGTTTGGTATAGTGGTTAAGTGCGCGGACTCTAATCTGGGAGAACCGGGTTTGATTCCCCACTTCTCCCCATGCACCTGGCTGGATGACCTTGGGCAAGCCACAGTTCTGATAAAAGCTGTTCTTGAAAAAGAGCAGTTTCTGTCAGAGCTCTCTCAGCCCCACCTGCCTCACAGGGTGTCTGTTGTGGGGAGGGGAAGGGAAGGGAGTTTGTGAGCCTCTCTGAGACACCTTTGGGTAGTGAAGGGCGGAGTATAAATCCAATTTCTTCTTCTGCTGCTGCTATTTGAAAAAATTAAGATATTCAACATATATTTCCATAGTTTGCAACCCAGAACCAGTACAATCTACAAAAGCACTGATGTCAATGTGCTTAGGGTGAGGAACACCCTGATTTTCTGCACCCAGAGCAAAAAACCATATAGTGCCTATCGCAGATAAGTGTCCCAAACACACGGAATGGCTCCAGATGTCCGTGTCAGCTTAGTGAGGACCTTGAAACAAATCAAATTGTGCGCGCGCTGAACAATTAAGGCAACAGTCATTCAGATCCATATTAATTTATATCGCTCTGTACTTTGGAGTGGGAAACCATTGTTGATAATAATACGAGACGTTCAGCAATGCATTCAGATCCACTTTGCAAAAATCATGTTATCGGTTTGGAGGTCCAAGGGTCTGAGACATGCATGCCAAACAGGAATAGCAGTATAATTAAAGGACTGGTTTCGTGGCCTCCAGAATAAGATGATAATCAATCTGTCCCAGTGGCGTGTACATGACTGTAACTAGATTACTCTTTGCATCGTTGCATTTATTTTATAAGATTCCTTTAAATCCGGTAGTGATGGCATTTTGAAGAATGGACACAGCAGTAGCTAGGACATATACATTAAAATACTTTTGGGGGTTTCCCTCCCCCTCCCCATCCTTGGAGTATATAAATCGCAGCTTAGCTCCCTTTAGAGCTTATTATAGACTAAACCGGAGCAGCCCTAACCTACAGATGTCTCTAAATTTGCTTCCTGCATCACTTTATCATTTCCTCCAACCCAATAATTGGCAGATGTGTGCAGTTTATCCCAGATAATGCACTTCCAGCTCGAGGAATCAAGGCAACAGATGAAGATCTCAGGCATTGATGCAGTGTCGTTTTAATAACCGGGGTGGGGGTGGGGGGAACGCACAGGTGCCTGGAGACCGCAGCCTGTCTTTGGGCAGCTTGCATATTATTTCTCTTCTTGGCAAATGCGCTGCCTGGCTCCGTTCAAAGTTAAATAAACCTCTGCCTCGGCTTCCAAATCATTTAAAGCATGTATTTGTCCCGACTGCTTTCTCGGGCAGAATATTCTGTAATCCAATGTCTGTCTGGAAAGACAAGCATCTCTTATTATCTAGCCTAAGCCTCCTGGCTCTCCGAGAAAAAAGAAGAAGAAGAAGGTTGCATCGAGTCGCAGCGTATTTCCTAGCACCCCAGACAAATGAATTCCTTCTCAGCAACTGCAAATCAATCGGGTACCAAAGAGCCCCCTGTCGACGATTCCATCAATATATACCGCATAGCCTCTCGAGGCGGCACACATCCAGCGGTAGGTTATTCCTTTGCCTTTTGTAGGAATCCCCGTGGCATATTTTGATGGCACAAAGGAGTAAAGATGACTCTGTGTTCCAGCCGCTTAGAATTCTACCTCTTTTGCTGAGGGATGCCTTAAACACCGTGCGTGTCTCTCCCACTTTATTTTATTTTATTTATTTATCTAAAACGTTTCTGTGCTGGAAATCTCCTCGGATTACGACTGATCTCCAGGTGACCGAGGCCAGTTCCCCTGGAGAAAAACGGCTCCTTTGGAAGGTGGACGAAATGGAATTATGCCCTCCTGGGGTCCGCCCCCTAAACCCTGCCTTCCCCAGACTCCACTCCCAAAGTCTCTTGGGGCTTCCCAGCCCAGAGCTGGCAACCCCACTGATCAGCATCGAGGGCTGTTATAGTCCTGCAAGGCGTCGCTTGATGCTGCATTCGTCAAGAGATACAAAATGTAAGTCTGAATAGGGCCGTGCCACCTCTTTCCAAATGCTGGGAGAGAGAAGAAATGCTGGAAGAGCCAGTTTGGTGTAGTGGTTAGGAGCAGGGACTGTAATCTGGGAGAGCCAGGTTTGATTCCCCACTCCTTCACTCACAGCTGCTGGATGACCTTGAGCAAGTCATAGTTCTGAGAAGAGCTGTCCTTGAAAAAGAGCAATTTCTGTCAAGAGCTCTCTCAGCCCCGCCTACCTCACAGGGTGTCTGTTGTGGGGAGGGGAAGGGAAAGGAGTTCGTAAGCCGCTCTGAGACTCCGAGTGAAGGGCGGGGTGTAGATCCAATCTCTTCTTCTCCTCCTCCTCCACTTGCAGCTGCTGGATGACCTTGGGTGAGCTTCAGTTCTCTCAGAGCTGTTCTCTCGAAAGCAGTCCTCGAAAGAGCTCTCTCAGCCCTGCCTACCTCACAGGGTGTCTGTTGAGGAGAGGGGAACGGAAAGGAGATTGTAAGCTGCTCTGAGACTCCTTTGGGTAGCAAAGGGCGGGGTAAAAATCCAATCTCCTCCTCCTCCTTCACATTTCCCTCCCTTTTCTGTCTGGGTGCAAAGGAATGGTGCTGGGATTCAAAGTTCCTTGTAAGTGAAAATGGTCCAATTGTCTAGTACCTTGTTTACAACGGAGTGAATCGGCAGCCCTATAATACCCAGCAAATGAACAGAATAGGTGTTACGGGCCCTCTCGCTTGATTTTTATTGGGTTGATGTGTATGAAATTACCTAGTCATGGAGAAAAGAGATTGCTCTTTTCCCTCCCCTCCGCCGCCCATCCCTCTGAGATGTAATATCACACTCTGTATATTGAAAAACCATTGTAATTGGATCAAAACTGTCAGCCGCCATCCCATAATTCCCCCCCACACACCTAAATTAACCACCGTAGAAGAAAGAGAAGAAAGTCAATGTCTTCCATTTGATCTGTGCGGCTATGTAGAAAATGGATTTTGAAAAATGAAGGGGTGGGGTGCAATGCTCCCTCTAAGCTGTGGGGTTTTGTGAGCAAAAATTCTACTTGGTGAGCCACTGGCATTAAAGTGGTGAGCGAGCGATTTGGCTGCTGCATAAATTAGTCTGCTCTGGAGCCCTCCGAGCGAAGACAGAAATGTGTGAGCCGGAGGCTAAAAAACTGTGAGCTAGCTCACGCCAACTCAGCTTAGAGGAAACACTGGTGGGGTGGTTTGTGGACCGTTTACATCGGAGTTTGGCTCTCCTTACATACATGTCAGGGCCGGAGGGTGATCCAGGATCATGACGCTAGAGTGTGACCAAGCTCATGCTCACCAATGATTCCTGAGAAGCCAGATTTGATTTTTGCCATTTCCCTCTTGTGTCCCTCTATGGGAAACAATCTCAAAACGCAGTCAAAGAACACTGAGGCCCAGGAAGTGTGAAGGGAGGACTCATTTGGAGATCGGAGGACTGAGACGTTTCCCTCCTCATCTCAGACAAAGCAGATTGATCTAAAAATGATGCATTTGTTTACCTTTCCATCGGCTGGAGGAACTGTGTAGGCCACGTGTTTGCATCTAAGTCAGTAGGTGTAAGATCAATGGGGACTTTTGTTCTTGTGCACAATTCCACCGGCCGCAGAACAAGGGAGGACTTATTTTGTTTCAGCCCCACTCCACTTTCCTCATGTTTTGGAAAGGTACCAAACAACAAGAAAAGATCAGTCAGGGTCCCAGGTAGGGTTGCCAGTTTTGGAATGGAAGATACCTGGAGATTTGCGGGGGTGGGTGTGTGTGGAGCCTAGGGGTGTGCATTCAGATACAAACGAGCTGGAAATATACCTGGGGAAATACCTTATCGGTATTTTTCAGGTATATTTTGGCATCCCAAAGATATCTGGGATTTTTCAGAAAGGCAAAAAAAAAAGTCTCAGGAAAATCTTGGATATATTCAGGATTTTCCAGGAAGATTGGGAGCCAGTACTGCAGGCTCCCGGGGACAGACCTCCCTCCCTCCCTCCCTCCCTCCCTCCCTCCCTCCCTTCCTTCCTTCCTTCCTTCCTTCCTTCCTTCCTTCCTTCCTTCCTTCCTTCCTTCCTTCCTTCCTCCCCCTCCCTCCCTCCCTCCCTCCCTCTCTTCCCCTGTCTGGGGACTTCTACCAGCTTTCCCACTGCTCTTGTCAGTTTCAGGAGGTTTCCCCTCCACACACCTTTGCAGGTCTTCCTTTGTGTTCCTTTCCCATTTTCTTGCACAGAGCTTGCAACATCCCCCCTTCGGGCTTGGATTGGTTGTGACTCTGTGCTTAGAGATCAGTCCTTTTAAGCTCCTGGTGCCACAGTAGTGGCACTGGGTTCTACTGGGCATTCTGAACTGGTTGCTCTGGCTTGAAAAAGTGTCCCCCACCTTCAGTTTGTACTTCAGGGATTCTCCAGTTTGACTTTAGTTTAGTTTTTTTCCCTTTTCTTCTTCTTGCATTGCCACAGTGGCACTTAGTTCTGCTGGACATTCTGTACACTGAACTGGTAGTGCTGGGCTTGCCCCCCCCTTGGATTGCGATTCTGTGCTTCAGATCAGTCCTGTTGAACTGGCATTGCCACAATGGCACTGGGTTCTGCTGGGTACTGTACATTGCACTGATTCTGCTTTGATTTGTTGTGGAGTTGGCATTGCCACAATGACATTGGGTTCTGCTGGGCACTCTGTGCCTTGCAGTGGTTCTGCTGGGCTTGCAAAAATGCCCCCCTCAGTTTCTACTGCAGAGATTCTCAGGGTCTTTGATTATGTTTTGCTGGGCTTCTATTGCTCTTGCTTTTTTGGCTATTTTCCCTCCATTGGAAACAACGGAGGATGGGGGCACTTTGTTGGGGGTTCATAGAGTTGGACCTCTTGGTCCAATCTTTTTGAAAGTTGGCGTTTCTTCTGAGAAGAGGCATCAGCAGCTATGCTGCAAATTTGGTACCTCTACCTAAAAAAACATACCCCAGACCCTCAGATACCCCAGGATAGATTCCCCATTGAGTGTAATGATGCTCCTAGGGTATAATGGAGAAAAAAATTGCGACCCCCCCAAAAATCCTGAATCCAAATACCATACCAGTATTAGGATTCAGGAATGTAGGAAAATACTGATTTTTTGGGGGGTCCAATACACCCAAATCCCCCCAAAACAAATTTTTGCAAACCCCTAGAGGATGCTGGGGAGGGCCGGATTCAGGGAGGGACCTCGGCCGAGTACAATGCCATAGAGTCCACCCTCCAAAGTGGCCATTTTCTCCAGGGGAACTAATCTGGAGAACACTTGTAATAGCGGAACATCTCCACACACACACCCCTTGGTTGAGAACACTAGTCCTAGAAAAAGTAACACTGGACAAGCAGGACTTTAAGGCAAATAAGACTAAGTGTTTTCTCCCAAGACAGCTTCTGCTTGCTTCCCATCCCTCCCTAAGTTACATAGCATAAGAACATAAGAGAAGCCAATGTTGGATCAGGCCAGTGGTGCCATCAGGAGGTCCAGCAGTGGGGACAGGACACTAGAAGCCCTCCCACTGTTGCCCCCCCAAACACCAAGAATACAGAGCACCCCTAGCCCCAGACTGAGAGTTCATATCTATAGTAAAGGTAAAGGTTCCCTTGCTCGAAAGCCAGTCGAATCCGACTCTAGGGTTGCGGTGCTCATCTCCGTTTCAAAGCCGAAGAGCCAGCGCTGTCCGAAGACGTTTCCGTGGTCATGTGGCCGGCATGACTAAACACCAAGGCGCACGGAACGCTGTTACCTTCCCACCGAAGTGGTACCTATTTAGCTACTTGCAATTTTTTGCTTTCGAACTGCTAGGTTGGCAGGAATATCTATACCTTGTGGCTAATAACCACTGATATCTATATCTATACCTTGTGGCTAATAACCACTGATGGACCTTGGCTCCATATGGTAATTTAATTCCCTCTTGAAGCTGACCATGCTTGTAGCCGCCACCACCACCTCCTGTGGCAGTGAATTCCATGTGTTCATCACTCTTTGGGTGAAGAAGGACTTCCTTACTTCCTTTCATCTGTTCTAACCCGACTGCTCAGCAATTTCATGGAGTGCCCACAAGTTAACAGAGCCAAATGAAATGGTGTTCTTCCCCTAGAGAGAAGGGGGCCTTTGCTAATGAACATGCCTTTTCCTGTGCCCTTCCTGCAGGGATCTCAGTTGCCAGAACCACCCTGAGTTGTCATTCCTTCTTTGGGAAGGACAGATTGGCAAAAGCCTTAATTTCTTTCAAACATGTTTTTGTTCCAAATCGGCAGCCCAAAGTTATGCTGTAAGTTTTGAAGTCAGATGTCCTCCAGATCCTCTCTACATATTTGCCGATTACTCTCAGCCCTCCAGTGTTTCAACCTTAAATAAAACACTTCCAGTTCCTGGACCGAGGATCTCGTCGGGAGTCTCGTTCTCACCAATGTCGCACGTTGTTACAGGCTGTTCTCCCATTGTGTGCTGCATTAACTCACTCTGCAGCAGCCCTGTTCTCTGCAGATTTAAAAGCCAAGAGAGTAATTGTTCTTTTGATTAAAGAAATGCTATAGAAACTTAACTGTCTTGTAACTTCAAAAATATCCCAGCAGTTGCACTGCGGTGGCTGGCTACACACTGCATGGGGTTCTAGTGTTCATGCGCACACTTTTATTTACATGTGCAGTGGGGTTAAGATGCACCTACTTACCAAGTTGGATCTAACTTCTAGAGATCACAAGGAGGGAGTGGCACAGGCCCGTAGCCAGGATTTTTTAAGTCGGGGGGCACTTAAATTTCTTAGGGGGGACTGGCTAATTGAATTAAAGGAATACCCAGCTCCTTCCCCGCACCTGCCACTGCTTGGGAGCCCTGGGCTGGATGGAAAGTTGGGGGGGCCTTGCCAGTAAGTTAGGGGGCCTAGCCCCGACATGCCCCACTGTAGCTACAGGCCTGGAGTGGCATTCTGAAGATGACATTGCTAGTCAGACGCATTAGCAATATGTTAAGAAGGTATCCTCCTCAAAGGCAAAAATTGGAATAAAATGGAGGAGGTGGAGGAGATTGGATTTATACCCTGCCCTTCACTCAGAGTCTCAGAGCAATTTACAAACTCCTTTCCCTTCCCCTCCCTACAACAGACACCCTGTGAGGTAGGTGGGCCTGAGAGAGCTCTGAGAGAACTCCCCTTTCAAGGACAGCTCTTGTCAGAACTATGGCTTGCCTAAGCTCATCCAGCAGCTGCAAGTGGAGGAGTGGGGAATCAAACCCAGTTCTCCCAGATTAGAGTCCACGCACTTAACCACTACACCAAACTGGATATGGAACAGGGTTTTTTTTAAAAAAAAACAACAGCAACAGGGACTGTCCCTGATAATTAGGAAAGTCACCAGTTTGTTTCATGCACTCCAGCTTGTTCCCATTGGATGTTCCCTGACCCTGGGAAATCTGTGTCCCTAATTTGTCTCTCTTTTGCTTTTGGCAGAGGTTTTCGAGCCATCTTTAAAAAATATTAGTGTGTTCAGAGGTTTCATTCTTTGTGCATTCATCACCCCCTTCTGTGGGTCTCAGGAAATTAAACCTCTGAGTGGGGAGGTTTGCCAACTCCAGCCTGAGAAATTCCTGGAGATTTAGGGGTAATACCTGTGGGGGGGGGGGATTTGGGAAGGGATTGCACCTAGAAACTATGGTATACCATAGAGCCTGCCCTCTGGAGCTGCTGCTTTTTTTTACAGGAGAACTGATCGCCATAGTCTGGAAATCAGTTGTTAATTCCAAGAGAATTCCATGCTGTACCTCGAGGTTGGCAACTGTAAATGGTAGTGACCCTAGTTGTACATGCATATAAATCCATGCCCATGACCACTAAATTGTCATGCAGTGTCCAGCCTGCCATTTGATCCACTGTCATTGGTGAAGGTCATTTTGAAAGGTTAAATACGGCAGCACATCATAGGACAGCCAGCTGTAAATTAATCCAGAAAGCTGCAAGTAGATAAGAGTTTTGAGGAGTGTGTGATACCTGGATGGGGGAAGCGATTCTTGGTGCAAAAAGGCATATTCCAAGGATGTAAGTCCAGAAGCCCTATTTCCATTTGCAAAATGTTGGAGGGGGTGAAAGGTAGAGAGGGACGCACTTTGGTTCCCATTCCCCAGCACCTGCTGCCTGGTGGTAGGAGGAGAAACAAACAAAAGATGGCAGCATCCTATGCAGTGCTATGTCACTTCTGGTAAAAATCTGGAAGTGATGTAGGGTAGCTCTAAGAATTGCTGGAAACTCTATGCTTTTATCCCGCCCACAATTCTCTCACCAGTTGCCAGGCACTGCCTGGGAACCTGAGGATGGAGGCACTGAGAGAGAGAGGGAGAGAGAGAGAATCTTTTAGGGAGGCACAACCTGGTAATTCAGAGTTTGCCAGTTTTTCAGCCCTCAGTGCTAATCACCTGGCAGCGTATTGTTTTAGTGAGGCCAGTAAAACCTTGCATGGTTGGAGATTTTGGTAGGTGGAGTCTCAGGAGGGTGGAGTTTGGTGCGTAAGGCCATAGAGTCCATCTTCCAAAGCGGCCATTTCCTCCAGGTGAACTGATCTCTGTTGCCCGGCGACCAGCTGTAATAGCGGGAGATCTCCAGCCGGCACCTGGAGGTTGGCAACCCATTTGGCACCCCTATTGTGCCCTCATTACCTCCAAGCCCTTATATGGTCCCTTGACCCCAATATATTTTGAGAACTTGGAGGAAGAAAAGGTAGCTCTAGATCTTCAAGTGATTGATTTGAGAACAAGAGGTCTGAGCGATCCGTGGACTTCCCATGCTGCACGCGAACAACCTTGCATTCAGCACGAAAAAAAAAAGGGAAGTCTTCATACGCTACGGTCAGAACAGATTGTGAAAATTAAGGGAATTTGTATACAGCTCGAAAGGAGGGTGGCTGGGACCTGCCACATCCTCACCTCAGCTGTTCAGGGGGTTGCGGAGGGAAGTCTCTCCTGTTAAAATTGCTAATTGTGCATTAAGAGCTGCAAACGTAATGAGACCTGTTCACCTGTATGATAATCAAATCGCCCAGGTTCATTTTTATGTTCTCTCCTGGCCCGTCTTTACTTTCATGAGAGAGAGAGACAGAGAATGTCGGAGCTGGAGGGAGACGCAAGACGTTTTTCCGAAGGATATAAATCAACTAATTTTACTGAATTTATTCCAATTACAGAGTTTTGACACAAGGAATTTGGGGATGGCATGGGAAGAATGAGAGGGTTTTATTGCTGGTCAGAGTGGAGAAGGGAAAGGAATGGGGGCAATGAGAAGGAGTACAGGAAATTATGCCTCCTGACCATGGAATCTCCCTCCTTCACCCTTCCTAACCTCCAAATCCTTACGAATATTGCCAGAAAATGAGGAAATGAGGGATAGAAGCCAGAATTTATAGAAAGAGGAAGCTGAACGCTGTAATAGCATGAATCCAGTATGTAGTTATTTGCTCCCTGGTCAGTCTTTGCTGAAATATATATCCCCTCTGATATACTTTCTGCCTCTGCAATTATAAATGGCCCTCTTATGAAGAATACTAGGGTTGCCAGCTCTGGGTTGGGAAACACCTGGAGATCTGGGGGCTGAAACTTGGGGAGGAGAGAGACCTCAGCAGGGTATATTGTCATACAGTTAGGGCTGCCAGCTCCAGGTTGGACAATACCTGGAGATTTTGGGGGTGGACCTTGAGGAGGGCGGGGTTTGGGGAGAGGAGGGACTTCAGTGGGGTATAAAGCCATAAAGTCCATCTTCCACAGTGGCCATTTTCTCCAAGAGGAGGAGGAGGAGGAGGAGGAGGAGGAGGAGGAGGAGGAGGAGGAGGAGGAGAAGAAGAAGAAGAAGAAGAAGAAGAAGAAGAAGAAGAAGAAGAAGAAGAAGAAGAAGAAGAAGAAGAAGAAGAAGAAGAAGAAATTGGATTTATACCCCACCCTTCACTCAGAGTCTATAGAAACTTAACTGTCTTGTAACGTATTTTCAGCACTTCAAAAATATCCCAGAAGTTGCACTGCAGGAAAGTGGCTGGCTACACACTGCATGGGGTTCTAGTGTTCATGTGCGCACTTTTATTTACATGTGCAGTGGGGTTAAGATGCACCTACTTACCAAGTTGGATCTAACTTCTAGAGATCACAAGGAGGGAGTGGCATTCTGAAGATGACATTGCTAGTCAGACGCATTAGCAATATGTTAACAAGGTATCCTCCTCAAAGGCAAAAATTTGGATAAAATAGAGGAGGGGGAGATTGGATTTATACCCTGCCCTTCACTTGGAGTCTCAGAGGAGCTTACAGACTCCTTTCCCTTCCCCTCCCCAAAACAGATACCCTGTGAGGTAGGCGGGGCTGAGAGAGCTCTGACAGAAACTCCTCTTTTTCAAGAGCAGCTCTGACAGAATTATGGCTTGCCCAAGGTCATCCAGCCACTGCAAGTGGAGGAGTGGGGGAATCAAACCCAGTTCTCCCAGATTAGAGTCGGCGCACTTAACCGCTACACCAAACTGGCTCTCTGTGAACTGATCTCTGTTGTCAGGAGAAAATGGTTGTAGTCCCAGGAGACCTCCAGCCACCGCCTGGAGCTTGGCAACCCTACATACAGTCCACCATCCAAAGCAGCCATTTTCTCCAGGGCAACTGATCTTCATCATACCTGTAGCTTCTAGAGTGAGATGATGAAGAAGAGATTGGATTTATTCCCCGCCCTTCACTACCCAAAGGAGTCTCAGAGCGGCTGACAAACTCCTTCCCCTTCCCCTTAAAAGACACCCAGTGAAGTAGGGTGTGTCATGATGCACAGAACTGGCTGACACTGAGGGGCCCATAAGAGAATAAGAGTATCCAAAGGAAGACTGGACTCCACAGCTTTAGTGCAAATACTATGTACAATTTATTTACACCAAGCCTCCACCAACATCCAGTTCTCAGTGACAAAGTGCTCCGCTGCAACCGTTCAGTAAGAGAGAGAAACATACACTGTACAAGCAATACATTTATACAACCACTGACCAATCTGTAGAGTGCTGAATCATGATGATGCAAGTTACTCAGTGCTGGGCTGGGCTGCCCTAAACTGGCTGGAACCAGCCACCCTTACAGCTCCTAGCTGTCATCTGCACTGACATAGATCAAACTCATCTAGGCCAGCCTTATACTAGACATGTATATCACGACAGGGTGAGGCTGAGAGAGCTCTCCTGAGAACTGCCCTTGAGAGAACAGCTCTGAGAGAACTTGTGACTGACCCAAGGTCACACCATCATTCTCCCACCCAGGCTTGCTCACTGCCTCCACCCCCTTTGAGCTTCCCTGCCAACGTTGCCCAGTCTCTGAGACTATCTGGACTGCACTTCTTCTTCTTCTTCTTCTTCTTCTTCTTCTTCTTCTTCTTCTTCTTCTTCTTCTTCTTCTTCTTCTTCTTCTTCTTCTTCTTCTTCTTCTTCTTCTTCTTCTTCTTCTTCTCCTCCTCCTCCTCCTCCTCCTCCTCCTCCTCCTCCTCCTCCTCCTCCTCCTCCTCTTCTTCTTCCCCTTCTTCTCCTTCCTGTGCAATGCCAACAGCTGAACATATACCCCAGTAGCTGCAGATCATGAAATAGCAGAATGTCCCCTATGTGGCATTGTAGTTGTAGAAAAGAGCCAGAGTCCAGGAGCACCTTAAAGACTAACAAAATATCTGGCAGGGGCTGAGCTTTCATGAGCCGCTGCTCACAAATGGAAGCTCCTCCCCTGCCATCAATTTTTGTCTCTCAGGTGCTCCCGAACTCTTGCCCTTTTCAGCTGCTACAGACAGACTAACACGACCTCCCATCGTGATCCAGTGGCTTTGTAGTGTTCATGCACACGCACGGTACCTCTGTTCCCCCCTGAAGTCTATCTGCCAGAGACTGCGGGAAATAAAAACAAAATTAAAACAATTGATAAAGAATATAAATAAATACAAGAAATAATGAGGGGGAAGCGTCACTCATCCTCATCTCGAACTCGGAATCAAGGCTGCAAGGGACTTGCTCCTGCACTTCTCATTAGCTAAGGATCTGAGGGTCTTTTCATTTTCACCCAGCAAGTGGGTTGGTGTTTAGTGTGAGTGTGCGAGATACATTCAAATATTTCGCCCAGGGCACCCACATTTACAGATAAGACAAATAGCCTCAGGGCTATAATTTGTGACACCGTCCGTAGCCCAACCATAGTAGCATCTACCAATTCCTTACGAAGGTAACTATATATAAAGAGATAACAGAACGGGGAAGATGTAAATTGTCTCTGATTATTATTACTACCTCTCGGGGGCTTTTATTTATTTGCTTCCCTTTGATTTATAGACCACACAAGTCTGGGCTCAGAGAATTGGCCAATTATTTAATATGACAAACCAAATATGGTTTAATCAGCTCCCCCCATCTATCACGCGGATGCTAATAACTATGCACAGCTCATTCATCACTGAACTGCGGAGCCCGGCGAGCGTCACAGTCTGCAGGCTTCCATGATGCGTCTGTTGCCGGACGGTTCCACCGCAGACTGCAGGTGGGGGACATCGAAGTTTTGAATGTTAAAAAAGACCCCTTCAGTGTGTAAATGAAAACAAAGGTGGTGGCAGCTACAAGCATGGACAGTTTCAAGAGGGAATTGGATAAACATCTGGAGCAGAAGTCCATCAGTGGCTATTAGCCACAAGGTATAGATGGGAACTCTCAATCTGGGGCAAGGGATGCTCTGTCTTCTTGGTGCTTGGGTGGGGGGCAACAGTGGGAGGGCTTCTAGTGTCCTGGCCCCACTGCTGGACCTCCTGATGGCCCCTGGTATTTTTGGCCACTGTGAGACAGAGTGTTGGACTGGATGGGCCATTGGCCTGATTCATCATTGGCTTCTCTTATGTTCTTATGTAAAGCAAAACTTGCAGATATATTTTGAGGAGTAGGTCAAATTACATCCTTCTTCTTGACCCGTTAATTTTGCATAGATAGGGTTCTCTTTTTTCACACACACGAAGCTGCCTTACACCGAGTCAGACCACGGGTCCATCAAAGTCAGTCTCGTCTACTCAGACTGGCAGTGGCTCTCCACGGTCTCAGGCAGAGGTCTTTCACATCACCTACTACCATAGAGACCATGGAAATCCCTAGACCGTCCAAGAGCATAAGGTGTGCCCTGACCTGGATAGTCCAGGCAAGCCCGATCTTGGCAGATCTCAGAAGCTAAGCAGCTGACAAGTATTTGGATGGGAGACCTCCAGAGAATATCAGGGCTGGAAGGCCAGAGGCAGGCTATTAGGCCACTGAATGCTCTCCGTGCCCCAGTAGGAGTTGCCAGAGGTTGCCATGCCATCCTTACCCCAGGAGGAGTCACCAGAGGTTTCCATGACTTCCAGGCATGGGCACACCCATACAAATGCAAAAATACCAAAAAAGAGAGAGAGAGAGAGAGCATAAGTTCTCACTTCCAGGGGGAGGACTGGAGTATGTAATTTGCCTTCCAGGAGATGCTCTAGGAATCCTTGCAATCTCTATGCTCTTTACCAGGGCTCTTTTTGTAGCAGGAACTCCTTTGCATATTAGGTGACACACCCCTAATGTAGCCAATCCTCCAGGAGCTTACAGAAGCCCCTGTAAGAATTGCTCCGTAAGCTCTTGGAGGATTGGCTACATTAGGGGTGTGTCACCTAATATGCAAAGGAGTTCCTGCTACAAAAAGAGCCCTGCTCTTTACCATAGAGATAGATTGGGAAATTCCTAGATTCTCCACCACACTATTCCCCATAGCATTTTTTTCTCCTGCTGCTCAAATTATTGAGGCAGGGGTCTGGGCCCAAGGATGGGGGGTGGGTTTGACCACTATGAAAGGGAAAATGTCAAGCCTGGTCCACACTAGGAAAAGACTGTAGAAACGATGTCAAAAGACCAAATCTTTAATAAGAAAGCTTGCGTTAAAAATTATGTTAAATCTCACAATGTGATGTGAATGTGTCTTATCTCTGGTGCACATCTATATAAATGCACGGCACATGAATATTAAGACACTACACACTGCATGGCCTCCTATTTCACACTGGGCCGCCACTACTGAATCACATTTTAGGACAACTGCACTACACGAGTGTATCTTTACCCCCAAAGAGTGGAGGAGAGGCCACTGTGGAGTAAATGAATACCACTGTGCCTGCCACTCACCCCAGTGGATGGAGGTAGGGTTCGTAAAGCGATCCTGGGTCCTGGAATAAAAGTTTTGTTGAAAAGTTGGACAGTATTTCTGTACATTGAGGAAAATGGGGCTGCGTGTAAATCTTAACAAAAATAAGAAAGAGGAAGGGGAGCGAGAGAGCGAGAAAGACGGAGAGGCATTTTAATAATTGGATCTGAACCCATCCAGGCAACGTGAAAGGAAAATGAAAGATCTAAAAAAAGGACCCTTTGTTCTAATATTCTCCGGTAAGCTGACAAGAAGATGATAGTCTTGCTCAAACAATGGCTCAGAGTTTGAAGGTGGTCGGTCCCTGAATGTTCAGATCCGCTACTTCTTGGAGTGCTAAGCCATTTTCTGCCTTTGATCAAAATCCCTTTCATCTGAGGGTCTCTCTGAGTCTTCTAGTTAAGCAGCAGAGCTCGTAGAAGGGGTAAGATATAAGAACGGTTGGCTCCCTTCCATTGAGGCATGAGTATGGGTGGAATCACATGTCAGTTTAGCAAGTCGTAATTCCCGCCTCCCCCCCCATGCAGGAATTTAAGCAGCCGGCAAGTCTGAACCCATCCCGACAGTCACACGATTCTGGGAGAAAGCTCGGCTTCACTTATCCTGCCAAGTGGTAAATAACACTTTGGCCATGAATCAGGTGCAAATGTAGAGTTAAAGGGGTACCGATATAAGCTTTCTGTACCATGCTGCTAAGTAGACAGGAGAATTTTACCACAAAGAAGAAGAAGAAGAAGAAGAAATTGGATTTATACCCTGCCCTTCACTACCCAAGAAAGTCTCAGAGGGGCTTACAAACGCCTTTCCATTCCCCTCCCCACAACAGACACCCCGCGAGGCAGGTGGGGCTGAGAGAGCTCTTTCGAGGACTGTCCTTGAGAGAACAGCTCAGAGAGAATGATGTCTTGCCCAAGGTCATCCAGCAGCTGCAAGTGGAGGAGTGGGGAATCAAACCTGGTTCTCCCAGATTAGAGTCCGCATACTTAACCGCTACACCAAACCGGAAACGTGGGTGATAAGCTGGTCATATGAATGGTCTGTATCTTGGATGATGGACCGATATCCTCTTGTACCGAGGACACCCCTTTGGTGGGAGGTGGACTTTTGATTCATTTATGGGGCATATAGAGCATGGGGTCTGTGACACATGTTTTTACCACATGAGTGACTTTGCCTGGCTTATGTAAAGCTTGTGGACATCAGACACTTTTTACATAGGCTGGTAGATAGTGCTGGGGAAGGGGAGAGTCAGTGGTTGTGGTGTACATTGGCACCGATGATATTAGGAAATGTACTCATCCTGTGCTCCTAGAGGAGACAGTGAAAGCCAGGACCTCAAAGATAGCATTCTCAGCCAGCCCAGTGGTAGAGCATCTGTCTTGCATGCAGAAGGTCCCAGGTTCAATCCCTGGCATCTGCAGTTTGAAGAATCTAGCAGTAAGTGATATGAAAGACCTCGGCCTGAGACCCTGGAGAGCCGTTGCCAGTCTGAGTAGACAAGACTGACTTTGCTGGACCAAGGGTCCAGTTCAGTATAAGGCAGCTTCCTGCATTTATATATTAAGTGTATTGACACATTGACGAGAAACTTGTACCAAGAGGAAGGGTTAAGATTTGTTAGGGGCTGGCATGTCACGAAAACGAGGGGACTGTTCAGAAGGGAAACACAAGAGACTCAAATCCCTAGCAGAGGTGTCAAACTCAATTCTTATGAGGGCCGGATCTGACATAAATGTCACTTTGTCGGGCCAGGCCATGTGTGCCATAAAATGTAATGCCAGGTACCGGAGATATAAACTTTATAAAGGACACAGGCAAACCCAATTAACAATATTATTATCATTATTATTGCTCAACATACAAGCATGCTTAAAACATTAACATTCGTACCTATTGGCTCAATAAAATATGGGGCCACTTGATCATGGAAAAAATTACAGACCACATCCAAACGTCGGGAATCTACCCCAAACTGTCCAGTTTTATGGGAAAATGGTTCCCATTCCTGGACTATATCATAACACATGAATGCCAACCCCATAAACCTGCATACCTAAATTTGCTGCACTATTAATGTAAACTATGAGATAGCACCCCTTACACCACTCCCGGCACGTTCAATGTCTAGTCGTGAATATAGAAATTTACCATAGAACGAAACAATTTACCTGAAGTTCACTGCCACATTATCTTTCAAACTCCACGCTTCTATAGGGTAACCTATACCTGAGTTCAACTTACTCTACGTTTCTTGTCCCGTTATACTTCTTTGTATGTAATATATATTCAAACGTACTGTTATATCTGTAATGAATGTTTTTGCTGATTACTCTTACATTACTGTTTAAACTTGTACTGTTTTAAAAACTAATTAAGAGTTAATTTTTTTAAAAATTAACATTCTTATAGTATTGGCTTAGAGTGGCCCTGGTCATACAGGCCAGAAAACATGGGGGAGAGGTGTGGCAGTTTGCCCCGGAGCTAAATAAGGCGTGGTAGCCCGATCACACAGGCCACCGGGTTGCCACACTCCAGCTCTGCGCCCCGATCACACCGCGCTGCTGCAGCGCGGCAAAAAAGCAGTGCAGCAGACCACGCAAGTGCAAAGTGTTGCAAAGTGCGCATGCGCCATTGGGGGGGCAGGCAGCTGTCAGTGTCTTGTGTGTGCACATGCGCTGTTCAGCGTTGGTGCGCATCCCATGGAAACTTACAACATCCGGAAACCCTGGGGACATGGGCGGGCATCGGAAGCCGCGGGATACTGGCGCTCCCGCGATCAGACACCAGCCTTTGCCCCGGGGTTTTCGGAAACTAGTACTTCGGACCTAGTAGTTTTTTACTCCACGTTTTCCACGGGAAGCCTCAAGTTGACCACGGGAGCACTACGCCTCCCAGATGTGCTCGTATGATCACACATGGAAAGTCCGCAGGGCTCCCATGCCTTCAGCGGGGCAAATGCTCAGTGTGAACGGGGCCAGTAACTCCCTGATGCCCACCCTCCCACTTCCAGCTCCCATTACATATTAGCACTGGGACAGTATAAGAAACATAACGCACCGCTTCAGCCATCTGGCAATAAAGGTAATGACCAGTCACTTGCAGGCCAGATAATAACCTTGGATGGGCCAGTTCTGGCCTGCGGGCCATATGTTTGACACCCCTGCCCTATGGGATGCTCGGAAGCTCTTTAACACCACACTAGTTGAAGGCAGTTTGGTGTAGTGGTTAAGTGCACGGACTTTCCAACCCAGACCTGGCAACCCTAGCAGCACCCCCCCCCGGTGATATCTTCATTCTTTCCCAATTTGGTGTAGTGTAGAGCCAGTTTGGTGCAGTGGTTAAGTGCGTGGACTCTAATCTGGGAGAACCAGGTTTGATTCCCACTCATCCACTTGCACCTGCTGGATGACCTTGGGCAAGCCATAGTTCTGGCACAGCTGTTCTTGAAAAAGAGCAGTTTCTGTCAGAGCTCTCTCAGCCCCGCCTACCTCACAGGGTGTCTGTTGTGGGGTTGGGAAGGGAAAGGAGTTTGTAAGCTGCTCTGAGACTCCTTTGGGTAGTGAAGGGTGGGGTATAAATCCAATCTCCTCCTCCTCCTCCTCCTCCTCTTCTTCTTCTTCAAGCCTCGATAGGATGCATTCCCCAGGTTAGGAAAGGCATTGCCAAGTCTAAAAGGATGCCTGCATAGTTAACAATCCAAGTCAAGGAAGCCATAAAAGAAAGGCAAGAAAGGCTTCTTTTTAAAACTGCCTCGATGACATTAACAGAAGGGAGCTCAAGCTATTGCACAAGTGAAAAGGGAATTTGAGGAGCAGATTGCTGAAAGCATCAAATGTATCAGGAGCAGGAAACCAGCCAGAGAAGCAGCTGGGCCTTTGGATGACCAAGGAATTGAAGGACTGCTGAAGGCAGATGGGAAGGTGGCAGAGAAGCTCAATGAATTCTTTGCATCTGTCTTCACAGTAGAAAGTGTGGGGCATGTACCCAGGCCAGAACAACTGTTTTCAGGAAGGAAGTCTGAAGAACTGAGTCGAATTGAGACGACAATTGGGAGAGGGGCTGTGGCTCAGTGGTAGAGCATCTGCTTGACATGCAGAAGGTCCCAGGTTCAATCCCTGTTGTCCCCAGTTAAAAAGATCTGGCAGGAGGTGATGTGAAAGACCTCTGGGTAAGTCCTGGGAGAGCTGCTGCCAGTCTGAGCAAACAATACTGACTTTGATGGACCAAGGGTCTGATTCAGTATAAGCCAGTTTCATGTGACAAGAGACGAAGTTAGAGCTATTAGGGAAATTAAAAACCAGTAAGTCTCTGGGTCCTGATGGCATCTACTCGAGAGTTCTTAGGCAACTCATATGTGAAATTGTTGATCTACTAATCAACATATGTAACTTGTCTCTAAAATCAGCCACTGTACTAGAGGACTGGAGAGTAGGAAACGTTCCACCAGTTTTTTAAAGTGGGTCCCAGCTAAGGCTGACCGTGAATCGCTCCAGCAGGATCTCCACAAATTGGTTGAGTGGGCAACAATATGATAAACGAAGTCCAGTGTAGATAAGTGTAAGGTAATGCATACTAGGACAAACATTCTCATATGTTAAGTACACGCTAATGGGGGTTGAACTTACTAAGAGAGTCATCACAGGGGATGTCTGTCAGGCTGTGGTCAGGCGTGCAGTTCGATAGGCTGTTGCCCTGCCTCTAACTGAGCCAAGTTATTTTGTAACAGAGAATCCTGATCAGACCACCTCTTTTAGCGCTCTTCAAAGTGCTTTTACTCCGCCCTTGAGTGATCAGACAGCAGCAGCCAGGGAGTCAGCCCATCGACCATTTTTCAAAAAATTGTCCTCTGAGCATGTGCACAAGGACTGATGAGCCTGCTGGGATATGTAGTTCACTGTTGTCCTCTCTCTCTAGACATTCCGATTGGATTTTCAGGTTGAAATTGACGGGGCAAGAATCTGAAGTCATCCCTAATCTGTATCCACCAATGCAGCTCAACACTCCTCCCACACAAAAATCATGCTGCCTTCCTGACCAATACATCTGGAATCCCTGAGTCTTGAGTATTTGTAAGTAAGGCCTATGATGCAAATAGAGTTGCTATCTCCAGATTGGGACATTCCTACAAATGTTGGGGGTAGAGTCTGAGGAGGGGAGGGACTTCAGTGGAGTATACTGACAAAGAGTTCACCTTCCAAAGCAGCCATTTTCTCCAAGTGAGCTGATCTCTGCTTCAAACCCAGGTGATCTCCAGCCACCTCAAGTTTGGCAACCCTAGATGCAGAAGACCCGAGAACTGAGCCATGTCTCTCCTCCGTGCTATCCTGCCCTGGAGAGGTCAGGCTAGCCTGATCCCATCAGATCTCAGGAGCTAAGCAGAGTCAGTTCACCTTGGCTGGTATTTGGAAGGGCAACCGTCAAGGCAGTGGCAGATTAACCATTAAGCAGACTAAGCACATGCTTAGAGCACCAGGGCCAAAGGGGGCACCCCAAAGTTGGGGAAAGGGTGAAAAAATGCAGAAAAATGCCTTTCAGGTCATGGGTATTGGAACTTTGATACGTTTAACTTGTGAGATATTAAGATAGATGTTCTATTGCATTTTTGTAGAATATTCTGTAGCCAAAGCTTGGCTTAGTTTGTACAGTATATTGTGTAAATTTTTGTATTGCTGCAACCTGCATTGTATATCTGGTCAGACAGGTCAACAACTAAAGGAAAGGAGGGGGGCACCAGTGAGCCTTAATCCGCCCCTACGTCAAGGAATACCAAGGCTGCAATGCAGAGGCAGGCAATGGCAAGCCACCTCTGAAAGGCCTCTTGCCTTAAAAAGAAGTCTAGCGCGCCACCTAGTGGTGCAGAATGCCAAAAGAGCTAGAACTTCCGGCTGCCAGACGATCCGAGGATCCCCTCGCTCTTCTACACACAATGTCATACAATGAGAATGATGATTTTCCTCCTTGCTGCAGCCTCAGCGTGCCGTGCTTCATTGTTGCACCTCCCAAGCAAAATAATTCCTGTCTGGCTTCTGCCATTAAATGACCTCTCCATCTTTCTTCCCCACTAACCTGTCTGACCTGGAAGGAAGCCTTGTAAGGAAGAGGGAGCACTGTCGTCGTCAAGCATGCTGCTGCTGATGTCACGGGTTCCTAAGCAACCGCTGTTTTGCTCTGTATAACATGCTGGGTGATAGAAGGGAGCAGAAAGCAGTGTGACAGTTTGCGACTCGCCATCCATTTCCCCATCCCCCCCCAAAAAAAAACAAATGGGGAGAAAAAGGCAGCAGAGAAAGAGAAGAGCGTCTTGGCAGTCCTTGCGCTGCTGAGTCAGGAACGTCTCCCCTCCCCTTCCTTCACAGCTGAAGAAGCCGTTGCTATAGAAATGCTACTATGGTCTTTGGATTCAGAATCTCTTTGGCTCCTACTAGAAGGACGGAGCTGCCGGGCCAAATCTACGTTGGGCCAAATCTACGAAGCATTAATTCCACCACGAATGGGAGGTGCTTGGCAAGGTGGCCGTTCTTTCAGAACACCTAGGGTTGCCAGCCTCCAGGCGGGACCTTGGAGATCTCCCGCTTTTACAACTGATCTCCGGCTGGCAGAGGTCAGCTCCCCTGGAGAAAATCCGAACAACAAGGGAACAACAAGGGGGAAAAAAATCTAGCGTCACAGAGGTCCCAGGTATACAAAGCCACCCTGAGACGGCTTTGCTGGGAGGGCGGAGTAAAAATCTAATGAAATAAATAAATAAATAAATAAATAAATCCCAGTAGTAGAAACACCATCAGAAATTGCCAAAATATAAACCGTATTTAACAAATATAATGCTGGTGATGTCACAACAACAATTAGTGCATACTGTTAACTCTGATAAGGCAGAAGGTACAATGCTTCCTCCTTAGAAGATAAGGCGTAAAGTCGATGTAATCAGTGTAACTCGATAGGAGGAGTCCACATAAGTCATAACGTTTTCCAAACAGCCTTTGCAAAGACGCCCATTCTAGATACTTAAGAGATGCGTTTCCTTCAACTTCTTCGGTTTGCCGGCTGTGCAGGTGGAACCTGATTTCAACAATTTCAACAGACCACAAGGTTCATAGTGTAAAATGCGAAGGAAATGGCTGCCTTGAAGGGTGGCCTCTATGGCATTGGACCATGTGGAGGCCCCTCCCCTCCCCAAACCCCACCCTTTTCCAACCCAGACCTGGCAACCCTAGCAGCACCCCCACCCAGTGATATCTTCATTCTTTCCCAATTTGGTGCACCTGCTGAATGATCTTGGGCAAGCCATAGTTCTGGCACAGCTGCTCTTGAAAAAGAGCAGTTTCTGTCAGAGCTCTCTCAGCCCCACCTACCTCACAGGGTGTCTGTTGTGGGGAGGGGAAGGGAAAGGAGTTTGTAAGCCCCTCTGAGACTCTCTTGGGTAGTGAAGGGCGGGGTATAAATCCAATCTCTTTTCTTCTTCCCAGTCTCAGAATAGATTGTAGAACCTGAAATGGGATGGCTTTGAAAAACTGAGTTGCAAATGCTGGAAGGCTTTGGAGTATATGAGAATGGATTATCTATAAAAATGTGTTGCATTTTCATTCCTTTGGGGTTCACTTGCTTTGTGGTTCCCATTCTAGACAAGAGGACAGGCTATATTAATGAAGAACAAGCATGGGTATGCAGGTATTAGCAAGACAATCACGGGATGCTTTGTCCTCTGGGTATGCAGGCTCATTTACTCGGAGCTAGACTGCAGGAAGCAAATTTGTATCCGACAATATTCCGCGGTGAATTTTTGCTGCCAATATTCTCCTGTGTTCGCAGAATGGCTGGAAAATAAACGGCTGACGTTTTCCAGATATGGCATTTGACATGCAGTGATATTTAGTATTTGCTATCTTAATCTAACAGCCACAGTGGTTCAGAGGTTAAGATGCTTAGCTGCAGACTGGGAGATCTGTAATTCAGCAGTTCGAGACCCGAGTGCTGCATGACAGAGTGAACTCCCATCTCTGGCCCCTGCTCCTGCCAACCTAGCAGTTCGAAAGCAAGAAAATGCGAGTAGATAAATAAGTTCCGCTTTGGTATGAATGTAACAGCGTTCCCTGCACCTTGGCGTTTAGTCATGCTGGTCACATGACCACGGAAATGTCTTTGGACAGTGCTGGCTCTTCAGCTTGGAAATGGAGATGAGCATCACCCCCTAGAGTTGGATTTGACTAGCTTTCAAGCAAGGGAAACCTTTACCTTTTACCAATCTAACAGAATTTAGCTCTACATGGAATTTGGGGGATTACTTGCAAAGATATATATTATTTATTCTGCTTTCCAGGGGCAGTGATTTGGGTTGGGGGCCTGGGGAAAAGCAACAGATGGAGCCCACCCCCTTCCCCTTCATTCCCACTAAATCCACTCTGTCTCAAACTTCAAGCACTCCTTGGGTGCCTCTCAGTTTCCCACTGAACAATAATGGAACACAGCAGCTCCTCCAGGCTGCAAAATCTGCCACATCATGAACTTGAGAAATGGCGTTATGTAGGGGTAAGAGTGCTGGACTAGGATCTGGGAGACCCAGGTTCGAATCCCCACCCTGCCATGGGAGCGCGTGTTGGGTGACCTTGGGCCAGTCACACATTCTCAGCCTAACCTGCCACCCAAGACAGCAAGGAGATGACAGAAAAATTAAGGAAGGTTTGGGAACAATGCAGAGCTGGAAAAGGTGCAGAGGAGGGCAACCGGGATGATTAGGGGGTAGGCGCACCTTCCCTATGAGGAAAGGCTGAAGAGCCTGGGAAAGAGCTCTCTCAGCCCCACCTACCTCACAGAGTGTCTGTTGTGGGGAGGGGAAGGGAAAAGGAGTTTGTAAGCTGCTCTGAGACTCCTTTCGGGTAGTGAAGGGCGGGATATAAATCCAATCTCTTCTTCTTCTACTTCCCTTAGTAAAATATAGGGGTGGGGTGGAGAGAAAGATAGGAAAGAACTTGGCTCCTGCCCAGAGGAACCACTGGCAGTCAAGTTCCACTTCCAACTTGCTGGGAAAGTCTTCCTGAGACACAGTCTGCAGTGGCAACAGTGTTATATACTGTAATAATAAAGTCTGAGCTTGAGGTTTGTGAAGGTATCCTAAAGTGAGCAACCTGATTGGCTGCTCTGCGAAGCAAGCCAATCAGAGTAGCTGGAGTTGTTCCGGAGGGAACAAAATCTATTGGTTGTTACCTCTCTTTTCGTATTGGTTATTAACTTGTTTAAGGGCGTGGTTACCATAGCCCGGTTAAGTTTCAAAAGGAAGCCTGTTGCTCCACTGTCCCTTGTGTTGGTTTACTGTTGAATGGAATAAAGCCGAATCACTAGTTAAGATCTGACTTAACGTCTCATACTTAACAAACAGGGAGAAACCTGCCCTTATTGGAGAGAACCCTCTTATCCAGTCCTCCAGGCTGTGGCTGCTATCCAAACAACCCAATTTTTCGGTGGCAGCGCACTCCCTGATCTCCATTACATGTACATTCCTGTAATGTCTGGTGCGTAGGCCCGTTCGGTGACTGTCGTTAAAACAAATGGAATCCCCAGTTTTGCGACCGCAGCTGCCAGTTTGCATCAAAGCCGCGGGATGGGACGTCCGCCGCTGCCATGGCGACCCGGAATCCCCATCGCCTGTTTTCATATTCCAACATAACTCCTCGCATTGTAATCATCAGGAGGTCAGGAGCTGAGACCCCTCCACGAAATTGAATTGTGGCTTAATTGGTAACTCCGAGAGGCTCCATGTTGAGACAAAGCCAAGGAAGGACACAAAGGAACGGAAGGAAACGTGGGCTCGCTAGCCGTGCCCATAAAATCTCTGCGCGGCTGGAACCCGGCGAGGGTGAATTGCATTCATCAAGCAGGTACAGGAGAGCGATTTTCAACACAGGAGGGCTCCGCTTTGTTTTCTTCCCGGGTCTCTCAATCTTCGAGCCCCGAGAGCACTCTGCAACCTAAAACAACCATTTTAAGAGCAAAGAGTCTGTTAAAGCGGGGGGGAAGTGCCGGCAAAGCAATTGTCCCTCCATTCAGGGTAGAGAAAAGTTCAGAAGAGACTTTTGGGAAAGTAATAGCAGGCACAAGGCGCTACACTGGATCTGCCACATCCCGCTGACTCTTTTTGAGCAACACAGAAACAAAGGAGTCAAGGATCAGACTGGGAACCTCCCTGCTTCAAACCTCCACTCTGACTGCTACGCTTAGCCAGGATAAACAAGGCAGAAACCCTGGGCTGGACTCTCTTTGTTTAAATAAGCAGCCTCCTGTCTTCACTTGCAAAGGGGGGGGGGAAATAGAGCCCCCTTTGGTGTAGTGGTTAGGGGCAGTGTTCCCTCTAAGCTGAGTTGTGTGAGCTAGCTCACCGTTTTTAGCCTCTGGCTCACACATTTTTTGCCTTCGCTCAGGAAGGACGGCTCCAGAATAAAATGATTTATGCCGTAGCCAAATCGCTTGCTTGCGACTTTAATGCCAGTCACTCACAAAGTAGAATTTTTGCTCACAAGACACCACAGCTTAGAGGGAGCATCGGTTAGGCATGTGGACTCTGATCTGGGAGAACCAAGCTTGATTTCCCCACTCCTCCACCTGCAGCTGCTGGTGTGACCTTGGGTCAGTCACAAGTTCTCACACAGCTGTTCTCTCAAGAGCAGTCCTCGAAAGAGCTCTCTCAGCCCCAGCTAACTCACAGGGTGTCTGTTGTGGGGAAGGGAAGGGAAAGGAGTTTGTAAGCCGCTCTGAGACTCCTTTGGGTAGTGAAGGGCGGGGTATAAATCCAATCTCTTCTTCTTGTGCCCTCTCAATCCCGACCGCAGAAATAAAAATGCTTCCTTCCTCCTTCCGCGGTAGCTAGGCTGTCTTTGCTTGGAATTGTCCTCAGCGGGGAGCGCTGCAAACGCTTCCTTCGCTAGAGCATTTGTATGCTGCCTCTCCAGAGACTTCCTCTAGGGGGCTCTTCTATTCTTCAGCAGACATCCGTCCTGCAGGAAATTTTAAAGAAGCCCAGGAGAGCGAGAATCGAGTAGATGAGGAACCACCGAGGGCCCGACAGTGAGTTAATCGAGCCAGTCTTGAGTCCTTGTCAGTTGACAGATCAGTCTAACCTTTATGACCTTCCCCCCTCACTCATTAGTCCTGGGAATTGCAGCTGCCACCCTCCAAGGTGGGCATGGAGTTCTCCAGGACTCTCTCATGACAATCAAGTCTGTAGTGCTGATATACCCCTAAAGGCTTGTTTTTATAGCCATTTTAAAAATAGTCAAATAAATTCATAAAGATTTACCAGTGTGGTGTAGTGGTCAAGTGCGGCAGAATGGGGTTTGACTCCCTGCTCCTCCTCCCCACGAAGCCTGCTGGATGACCTTGGGCAAGTTACAGTTCTCTCAGAGCTGTCTCAGCCCCACCTGCCTCACGAGGGGCCTTTTGTGGGGAGAGGAAGGGAAAGACGATTGTAAGCTGCTTTGAGACTCCTTAAGGTGGAGAAAAGTGGGGTATAAAAACCTCTTCCTCCTCCTCCTTCTCCTCCTCCTCCTCCATGTCTCTGATTATAATGAGAAATAAATGTAACCATGATAAATGCTCTGTTTTTTGTTTCTGCAGTGTAAACTGGAGTATAATCAAGAGCAGGCCTTTTACACTGTAAATCTGCTTCTCCCTTTCAAACATCCTTCTACCTCCCCTGTGTTGAAACCTGAAATGCTTCCCGTATGGGTACTAACAATTCACGCGGTCTGTTTCTCCTTGTGACTGTGGCCGCACATTCTAGCTAGAAGACGATCCTAGGAAGAAAATATCTGTCACTCAAATAATTGCGAAAGATAAAATTGGATGCCAGGATATTTTAGCTTTCTTGGATCATGTGCAAGAAAGAAAACAGCAGCCGATGCAAGCCCCACTCTGAGGAATCTGAAGTTCTTGGTTAACAGATATGTAGAGAGAATACACGCACACAAAAGTGGGGGACCCGCGAGCAGGGCCGGCTCGCTCACTAGGTGAACTAGGCATTCGCCTAGAATGGCCAGCCCATAGGGGCGCCAAACTGCACCCGCCTCCCCACCAAAAGCCCCCCTGCCAAAAGCCCTGCATGCATCTAGTCCCTGACTGGGAGACCTCCGCCTCCACCGCCACTGCCTCTTTCACCCCGAGTCTGGCGCCCAGTGCGCTCAGAAGCGGGTGGGGAAGGAAGCGAGGAGGGAGGAAGCGCACCCCCCGCTGCGCTCATGGCCTGTCCTGAGGTGCAGGTGGCCTGCAGGGCAGGGAGGAGGCGGACGGCACCGCCTGAAGGGCCCAGCGGCAGGGCAGCTCAGGTAGGCATGCATGGTGCATAGAGGGGGCTGGAGCAGACCCGCTGCTGTTTCCTCCTCCGAGACAGGCCTACTCGGACCGGATGACCCCTCCACACCACCTTCTTGGTGCCGCCCCTGCAGGGAGTGAGGGGATGGGCGCACGTGGCTGGGGGGGTCCCGGTCCCCTGGGGGGGAAGGAGGGATGGGGGGAAGTGGGCGGGGGGAGAAAAAGCAGAAGGGCCACAGTCGGAAGAGCCTTGTAGCCCCCTCTCCCCCCCACCCGATGCGCCCTGCTTAGCACCCGCCTTGAGTGCTGGAGAGGCATGCAGCGGCGGGGGGGTCACACAAGGTGAGAGGGGGTGCCACAAGGCAGCCTCGCCTGGGGGGGCACTAGTTTCCCCTAGGGCACCAAAAAAACCTTGGGCCGGCCCTGCCCGCGACGACTCACAGGGGGAATCTAATCTCCCATTACCTATGTCCATCTTACTTTCCCTCTGCCAGGCAGTGCCTCCTTTACCTTCTTTTGTTCCCACCTTCCTGCCTGCTTTTTCCCAGAAGCCTCTGCCCTCCTCGCTCACTTGCTCACGCACCCACCCGCCTAGCTTTTTCAGTTCCCCTGCCCAGTCTTCAGGATTCCCTTTTCTCCTTTTTTGTTTCTTCCTCCACCAGCTCCACCTTCCCTCCCTCCTACCTTTCCTTCCTTTTAGTCTCCCTCTTGGCCCCCCTCCCTCATGGTGACACTTAACTGAGGCATAGGCTGCTTGGCAAATAGAAGGGGAAGTCATAGAAGTAGTGACAGACTTCACGTTCCTGGGATCCCAGATCACTGCAGATGGTGCTGCAGCCATGAAATTAAAAGACGCCTGCTCCTTGGGAGGAAAGCAATGGCAAACGTAGACAGCATGAAAAAAAACGGGGCAATACCCTGCCAACAAAAGTCCGCATGCTCAAAGCAATGGTATTCCCCGTAGTAATGTGTGGCTGCGAGAGTTGGACTATAAGGAAGGCCGAGCGCCGAAGAATAGATTCTTTTGAACTATGGTGCTGAAGAAGACCCTTGAGAGTCCCTGGGACTGCAAGGAGATCAAATCAGTCAATCCTAAAAGAAATCAACCCTGACTGTTTCCTGGAAGGCCAGAGACTGAAGCTGAAACTCAAATACTTTGGCCACCAAATGAGAAGGGAGCACTCACTGGAGAAGACCCTGATGCTGGGAAAGATTGAAGGACAAAGAAGAAGGGGACGGCAAAGGAGGAGATGGTTAGACAGTGTTATCGATGCAACGGACATGAAGTTGAGCAAACTTCAGAGGACAGCGGAAGACAGGATGCCCTGGTGTGATCTGGTCCATGGGGTCGCGAAGAATCGGACTTGACTGCGACTGAACAACAACAACAACAGGCTGCTTGCACCCATGTTGGATAATGCACTTCCAGCGCACTTTAGCAGACATTTGCTAAAGTGCATTGGAACCCCAGTATCCAACCTGTGCAAAAGGAGCCTTTACATCCCCCACGAACTGTACGACAACAGCCCCTGCCTGTTCCTGACCTCACCACTAGAAGTCCCTTTTCTCCTTATTTTCTTCCTTTTGGCAATTATCCTGTTTTTCTGCAGTTTTTCTATTATATATCATTGGTACACTATTTATACAGCACTGACGCACAAATAGGCAAGGACTTTCACAGCAGTGTTTAAATCAGATTTCATGTTTTGGGGGAAAGGCAGTTGCTCCGCTCTCTTACCAAACCCACACTGGAACAGAAATCCCCATCTACATTGCATGCCGCTGTCACTTTGATCAAGTGTCGCGTTTTATGGCAGTGTCCAGACTGCATGCCGCTTTCACTTCGTTTGAGCTCTGGTTTTATTGTGGTTGTCTGCATAGATTTATGGCCGTTTTATGGCCATTTGGGGGTGACTCTGCAGTCAGTACGGTGCTGGCCCAGGATAGTTGAATGTGGTTTGGAACTGCATCTTTTTCTGTTCCAGTGTGGGTTTGGTCAGCATGCTAAATGCAGATTGGCCCTAAGTATATCTTGCTTCAGACCGACACAGCTGCCCATTTGAATTTATAGTGTTCTATGTATGATATGGTGCCTTGTAGTGTTCGTGTGTATGTGTTCACATTCATGTTCACTAGAGAAAGGGTTTATCCATTTCCCACCCTAAGATTTAACTCCTGGAGGCTGTGAGTGAGGGTGTGATCCCCGAGTGCTCCCCCTGTAGGGCCGTGACCTAGATGGTCCAGGCTAGCCGTGACCTAGATGGTCCAGGCTAGCCTGATCCCGTCAGATCTCGGAAGCTAAGCAGGGTCGGCCTTGGCTAGTATTTGGAAGGGGCAACCTCCAAGGGATAACAGGGTCGTGACGCAGAGGCAGGCAATGGCAAACCACCTCTGAAACGTCTCTTGCCTTAAAAAACAAGTCTAGCTCGCCACCTGGTGGTGCATAATGCTAAGAGAGCTAGAACTTCTGGCTGCCAGACAATCTTAGGATCTCCTGGCTATTCTACAAACAATGTCATATGATAAGTATTATTATTATCCCCCTGTAGCTTCAAAGGATGTACGGGACAAACTTCTACCAGCCCATCAAGGTATGATAACTTATTTCATCCCTGGTGTGACAGCGCCTCAGAACCAAACTAGATGTTATGAGTTACATGAGTCATGATATGGATGCGTGACTTGACTCCATATTGCAAGCAATGATTTGCATAAAGTGGGTTTACTAACCTAACCTCATTCAGTGAAATATAGATAAAAGGAAGTACTGCTTCACCCAAAGAGTGATTAACACATGGAATTCACTGCCACAGGAGGTGGTGGCAGCTACAAGCAGGGACAGCTTCAACGGGGAATTAGACAAACTCTTTTTGTAGCAGGAACTCCTTTGCATGTTAGGCAACATACTCCTAATGTAGCCAATCCTCCAAGAGCTTACAGTAGCCCCTGTAAGAAGAGCTCTGTAAGCTCTTGGAGGATTGGCTACATTAGGGGTGTGTCACGTAATATGCAAAGGAGTTCCTGCTACAAAAAGAGCCCTGGATAAACATACGGAGCAGATGTCCATCAATGGCTGTTAGCCACAAGGTATAGATAGGAAGTCTCAGTCTGGGGCAAGTGATGTTCTGTATTCTTGGTGCTTGGGGGGAGCAACAGTGAGAGGGCTTCTAGAGTCCTGGTGGACCTCCTGATGGCATCTGGTATTTTTGGCTACTGTGTGACACAGAGTGTCGGACTGGATGGGCCATTGGCCTGATCCAACATTGGCTTCTCTTATGTTTTTATGTTCTCTGTTGGTCTGTTGGGCTCTGAAGCACTGTGGAGAGGGGGCTTGCAGCTTCCCTTCCATGCCATTTTTGCCAGCAGAAATAGCTGGAGCCAGAGAAAGGGATAAACAAGGCCTCCTGCAGCTGTTTCTACCAGCAAAAAGGACATGGTGGGGAAGAGCCCCCAAGCAATAGAGCACTTTTTAGGTGAGTAAACCCACTTATATGAGTCATTACATTACATGTGGCAGTGAGTTGGGTTGGGCACCTGTGTCCTAAAGTGCATCCCTCTTAACGTCTAGTTTGACTCTAGGTCATATTTCCCCTGCTATGGGTCAGTTAACTCTAAACACAGCAGGACCACAGAGATACTACACACAGTAACAAACTGAACCAAAATATTCCGTGGAGATAAGAATTGTTCAAGGTCTAATGACACACAAAGTTTTTACTTAAAGGTGTATGTCTCACACACAATACATGAAATGAACCGTAAGTATTCTAATATGCTCCACTACTACTTATTAAAGCACTAAGGCTTGAAATAATACAGAGAAAGCCTTCCTAAGAAAGACCAATAAATAGGCTGTGCACAGACCTTGAATACACTGTGGTCTTGGCTGTTTCTAAGTTGCCAACTTCCAGTTCTGCAGGGAGGCTAGTACAGCAGTTTGGTGTAGTGGTTAAGTGCGCGGACTCTAATCTGGGAGAACCGGGTTTGATTCCCCACTCCTCCACTTGCACCTGCTGATGTGACCTTGGGTCAGTCGCAAGTTCTGGCACAGCTGTTCTTGAAAAAGAGCAGTTTCTGTCCGAGCTCTCTCAGCCCCACCTACCTCACCGGGTGTCTGTTGTGGGGAGGGGAAGGGAAAGAGTTTGTAAGCCGCTCTGAGACTCCGAGTGAAGGGCGGGGTATGAATCCAATCTCCGCCTCCGCCTCCGCCTCCGCCTCCTCCTCCGCCTCCTCCTCCTCCTCCTCCTCCTCCTCCTCCTCCTCCTCCTCCTCCTCCTCCTCCTCCTCCTCCTCCTCCTCCTCCTCCTCCTCCTCCTCCTTCTTCTTCTTCTTCTTCTTCTTCTTCTTCTTCTTCTTCTTCTTCTTCTTCTTCTTCTTCTGTAAAACATCTGCAGACATCTACCTGGTATCATGGCTGGCAGGGCCACTGATCACTGATGTGCAAGCACAACATATAATATGGGCCAACACATGGGTTAAGTGCCTTTTACATGCTCGGCCTGCCACGTGGAGAAGCTTCACGCACAAATGCTTTGCCACTAGCCAGAATCACATTTCAGCTGGCCTTGATCATTTGACACCCTGATAAACCACTGTTCTGTGCTGAATCCTGAAATCCTGCTATGAAAGCAAGGAGTGAATGACTCCAGTTTGTTTGGTTTTTTTTTTAAAAAAAAATCAAACAGAGATGTCCTTAATAAAAGGCTTTTCAGACACACTCAGTTCTTTATCGCTTTTCTTTAAATCTTAAACTCCAATCCACAGTGAAAACGAGAGTTTTGTGTGTGTGGGAGAGAGAGGGAGAGAGAGAGAGAGAGAGAGAGAGAGAGAGAGAGAGAGAGAGAGAGAGAGAGAGAGAGAGAAACTATCATTTGTTACTTTAATACTGACTTAATTTATCTCAAAGTGTGAAGCCATATGGATCTTTAAGTTTCATTTTTTGAGAATGGGAGAGTATTGAAAAAGAATCTGGCTTTGTCAGCCAAGCCTGAAGATGAGGATCTGCCATCAACTGACGCATCAGACTACTGGTCCATCTAAGCTCAGTATTGTCTACTCTGACTGGCAGCCGCTCTCCAGGCCCTCCGGCAGAGAAAGATCTTTTCAGTATCTGTTCCATGGAGATGCCAGTGGTTGAAACTGAGACTTTCAGAGTGCAAAGCACATGCTCCACCGCTGAAATCCTTTTCCTGGAGATGTCAGGCAACGAATCTGGGATCTTCTGTGTACAGAGGACTGCCACTGAGCACCTCCGTGACATCAAGTCGGACCACTGGTCCAGTTAGCTCAGCGCTGTCTTCTCTGATTGGTGGTTGCTCTCCAGGGTCTCAGGTAGTGAAGTTTCTTTCCCAGTGTTTGTTGTTACCTGATATCCTGGAGATGTCAGGGGCTGAAACTTGTGTGTGCAAAAATCATGCACTCTGCTGAAGAGTCATCGTGGCTTTTTTAATTAGCTTGATGGCCCCACCAAGGAAAGAAAGTAGATGACAGCATGAAAAAGAGGTGCAGAAAGAACAGTGTTGATTGTACAGGCAAAGCAAAGATACCGAAGGATGCAACCTTTCTAGCTTAGTGAAAAGGTTATATTCTCTCTCTCTCTCTCTCTCTCTCTCTCTCTCTCTCTCTCTCTCTCTCTCTCTCTCTCTCTCTCTCTCTCTGTGGTCCTGGAGAACAAATTCTTCACTGGACCCAGGAAATATTTAATATTTTTCATACTACTTCCATTTCTCTGGCTGGCTTAGCTGAGAACTGGACTCCTGAGATGGTCTAGGTCATAATCTACCGCGAGTCTCAGGGTAAAGTGTGGGCTATAAATGAAGTAAATAAATACCTATATAGCAGCGGGAAAGCTCTCTTTTCACATAAACCTCAAGTTCAAAGGCACTTTAAAGACCATTAAGATTTCCAAGGTGTAAGCTGCCAAGAGTCAAAACCCCCATCGCCAGATGCCATAGCTGACAAAGTTTGAGTCCAGTGGCACTTTCAAGACCAGCAAAGTTTGATTCTGGGTATAAGCTTTCGCGTGCATGCAGACTTGACCTTGGGTCAGTCACAGCTCTCTCAGAACTCTCTCAGCCCCACCTACTTCACAGGGTGCCTGTTATGGGGAGAGGAAGAGAAGGTGATTGTAAGCCACTCCAAGACTCCTTTGAGTATCGCAGGGCAGGATATAAAATCAACTCTTCTGAAGAAGAGGTATCTGAAGATGCAGGGCTCTTTTTGTAGCAGGAACTCCTTTGCATATTAGGCGACACACCCCTAACGTAGCCAATCCTCCAAGAGCTTACAGCGGCCCCTGTAAGAAGAGCTCCGTAAGCTCCTGGATAAAATTAATTAAAACCTTAATACAATATTAAAAACAAACAGATGGCGAATAACCAGTTTCGTGTAGTGGTTAAATGCACGGACTCTAATCTGGGAGAACTGGGTTTGATTCCCCACTCCTCCACTTGCACCTGCTGGATGACCTTGGGCAAGCCATAGTTCTGACACAGCTGTTCCTGAAAAAGAGCAGTTTCTGTCCAAGCTCTCTCAGCCCCACCTACCTCACAGGGTGTCCGTTGTGGGGAGAGGAAGGGAAAGGACTTTGTAAGCTGCTCTGAGATACCTTTGGGTAGTGAAGGGCGGGGTATAAATCCAATCTCCTCTTCTTTCTTCTTCTTTGGAGTTTATACCCAGGATTAAACTCTGTCTTAAAGGTGCCGATGGACTCAAATTTTGTCCTATTTAGCCCATTTTAGTGAGAGAATGACTTGGGTGGTGTTTAAAGAGACATACCAAGTGATATTATCCACCTATACATTTGTTTTTTCAGAGATTTGCCTGTTCTGTAATGCTAGAAAAAAAAACTTCTGTAAAGGAGTCATTTGCTGATAAATGCTAGGTTTCTCAGCAAGGCAGTGAAGGTACAACCAGCTGAGATAAATAGGCAGACAGGAGCATCCATATGGGATTTAAACACACACACAAAAAAACCCTGTCGAAATCAATCGCAAATGGACTAGTAACCGGTGAAGGGAGACAGAAAGAGAAGGCGCGCACTCATATTTCCTTATTGCCAGCAGCTACGCAACTGTGTTTTGGAATGGCATTAGCAAATTATCGAGCAATTCGGAGAACAAAGAATTACAATAATCAATTCCCCGAGTAATAAAAGGCCTGAACTAAGCATTCTGCTTCGGCAACGTTCATGCAGCCCGTAATTTCAGAGATATTGTGTCAGCAAAGGAGAGGGAAAAGCACCGCTCAGTTATTTATCTGCAATTATTTTCTTCCCCTCTTACGTGAATACATATTTATTAGATTTTATGCAAATAAACATTAGAAGCAAAAAAAAATAAATTATGAAACTGCAGAAAATCAATCTCGTATGTAAACCTAATAATGGATTTCCAGATGGTAAAGCTAAAAGGAAAGGACAACGGAACGCTGTGTAACCTTTTAATGGCGGTGTCAGCCCCTTTCTCGGTAATCTCCCTCCCTCCTGCCAATTATCTAACCTCTTGATTGCAAAAATGGAAAGAGGGAAATTAATTTGCACTCAGCGCTGAATGACGGTAGCTTTAGATATAGCTTCCATGGAACACAGTTTGTTAAATAAGAGAACAGGGAAACACTGATCAAAATGGGGAGGGGGTCTCTAGGCCTACTGGATTTTCTTCCAGTTAAAAATACAATAGAAACACTACTGATATCAGGCAGGATCTAAAGAGGAAGTCAATGGAGTGCAAGGCAAAGGCATCACACACATTTACAAAGTCCTTAATGGTAGGGTTGCCAGCCTCCAGGTTGGCACCTGGGTTTTGGCCACTGTGCGACCCAGAGTGTTGGACTGGATGGGCAATTGGCCTGATCCTTCTCTTATGTTCTTATGTCTGGGGCAGTGATGCTCTGAATTTTTGGTGCTTGGGGCCCACAGTGGGAGGGCTTCTGGAGATCCGGCCCCGCTGGTGGACCTCCTGATGACACTTGGATTTTGGTCACTGTGTGACACAGAGTGTTGGAGTGGATGGGCCATTGGCCTGATCCAACATGGCTTCTCTTATGTTCTTATGTCTGGGGCAGTGATGCTTTGTATCCGTGGTGCTTGGGGAGGCCACAGTGGGAGGGCTTCTGGAGTTCTGGCCTCACTGGCGAACTTGCTGATGGCACTTGGGCGTTGACCACTGTGTGATGCAGAATGTTGGACTGGATGGTCCATTGACTTGATCCTGGGACAAAAAGAGGGGGGGGATGACTGAACCTAGAAATCTGGGATCCAGAACCTGAAAAGGTTAGTCCAGTAGAAAAAAGGGCCAACAGTAAAAGCTTAATATGTATAGTATAAAAAAAAGATACATGTATTTATTAACATAGTAATGTATGGCTGTGAAAGTTGGACTATAAGGAAGGCCGAGCGCCGAAGAATAGATTCTTTTGAATTATGGTACTGGAGAAGACTCTTGAGAGTTCCCTGGACTGCAAGGAGAAGACTCTTAAGAGTCCCTTGGACTGCAAGGAGATCAAATCAGTCAATCCTAAAAGAAATCAACCCTGACTGTTCCCTGGAAGGCCAGACACTGAAGTTGAAGCTCAGATACTTTGGCCACCCAATGAGAAGTTAGCACTCCCTGGAGAAGACCCTGATGCTGGGAAAGATTGCAGGTCAAAGAAGAAGGGGACGGCAAAGGATGAGATGGTTAGACAGTGTCATCGATGCAACAAACATGAAATTGAGCAAACTTCAGAGGACAGCGGAAGATAGGATGGCCTGGTGTGATCTGGTTCATGGGGTCGCGAAGAGTCGGACTTGACTGTGCGACTGAACAACAAGAACAAATTTATTAACAAAGAATTTAAAAATATGTATAAGGGCCCAATCACACCTCATGTAAAAATACACGAGTCTAACACACAACTGCTTATGAGAGAACAGCTCTGAGAGAACTTGTGACCCACCCAAGGTCACACCAGCAGCCGCATGTGGAGGAGTGGGGAATCAAACCCGGTTCTCCCAGATCAGAGTCCATGCTCTTAACCCAAGAATTGTGCTGTGCACTTTAAATTGTCCACGGAGTAGGTGCAAATAAAATTTTAATTTCTTCTACAGAATATCAGCATAAACTGGGAATGTGAAAGAGACTTGTTGCAAACGTTTGGGGAAAGAAGCTAGAACCCCTTGTTCCTACCCTTTGGTGCCATCCCTGAATTATATTCTTTAGTGACCATTCACCATTCCTAGTTTGCTCACTGTTTCATGTCAGTTCCACGTGGAGGATGCCATAGCTAGGAAGAGGGAGCTGGTTGTGAAGGTACGTCTCTTAAAGTAGACCGCAGACCATCACCCACCCACCAGATGAACCCACACAATCCATGCCACAGCTGTGACTAGCACTAACTAGCAGCGTACAAGGTATATCTGCAGGATGAGATGGCTCACGAGCGTCAGCAGCATCAGAGGACACCAAATAACAGCCCCCCTCCCATGATATCTAGCACACGGGATCTGTAGGTTCTTCTTACCCAGTTAAATAAAATGGAGAGAAACCGACCACCAGTTCCTGCAAAATCACAGAATCACAGAGTTGGAAGGCATCATGCAGCCCATCTAGTCCAACCCCTTGCTCCATGCTGGGTCAGCCTAGAGCATTCCTGACAAGTGTTTATCCAGCCACTGCTTCCAAACTGCATAATTACAGGCTAGCACAACTTCCCTGGTGGGTTGCTTCTTACTCCCGACACTGCCACTGAAGCCGTGTCCTCAAGCAATGTCAGAAGGCTTGTCTCTCTGGCCTGGACATCTTAGGTAGTAAGACTTGCCTTCCTGGCAAGGTTTTGGCGACAGGTTGGGGTTGTCTCTGGCAATTTATGGCTGGAATTCCCTATTCAAATGGGCACAGGGAGATTGGTGTTGGAGAAGTGTTTATGAAAAGTACTGAGACTGATGAGTGATTTCAGCTCTCACATACTTTATTAGTTACAGAACAAGACAAACTAGCTGGCTCACAGGCCGGCTTATATCCCCCAGCAAACCCACACCCCAACTACTACTCCACCCGTGATAGGATCATTCAAACTTAATCCACTTAACTCCTAAGATATTCAAGGCCAGATTGGTGGGGTTTGAGAAGCCCCTGTTCTATTGTTTCCCTGGAACGAAGCTCAGCCTTAGCTAGCCCTGTGCTCCAGTGGTTTGCGCCGGCTAGAGCACATGGTCGAGCCACAGGCTGAACTGGATACATTACAGTTTAGGATCAACAAGGAAAGAAGAGAGGCTGTGGCTCAGTGGAAGAGCCTCTGCCCTGCATGCAGATGATCCCAGGTTCAATCCCCGGCATCTCCTGTTTAAAAGGACCAGCCAGTGGGTGATATGAAAGACCTCTGAGACTCTGGAGAGACACTGCCTCCGGCTGGACAAAGCAAGTGGCGAAATCCTGACCGGTTCATTCCAGCTGAATACTGGAACCATTATCCTCTTATTGGGGGATGATTGGAGGCTGTGAATCCTCTCTCCTTATGAATATCTGATGAAGGCCCTGGTCATACGGGCCAGAAAACGCAGGGGAGAGGCATGGCAGTTTGCCCCGAGCTAAATAAGGCGCAGTAGCCCGATCACATGGGCCACCGGGTTGCCACACTCCAGCTCTGCGCTCTGATCACACTGCGCTGCTGCAGCGCGGCAAAAAAGCAGCGAAGTGCGCATGCGCCATTTGGGGGGGCGGGCCGCTGTCGGTGTCTTGTGTGTGTGCATGCGCTGTTCAGCATTGGTGCGCATCCCATGGACACTTACAACATCCGGAAACCCCGGGGACATGGGCGGGCGTCGGAAGCCGCGGGATACTGGCGCTCCCGCGATCAGACGCCGGCCTTTGCCCCGGGGTTTCCAGAAACTAGTACTTCGGACCGACTAGTTTTTTACTCCGCGTTTTCCACCGGAAGCCGCGGGTTGGCCACGGGAGCACTACGCCTCCCAGATGTGCTCGTGTGATCGCGCACGGAAAGTCCGCAGGGCTCCCATGCCTTCAGCGGGGCAAATGCTCAGTGTGGACGGGGCCAAAGTTAAGTTTGACTCAGGTAAGCTCATACCCTGGAATATTTGATTGATCCTTAAAGGGCTGCTAGATGTTAATTCTGTCCTCATTTTTGAGTTTCTCTCCTTTTGGTCTGTACCCTGCACAGACAGTGGCCTTAATAAGGAGCTCCTTGTGTTAACGATGGAATTCTGGCTTGGTATACTCCACCTTCGCTCTGGACTGGATGGCCCAGATGCCTGATCTCATCAGGTCTTGGAAGCTAGGCAAGGTCACCCTTGGTTTGTATTTGGATGGGAGACCACCAAGGAATGCCCGAGCCACAACATGGCGTCAGGCAAGGGCAAACCACCTGTATTACCCATCGTTCGAATTGATTCCAACAAGCAAATGGAAAAAAGGATGCAGCTTTATTCGGCTCACAATAACTAAATAATAATAATAATACTTTCCTACCCACCCTGCAACCTGAATTGGATTGGACATCTCCTCCAGATGTTAGGCAGTCCAAAAAACACCAAGCTGGAGCCAAGAAGCCTTCTCTGTAGCTTGCTGCTGCCGCACCCACAAACCTCTCCCTCTCCTATATTGTATTCCCATCACCAGGTGCTCTTCAACAGAGAGCCAGTTTGGTGTAGTGGTTAAGTGCGTGGACTCTAATCTGGGAGAACTGGGTTTGATTTCCCACTCCTCCATTTATACCTGGCTGGATGACCTTGGGCAAGCCGTAGTTCTGATAATAATGTCATTGAGTTTAACATTTGTACAGATAGGGAGTTGCCCAAAAAGACTGACGCAACCACTTTTAACTTTAAAAGGGGTAACTTCTCTGGTATGAGGGGACATGTGAGGAAGAAATTGAAAGGAAGAGTGGAGAAGGTCAAAACCATTGGGGAAGCTTGGAGACTATTTAAAAAGACAATCCTAGAAGCTCAGAAAAAATATATACCGCAGGTTAGGAAAGGTACAAATAGGTATAGAAAAAAGCCTGCATGGTTAACAAATAAAGTAATGGAAGCTGTAAAAGGTAAGAAGGATTCCTTTAAGCGGTGGAAAGCTAGTCTTAGTGAGGTTGATAAAAGGGAACACAGACTATGGCAAATAAAATGCAAGTCTGTGATCAGGCAAGCAAAAAGGGAATATGAGGAGCATATCGCAAAAACATAAAGACCAACAATAAAACTTTCTTCAAATACATTAGAAGTAGGAAGCCAGCCAGGGAGGCAGTGGGGCCCTTGGATGACCAAGGGGTAAAAGGAGTAGTGAAGGATGATAGGGAAATGGCTGAGAAGCTGAATGCATTTTTTGCCTCTGTCTTCACTGTGGAAGAGGAGAAGTGTTTGCCCACTCCAGAAGCACTGATTTCGGGAGGGGGTTTGAAAGACCTGAATCAGATTGCGGTGACAAGAGAGGAAGTCCTCCGACTGATGGACAATTTAAAAACTAATAAATCACCAGGCCCGGATGGCATTCATCCGAGAGTTCTGAAAGAACTCAAATGTGAACTTGTGGATCTCCTGACAAAAATATGTAATCTTTCTTTAAAATCTGCCTCCATTCCTGATGACTGGAAGGTAGCTAATGTCACTCCCATCTTTAAAAAGGGCTCCAGGGGAGATCCAGGAAATTACAGGCCAGTCAGTCTGACATCGATACCGGGTAAGTTGGTGGAAACTGTTATTAAGGAAAGAATTAGTAGGCACATTGATGAACAAAAACTATTGAGGCAGACTCAGCATGGGTTCTGTAAGGGAAGATCTTGTCTCACTAACCTGTTAGTGTTTTTTGAGGAGTGAACAAACATGTGGACAAGGGGGACCCAATAGATATTATTTACCTTGACTTCCGGAAAGCTTTTGATACAGTTCCTCATCAAAGGCTCCTAAGTAAGCTCAATAGTCATGGGATAAAAGGACAAGTCCTCTTGTGGATCAAAAACTGGCTTATAAATAGGAAACAGAGAGTGAGTATAAATGGGAAACTTTCTCAGTGGAGGGTGGTAAGCAGTGGGGTACCACAGGGATCAGTACTTGGTCCCATGCTTTTTAACTTGTTTATTAACGATTTGGAATTGGGAGTAAGCAGTGATGTGGCTAAATTTGCAGATGACACGAAGTTGTTCAGGGTGGTGAAAACCAGGGAGGATTGTGAGGCACTCCAAAGGGATCTGTTGAGGATGGGTGAGTGGGCGTCAACGTGGCAAATGGGGTTCAATGTGGCCAAGTGCAAAGTGATGCACATTGGAGCCAAAAATCCTAAATATAAATACACGTTGATGGGGTCTGATCTGGCAGAGATGGACCAAGAGAGAGATCTTGGAGTCGTAGTGGATAACTCGCTGAAAATGTCTACACAATGTGTAGCTGCAATAAAGAAGGCCAACGCTATGCTGGGGATTATTAGGAAGGGAATTGATAACAAATCAGCCAGTATCATCATGCCCCTGTATAAATCATTGGTGCAACCTCATTTGGAATACTGTGTACAGTTCTGGTCACCACATCTCAAAAAGGATATTATAGCATTGGAAAAAGTGCAGAGAAGGGCAACTAGAATGATAAAAGGGTTGGAACACCTTCCCTATGGAGAAAGGTTAAAATGCTTGGGGCTCTTTAGCTTGGAGAAACGACGGCTGAGGGGTGACATGATCGAGGTTTATAAGATTATGAATGGGATTGAGCAGGTTGAGAAAGAAGTACTTTTCTCCCTTTCTCACAATACAAGAACTCGTGGGCACTCTATGAAATTGCTGAGCAGTCGGGTTAGAACAGATAAAAGGAAATACTTCTTCACCCAAAGAGTGATTAACATATGGAATTCACTGCCACAGGAGGTCGTGGCAGCTGCAAGCATGGACAGTTTCAAGAGGAAATTAGATAAACATATGGAGCAGAAGTCCACCAGTGGCTATTAGCCACGGGGTATAGAATGAGAACTCTCAGTCTGGGGCAGGTGATGCACTCTATTCTTGGTGCTGGAGGGGGCAGCAGTGGGAGGGCTTCTGGTGCCCTGGCCCCACTGCTGGACCTCCTGATGGCACTTGGTATATTTTGGCCGCTGTGTGACAGAGTGTTGGACTAGATGGGCCATTGGCCTGATTCAACATTGGCTTCTCTTATGTTCTTATGTTCTTATGAGCTGTTCTTGAAACAGAGCAGTTTTTGTCAGAGCTCTCTCAGCCCCACCTACCTCACAGGGTGTCTGTTGTGGGGAAGGGAAGGGAGTTTGTAAGCTGCTCTGAGACACCTTTGGGTAGTGAAGGGCGGGATATAAATCCAACCTCCTCCTCCTTCTCTTCCTCTTCCTCTTCATAGATTTTAACCCCCTGCTGCCCTGAGACTGCCATTCACATGGAGAAAGGCTGTGTGGCTCACCACCTGCCTTCTCGACTTACAATGGTCTTCTGCAGTTTTTCCACTACACCACCTCCAACCAGAACCTTACGGGGTCGCCATAAGCTGGCTGTGACTTGATGGCAAAATAAAATAAAATAAACGTTTACTTATATGCCAAGGCTATGCCTTTCTCCTCTACCTTTTACAATCAACAGTCATCTTCTTAACAGCTGTTGGGGGACGTGTCCACCTGGTGTTATTTGTTTACACCAATAGATCTGACTTTTAAGAATAAAATTCAGACTGGGCTACAACACTGGGACCTTGGAAAAGAGCAAGAGAAAAGAGCAAAAGACCAACAAAACATGTGGCACTGTAGGAGCTTTCGTGAGTCATTGCTTACTTTTTCAAATACTCAGTGACTCACTTCAGTTCATCCCCTGCCACATATTTTATTAGTCTAAGGCGCTCCTGGATGCTTGTGCCTTTCTACTGCTACAGACAGCAACGGCTACCCATCTTGAAAATTGGGACTGTATCTGAGGGAGTGTGCTGGCTCATACATTGAATAAAACTTTGGTCTTAAAGGTGCCGCTGGACTCAAACTTTGTTCTAAAACTGGGTGGTGTTAGTGCTTTCCCCTTTTCAATGCTTCCAAACCAGAGATCATGTGAACTTGATTTTGTAATAAGCTTTTTATCCACGGGGAAACTGATTTTGAATCTCTAACAACCTCAGCTCAAGTGAAAAGGCTGGTTGGGAAATTAGACTCTATGAGCAGACATGAAGGAAGGAATCAAATGAAGGATTTAAATGAGAAACCGACATTGGGAGGATATATCTTATTGAAAAAACGGTCTTGGATTTGGTACGATATTTCTAGAAGATAAATCAGAGCTGGTTTGAAAGAAAACTTTAAAAACCCAAGTTCACCCGTGTCAGATGAATCATTCAGGAATATGCCTGGGGTTGTCTGGAGCAAAATTATACTGTTGCCAGGTCCCCCCTGGCCACCGGTGGGGGGGGTAGGGGTAGGGTTGCCAGCTTCAGGCTGAGAAATTTCTGGAAAATTGAGGAATGGAGCATGGGGAGACCAGTTACCTCAGTGGGGTACAGTGCCGTAGAGTATGCCCACCAAAGCCTCCATTTTCTGATCTCTGTAGTCTGGAGATGAGCTGTAATTCCAGGGGATTATAATTATATTTTGGTGTGTTATTATCTGTGGGAAATGCCATGTATCAGAGGTGAATATAAGTGGTTGTTTTTAAATTTAGAAAGTGCTGGTCACTTTAAATCTGAAAATTCTAACCTCGCCTGCAACCAGTCTGAACGGTAAGAGCAGGTCTCCAACATAAGGGTTCCACGTGGCAATTATGAGTTTGGAGCTATTCATGCCTGTGAGAGAGAAGATGCAGCCAAAAAACTGAGTAAGAAGAGAATTTCTAAAGAGCGAGTATTGTATCAGATTGGATGCTGATGAGGTATATTGTAAATTCCTCTGAATATTCAGTGATTAATCCTGAATGTTGTCTGTAGCTCCCCGAACTCTGCTCTGAGGAAGCTTATTGAAAGAGGTGTTCGAGCACACCTGTCTGCGGAATTGTGACTTTTCATGAAGCTTGGATATAAGAATCAGAAAGGCACTAAGAACATTTTATTGGCTATTGCGCTTTATTTGCATTGGATGACGCTTTGAGGTGAAGAATACCAGGCAGTCTCCTGCAGTAGAGAAGAGGATAATGTCGTTGGATCATTCTTATTGTGGAGGATATGTATGCCCCTGTGATTGTACAGAAATGTATTAGTATTTATCAAACCTCTGAAACATTGAAATGACTGTTCGTAATTATATCACGGTTGTTACTGCTTATTTTTCATTTATCCGCCTCCAGGTAGGGCCTGGAGTTCTCCTGGAGTTACAACTGATCTCCAGACCAGGGAGATCTGCTCCTCTGAGAGTGGATTCCACGTCGTTACACCCTGTTAAGGTCCCTTCTCAAACCACAGGCACCACCCCAGGATCTCCCAGGCTGAGTTCAGACTGGCAGTTTGAAGCGGGAGCCAGTCATGGCAAAAAAGCCCCAGAAGAAACTCTTCCGGGTTTTCCCGGTCACATGGGGCTGACGGATGCGGGAGCATACCGGGAGGAGGTGCAAAGAAGTGTTCAGACTGCTGGCCCGGAGGCACGGCTGTAAATGGCTTTTTCCTGGTAAATCGGTTGAATGCCTATGTGTGCATGGGCGCATGAGTACATATGCACTCATGTTCTCATATACACATAGTCATCCAACCGATTTGGGGAGGATCCCATTGCGCTGGCACTGCATTGGACAGTAGAGTGGAGCACAGCCAATCATATCGCTGCTGCCTCATCTCCATTTCCAAGCCGAAGAGCCAGCGCAGTCTGAAGATGTCTCCATGGTCATGTGGTCGGCATGACTAGACGCCGAGGTGCACGGAATGCTGTTACCTTCCCACCAAAGCGGTACCTATTTATCTGCTTGCAATTTCTTGCTTTCGAACTGCTAGGTTGGCAGGAGCTGGGACCAGAGGCGGGAGCTCACTCCATCACACAGCACTCGAGTCTCTAACTGCCGAGCTACCGACCTTCTGGTCTGCAGCTCAGCATCTTAAACTCTGAGCCACCGCGGCCCTTCTGTGCACCATTAACGTAGTTCAACTAGCCAGTTCTGCAGTTGCCCACCCACTAACTGAAGGAGTATTGAAATAACTAGCTATCATTTGGCCACGAGTGACCCAGTTAAGTTCCCAGGGGTGATATGAGCCCAAACCAAAGGACAATTGAGCCATTAGCAAAATAGGAATACTTCACAAGGCCAACAAGCTGCAAGATCAATCAGTGAACGGCTGGGTTGTTTTGCAAGGTGAGAGAATCACCACCATCGAAGACTCCGCTGTGCCTGTACTGATAATCGCCTGTCAAGAATGGTTTCGGCATCGGGCTGAGAGGCATCCTGCCACACTGTTGGCAGAACTGGAGCTGACAAACGTCGCTCTGCCTAGCAAAGAGGTCATTTCCTCTGATAGACCACTTGCATCAGGTTCACTTAGCTGAATGTGGCAGACCAGGTGTGCTGATCTACCCGAGGAGCGAATTCCAAATATCCCACTGGGTTGAACAACTTGGGGGGGGGGAATCCAGTGGCTGGGAGGTCTGTTCCACTAATGACAAGGCAGGTCGCCATATCAGTCTGTCTGTCACAGCAGAAAAGAGCCAGAGTCCGGTAGCACCTTAAAGACTAATGAAATTTGGGGCAGGGGATGAGCTCTTGTGAGTCACTGCCCACTTCTTCAGATATCCGGTATAAAGTGAGCAGTGACTCACGAAAGCTCCTACCCGGCCACAAATTTTGTTAGTCATAGAGGTGCTACTGGACTCTTGCTCTTTTCTTCCGCTAATAATGTTTGTCCCCAGTGCAAGGAGCTCTCCGCAGTGGTAAGACGCTCTTCCTTTTGTACCTATCTTCTGAGCCCTGACCTTGATAGCCCAGGAATTCATTGCCACAGGAGGTGGTGGCAGCTACAAGCATGGACAGCTTCAAGAGGGAATTGGATAAATATATGGAGCAGAAGTCCATCAGTGGCTATTAGCCACAAGGTATAGATAGGAACTCTCGGTCCTCCGTATTCTTGGTGCTTTGGGGTGGGCAACAGTGGGAGGGCTTCTGGTGTCCTGGCCCCACTGGTGGACCTCCTGATGCCACCAGGTATTTCTGGCCACTGTGTGACAGAGTGTTGGACTGGATGGGCCATTGGCCTGATCCAACATTGGCTTCTCCTATGTTCTTATGTTTTTATGTTCTAGCCTGATCCCATCAGATCTCAGAACCCAAGCAGGTCAGCCCTGGATAGCATTTGGAGGGGAGACCACCAATGAAGTCCAGGGTTGTGATGCAGAGGCAGGCGATGGCAAACCACCTCTCTTGCCTTGAAATCCCTACAGTGTCACCATAAGTTGGCTGTGACCAATGGGACTTTCCACTGCTTGGTATGAAAGGGTTAATCTGCTCACACGACAGCAGCTTGTTTGGTATGGAATCCTTATGCAAAAGAGAATGCTGAAGTGTGCAAAAATCCCTGCTGTTTTAAGAGTAAGATGAAATCTCCCTGGCATGGATGTATGAATATCTAGAATCGTCTGTGCAGAAGTTGCAAGATAGCATAGTAACTCCATGGCTAGGATTTTTTTGTTGGGGGGGAGGGAGGTGGTTAAATTTTTAAGGGGGCAGTGAAATCAAAGTTAATGAAATTAATCTGAATGCCTGTCTTTAAAGGGGGAGGGCCCAAGCCAGTTTCTAGCCCTTTCTTTCTAGGGACAGGGGCAGCGAGCGCCGCAGTTCCCCGAGGGGGGAAGCTCAGAGGGCGTTTAAATGCCTTCACGAGACATTTAAATGCCTTTTGACCTCCTTTTCACAGGGCAAGAGAGCTTAGAAAAGCACTCAAGAGAGATACCTTCAGCCCTTCTCCAGTCATCCCCCCTCTCTGCCAGCCTAGTCCATTTGCATGTTTCCCAGAGGCTCATGGGGATGCTATTCAAAGACTCACCATGACCTCGGTGGTATCCAGCAGGACTGGCCTAGCAGAAAGGGGATTGTTGGAGATGTACTGAAGGTGCCATTCTTGAGTGCCCTCCTAAGCTTTCTTGCCCTGCAGAAAGGAACTCAAAAGGCATTTAAATGCCTTCTCAGGTGTTTAAATGCCCTCCCAGGCGCTCAAATGCCCTGAGCTGCCTTTTCCCAGGTTCCATGATGCCCCCCCCCCCAAATTCCACATTGAGCAGGAGAGGGAGGCCCAAGGAGTGGGGGGGGTCTCCCCTCAAAAATAAGGTTTCTGGCATGGCTATTTGTGGGGCGGGGCTTTTCATTAAGGGGGTGGGCCCCCGAAATGTCCCACCGCAGCTACGGGCCTGGCATAGCTGAACCCCAAATCTCTTATTTTTGCCAGTTCCAACGGCAAACATAGCGGTACCCTAGTCGGCTGCCAGCTTAAATAATCGAAAGCTGCTTCCAAACACTATTCCGCCTCCATCCACCCCCCCTGCCCCCAGCTAGTTCTTCCTTGCCCGTTTTTATCAGTGGCAAACATTGAGACACAGAACTGAATGAAACGCAGCTCAGCGGCGGCTCCACACCCCCCCCCCGGGTCCTGATGCAATCCCTAATTTAATAACTAACAATGTGGAATGTTCGACTGGTGCAGGAGCAGAACTTGTTTAATGCTTTAATTGGTACTTATTCTAAACAGTTCATTAGAAAGGCTTCTCTTTCTCCCGGCTTTTACAGCTGAGCTGACCTGACAAGCGGGAAGCCAGCCACGCCGATCAAGCAGGGATGCTAATTAACAAGCCCCGGGGTCAGGCCCGTGTTTGGGAACGCGTCAGATGCTCCGGAGAGGTCGGGGAACGGGGAACCGAAGCGGATGTAAAAAGATGGTTGAAGGGGGTTTTTTTTCCAGGATTTTTTTAAAAAACAGAAATATACCCCCCTCTTCCCTGCCAGCGCAGCACACGGGATTGATAGTGTGGGACATCGCCCCCGACATCTCTGGAAGAGATTCCGTTTGGCTACCAGCCACAAGCTGAAATTTTAATTGGAAATCAGAGAGGGTGAGTTTGGCTGTCAAATAGAGGCATTCAAAGGCTGTTTCTTCAAAGTATGTGGTTCATAGAGTCCCCCAGTGTATAGACTGTATAGAGGGAGGGACAGAACTATAGGTTTTAGGCTCTGTGTCTTTCCTGCTGCATGCAGTATTAGCTGGGGTGTACATCCATAGGCACGTGCGCCCTAAGCGTACAATCTTCCCCTGCAAAAAAGCAAGCCCAGCAGAGCCATCCCCGAGAAAGGTTCAGAGTCTGGGTATCACCTTTCTGGTGGACACTGGGATGTGAAGCAGGTTGAACAGTCTCATGCAGGAGAAAGATGGCCCTTTAGATGCTCAGGCTCAAGAGATTTAGGGCATGAAAAGACATCAGCCAATTGGATGGGACCTGGAAACAAACGGGAAGCCAGTGGAGACATTTCAGCTCATATATTTCTCTTTCAAGGGCTTGCATCTCTGACAGTCTCGTTTATGATTTTCAGTTGCTCTGCTTTGCATTTATCTTTCTCCTGTTGATTACTTGTTTATGACCATTGCTTTCCTACTTTTTCATTGTAAACTGCTTTGAACATGCATTGGAAAAGCAGCATACAAATGCTAGAAACAAATAAATTAATTTGTACTTTTAGAAGAAGAAGAGATTGGATTTATACCCCATCCCAAAGGAGTCTCAAAGCAGTTTGCAATCTCCTTTCCCTTCCCCTCCCCAAAACAGACACCCTGTGAGCAGCGCTCCCTCTAAGCCGAGTTAGGGTGAGCTATCTCACTGTCTTTTCGACTCCAGCTCACAGATTTTTGTCTTAGCTCAGGAAAGATGGTTCCAGAGCAAACTAATTTATGCAGGAGCCAAATCACTCACTCACAACTTTAATGCCAGTAGCTCACAAAGTAGAAGTTTTGCTCGCAAGACTCCACAACTTAGAGGGAGCATTGCCTGTGGGGCTGAGAGAGCTCTTCCGAGAACTGCTCGTGAGAGAACAGCTCTGAAAGAACTTGTGACTGACCCAAGGTCACACCAGCAGCTGCATGTGGAGGAGTAGGGAATCAAACCCGGGTTGGTGTAGAGAGCCAGTTTGGTGTAGTGGTTAAGTGTGCGAACTCTAATCTGGGAGAACCGGGTTTGATTCCCCACTCCTCCACTTGCACCTGCTGATGTGACCTTGGGTCAGTCACAAGTTCTGGCACAGCTGTTCTTGAAAAAGAGCAGTTTCTGTCAGAGCTCTCTCAGCCCCGCCTACCTCACAGGGTGTCTATTGTGGGGAGGGGAAGGGAAAGGAGTTTGTAAGCCGCTCTGAGGCTCCAAGTGAAGGGCAGGGTATAAATCCAATCTCTTCTTCTTCTTCTCCTCCCAGATTAGAGTCCGTGCTCCTACTACCCCAAACTGGTGCATAAAAAGAACTATTTACCTATTCCAATTTAAAAACCAAAAGTCTGTGTCCTTATTTGTGGGGGACCTCTTTCTGCTCTGGGAGATTTTACTGTTTCAGAGACCATGGTAGCTCAACTGTAGCTGCAACACCCTACCATTACTTTTAATGTCTGGAGTCCAAAGAGTGGAATGAATCATGGCAGCTGATGGGCTGTCGCCTTAGCATCTGAATCACATCGCTCATCCTGTACAGGTGGGATGAGCCCTTTCATTATCTCTTGTCACAGTTCCACAGGCCAAGCTGCTGAGAGATGGGGGATCGCACCGCACACAAAGGAGAGATTTGCCTCCTGCGATAAGGCTGAAAAACTGCCAGCCGAATGGCCCTTAGATGGAGATAAACAGACCAGAAATGCTAGGCAGTTCATCTTCCACTGGATCAACATCTCTGATGCACACGTCTGATTAGACGTCGCAAAGTACAATGGCCAAGTGGCATCCGTCAATCAGAAGTGACGTTTGCATGTAGATTCAGTTCGGTGTTCCTGGGACTATACCATAGACTCGTAAAGCTGGAAGGGGGCTCCAGGGTCATCTAGTCCAACCCCCTGCACAACTGGGAAGGAAGTATCTCTGAATTCTCCTTTCCATGAAAAATCAGCACAACAGGGAGAAGTCTTGTGTTCCATAGGCAAGAGATTTTGATGTGGGGACCTTTCAGACACCCATTTTCACAGCCACAATCAGGAATGGTACAGTCCCAGGAGCTCTGCATCTTGTGATTTGTCTGAATGTGTAGACCACCCCTCAGGGAATGGGAAATGAGGGTTTACAAAAAAGATACAGGGATTCCTTTCTGTTTAGGAGAAACATCATTTACATGGAAGTCCTGCACCCATATTCTCAAGGCATCATTGCACACCACAGTTAGTGCCACGGAAATACTGATTTCACACGTTCAGACATGATGTTACTTCCCTTGGTCCAGAGAGCAATTGAAAAAAAGGACTCAGATCCTGGGGCTTAGCACTGGCCAGTGTTCCCTCAAAGCTGAGTTAGTGTGAGCTAGCTCACAGTTTTTTAGCCTCCGACTCACACATTTTTGTCTTAGCTCAGGAAGGAGGGCTCCAAAGCAAACTGATTTATGCACTAGCCAAATCGCTTACTCACAACTTTAATGCCAGTCGCTCACAATGTAGAATTTTTGCTCACAAGACTCCACAGTTCAGAAGAAGAAGAAGAGATTGGATTTTTACCCTGCCCTTCACTACCCGAAGGAGTCTTAGATGGGTTTACAATCCTTTTCCCTTCCCCTCCCCTCCCCGCAACAGACACCCTGTGAGGTAGGTGGGGCTGAGAGAGCACTCTCTCGAGGACTGCTCTTGAGAGAACAGCTCTGAAAGAACTTGTGACTGACCCAAGGTCACACCAGCAGCTGCATGTGGAGGAGTGGGGAATCAAACCTAGTTCTCCCAGATTAGAGTCCGTGCTCTTAACTGCTACACCAAACTGCCTCTCCTACACCGAACTGGCTCTCAGAGGGAGCACTGGCTCCGGCTTAGATTAATTGGTGAGGAAGGGGCTACAACTAAGTTCAGCACTGTTCACATAGCAGTTGTGACCACAGTGGCTGCTAAATTTCACCTTAAGCAAAATGGAAAGCAAATTAGGAGGGTTTTTATCAAGTGGTACATGTTGCAGTGTCGAAGAAAACTAAAAAAAATTCCTTGGATTCTTTTTTTAAAGGTGATTTTAAATGGTCTTGACTAGGTTAACTACCTCTAGGAGTAGTTTGTGTACACAGAATTTCAGTAAAACTTACTACAAAAACTACATAAGGAAGGGAAGTGAGAGGACACTAAAACACTAATCAGTGAAACATAAAGATAAAGCAAGGATCCTAATAACTACAGATTTCTTGATACTCATCCCTACAATTATTGATATAAAAAAAGAAGACCGAATAAAGGAATGATACTGGCTGCCTTATTTCAAAGTTAAGAAAGCTAAATCAAGCCCATTTAGCCAAACTGGGTACATCATAGTTACAAATACAAAATAACCTTTCCGAATTTCATTACATTACGTTAATTATCTCCTGGGCTCTTTTTGTAGCAGGAACTCCTTTGCATATTAGGCGACACACCCCTAATGTAGCCAATCCTCCAAGAGCTTACAGTAGCGTGTCACCTAATATGCAAAGGAGTTCCTTCTACAAAAAAGAGCCCTGATTACTTCCTGTGTTTATTCTTATCATGTTTCAATTGGACTTTAAGAGTTTTAGGAGCTGCTGCTCTTTTTTCAGAATGAGAATCTTCTGAGGAGCTGTCAGAAATAGTTATGCTGTTTTCATTATCACTTTTTTCATCTGCTTGTGTACTGTCCTCTGTTTTTCCTTTGTCTTTAGATGCTGTTTGCTGCTGTTCCAAGAATATCTTTACTTTTTGGGCAGAGTCAATCTTCTCCTTTTTATCATTATAGTTGAATATAAGTCCTTCTGGAAATATCCACCTGAAGGGAATGGAATGGATGTGTAGAAAAGTAGTTAAGTTTTTATATTGTCGTCTCTTCTTACGTCTCTCAAGTGGAATGTCTTTTAAGATCTTCGCTTCTTTGCCTTTGATTTTCAGAGATTTCCCATTAGTTGCTTTCAAGATTACATCTCTGGTTGATCTTTTGGAGAATTTAACAAATACTTCACCAGGCAATTTGTTTTTCTGGATAAAATCTGGATAATTTTTTTCAAAAAAAAAAAAAAAGAATTTCAGTAAACTTGCTCAGGTTCTCCAAGAGGTGGGGGTGGGGGAACTCTGCATCAAATGCCATGCGCCTGGTTTGTTGCTCAGCTGTGCAGGCCTGAAAATTTTGACCCCCATTGCACCTACAATCTACAGTTCCCCTCATTGGACAAAGAAGTAGAAAACAAGAGTTACTGGAAAAGACAATAATGCAAGGAAAAGGTGAATGTAGGCTTGCCAAGAACTTACCATGTGGGAGCGGGGGATGGATACGTCCTTGCAGGACCATCCCCGGGGGAATGACAGGCACGGAGCACCATGCTGTCGCCAGGAAGTGACGCTAGGCGATGCTCTGGCAATGCAGCTGGAAACTCAATGGTACCATCGAGTTTTCAGCCCCATTGCCAAAGCGTCGCTTGGCATCACTTCCTGGCGACGGCATGGTGCGTTACGAGGACTGGTTCGGCCAGGGAGCGTGCATCCCCCACTCCTGCGCAGTAAGTACTTGGGAACTCTAGGTGAATGTGTAGCAGGAAAAGAGGAAGACCTGATGTGAGATGGATGGACTCAATCAAGGAAGCCACGAGGGCCCTCCCTTTGCAAGACCCGAGTGCGGCTGTGAAGAACAGGATGTTTTGGAGGTCATTAATTCATGGGGTTGCCATAGATCAGAAGTGACTTTATGGCACATAATGTACACACGTTTATTCACAAAAAAAACAATCTGGAAGATCCAAGGCAAAACTGAGACTGGTACAGTAAACAGCAAAAATATCTATCTTATTCTTGTTTCTTGGACTTAGCTCCTCTTATGTCCTTTAGATGAAAAATGGCAGTTGGCTACAGTCTGAAAATAAGGTGCATATTGCTGACTTGCACTGCTACAGATCTGCTCCAAAGCTACCAAGAAGCACACTGATGAAAAAACATAGTAAGACATGACAGCCCAGATCACCTTTACAAAAGATTCCTCTTTGTATTACATGATGCCATTGTGCCATTCTTCAACATGAGCAGAACTACATAAGGGTAGACCTACTGATAGACCTATTCCTTCATGGAGGATAGGTCTATTGATGGCTACTAGCCATGGGTGACTATAAGGAAACTCCATATTCAGAGGCAGTAAATCTCTGGATACCAGTGCTAGGAGGCAATATCAGAGGAAAGCCTCAGGCTCTATGCCCTGTTTCTGGACCTCCAAAGGAACTGGTTGGCCATTGTGTGGGACAGGATGCAGGACTAGATGGGACTCTGGTCTGATCCAGCAGGCCTCTTCTTATGTTACACATGGAATTCACTGCCACAGGAAGTGGTGGCAGCTACAAGTATGGACAGCTTCAAGAGGGGTTTGGATGAACATATGAAGCAGAGGTCCATCAGTGGCTATTAGGCACAGGGTATAGAGGGAATACTCTGTCTGGGGCCAGTGATGCTCTGTCTTCTTGGTGCTTGGGGGGCAAGACTGGGAGGGCATCTGGAGTTCTGGCCCCACTGGTGGACCTCCTGATGGCACCTGGGTTTTGGCCACTGTGTGACACAGAGTGTTGGATGGGTCATTGGCCTGATCCAACATGGCTTCTCTTATGTTTCTATACTCTGAAATGTCACCATGATGTGGCTTCAGTTGAGCTTCAGTTAAGGGGAAGGGGAAGGAGATTGTAAGCCACTCTGGGACTCCTTTGGGTATAAATCCTCCTCCTCCTCCTCCTCTTCTTTCTCTTCTTTGACATAGTGGTTAAGTGTGTAGACTCTAATCTGGGAGAACTGGGTTTGATTCCCCACTCCTTCACATGCAACTACTGTATGACCTTGGGCAAGCACTGTGGCTGTTCTCTCAAGGAGAGTTTTAGAAAGAGTTCTCTCAGCCCCACCTACCTCACAGGGTGACTGTTGTGGGGAGGGGGAGGGAAAGAAGTTTGTAAGCCATTCTGAGACTCCGAGTGAAGGGCGGGGTATAAATCTGATCTCCTCCTCCTCCTCCTGTCCTCCCCCCCTTTTCTCCCACCTCTGGATCTCGGCAGCTGTCAAAGTACACCTCAGTCTCTCCCCTCCCAGTTTGTGAGGAGGGAGCGAGGTGTCCTTTCCCTCCAAATGGGAGCACGTCTGCCTAAATGAAATCACGGAGAAAGAGTAAAACTTCTCATGAAGGTGAGAGAAACCTGATTAGTTCCCCATAACCCCTCTTTTAATTATGGCCCCGTGTTATGATATCATATTTTCAAGGTGAAATGGGCCGTCGTGCCTCCTCCGTCCCACGTTTCCTCATCTATATGATGACTTCTAATATCCCTGACATGGGGGGGGGAAAATCACCACTCATCATTGTCTAGGTTACTCTTGTTGCTATCTTTAATGCTGTCATATTTCAAACTCATAAAATCTCTGACAGCAGAAATTAAATCCATTCATACTTAATACAATATATCCACAGATTAATTTCCTGTTTAATCAATTATAACGGTGTCTCAGGAATGATTCTTTCTCTCTGTCTGCTTTAAACAAAGAGAGGCAAGGAGCTGAAAGGATTCTCCGAAACAGTTGTCACATCTTGATTTGGCACCTCCACCTTTCTAATATATTATAATATATATTTTAAAAGCAAGATGATACTAATCGTTTGATCGAGAAATGGCATGTTAATGCAGAAATTTAATATCTGTTATAAATGATTGCATGAGACCCTGCATGCTTGCCGTACATCTGTTTTGCATTACGTTTCGTTAAATGGCTTTTTGAAAAACTGCATTAACCTTCATTGTGATAAATCCAGTGTGATCCACAGACAGACCTGCCCACGTAGCAGAAGGAAGTGTTACCATTGAGTTCTGGAGGGTGGGAGACAGTAGCATTAGTCAAAGACCACTCATATAACTGCTTTTTATTGAGATTGGTCTGTTGGCCAATCTAATCCAATGTTGTCTACAAACAGCTGCTCTCCAAGGTCCCAAGCAGAAATCATTCACAGCTCTGCATCCAAACATCTGTGTCTTTTCCCCCCAACCAGAGATGTTGAAGGTGGTGAGAGCCAGCTTGGTGTGGTGGTTAGGAATTCAGACTGTAATCTGAGAGAACCGGGTTTGATTCCCCACTCCTCCACATGCAGCTGCTGGTGTGACCTTGGGTCAGTCACAAGTTCTCTCAGAGCTGTTCTCTCAAGAGCAGTACTCGAAAGAGCTCTCTTAGCCCCACCTACCTCAAAATGTGTCTATTGTGGGGAGAGGAAGGGAAAGGAGATTGTAAGCTGCTCTGAGACTCCTTCGGGTAGTGAAGAATGGGGTATACATCCAATCCCCTCCTCCTCCTCCTCTTCTGGAGATCTCCAGGTCCCACCTGGAGGTTGGCAACCCCAGATTGCCCATGCAACCAGTGCCATGACCACCCTGCATACCATAAAGTTCCTCTGTGTTCCACTCTGCCGCAGGTGTGAGCACCGTGGCTTGTATGAAGCTGCCCAGATGCAAGGACCACTGCCTACCCGTCTCCCTTCTTTTGCCTTCCACAATACTTCATGGAATTGGTCTTTCAGAAAGTGAGGAAGCCCTGAATATAGTGAGTGGACGAGAGAGCCACTGATGACCTATGATCCCAGGTAATCCTCAGGCCAACAAACTTTAGTGACAGGACGTCAGGCTCAACTGGTCTGCCGACACATATTTTCGCACGGCCGAAGGCAGCCCGAGACCTTCATTCCTGTTAAATTTTCATTTCCGAGCCCAAACCAGCATTACTCGTTGAGGAGTTCGTCGCGAAATTTTGATCGGGGTTGGCTTGACCCAGTCGCTCCTCTTGCTAGGAGTAATTCATAAGTGTGATAGTTTCATTATCAGATACCTCACACTGGAAGCACGGTGAGGAACGCCGTTTGCACATGATAAATAGGAGGTGCTTGCAGATGAATAATGCAGCCTTAAGGAGAGGATGATGGCTGTGGAATAAACCCTGATGGCAAAGCCCTTGAAGGCTGAGGCAGATGCTGCCTTTGCGTTCTCTTTCACCGAGGCAGACAGGAAGTGCGAGGGAAGAGGAACACATAAATCCACAGCCTGAAGGCTGTGAGGTTTTAGGGAGGCCTGCCCAGGGTCGGAGAGCGGGAATAATACACTCTGCAGAACAACCTCTGCCACAAATATGACAGTGGGGCACGTCTCAGGCAACTCCTCACAAAGCCAGAGCCATGTGTCGAAATGAAGTGGCAGCTTTTGTTGAAACAGGGCCCTGGAATGCTTCAAAGAGTGCCTGAACTTGCTGCCGCTAGAGGATTTGGTTCTTTTTTTAAAAAAACAACCAATAATTAAAGCTCAATTGTTTTTATGTATTCCAATTAGATGTAAGATGCCTGCTCCCTGGGAGGAAAGTGATGGCAAACCTAGACAGCATAATAAAAAGTAGAGACATCACCTTGCCATCAAAAGTCTGTATGGTCAAAGCAAGGGTATTCCCAGTAGTAATGTACGGCTGCGAGAGTTGGACCATAAGGAAGGCCGAGCGCCGAAGAATAGATTCTTTTGAATTATGGTGTTGGAAAAGACTCTTGAGAGTCCCTTGGACTGCAAGGAGACCGAATCAGTCAATCTTAAAAGAAATCAACCCTGACTGTTCCCTGGAAGGCCAGATACTGAAGCTGAAGCTCAAATACTTTGGCCACCCAATGAGAAGGGAGCACTCCCTGGAGAAGACCCTGATGCTGGGGAAGACTGAAGGTCAAAGAAGAAGGGGACAGCAAAGGATGAGATGGTTGGACAGTGTTATCGAGGCAACGAACATGAAATTAAGCAAACTCCGGAGCATGACAGGGGACAGGAGGGCCTGGCACAATGGGGTCCGTAGGGTCACAAAAAGTCAGACTCGACTGTGCGACTGAACAACAACAAATCGATTACAGCTTCTCTGAGTCAGGAGCCTCTGTACCCAGAAGCTTTTGTGGTGGGTTACCATTCTGCAGATTGGGGCTGGAGATTGCCTGGAATTGCAATAGCTCTTGAGGCTACAAAGGTCAGTTCCTCTGGACAACATGGCAGTTTCAGAGGGCAAACTGTAGGGTATGTCATAGATTCTAAGTGAAATCCCTCCCCAAGGTTTCCCACCCATGAGAACTGCCCCCAAATCTCCAGGAATTTCCCAGTTCAGAATTGGCAACCCTCCTTTGTGGATTATTACACATATGAAGCTGCCTTCTACTGAATCAGACCATTGGTCTGCCAAGGTCAGTATTGTCCACTCAGACTAGCAACTGTTTCCACACAGGCGGAGGTCATAGAATCATAGAATGTTAGTTGGAAGGGACCTTGCAGGTCATCTAGTCCAGCCCCCTGCACTCTGCAGGAGTGAAGCCGAAAGATAGCCCTACAACATACTCAAAAGATGGTCGTCCAGCCTCCACTTGAAAACGCCCAGGGAAGGAGCATCCACCACCTCCTGAGGCTGTCTGTCCCACTGCTCAACCACTCTTACAGTTAGGAAGTGTCTCCTGATATTTAGCCGGTAACGACTCCCTTGTAGTTTCCACCCATTCAATCTAGTCTTGCAATCTGGAGCAAGAGAGAATGGATCTGCTCCATCTTCTACATGACAGCCCTTCAAATACTTGAAGATTGAAATACTTTCACATCACCTACTGGCTGGTCCTTTCTAACCAGAGATACTGGGGACTGAACCTGGGGCCTTCTGTATGCCAAGCAGATGTGCTATCATCACTAAGCCATGGCCCTCCCTTAAAACAAACTTGTAAGTTGTAACAATATTATGAAAGCAATAGGATCCTCCCTTTTACAGTGCCTGCTTCTTGCCAAGGCACAGCTCCTCCTTGCAAAGGAGATCCTGTCCGACTGGAATGAGGATGAACTCCTAGACTTCGCCCGACGAAAAGGCAAAGCTTCATCACCTTCCAACCTAATAGGCTTGTATATTGTCACTGCCGGTTTTTAAGACTTTCTGCTATGAGTCACACAAGAACTACTCACCTTCATGCAATGCAGAGACATAGGATGTGAAAAACACACCCATATTACAGATGGGTTAAATGGCAGCCATAAGACAGATACGGCATTTTTTTAAAAAAAACAGGCAGACCCGGAATGTGGCGGAATACAATGAATGCACCTGCTTAACACCCCTAATTTATATGCAATTGTAGCAGAGCTGGAATGAGGAACGTGGGCACCTCCAATTGATGTGAGCTCTGAGGCCACGTACCTCTGGCTTATAGAGTGAAATGTTCCGCTGTAAAAATGTTCTGCTGTAAAAATAATCCTGCCCCCTCTTAAAGCTCAACAAATCTGTGGGAGGCAGGCCTGAGAGCGTTCAAGGCATGCAAATGTATTCCTATTGGCACAACTGACCTCACTGCAGGATTTACGGCCACCATATAAAGTGGCAGTACCAAATACATTGTTTAATTGGTTTACTTCATCAATACCAATGCTCCCTCTAAAGTGTGGAGTCTGGTGAGCAAAAATTCTACTTTGCAAGAGCCAGTTTAGTGTAGTGGTGAGAGCCAGTTTCGTATAGGAGTTAAGTGCGCGGACTCTAATCTGGGAGAACCGGGTTTGATTCCCCACTCCTCCACTTGCACCTGGCTGGATGACCTTGGGCAAGCCGTAGTTCTGATAAAAGCCATTCTTGAAAAAAGAGCAGTTTCTGTCAAGAGCCCTCTCAGCCCCACCTACCTCACAGGGTTTCTGTTGTGGGGAGGGGAAGGGAAAGGAGTTTGTAAGCCGCTCTGAGATACCTTTGGGTAGTGAAGGGTGGGGTATAAATCCAATCTCCTCCTCCTCCTCCTCCTCCTCCTCCTCCTCCTCCTCCTTCTTCTTCTTCTTCTTCTTCTTCTCCTCCTCCTCCTCCTCCTCCTCCTCCTCCTCCTCCTCCTCCTCCTCCTCCTCCTCCTCTTCTTCTTCTTCTTCTTCTTCTTCTTCTTCTTCTTCTTCTTCTTCTTCTTCTTCTTCTTCTTCTTCTTCTTCTTCTTCTTGCATTAAAGTTGTGAGCGAGCGATTTGGCTGCTGCATAAATTAGTTTGCTCTGGAGCCAGCCTTCCTGAGCTAAGACAAAAAGGTGTGCGCCAGAGACCAAAAAAATGTGAGCTGGCTCACACTAACTCAGCTTAGAGGGAACCTCCACACACACCTTCCTATCCAACAGGGACTAAAAGCGGCTTATCTCATTCTCCACTTTATCCTCACAATGACCCTGTGAGGTGGGATAGGCTGCAAGCGTGTGACTGGCCCAAGGGTTAGCCAACAAGCTTCCATGGCAGATGGGGGGATTCGAACCTGAGTCTCCAAGATCCTGGTCCGACTAACCATGACAACCGTTATCTATTACTACAGCAAAATATGGTTTAGAGAACAAAAAACGACGGCAATGTCCCTTTGAACAAGCCACAATTCTTTCAGCGGGGGACCTACTCTTCCATCCCTTCTTGTTCTCATTTGTTGTCACTAGCCCGATCTTGTCAGATCTCAGAAGCTAAGCAGGGTCGGCCTTGGCTTGTATTTGGAAGGGAGACCTCCAAGGAATACCAGGGATGTGATGCAGAGGCAGGCAACAGCAAACCACCTCTGAAAGGTCTCTTGCCTTAAAAAAATAAGTCTTGCAAGCAAATAAACAGAATAATCTGTCACGCAGTACAAATTGCACTAGAGACTTCTGTCTTCTGATACAGCTCTAATGACAACTATAAATAATACACACAGCCAGGGCTCTTTTTGTAGCAGGAACTCCTTTGCATATTAGGCCACACACCCCTGATGTAGCCAATCCTCCAAGAGCTTACAGTAGCCCCTGTAAGAAGTGCTCTGTGAGCTCTTGGAGGATTGGCTGCATTAGGGGTCTGTCGCCTAAGATGCAAAGGAGTTCCTGCTACAAAAAGAGCCCTGCACACAGCAGTGGTTTTGCTACTGTGCATGAATGACATCTGCACCAGTTGAATAGCGACCTAATAGTCCTTGAAAGGGCAAGTCTTTCTTTTAGAGTAATGCAGTCACCGGCTCTTTGACGCAGAGAAGAATAGCTGCAGTGCAAACAGAAGGGGTGGCCTTGGTTGCTTCAACATTTCTTGAGGCTTCATCGGGCCGCTTTCCTTCGTGATGGTGCCCACCAAGCTCTGGTAAGATTTAAAATGATGTATAGCCTACAAGTACATTCCAAACAGCTAGGTATCAGGCTCCATTCTGTGTGGTTGTTTAAAAACAAGTCTAGCTCGCCACCTTGTGGTGCACAGTGCTAAAACAGCAAGAACTTCTAGCTGCTAGACAATCTTAGGATCTCCTGGCTATACTACTGATGATGACGACGACGATACTGTGATTCCCCCCCCCCCCGTTTAATCATTTTCATTACTGGCATTTCTGACTGATTTCTTTCTTTTTCATAATTGCTTAAGCCAATTTCATGCCAATCACATATTATATTATCCTCCATTTTCACAGCATTGACATTCCACTGGTATCAATTTTGATGGTAATATTTCTGTCAAATTTTGTTTGCATGGCTGGGAGGAAAGAAAGACGGCGATGTTTTCTTCATGACTACGGAGAAGCCAAGTCAGGAAAATGGACGTTTCCGTTCAAAGCAGCGTGTATGCCAAAGTCAGTAGCATCCCTAGTTACAGCCTGATGATTTTATTGTGAAGTTGGGTTTTAATATTGTATTTTATATTATGCTGGCGTTCTCAACCTTTGGAACCCTGAAGGCAGTAGAAGGGATCTCTCTCTCTCTCTCCCTCCCTCCCTCCCTCCCTCCCTCCCTCTTTATCCCACCTTTCTTGCAAACAGCTCTGGATGGTAAACACATTTCTCCCCATTTTTGTCCCCCCAACAACCCTGTGAGTTATGTTAGGCTGAGAGAAAGTGACCAGCCCAAGGTCACCCAGGGAGTGCCGTGACTGAGTCAAGATCTTGATGCACAAATCTGTGCCCCGTGTGATCCCATGGCCAAACTGGAATCACGCAGTCAGAGACTGACAAGTTAGATGAATATCTGCTTATTGCAATTAAAACAGGAAATACAGGGTTGCGCACCTTTCAGCACTTAGCAAAACCAAGCTGCATTCTCCCATGACCGAGAAGAGCAGAAGGTCTTATACTCTGGGTGACATCACATATAATTTACACATTGTTGTTGTTGTCCAGTTGCACAGTTGAGTCTGACTCTTTGTGACCCCATGGACCATATCATGCTAGGCCCTCCTGTATTCCATCGTTCTCCAGAGTTTGCTTAATTTCATGTTTGTTGCATCGATGACACTGTCTAACCATCTCATTCTTCTTCTTTGACCTTCAGTCTTTCCCAGCATCAGGGTCTTCTCCAGTGAGTGCTCCCTTCTCATTTGGTGGCCAAAGTATTTGAGCTTCAGCTTCAGGATCTGGCCTTCCAGGGAACAGTCAGAGTTGATTTCTTTTAGGATTGACTGATTTGATCTCCTTGCAGTCCAAGGGACTCTCAAGAGTCTTCTCCAGCACCATAACTCAAAAGCATCACATTTAATGTAAACATTAAAGAATCTCTAATTGGTGCCAGGCAGATAACATCATTTGACTCAGTGCATCTCTCATTGGTGTCAGCAGTTACACTTGCTTATCTGGTCTTCAGAACAATGGGGACATTAAGGAACACTGGGACCCTTTCTGGCCTCGCTTATGGAGAGCTACCTGATAAGGGCTGTGAGTCACATTAAACTTAGCTCTTGGCATCCTTGCAACTTCTAAATATGTATTCCATTCTATTGCATCTACAAAGGCTTCTAATAATGGCTTCTTATACAAAAATGCAATTCTAAGTATATCCTGTCCTTAAAATAATTGAATTTTGGTTCCATAATGTTCTATGCGTGCCAACAGTGGTTGGCGGCCCACAGTGCTACTCGATGTCTGATTGCCAATCGGGAGAAGCCTGTGTTCAGCCCACACCACCAATGGATGGGACAATTTGGAGGCGGGACGCCATGCTGCCCTACCCGCCCTTCAGAGGCATTGGGGGGGGGCAGATAAAGGTGGCTGGCGGCGCACAGCCAGCCACCGCGGGCCAGTTTTTGCCACTGCCCCCCCACCCTTCAGAAACAATCGCAGGGGGGCTGGTGAAGGTTGGTGGCGGTGCTGAGCCGGCCGCCACAGGCCTGTTCTCCCCACTCCACCCCCCCGCCCTTCAGAGGCAATCACGGGGGGGGGCTGTGAGGCTGCCGGCGGCGCTGAGCCAGCCACCTTGGCCCTATTTACGCCACTCCCCCCTGCCCTTCACAGGCAACCATGGGTGTGGGGGGGTGAAGGCCGGCAGCGGTGCTGAGCCAGCCACCGCAGCCCTGTTCTCACCGCTCCCCCCTGCCCTTCAGAGGCAATCGTGGAGTTGGCGGGTTAAGGCCGGCGGCGGCACTGTGCCACCCACCGCAGGACCACCTTTGCCATTCCCCCCCGCCATTCAGTGGCAATCGCGGACGGGGGTGAAGGTGAAGGCTGCTGCCACACAGCTGGCCACCACTGCCCCATTCTCACCACTCCCCCCCCCAGCCTTCACAGGCAATTGGGGGGAAGGTGAAGGCCGGCGGCGGCACTCGCCACTCCCCCTCTTCAGAGGCAACCATGGGAGGGGGGAGGTGAAGGCTTGCGACAGCGCTGAGCTGGCCGCCGCGGGTCCGTTTTTGCCACCCTCCCCTTAAGAGGCAATCGCGGGGGGGCAGGTGAAGGGTGGTGGCACTGCAGGCCTGGCTGCCGTGGGCCATTTCCGCCGCTCCTCCCCCCCACACTCTTTCTCTCTCTCTCTCTCTTTTGGTCTCTCTACCCCGTCTTTCATTCTCTCACTCTCCCCCTCTACCTTCCTTCCTACCTTCCATTCTCTCTCCGTCCCCCTTTCTGTCTTCCTTCCTTCCATTCTTTCTCTCTCTCTCTCACTCTCCCCTTCTTTCTTTCTTTCACTCCCCCCTCCTACCTACCTCCACCTTCCTTCCTTCCTTCCTTCCTTCCTTCCTTTCTTTCTTTCTTTCTTCCTTCCTTCCTTTCTTTCTTTCTTTCTTTCTTTCTTTCTTTCTTTCTTTCTTTCTTTCTTTCTTTCTTTCTTTCTTTCTTTCTTTCTTTCTTTCTTTCTTTCTTTCTTTCTTTCTTTCTTTCTTTCTTTCTTTCTTTCTTTCTCTCTCTCTCTCTCTCTCTCTCTCTCTCTCTCTCTCTCTCTCTCTCTCTCTCTCTCTCTCTCTCTCTCTCTCTCTCTCCCTCTCTCTCTGCCTGCCTGCCTGCTACCCTTCCAACCTTTCTAGGGTCCATTGTCTTCCAACACAACGGGCTTTGCTCCCTAGTATATATATCTATCTATCAGAGAGGGAGTGTCAGAAATCACATTCTTTCCCCCTTGCCCTACAATCTGAACCTAGGTCCTGGTTTTACATCATAGCCACTACACCAAACTGGCATGTTAAATTTAATAAAATAATAACATCAAACCAACCACCCTCACTCTTTCATCTCTAATTAAGAGATCATAGTGCAGACGTACTTTATAGGGCTGTTGGAAGGACTAATGAGGCGATCCCTAGGAAGTGCTTTGTACACAGGAGAAGATTATATACATTAGCAAGTAATTTTTTCCACATTATTTCAGCGGAGATTTCTCTCTCGGAGTAACATTTCACTGAATTTTAATGTCAGCTGTATTTCCCCCCCTAATTCCTAGAAGCTGCTTGGAGAGCTAATTTGGACCGAAGAATAGGATAAAAATATCAGCAGTCCCTAACAAATAATCCATTATTTACCCAGTCCCAAGTGAGGGCCCCAGAATTCGTGCCGCTGCCTGGGCCTCTCTCTCCCCTCGTTTCCCCATTTTGTTTCCAGAATGTCCCTTGGCTTTTGATGCGGTTGCCAGGAATCCCACATATCTGTCCAAGTTTGTTTTGAAGCCATTTCTTTTGATGTCAGAAGCATACAAAAGCAATCTGTTACCAGCCAGAGTGCTCCTTCATTTGCGCACGCATAAGGGAGCTGCCTGGCAGTGTATGCGAATGCGTGCACAAACGGCTTTGGCCTTTTAAGCTTAATGACTTCTCAAAGCCATCTTTTTATCGCTCTCCTTTTGGAAACGGTCTCCATCTATACAAGAAATTTGCCAAAGAATTATCCCGTATTATTGAACCAGTCCCTGGCATCACTTAATCAGCTCCTGAGGAGAGTCAGAAGGACTTCCAGGAGGGGTGAAACGGCAAAGGACTGGATCCTGCAAAAGGCTGATGCTCCACTTCTAATATCAGTTTCCAGGGCTATTTTTGGGCAGGAACGCACAGGAACAGAGTTCCGGCTGGCTCCCGAGTTGGCCACACCCAGCAGGAACTCATTAGCATAATAGGCCACACCCAACAGCAGAAACCTATGAGGATTGGCTACATTAGGGGTGTGTGGCCTCACATGCAAAGGAGTTCCTGCTGCAAAGAAAGCCCTGGGTTTTGACAACAAACATGGTAAACAGAATAAGAAGCAAAAGGTGGGTGTGGCTGGATGACCACACTTCTGGTAACATGGGTGTGTGTGGCCTAATATGCTAATGAGTTTCTGCTGTTGGGTGTGGCCTAATATGCTAATGAGTTCCTGCTGGGCTTTTCCTACAAAAATAGCCCTGTCAGTTTCATAGATGTTGTTTTCAGCATCTATGTGGGGTCTTGTGCTCTGGCCACTTTGGCGCACAGGGGCTACAGGGAGAAAACTTCCATCAGGAGCTGTGCCTGCCTTAGGATGGGATGGTTATGTGAATCTGCCAGCATGGTGTACAGAAGATGAAGAAGAAGAAGAAGAAGAAGAAGAAGAAGAAGAAGAAGAAGAAGAAGAAGAAGAAGAAGAAGAAGAAGAAGAAGAAGAAGAAGAAGAAGAGGAGGAGGAGGAGGAGGAGGAGGAGGAGATTGGATTTCTACCCGGCCCTTCACTAGCCAAAGGAGTCTCAGAGCAGCTAACAATTCCCTTCCCTTCCCCACACCAACACCCTGTAGGTGGGGCTGAGAGAGCTCTTTCAAGAACTGCTCTTGAGAGAACATCTCTGAAAGAATTTGTGACTGACCCAAGGTCACACCAGCAGCTGCATGCGGAGGAGGAATGGGGAATCAAACCTGGTTCTCCCAGATTAGAGTCCGTGCTCCTAACCACTAACCAAACTGGATTGTCATTTTAAAGTCTGGCCAAAGTTCAGTCTAGACCAGCTCTCTGTCTCCAATGAAGATGTCAGCTTACACCAGGGAAACTGACAAACACACAGGTTTTTCCTAAATGGATACCCCTGCTGCCTTACACAGATACGTTTGCTTGTGTTGTTCTTTCGCCGCCTGTTCTACAATCCACTCCCAATGTATTATTTTGTTTTGCTAGGAATCTTTGCTGTTTGATTCAATGCTTGTTACCATATCTTGCAATTTATTGTTGTTATCCTTAAATAAATTTATGTGTTTAATGTTTTATTTATTGTATTTTATTGTTTTATATTTGTTGTGAACCACCCAAAGAGCTTTGGCTATGGGGTGGGGTATAGCAATAAAATGCTTCTCCTTCTCCTTCTCCTCCTCCTCCTCCTCCTCTTCCATCATCATCATCATCCCTTCTAATTCATTTACTGATTGTCTGATATTATCATACTGTTGTAAACCATTAACTGATAGGAAAGTTTTTATTATACTTGTAATCCCCCCCCAGACCCTAACCTGGATAGGCCAAGCTGGCCTCATCTCGTCAGATTTCCGAACCGAAGCAGGGTCAGCCCTGGTTAATACTGGGATGGGAGACCGCCAAAGAAGTCCAGGCTTGCTATGCAAAGGCGAGCAACGGCAAACCACCTCTGAACATCTCTTGCTTTGAAAACCCTACAAGGTCACTGTCAGGGCTTTTTTTGTAGAAAAAGCCTAGCAGGAACTCATTAGCATAATAGGCCACACCCAACAGCAGGAACTCATTAGCATATCGGGCCACACCCCTGACAGCACAGCTCATTGGCATATTAGGCCACACCCCCATGTTACCAGAAGTGCGGTCATCCAGCTACACCCACCTTTTGCTTCTCATTCTGTTTGCCTTGTTTATTGTCAAAACCCAGGGCTTTTTTTTGTAGCAGGAACTCCTTTGCATGTTAGGCCACACACCTCTAATGCAGCCAATCCTGATGAGTTCCTGCTGTTGGGTGTGGCCTATTATGCTAATGAGTTCCTGCTGGGTATGGCCAACTCAGAAGACAGCCGGAACTCCGTTCCTGTGTGTTCCTGCCCAAAAATAGCCCTGGTCACCGTAAACCGGCTGCAACTGACAGCACGTTCCACCACCGATCCCCCTTGACTCCCGGCGAGAAAGGTGGAAATGAATTCAGTGACCGCTACCACCGTAATCACAATAGTACTTCAAAAGTGCTTTGCAATAGAACTTCAATAGTACTTTTCAAAAGGCTTCAAGTCACTGTCTCACCCACTCCCCTGGCTGCAGAGGGGAAACTTAAGGCAAGGAGATTGTCACTTGCTGAAGGCCACCTCGTGAGTCCCATAGTTTTCCCTGCCCTCCTGCTTCACCATTTCCCCTTTCTCTGCAGTCAAATTGGCCTTGCGGTCTTCTCTCTAATGCACGCCCACAATTCACTTGTGTCATCCAGCCCCCACCCATATCTTGAGGGATAGCTGCAGTGTTTTGCCTCCTTGTTTCCTGTAACACCTGTCTTCACAACGAACTGGACTTCCATTGCGTTCAATGTTTATTGCGCTTAATATTCAGCTTCGATGGCACTTTCAGGAAACATTCCCCATTAATAGCATGTAGATTTATGCAGCACTGACTCCTGGTTGCCTACCCAATTTATTTCTCGCCGAGTTTTGTCTCCTTTACTGCGATTCCTCCGATGTTTACTTTGTCTTCATAGTCTTGCAAGGTTAAAAAGGAGCTATCGCTCGAACATTCATTATTAATTTTGCCTAAGTGTGGCCAATTAATTTCCCTAAACAGAAACTGGTACCTTTTTAATGGTATTTGCCGTAAAAGGCCTGGAAGCAAGCTTGCGATTAACCAAAGGATCACTTTTTTTTTTAATTATTAACTCAAAAATTAGCTACTTTCTTTGACATTCTTCCTTTGCTGGAGGGCGGGTAGGCTGCACTCCAGATAGCAGTTAGGACAATTTGGGGCAGGCAGCATCTCCCCCCCCGCCCCCCGCATCTATGGCGACTGGTGACAGCCCACGCTGGGATGCAGCACCAGCGTCAACAGTGGGCAGGGTGGGACACATGCTGAGGCCCACCCCTGCTGTGGAATAATAGCATTCTTTTCCTCTCCCATCACAAGCATCACACTACAGGTGGGTAACCACTGTTGGTCTGAAGAAATGTGCTTTGCACACGAAAGCTTACACTTTGGATAAAACTTTGGTTGTGGTCACATGTGCCAGAAAAAATGGAGGGTGGGGAAGCGAGGCTATTTCCTCTGGAGGAATTTGACCCGCGGTTGCACGATCACCCCTCCCTTTGAAGCTGCGGGCGCAGTCCATCAGTGCGTGATCAGATGAGACTGTGGGTGAGTGGGGGGCGGGTTGTGCCGTCCCCCCCCCCATGCACTTAACCGAGGGATTGATGAATCACACCTCCACACTGGGGGCTCCCTATGGAGTTTGCAATGATGTGCATACTGCGAGGGGGGGGGACAACAGCCCGGAGTCAGGATGGCCTGACCAGACCATTCCTGATGCCATGAGAGCCCGCTGGAGTGATCAGACATGGGAAAGTCCATCCGTGGCCTGTTGCAACCCATTTACTACTGGAGTTTCCCCAGGGTCTTTTAACTCTGCTTCTCCAGCAGAGCAAAACGGGTTGCTGACGGCAGCGGGGCACTTCCCAGATGTTGTTGTCTGATTGCGCCCTTTAAATCTGCCCAGCATTCGCACCTGTGTCAGGTCTAGTTGTGTGCATGATCGCAGCATTTGTCAGTCTTAAAGTTGCCACTGGATTCCAACTTCCATCACAGTACAGGAAAGTGGTCAATGGCAACTTTATTACTTTATGGTGATGGATGCTAAGCTCTCACCAAGGTGCCAAGGGACAAATTGCCCGCTCTAATGACACGCACACTCCCCTTCTGTTTGTTAAGAGCAGATCAGCGGGCATCAAGGAGAATTGTTTGACTTTTCTGCATGTCACAGGTACAACCAGGGCTTTATTTGTAGAAAAAGCCCAGCAGGAACTCATTGGCATAACAGGCCACACCCAACAGCAGAAACTCATTAGTGTGGTCATCCAGCCACACCCACCTTTTGCTTCTTATTCTGTTTGCCTTGTTTGTTGTCAAAACCCAGGGTTTTTTTTGGAGCAGGAACTCCTTTGCATGTTAGGCCACACACCCTTAATGTAGCCAATCCTAATGAGTTCCTGCTGCTGGGTGTGGCCTATTATGCTAATGAGTGGCCAACTCCGTTCCTGTGCATTCCTGCCCCAAAATAGCCCTGGGTACAACAGTAGAACAAAGTTTGAGTCCGATGACACCTTTAAAACCAACAAAGTTTTATTTAAGCTGTAAGCTTTTGTGTGCAAGCACACACTTCCTTAGACAAATTGAAAAAAAAAATTCTTCAAGTCTTACATACAGGAAGATTGGGGGGGGGTCCGAAGAATCAGTAAGGACCAGTCAGAGTTAAGATGCATAAGTGAAGTTGAGATTGGATCAAGGCGGCAAGATCAACGAATGGCAACAAATTAGCACACAAATGGGGGAGCTAACAAACACTTGTGAGAACAAAGCCTGAGTCCAGTGGCACCCCCAAGACCAACCAAGCTGAACCCTGGGGACATGCAGGAACAGGGAGACTCTGCATGCGAAGATGCACATGTCTTCAAATACATAGAAACAGATTTCCTCAAATGTTACATAATAGCAGGGGGGGTTACTTGCCAGAGCGGCTTACAAACTCCTTTCCCTTCCCCTCCCCACAACAGACACCCGGTGAGGTAGGTGGAGCTGAGAGAGCTCTGACAGAAACTGCTCTTTTTCAGGAACAGCTCTGACAGAACTATGGCTGGCCCAAGGTCATCCAGCAGCTGCAAGTGGAGGAGTGGGGGAATCAAACCCGGTTCTCCCAGATTAGAGTCCGCGCACTTAACCACTCCACCAAACTGGCTCTCTGAAGAAGTGTGCTTTGCACATGAAAGCTTACACTTTGAATAAAACTTTGTTGGTCTTAAAGGTGCCACGGGACTCAAACTTTGTTCTGTTGCTTCAGACCAACATGGCCATCCACCTGAATTTCCAATCAAAGATGTAAGTCTTTGTCTAAAAAAATGGAGTGATGCATTTCTCTGTATTACTAAAGGTAAACGTTTCCCTTGCTCGAAAGCCAGTTGAATCTGACTCTAGGGATGTGGTGCTCATCTCTGTTTCCAAACCGAAGAGCCAGCGCTGTCCAAAGACTTCTCCGTGGTCATGTGGCTGGCATGACTAGACTCCAAGGTGCACAGAATGCTGTTACCTTCCCACCGAAGTGGTATCTATTTATCTACTTGCAATTTCTTTCTTTCGAACTGGTTGGTTGGCAGGAGCTGGGGCCAGAAACGGGAGCTCACTCCGTCATTCAGCACTCGGGTCTCAAACAGCTGAACTACTGACCTTCCAGTCTGCAGTTCAGCATCTTAACCACTTGAGCCACCGCAGCCCTTTTCTGTATTTTATTTTCTGGTTTTATGAGCAAGGAAATCAAATTCCCTTCTTTCTTCCTGTTGTTTCCAAATGAACATCTTCTGTATGTCGGGATTGTTCAGTTGCTTACCCATTTGGGATGGATGTGGATTGGTCTCCTCACTTGGAGCAATGCGAGTGGAGAAACTTGTCCACGGACCTTGCGACTGAGCTTCCTCCAGAACGATCTTATTGTTTTTACACAAATGACGCCAGTTTTATTGACTGCACACAGAATAAAATCATGGAAGGCATATTTTCTCCTCTCTGGTTTTGTACAAAATAATAAAAACAACTAAGAAAGCACAATTCAAGTATGATTTCTCTCTACCAGAGTAAGCAAACTGAAACGGAGAAGGGCTCAAGGAAAGAAAGGACTGCTAAAGAAGAAACGATAGAGCCAAATGGGGGGGGGGGCAATGGAAGAAGTGAGGCTGGAGGGAAAAGGGGCGACACCAAAGGGGGAAAGGGACCCAGCTATACTTAGGGATGCGAGGTCTTACCTGCGTCCTGGTGGGGGACTCCACCCCGGCTCCCGGAGTCTTCTGGCGAGTGCTTTGCACATGTGCCGTGATGATGTCACCTGGAAGTGACACCATCGCACCAGGCACATCATCCAGGAGACGTTCTAGCATTTGGGTTAAAAAAACTGTATGATCACCATAGAGTTTCCCCCCAAATGCTAGAGTGTCCCCCACACGACGTGCCTGGCACAATGATGTCACCTCTGGGTGACGTCATTCTGCTGGGCATGTTGGGTGCACTGGGGCTCTTTGGGGATGGGGATTCCCCCACCGGCAAGCTGGCCAGGGGCAGATTGAGGGACCCGAAAGTGGGCAACCCCCTGCCCCCGTTGGGGGATGGTAACCCTAGGTTTACTTGTTCACTCAGGGCCCACGCAATCCCAGATCTGGTCCTGCTGGGTTGATGAGACTGTGATCTTAACTTACTGTCTCCCTGCAGGGAGAGAGGGGCACAGAAAATTGTTCTATGCATCTGCTACAGTTTGTCTATGAACCAGGGGGCTTCTAGCCCCAAACAGGCAGCACTGATTGCTGCCCTTTGCTTCAGTGCTGACCCTAGTAACATATTCTAATCCAACAGAAACCACTATTATTAGAGCCCTGTATATTCTGACCTTTAAAAAAAAAAAAAAGCTTCTATATTCTGGCAATTCAAGCTATACATGATGGAAGCTAGTATTTTTGCGACTGTATCCAAATTAGGCAAAAATCACACCATTTATCTTTGGAGTGCAGAAATCTGCAATTTTAAGAAAACCAATTTGCATAAATTATTCCAGTCCTTCTTGCCAGGGTAGATGTGCAAAGAGTTATTACACAGGGAAGAAGAAGAAGAAGAAGAAGAAGAAGAAGAAGAAGAAGAAGAAGAAGAAGAAGAAGAAGAAGAAGAAGAAGAAGAAGAAGAAGAAGAAGAAGAAGAAGAAGAAGAAGAAGAAGAAGAAGAAGAAGAAGAAGAAATTGGATTTATACCCTGCCCTTCACTTGAAGTCTCAGAGCAGTTTACAATCTCCTTTCCCTTCCCCTCTCCACCACAGACACCCTGTGAAGTCCGTGGGGCTGAGGAAGCTCTTTCAAGAACTGCTCGTGAGAGAACAGCTCTGAAATAACTTGTAACTGACCTAAGGTCACATCAGCAGCTGCATGTGTAGGAGTGGGGAATCAAACCTGGTTTTCTCAGATTAGAGTCCACACTCCTAACCACTACACCAAACTGCCTCTCCAGCTGGAAGCCCTAATCCCTAACCACTTTAAATGTTTCAGCCACCTCTTTGTTTTTTTCTGAGATTTCTGCAGGCATAGCTCACACATTTCTAGGTACTCTTAGGGACTAGGAACACGTCTTCTCATGGGCATAGATGTATGGGGACTGCTTAAGTTGGTAGTGCAATGGGAATTTTTCTACTGCATCGTGGCTCAAAATCCAAGCAAAACCCAAGGGCCACATAGTTCCTTGGCCGGGGTGCTGGCGTTCATGCCTATTGACATGATAAAATACAACTTTGAGATTTGGGGGGTTGGGGTTAGATGCAGATCAAGGACAGAGATAGACCTATCAAAGTAACGCTTTCTGTTTAGTTTGGTTCAAGCAGTCCAACAATCTTCTCCTGGTCTGCCTGCTGGTTGTGATGGGTGATATTTGGTGATAATCGTGGGAATCCAAGGGCACTCCTAGGATTGTGGGCAGAAGAACAAGAAACTACTCAAGATTATAGAAGTCCACGCACACTGGTTATCTGATTCTGTCACCTCGCTGGCTTGGGAAATGTTGGCAGGCATTGCCTATATTTACTCTTTCAAGCATACTTTCTGGACCTAGCGGACTAGAAACATGCTTTTCACCAGCAAAAATGAAGAACCTCAGATTCTGTGCCCAGTATCGCATTTTGTGGTTTTGACTAGTCCTCCCACGTAATCACACAGCCCTGGCTAGTGTTCATTCTTTACAGGTATGCACAGTCATAAATAAATTGCCACGTTAACTGTGGTTGTTACAAAGGCGTAGTTGTAGAGCTGACAAGTGGGGGACCCGCAAGGACTTGCAAGGGGTCAGTTCATTTCCCCCTGTATACCCTTCCCCCACAATACGCTTTCCTTCTCTCATCCTAGCAGCCCCCCTACCCTTACTCCATTCCCTGCTTCCTTCGCTCCTTCCCACTCACCAATCGTTCTTTTGGAAATCGGCCCTGATTTCACTTTTATGTTTAATGCATCTGCTTCATTTATTCTCCAACTTTCTTTCAAAAGCAGCTTACATCGTTCACCCTCTTCACCATTTTATCCTCACAATGGCTGAGTTCAGACTGGCAGTTTGCCCTGCGGTAGCCATGTTTCAGCCACGTTTCCCAAGCGGATTAAAGGGGGCGTTCACACAGGCACATCTGCCTGGTGTTCCCCACCCGTGGGCAACCCGTGCTGTTCCGCTTCGCTCCCGCGTTTAAAAGATACCTGGTGAAAGTGGTAGCAAATCCCGGAGAGCCTGTTTATCCCTCTGCATTCTGCTTCTGGGAAGTGTGAACGCCAGCCTGAAAATCCGGGAGCAACCCGCTTTGCGCATAAGGCAGCCGTGATATGATTGGCTGTGCTCTGCTCTACCGCCCAATGCGGTGCCAGTGCAATGGGATCCTCTTCAAATTGGCCAGATGCATTATGCTGAATTACCAGGGAAAAGCCATTTACAGCCATGCCTCTGGGCCAGCAGTCTGAACACTCCTGCGCACCTCCTCCCGGTATGCTCCTGCATCAGTTGGTGCAGTGTGACCAGGAAAACCCGGAACAGTTTGTTCCAGGGCTTTTTTGCCACAACTGGCTCTGTTGTGTATGCAGTCAACATCGTGCCATCAACGAAGAGCCAGAGCTTGAGTACCTGAGAACAATGGGACTGAGGTTCCTGGCTCCCGCGTAGGGGGACCAATGGGAACGGCGGCGGGAATTCAAACCCGCCAATGGTACCAGGGGGGCGGCCCCTCCCCAATGTATATAGTTGGCCTCCGGGCCGGTTATCAGTGTCTCATGTTGTATAATAGCGAACCATGCTGATCACTACATCGCTGTCTGTGGTTTCTTTATGCGTCTAACCCACTATATAACAATGGCGACGAAGGTGGGATCCTGTTGAGCGCTCCAGCCGGGCTGTCGGACAACGCTCCCGAAGACTCGCTCCACCGCTCCACGGGCATCCTCCATGAGCGCCTCCGAGGGTGAATCCAGAGCCGTGTCACTGCCGCCGACTAGCACAATGGCCATCGCTCCAGGATCCGGGCTGATACCGCCGTTCGACGCTTCCCAGCCCCAACGATGGGGAGCCTGGGTCACGGGTTTGCGGCAAGCCTTCGTGTTCTATCAGATCACGGACGAAGACCGAAAGAGAGGACTGCTGCTCTGCTCTTGCGGCCCCGTGATCGTGGATCTGGCACAATACCTTCTCTCTCCCAAGAAGGTGGAGGAGTGCACGGTCGACGAGATTGTGAAGGCCGTGCAGAACTACTACTCCCCGAAGCCGTCGGAGATGACCTGCCACGTGGTTTTCCAGCATAGGAACCAGCAGGGCAAAGAAACCGCCGCGGAGTTCCTCGGAGAGCTCCGCCGCCTGGCGGCCGACTGCGCCTTCGGAGAGCACTTGGAGATGGCTCTCCGCGACCGTTTCGTCGCAGGCCTCAGGGAGGAGAAACTCCGGCGCCGAATAATGGAGGGCGAGAAGGTGACCATCACCTCAGCGTTAGCCACCGCCACTGCATGGGAGAGGTCACACCCGACCACCACCACCGCGGCGCATCGTGTGGCCTCCCCCGGGAACAGCGACATCGACGACCCCGAGGTACACCGCACACTAGCACAGCATCGCCCGCCAGCACCGTCCGCTAGCTCCGCACGCAAGCAACCCGGCTCGGCGGCGCAGGAGTGTGCCAGCTGCGGAGGGCAGCATGAGAGGAGATCGTGCCGGTTCCGGGACGCCACATGTCGAGACTGCGGCCGCACGGGCCACATCGCAAGGGTTTGCCGGTCCAAGCCATCACGCGCAGCACAAAAACCGCAACCGCCCCGCCGCAGGTCTGAGGCGCACTTCGAGGACTGCGCGGCCCCGGAGGCAGACCTATACCAACTGACCAACGCCCCGGCCGCTCGAACACAGGTACTGAAACTCCCCAGTCAGGCCTCTACCCCAAAAATATACGTCCGGATCAAAGTAGAGGGGGCCCCCTTACAAATGGAACTCGACTCGGGCTCCGCCTGTTCCATCATTTCGGAGGCCACATTAAGACAGATTTGCCCAAAGGGGGCCCCCGCTTGCGGCCATCACCCGTGACGCTCATGGACTTTCAGAGAAACCAAGTGCCAGTGAAGGGGGTCGGGAGTTTCAGGGTGCAGTACCGGGGCTTCAAGGGTCATTTGGACTTGCTCGTAGTCGAGGGCGACCTAGTTAGCCTCCTGGGGAGGGCCTGGTTTGGACCCCTAGGAATCGCGATCGAGGGGTCCAGCATTGCGCAACCCGCGATTTCCAGGAAGTGTGCCGCGAGTTCCCATCCGTTTTCGACGGGTCCCTGGGCCGATATACGGGCCCCCCGGTTTCGCTACAACTCAACCCCACAGTGGCCCCTATCCGCATGCGTGCCAGGTCCGTTCCGTTTGCCTTAAAACCCAAAATAGACGCGGAACTGGACCGACTGGTGGCGCAAGGGGTTTTGGAGCCGGTCTCTCACGCAGTGTGGGAAACCCCGATCGTGACCCCCATTAAACCTAACGGGGATGTCCGCATCTGCGCGGATTATAAATGCACGATAAATCGGGCATTGCAGGACCATGCCTACCCGGTCCCGGTGGTGAGCCATGTTCTGGCCACCTTGGCAGGGGCCAAGATCTTCGGCAAACTAGATCTGGCCCAAGCGTACCAGCAGCTGCCTGTCGATGGGCCGACAGCAGAGGCCCAAACAATTGTAACGCACCGGGGGGCCTTCAGGGTCAATCGCCTGCAATTCGGGGTGAGCGTGGCACCCGGAATTTTCCAGCAACTGATGGACTCTCTCCTCAAAGGGATCCCCGGCGTCACACCATTCTTCGATGATGTGATGATCGCCGCCGCCACGCCTGATGAGTTCGCCTCCCGCCTCCGCATGGTCCTCAGCCGTTTCCGGGACGCCGGCCTTAAGGTCAAGCGCGAGAAGTGCCAGCTCGGGGTATCATCCGTCGACTTCTTGGGCTTCACGGTGAACGCAGAGGGACTCCACCCGGCCCGGGACAAGGTGAAGGCCATCGTGGAAGCGCCGCCCCCGACCTCCAAAGCCGAGCTCCAGGCTTTTCTCGGACTCTTGAACTTTTACCACGCCTTTCTCCCCCACAAGGCGGCAGTAGCCGAGCCCCTCCACAGGTTGCTCGACAAAAAGGCACCCTGGGTCTGGGGCCCGCATCAGGCTGCAGCGTTCCGGGCCGTCAAGGCCCTGCTCATCTCAAACGCGGTCCTGGCACATTTCGACGAGACCCTGCCCGTGGTCTTGGCTTGCGATGCGTCCCCATATGGGGTGGGAGCCGTGCTGGCGCACCGTCTCCCGGACGGCCGGGAGGTCCCGGTCGCGTACTACTCGCGGACCCTGTCTGCGGCCGAGCGGAACTACGCCCAGATAGACCGCGAGGGACTGGCAGTCGTGGCCGGGGTGAAGAAGTTCCACGACTTCGTCTATGGCCGTCCCTTCACAGTCGTCACAGACCACCGGCCGCTGCTGGGCCTCTTCGCGGCGGACCGCCGGACGCCACAGGTACTCTCCCCTCGGGTCTTGCGGTGGTCCATCTTCTTGGCGGGCTACAACTACACGCTCCAGCACCGGCCAGGCAAGGCAATGGGACATGCAGACGCGCTGAGCCGCCTCCCCCTGCCAGACGAAGGGGTGGACCCGGCCCCAGCTTATCATGTCCTCCAGTTAGAGGGTCTTCCAGACGCCCCTCTCCAGGCCACGGACATCGCCCGCCGCTCAGCCCGTGACCCCATCATATCCCGGGTTCTCGGCTGGGTGGTGAGGGGGTGGCCTACGGCCTCGGCGGGCCCTGAGTTCAGCGCATTTACAACACGGCGCGAGGAACTATCGGCACACAAGGGCTGCCTGCTGTGGGGGGACCGGGTCGTAGTCCCCAGCGCACTCCAGCAACAGGTCCTGCAGGCTCTGCACGAAGCACACCCCGGCATCGTGCGGATGAAAGCCCTCGCCCGGAGCTACGTCTGGTGGCCAGGCATCGATGGGGAAATAGAGGCCTGGGTGAAGCGTTGCCAGATCTGTCAAGAGGTCCGGCCAAGCCCACCATGTGCACCCACCCAGGCATGGGAATCAACAAGGACCCCGTGGTCCCGGCTCCACATCGACTTCGCCGGGCCCTTCCACGGGTTAACATTCCTGGTCACCGTGGACGCGTACTCCAAGTGGCTGGAGGTGAGTCCAGTCTCCTCCACCTCCGCAAGCGCCACCATCCGAGCCCTCCGGAAGATATTTGCCACGCATGGCTTGCCGGACACCATCGTCTCCGACAACGGCCCGGCGTTCACATCCGAGGAATTCCAGCGGTTCCTGCGGGACAACTTGATCCGGCATATCAGGTCAGCACCCTTCCACCCTGCCACGAACGGCCAAGCGGAACGCATGGTCCGCACGGCTAAGGAAGCTTTAAGCCGCCTGACCGAGGGGGACTGGGAGTCACGCATAGCCCGGTTCTTGCTGGCGAACCGGACAACACCCAACCCGGTCAGTGGCCACTGCCCCGCGGAGCTTCTCATGGGCCGGCGACCCGCCATCCTCCTGGACCGCCTGCACCCCGACAGGGCTCCAACAGGACGGAACTGGGTCGAGGACCGGGAGGCACCACGGGGCTTCTTCCCAGAGGACCCGGTGTTCGCAAGGAACTACGGCCGAGGCCTGGAGTGGATAGCAGGAAAGGTAATCCGCCCCACCGGCCCTGTCTCCTATGAGGTGTCGACAAATGACGGGCAGGTCCTGCGGCGCCACGTGGACCAGCTGAGGCGGCGCCTACTTCCAACGGTAGGAGACCGGGGTAACCAAGGGGAGGTGGAGCAGGCCCCACGAGAAGCTGAGGGAGAGCCCGAGGCGGAACGAGACCGCAGAGAGGCGGACCCCAGCGACGGGCAGCTCAGTATGCCCGAGGCCTCATCAGCCGAGGGCCAGACGGCGTACCCTTCCCCAGCGGAAGGAGGGGAGGGGGCAGGCCCCGCCACACCACCAAGACTTGGCTGCGGAGAAACCCCAACGCCTACACCACGACGGTCCACCAGGGAACGCAGAGCCCCCGCATACCTGAAGGACTATGTCACCTAGACAGGATCGGGACTATGGGGGGAGGGGTGTTGTGTATGCAGTCAACATCGTGCCATCAACGAAGAGCCAGAGCTTGAGTACCTGAGAACAATGGGACTGAGGTTCCTGGCTCCCGCGTAGGGGGACCAATGGGAACGGCGGCGGGAATTCAAACCCGCCAATGGTACCAGGGGGGCGGCCCCTCCCCAATGTATATAGTTGGCCTCCGGGCCGGTTATCAGTGTCTCATGTTGTATAATAGCGAACCATGCTGATCACTACATCGCTGTCTGTGGTTTCTTTATGCGTCTAACCCACTATATAACAGGCTCCCGCTTCAAACTGCCAGTCTGAGCTCAGCCAATGACACTGCAAGGCAGGTTAGGCTGAGAAGTGTGTGTCTGGCCCAAGGTCACCCAGCAAGCTTCCACGACAGAGTGGGGATCTGACCCCGAGTCTCCCAGATCCTAGCCTGACACTCTAACGCGTATACCACAGTGGCTCTCAACTTTCCCTACAACCCTCCCCCAGCAGTCTCTCCCTGGGAAAAGTCTGGCCAAGTTGCTAAAATTGTCCAGTAGCAAGTCATGTGGATGAGTGCACAAGGTTTGTGGAGGCTGCAGCTGGGCCCATGCAAGTTGTGTGGCAAGTAGGGATGTGCACTTGGACGTATCAGTTCTGAATATATACCCTAAGGATACCTTATTGATATTTTTTGAGTATTCTCAGGTATCCGGAGTGGTATTTTGGAATTATGGTGCTGGAAAAGACTCTTGGAAGTCTCTTGGACTGAAAGGAGATCATATCGGTCAATCCTAAAAGAAATCAACCCTGATTGTTCCCTGGAAGGCCAGAGACTGAAGCTCAAATACTTTGGCCACCAAGTGAGAAGGGAGCACTCCCTGGAGAAGACCCTGATGCTGGGAAAGACTGATAAAGGGGATGGCAAAGGATGAGATGGTGAGACAGTGTCATCGAGGCAATGAACATGAAATTAAGCAAACTCCGGAGCACAAGGGAAGACAGGAGGGCCTGGCATGATGTGGTCCATGGGGTCGCAAAGAGTCGGACTTGACTGTGTGACTGAACAACAACAAGCAATTTGGGATTCTCAGGAATACTTGTTTCTGGGTTCCATATATTTCTAGAAATATTCCAGAATTTCTGGGGGCGGCATTTTAAGGACCCCAGACCTGTTTCTCCTCTCTTAACAGGTTTCCAGGCAACAAGAAGGGTGGCTTGCAGCTGGCAAGCATCTCACCTGGGAAGGAGGCTTGTGGCCAGGCATGGGGCTGGGTAGAGATGTGGGGCTGGCTGGTTCCTCCTCCTTCCTTCCCTCCTTTGTGAGGGCACAGCCATTTATCAGGGCCATCCCCCCCCCCCCAGTCCACTGCCCTGCAAGTACGCTGATGGGGGGCACCTTCTTCAGGGCCTGTAGAATTGGATCCCTTAGTCCCGTTTTCTTGAAACTTGGAAACTCTTTAGTAAGGCAGCACTAGATGCCCTGCAATTTTGGTGCCTGTTGGTTGGAAAGCAGCTACTTGAGCCCCCTTCAAAAAGTTCCTCTGTAGGGAAATAAATAGAACCCAAATCATTCTGGAATCCCAGAAAACCTATACCAGGATCCTGAAACACTACCGGGGAATCCAGATACTACCGAATACCATTATTTATGCCCTTCTCATAATCCAAATCTGAAAGGCTCTGTCCTCTCCTTGCTTTTTTTTCACAGAAGCCAAGGTTTTCAGGCAGGCAATATTGTTGTGGTTGCCTAGCAACTCCCACAATGGCCCACGAGATCTCAGAGGCCCACTGCCTCTCTGATTCTGGTTTGCAGATTTCAAATTTTTCTGCAGACCTGGGGCTTTTTGCAAGTTTGTAGAAGCATCTGCTGTGTCTGTTCATGCCTCTAGTCTCTGGATTTAAGTATCCTCAGGTGGGGTCCTGTTAAGAATTAGAGATATAGACACTTAAACAGAGAGTTTGAGGCAAACTGTAACGTGGCTTTTGTCAGGCATTGCAAGGTTGATCTTCCAAGTCACACAGCAAATTTCCATCACCATCTGCCCACCTTGGTAGACTTTTATCTGTTCCTCTTAGTCTCTTTCAGCAAGGGCCCAAGACTGATTCCATGGAGTCGCCCCAACAGACAGAGTTGGCATGAGTGCTCAATCATTTCAGACAGAAGGGCCGGGAAGAGAGGCACTCCTTCTCCAGACGCACACAGGAGTAGCAAACGCTTTCTCATCCCATTATTCTCCCCACCTCAATTAGCCCGGAGGAGTGAGTTGATTGCTTCTGCCTTTCTCTCCTGTCATTCCAAAGGCTGCAATGGAGTCCTGGCAAACCATGATCGATTGCAGCCCCAAAATGGCTTTTCAACATGTAATTAACTGGGATGGAAGTGCCCAACGTTCGGAGATGGTTGTTCATTCCTCCAGTGTGTGGTCAAGACTCAGGGCTCTTGTGGCCAAGCAATTACGGGGCCGGCATGGCAGCAGTCTTACGAGACAATTCAAACTTCACTCCCCCATACTCAAAAAACAGTTTTTTAAACAAAATCCCTATATGAGAAGGTTTTTAAAAGTTGCAAGATGAATCGCACCATAAACCAAAAATCAAAAGCTTTGTAAACCAAGAAACATGAAAATCAAAAGACGGGGGATGGAAAAAAGATGGGCAACAAAAGAAATCCGTAAACAGGGCTCGAAATTTCCTAATCTATGTCATATTGTTTCACACTCTCCATTTCCTTAAATGCCAGAAAGCTTCGAAGCAGCCATTTATAACCTAGGTCAGCTGAAGAGACAGAACCACCCACGCCTGACTCCGTTCCCCTACCTCCCTTCCGGGGGCCTCTGCGTCCCCCTGCCTCGATCTAACTGCCGTGTCATTCTGAGATGTAGACAAACTTCTCAGGGAAATGAGGCTGTACTTGAAATAGCTCTGAGCATTAAACACCAGGCAAATTCATTTTCTGAACTCGGTAATTATGAATCTCAGCAACATCGCTGCAAATGGTCCATAGAAACAATACGAGGGGAGGAAGGCAGGGGGAGAAACTGGAAACAGCCGGCTGAGTAGAATATGGGCTGACTTTGTTTCCTCCTCTTCTTGCAGATACTTGAGTCGGGGTTGGCCAGAGGGCAGAGTCTGTGATAGCCGATCTAGTGAATGAGGACCTGTCCAGGCTGTGGTTGCCCCTCCCCAATTACCTTTTTTAAAAATAAATTTTAGAAGAAGAGGAGGAGGAGATTGGATTTATACCCTGCCCTTCACTCGGAGTCTCAGTGCGGCTTACAAACTCCTTTCCCTTCCCCTCCCCACCACAGACACCCTGTGAGGTAGGTGGGGCTGAGAGAGCTCTTTCGAGAACTGTTCTTTCGAGGACAGCTTTTGTCAGAACTATGGCTTGCCCAAGATCATCCAGCAGCTGCAAGTGGAGGAGTGGGGAATCAAACCTGGTTCTCTCAGATTAGAGTCCGTGCACTTAACCACTACACCAGATTTTAAGGGGGTTACAGGAAGAAAAAAAGGAATGTGGGGAGGGGAAACCTAGGGAATATAATTACCAAAACCATAATGTAAGGGCAATTTGACAGATATCGAGGACATTCCTTTATCAAGATACATGTGTATATGTAAAAAAGTATATGGCATAATAGTTTAACAAATATATAACATGATATACATGGTGTCATGGGATAAGAATATAGCTAAAACATGTATGATAGTAACTTAAAAGATCAGTATAATGACCTATTCGATATATTCTACCATTTTGTCAGACTATATTATCATTTTTTCTCCTTAACTTATTGATTTCATCTATTATGTAGTACAACATAAATAATCCCATAGGAAATGTTTATAAAATTTTCACACGACAGTTTGTTATAGCAAACAACACTGACAACTAATACCCTTTGTATTTCCTATTAAAACTGTCGTATAGTATTGTCATATAGTATTAGACCATTCAGAAGTATATAACTATTGAGATTATTTTACTTAATATATATTGCTTTTTTTAAAAAAACTATAAACTATTGAGATTATTTTACTTAATTTATATTGCTTTTTTTAAAAAAAACTATAAGCTGTTACAATTCCCTTTGGGGAGGGGAGCAGCACAGAAGTGCCCTAACAGATCAAGTAAAAGGGGAGAGAGCAGGGAAAGGTGTCCAATGAGTCGTTTGCATGTGGAAAGAGAACAGGATGTCAGGGGTGCACGAAGGAGATGTGGGTGACGTGAAGAGGTGGTGGCAGCTACAAGCATGGACAGTTTCAAGAGGGAATTAGATAAACATATGGAGCAGAGGTCCATCAGTGGCTATTAGCCACAGGGTATAGATGGGAACTCTCAGTCTGGGGCAGGTGATGCACTCTATTCTTGGTGCTGGGGGGGGGCGCAGTGGGAGGACTTCTGGTGTCCTGGCCCCACTGCTGGCCCTCCTGATGGCACCTGGTATATTTTGGCCGCTGTGTGACAGAGTGTTGGACTGGATGGGCCATTGGCCTGACTCAGCATTGGCTTCTCTTATGTTCTTATGTTCTTATGAGGCTGTGTGAGTTCAACAATGGATCTGATACAGAAAGGGGGCTTGAGGGAGTTATTGAAAGAGGAGCAACTCCTGCCTGTTTTTCTTCCCAAAGTTATCGACACCGGGGTGTTGGGGTTGCATGGAAAAGAAAAAAGAAAGGAAAAGAAAAGAGCATCCACCCCATTTCATCTCACCTTACATCTGGGATCTCTTCGATGCTCTGGTGAAGGAATGTTGCTAAGCAACATCTTCTCCCCACCCCCGTTTCCTGCAGAAAAAGCAAAGTGGTGAGAGAAATTTGTCCTAATGGCGCGTCTAAACAGTGGCCACTGCTGGAGAATAATGTCCCCACAGGGGATAATGGGTCAGTTCTTTGTACTGCAGAGCTTCTTTTATCCTGACAGAAAGATGTTATCCTCTCCCTGCTCAAGTTGTCCCAGTCACTGTTATCTCCAGATACTTTAAAGCCTCGGTAATGGCTCGCTAAATGCTAGAAACTATAGTAACAGAGAGATTTGGGGAACCAAGTAGGGACTGGACTCATCAATTAGAAGGCAGTCGGCAAGGGAGGTGATCTGTGCGCGGCGCGAAGCAAAAACATCTCCGGCGGAGGCAGAGATACCATTCTGATGGAATTTAACATTGTTTGCAGGATTGCAAAGATAGGAGACTGGGATACTGGACTGCGTTCTTGAACGTATAAGTGGAAGAAGGACCAGCGGCACGTGGACACCTCTTTGCTCCAAGTACAATTTGATCTTAAATTGCAAGCAGCACTATGAAGCACTTGGGGGGGGGAAAGCTCACCATTCACCAAACATTAACAAGTATTCTACAATTTATTGTGAATATTTTGAAAATAGCTTCCCTGTGACTCTCCCAGTCCTCACAAACCAGCCGGCAGAAAAAAAGAGGTCTTAATACAATAGGTGAATTTCTTGGGTGTGTCGATTCTCTGGGGATGGCTTGGGAGGAAAGCGAGTGTCTTACCCACGATCCTTGTCTGACTCCCGAAGTGGAGCGTGTTTGCATTTGCTAAATGTTCTAAACCAGGGGTGTCAAACATGTGGCCCGGGAGCTAGATCAGCCCCCAGGAGGGCTTCCATCAGGCCCGCAGTGGAACTGGCCGTCTCCTGCTTCTTCTTCCAGTTCTGCTGCTGCTGCATCATCGTAGGTTTGCAGCTTACAGATACACACAGCTGAACAGCAGACTCAAGATTGCAACAGCACAGACATTTTGATGCAATAACTCAGAGCAAGAGGTGTCAGTTATCAGACACTGTTCAATAAACAAAATATTGCAAGAGTGCTGATGTTTTAAGCATGTTTTTTATTATAAGTAAAAAAAAAACCCTTTGTGTTTGTGTCCTTTATAAAGTTTATATCTCCGCTACCTGGCATAACAAATGAGTTCGACACCCCTGTTCTAAACTATTTTACGAGTACTTTGTTCTCACCCAACTAGGCGGGCACTGTCATTTTAGCTAGTAAGTTCTGAGCATGTGTCCGATTGATGAATGGATAGCAACTCACGGATGCCTTTGACCGGGGAAGCAATGCAACTGCGAGCCAGATGTATCTTAATAAAATCCAGCATGTGCAAGGGACTTGCCACATTTCTATGTGAATTTTCATGTGCAAATGTATTCTGATTGGTATAACTTGGTTACCTTTGCTTGTAGTTTTTACTGCGGGTGACACATGAGACAAGAACAATGCAGGCTGCTTTGGGTCCTCATTGGAGAGATAGGTGGGGAAGAAGAAGAGGAGGAGGAGGAGGAGGAGGAGATTGGATTTATACCCCGCCCTTCACTCGGAGTCTCAGAGCGGCTTACAATCTCCTTTCCCTTCTCCTCCCCCACAACAGACACCCTGTGAGGTAGGTGGGGCTGAGAGAGCTCGGACAGAAACTGCCCTTTCAAGGACAGCTCTTCTCAGAGAACTATGGTCTGCCCAAGGTCACCCAGCAGCTGCAAGTGGAGGAGTGGGGGAATCAAACCTGGTTCTCCCAGATTAGAGTCCGCCCACTTAACCAAACTGGTGTAGCACATAAAAGTAATGAAGTACATAAAAGAAAAAAAAAGAGTAGGAACGGCAAAAAAGCCTCAAGGTGCATCTGTTTTAGTCGTGTAAAGTTTAAATATCTTTACCTAGAAAACGGATATGCCACCTCTCCAGAAAGGCGTCATTTTTCAAGATGGGGATAGGGAAGAATGACATTTCCCGTGGAAGTGTGCTAAAACACACATGCACAAATTACTGGACCGCTTGGGAGACAAACCTTGTGTAACGGAGCCATCAGGCAAAGTGAGATGTCTAGGTAGTATGTCCCATTTCAAAATGCCATACTTCTTCTTCTTCTTCTTTTGATATGCGTGCCATTTGACAACTGGAGGTGGTAGGACAGATGTCCTGGCAGAGAAGAGGTGGCGGTGATAAAGCCGTACGAAATCCTGCACGTACAGCTTCCCTCCCCCACCACAAGCTTGCCTGAGCTATTCAGATGCAGCCAAACAGTATGTTGAATGTTTGGCTCTGATTATGGCTATTCTTTGAGCAGGACCTGAGCCAAACCAGATGGTGATCGAACATCCCTGGCTTTGACTGCACAGGTGCACAAACAGTAGGAGGGCTTTCAGATCCTCCATCCCTGCGGTCTCCAATTCAAATATCCCTATTTCTTTTCCACGTCTCCCTCGTACGAGTCAAACCAGCAGGGTCTTTATTTCCCGTGCAATTTTCCTGTTTCCTCGTGCCAAATATTTCCCTTTAAGTATACATAATTTTCGCATCAACGGTGTATAAAGGTCGTATTATGTCTACCAGGTGTATAAACGGCGCGAATGAAACAAACAAATCAGGAACACGAGCAACCAAAATAGGGGGAAACAGAACAAATCATAATGACTACATACAAGAACAAAAAGAAAGGGCTTGTGCCTACGTCCTTAAAAAAGCCATTGAAATGTAGCTAGTTTTCAATAACTACCTTCTCAAGATGACCTCGGTGTGTACATAACCCAGGCAAGCCAATACATTGTGAGCATACGCCAACTGCGGCTACCCAGCCAGCTGGTGTACCGAATGCAATTTTTATAGATCTACAGCAGAAAGACCAGATAGATCTCATTTGTTATGAGGGCCGGATCTGACATAAATGTCACTTTGTCGGGCTGGGCCATGTGTGCCGTAAAACATAATGCCAGGTAATGGAAATATAAACTGTATAAAGGACAGCAGCTGATAAGCTTCGAGTTGGTGTGTCCTCACTGCAAGGCCCCGTGGTCTGGAAGAGGGGAGTGCGGAAGAAAACCCACAAAGGCGGACTGGAGAGCCAGCGGTGTGGCACGGGGCAGACACTCCCATGTTGCTTGATCCCTGCAGGAGAGGTTGTTCCACCGTGCTGAAGCCACAGTCAGAGTGGCCCCACCTAGGGCTCTTTTTGTTGCAGGAACTCCTTTGCATATTAGGCGACACGCCCCCTAATGTAGCCAATCGTCCAAGAGCTTACAGAGCTCTTCTTACAGGGGCTACTGTAAGCTCTTGGAGGATTGGCTACATTAGGGGGTGTGTCACCTAATATGCAAAGGAGTTCCTGCTACAAGAAGAGCCCTGTGACTCCACCCATCCCTCTTGGGCAGCCTTCTGTTCCCTCCCTTGCTCCAGTTGCTTGTGGGCCGCATAGGAGCCCTGGATGGGCTGGTTCCGGCCCCCGGGCCTTACGTTTGACACCCTGAGAAGGTTGTATAACAACATGTGCAGGAGTACACAATGCAAGCGAACCTCCATGACCAACAGTGAAGGACGAAACCATGGACAACAACAGCCGTGATTCTAAAAAGAAGTGAAAAAGGGAATGTTAACTCCTCCCTCGTGGGGACTGCCCCATTTATTTATTTATTTATTTATTTATTCATAATTGTATCCCACCCATTCCGCAAGCAGGCTCAGGGCAGGCCACATCACCTTTCGACAATTGCAATAAAGTTTAAAAGCACAATATGAACATTTGAAATCAGTGGTGATGGCTTCTGGTGAGAGCTCCGACCCATTAAGACAGATGGATATGGCCGGTTGCCGATGGATGGATGGATGGATGGATGGATGGATGGATGGATGGATGGCCTGCAGGTGGGAGACGGCAACCTCGGAGTGGCCATACGTGGACGCCCGCTGCCTCAACCGAAAGCCTGGCAGAACAGCTCCGTCTTGCAGGCCCTGCGGAACTGAGTGAGATCCCACAGGGCCCTGATCTTGATTGGGAGCATGTCCCACCAAGTAGGGGTCGAGGCTAGATGGATGTCCTTTGGGCCAGGGACAACCAGGAGGTGCCGATTATTAGAGCACAAAACCTCTTCCCATTGAGGCGTATATGGGAAGAGGCGGTCCCTTAGGTATGTTGGTCTCGGGCCATAAAAGTCTCTGGGGGAACCACCCAGAGTTTCGGACATGAGATCGCTGTCTTCCGATACCACCCTAACACTGACAGAAGGCAGTTAGACAGCAGAGCTGGCATTCCGATCCATCCCTAGCTGATAGTATCAGAGAAACAGCTGCTTTTCAAACGCCGAGTGTCGGCTAAAAAGCTTAGACTCCTGCCAGCATTTCGATGCAGAATAAAGAGAGAGATTTGCCATCCCAGGGCTCTTCCACAAGTTGTAGTCACAATGGGAGGTCAGCAAGGCCATGCTTGAGCTAGCCAGATGGCGTCTGCCCCAGCCAGATGGCATCTGCTCAAGACAGAAGGGAATTACTGTTCCACAGCCATGAAACCCACAGGAGCGATTTCTGGAAGACAAGAGAGTGTCTCTGCAGCACAGACTTAAAAGCAGTGTAACAGATATTCACTCTCCCCAAGAACACTGGGAAATGTAGTTCTGCGAGGGAAGCCAGGAAGCTGTCAACGAGAACTCCCAGCACCATCGTCGACCACAGTATTATTTATAATCTCTCTCTGTGCTGCCTTTAATCATAGCCCAAACAACATAGGGGGGAAAAATAGTGTCCCAGAGGTCCCAGAGATATAAATTCCACTAGTAGAAACACCATCAGAAACTGCCGAAATATAAACTGTATTTAACAAATATAAAGTTGGTGATGTCACAGCGACAAAATTAGCGCATACTATTAACTCTGATAAGGAGCTGCAGTGGCTCAAGTGGTTAAGATGCTGAACTGCAGGCTGTGGAAGGTCAGTAGTTCAGCAGTTCGAGACCCGAGAGTACCGCATGACGGAGTGAGCGCCCGTCTCTAGTTCCAGCTCCTGCCACCCTAGCAGTTCAAAAGCAAGAAATTGCAAGTAGATAAATAGGTACCACTTCGGTGGGAAGATAACAGCGTTCCGTGCACCTTGGTGTTTAGTCATGCCGGCCACATGACCACGGAAACGTCTACGGACAGCGCTGGCTCTTCGGCTTTGAAACGGAGATGAGCACCGCAACCCTAGAGTCAGATTCGACTGGCTTTCGAGCAAGGGAACCTTTACCGTTACCTTTTATTAACTCTGATAAGGCGTGAGATCCAATGTTTCCTTAGAAGATAAGACGTAAAGTCCATGTATGGAAAATGTTATGTCTATGGGGACTCCTCCTATCAAGGTACACTGGTTACATGGACTTTACATTGTGTGGCCGTGGTCTTGGCATTGTAGGGTCTGACGTTTCGCCAGTAGCTGTGACTGGCATCCTCAGAAGTATAACACAGAAAGATGGAGTACTCTCTGTGCCGATGTGTGAGCTAGCTCACCGTTTTTTAGCCTCTGGCTCACACACTTTTGTCTTTGCTCATGAAGGATGGCTCCAGAGCAAACTAATTTATGCGGTAGCCAAATTGCTCGCTCACAGCTTTAGTGCCAGCCGCTTACAAAGTAGCATTTTAGCTCACAAGACTCCACAGCTTAGAGGGCACATTGCTCAGCCCGTTCTGCCACACGGGCCGGGATCGACTTCACCATAACTTTCAACAGCAGCCCACGATATGAAGTGGAGAGCTCGGCCCTCGTGGCAATTGGCTCTTGACCAACCCCCATGCCAGATGCTTCATTTCACCGCAAGGCCCCGATTTGCCCCGTCAATAACCTTGCACCTATTTCCCATCTCTGTCTCGCACTGAGCCCTGTCACTGCCCTGGTGCCGAGATGTTGACAGGAGCCGACAGTGGTGTGGACCGGCAGGCGGAGTGTGGCCACCCAGCTCTCGTCCCTCATCATGCTCTGCTAGACATGCACCACTCACTTCCCGTTAAAGAGTAGGGGAGGCGAGAAGCCCTTCCAATCAGCCAGAGCACAAGGGGAATGGATACTGGCTAATGAAGAAGAAGAAGAGGAGATTGGATTTATCCCCCGTCCTTCACTCGGAGTCTCAGAGCGGCTTACAAACTCACATGAACAGATGAACCTGGCTTATACTGAAATCAGACCCTTGGTCCATCAGAGTCAGTACTGTCTACCCAGACTGCTCGTGGCTTTCCAGGGTCTCAGGCAGAGGTCTTTCCCATCACCTGCTGCCTGATCCTTTAACTGAAGAAGATGGGGATCGGACCTGGGACCTCCTCTGTGCCTAGCAGATGCCCTTCCAATTTTATTTCAGCAGTATTTTTGCTGGTTATCTTTGGGGTCTCTGCCGGCATCTCAGATTATCTGAGGATTTGGTGGGTTATAGACTGTTGTTTCTTTTTTAATCTCTTATTATAAATAGTTTTAAATTGTTTTTTTGGGATTCTATCCCACATTTAGCATTTGGGAAGACAGGACTAAATACCTTTTAAATACACATTAAATAAATAGATTCTTTTGAGAGAGGGTCATATGATTACATATCCACTTCCCACAACAGACACCCTGTGAGGTAGGTGGGGCAGAGAGAGCTCTTTCAAGGACTGCCCTTTCAAGAACAGCTCTGACAGAACTATGGCTTGCCCAAGGTCATCCAGCAGCTGCAAGTGGAGGAGTGGGGAATCAAACCCGGTTCTCCCAGATTAGAGTCCGCGCACTTAACCACTACACCAAACTGGATCTCGGGAGGAGGACGAGGAGGAGGAGGAGGAGGAGGAGGAGGAGGAGGAGAAGAAGAAGAAGAAGAAGAAGAAGAAGAAGAAGAAGAAGAAGAAGAAGAAGAGGAGGAGGAGGAGGAGGAGGAGGAGGAGGAGGAGGAGGAGGAGGAGGAGGAGGAGGAGATTGGATTTATACCCCGCCCTTCACTACCTGAATGAGTCTCAGAGTGGCTTACAAACTCCTTTCTCCTCCCCTCCCCACAACAGACACCCTGTGAGGTAGATGGGTCTCAGAAAGCTCTCTCGAGAACTGCTCTTTCAAGAACAGCTCTGACAGAACTATGGCTTGCCAAAGGTCATCCAGCAGCTGCAAGTGGAGGAGTGGAAATCAAACCCAGTTCTCCCAGATTAGAGCCTGCACACTTAACCACTACACCAACAAAATGCAAAGTCAGAGGCAAAAGGCAAGGTGGTATTATTATTATTATTATTATTATTATTATTATTATTATTATTATTATTATTATTATTATTATTATTATTATTATTATTACTGGATCACCCAATCCCTGAGTACAGAAGGCTCTAGGCGATTTACAACAGGTGAAAAATAATAGAACATTACATATTAAAACCAACAATCAGTTAATCCCCATTTAATAGTCTCCAGATGGTGTTCATAATTTAATCCAAAACCTACTTTGGGCTATTCTATCTCATGAGCAGGCTAAGGGGGAGGCCAAAGCGGGCAGAATGGAAGAAAATAAAAGAGGGTGCCGCCTACGATGGAAAATCGTTGCTGTCCTCAACCAAAAGCCTGGTGGAACATCTCTGCCTTTCATGTCCTGCGGAGTTGCATTAAGTCCCACAGGGCCCTGATGGTAGTTGGCAGAGGGTTCCAGCAGGTCAGAGCCAGGGTCGAGAAAGCCCTGGCTCTGGTCGAGGACATAGCTTTATGGCCTCTGGGAAGAATCTGTCGCTGTTACAGGGACCACAGTGCAACAGAGGGCAGTGACTTCTGGCTAGCTGGCATCTCTGATTTTTAGAGCCACCAGGGGAAAGCATTGCAGAATCCAGGGCTTATTTGTAGAAAAAGCCCAGCAGGAACTCATTAGCATAATAGGCCACACCCAACAGCAGAAACTCATTAGCATATTAGGGCACACCCCTGACATCACAGCTCATTAGTGTATTAGGCCACACCCCCATGTTACCAGAAGTGTGGTCATCCAGCCACACCCACCTTTTGCTTCTTATTCTCTTTACCTTGTTTGTTGTCAAAACCCAGGGCTTTTTTTGTAGCAGGAACTCCTTTGCATGTTGGGCCACACACCCCTCATGTAGCCAATCCTAATGAGTTTCTGCTGTTGGGTGTGGCCTATTATGCTAATGAGTTCCTGCTGGGCAGGAACTCCGTTCCTGTGCTTTCCTGCCCAAAAATAGCCCTGGCAGAATCCCCACAACTGGTACCTAAATTGGTGCAAAGCAAGAACAAAACTAGCCAGGTGGCAATAAGAAGCCAAGCAGCTACAGAATCCAGACCACTGCCGTGGGAGATGTATGTGTGGGGAGTCTAGACGGTAAATACCATATAACTATGGCTGAGTTGAATTTGAGAGCCCGTTTAGTGTAGTGGTTAGGAGTGTGGACTCTGATCTGGGAGAACCGGGTTTGATTCCCCACTCTTCTACATGCAGCCACTGGTGTGATCTTGGGTCAGTCACAAGTTCTTTCAGAGCTGCTCTCAAGAGCAGTCCTCGGAAGAGCTCTCTCAGCCCCACCTACCTCACAGGGTGTCTGTTGTGGGGAGGGGAAGGGAAAGGAGATTGTAAGCTGCTCTGAGACTCCTTTTGGTAGTGTAGGGCGGGGTATAAATCCAATCTCTTTGTCTTCCTCTTCTTTCTATGGAGTTCATTTTTCACAACAAAATATAACATTTCAGGGGGCATGAACTTCTGTGCAAAAGAGCAGCACTCCTGAGGGGAGGGGAAAACCCTGGATATCCACCCCCCCCCCAGCTTTTGGCAAAGCATTCCCCAGGAGGAGGTTACCGATTGCATCTCTTAAAACGTCTGCAGAAGCCATTTCAAGAGCAGCAATTTGGGGCGTAGTCCTCGAGGATCACACTGTGGATGACCTCCTTTAAAGAAGGAACCACATTCGCTTTAAAGAAGGTTGTCTACAGCAAGGTGTGCAATACGAACCCATCCTCTTCTCCTGGCGACTGCATTGCTCACAAAGCTTTTCTGAAAAAGGTGACTGAGGGTCTGTTTCCTAACATATTTGCTTCAGAAGCTGGTGCAAGGCCGTGTCCACACATCCCCGGATATTGCACAATTATGAGCAGCAGCAATTATTTGTAATTGAGTCTGTCTATTGGATAGCATCATACCTGATAAGACGTAGCTGCATCCCAGACAAGTAAACAAATGCTGCAGACGGCAAGCAAAGAAGAAACTTTGTCAATGTGTAATTAAGCAGGGTGGGGGCCCAGGCCGGGATGCTTAATATGAAGCCAGGGGTATTTCAGACAAATAAAAAAATGTCCCCCTTTCTGTCTGCGAAGCGTTAGAGGATGTGGCAGCCATTAGGGATGAATTCCTGTCCCTCTTGACCCTGCCTGCGTCTCGCTCGCCATGCAAAGCCGTGCCCAGCTGCGGGAGAAAAAGCTCTCGTCTTGCCTGGGAGCGATGCGTCCATGCCCTGCTGTGACCCTCAACTCATCATGTGCAACTATGGATATCATTAAAGTTCACAAGGAGTGACCCAGCGCTGTTTAAAACTCTGCTGCCGTCTATAACTCCGTGACCCCAGGTTTTTGGCACGCTCCATAAAGACTCGAGATGCACTGTGGAGACCTCTCTAAATTTTGTTCAAAGCCTATCTGCCATTAAATTTACTGGGGGGGGAGAAGGGGGTCGAACTGCTTTAGGAGGTGACAGGTGATTGCTCCACTGGAGGGCATGTCCTAAGACCAGCCTTAATTAAATTAAGAAAGGCAATTCTCCCGTTCTTAAGCTTGCTCGGTGTTGCAGCTGTGTTTCCAAAGAACCACAACACAATCTCCCCTCTTTACTGTTTATTATAACCAATCAAATGTTATGTAGCAATTAGGGGTGTGCACAAAAAAAATACTGGTATTTTTCGGGTTCGGATATCCGAAACCCAAAAAATATCAGCATTTGCCAATGTTCCCGAATTCCAGTATCAGGAAATTATCAGTATAGCAGAATTAATTCGGCACAATTATACCCCATGGGGACTGTCCCCATAGGGTATGATGATCCCCCCCAGCTGCGGGAGGTAGGGAGGTTCCCATAATTGAAGGGAAGGCAAATTGCCTTCCTTTTAATGAAGGAAGCCAGCTGCTACTGCACAACTCCGGAGAGGGAGGATTTAAACTTTAAACCCACTCGATCTTTGGAGTCGCTCTGCAGAGGCGGCATGCTCCTTTCAGATATTTCTGCCCAGCAGTGGGGCCAGCGCTGGCCCTGCTGTCAGGCAGAGGCTTCTCCTGGATTCCCTTTCTCCCCCCCCCCCTTTCCCTTCACCCCACATGGAGGCAAGGTAAAGGGAAGGGAGGGGGAAAGGAATGGAACCCAGGTGCTCTGGCCCCTCTGTCAGGCAGAAACTCCCGAGTTCCTTTCACTCTCCCCCTTCGGTATCTCCCCAAATATGTGGGTATGCCCTAATTGGCCAGCCGCATCAGATCAAAGAACCTGATTCGGTAATTGGCCATCCCAGATAATGCTGTATAGGCATTATTCGGGTTCCTAATCAGCTCGGCTGAGCTGAATGCACATCCCTAGCAGCGACGTGCAAGCTTTGAAGAGGCGTTATTGACTTTGTCTGGAAACAGGAGCCCTTCAGGTATGAAAGATGACTGCTTGGTTTACCTAATAAAGCCCCTTGTAGTGGAAACCTAGTAAGCGCCAAAGTCTCAAGAGAGGATGGGTCTCCTTGTGTTCAAAAACAACCATTTCTGCCCCTCAGTAAAGTAAGGTAAAGGTTCCCTTGCTCGAAAGCCAGTCGAATCCGACTCTAGGGTTGCGGTGCTCATCTCCGTTTCAAAGCCGAAGAGCCAGCGTTGTCCAAAGACATTTCCGTGGTCATGTGGCCAGCATGACTAAACACCAAGGTGCACGGAACGCTGTTACCTTCCCATCGAAGTGGTACCTATTTATCTACTTGCAATTTCTTGCTTTCAAACTGCTAGGTTGGCAGGAGCTGGAACTAGAGACAGGAGCTCACTCTGTCTTGCGGCACCCGGGTCTTGAACTGCTGAACTACTGACCTTCCACAGCCTGCAGTTCAGTGTCTTAACCACTTGAGCCACCGCAGCTCCTTATTCTTATTCTGCCCCTCAACCCACTTTATAAATAACTGAGTCTCTTTTCTGTGACTAACTTAGGGCAAAGATGGTCCTAGCACCATAAGTGGCTGGTTTTCATGCCAGGAGAAGATCCAATGATCTCAGCAACTGTGAAGATACAACAAGAACAAGCCATGAGAACTGCATACTGAGGAGAAGCAGGAGTGTACTAGGGTTGCCAAGCTGCACTTAGGAACCGACTCGAGCTATGGGAAGGGGGTACATGGGGGCATGATATTGTGTGTGTCACAACATTATTTCTGGGAAAAACCCAGAAGTGATATTTGGTCACTCTAGGAATTGCCAGAAAAATCTATGGTAAAACCACAGAGTTTTCAACAATTCCTAGAGCAGCCAGATGCCACTTCTGGGTTTTCCTTGGAAGTGATGATGTAGCACACATAATGCTGACTTTTAAAAAATGGTTCTCCAGGGATATCTGGCGCAGAGTTGTTTGAGAGCATCATGGCATGCCCAGGGTTCTTATGGTAGATTGTTCTACCATCTGTGCACCACTTTGCACAGTGAGCAAGGTGCAGGCAGGGTCAAGAGGGACAGGAATTCATCCCTAATGGCTGCCATATCCTCCAATACCTTGCAGATGGAAACAGGACATTTTTATATGTCTGAAACATCCCTGGGCTCATACTGAGCATCCTGGCCTGGGCCCCCACCCTGCCTAATTACACATTGACAAAGAGGTAAGAAAAGAAGGCTACAACAGCAAACCAGAAAAGGAAAGAAGATGCTAGGTGACAGCTTTATTGTTACTGTTGCTGTTCACTTTGTTTTGAACCTTTCGACAGCAATTGAATACAAAGTGAACTCCCTGATCCCCTAGACGAAGCTTTTATGGTGGAACACATAGGAGCTTTCTATAACAATAAAGCTGTCATCTAGCATCTTTTCCCCCCTTTTGTGGTCTTCCTAAAATGGTCATGGTTCAAGCTGTTCAGGACTTTCAAACATTTAAGAGGACAGGGTTGTGGTCTCCCTTAAAACCAGTCACCCCATGAGTGGGATAGGCAGACCTTTTGGGGCTAGGGTTCCCAGACCAGGATGGAAAACACCGGCACACCAGGCCTGGCCCCCCAATTCCTCCAGGAGGGTGTTGATTGCCGTCTGGCCACCACATCGTGCCGTAACAAGATAGGGCTGATCTCATTCCTGCTGTTTCAGCCCCACATTCCTTGTTTCCATTTTCTTTCACTCTTGTGTGAATTGAACCGGTGATTTCTGTGATGCATTTTTCAACATTCCTTCTGCACTGATAAATCAACACCATACATATATAGTATAGGGATGTGCATTTGGTTCAGACAAACCAAAAGCTGAAAGCCGAATCGGATTCCCTAATCTGTTTCGGCTGGCCGAACAGGGATTCCCCTAATGGATGCCATATTCGGCATCCATTCGGGGAATCCCTTTGCTGGGCAGGGAAGGGAGAGTGTTTAAACTTAAAACACTTCCCCTTACTTCTGGGGCTCATGCTGCCTCTGCAGTGCGATTCCCCAACCAAGGGAAGATATTTAAACTTTAAATACCTTCCCTTGGCTGGGGAGTCGTGCCATGGAGGCAGCACGAGCCCCAGAAGAAAGGGAAAGTGTTTTAAGTTTAAACACTGTCCCTCCCCTGCCCGGATGGCCTGCTGTTTCCAGGCCTTCCCTGGCTTGCCTGCTTTGGCAGGCAGGCTGGGAAAGGCATGGGGAGGCATGTTTAAATGCCTCCCCGATCTGTTTTCCCTTCTCCAGCTGGCCCCATAGGGTATAATTCAGCTGAATAAATTCAGCTAGTCCAATATTTCCAAACACCAGTATCATACTGATCCTGGGATTTGGGAATATTGGCAAATACCAAAATTTTGTATTGTATGAGTAAATGGCTTAAATTGTATGCATGGATACCGTATCAAACTCTGTCTGTAATGATATAATATAATATAATATATTGATTAAAAAAACAACAATGACAACTATGCCCCCTCAGGACTCTTAGAATCATAGAATCACAGAGTTGGAAGGCCATCTGGTCCGGCCATCTAGTCCACCTCCCCCCTGCTGAATGCAGAATCAGCCTAGAGCATCCCTGACAAGTGTTTGTCCAGCCGCTGCTTAAAGACTGTCAGCGAGGGGGGAGCTCAGCACCTCCCTACACAGCTGATTCCACTGTTGCACAACTCTGACTGCCAAAAAGTTTTCCCTAATATCCAGCCGGTACCTTCCCACCCTTAATTTATACCCATGATTGCAAGTCCTCTCCTCTGCTGCCGACTGGCAAACCTAAATAACAGTGAAAAAATAGTCTGGAGCTAACAAACAAATGAAGGCACCAGAGCAGTCCACCCAGTACTTTGCAGATACCTGGGAGAGTCCCTAGCCTACCTGGTGAACCTCCATTGTGTCTTCCCAGTCCCTATGAGACAGGTGTCTGTAGCCACATCAGAACGGTGGTGAACTTTATCCGTTCCTTTGTTCTCCCAGTGCTGTCACAGTTGCCAAGTGGTCAACTGGCCTGTGCATTTGGCTTCCATAGCTGCTTAGATTGATGAGATCTGAAACAATCTGAGGCTAGGGTACAAAACCAATGTGTGCAAAGCTCAGGCAGCCAAGAATGGGAGTCAAAGAGGTGCCACGTCCTCCAACTGGCTAGAGTGAATTAGAAAAATTAAGGAATGACTGCAGTGAAAAACTTTTAAGGGATCCAAAGCAGATTTCAGGCCTGCCCTCCCTGAACACTAACAGCACATCTATGTTACATACTGAAACTGGCATGATTACTTCTGTCCGGGAAACTCTAAAACTTTTGTGTGTTCTGATGAGGAGGGAGTGTAGGGAGCGAGTCTGGTGTAGTGGTTAGGAGCGTGGACTCTAATCTGGGAGAACCGGGTTTGATTCCCCGCTCCTCCTCCACTTGCAGCTGCTGGCATGACCTTGGGTCAGTCACAAGTTCTCTCAGAGCTGTTCTCTCAAGAGCAGTTCTCGAGAGAGCTCTCTCAGCCTCACCTACCTCACAGGGTGTCTGTCCTGGGGAGTGGAAGGGAAGGAGATTGTAAGCCGCTCTGAGACTCCTTCGGATAGTGAAGGGTGGGGTATAAATCCAACTCTTCTTCTTCTTCTTCTTGAAAAGTGACAGTACCCTCACTAAACTACAGTTTCTAGGATTCTTTGGAAAGGAGAACCATGGTGTTATAGAACCAGTATAACTTTGTCATGTTGAATATACCACCTCAGTGTAGCCTTTTCAAAGGGCACTCAATGAATTAAGACCCAGGCTCGGTGATCGACACCCTCATCTGGACTATACCACTTCAGACAGCAGGTGGGAGATTGCATGTTTCTAGTTGATGTGCCCTAAATTATTTACTGAAGCCAGGGAAGTGGATTGTCAGCAAGAGGAGCGGGTGTCTCTGTGTGACATACAACCCTCTCTAAAGCGGCAAGTTTGCTCACTGACACAGCCAGGCCATCGCTTTATATCTTTCCCCCCTCTTTGACCTTTCCGAGATATGCTGCAGATCGGGGCTGGCTCTTAATATTAGCCTCAACGTATCGCTTGCTGGAGTCTTACTGCGATGAATCTTTTATAGAGGACTCAGTCCTTATCTCCCTTTCCTTCGTAGTACCCCTAGAAGGAAATTCATAATTTACAGTGCAGTTCTTGTATAATGGATGCTACGTTTGTGAACTCACTATGCCCACTTTTAACAGGTAGGCACTCTAAGGAGTAGCCTCAGCCCTTGCCATTTATACAGCTGGTCCAGTTATCAGTAACAGGCCATATGGATTACTCTTAAATGTTGAGCTGAGGGGGCAACCAAGAAGCCATCGGTAGCACTCAAAGGAATTGCAAATAACTTCTTTCCCTCTTGTATCACTGTGAATCTGCCTTTCTACTTTAGGAAGAATCTAGGGCAGGGAAGCTCAGTGGCAGAGCATCTGCTTGGCATGCAGAAGGCATGCTGAAGTTCAATCCCTGGCATCTCCAGTTAAAAGAATCAGGTCAGAGATGATATATAGAATATGTCTTTCATATCACCTTCCACCTGATTCTTTTAACTACAGATGCCAGGGATTGAACTTCAGCATGCCGGGCAGATGCTCTACCACTGGAGGCCTGTGATCTTGGAGAGAAGAAGAAGAGTTTGGATTTATACCCCGCCCTTCACTACCCAAAGGAGTCTCAGAGCGGCTTCCAATCTCCTCTCCCTTCCCCTCCCAACAACAGTCACCCTGTGAGCAATGTTCCCTCTAAGCTGAGTTAGTGTGAGCTAGCTCACAGTTTTTTAGCTTCCAACTCACACATTTTTGTCTTAGCTCACGAAGGATGGCACCAGAGCAAACTAATTTACGCAATAGCTGAATTGCTCACTCACAACTTCATTGCCAGTAGCTCACAAAGTGGAATTTTTGCTCACAAGACTCCCCAGCTTAGAGGGAACACTGCCTGTGAGGTAGGTGGGGCTGAGAGAGCTCTTCTGAGAACTGCTCTTGAGAGAACAGCTCTGACAGAACTTGTGACTGACCCAAGGTCACACCAGCAGCTGCATGCGGAAGAGTGGGGAATCAAACCTGGTTCTCCCAGATTAGAGTCTTCGCTCCTAACCACTACACCAAACTGGCTGCTGCCAGTCTGAATAGACAATATGGAGCATGATGTATCAATGGTCTGATTCAGGAGAAGGAAGCTTCATGTGTTCGGGATTATAGTGCTGGCTTTTTAAAATCAAAACTCCAAACACACAGAAACACAGTTGCTCTGTTTTGGGGAGAACCCATACATTCACTTTGAATTGTTGAAATCAGGGGGAGAACAACTCTGGGTAACATGCACACAAAAGCTTACACCCCGAATTAAACTTGTTGGTCTTCAAGGTGCCACTGGACTCAAACTTGGTTCTGCCACATCAGACCAACATGGCTACCCCACCTGGATCTCTGTTTTTTCTAGGGTTCCCAAGTACTTACCGCCTGGGAGCGGGGGACGCATACTCCCCGGCCGGACCAGTCCTCCTGGTAATGCACCATGCCGTCTCCAGGAAGTGACACTAGGCGACGCTCTGGCAATGGGGCTGAAAACTCGATGGTACCATCGAGTTTCCAGCCACATTGCCAGAGTGTCACCTAGCGTCCCTTCCTGGCAACAGCATGGTGCTCCGTGCCTGTCCTTCCCCCGGGGATGGTCCTGCAAGGACGTATCCATCCCCCGCTCCCCCATGGTAAGTTCTTGGCAAGCCTAGTTTTTTCCCCTCAGCTAACTATGACCAGAGATCTTCTAGAATGTATGTTTTTAATACAGGGGTTCTTCCCAAACTATTAATTCCAGAAGAGGTAGGAGCCAGGCAAGCTAGTGAGGATTTTATTCGCCTTCAGTAGACGCGGGAGAAGAATTATGCATCTCTTGATAATCCCAACCCTGCCGTGCTTGATCTATCATAGACTTCCTTGACGAACTTCGATAGATCCAAGCCATTCAATAATTGCTACTTCACAGATTTCTGTGATGAAAAATACATATTGTGGTTGTCTGGGTCATACCTTGACAACTAGCTAAGACTATTCTGGCTTCCACCTGTCAATCTTGATTCCGGGAGAGAAGGGGCGAGGTAAGAGCTGAGTCTGAAGTCTTGCAAAAAAATCCAATATTCACAGGAAAACATCGACCTTTGAATAGCTAACATTTTCTTTGGAGATTGTGTAAAGTTGGAAAGAAGATGCAGGTTTTCAGTTACACGGGCTGGGATTTGATGAGGATATGAATGTGTGAAAACACCTTGGACTGAGCCAGACAAACACTGAATGGACAGACCAATTAATATATCCAGCCCCACTGATACATTGACTAAACCACAACTGTGTCTCAGGTAATGGAAGGTCTTTACAGACACCAGCTGTATTTGATTTGTTGTTGAAGGCTTTCACAGCCAGAGTTCATTAGTTGCTGTAGATTTTCCAGGTTGTGTGGCCATGGTCTTGGCATTGTAGGACCTGACGTTTCGCCAGTAGCTGTGACTGGCATCCTCAGAGGTAAAGATGTAGTACTCTCTGTGTCAAGGTGAGCAAAAAAATGGTAGGCAGGTAATTTATATCTACCCTGGAAGGTGGGGTAGGGCTGAGTCATTATCTTGTAGTAGTTCTCCAGGCTATGAACATGCTAATGGAGGAGCTTTCCTGAGGAGGTTCTTTTGTCTGTGGATTGTTTCCTGAGGAGGTTTCCTGTTTCCTGAGGAGGTTCTTTTGTGTGTGGAATGGCTAGTGAAACTCTAATCTTATCTGTAGTGCTATAGAGCATTTTGTGTTTTTCAGGACAGGAAACCATGCCCTATTTATTTTTAAACTCTCTTCTTTCCTGTTGAAATTGTGTTTATGTTTATGAATTTCAATGGCTTCCCTGTGTAATCTGACATGGTAATTGGAAGTGTTGTCCAGTCTTTCAGTGTTTTGGAACCAAATGCTGTGTCCCGTCTGGGTTAGGCTATGTTCAGCCACTGCTGATTTTTCAGGCTGGCCAAGTCTGCAGTGTCTTTCATGTTCTTTTATTCCTTTTCCTTCCCCTCCCCACAACAGACACCCTGTGAGGTGGGTGGGGCTGAGGGAACTCTTTCGAGAAGTCCCCTTTCAAGGACAGCTCTTATCAGAACTATGGCTTGCCCAAGGTCATCCAGCAGCTGCAAGTGGAGGAGTGGGGAATCAAACCTGGTTCTCCCTGATTAGAGTCCGAGCACTTAACCACTACACCATTCCCCCCTGCAGATCTATGTACTTTAATATGAGACCTAATCTGTCTTTTCTCAAAACACAATAATTGCTCTTATTTAATGCTGTCTTTTACTGTTGTGTATATCCTCCAGTATATATAATTCTATTTTGGTCATGGACTCCCCCAAACATTTCAACACACTCCAAAATGAGTTGGATGCCGGATCTGTCATTCTTAGAGTCTCCTTAGCCAGTGGCTGAGTTCCATGAGTCCCGCCCACAGAACCAGCTAGTGCCAAAAATCTCCACAGAAGACTCATTCTCCTCAGGAGAGAACATGGAAAGTTTGCGTCTGCCTAGACTCCTAAAATGCTGCCTTTCCCAGCCTGTTTTACAGCCCAGACGACTCTTCTACAGCCTGGAACATTTCCCAAGGTCACTAGGCAGCCTTTCCCCCGTTGTCTGCCAGAGCCCACAGCACAGACCCACACGCTGGCCTGAGGCCAAAAGGGCCGCATCCCTTCCGGGCCCCAAGGCCACGGACTTTCACCAGGCTCCCTTCCACAGGGCCACCTCCCCCCTTCCCCGCACCCTTCCTAGCTCGCCCACCAGGAGGGTGTGGGGGCATTTAAATCCTTCCCAGGGCTTCTCTGGCTGGTGCACTGAAGCAGGCTAGCCGGAGAAGCCCAACAGAGCCACCCCCACCCCTGCCCCCTTCCTAGCTGGCCCTCCAAGGCAGGTGAGCTAGGAAGGACCCAGGAAGGTACAGGGGGTGTTTAAATCCCTCTGGGGCTTCTCCAGCTGGCGCGCTGAAGCAGGCCAGCCGGGGAAGCCCGACAGAACTGCCCTGCTCCCTTCCTAGCTGGCCCACTGAGGCTGGCCAGCTAGGAAGGACCTAGGAGGGCGCGGGAGCATTTAAATCCCTCCCTGGGGCTTCTCCGGCTGGAGGGCCCTCAGACTGACGCCGCCCCATGCTGCCGCCCCGGGGTCTCACCAGAGCATGCAGGGTGGTGGTGCAGGGGCCTCTCGTGTCCTCCTAGAGCGCGTTGTCTCGCGCCTACAACGGGCCTTGCCCCTAGTGTACAGATAAAACTGAAACGTGACACACAACATGCATCCTTCTCTCTGGATTATCAACTGTGGCTCGGACAAGCGATGCCTTTAGGGTACAGAACCCTCATTGCTTGCCCCCCTGCTGTGTTTGCCCTATTCCACGTAAAGCAAGGCATAAGCCCCTGCAAAAGCCTTTTCCAGACTGTCTTCGGTGTCTTTTGTTTATAATGGATATGATAATCACCGTAACAATTTCACTTATTTGCAATATAGCTTTTTTTAAAGTATCATCGTACGGTTTGTAATATTTCTGGACTGGCTGTTATGCGCACCATACTCCGAAGTGCTTTATATTTCATGGGCAAAACACATTTTACAAGATAAGATGCCTGAACATATTTCTCTTGACCTATCAGAATGTAAATGGAGAATCAAATTGGAAGCACCATGTACCACGTAAGAAGTTGTGTAGTACTTTGGATGGGAATAAACCTTAGATAAATGTCAGTCAGAGTACCTTGAAGTTCAGGTTCAGTGGTGCATTAATTTAACGGAAGCCACGTGTGGACACTTGTGTTGTGCCGTGCGGCTGTTAGAATGACTGACAGGGCTGCCATTTGCCCACAGTCCTCATCTCCTGCCAGCATTCGATGGAATTGGGGTGGGAATTGGAGTGGGAAATGATGTCACATGTCCAGCGACTCTCGAGGAATGCTCTCAGTCTCAATGGTCTTTACCATAGAGACTGGATAAATTCCTAGCGTGTCACTCGAAGCTGTGATGTCACTTCCAGGCCTTCATCTGTATAGCTTTGTCGCACAGTGCTTCCCTCTCCCATGCCCTGCCTCAACAAGTTCTCACTAATGCCAGGTGCTGGCCTAGAAACCTTAATATCTGAGCCCTACAGAACTGCTAACCTTAGCCTCCAGAGTAACTGGATTTATATGTATATACTGTCCCCTCGCCTTTCGCAATAATCCTTTGCCTGGAACTCTACTAAAGGCAGAAGATGAGGGGCAAATGAGACACAGTCTATGGATGCCCCGCTTTTTAAAAATTATGAACAGCAGCCACCAGAAGACCAACTCAGCTCATGGCCTCAGCACAGCATGAGAATAGCTTAACCCTTTCCTCCAGGCCACTGTCCCAATGAGAATTGCCCATATGATCCTTTTTCTTCTATGACAGCCAATTTGGTGTAGCGATTAGGAGCGTGGACTCTAATTTGGGAGACCCGGGTTTGATTCCCCACTCTCCCCCACGTGCAGCTGCTGGCATGACCTCGAGTCAGTCACAAGTTCTCTCAGAGCTGTTCTCTCACGAGCAGTTCTCTCAGCGCTCTCTCAGCCCCACCCACCTCACAGGGTGTCTGTTGTGGGGAGGGGAAGGGGAAGGAGATTGTCAGCCGCTCTGAGACTCCGAGTGAGGGGCAGAGTATAAATCCAATCTCTTCTTCTCATAAGAACATAAGAGAAGCCAATGCTGAATCAGGCCAATGGCCCATCCAGTCCAACACTCTGTCACACAGCGGCAAAAAATACCAGGTGCCATCAGGAGGTCCAGTAGTGGGGCCAGGACACCAGAAGCCCTCCCACTGCTGCCCCCTCCAGCACCAAGAATAGAGTACATCACCTGCCCCAGACTGAGAATTCCCATCTATACCCTGTGGCTAATTCTCCTTCTTTTCTTTCTTCTCTTTCTTCTTTGCTGCAGCTCATGGTGTGTGTGTGTGTTAATTTTTACCAGGAAAATGGCAGAAGGGAAAGGGTTAGTGTCACCCTCTCCACCCTCAGTCTAGGTCCAAATTGGGAAGCCTGCTGTTAACACTTGGGAGGGCTGCTATTAGCACAGAGAGAGAGAGAGAGAGAGAGAGAGAGAGAGAGAGAGAGAGAGAGAGAGAGAGAGAGAGAGAGAGAGAGAGAGAGAGAGAGAGAGAGAGTCAGTCTATGTACTGATTTTCCACCATTGTGTCAAGTTTGGGCCTGGTGGATCAAGGGTTCTAAGGCTGCTGTAGCCTATCCCGGCTTATTCTAAGTTCTTTACATGCTAATAGGTCCCTCAGCAGATGGTCAAGACGGTCACCTGCCAGTCGGCATGTCTTCTGACAACATGCATTCTCAAATACTTCAGTTGTTGGGTAACTCGTCAGGTGCTGCTGCCCCACAAAAAGGGGGGCACTGAGATCAAGGAGTTAAAACGTACTGTTCACATGAACGCGCATGGAGCTCTCTTATGCCGAATCAGACCCATGGTCCACCAGAATCAATACCATCTACTCAGACCGGCAGCCGCTCTCCAGGGTCTCAGACAGACACATCACCTCCTGCCTGGTCCTTTTTAACGGGAGATGCCGGGGACTGAACCTGGGACCTTCTGCATGTCAAGCAGAGGCTCTACCCCTGAGCCATGCTCCCTCCCCTTCTCATGCGAACACTGGCCTGAGTGAGCTGAGTGCAGGCAGACACAAAATGCGCAGTTCCAAAAGAATGCTGACGCAGTTCAGGTCCCCTGCGGGAGTGAGGTCCAGATTCCTAGTTCTGTGGATTTTCTTCCGTCTGCCATACAGTTTTAAAGTCATGGAATGTAAGCCACGAAACATGCGTACATGCCCAAGGAAAATGCACAGGTGTGTTGTATCGCCACACACTACACATACGTGAATCACAATCAATTGGTGGTGGGAAGCGCTGTCAAGTCACGGCTGACGTATGGCGACCCCAAAGGGTTTTCATGGCAAGAGGCTGTCAGAGGTGGTTTGCCATTGCCTGCCTCTGCGTCATGACCCTGGTATTCCTTGGAGGTCTCCCATCCAAATGCTGAGCAGGGCCAGTCCTGCTAGTCTGGGCCATCAATTACCATTTTTTAAAAATTTTATTTTTATTTATTATTGTATTTCTACCCCGCCCGCCCCGTGAACAGGTTCAGGGCGGCTTACACAGGGCGGCTTACACAGGGCAGCGACCATTGTGTATTTCCAAATTTTCCTTTTAAAAAGCCCTAGTAAAGTAAGGTAAAGGTTTCCCTTGCTCGAAAGCTAGTCGGATCTGACTCTAGGGATGCAGTGCTCATCTCCGTTTCCAAGCCAAAGAGCCAGCGCTGTCCAAAGACTTTCCCGTGGTCATGTGACCGGCATGACTAGACGCCGAGGCAGGTGGAACGCTGTTACCTTCCCACCGAAGCTGTACCTGTTTATCTCCTTGCAATTTCTTGCTTTCGAACCGCTAGTTTGGCAAGAGCTGGGGCCAGAGACGGGAGCTCACTCTGTCATGCAGCACTCGGGTCTCAAACTGCTGGAGCTACTGACCTTCCGGTCTGCAATTCAGCGTCTTGACCACTTGAGCCACGGCAGCCCCTTTTAAAAAGCCCTAGACAACTGGAAAGAGTCGAAGAAGGAAAGTTTGCTCAGTCCTGCCACAAGCTGATGAAAACAGCCAGCAGTTGACTTTTCCAGCTCCTTTTCTGTGGGCTGAAGGGGAAATATAATATCTGGAACTGAAGCGCCGGAACTACAGGGCCGTCTCCACGCTGCATAATTGTCTACGAGACAAAGAATGCTCATTGGTGCATCCCCATTGGACACAATGGTGAACTAATCCAAAGCAGAAAGCCCTCAGTTCAATGCTTTGCATGCCAAAGAGCCTACACGCAATGGTCAGCAGCTCCTGTCGAAAACACCTTGTGGCTGATCAAAACAAACCATCCCGAATGATTCACATGAAGCTGCCTTATACTGAATCAGGCCATTGGGCCATCAAGGTCAGTATTGTCTACTCAGACTGGCAGCAGCTCTTCAGAGTCTCAGGTAGAGGCATTTCACATCACCTACTGCCTGGTCCTTTCAACTGGAGATGCCAGGATTTGAACCTGGGACCTACTGCATGCCGAGCAGATGCTCTGCCACTGAGCCACGGCCCCTCTGCCAAAAGGATGACTCAAGTGTGTCCTTGCCGCCTTATACTGAATTAGACCCTCGGTCCATCGGGGTCATTACTGTCTACTCAGACTGGCAAGCGGTTCTCCAGGGTCAGAAGTTGAGGCCTTTCACATCACCTCTTACTCGGTTCTTTTTTGTTAACTAGCATTTTTAAAAATTTCTTTTAACTGGAGATGCCAGGAATTGAACCTGGGATCTTCTGCATGTCAAGCAGATGTTCTGCCACTGAGCCACAGCCCCTCGCTTTACAAGATAGGTTCATGAGTTCAGTCTATGGCTCCAAATGGGGTTTTAGACATTTTACAAAAAGGGGAAGGAATTATTAAGGAGGGCTGTGAGAAAGAACCACAGATAACTATGAATTACTAATAGTTCTTCGACTTCCTGCAAATCTGGCTCCTGACAATGTCATTCCAACCCTTCAAACTTGAGTGCTGATGCCTTGGAACTGGAAATGTGTTTTTTTTTAACCAGACCTGATATTTGCATGTCCTGTTCCCATTATTTTCCAAACTCATTTCCACTATTTTGACACTTTCTTGGCAGTTTCCCTAAGTACTTAAAGAGCCCATTAGCATGAGGAATGTGCTTTAAACTGCTACAAGTTTAAATTGGGGGAAGGCTTATTTACAGTTTGACTTCTGGCTGTGCCAGCATTTAGCTCTGTAAATAAGTCCTGCCAAGTGAGTTATTCTTCCGTTAGGCTCTTAATATCCCTAGATGTGCTGTTTTTCATTTCTTTGCATTCTTCCTCTCCTTTCCTGACCACTTTGGGGAGGAAGAAAATTAGACATCCTCGCCCACCCAAGACTTTGCAGAGAAGGGTAGGAAGCTGAGCTGAAACAAGGTTTGGGGTCTTCACTCGGCAACCTGGGTATGATTTTTACTTGAAAGTGTTGCAAATACCTTGCGCAGCACAAATTTCGTTTCCAGTAAAGCATTCTTGTTTCAGAGGCAATTAATATTCTCACTTGCAGAGCAGGCAAAAAGCAGCTATTTCACATCCCAAGAAAACAGGCAAAAAAACCCAACTCCTAACCGGGAATTCTTTGTGTCTGAGTCCACCCCGCTGACTTCTAAAGTAGACAGTAGGGTCTCATGTTCAACAAAAACGGGCTATGAAGGAGAGGGGTGCCTAACTCTGCCCCTTCCTACAGTTTACCTCACTGGGCTTCCATGTTGGAAACGTCTTTTCTTCAAGCCCAATTCCGATTCCAGAAGTGAGCCTCATGGGGCGAAAGATGCTGAAGGAAATGGAGCACAGCAAGTCAACGTGCGGGAGGGCTTGGCATGGGACTCACCTCAACTCCATGTTGCACCGAATATTCACGTTCCTTTCCTGTGCTGTTCTGCTCCTTCCTTGCTTGCAATCTGCTCAGATTCTCATGCCCACAATACCGCTTTCTGCTGCTGGCCTTTGTGTCCCAACTGGTTTTTGTTAGGAGGACCCATGGCATCCTAGTATTGCCACACCATCCATAAGATACTGTCAGTTGCCCCCATTCACAAGCATAAGCAGCAGCAAGGGCAAACCGGGAGAGTGAAGACCTGGAGACCAAGCCCTACAAGGAAAGGCTGAGGGACTTGGGGAATGTTCAGTCTGACTGAAGAGGAGGTGGAGGGGGGACAGGATTGCTCTCTCGAAGTATCGGAAGGGCTGCCACTTGGAGGAGGGCAGGGAGCGGTTCCTGTGGGCAGCAGGAGAGGACTTGCAAGCATGGGCTTAAATTAAGGGTGGGAAGGTAAACTGGCTGGATCTGAGGGGAAATTTTTGACAGTCAGAGTTGTGCAACAGAGTAATCAGCTGTGTGTATGGAGGTGGTGAGCTCTCCCTCTCTGGCAGTCTTTAAGCAGTGGCTGGACAGACCCTTGTCAGGGATGCTCTAGGCTGATCCTGCATTGAGCAGGGGGTTGGGCTAGATGGCCTGTGTGGCCCCTTCCAGCTCTGTGATTCTAGGATTCTCGGAAGGAAGGGAGGGCTCTTTTTGTAGCAGGAACTCCTTTGCATATTAGGTGACATGCCCCCGTTGTAGCCAATTCTCCACGAGCTTACAGAGCTCTTCTTACGGGGCTACTGTAAGCTCTTGGAGGATTGGCTACAACAGGGGTGTGTCCCCTAATATGCAAAGGAGTTCCTGCTACAAAAAGAGCACTGATTATTGGAAGGGGGAAGGGAAGGGAGGAAGGGAGGGAAGAAGGGAGGAAGGAAGGAAGGAAGGAAGGAACTACTTCAAAACAAATACATTTTCAACGTGTATAGAGAATTCCCAAAAGAAAGTGGAGACATTTCTGACACTAGCAAAATTAAACAGAACAGAAAGTAAGCAATTTTGAGCTCAGGTCATCTTATGCCCAATTCAGAAATAAAATTCATGGAAATTGTATTCTGATAGGACGACATCTTAAGAAGCCAGAAATCCCCTTTTGGTCAGGACCAAGATCCTTGAGTGAAAGCTGAAGAAGCGGACGGCTAGCAAGCCCACATCTCCCCCGCCCCTCTCGCTGATGTTATCATATCTTTCTTTGAGTGCACACTTTGTTGAAGCCGAGAGCATTTAATAAATTAACGAGCATGTCTAAATTGATGCCTTCACCTAGGGATTTCCTGTCCGTGAACCAAGGCTATTGAACAGAACATTAGAAAAGAATTGTGGAGGGCCTGGAGAGAGTTTATAGATTATGTCTATAGATTAAATAGATTTGACATCACCCTGTGTGCACAGCTAATTTGTACAGCTTGGTATTTTAAAATATATATATATATAATTGCAGAATTTTCTGTTGCATGCAAATGGCATCGTTTCTACATCGTTTCTACTTTTGCTTCAGGCATAATGACAACCACCGGACAGAACGGCAGTCAAAACAGAACAGGCCATCACTTAATGTCTGCATGATCAAGAGATGACTGACTTATGGCGAATGAGCCCTCGGAGTTTCGTTGCCCCAGAGAATGTTCATCCCCCCCCCCCACACGGAAACTCAAACATTGATATTTTTCAGTTCACACATTCATCTATGAATACTCTAGTGTAATCAAGCCCTGTGGAATAATCGCAGACTTTCATCAGGCCTCTATTCAAACTCAAAGGCAGACAGTGCCACACATTTGCCCTATTCTTTAAAAAATTGCTTCCTAATCTTTTTGAGAGTTATTTAATGCTCACTTCTTGGCTTTATTTAGTCCTGATTTAGTGCACGTATCAGCTTTTCAAGCATGATGATGATAGCTCCTGCGGTTGGTTTCTATGCCACACCAGTGACATAAGAATGTCCTGTTCATGCCAAATAGGAACGTAACACCCCGAAGGAGCCATCTCCGAGGGTTTTTGTTTGTGTGTCCAACATCTGGTGGCCACAGGTATACTTCCTCTAAAAATGGCATTTCCAATCAACTGTCACGGCGAAGACCTCTCAACATACCTGTCCTCAATGACTTTGTCGAAACCCCTTTTCAATCTGTAGGACAAGGGACCAGTGAATATGATTTATGAATGTGATTTTTGACACTTTTCTTGACAAGTAGAATGCCAGCTGCCACAGTGCCGCAGTGCCTTATTAAGCATTTAGCCTCGACAGAAGCAATTAGATTATTATTTTAATTGTTACAGGGCCTTTTTGGATAGACTCAGAAAATAATAGAATGGAATGTACATTTTGAAATTATGAGTTCCCCCAGCTGAAGGACATCTGAAGGCAAAGCTGTGAGATGGAAAGACTCTGAATCAGGTCCGTAGCTACAATGGGGCATTTCGGGCCCGCCCCCCCCGACTTCCTGCCAGGGCCCCCCAACTTCCATCTAGACCTCCACTGCCACTACCCCTTCCCCAAGCATGGCTTGCTTCCCCAAATGAGGTCAGTGCCCCCTGACTGATTTAAAGGCTCCCCTGAATGACAAAATCCTGGCTACAGGCGTGCTCTGAATGTTCCCAAAACAATATCTTTCTTTACAGAGCAGAGCATCTGGCCCCATGAAGTCGGTCGAGAGCTAAGTTTTATGTGTCTTATCAGGAAACTCCCTATTCTTAGGCTGAAGCAAATAATTCAGGAATGATGCCAAAAGGAGGCCTCTTTGTTCATTGATGTTTTCCATTGTTCTGGGACCAGAAAAGCAGAAGTACTTACTGACCCTTATGGTCGACGTAGGGCGATGCCAATAGAGAAATGCCAGCTCAAATGATGCTCTGATGATAAGAACATAAGAACATAAGAGAAGCCAATGTTGAATCAGGCCAATGGCCCATCTAGTCCAACACTCTGTCACACAGTGGCCAAAAATACCAGGGGCCATCAGGAGGTCCAGCTAGAAGTCCTCCCACTGCTGCCCCCCCCCAGCACCAAGAATAGAGTGCATCACCTGCCCCAGACTGAGAGTTCCTGTCTATACCTTGTGGCTAATAGCCACTGACGGACTTCTGCTCCATATGTTTATCTATATGATGACACCTGTTGGACACCAATTAGGGATTTCTTTCTGTGTAAACTGTCCTGATGTCATTTGGGGTATAAGACTTACTGCCCTTCCTGGTTGGGGCAGAATACAGCTTGGTGTTACTGGATGCTAAGATATCCAGTCTGTATTTCCTTATTATTGCAATAAACAGATATTTATCCAGCTCCCTGGACTCTCCTCGTGTGTCCCTAATCTGGCCCCGGGGGGTACACAGAGCACAGATTTGTGCATCAAGTCCATCCAGGCTAGTGGCTACTAACCCATCTTGTACCAGGGAACTCATAAATTCATTATTCATCCTGCAATGAAATGCATGGAAATACTTCTTCGCCCAAAGAGTAATTCCAGGTGGTCAGACATGTTGGTCTGAAGCAGTAGAACAAATTTGGAGTCCAGTGGCACCTTTAAGACCAATAAAGGTTATTTGTTCTACCCAAAGAGTAATTAACACATGGAGTTCATTGCTGCAAGAAGCGGTGGCAGCTACAAGCATTAGACAGCTTCAAGAAGGGATTGGCTAAGCATATGGAGCAGAGGTCCATCAGTGGCTATTAACCAGAAGGTATAGATGGAACACTGTTTCTGGGGCAGAGATGCTCTTTATTCTTGGTGCTTGGTGAGGGGGGCAGCAGTGGGAGGGCTTCTGGAGTTCTGACCCCTGGGTTTGGCCACTGTGTGACACAGAGTGTTGGACTGGATGGGCCATTGGCTTGATCCAACATGGCTCCTCTTGTGTTCTTATGTTTCTTTGAAGTAGTGGGAGGTAAATGAGGGACACTCTTGTTCACCATCCGTTTGCATTGTCTGGGGCTCCCTGATTCCTTAATTGGTGGGAAATTGCAGGAATAGTGCTACCAAGACAGTTCCCAGTCTCAAATTCAGGCACACTACAGCTTCTTCATATACATGAGACTGGATGGAATGAATCCCCCACTGCATTGTAAGCTGGAAAGGGGAATGATGGGTCCATGTACAGAAAAACGATCTATTTAGGGATTATATTTTGCTGCACCTGGCCTGGGAGAAGGGCAGTTTGGTGTAATAGTTAGGAGCGCAGACTCTAATCTGGGGGAACTGGGTTTGATTCCCCACTCTTCCATATGCAGCTGCTGGTGCGACCTTGGGTCAGTCACAAGTTCTCTCAGAGCTGTTCTCTCATGACCAGTTCTCGAGAGAGCTCTCTCAGCCCCACTTAGCTCACAGGGTGTGCATTGTGGGGAGGGGAAGGAAAAGGAGGTTGTAAGCTGCTCTGAGACTCCTTCGGGTAGTAAAGGGTGGGGTGTAAATCCAATCTCTTCTCTTCTTCCAGGTGTGTGATCTGGACTGGCAGCTGAAATAGCGGAATCATTGCTGGCTTCCTTTAGCCAGTGATTAATGTTGGTGTTTAGGCCAGATCCTGACAATACCAGCCATTGTTCTACTTTCACATCAGGCAAAATGACTTTCCCATCAAAATACCCAGTACTTAAAATATCTAGTCGAGTGGCGTGTGTGCGTGTGATGCTACAGCTGTCCAAGGCTGGCAATAATAAGCATTCACTTTGCTGGTGACGAACAACGTGAGCTGTATAGCAATATTGTCAGCAGGCCCCAGTATTGTTGGGCAAACAATAAACGACAGCTCGATTCCCTTCATGTTTCAGCGCCGAGCGCTTTAATTCTTCATAGGGCTCCTACAAACTCCGTCCTCAAAGGACGCTAATGGAAGACTTAATGCTACATTGGTGCAACGCTACCCTGTATTATTTATCCAACCAGAAGCATGTTTCAAATGTCCATAAATCTAGCTTGTCTTAATTAAGAGGGTAACAATTATTTTTATTGGGCATCGTTAAAAACTCATAAATAAACTTCCGCTTTACGCAGTTACTTCAAAACAGTTTAGTGATCCCCGCGCCCCATGGGGAGAAAGGGAGGTGGGGTGGGAGAGGAGACGGAGGGGAGAAGAAGGACTTAAGTGGGACGGCAACTTGAGAAATCAGACAAGCAGATTTTTTTTTTAAATGGCTCAGGTTGCGGTCAAACGCGTCAAAAAAACCGGGGGGGAGAAGCGAGGCTATTTCCTCCAGAGGAATTTGACCTGCAGTTGCACGATCACACCTCCCTTTGAAGCTGCGGGTGCAGTCTGTCAGTGTGTGATCAGATGCAACAGTGGGTGAGTTGGGTGGTTTTTTTGTGCCTTTCCCAAGGGATTAGCCACATGGTATAGATAGGGACTCTGGGGGAAGTGATGCTCCGTATTCTTGGTGCTTGGGGGGGCAACAGTGGGAGGGCTTCTGGTGTCCTGGCCCCACTGCTGGACCTCCTGATGGCACCTGGTATTTTTGGCCACTGTGTGACAACAGAGTGTCAGACTGGATGGGCCGTTGGCCTGATCCAACACTGGCTTCTCTTATGTTCTTATTAGGGATCAATGAATCACACCTCCACACCGAGGGCTCCCTATGGAGTTCATGATGGTGCATGTACTGCGAAAGGGGGGGGACAATGGCACAGAGTTGGGATGGCTTGATCAGACCATCCCGATGTCATGAGAGTGCGCTGGAGCGATCAGACATGGGAAAGTCCATCCGTGACCTGTCACAACCCATTAACTACTGGATTTTCCCCAGTGTCTTTTAACTCCACTTCTGAAGTGGAGCAGAACGGGTTGCCGACATCTGTGGGGTGCTTCCCAGATGTTGTTGTCCGATTGTGCCCTTTAAATCCACCCAGCATTCACACCTATGCCTTGTCTAATTGTGTGTACAATCGCAGCCTCCATTTTCTTTGCTTGATAGGAGCACCAGATCCCCTTGCACCAAACCAGTCCACTGCCCAAGAAGGTAGCTACATGGGTGCAAGCGGAAAAGGTGCTATGTACCATTCCAGGTGGAGGAGTGGAGAAACGTTGGTGGGCACATGTAGGGGGGAGAATCAGCAGTTTCTAGAGGGTCTGTTCTAGCCCAGGCTAGCCCAATCTTGTCACATCTGGGAAGCTAAACAGGGTCAGCCTTGGTTCGTACTTGGATGGGAGACCACCAAGGAAGTCCAGGGTTGCTACGCAGAGGAAGGCGATGGCAGACCACCTCTGTTTGTTTCTGCCCTGACCAGGCTGGCCCAGTCTTGTCAGATTTCAGCTGCTAGGCAGGGTCGGCCCTGGTGAGTACTTGGATGGGAGACCGCCCAGGAAGGCCCAGGGTCTCTATGCAGAGGCAAGCAACGGCAAGCCACCTCTGAATGCCTCTTGCCTTGAAAACCCTGCAGGGTAGCCGTTAAGTCGGCTGCACCATCACGTCGAGCTTAACTTTTTGTTGTTGTTGTTTTTAATCCCTCCCGATAAACTACAGCGGTATAATCAAAAAGGAAAAAAAAAAGGACAAATGGCACTCTCTCTGTCTCTCTTTTGGTAAGCAAAACGGATTTTTTTGCATTTCACATGCATGGAAAATAACTAGGCCCATTTAATTATATCTTACAACAGCCTCTCACTGTGTGGAAGCAGCGTGCAGACGTGGAGCCAGAGGTGTTTCTGAGCCATAATAACACGTTGCCTGAAGCACCATGAAGAGGAAGGACTGTCCCCTCGCCCTCCCTAAATAATACCTCTGAGATGGGGTAGTCTTCATGGGTGTTACGCAGGAACACCTGCACAGCCCCCCCCAACCTCTCGCTCCCTATAGCGTAAGCACCACGATGCTCACACTTGTACATACATAGTTATTTGAGCCAGCTGGGAGTAAAAAGCAAAGGCAGCCCCGGGTTCAGAGCAGTTTGCTAGATCAGGTGTGGTAGTAGGGATGCCAGCCTCCAGGTGGGACCTGGGGATCCCCTGGAATGACAGCTCATCTCCAGACCACAGAGATCAGTTCCCCTGGGGGAAAGGGATGTTTTGGAAGGAGGGATGTTTTGGAAGGAGGATTCTGTGGCCGTGGACCCCACTGAGGTCCCCGTCCTCCCCATGCACCACCCCCAAATCTCCAGGAGTTTCCCAACCTGGATCTGGTAACCCTATAGGGCAGTCATATGGGCTGACCCATATGGTCCAGTTTTAAAGGGGGGTCGAATAAGGGCTCCAAGTCTGATTTACCTTTTGGCAGGGGAGTCCCGGACCCCTTCCAGGAGAAGTGAAGTCACGTTGGGGGCGGGACCACTATGATTCACGGCAAAACCATAGACTTTTCCCTCGAATGATGGAGAGTCCCCCCAGAATGTGCCTGGCGTCACGCCAGGCACGTCTCCATGATCCCGGCATTTTGAGGATGC